>CAXKWD010000005.1:127631767-130031767 GCA_964059195.1 Ectobius pallidus
GTATGTATGTATGTATGTATGTATGTATGTATGTATGTATGTATGTATGTATGTATGTATGTATGTATGTATGTATGTATGTATGTATGTATGTATGTATGTATGTATGTATGTATGTATGTATGTATGTATGTATGTATGTATGTATGTATGTATGTATGTATGTATGTATGTATGTATGTATGTATGTATGTATGTATGTATGTATGTATGTATGTATGTATGTATGTATGTATGTATGTATGTATGTATGTATGTATGTATGTATGTATGTATGTATGTATGTATGTATGTATGTATGTATGTATGTATGTATGTATGTATGTATGTATGTATGTATGTATGTATGTATGTATGTATGTATGTATGTATGTATGTATGTATGTATGTATGTATGTATGTATGTATGTATGTATGTATGTATGTATGTATGTATGTATGTATGTATGTATGTATGTATGTATGTATGTATGTATGTATGTATGTATGTATGTATGTATGTATGTATGTATGTATGTATGTATGTATGTATGTATGTATGTATGTATGTATGTATGTATGTATGTATGTATGTATGTATGTATGTATGTATGTATGTATGTATGTATGTATGTATGTATGTATGTATGTATGTATGTATGTATGTATGTATGTATGTATGTATGTATGTATGTATGTATGTATGTATGTATGTATGTATGTATGTATGTATGTATGTATGTATGTATGTATGTATGTATGTATGTATGTATGTATGTATGTATGTATGTATGTATGTATGTATGTATGTATGTATGTATGTATGTATGTATGTATGTATGTATGTATGTATGTATGTATGTATGTATGTATGTATGTATGTATGTATGTATGTATGTATGTATGTATGTATGTATGTATGTATGTATGTATGTATGTATGTATGTATGTATGTATGTATGTATGTATGTATGTATGTATGTATGTATGTATGTATGTATGTATGTATGTATGTATGTATGTATGTATGTATGTATGTATGTATGTATGTATGTATGTATGTATGTATGTATGTATGTATGTATGTATGTATGTATGTATGTATGTATGTATGTATGTATGTATGTATGTATGTATGTATGTATGTATGTATGTATGTATGTATGTATGTATGTATGTATGTATGTATGTATGTATGTATGTATGTATGTATGTATGTATGTATGTATGTATGTATGTATGTATGTATGTATGTATGTATGTATGTATGTATGTATGTATGTATGTATGTATGTATGTATGTATGTATGTATGTATGTATGTATGTATGTATGTATGTATGTATGTATGTATGTATGTATGTATGTATGTATGTATGTATGTATGTATGTATGTATGTATGTATGTATGTATGTATGTATGTATTTTTTTTTTTTTGTCCTTTATTTGCTGCATGCTCCATTACTTCTTGTAATATTACATGCATAAGTTATTTTACATACATGTTACAAATTATAATATTAATGGCAGTGTTGTTATTAACATACTGATGCCTGCCAAGTGTTTAAAATGAATCAAGATCGATACTGTTTATGAATTTAACAAAGAGTGTCTTATGTTTCACAATAAGTTCATTGTTGCCGTAAGAACGAAATTCCAACAAAATACAGACTACTAGTATGGCTTCTTTGAACAACCATCTAAACAGGAGACCAGGTGTTAATGTATGTATGTATGTATGTATGTATGTATGTATGTATGTATGTATGTATGTATGTATGTATGTATGTATGTATGTATGTATGTATTTTTTTTTTTTTTTTTTTTTATTAGCATAGTCCACATGCCCCATTACAAAGTAATAATACATGTGTTTTTTGTACATTATTTACAGTTGTTCTTAGAGCTAATTTCAGTTTTGTTTTTACTTTGTTATACTTATTAATTTGTATAACATTATTTGTCTATCTGATTATTCTATGTTAAAGATATTTTGAAATATTTACAATTGACTATCATACTATGTACTATACAATATTTATCATATGAGTGTATTACTTTCTAAGAATATTTATAAAATATTTACAATTGGCAATTAACTATATCTTCCCTTATTGTATCTTAGTTTACACTATTTCCTACTTCCTATTATTTGTTTGTTTCTATTTGTGTTACTAATCTCTTTCCTATATTACGTTATATCCTAGTTAGTAATTATATATTTATATTTACAAAGTTTCAAAGTTTATACTCTTAACAAAATTATTGAATGCTTGAAGGTGCTTTCGTATAAGTCTCTCACTTGTCACAGGCCACTTGTCCCCTCTTCTTCTTATTTCTTCTACCAGTCCTGCCCTTTGAGTTTTTACACTGGAACATTCATATATTAGGTGATTCACAGTTTGTGGTGCCTTTCTACACACGCAAGTAGGATCTTCAATGATACGAAAACGGCTGAGGTATTCTCTTGTCCTTCCATGTCCAGTAATCATAGCAGTGAATTGAGCTGTTATGGGCAGATTCATCTTCAGTCGCTCTGCGATCGAAGGCAAGAAGGCTTTTGTTATTATTCCTTTTGTAGATGCAGTCCAGTTGTGTTGCCATCTCTCCGTTGTCAGTCGTCTGTTGTCTGTCACTATTGTCTGCTTTGGTACCTTCTTATAAACAATTTCTCCCTTGCCTAATGCCGCTTCCTTGGCTATTTGATCGGCCATTTCATTACCTTGTACACCAACGTGAGCTTTAACCCAGGCAAAGAAAATTCTCCATTTTTGTCGCTGGAGGGCAGATATGGTCTGGTGTATTTCTGCAATTATGGAGTAATGGGATTTGTTATTTTCGAGTAAAGCCAAAGTTACTTCGCTGTCTGTATAGATTGCAGCAGTCTTATCTTCTTGTGATATATCGAGCTTTGTAATTTCTATTAGTGCTTGCAAAATGGCTATTTGTTCGGCTTGATTATTAGAGCATTTACTGTGTAACTTACTCTTTATGGTTTTTATCAAGATGCCGTTCTGAAAAATTACTGTTCCTGCTCCAACACTGTCTCCTGTCTTACTGCCGTCTGTATATATCTGTAGTAGGTACGATTCTGTTTCATCCGCCTTCCGTATTTTTATTGTTTGAGCTGGATGGTTCCAGTGTCGTTTGTCTATCGGGGAGTCATAATCTTCTCTTTCTTTTATATCCCTATAAATTCTGGCTTTTTCCTGTATAATTAAGTTTATTGGTGCCACCCCGGCCACTACACAGGAGGCGTCATACGAAATTGTCTTGTGTGCTTTGGAAATCTTTATATTCATTAATCTTTGTACTCTTTCTAGTTTCCTTATATTCTTGACTTTCTTTGCTGCCTCCTCCCATATCGGTGCTCCATAGGTTAGGATTGGTATTATAGCTCCTTGGTTTATAGTGCTCAATGCTTTATGTCCTAGACCCCACTGCAGTCTGGCCGTTTTCCCCAGTGTATGTATTAAAGCTGTTGCTTTCTCTGTAATATGATTGATATGGTTATCGAATCTGAAATATTTATCCACGTATATCCCTAGGTATTTTATCTCGTCTACCTGTTCTAATCTCTTGTTGTTCATATATATATTAATTTCTTCATTAACTCCTGTTCTTTTCTGTGTGATAACCATTACCTTTGACTTGTTTGTGTTGAATTTGATTTTGTTATGTGCTGCCCATCTTTCTATTTGCTTTATGTCTTCGTTGGTGTAGGCCTCCACTTCAGCAATACTCTTCCCTTTTGTCATCATTAAGAAGTCGTCTGCAAATGCTGTGACTTGACTTCGGTGAGAGAATTCTTGGTTTAAAAGTGTGTTATATAAAATATTCCAGAAACCAGGTCCACTGCAGGAACCTTGTGGACAGCCTTTTTTAACTTCCTTCTCCTCCCTATACTCATTTATCTGTAAGATTGCTATTCTGCTGTTAAAATAATCTTATGTATGTATGTATGTATGTATGTATGTATGTATGTATGTATGTATGTATGTATGTATGTATGTATGTATGTACGTATGTATGTACGTATGTATGTATGTATGTATGTATGTAGGCTATGTATGTATGTATGTTTTTTTTTGTTTGTTCCCTATACAAATCTAGCCTACATGCTGGAGCACTTTACACGACATTCTGCACACATACGCCCTTCAACCCGGAAAGAACCGCGACAACATTAAAATTCAAACAAACTACACCTTCACTTGAAAAATTATATAATTTCTGAAAATATTACACTGAATTCATCAAATGCAATTCAGTTCTCATGACAACAATATTGTTTTCAGTGTTCACAGGTGACTTTGGAAGTTGCATGATACCGGGCTTTGACAAATAATTAGAGAGGCTATCCATATAATTCATTTCTGTAAATAAGTAATGGAAAATAAAATCCAAGTAAATAAGTATACGATCTGATGCATCACACAACTTTCTCTAACCTGGGTATAGAGAATACTATTTTCTCACTTCACATCTTGATTTAGAATAAGGGATCGTATTGTGGGGAAAGCGTTTTCAGTTATCTCAACCTGAGTTTGTGCCAACCATGGGTAGCGAATATACTATGTCAGAAGTCGGTAAAAATCATATCCACTGGTACGTTATTCATCGCTGTACGCTTTGTATTAGTTGAGAAATAGGGATGTTTATTGTAAGCCCTAATCGTGCAAATAGGGACAGCATGCGATGGAACATTTTTAGTCCTATGTGCGCAGTAAATTATTATGTCCAGGGTTTTCCTGGAAGAAATTTTTAAGGTCATATTGATTTTCTTTTTGTTTTTAGCCCCGAAATGGTTGTATGGTAACAGGAGAATGGGCAATAAAATATAATGTAAAGACAGTAAAATGTTATGTTACCGGAATTTCTGTTTCTTCTTATTTCACGATCTACTAAACATGGTGTTTAGAAGCAACGGGTTGCAAAATAATTTTAAGTTCTCAATGAGTCATGAAAAGCTTTTTTTCTAGTGTTTTCTGACAAGTCTTTTTCCTCATTTAAAATTCTACACACCTAGTTTGAAAATCCAAAGTCCTTCATAAGTTAATTTTGAATTTGAAAATTACAGTACAAAACCCGGGTGACGCCATGTCTTTTAAGCTAGTGGGAATATATATGAAGGGTACAGTGGAAAACCCCGTCAGTCAGTTCTCAAGGAAACGGAATAATGATGCCATATAGTGGTTGCTGAAGTATACTTTTCGAATATTCTATCATCTTTTGTACAAAGTCAGACTTTTTGTACAAAAGATGATAGACTATTCGAAAAATATACTTCAGCAACCACTAGATGGCATCATTATTCCGTGTTCTTGAAAAACTGACTGACGGGGGTTCCCCCTGTACCCTTCATATATATGAGTATGTTTCTATATGTATGTATTTATATTATATGTGTATGTATATATATATATACACACACACTGAAAGTTTCAGTAGAAGAAATAATGTTTTCCTTCTGCCCCGTGTCACGAACTCTGGCTAGTTAAATTTGTAGAACTCAACACAGAAAACTGAAAGCCATGGTTGAAGCCCGGTGTCAGAGGAAGTTTTGAATGAACTATTTCAGAATCGAGTCGATTAGTCTCCTTGTCCTTGAAATTGACACTTCATTTTTCCAAAATAGATTATAATGTCAAAGCGTCAATATTTTACGATAAGGGAATGTTTTGAGGTAGATTACTTAAGCCACCTACTATGGAAAAATACTACATTAGCTTCTGCCTATATATTTAAAACATTTCGTGTGAATAGCTCGTGCATCATGTTGGCTGTATGACACTGCGAAGCGTGTAAATTGCACAAGCTGCAGGTACTAAATTTCATAGAATCGTTGGAAAACTTAAAGCTTTTAGTGTAACGTGTTTTTTAGTGACATATGCCAGATAGCAGAAAATAATTTCCTCCTTTGCCAATAATGAAGGTCACCTTCTAAGCCAGTAAGAAAGTTCAAAATAGGGCCTACATTATAAATGAATGGTTTAATTAAATTTGAATAAAAATTATCTTTCCGCCATTATCATGTGGTAAATCACACAGAAAATGCTTAGTACTTGCACGCGGATCATTCATAAACTAAACCATTAATAATTAATGAAACAGCTAAAATTCCGGCTTTAGAGTACATTCCACGATTAGAAAGCGCCGCCTGGGAAAACGATCTCCGATTCGATTATGCAGTTCCAAAGCAACCTGTGAACAGTGATAATAGGCCTACGTATCGTTTCTCTTACTGTTTGTTGACAGTTGAATATGATGTGAATTTTATTTAATAAATTCAGTGTAATTTTCAGAAATTATATAATTTTCCAAGGGAAGGAGTGGTATATTGGATTTTTATTGTCCACGATACTTCCAGAGTTAAACTATGAATAGCTGGTGCCCGCGGCTTCGCCTGCCATTATTAATTGACTCCAGGATTTTTAAGAAATTTACACTGGCAGTTTATTAAAAATGTTTGTGGTTCAGAGCTATGAAAATTGTAAGTAAAAATGAAATTATAATATTTGTTCATTGTGTTCATTTCACTTAGGCCTTATGTAATAAAGAAACGGGTTTCCTAATTTTGTACTCTTCGTGAAAGTTTAGACTGCGAGAAATGAACATCGCCGAGTATACTCGATGTCTCACGAAGTGAGCGAGCAAGCACGCTATTTAGGGCTGTTGAATTGTATAAGAGTAGATAGCATAACCATTAGTCTTTTAATTGGAGGCTGGAGCTTAAATTTTGAATAATAATATTAACTGAAATCTATAAGACAGTGAAAAGATATGTGATGTTGTTGATAATGATGAATGATGATTGCAATGACTACGAGATGGAGAGGAAACTTTAAAAAAAAAAAAAAAATTAAAATAAAAAAAGGAGGAAAAATAAAACTTAATGATTCGAAATAAAAAAGAAAGCAAAACAATAGAACCTTGAAAACTCATTCTTTAGGGACGGTCATCTGCTTGTGTCTACGGTTGGCTGAACTCATTGTAATTTATCCTTTTAGCATACTATCACTTTTTATGCAGTAGATTATATAAAACCTCCTTGGGATTTCCATTTCTTAAGCAGGATTTCCAGTGGGAACGACTTCTAAGTACCGGCCTACTGAACCATGGGTCGGTGGATTACATCCAACCCACGGTGATTTTTTTACTTTATGGTATGTCTTTATTTAAGGAGAATGTTGAATGAAAATTCATTAAATTTAATAAAGTGTGGTATTTTTTTTAATAAGACTAATGCAGTATCCTGATCAACAGGACTTCAAAGATTCAGGCCCCTATCATGCCTGGAACGCTCCCTTACGATGGTATTTAAATGTACTCTGATCTATGGACAATAAGTTTTTGTTGTTTGAAACCATCATTTCTAACACATTTCTACATATTATTTAAAGAGGAGGCTAAAGGCTTCTACATTATCATCAAATTATCGAGTAGAATTTTTCTGGCTTGTTTTACCGAGCATGTTTATGGTTAAATTAAAAACTCATTTTTACACAATGATTTCCAGAAAATCAGAAATGAAGATTTTACAAAATCGTTAATTTGTTTTATTTATCCTCAAGACACATTTACAAAATAGGTCTGGGCCTGCTCACTATTTAAAAAAAAAATAGGTTTATGAAAAAAATTCTTTATGCACTATCCTATAGCCTATTTGTAAAGTGCAGTAGGTGGTACGGTAGGTTTTGAACATTTTCCGTATCCTCTTCCACCCCCAAAAATTGCACGGCCTAATAATATCCGAGTAATTTTATAGCATTTATGTCTTTCCTAGAAGTAATACATGTGTTAAAAATGAACCAAATAGGTAAAAAAAATTATAAGCTAGAAATTTTAACACTACTTCCTTAACTTTCTGGTTGGTTTTTAAAAATTACAACGTTAACTGAGTTGACGTATGGCTATTTTTCCCCCATAACAAACAAGAGCAGTGGAGAGTAAGGGTTCGTAAATGTACGAAATACTTTGTAAAGCACCCATTTCTAGTAATTTATACAGATTATTTAACGTTGGTATTACTGATTGAGTGTAATTTCGGCAAATAACACTGCAGTACAATACTTACGTTTTATATCCATTAGCGCTCGCCTTTCACAACTTTTCGCCTTACTAGAAGTAAACATATTCGACAGACTTTTTGCAGTCATGTTGTAAGCTTAATGACTTGAAGATAAACCCTCACCGCACACGGTAGAGCGAATAAAATTCACAACTAACGTGTCTAACAGTAGACTATCTCCCACGTCGTGTCGTTCGAGTGCTGATTTCAGGTTACTGATTTCAAACAGAACAACAAGTTAACTCACCCGTTAGCAAGTAACAAAATAATGTTCGCATATTCTGATACGTACAATATTGATAAACGATATTCAATGGAGCAAGTGGGAAAAATATATTAACTCGAAACTGAAATGTGCTAAAAATGAAAGTTTCGAAAATCACTTTAAAACTCAACTATTCAGAAATCAGTCGTAGGAAAATTAAAGTGGTTAGGCTCTTTAAATACCTTTCCAAGAGAAACAAGATTAATTAAAAAATTAATTTTATGCATTGAAATGAAAATAAACCCCATATTCACTCACTGCCTCCGATTTAATAACTAATTAGTAATTATACAGATTTAAAACCCGGATATTCAATACCTAATAAGGGAGGAAGTGATTGTTAGAGAGTATTGTGCAACTTACTAGTTTTCAATGTCAAACAAATACTTGGATTCCAAGCATAATGAAAGGCTTTCAGACTGCATGGGAAAATAAATTTCCAGTTGCAAGATACGATCAAGATAAGCCTTTATGCCTCACATGCAAGAAAATGCAGTACCTTCCCCTTACAGTGCCTCTCACGTTTGGTATTATTCACTGAAATGAGTAGCCTATAAAAGATTTCAAAGATGAGTGCTACTACTTGTAAATAAACACAAAAATAGTAAAATTGAGATACAATTTTGTCTATTATAATTGCACTATTGGCACACTTCTTTTTCTTATAAATATTAAATCGTAAAAAATATCGGAATGAGTTCCCTAGCCAACAATTTCTCGAGCGCGAAAGCAAGTAATTATTGCACTACTTTGTGTGTAAACCAAAAACTTGATACTGCATTAACAAAGTATATTTTTGGGGATTTCTTACATTGCCCAAAATATAATTCAGTGTGAGAGAGCAAAAGCCAACAGACTCGTTTGAAGATATAAGCATAAATATAGATAAGAATGTTTTATCGAATAGGCCCACATTTTTATTACACAGAAATTGAAAGTATTAAGATTCAATTTAACCTTACCATTGAAATGTGTATAAATGCCTGACTTCGAACAATTATTATTCTTTAAAGCAGAGTTATAAAACTGAAACCGTAATGCTTTATGTAAAATGTGAGAATTTTTATCAACT
Organism: Ectobius pallidus; assembly: GCA_964059195.1. Lineage (NCBI taxonomy): Eukaryota > Metazoa > Arthropoda > Insecta > Blattodea > Ectobiidae > Ectobius > Ectobius pallidus. The sequence continues at coordinate 127,641,155 of CAXKWD010000005.1, forward strand.
TATTAAGTTTACGACTTACGGAAGTCAGTTGTTCTACAATAATTTAGATAATTTATTTCGAACTTGAAGCCTGCTGATGGTTTCACTTGATGATTTCTTATTTAACTATACAAATTCATCTCTTAAAGGGTTAAATAATAGAATTTTCCCAGATAAATAATTGCAAATTAAATATGCTATGTACGTAGACCTTGTTGAATTTCCGCTGTTTTCTTAGAGCATTTTTAATTGATCTCAGAAATCTAGAAGGTTAAGCTGTCCAATTAAGCCCTCAGCTATGTCGTATCATTAATGATAATTACAAATGATATAACTATAATTCGGCAATCTTAAAATTCTGTAAGTCGAAAATTTAATTGGCAATTTAAAAAAAAAAAATGATATAGATTGTTCGCCATCTAAAATACGAAATATTAGTTTGGACAACAAATTGTGCAACAGTTATTTATTCACCATAGCTCAATACGTATATTGGGAGCTACTACTTCAGGTCCAAAATATACCTTTATACCTCCATTTGCAAAGGTAAGTTAAAACATTATTCTTATGTATCACCAATAGATAGAGATCGAAATAAAGGTCTTAAATATAATTCTGGGCGTACGTGAATACGAAACAATAGAACTTCAGGGACAGATTCATGGCACAATGCTAATACTGTATTGGCCATGGCAGTGCCATCAGACAATGCAGATGACCGAGCTAGGTGAAGGTAAAGGTTCCTTCAACCTCTGTAGGAAACTGTGCTTAGAATATTCAGTAAACCTAATTGATAATAGCATGAAGTCACTGATGCTTCATCTCATAACTCACGCTCAGATTTCTGGCAGCTCTAACCTTCTGGAATTGCAAATTACCTATTCTAGTTATGTAAAATTTGCAAGTTGTTCCCAATTGTACGGTCACCAATCTGGGCGAAGATAAAAATAGAACCTTTTGCCTAGTTGTTCTGTTTGTGTCAGCACTTTAGGTCCTTTGAAAAAGTACAGCTCTTTGCTGAGTATTAGATTTCTAAATATGTGAAGGGACAGCAGACCTAAAGAGCAGGGTTCAAAATTTCCGGTCACCAGATCGCCATAGGCGACCAGAAATCTGAGGATGGCGACAAAGAGTCAGTTTGGAAAACTGTTGTCTTAATTTATTTTATTATAGTTTCCGCAAGATAATTCAAATTAAAGTTGATATTGGCACATGCAATCACTTTTGACATTAACATAATGACTAAATTTAGTCGGAAGCGTTCGAAAATATTTGGAAGTGAGCGGTATAATTTGAATTTCCCACGACATTTTGTTTGATTTAAATAGAATTGATTGTTTTAACCAATCATTGTTCTAGCTCTTCTAGTAAAAAACAATTTAGTAATTGGAATTTTTTTAATGGGGGTAATTCAGTGGGAGTATGTTTTTATTTATTTAACTTGTTTATTTAGTTTTAGAAGCGATTAAAGCCGTAATATTTTATAAGTAGAGAACAAATAGGAGAGAGGTAGTTCTTCATAATTCCCGAAAGGCTATAATGCTATACCATATGTAACAATAATGGCGACTAAAATTACTAGTTTTGCTACTCTCTTCAGTCTTGAAATTTCATACCGTTTGAAGAACGTTATTTGATGAAGGATGTTGTTCTCTTGTTCAAACTATATTGACTCAGAAATTTACATGGTTTTAATTTCAGCTAAGAGTATACATTTCTTGTAAGGTACTGTTTTTTTTATAATCCTTAAATAAAGGACTAGTTAAGAAAAAAAGAAAGTCCAACGTAATTTTGATATTTTTTTCGTGTAGGCCTATAGAAGAAGTATTTTGACAGATTAATGTTACAACCAAAGAAAGGTAAGTCTAATTCAAGAGAATCTATCCCTCTTAAGTAGGATATACCGTAATTATCCAAATTAATCACAACAAAAGTAATGTAAACACAGGATAAATTGGAGCATTTCAAGTTTAAATACAGTAAAGTAATTGGGCATTTAAGTATTATATATCACTAAATGCCTCTTTAATCAAAATTTTTGGAAGTTCCTTCTCATAATTTTATTATATTTCTATTTCTAGCGATGCTACTGTGGTTAATATATAATCCAAGTACCATCTCATTCAGTAAAGACTGCGCGTCGGTATCTAAGTCCTAGAAAGGAGACACTGAATAGAAAAGAATAACATGAACCAAGACAGCTAATATGTATAACATCAGCGACGTTATTAAAAGTAACCGAAACGTGAGGGATTCGAGGAAGGACTTACGTCCAAACTTTTGGGAAGGATAGAGGAAGCCCTAATATTGCCCATTTTGTTTAACGATCTCCTAGAATACAAAGTGGTAATAAACAAGGAGTATTCAAGATATAGGCATTATCTTATGATCAAATCTTCTTCACAAATTGAAATAAATCCAGTTTAAACGCTGAAAACACGATCAGAGATAAGTTAATTATAAGCGATATGGCATCGCTGCAATAACTTGCATTAATTGATTAAGGGGAAGTATCTGTGAAAAAGTATATTTTTTAAGGTTTTTATAATGTTTATGGGTTCCATCATATTCCGCTTTCTATTTAGCACATCGAACATTTAATGGATACTTTTAATTGATCATCCGCATGTGAGCAATCCCAAACTTTAAACTCAATTTCACCAGTATAATTTTGCAACTTTCATTAATCGTACATACCAGCACTAAAAAGTAAAAGATGCAATAAATCGATTTTGTAAAGTGATTCATTTTAATTGCTGATGAATAAAAGTTTACATTATTTATGTGAAAACAAATTAGGCTACAAAGAATAATTTTTCCACAGGAATATCTGTTTATATATATATATATGTTACCGGCAATGTGTGAAACCCCGGTATTCTATAGAATGCCTAGGTAATGTATAGAATGCCTGATAGTTTTAGGCAACCTATGAAATATAAGTTTTTTGTGAAAGTGTTACATACTTTTCCTAGGCATTCTATACAATTCCTAGGCATTATATAGAATGACCAGTACCGTTTACGCCAAGTGTTAAAAGGGAACAAGATGAAAAGCCTTTATTAATTAATACACATTTGAAACGGAAAGAACAAAACTACGAAATAAAGCATAGGATATTTTACCGGAAACAATGAAAGCAGAACTGAGATTGAAATACTTGTTACAGTAAGAACTCCCTACAGCCTGTCTTATTCATACAAAGAAGTCCTACTACATAATCACAGTTGTAATTTCTCATTACTCCATATTTCAATATAGAATGTTAATTTCAGAAAATGTGTTTCTTTTTTACGAAAACGTATTTTATCAGAATATAATGATAACGAATCTCGCATAGCAAATTTAGCAGACTATTTAATTCTATTTCAAAAAGTCTAATTACATTTTAAAGATATGAGTTATTCTACACTAAATATTTGTGACATATAGTAGAAATTATTTTGAACAAAATGATTTTGTTAATAATTTCTGTTCAGGGTATTTGTTTGTTTGCATTTTTTAAAACTGTTATACAAATGTACCCTCAATTCTACTCCATCAATATATTAATTCCTCTTTATGCTTTTAGTCTATTTTGTTCTTCCGATCTGAGTTCAATCAATTATCATCATTTCTTTATTTTAAACAGTGGTAGCGGGGAAATATTGCGGGATTAGGCGTATTATATACTTTGCCGGCAGACAATCCGGCAAAGTATACAATGCCTAGGCAATGTATAAAATATCAATCATTTCATACTTTGACGTTCGATTTTAGGCATTCTTAACATTACCTAGGCATTCTATAGAATGCCGAATTTCACACATTGCCGGTAACATATATATATATATGTATGTGTGTATGTGTAACAAATTGTTTCTGATGCATAAGAACACAACAAAAAGTACTTAAAAATAATTAAAACTTGAACGTAAAAGTCACTTAAATTAGAAGGTGAAAGAATATATTAAATCTAGCGCGGTAACATTATACTCGTAAGGGCACAGGTGTGCTATGTTGTAATGCTAAAAAATGTGTTAATAAACCACCGTTAACACGGGATTAGCGTCAAACGTAAGTGAATGATCGCTGTTATCTGATATCTTTTTGATAAAATCATTTTAATTCCATCAATCTTCGTTTATCGTATTAATGTTCCAGTGTTGTACCTGATGTTGTTCAATAGCTAAAGGGAGATTAACTCATAATTCCTTAAGCCAGATCATATTGTTTAGTCTGGAATAGTATGAAATAAATTTATGCTCAGTAAACCCATCTTAAATTTCTATGGGACAGTTGGTTAGAATTAAAATGAATGTTATTCAGTAGTCGCCCAGACGCTAATCTCTTGCAGTGATACTGTCCCAGCTCAACATTGTTCACAAACTAGCTCAGCTCGGAGGGGGTAGAGCACCTTCATCAAAATTAAAAGAAGTATAAATCGGAAATATCACTCAAACCAATCAATCTATATCTTGATAATCACAAAACAGTATTCAATTATATCCAGCAAAAAAGTAAAATAAAATATAATTAGACCTGGAGAGAGTGGGAGAGAGGGAGAAAAAGAGAGAAGTTATTGTGCTTTAACGTACACTGCGGTTCCTCTTGAGACTCATATCTTTACGTGGAATCCGAAAAAGGATGGTCTTCTGTATGTAACACTTTGGGGGACTTTGAGGTTTCAGGTTTGACAAAATCTTCAAAATCTTTAAGTTATTTTTCAAAAGTTGTTGCTAAAAGTGTCAGATTACTTGTAGTCTGTATCCTGTGCCATATGTGGTGGTTTTCTTGTCTGTTTTTGTATTTTGGCACTCTGTTGTTTGGTGAAGAATCTTCAGGTGTACTTCATTTCTTTTCAAGTCGAATTTTATGCTTTTTTTTACCATTTCTTTGCGGTTTTATTATATCTTTGTTCTTGTTGTGTCATCGTACTTACCGGATTTGATGTATGAGTTGGAAGTTGTGGAAAAATCTGTTGCGAAAGTCGAAGTTGCTGAGTAACAATAATTCTGCGAACATTGCTTTTAGTTTGCCGATGATTTACATTTCCGTCAACAAATTTATGTTATTATATCTAGATGTGAAACGCTTGATATTGTAGAAAATTGCTACAATTTTACACCTACTCTTAGACAGAGGCAAATTGCACACTTACATAAATCGTGCCGATGCGGTGGTAGTGTAGGAGTCATACTTATCGGAATAAGTTTCCTTTGTCCCATGTGTTAATTAATTAGGTTGTTTATTGGTTAGGCGTTGAATAGTACATCAGGCTAAGATTAAAAGCTGTGGATAGAAGAAGGGCAGGGTCAGCCATAAATATTTCGAGCATTTCTAGGCTTATTATACTGATCTTCTGCTATTGAGATGATAAAGTATGAAGATACCCCGCGGTGTCATGTGGATATTTTAAGATTACCCACAAATCCCGTCTACATCCCCCATAGATTTGTATTTCCGCGTGTTTTCCAAATGAATAGTTTGCCCCTACAACAGCGATACAGTATCAGTGTGGAACTATGAGGGATGATGCATAGGTCATGGCAACTAGTTTTCTTTTGAAAATGTTTGACCATTTTATAATTTTGAAATATACAAATAAAATGGCAGGATATGGAATGTATGTAAGTTATAATGCAGATTATGGGTACTAGAATAGAGCAGGAGTAGAACTTTGGAAAGAAAAGGATTTTTGAAATGTGGAATAATTAAAAACATATATGTATTCAACTGGACAGTGTGAAATTAAATACACTTGGTAAGAATAATACATTAAAAAAAATAAAGTCCCAAATTAGTTCCCCTTCGAAAGTTTTTTATATGTTAGGAGAAAGACTTTATAGTTACGATCACATCTTGTCTCGTGATCCATAAATTTGTCCCTTCCCTTATAAGTTTCACAAGAGGAGAGGTTCAAGAGGTAAAGAAAGAAATTGCTGAATTATTAAGATTAAGCAATTCTACCTTAGGACAAACTAGGATTGGTGACTATTTGCTTTCTTGTTCTGTAATACTTATAGGAGGGTTATCTGACTTTGGATTCCACATGAAACTGTATATAGGTCCCGGTTTCAGTCTTCTAGCGTCGTAGTCGTTAATTAGATCATCTCTCACCTCTAGGGAACTGCCCAGCCAGCATGCCCAGTAAAAATTAAGACAATTTCAAAGTCTACCTCGAATCTGGTGAAATTAACTAACCTAGGACTGAGGAACAAAAAATTGGCTTGGGATGAACAGCTTATTAGACATAGGCTATCTATTTCCAAGTTGGTGGGTTCGATCCTGGCCAAGGACAATGAAATGTGCGGCGATAGTAAATGCCAGTCTTTTGTCTGTAGATTTACAGGCATGTAAAAGAACTCCTGCGGAACAAAATTCCTGTACCACGAAAAACAGTTGCAGATCTACGCAGCAGTATACAACCTCATCAAATAACCATAAGAAACAAAGAAGGAAGGAGAGTAATACACCTAGGTAGATTTACAATCTATCACCTTACCTAAATCTCAGCCACCCTACTCTTGAAGCGATGATTATTCTCAACTAATCATAAAGATATTGGCACATTATACTACTTTTTTGGTGCCAGATCGGGTATAGTAGGAACTTCCTTAAGTATCCTAATTCGAGTATACTAGTTATTGCAATTATGTAGGTTCCATTCCCCATAATAATTAAAGCATTTTTGTATTTAAACAGTCTCTAAACAGCCAGGAGATTGGAGGAATATTTCGTTTACAACGCAGTCTTGTAAATGACCTGGTCAAAACTTATTGGAGGGAGGCTCTGAAAGTTCTGAATATTGATAGAGCAACTGCATGTGAGAAGAACACGATAACCTGTACCAACTGGAGGTAGGCTCGTATCTCTGTTGCGTGTCACCGTAGTTATGTCAGTCGTATAAATCTGAAATAAAATAATATCTATCATTATAACATTATTACGATGCTCATTTAAAACTTGGGTTGAATTCTGAACATCTGCAAATTGTCATTTTCATTACTGGGTACCTTACTGTACTACCCAACTCAAATAAGGTTTCAGGACAATTATAGTAAAAAAAAAGTATACCTTTTTATCTGAATTAAATGTTAAATATAAAACCTTGTGGCCTAGGTTCATGTAGATTAACTGAAGTAAAATTTCCAATTATATTTGGAATTAGATTCATGTGAAATGAACTGCAAATCCAAGTTCAGCCTGACTGGTGATCATATTTAATCTCTGATCTCAGATTAATCTATTTATACAACCAGAAACAGACAAGTCACTCATTTTGAAACATAAGTTATCGTTCTCTTAAGTCCTTCTTTTACTTAAGTCCTTCTTATAACCAAATTTCTATTGTTAATTAAGATTCTGGATTATACAATATTGTGTTCAAATATTTGCAAACTTTTCTTTTACCGCCCCCCCCCACAACTGCAAAAAAATACTTTTGAATCGCGAAATAACGCGAATTTATATAATAACGCGAAAAGTAAACATGATCTCACTTTTAAACGAATTCCAGCAAAATTTGTTTTATTTTGGCACATTGTTAACATTAATTCATTTTTAGGAATATTTTCATAATTTTCTGTACTTATGACTCATGACTTGGTCAACAAATGTATGTGTCGGCCATGTTACCATTGAGATGCAATTTTCGCTCCAAAACGAACTGCTCACAGCACATTATGCAGCCAAGGATGAAGAATCATAGTAGCAACCTGCGATACAACGAAAGTTTTGGCACTTTCAAAATATACAGACTGTTCCATAAATTCTAACTTCTATGGCTTCCCCTAAAATACAAATTCAATTAAGTTTTTAAGAAATGTATATTTCCTAAATTCTTGTAGATATCTATACCCAATAAAGATCATTCACAATGAGATTATAAAAAGTTCGATATGACTAAACATTTCCTTGAATAAATGAAAATACAAACGGCGGAAAGTTTGAATTAAGCTGATAATAAAAAGCCTGTTATTTAATAGGTTAATTCATAGTAATGATAATGAGTGGAATATAAAATTTTCATGTATAGAGCTAGATCATATGGATATAGTAAGGGTAATCAAATTACGGAGGATGAAATGGGCTGGACATGTTACACGCATGGGGAAGGAAAGTCATATCTTAAAAATATTGACTGGGAGACCCGAAGGGAAAAGATCACTTGGCAGACCTAGACGTAAATGGGAGGGCAATATTAGTATAGATTTAAGAGAAGTAGGATTTGAGAGGGATGGATGAATGGAATTAGCACAGAATAGGGTTGAATGGCGGGCTCAGGTGATCGCGGCAATGATCCTTTGAGTTCCATAAAATATATAATATTCCTTTAACTTGGTTAGGAATTGCCTATTGTCAATGCCATTGAGGCCTAAACCATATTTTGAAAATAACTCCAACTTGGTAATATCACCGAAATATGACATTTTAGTACGAATTTTGCTTATAAATAAAACTAGTTGCAGAAGCAAATACTTTTTTTATTTTTGATTATATAAATAATTAATCTTCTCCCATAATGTCTGACTGTCGGCTGCAGTGGTCTAGAGGTGCCCGCATCTAGATCCGAAGGTCGCGGGATCAAAGCCGGCCGCAGTCGATGGGTTTTTCAGGACGTAAAAATCCTGGGCACGGAGTCCTCCGGGAGGGACTTTAAGCTGGGGGGCCCGTGTCGTAGATTTACGGCACGTAAAAGAACTCCAAGCCTAAATTAGAGCCTCTGGACAAAATTTCTCGGCCCTTTCACGTCCAAGTAATACCTTAGTTTCCGGAGAGGGGTTAAGGGGCGATGGGCTTACCACCTGTCCCTCTGCTCTCTCTAGGAAAATAAGCGTAACAAAATTCACATAGGTACAGATACCTCCGCTTGGAGGCCCTACGCCCCAACAAGGGGCACAGGATTCGAGAGAGAGATGTCTGACTGATCATCCTCATAAGTTACACGAGTCACCTAGAGCGAAATTTTTAAAAATGAAATCTGAAGGTCATTACACTCTGATTAGTGTTAGATAATATACCACCTCGATGAAACTTCATCGAGCCAAGAATATCAACCAGAAGGTCTAACCTTTGGCAATGATTACTTCCTTCCGAATGATATTGTTAGATAACACATTAGCTCATTGTAATGAAATCGAGTCTAGAATATCAATTAGTTGTCTCTCCCCCGCTAATGAATACACATAGGCTAACAACAAATTAGATAACCATGTAATAAGCAGATGGCTGTTTGTGTTCACGGTCATGTCTGGTGACATTGATCATGTTTACCTGTCACATCATGTCGTGACGTTCATTCTCAACGCTTGTCACATAAACAAATTTGTCAGGGTAATTTTGTTAGGTCTATTACCGACTCGGACTCCTTTACTTAAGTCACAGCACTGTACACTTCTACTACTGTAAATTTTCTTTACCTCTCCGTTTTAGTGACTTTTAAGCGACCCACGCCGCCCGGGCCTTACAGGGCCGCGACCTATCGGGAGAGGGATTATCTATGGATCACATACAGTGAACGCCGCTTAATGTAATTGCGGATAATGTTATCAGTTGGGTAATGCTATCACTTTTATGAAGTTCCTTACGGGATTAATGCTGATAAATTGAAAAAATGCTGTCTACTATGATCAAACGTTCGGTTAATGTTATCACATTTTCCTTTTTGCGGCTTTATTTCCAGTACTGTACGTCATTCGAAATTTCGTTTTTAACTCAATTGTATTAATTTAAATGAATATGGTACAGAATGAAATAGCGAGGATGAGTCATTGGTGAATATTTATCCAATTGGGCATTTGCTCTCTACGGCTGGGGGAACCATGAAAAACCCACCACGGGATTTGAACATGGGATCTCCCGAATGTGAGTCCAAGACGTTACCATCTTGGCCACCTCGCTCGGTATTTTCCAAATTGTTGCATATTTTGTTACTTAGGCTTATTTCTGACAGATTATAAATATTGTTTACATCTCTATTATTATAAATATTTATAGCAAATTTTGTTATGTGAATGTTTCGAGAACCAACTGTACAATCATAGACAATACCTAGCCTAGACCTAATATCTTTCGAAACTGATTTTATAATATTAAAGCGAAGTTTCACTTCATTAGTTTTCAGTTTACTAAAATTTGTTGCATTGACCTTATTTTTAAAAGTGTTTTATGCAGTTTAAGCTTATACAACGTCTACTGTTTTCGTTAATTTATAATTTAATTCAGTAAATGTATTTTATAACAAGAGAAGGTAAAGTATTAATTTTTATAGAGCATACTTCGCTGGTTCCGGAGCACATTTTACAAATTTTTGAGCATATTTGCAATCATATTTCGTCTTCTGACAGTGAATTACCTTCCGGACCTTAGTAATCATTAATTATATTGTAAAATAATACCGTTGGGACACCAGAAGAAGCACTCAGGACTTCTGGTTACGAGAGAGGTCAGCATTCGGATGCATCACTCTTTCCACAATAACATCCTCAGTCGTGCTTCCATGCTTAGGACCTGATTCCGGTCTCCTGAAGTGCGTGAGAGAGGAAAAAAGTTAGGCGTATAAATTACTATCCTTCCGTCTCTAATATACCACTTCGATAATATTATAAAATAGTATTACAAGGTCAGAAACAACAGCCTTTTGGGTCATAGAGAAAGACCGTGACATTTTATGGATATGTCATCTTATTTATTACATACATTCATCAGTTATAAAAACCTCACATGTCTGATGGAGCAGAATTAGTCGTTCCGCTATGAGATGAACGTTAGTGGCTCACCGTGATGGAAACCAATGACAGCCTTATTTATAAATTTAAAGGGGGACAGAGGGTAAAACTTCAACTTTTTATAGTTTTATAGCTATACTAGCATGTGCCCGCGGCTTCGTCCGCGATAATTATTTCAAAAATTAAAAATTAAGAGCATAATAGTTAAATCATTATAATTATTAACACCTAAATCACATGGACTACATACCACGATTAGATAGCGTCGCCTGGTAAAAGCGACCTCAGATTCGAGTTGCTTGGCCCAGAAAATCCCTATATAGTGAGTTTCGTCCAAATAAAACAATGTTTGACCATATTAGGGCTTACAACATTCAAGCGATCGCGAAAGTTTTATTTTCAAGATATGACAAATATAGCCAAAGCCAACTGTAATTGATTTGACATCGAAATGTATAACTGAAAACTTATGTTTTGCAAATGCAAAAAATTCACGTTTTTTGCCCGTTTTTCACTCATAACTCACGAACGAAAACTAAAATTAAAATTCCGGCTTCGAGGTGCATTTTCCGACCCTTCAGCCCACCTATGTTTAAAATTTCAGATCTCTGCGTTCAGTAGATTTCGCTGGACATCGAGGACAATTCCTTTTATTAATATAGATAATATGAATTATAATGATACCTTCTCTAATTTGTCAAACATTCATTTCATGTAATCCAAGCCCACCTGATACCATTGGTAACAATACGTTCTGAGAATTTGTTTTGATAAATCTGTGCAAAAAGGGGTTAAGTATTTTCAAAAACATTTCATTTATATCATTATTATTATTATATTATTTATAAATCATTATATTTATTAACACCTAAATCACGTGGACTACATACCACAATTAGATAGCGTCGCCTGGTAAAAGCGACCTCAGATTCGAGGTCCTTGGCCCAGAAAACCCTTGTATAATGAGTTTTGTCCAAATCGAACAACGTTTGACCATATTTAGGCCTATATTGATTATCCCACTTATAATAATAATAATAATAATAATAATAATAATAAGAAGAAGAATCCTCTTCGGGATTAGGTTGAAAATTTCATATGTATGCGTGCCTTGACATTAAAAACAAATGAATCGACCAGCGTGAGCTACAACATTCGAGCGATCGCGAAAGTTTCATTTCCAAGGTTTGACAAAAATAGCCAAAGCCAGCTGTAATTGATTAGACATTGAAATATATTACCCTTCGAAAATCCAAAAAATGCACGTTTTCTGCCCATTTTTCACTCATTTTTGGCATTTAGAATCAGAATTTTTCAAAATCCTTTCTTAGTGAGCATCTACATTAGGAAACAAAGGTACTATCAAAATTCCAAGTCTCTACCTGTTATAGTTTAGGCTGTACGTTGATTCCTGTCATTCAGTCAGTCAGTCAGTCAGTCATTCAGTCAGTCAGGACAAAGCCTTTTATATATATATAGAGATTCTTGATATTTACTTATGTAAACCATAAGTCAATAGGTGATATTGTGGAGAAGTGTGAGTTTATTAATTTTGAAGGTATTAAGATTAATACTTATAAAATATTTCACAATTTTTTAAATAAATGCATTTTTTAAAAAGAACCAATAAAATTTTTAGAGTGGGAATTCAACTGTTCTTCCGATAGGTTTTCATAGTCCGGTTGCAACTGGAACGAGATAAGCCCCAGGAGTGAAGTCAAAATTCTGTCTGTCAGTCTGTTTCTGACACAACTTTTTCTAAGCTTCAAAGAAGAAAACACTTGCTCATGCTCATATGAAGACGCAAGCATGGCGATAACCTTCTGGGCACTAGAAATGGAAATTTTGAAATTTGATTTCGGTAAGGAATTGTAGAATTTATGTATACTGGTGGTATCCTGGGATATATGAGTCAATATACCACGCCTGGTGGTAGATTGGGATATGTGAGTCAGTATACCACGCCTGGTGGTATACTAGGCTATGTGATTCAGTATAGCACGCCTGGTGGTGTACTGGGAAATGTGAATCAGTATACAACGCCTGGTGATATACTGGGATATGTGAGTCGGTATACCACGCCTGGTGGCATACTGGGATATATGAGTCAGTTGGAAAATTTATTCTTGTGCCGGCATGTTGCCATGGTAATTTAGTTGGAAAAAGCAGCAGCCCAGAAAGCCGAAGATCTTGGTTCAAATCCCGGCTATGGCATTGGATTTTTCAGTCTGACTAGATCTTTTCGTTATTATTCTACTGTCCACAGAACTATTAGTCAGGTAATTTGATCAAGTTTGTTCAGTTCCCATAGAATCATTCTTCCCTATTGGTTAAACGATTTTTACGGGACTGTTAGTTTTAATGCGTATTTAGTATGTCATTGCCAAAACTATAAACATGTTATTACTGCCTGCAATCTCGTGTTAAAATACCCTGACAGTTACAACACAAAATATTAATTTTCCAGACGGAAGTACCTGGATGTGTTTTTAAAAGTAGTAGTATAGGCCCTTAATGCAATATTTCACTATTAAGTTACCTAAATTATAAACTGTTCAACCTATATATCGTGCAAAATACATATCCGGTGATCGTGCATACAGCACTAGAAGAAATAATAATCTACCTCTATCAGAACCCAAATGTCTCACATCAGCAGGATTAAACCATAGCATTAATTTTGGCCCCCGTTTCTATAACTCTATGATCAGTAGATACCCCGATCTCGCAGTTTACCCCAATTTTAAATTTAATAAGTATGTAAAACATTTTTTGTGATTTTATTAGCTTTAAGTCATTTATTTTTATTATTATTATTTATTTATGTATTTGTATTTAATATTTTTGTCTCCTTTTTATAAATTTGTCTTTTCTTTTTTTAGCTCTGTTTAACATTTTTCACCTTTTTTTTATAAGTGTGTCATTCTTTCCCATTTTGTTTTTTGGTTCTCCTCTTTCTCCACTCTGATGTTCTGAAACTACGCCCGAGCACGAGCAGTTTGCTCATTCGGGTGTATTTATAAGTAAATATTTGGTTCTTTTCTTTCTTTTTCTTTTCTTAAAAAGTATTGTACTTTAATTTTGAAATCTGTAAATGTTTTTTGTTTATTTGTGTATTTTTGTATTTGTATTTGATTTGATTAACAGTAGGCAGAAATATTAGAACTGTCGTTTTTGTGAACCGATAGATAAGATGGTGTAAATTGCTGCACGAATCAAGCGTCTTCTAAAAGTAACGGGCAGATCTCTCCTGAAAATCTTTTGCCGGAGCGCTGTGACAAATTGTCCATTCTTGGCACAAAACAGAGGTGGAAAGGCCAAGGTCCGCATCATAAAGAGCTTAGTAAGCATTGTTACGTATCTACTTTAGTGTAACAAAACAAATTCAGAAGGTTGCTACACAGACCTTGAATAAATCAGTTTTGCATGAAGGGCGAGACGAGGATGCTACAAGATCAGTGGACCACGATTTCTTTGTTAGGAGTATTAATTATTGGCAAGACAGTGATAAAGTTGATAGCTATCGGTCCCAGTGGTCTGTATACAGCTCGAGTTCTGTAGATGCTATATTCATGTATTTATACTTACTACGGGGATAATAATAATAATAATAATAATAATAATAATAATAGTAATAATAATAATAATTTAATAATAATGGTAAATAATCAGTTGCAAGTAGAAAAGGAGGAATAAGAATTACTTTGTATAACACTCTCTAAAGCAGTGGTTCCCAACCGATGTGGACCTATCTGTGCTCTAAGCATCAATCACAAGTTTCACATTAACCATTTATCGAACAAAACTATTGATATATTTTTACTCAGTGACTGTGGCAAAGTTTACTGTATCATGTTATGGTGTACGTTACTTATTATATAATAATTCAATTAATTTACATATTAAACTTATTTTTTTAATTCAAGGAAGGGTGCCTCTAGTGTTTAATGTTATTCCCAAGGGTGCCGTGAAATTCAAAAGGTTGGGAAACTCTGCTCTAAAGGAACGACTAGTCAAAGTACAGCAGATGAGAAGGAAAGGAATAACTATGTGCAAGCGTGAAAGTACAAAAAATGATCTCTGCCAAGTTGGTATCAAGAGTATTCTCAAAATTAATAAACAAGAGTGATAAGTTGATTTCACAAGTGACAAGTTAATCAGATATGCAGTAATGCAGAAATGAACAGAATATACTTTTCTGATGTGATGGGTTAAAATTCAGTTACTTTTGGACAGTTGTTTATTTTACTACATACCTTAATATACGAGTACAGAATATGATCCCTATTCTGTACTATGGGTCTCCATGGTTTAGACGCTTCCACACTTAGGAGAATCCTTGTAATATGGTGTGAGTAACAAACAATGAGAGTTATATTTTGAAACATAATTTTTACTCCGTTTTTAAGCTATTTCTTTATTTGCAAAACTTTAAAGTTTTCCTAGTTTTTTACAGCCTACTTTCAAGTTTTGAAAAATACTTATTTTTCTTCGTTGTCTTCAGGACACTTACAGACACAAGACTCTAGTGTCAGTCACATCCCCCTTCTTCCCAAAAAAATGTCCATAGGTAAACTCTGATTGTCTCTGCTGGAACTTCAAGTCTCGTGAAGTAGTAGCCTTACAGCAAACTGAATTACACAATTGCATTTTTTTTATCAGAGTTTTAATTAAATATTTATTGATCGTTTATTTATATCTATTAAAACTTCGATCTTTACGACAACGCTTTTTTGTCGGGGGTTCAAATTCCTAACCCCTCTAGCTGGCTAAGGCCTTGGCAATGCAGGTTTTGGGTACAGCGTTGTAGTCATTAGCTGGAGTGTAGAAGAAATCGAGTCATTAGACAAGAAAACCCGGAAACTCTTTCTTCTTCATGGTCAGTGACACCTATTCGAGCTCACGATGATAGGTCACATATGTCAAGGTAAAAAAAGCTTGTTAATATATATTTTTTTTACTACTGTTGAAGGCTGCTGTATAAATAAGAAATATGTCATTTTACGTGAAGAAAATTTCATTTTTTGCGATTTTCTCTAAAAAAAAAAGGATTGATTGATTTTGTTTAAGTTTTGTACAGGAGATGCTTATTCCAAGAGCTACAAGTTTTATTTGCAACTTAAAAAAAGAAAAATGGAAGTTATAATCCGCCGCCGTCCTTAGAAACCCATGCTTGCCTGGTGAATAATGAGATAATGATGATAATGAAATTTGAAATGTCATTTTCGTTGGTTGCTAGTAAGGCAATGCTGTAGTGTTCAGTCTGTGAAGGACTAAAGAGAAGTGTTACATTTTAGCCATATGTATACTTGCAAGATCTGCTGGAACGCTATTAAACTCTTTAAATATTATTCCATTATCACAAAATAAAGGGAATGAACATTACTAACTAACAAGAGGGTCTGTACTATAATTGTTAAATCATCATACAATACATAGCTTGCAATATCCTAGTTTGGGCGCTAAATATGATCTGTTGTAAGGTACCACTAAACCTTAATTTCGGAGTTATATTTTATTAAAATATAGTAAAGTTTGCTTTCTTCGACATTGGTTTTTCATTCTGGCATGATTAGCGTTCCGCTAGATACCGTTATAGTTGAATTTTAATGTATGTTTCTGTGTGTTGTTCTTTGTGATGGCGAAATCAACGAAATTGATAGGTTTTGTTAATTATTATCATAACTATTATGGAAATTAATTTGATGATTTTGCATCTTTTTTTATATGAAGTTTGAAAGTTACTTCGAATATGAATAAATGTGTATTATGATTTAATTGATTAAATAAGGGCGAATTGTTTTGGCATTATTTTGACATTTTCATCATTTTCAAGAGACACGCTATTTTTAAGAATTTTTAGGTCATTTTCGGCATTTTATAGTTTTTCTTTAGAATCATGAAATGCCACATTATACTTTATATTTTTCATTTTTATTTCTGTGTTTAATGATCGTTTGTCATATACTTATAAGCAAATAACATCCGTAGGAAAACTAGCAGACTCTCAGCATAACTGCTACCCATATTTTTATGGAATGTGATTTTGAACTCTACTACATTTGCAATAAAACTTCCAGTGGAGGTAAAAAAATTACTTTCAGATAATAAACAATCGACTTTATTTGAGAATCTCTGCCACTGCAGTTTGTGTTCTAGCAATTGAGAATTAAATAGTTTTTATTTCATTTTCAGTTGTACAATTTTAACAAAATAAGAGGGTTTTATATTGTAAATTTAAATATAATGGACTTCCATTAAATTGCTGTCTTAAATCAACTCGTTACTTCTAAAAAACTAATATCAAGGAACAATGGATAATTTATTGGTCATTAAAAAAATATGTACAGTATGTATTTTTTTAACTTTTAGGTTATAAACTCATTTCTTATTTTTCATTTTTCTCTTTTTTGCTCATTAAATGCCTTGCCCTAATAATTATTACTAAACTTCTTCTTTATCTCAGTTTTACCTCTCCCTTTGAGGATTTAAGTGACCCAAGCCGCCCGGACCCATCAATAAATTAAAGAAAATATATAGTCGGAGCGGAAATGTTTATAACAGTGGGATGGAACCGGTCATAAAGTAAAAAAAAAACAAGTCTGTCTCGCCCGTAAGTAGATGCGAGTAATGTCCCAAAGTAAGACATACTTAGGCCTACGTGTTTACTTTACGGCCTGTTGTAGAGCGGATAATACCTACCCCTCACTGTCTAAAACATTTCCGTGCAGGCTATACAGTAAACACACAGTACAGCCTGTGCATTTAGACGTGAGCACTTGTATGCGCCGCAGAGTTAGGGCGGGACGGAAGGGGAGTGTGTTGCTAGTATGGATCACGTGAGACTGATACCACTGCGCATTGTGTTTACAGTGCTCTCGTCTAAATGCACGGACAATACGTTTAAACCACACCGGAAAGAGCATAAAAATGAAAGATTTCGCAATTTATCGCCATTGCGAAAACACCATATCTAGGAGTATTCATTGGAATAGGAATATTTTCTTACTTACGTAATAAACTAGGAAAGCTACACTAGTAGGGGCTTGTTTGAATCCCCTGTCAATTCTGATCTCTATATCATGCGAGACTGTATGTTTACTCTAACACGAATACGGAAATTTAAAACAAACCTTTAATTATGGAGAAGGTGCCTTGAATATGCGTAACTCTCAGTGGTCCAGTCACGAATGGTTTTAGTAGCATTTTTTGACATCACACGAAAACTGCTATTTCACGAGCATCCTTTCGGGATGACTTCTTTTATAACTTTTTTCTCACATACAAAGCACGTTATTGCCTTATCTCTCTTTCTGTCTTTGTTTCTAAGTCTCTCTCTCTCTCTTTCTTTTTCTCTGCTTCCTTTTCCCTCTCTTAATCTTCCAAATTCCTCAAATTCTTGACAAAGTCGAGTTAGCTCTTAGCGATAAATAAGATATTTTGTCCTAATGTTTTACACTGCATCAAGTAAAGGCTAATATGACTTTTAAATGTAAAAAACTTTAATCGTTAAAGTTTTAACTGCTACTGAGGTATAGACGCGTCGCCTAAAAAATTATATAAAAGCTTAGATTAATAGCGTAATGCTTTATTTTAAATGTGAGGATTTTTAATAAAAGAAATGTATTATCTTAGAAATGTTTTAGGGACAATATAATTTATGCCTTATATTTTTACGTACGGGATTTCTTACTATCCTTTATTAACGGGACATAAATCATATAGGGTTTTTGATGCTGGATGGAGAGAATATTTTGGTGGGCAAGGTATGTTTTATAATTTTACTTTATTTGGAAAGGTGAATCAGTGATGTCAATATCATAATTTAAGGACTTTTATGGGTTACAACTGTCATTTATGAAAATCAGCTATTGCGCAGAAATTTTCCCCATCGATTTAAAACTTGGTGCCCTCTGAAGATTTCACTTGATAATTACCTCATTACCAGAGTATAAATTTAGCTCTGAAAGGGTAATGCAATGACAGATATGCATAAAAATCGTGCTGACTAAGATAACTAATATTGTAAATCATATACGGTAGATAATTTTCAGATTTTTTCAAGAATGGTAAATTTTACAATAGGTCTATTCCTGAAAGTTATTAATATTTAAGTAGTTAACAATTCTTCTTAGGTATAAAATATTTAATTAATTTACCGGTACTCTTCAAGCTATAAGAAAAAGAGTTTTCAATGAAATGGTGCAAATTATGTTGCATATAAGCATTGAACAAAGAATTTGTGTTATTAAACTTTTAGTAGGCTTTATTGACTTTCGAGAGCTGCGAGATTTTCGACAAACCGGTTTGCGAATCCTAATAGCACTAAATATAGTGACAGTGAAGAAATGACATTAAAGAGCTCATGGGTAAAATCGGTAAAGAATCAGTTTTATGCGCTTTAGTTTAGGGCAAGCGAAGCATAGGTTATCGCAAGTCTCTACTCTCATCCAAAATTTGTATGCGTTATACCATGCATAATGCCATGCATTTCAAAATAATATCACGATCTGTCTTGTTACCACAACCTCATAAACTAAAGAATATCATTACATTCAAAAGATATATTGTTTAAAATGTGTATCGAAACCATAATTGCTTCGTTTGGCCTATTTTGGTAATTTTGTAAAGAAAAGTGTTTGATTAAAAAAATTCATTTTGACAGTCTCCACAACTTGATTGAGCATTTTTCATGTATCTTCTACCATAGTTGCGACATCCAAAAATTATCTAAAACGAACAGAAAAAAACTACCCTCAAATAATTATTGTATGAAAACGATATATTATAAGCCTAGCTGTTGTATTACTGGTAAATTAACGGATTAAATAAATTGCAATTAATTATGAATTAAAATGTCCATATTCTGACATAGTATAAAAATAATTTAGTTTACAGCTCCAGCCCACCACTGATTCTTGGCATTAGGCTACACGAATGATATCCTTCCATCACCACCCACATCACAGTGATCGCTGTAAAGTATAGGAAAGGCTAAAAACAGCGTAAGTACTCGTTTCAACTTACGAAAAATGGATAACCAGCTAGCCAATAACAGACAATAACTATTTCCATTTTATGTAAGAATATGATATATTGTAGCCCGTGTATTACCAACCAATGGAGCGTTAAGAACTTATAAATTTCACCCAATCAGAGGCATTTATCAGACCAATATAATCGATGTAACTTGTCGAAACTGTTAGCATTTTGTTTAATGTATTTTCTCACTTGAAGTACATACGTTTTCTTTTTATTTCGACTATTCAACTCATACGCCGCGTGTTTCATATTGACCAATAACGTTTAGCAGTTCCTCGGATATACACCAATCACGGCCGTTTATCTTGCAATATTCTTCTAGGAATCGCGAGGATGGTGTTTTATCGTGATAACAGATTATTTTATACAGCGTAACTTGTTTGGAAATTGAAATAACAGAAATGTACATTGATTACGAACACACTTTCGGTTCGGTGCAAGCCAGATCGTGTGCTTTTATTCTGTGCTGCTATTAGCTTACCTGATTGAAATAAACTATGTCTTATATGCACCATTTGGTAGCACTGATAACACCATGGTAGCTCGAATCGATTCATGGATGGTTGATTCACAGTATGCCGTGATCTCACATCTGTTAGTTTTGTTATAACAAAGCACAAAAGTAATTATTATTTATATAATCCGTTAGATTTTATTCATGGAATAGTCTTAATAAATCCAACTCGAGTTGACGAGTTGCATCTATCAATAAACTTGTCAACTCTCGTGGGATTACCTATGATAATAATTGAGTAGACCGAGCTCGCAAAATTGTAAGCTAACATTTTGGAAGGATATACTTAGTTATTTACCCATCATTTGTTTTTAGATAGTTGGTGAGCCAGAATTTTGACCCACAGGAGTTCTTTTATATGTCTAAATTTACAGATATGGAACTGTCTGCACGCATAAATGTTACGGGGCCGGCGTCAAACTCGCAAACTATGGAACAGAATGTTATTGGTTTACTAGCTCTTTCCAGGGTGACAATGTGGTAAAGTATTATAATTATAATTTAATAGAATAATGTATTGAATAAAATAATTACTATTGATAGAAAAATCTTCAGATATCATCGATGAAGTGTGAAAACGAAGGGAGCCTTGAGCATTCCTTCCTTGACCTGGAAGAAGAGAAGTCTTGGTTAATTTAGGATGTTCCTCACCATCTGATATTGCGTTCGAGTTGTGCGTTTGCTTTAATTGGATATCGTGAACATTATTGGAGATTGACACGATACCAGAAATATTCTCACATTAAAACCACTTTCTGTTGATTAAAGTATGATTTACGACAACTAATATAAGGATTCATTTTCATAATTCAGTTACTTCAAGCAATAAATCATTATTTATATTCCTGAAAAAATTAACTGTCACTATGATAATTAATAAATAATAAAAGGTATATCTATCTTGTGTAATGGCTATTTTCTTAAGTTAATTAAATGTTAATTCTATGCGCCAGAAAGTGAGGTTATATAATTAATAAAGGCAGCAGTGGCAATTGCGAGGTTTATACCAGCAACATTCAGAAAACTTCTTCACACGCCAGACGCAAGTGCACGCTGACCGTTCTTAACACCTTTGTCAATGAACTATACCTTACTCTTCATAGTGAGAAATTACATTAAGTGGGTATCTTTTCTCATTTTGATTTTCCAGTACTCTTTCTTCAAATCTACATAATTACAAATTGTATTTCCAAAATTTGAATTTCTAGTGTCATCTCTTATACTTAAATCCGGGGAAGACTTTAACTCGTGTTTCGAGACCTTATTCAAGATTCGCCCAGAATTGAAAGTTCAAAACTGGTTTATTGACTTGAATAAATATTACATTTTATGAAATATTTTTTTTTAATGTATTTTGTTCATTAAGACCTCCCCTCGAATGAGTGCTCGTAGTCGGTGGAGTTAACAAATGGATATATATTTTATTTATTTATTTTTTGAGTGTGCGATTGTCAAGATATCACAAATCTGTTGTTCTGTTGATGCTGGACGATTTGAATCTGATTAAAAATAATTATTTTCTGCATATCATAATTGCAATTATAATTGATTCAACAAAAGCATTCTGGCACCTTGTTACATCAGTTTACCTGATTTTATTTTAATTCGAATACACTAACATCAATTCCCGTACATCCTCGGATTTCCGTATTCACATGTCAATCTTTTTGAAACTTCTGTGAACAGGAAAGTGCATGATTGTAATAACTTGGTTTTCGCAACAGACGCATGCTAGTGTGAAGCATTAAAACCGCTGCGCTCTGCATACAGATGTGGTAATTACTGGTAACTTATATTCACGCCAAATATCAAAGTGACGCAAGTGTTCCGAATCGAGATAAAGATTGCATGTCAGTGCCAAATTAAGCATATTCTGACAGCTGCTGTTAAAATTCTTCTTCCTCTTAATTGGCACTATACAGTCCAGTAAGGATCTTTGCTTCTTCAGCTATTCTATTTCGTGCATTCCTCTTAAATTATACCTACTATCTCTTTTATACTTCACACTTCGTCAAATATTGACGTATCAGTTATCATTTCATCTTGTTACTTCGGCTTTTTTTT
The DNA here is from genome assembly GCA_964059195.1 of Ectobius pallidus. Taxonomy (NCBI): domain Eukaryota; kingdom Metazoa; phylum Arthropoda; class Insecta; order Blattodea; family Ectobiidae; genus Ectobius; species Ectobius pallidus. Next base: position 127,663,463 of record CAXKWD010000005.1, read on the forward strand.
TTCAAAAGTGTGCTTACTAGATTTTAATATAATATCGTTAATTAGACGGTGAATTTATATTAGAAAAAACTTACATCAAATTTTGTATGGGTTAACTTTTGAAAATGAGCTGTTAACACAACTTGACGTTGTCTTTACAAAATATCCCACACCCTAGTATTAAAAGTGTGATATTACTGCAGTGTAAGTTTGGAATAATTCATTATCTGGTAATTTCAAATTTAATTTCACGTGGGTTTCAGATTCTTCTGAACATTCTAGCCTAGATTTAAAATTTAACCTTTCAAATTTTCTGTTTGTCAAGGGTATTTAGTGATAGTTAGTATTGCCATTTACGAACTCAAATGCAGTCCACTTGTTCTGGATCGAACCATGAACTTAGAAACAGAAAGCCATTGGCCTTACTGACTGCTCCACCCAGTCTGACAAGTCCTCTATGTGAAATTGTTTTTGTATGTCCTCCTCTTCTAACCCTAAAATGTATACACAATCTGTAGCCCTATATATTATATTTACACACAAGGTCTTCAGCCCTGCTTGCACGAAAGTGGAAATTACCAGCAGAAGAAAATGTAAATGAGACTTTAAATTATTTCGTTCATAGGATTTTCCATCAGACATCGTATGACAATAAAAAAAAACAAGACATTCAACAGCAGTCATATTCTGTGCCTTGCGCAAGATTTACAGACACGCAGGTGCCTTGCTATGGAGAACCAACCTAAGGTGTAACACAGCATTGCAATAGTTCATCTAAAATAAATTCATTAGATTTATAAATAATATGTTTTATGTATTTTTTCATTTTATTGATGCTGGATGAATCCTATTAAAGATTTAAAAAAAAATTGCTATGATAATAATTTAGGATCAAAGCTATTACTATGATTATTTTTATTTTATTTATTTCATCATCAAACCATAGAATACATCTAAAATCAAAGATGTCCCTTTGCTACAATCACTATGAGTATGAGCAGAACGCTCAGCGCTCAGGCTCAACTGGGTGCAAGAAGGGTCTTTTTTATGCTTGTTATTTTATTTTACTATACAGTGTTATTTTCAATTATTAAAAACGTCCACTGCTATAGCTTAGGGGATACATTCACTCTTCCGGGTTCGATTCCTGGTCAAGAGGATTCCTGGGTGGGAATTTTTCCGGGGCTTTCTCTCACCTATAAAGGCGACTGTCAGGAAACATTAGGCTCCTTGTGGTCCCTCGACACCATCTGGCCGACATTATCACTTCATCATATCCGCTTTGTTCAGAGTGAGTGTGTGAGCGACTTTAATCTGTGTTCTTGTTGTCTCGGAGGTGGGCCGGCATAGGACTGATTACTCATCCGTGGAGGTTCTCCATTTCCTTGTCCAAAAAGTTTGTAGAAAAAGTATGTAAAATATGTAGAAAATACTGTAAAAATGTCTCTCGTGAGCTAGATTCCAGAAGAACGTTTTCTTCGAAACACTTTCTTTCTAAATATAATTTTCTGAAAAGAGATGTTGTAATTGTCTTCCAGCCCCAATACGTTATCCAATCTTTTCTTTTTACATGTATTTTCAAACAATTCGAAATTCAGGCAAAATTCATTAATAAAAATTTATCAAACCTTTAGTTAATCTGCTGAACTTAAAACTTGCAACGTCACGACGGGTGAAAGAATTTTAGAAAAAGAGTATTTTCTGAGGAATTCTCTTCAGGAAGATCAATAATGTCCATTACTTTAGAATTCGACAAATTGCCAAATGTCGAGTATGCAGAATTTATTTTTAAAACTCCCATCATCTTTCAGTCACTTGTAAATATAGTCAAAAAGGCAAATGCAGAAACTTGAAGTAGCCTACCGGCATTGCAGTACTTCCAGATCGATCCTGGCGTCGATTCAACCTGTAACATAAATTAGTATTAGGAGGAGTTCTGGGAATAAAGTTCCTGATGCTTAAGGCTAACCATCTTCATATGCCAAGTCTCTAAAATCAGAAACCCAAAGAGTCCCCAAAATCTGTATATTGCTGATCACTTTACACTTTATGATTTATGTGTGTAGTTGAAATGCTTACTGACGGGTGTACAAGGATTTCAGTGATTTTATCTTATTCTCTATTCATCACTTTCCTTGACTTCCCATTATCTTCCAGAAATGTTAATGAAATGCAAATGACAAACTTATTTAGTAATGACGTCATTGCATCTTCCTTTGTTTATGATGTGACTGGCGGCCTGAGTATAGCCATATATCCTTTAAGAAACAAAGCAACATCATCATACTGTAATATCTTTATATGATTCAATGTAATTATAGCAATTTGCAATGCAGAAATGGCGTACAGATTCTTCTTAGAAACAACAAAGAGAGGAGCTACTTATAATTCATTTCTCTTTCTTCTCATGAGCGAAAAACATCTCAATTACTTTACGAAGTCGTAAAGGAGATATAAAAATACTTGACAGGATATGCTGGATGTAATGAATGGAAATTTCTCGGCGGAATTTCATGCTGTGGGTGGTCAAACCGCATACAGAGTCCTCGTCAAGTCGGTAATAATCTGGTAAACAGATTTAAGTATATTTTGAAAAACGAGAATCATTACGAAGCTACTACATAAACAATGATCTATACAAATTACAATGAACAAGCACTGTTTTTTCTTTTACATTCTTCACAAACTCCTATAAACTAGCAATTCGTGCTAGCTAAAAGTTAGGTAGATTCATAATGTTGGTATGATGCTTTTTAAAATGTTTTTCGACTGTGGGAGCGCGTGTATTCAGCCACAGTATACACAAAACTGTGACACGAATGATATTTCATTTTATTGGCATAAAATACTTGATTTACATTACACTTACTAACTTTAGTTTATCTGGTGCGCATGTCTTACGGATTATAGCCCATGTGTGTACCCACTCAGGGTTGCCAGTTTTTTCCCCACATCACTGTACATAATTGCAGAACAAAACGTAGGCTAGCCAAAATATCGCCATATCATAAATGATGGAACATTTTTATCACTTTTCTATTTTGTATTTTAACTCTAGCCCAAGCATCCTACGGTAAAATAAGGCTTTTATACTAGTAGATTTAATAATACAAATAATAATAAAAATAATAATAATAATACCGTAAAATGTAATTATTATTATTGTTATTATTGTTATTATTATTATTATTATTATTATTGGATGTCCTGAAAAAAGAGAACCCTGTTGTGCATTACCAATAGTTTAACAATTACATGCAAGTTACAGAAGATTGAACATTATGATAAAAGCTTATAATAGATGTGGTGGATGAATGTTAGAAGATGACTATAACAACATTGTTTTTTAAATACACGAAACAGAGGTTTCACCAGTTCACTGTTAGAAATTCAGGTCATATTCTAGGGTATATCAGTGTATAGAGAGTTGTCCAGAAAGTTAAGATCAAAATAGTAAACAAAATAGTAAACCGAAAAACTTAGGTAACCATGGACGCGAGGTCTCATAGACCGCTACAAAACTGCTGACTGTTTTCTAGCACGCCTTCATACTGATGGGCAAGTAACATATGTGGGATGATAAAAGGGTCTTGGAAGGTAGTGTAAATAACACACTTGTGAAGTCGATGTCCAGACAGCAGCAGCTGTTTGTGTTTTACAGCGGTCACGCAGACCTCACGTCCATGGTTAAGGATTAATATCTTATCAGTCACCTTCCTTCTATATCTAGCGCTTCCTAGTTATTAGTTTTTGTTTACTAAAGTGTTGCACGGTGCTCTTATAACTATAAAATTATGACTCAGAATACTGTTGAAAACACTAATTCCATCAATGCAACTATTTACAGATCAGTTTGTCTTTTCGCGTCTTGGAAACTCTCCAACTCACAGATTTTAAGAGAATATTTAGTTACCAAGATTTTCTCAGCCTTTTAAATTTGTTAGGCCTACCTGAAAAAGACATCAACACCCTGGGTGAATAAAATTAACAATAGCGCATTAATTCGTTGGGTTGTTGTTAATTTAATAACATGTACAGCTAATAATTTTCAACTGCCAAGAGTAGGATTTAACATTTAATATTTTTGTATTTTGCGAAATATACTCTCGAACTGGACAAGTTGCGACGTTTTGCCACCTGTAAATATCTGCAAATAGAGAAATTCTTTGAAGGTTTAAAAAAATAATAATGAAAAAATAATAAAAAAATACAGGTCATGGAGGCCCAGAGGGTTCCAGGAGGTTGAGGCTCCCGCCTTTACGCCCAAGATTGCTCCCGGTACTTGTTTCAGTTAGAGGCTGAGTCGACTCTAGGGCCTTAGTGCCACCAGAAGGATTAGGCCAATTGAAAAACTGCAACGACCTCATCTGCAATCGAACCCGCGACCTTCCGGTTTAAAGCGCAGCCCATCAACCACTACGCTACGGCGTAGCCCAACTTACGAATGTACAACTAACAGTAATATCAAAACTACAGTTATTTCGTAAATCGTAACAAACATTTATAGTAAACATTTCGTCAGTTATCAGTCTAAGATTTTTATGTCTGAGGAAGCTGTGGGATAGACGTATAAGAAAATGTTGTTTATTTCGATGAGTTCTTTTCCATGCTACACCACATATTTCGCAAAAGTTGGTCAGTACAAAATTAAATAACATTTACTCAATTTTTCCATTAAGAGTGGTGTAAAATCATACGGAAAGTACATAATTAGAATACAGATTGAAACCTTTTATGGTAATATAATTAAATTCTTAATTTTGTCTGATGATTATCCATACTAATTACGCTAGCATAGTAGTTCTGTCCCGAAATATAAGTTCATTTTAATAGAATTACATACCACGGAAAGTGAAATTCACTAAAAGATACCAGAAACTGTGTGAGCAGTGTGTAGATGTATTTCACAAATGGTTGTGTCATTATAAAGATAGCCAAAATTCCTATAAATTATTATAAGTTTATTATGAATTTCATTTCCATTACCGGTACTTTAAATGTCGGAGCGTGTTATTATGATTTATTTATATTACGTTTTATTATGGTGTTTCCAGCAGTGTTATATTATGGCAGGTTACGCCGATTCAGACATAATACTAGAGATTTCGGGTGGTTAACAAGTTTCATATTATACGCCACTTCAGGAAATGGTAGCTGACAAACATCTTGCGTTATAAAGCTTTGTGATACCTGAGTTACCACTTAAAGCCTTTACTCTATTTTTAAGTCTTGTAAGCCAAGATGTTTAAGTCATTTTAAACCTAAACTAACCCAAATGAATGATTATGACAATTAGTTAAGCAAAATAATGCAAAAGAAAAGACGTGAAAAACTGAGAACCGAAGTTTACTTCTTGAAATTAATTTCAAAACATGAAAACATAAAAGAAATAACCTTGAGATACACGATTTGCTTATTAGGCTTTTGGTTCAAATTTTTAAATCAATATTATTTTGGAAAATACTTAGTAAATTATGCAGGTTTTTCCTTACTTTACCGCCCCTTTCCGCTCTTTGGGCTGGCCCTGATTTTTAATTTCACATGTGGATTGACCAGTGATGGTGTCCTGGCATATAGGTTGGCTAGTTGGTGGAAGATTTAATTATTAAAGAATGGGTGACCACAGAGTTGAATTAGGAATTAAAGCAAAACAAATAATTGTTGGAAAAAAATAAGTATTCAGGTTAAAGTATCCCAATAAATAAATTCATGGCTTGAGAAGCTGGACGGGAGGCCATGGATCTGACCGTAGTCTTTAAAAGATATATTACATCAATTTATTTTTAAACACATAACACATGACTTCCTCTGCCCAAATAAAAGTTTTGGGTCTTACAATATATTATAACACATAATAATCCATATAATATATTATGCATATTATGGACTTATGGACTTCGTGCAGTAAATTTAAACAGAACCGTTAGAGCTAATCGGATAATCGAGATAATCGGCGAAAAATGGCATTCTCTTTATTGGTTGAAAAAGTAAAGAGAAAGTCATTGTCATATTTCGAACCTGATCTTCGAAAGATATTAACACAAATAAAATTGATATAGTGCAGCGTTTCTCAACCTATGGTCCGCGGACCACTTGTGGTCCGCGAAGATGGTGCAAATGGTCCGCAGACATAATTAAAAAATATCATAAAGCAAGTGGAAAGTAAAGAAGTAAAATTTTTTTCACATATTTCGTTATAATGACCTGTAATTAATACCCCAGATATTAAGAATATAGGCCTTCTTTTAAAAACGGGATGTAATATTAGGGGTCCGAAATTTTTTTAGACATTTTAGAGGTCCTCGGGTTCAAAAAGGTTGAGAAACGCTGATATAGTGCATTCACGCATTTTTTTTTTCACCCTAAGCATGGGCAATACACTATTCTCACTTCACATTCTGATATAAATTAAGAGACCGTACTACAAGGAGTGCGTATTCAGTTGTTCCAACCTGATGCAAATATATATTGTTCACCAGGCATGACTGAATTTCTACAAACTTTGGCTGGCTTATGATTATCTTTCAGAAAAATTTTGCGAAAAAAATATTTCAATTAAAAGCTTTAGTTCTTAGTATAAGCATCTCATGTAGCCTACAAAATTTAAATACTGTAACTTAAAATAAGTTGGAGCCATTTTCGAGAAAATCACGGGAAATGAAATTTTATTAATTTAAAATGGCACTAAAAATAAGAGAAAGTCGTCTCCAATCTTCGTGATATGTACCCAAATATAAAGTTTTTCGTGCACGAGCTAGGTTGTTCATGGATACAGAGACAGATACACAAACAGACGGACACAGACACAGACATGTTTCCGAAAATAGCATTTTTGGATTCAGGGGACTGCAAAACGTATATTTATGTTGGAAATTCGACATCGAATATTAGGGTCGAAAAAAATACTTCCTCTGTCTATAGTTCGGGCAGAGGAATTTAAAATATTGGATATATTGTTATTTTACGAACTTCTGTTTTATAGCAATTTAAAAGTGCTCTAAATCCTATTTTAAGATAATATAATGAATTGCAAGTAATCGTTTAACAAACGAGACTGGAAAATATACACTGTCCTAGGTTGCAAATTGCCTAAATACGACCTTGTTGGCAAACTTGCTGAGCTAGCTGAAGTTAAACACAAATATTTTGCCTTATCATTTAGAGACCATTAAATAACATTTTGTTCTCACGTGCAGTGGAGAACTGTGGCTTGATTAACAATGAAATTAGACATGGACGATCATGGTGGTAAACGTCTCACTACCGTATCGGGATGACAGGATCAAGGACACGCGATCGTGCGCGACCAACTCCCCCGCAATGATCTGCTCCGAGACTTCGTGTCCGCGTGTAGCAGAGCAAATCTTTATCTGTTAATTTGTACTTCATGTTTCTATTAGGCAAATAACAGACTTGTGTTTGTACGGATATATTGGTCACGAAAATCCAATTAGTGTCCCTGAATGGCAATGAAATGGGAAGAGGTAGTATTGAGCAAATGTTTTATTCTCAATTCAAGCTATGATTCTGCACAGTGGCGGACGCAGAATTTTTTCGGGGAGGGATTTGAGGACATAGAGAGAAAACCAAAACTAAAAAGGTATTTTATATTTATAAGAGTTTACAAAACTGTAATGTTACTAGTAGTTTTGATTGAATGTGAAACATGTCCAATTACCATTGCAAGAGGTATGCGAGTTGAAAGGATTTGAAAACAATTTTTTAAGGAAAATGTTTGGGCCAATGGGTTGTCAAGGGAATACAGAAAGCTGTACAACAACAAATTTTAGTCTGTATCGCTCTCCTAATATCGTAAGGTTAATTAAATGCATGTGGTTAATACGAACTATATACGTTGCTCGAATGGGAGTGGAGAGGGGCAATTATCTAATTTTAATGGGAAGACCAGAAGGAAAATGACAATCAGCAGATCCGAGACGAAAATGAGATGATAATGTTAGAATGGATCTAAGAGCAACTGACTGTAGAAATTCGAACTGAACAAGTTGACTAAGGACTAATATTTTGCTCTCTTTTCAATTCATGAGAAATAAGCAATTTATTTACTAGAGATCACAGATACAAATATCTATGTAAAATTTGTTGTACCGATTCGCATTTAAAGCCTATTCTTTTTACACTTTTTTTATTTCGTCCTCTGCATCTGCCACTGATTCTGTAAGATCGAATAAATTGATACTGTATTTTACAACCAGTCGGATTTTCTATAAAACTACCAAAGCTAAAGTTAAAGGGAAGCAGCAATAGGTTGTTTCAATTATGCAGTGTTCCTATAAAATCCCATGGAATTAGAAACAATAAGGATGTGATATCTGTGAGATCTGATAGAAATTTTATGTCTTTTTATAAAGTTATTTTTTTATAACTTGACTTTTCCTGCTACTTACTGTAAAGTATTTGCTTTTATTGCTATTTTACGTTTTCAATAAGTTGTTCAGCATTCGGGAGTTCCCAGGTTCAAATCCCGTGACCGGCCGATTTGACATGAGGTTTTTATGGTTTCCCCAGGCGTAAAGGCAATTGCCGAATTGGATATTTGCATACCATGAATCATCCTCACCATTTCATCTTGTGTCATATCCATTTAAATTAATATCAGTTGAAATTTACTCCATAACAATACACCAATAATAGAAACAATTGACATTCAATAGTTCCATGGCCTACCCTACTTTATAGACACACATCCCGAACTCCTGATATAGCCTCGTAGCTAAAAGGAGTATAAACAAGGCCGAATTTTAAAAAAAGTTGTTTAATGAATCATATTTACATAGTAAGGTTTCCAATGACCTTAGCTGTTGAGCTGCTACTAAAACTAGTTTAACGTAAGGCTTTAGGTTCATTCTGCGTGTCCTATGAGGTACCGGTAATTAGGATAGCTACAAAGCCCACAATTTCTGTAAATTCAATGTCTTTACACTGCGTTTACAATTTTTAAAAATAAAAATCCCTCTTTATTTAAACCTTAAACCGCACACGGTGTTGGATTCTTGTTACAAGAACGCGAAGTCGAAGTTGAAGTGAAGGTGTCGAATAATTTCATATTGAAACTTCGTTTCCTATTTTGGTGGAACGCCCAACTGTGGAAGAAATAGTTTAATCAACCAATGCCAGTTAATCTTACAAGATACAATCATTACACCGGTACCATAGGCTTTTGTTAGAGAAAAGGTAATTCTCAATACTGTAGTTCGAAAAAGTGGAAGATCACAACCTATGCTACGTTTATATTTATTATAATGTCTTTATGCACAAATAGAGGCATTTGACGATTTACAAACAAAGCACAAACAAGAAAAATTACAACATATTCAAAATACCGGTACCGTAACTTTTCAGTTTAAAAAATCATCAAGAGTATAGAAGTGGTTTATTGTTAACCATTTATAGAATGTTTCGAAAACTTCTGTTTGGTGCAGTTTTTAAATTTCATCAGGTAACATGCTGTAATTGTTGTAACATATGGGACCTACATATGACTAATACAAATACACTATTTTATTTAATCTAAATGTTGGAATGTTGAGGCAAGAATTTCTTCTATTTTAGTGTTGTATCCATGTAGATGGACGTGTACTAAGAGATCTAATGAATAAAGATTTACAACTGTTATAATTTCATACTCAACAAAGAGAAATGTCACCATATTAAAGAAGGTAGTGAAGTATAGCTCACACAGCAAATTGAAGATACGCTGCGAAATTAAAATGAAAGAAAATAGACTGGTTTTGATGCGTTTAAAAGATGCAATAGCACTTCCAAAGAAGAGGACACAATGAATCTCGGAGATCTAACAACAAAGGCGTGTATGTGGAAACCCTTTAATATTTATCCACATATGACCCGATTTTATCTCAACATTTGAAAATAAGTAGGCCTATAGTTTTCAAGGGCACATTACAAAATTCATTATGACTTAATAATTAAGGAGTCGTAGTTAATGTAGTCAATGGCATAATCAAAATTGAAAATAAAGAAGATCAGCTCCTTTGATAGCACTCCACTGATACTAGATGAGACAACTGATGTGTCAAATAAAAATTATCAACAGTCATGAGGTTCGTAGATGAGGAGGGAAACTGTCAAGTGATGTTTCCAGTATTGAAAAGGATTAAGACTTACCTTAGGGCCAAGCATGATCAAGATCATTTAAGAATCCTTTCAAAATCAACAGCTCCCTGGATGGGTTTTACAAAAAGGTGACACAGAAGTTCACACAAGTTTGGGTATTTAATTTTCAACTAAATTTTTTAATGATAAGATGGTAATTTAAAAATAAATTATTGTGTTGATTTCGCATCTTTGATGTGACGTCTGAAAAATGAACTGAAAGTTATTTACTCCACGGATGGTTAGTAAACATAAATCTGCGAAATCATGTAATTCATTAATTAATCGTGTTAATAAATTAATTTCAAATAGAAACTGTTATCAAAATCACTGATATTGTGGTAAATTTAATGTTAGGCTGACCAGATATTTTATGATACAACAGGGGGACTAGGCAATTTCAAATATATCATTTTTACTTACAGTACCCATTTGTGCGGAATTCGAAAGCTTGACCTGGGGACACTATTAAAACAATACTAAAATTAAACGTGCATTAATAGTCGTACAACATCTATCTATCTTTGCCTTTACCCTGCGCATCAGCTGGATGCCGTAGTTCTTGTCTTCTCCAACAGATGTCTGCTCATGGCGTCGGTCAAATCGAAGATTGCTTCTGGTCTTTTTCTTGAAACCGACGGATATTGACAACACGAAATGATTTAATTTTAATATGTTATTAAAATTAACACGAACAGAATTGATATTATTTTAAATACATCAGTTTTCAGCTGCTACTCTCAACCTCTCAAGTTTGATACCACAACGATGCCATCATGAAATTAAGTTTCGAAATGAGTATCATTATGATACCGTTCCGTCACACGAATTTATTTTTTTCCCCATTCCTGGTTTAGCAACTTAATAGATGGAATAATAATTTAGCCTATATTATTTTTAGTGTATTAACCCTTTTTCTAAGCGAAGACTGTGTCAATTTATTATAATATGTAGGGTCGCCTTTCTTTGAAATTGGAATGGGAGCGCTGATGTGTTCTATAAATTTGAACTGCCGATTTACGAATTGTCTAACACCATAAACCATTGCACCTTTTCTTATTTAGTCCTTCAACTGTTTACACGCTTCAATCCATAGGGGAGGATATAAGTGAATAAAAAATAATCATTTTATGACGAGCCAAGAAGTGAAAAATTTTATGAAATAATTCTACATTTAATAAACAATCCCATTTCATTTCAAAATTGTCTGAATCTGGTAACATTAGTTATGTGACATTTTGGGATTTGATGCAAATGACACATCTAATTAAGAACAAGGGCTTTCAAGAAAAAAATAGCAGAAATAGAAAATGATATATCTTATATATATGGTTAATGGCTTGTTTGGACAGTTAAAAATACCCCATGTGTGGAAGATAGTAAATGAACTAAAGCTTTTTACAATTTTTTGTTCATATGTAACAAACTAAAAATAATGAAAAATATATCGGCCGAAATCTACCAATTAAAACCATTTTGTATATTGTAGTACACTTTAAATATTATCATGACTTAGTAAATATTTTAATAGAGGCTGTATGGAGGACAAAATACCTTATAACCCTCTACCGATATGAAGTCTGTCAGTGATTTAATGCCTAAAACTACCAGTGTACGATTTATTCGAGGAATACTGAACAATTTAGCTCTTCAATAATCATCTTCGTTAATTTTACAGCTTTCGGTTTAATTCCTTTCGGAATTTTACATTACGGTTTAATGAATTACATATTCAAAAATGCCGTCTGCAGAACTTGCAATCCTGATTGAGTACACAGCACTTTCTTCATATTGGTCGCTGGTTTTGTTAATAGATGGCTCTGGCTGTAGTCAGCGGTGCAGCGCGAATTATTTAGGTGCCGGAGTAGTGAACTCACTGCGATTAACTCTTTGCTTGAATGATTATTTATGCAGGTACAACAACAATAATAATAATAACAAAGCATAATAATAATAATAATATTAATAATAATGGATATCCAATGAATATTGGTATGTGTAGAACTATAGACTATATTTTAACATGTGAATTCTATGATAATATGCATAGATTTACTTTAAGATACAAATAGGTCTTATCTGTCTCCAGCCCCTTTCTAGTTCACTTAGCCGAAGATCTTTCGGGTCCCCTTAGGATTCCTTCGGATCTCTAGGGAATTCCTTTTTATTGTTGTTGTGACTGTCGAAATCATCAGCCACCACTACTCCCTCAAGCGAGTAAGAACTCAATTAAGTCCCCCAGAAACAAGTAAAGGTTAATAAACGTTTATCTCCATAAGAGGAGAGCTTAAAGCAAATCATCCTCCCAAACTAGTAGAGTTTAATTCAATTTCCTCACCCGAACTGATGGAGCTTAGTCAAAGTGCCTTCCCGAAACTAATAGAATTTAATAGACTAATAGAGTTTAATCATAGTTCCTTCCCCAAAACAATATAGATAGTAAAGTTCCTCAAAATAGCACAATTTAATAAATAAAGTTCCTTCACCATTAAAGGGTTTAACAAACTTTCTTTTCAAAAACTAGTAGAACTAGGGGGACATAGATCTTTCGATGCTGAAAAATAGGTGAAGTTCATTTTTTTTTTCTCACCAATAAATTGATCTGTAGCCTTGTAATCTAGCTTGCTCTAGATTGACTATTTCTACAATTGCATACTATTTTCATAATTAATTTAACTATTACAGCTATGGGTAATTATCATTACCAAATGGCAGCCAAATTTGTGCACTAAAGTGCCGTTTCCCTCATAACTCAAACATTTATTAACATATTGCAGTGAAATTTAGCATTCAAGTATATTGGATATTAGTGAACAACACTATCTAGAATCATTGATGTAAATTTAATAGTTTATTTTTTTTAAATATTTCTGATGTAAAAGTTTGTAAAAAAATAACAAGTGATGAATTAAAAACAATTATACTGCAGATAAGTCAAAGATTCTAGATTATGTTGTTCATATGATATTTACAAATAGATATAAAAAAGAATCACTCAGAAATATTGACTTTTATGAAAATTATCATAGAAACGGCACTTCAGTGCATAAAATTTGGCGCCATTTTGTAATGATAATTACCCAAAGCTGTTATAGTTAAATTAATTATGAAAATAGTATGCAATTGTAGAACTAGTCAATATAGTGCTTACCAGATTACAAGGCTACAGAACAATTCATTGCTGAGAAAAAAAAAAAAAACTTTACCTATTTTTCAGCAACGAAAGCTGTGTGTCCCCCCTTAAACAACGTTTCTCTCTCAAACTAATAGAGTCCAAGCAAGGTTCCTCCCCAAAATTAGAACAATGAACTCTCTGTCCTCTTCGAGTCCTCTCCTATTCGAGTTTATTGTACATTTATATTAATATGCAATACAAACACTAAACTAGTAGAGTATAAAGAGTTACTTCCCCAAACTTAGAATGTCATTAAAGTTCCTCCCGATAGTAGTAGAGATTAAATAAAAGTCTTCCCTCAAAATAGTAGAGATTAAACAATAATTACTCCCCAAATTAAAAGTATAAATACGCAATAGTATACTAAATTACTAAAGTAATTTCGTCGGTGCAGTTAGTATCGCGCTGGCTTTCTGTGCCCAAGGTTGCGGGCTCTATCCCAGCCCAGGTCGATGGAATTTATATGTGCATAAATGTGACAGGCCCATGTCAGTAGATTTACTGGCATGTAAAAGAAAGAAACAAAATTCCCCCACACCGACGATGGTGTAGCAGTACAGTACATCTCTGTCGTTAAATTACCATATATCAACCAACTAAAGTAATTTCAAACATGCGCAAACCTTGAGCAAAACCATCAAGCATTTGTCACGGCTATTTAAATCTTATCTAAAACATCAAGGTCCGCGCTTCTATATTGTCAGAAAATAAGTGGACAATGGTGAATAATAACGATGCCAAATAAATCAAGCATGCAGTGGCTGCATTTTGATTACCACTTCCAGTGGACGCACTTGATATGTGCCTGCCAAATTCTTCACTGACTTTGCAATTATTCTTCTGAAATCATGCTAAGTACATTTTCTAAATTTGCATTGTAAACTCAATTTGAAAGGAATTATGATATTGAACAACTTATAATTATGTCAATGAATTTTCTTTTCCTTGTCAATGTTGTTTCATTATATTTTGTCTTTAAAACGTCAACATTTCTCTTCTAACTCTTTTTATTCATCATTTTCTCCTGCAACCATTAATTTAACATTAGGCTTAATAGTTTATTTTTAAAAATATTAAAAAAAAAGAATTACTAAAAATATTGACGTTTGTGGAAATTATTAAGGAAACGGCATTTTGGTACACGAAACGTGGCTGGCATTTTGTAACGATAATTACCCTTACTGTAAGCCTGATAGTTTCATTAATTCAGAAATTAGCAAGTAACTATACAGGTAGTCAATAAAGAGATTATCAGATTACAAGATTACAGAACAGTACTGAGAAAGAAAATAATGAATTTCACCTTTTTTTTCGTATGAATTTCACCCAAACCCCATGTCCCCCGATTATTTTTATGCGGTTTATTATTTCCTTATTTAAAAAAAAATATGTGACTCATAATGGTCATTAAGGTGACAATATACAATACTCATTTCAGATATTAATAATTCATCTCGTTAAATCACAATAGCACATACTTTTCAAAAGATTTGACTTCGTCCAAGTAAATCTTATCTATAGGCTACTTCGATGGGTCTTAATACATTTTTCTTTATTTTTTCGGCACACTGCGTCTTCCCTACGATACTATTAACGATACTAATAGTAATAAATTTAACGAGGATAATAATAGTAATAATACAAAACAGGATAATAGAACAATATAGGCCTACCCCTTGAAACTTAATTTAATTTATATTTATAGTTAAGTATAAATTTCTGTACTACATAAAAAGCTAACAGTATATAATGATTACAACCATTTACTTAATTTACCAATTTACCTAAGAATAAATTCTGACGGTTGCGTTTTCGGATGTCGGGAGTGCGATCCCAGACGCTTTCATATTTTCTTTCTATTAGATTTGATCAGGAGCTGGTTCCTGCCATCCTCATAATAACGACTAGTGAATAAGAAAATAGATTTTTTAATACAAGGGACTTGACCTTATACGAATCACTCAGTCTCCTTCATCCTTGAAATACTTCGTTCTCTTACTTCTTCCTTGGGACCATGATGTTTGGTGGTTATGAACTATGCTAATATATGCATTTCTTAATGCATATGGTGTAAAAAACTTTCGTCACATTGTAGTCACGTATGCATATCTTTTAAATGCTTTTTTCAGTACACAATTATAGCAATTGCCAAGGGATATGCCACTCCTTGGTAGAGGGTGCTCTGTTTGGGTTATCGGTAACAAAAGAGTCTAAGTCCGTCCTTGAATTGAGAATGTTACGTCAGAAATCTGCAGGAAGCAATGCATTGCAATGCATTTTCACTATCGACCATAACTTACCCTATGCACAATAATCGAATATTTAAAAAAATTGTATAATGTAACTAAAAAGGTTCTGAGCTCAATTTACTTACTGTAGAAAAGCACCCTAAAATGTGTGACCTTTGACCTAGAGGTCTGAAATTTTCACCATACGTTCTCCATGAGCTGGAGAGTGACTATTTAAAATTGCATTCTGATAGCACAGTCGGTTCGATTAAAATTTAATTTTTAATTTTGGTTCAGGCTTTTTTGTGCTTTATGTAATCCTATACAGTCATGGTATAAACTGCATTCAACGTACTCTAGCAGCTATGTTGCTATGTTGTAACGTTGTGAGCTTAACCATCATTCTTGTATTGGAACCTCAGTGTTGTGTTATTTTTTACACAGAGAGTTTATTTACGTACAGAGCTCATTGTTATGTCATCGTTTTCACTTAACGGTAAAATTCACTTACTGATAACATTATTATTTTTGCACCAGCTTCTTCTCTGTTACAGTAGTTACATAAACAATTAAGTAAAACCCTCAATGGGCTCTAATCTTAAAACGAATTGGAAAAATTTCAGAGGAACAGTTGGTTTTCGTAAATAATAATCGTAATTCATCAATACAGATTCTCACATTTTACATAAAGCATTAGGCCTACTCTATTAGTCCTAGTCTTTACTTGAAACAATTGTTCGATGTGACCCATCTATATGTCAGTAGCAGTGAAATGATTAAATAAGATCGAGTTTAGTAGTTACACTATTTGTACCTTAAAATTTGTGCATAGACAAAATAACGCCTTCATTTTAGCATTTTACTATCAGGTTTAAGGTTCGCACTACCAAACTCAATAGAAAACGTGAGTTTTTTAACATAAAAAACCAAAGTATACTTTCCTTAACGGGAAGCAAAGCCGTTGGTAGTTACAACACGTTACAGGATCCCTCACTTAAAAAAAGGGGGGAGGCGAATTGCTAGCTTTAGTGCCAAATCTATTTCTTCTTTCTCGGTTTCTGTGGACGAAATCCTCAAGACAGATCTTGAAGAAGTAGGAGACATCTTACAATCACCCTAATTAATTAGGCCTCAAGGAGATTTATAAGCTGTGTAAACTGTGAAGTCGTCTAGTACAGACTGTATGCAAAAAAGGCGATACAGTTATTTTAAACATACTTATTCGCATACAACTAATTTATAAAGGAAGAAACTGAGGATAATTTAACCTTTAAATTCTTAATGTATTCTATGGGATACTGTAGTTTTTCTTAAATTTATAATAAAATGCTGGAAAATAAATTAAAAAGAAAATTTAAATTGCATATGAAATCCCAGAAGGAACCAAAAGCATAAATAGTCGGCCTGTGTTAAATGTTTTCTTTGCACCCCGGTATAGGTTTGTAGGCCTATTGTGTGAGAAACAGTCTCCTGCATTAAGGGTTAAGATTTTACTCCTTATATACATGTGGATGTGTATTATTAAATATGGTTAAAGATAAATTTATTGGCAGAATCTACAGATTCAAAATCAAATTAGCCCTTCAGCGTTAAAGAACAAAAAAACATACAAAAATCTCTACAGTTATCTACCTACAAGACAAGAGATGAAAAAAATTAAGAATATCTTTACATAGATGAAATTATAGCAGGGTAATTTAAAACAGGAATATTGTAGTAACTACCCTAAGCTAGAATAATAATTGCATATTTTTTAAAACACAGGATTATCCTTGATCAAAGGTTTTCCTGCGACTACAAAATTCTATTTTTCAAGCATTATAATAAGTTATCCAATTAGATTCATACTTATATTTGTATTTGCCTTTGTATTTCACTTCAACGTGATTCAAATCCTTCGCAATTTTGGGTATCATAAATAAAAATCAAATCAGAAATAGATAAGATACCTTGCTAAAAATATTGTTTTTGCCTGCTTGGATAAACGTTGCCTCTTACAGCTTTCTTCAAACTTGTTATAATTAAATTTGCAAACGTTTACGTTGATTTCATTTTATCTATATTTATAGATTAGTAAGTAAACTCTGGTTAACTTGTTAAGATCTGAGATATTGAACGAAAATGCAGTTAATTTAAAGACTATAAATATAGTTTCAAATTATTTTTTTTAACGGAAGAGAATATATTATCTATCGAATTCTTGGATGCTGATGAATAATTTGCTCCTGGTATAATGACTTAAGATAACGTATGGTACAATCTCAACATGCTGCTTTTCAGAACTCGCTCAGGATGTGGTCTATGACCTTGATGTATTCGCACATACTACTGGATTCCTGTATTTCGATGAGTAACTACTAATCACTGAACTATGTTATACAAATGACATAGGCTGGGAAAGCCGCACAATAAAACTTAATGAAACTGCTGGAGTAATCACGCAGTTTGTACAAATGTGTATTTCTAAACTTTTCATTCATTATTAATTGAAGAACTTATGACAAAAACAAACAAGGTTCAAAAGAATTCAATATCGCGTTTTTTGCCGCACCATGGTGGTCCCTGGTGGCCATGCATAGGATCCACTGGTATAGTAAAAACAACCATAGTCAGTAAGCCACGAAGCTCTGAAATGCGATCAGTTTAGCGAAAACAACCATTATCCATAGTATTTTCAGCAAAAATATCCATTGTCCACAATATTTTCAGCAAAAAGGTGAATAAAAACATGCTGACTATCCTATTCATTTTGCCATCCTGTTTCATTTCAGTTGATTTGTGTCTTTAAGAAAACCAGTGTACGATATACATATGGTAGCCCTTCGACTAAAGTACATATTATAAACAAGCAAGGAAGAACATCTTTTGCTTCTCCTGAAAATTTTCAGTTTTAGACTAAGGTTGTTTTTGCCATAATCCCTTCAATTGCTGCAGATGATCATCATGGCCATGATAGTAGGTATAGGGATCATATGAATATAAATTTTGCTAGGTTAAGTAAAACCCAAAACAGTTTTAATTATTTAGGTGCTAAGCTTTTTAATAAGCTGCCTCTTAGTACTAGAACTGCTACACTTAATCGTTTTAAAATAGTTATAAAAAATTGGTTAAAAACTAAATGTTTTTACAGTATTGACAAATAAGAAATATGTGAAATGAATGATTTAAGGTTCTAATTTTATAGTATAATTTTTATTATATAAATAGTTTTGTATATTCTTTGGACAATGTCTATTACAACTGTATATGTTGATCTAACGGCAATAAAAATGAATGAATGAAAGATAGAATACACCGAAGTTCGCACTGCCCTCACTCATCACGGTCAAGTATTAAACCTAGGACTCCGAAGGGAATTTGAGCCCAAAACTTTTTACTTTACTCGTATTTCTTTCAAATTATTTATGCAGAGCCACCTCCTTTTGAGTTGTCATGTCAGCACTGAACCAAGTTCATCCCCCCCCCATTTTGAGCCAATACTGCTATGGTAGTGCAGAAATGTTATATTTGCTGAGAATTGTGATTCAAGTCCATAGTTCGTGTTTTATCCACAAGGTGACAGCAAGAACAATAATATTATAAGTTAATGTTAATTAATGCTAATCATCTTTCATATATGTTTTCTTAAAAATGAATTTATTGGACTTAACTCTGAACCCTCCAAATAATAGTGTCGTAATTTTGAGTTTGTTACTTATTTGGCTGTAATAAATAAAAATATTAGAATGTTTCGTCAGAACCGAAATGAGAGAAGCAAGAACTAAAATGTGAAAGTTTAATAATTTGAGTAACTTGTTCCGAAGGTTCCAAAATCAGTTCAAAATAAATAGAAAAATAATACATTTTCACTTCCCTCACTTATAGTAATTTCATCTAGTGCAGTGTTTCTCAACCTTTTTGAACCCGAGGATCTCTAACATGTCTAAAAAATTTTACGGACCCCTAATTTTACATTCCATTTTTAAAAGTAGGCTATATGTAGGCCTATATTCTTAATATTTGGGGTATTAATAATAGATCATTATAACGAAATAAATCTAAAAACTTTTTTTAATTCGACGTAAACACAGTTATTGAATTGGAAGTAAACTATTGACAGTAAAATTATATTTTGAACAGACTTTAATATTTATTACCAATTTGATAATATAATTAGGAATTCTGTTATTACTCACTTTTAATGAGACGGATGTGCTTGTCGCCTCTTGCAGAGTTCCTGGATATTTGGCTGAATATTAGTCAAATTTAGTCGAAGATCAGCAGATACATTAAGTCGGTGTCTCTATTTTGTTTTTTGTTAAGCTAGCGATGAAAATCCCTTCTCACAAAGATAGGTTGTTGAAAACTGCATGGCGCCTCTAATAACAAATTCCGACAAAGTCTTATTTTTCAGGGTTTTGAATGAAAGAGGGAACCATAGACGTCAGTGCATCAGGAGTTTGAAACTGTGGTTCGTAACTGTAAAAGTAAGGAAACTTCATATAGGACCTGTATTTTCGAAGTTTTTAAATACTTTGACATCTAGTGTCCTTTTTATGTGAACAATTTTTACTTCTTTACTTCTCACTTGCTTTATGATATTTTGAAATTAATGTCTGCGGACCATCTGTACCATCTTCGCGGACCATCGCGGACCACCAGTGGTCCGCGGACCATAGGTTGAGAAACGCTGATCTAGTGAATTCGATGATTCCCTTTTCGGAGCCTGTGACAGAAAAAAAAACTGGGAGTCTAGGATTAAGTAGTCCTTTCCATATCAAAGAATATGTTCACGATCCTCACTGTTATATACGTACTTACAACTTCGTCTATCCTCCTATAGTAAGCAAGATGAAATCGAAATAATCTAATTACATTTTGTAAACATATATTTCACAGATGAATCATGAATAGAATCATTAAATGACTGGACGCATCTAGTGAGCTCTTGGGCCAACCGATTGTAAATTAGCAATCCTTCTGATGAGGAGGATTAATTTTAAAAATAAAAGGTAATATTTGTTTTGGTTTACAAGACCAATATTTTATTTTATCACGGCCTAGTAGTCAGAACTTTTAACTACTAATCATGAGGTTGGGGATCGATTGCTGGTCTGGCTACGGGAATTTGTATCTATTATAGTTAGATTTTCTTGACCGACATGGTCTGATAAGTTTGTAACGATTTGGGTTTAAGGACCCCCTCTCATGCGATCTCATCGGGATAATGCATTCACCTAAAAGGTGTCCCAACTAGAGAAATGGGGCTACACTTCCGCCAAGCCAGACGGGAATATCACGAACCCTGCCATGGTTATGGTGGCATTGGATGAAATATATGTGTGTGTGTGTATATATATATATACATATAAATTCTATCAAAACACCAATGAGAATTTACTTATTTTTGGTTTTCTTTCAATTTTCCCTAGAACATGTACAGATATTTTATATATTTTAGAGCCTAAAATTTTAAAATGTCAGCTCTTTAAATATATTAAAAATAGCTGTTACTAGTAGGCTATGGTTTGAAATAAGTGTTCCTAATATTCTTTAGAATATAATAAAAATAGCCATTGAAGTTTATCTGAAAGCATGTTAGTTATGGTGTAACAACATTTAGATTAAATGTTTCATGATTGCATTAATTTATTGTTTAGCTAAGTGTCTCCCCTTAAGTAATAACTAAACTTTCATTATCAACCCGACAGACTTATTCAATTTTACTTAATTAACAGTTTCCTTAGCTAGCTAACGGTTATCATGGCGTAAAATCCAGCTCGCCGTCAAAGTGGTTCAAAACTGGAAGAAGGAAATCACTTGGTGAAATCTGTGGTTTTCCCTCCTCAAATTCCATGAAATACCAGGTATTTTCCAGAGCCTTTGGGCTCCCAATTCCTCAAATTCGTTATCATTCCCTTAATAAGAATCCTGGAGGGATGCAGAGAGGAGCGGCTTGTGTCGCTTAATATGCGAATGATTGAAGACTGAGGGAGACTGACTCGCGGGGCGGTTCCTTCGTGCAAGTGGTGATTAGTCTGACTCTGGGCTCTTCTCGAGGAAATTACTCCTCGTTGGAAGCTTAAGTGGTCACGATATTTCCTGGTCCCCTCTGTATACAAACGAGAAGAAACGAGGTGACTATGTTACTCAGCACTCAGCAGAAGAACAAACGGAAGCTATGGAAATAAAACACCATATAAATGAACTGTTCACAAATAATTTTGAAAATACATTGGAAATTTGTAAAACATATTATTTGTATTCATGAAAAGACATGACTTTCATTATAATTATTATAATTTAGAGCGTGTTTTTTTTCATAATTTTTAAAATGACGGTTGTGTTCTGTTACTTAGGCCTAACCGACGATATGTGCCTCGGTTATGTCTTGCAGGAGTTCTTAGACATGCCTTGTGAATCTGTAGACATGGGATTTTCGCATTTATGCATACATAAATGCCATAGATCTGGGTTATATTCCGACACTAACTTCCAGTGCCTTATGGACTGGAATGTGTGTTAGTGTCACTTTTTACCAGACTTTCATCCTACTGTGTTAGTATTTTTGACAGATTTCACAATACTCTTTTTTCAACGTCTCTGATTTAAGATGCGAGTTGACCTTTTAAACCATGAGAGGTAGCCGAAATTTTTGGAATAAAAAGTATATAAGGGATGGATTTTCAATTTTCAACCTTCAGTCCTAATTTGAAATTTCAGTGAACTAAGCCTTAGCTACAACCTCGTGATAAAATGTTCCGTGTTTGTGTCCCAGTAAACCCTTTGTTCGTTACCGTACTTCCAGTCAGCACAATAGCTCTAGAAGAGTTGTCCCCATCCCTCTTTCTTTCCAAATCATTTAATAATTTAGTCTCACATACTGTAATATTGTAGAAACTCTGATAGAACCGTATAATACGAAAATGGGATGTAAAATAATCGTAATATTGGCTAAAATTCGCCAGAATAAGCAGAGCTGTCATATTACATAGTTTGTATATAACCTTAAAGAGATTATGCCTCGATTTTAATGTTGAATTTTTCAGCTTAGGGTGTTACTGATATTAGAGTTTGAATAAAACACCTTACATCCTCAATCTTTACTAATATAAGTTCTATCTTCCTTTCCACGCTTATTACTACGTCAATACGCATTTTGGTTGGCCAGAAATTGAAGTGGAAATCTTGGAAGATGCTATACAGAGTGTTAATGAATAACACCGAAATATTTTACCTGTGTATAGAGGGGACATAGACAAGCAACTTTTATTAGGACATTTTTGCTCTATGACGTAAAATGTGTATGCTACAGGGCATTAAAGTCCTTAAAATTTGGTGCTCATAACTCAATAATTGAGCGAAATAGGGTTAAAATTTTCATTAAATTGACTTCATGCCTTCCTAGTGATCGATAAAAACCTGATTCTTAATAATTCATCAACAGCTATACCATAATTTAGAATTTTTATAATCTGCTAAATTTACTGACTAATCACATGATTGCCCGCCTCTGCATTCTGTTTTTATTCCTAATTCCAGACCTAACAAAAATGTTTCGTTTGTCTTTTTCTCCCTCAGAGTTGTAAGATATCGATCGTCATTTTTTACAATTTTCCCGACCACTACACAATATTCACTGTTCCTTTGTTTCCCATCATTTCAAGTATTAGAAGTCAGTGGCGTGCATATCCTTGGGAGATTTTATGTTATAACAGGAAGAATTGAATCCATAGAGCAAAAATCTCCTAATAAAAGTTGCTTGTCTATGTCCCCTCTATACACAGGTAAAATTTTTCGGTGTTATTCATTAACACCCTGTATAATTGGCGATCGGCTTGTCAACCCTGCTTCATTGTAGAATGTAAATGGCTGTGAGTATGAGTATGCATTGCACAACGGTGTAACATAGGGATGTTCAAGTCAGCCTTTACAGTTTGCAGTCGTCATATTTATATGCGTAAATTGGGCCCTATTCGAAAGAATTCCGATGAAAATGTAACTTTTCTTCTTTCTTATAGCATATTAGTTCAGTAACTAGAATTTCAAGGTAGAGTTCGGAATGAAGGATTTGACACGTCTTTAATCTGTAAATAACACTAACTATTGGATATACGGTACTATCATAGACGTGGATTTAAGAAATGTCTTGTGCACGCTGAAAGAGAGGGACTTTTAATAGATATAATTAGTCTCTTAACACTTAATTCCTGTCTTGCGCGAAGAAGTCAAGCCCCATTCAATTAGAACCGAACTTAGAAAATGCTTTACTTACTCTTCTTGTGAAGTGGACTGAGTTATACTGTATAAGGCCGCAGAGAGATTTCGGGACGTAATTATTCGTTCTGTAAAGTGTAGATAAGGATAATATTAATTTATGCGCTGTATTTGGCCTACTATTAAATATTTCTCTCCATATGAGACTCGAAGTAGGGCTTTTTCGTAGAGGACTGATGCAGTGGGAGATCAATTGATGTGAGGTTAGAGAGAAAAAAAAGAGAGAGAGAGAGAGAGAGAGAGAGACGGATTTTAAAAAAATATTAGACATATATGAAAACGAGGTTTTAAGCAGAAAAATACCTAATATAATTGGTATTGGTTGGATGTTTGTAGGCTAAAGGCTTGCTTTTTTTTTATTGTCATACAAAATTATATTGACTAAACAAAAGCCTAAGATATAAATTCCATAGTATATAATAGGCCTAATAATAATAAAAATCAAGAGATATTGAAATTTATGTATTCGGGTTCTATTCCTGGGAGGGACAAGTTACTGGGTGGGTTTTTTCAGGAATTTTCGAAAATTTTAGGCCCCTGTGATTTTCGGACATCATCTAATGTCGTTATGACCATCTTATGGTTCTAAAAGTGTGTGTGTGTGTGTGTGTGTGTGTGTGTGTGAGTGATTGGTGTGCTTTGTGTTGTGTTTGTGTTGACATGGAGGTGGCATCATCATTGGGCTAAGCCGTTAAACATTCATACATTCATCCAGAGAGGTTTCCATGTCCTTGTCTGGTAAAAAAAGGGTATCCTATGTCTGTGATCTAATGGTTAATCAGTTTCCCGACAGGTCGCGCTCCTGTAAGGCCCGGGCTGCGTGGGCGAAAGTAACAGTTCTTGCAATGACAGAGGTAAACCGGAGAGCAATAAGAAGAAAAAGAAGAAAAATTATACATATATATATATATATATAATTTTTCTTCTTTTTCTTCTTATTGCTTTCTGGTTATATATATGATTTCATTGGAATGTATAGGCTAAATAAAATTTAATTAATCTTACTAAGTGTACGTCATAATTTCGTCTATAGGCCTGATGATGGAATTTTAGTTTTAACATAGTCTGCCTTGTTGTCCCCGGATATCATATGGACGTCATTACCGTCTTCATCCCATCCTCGCCTTGTTCAGAGTGATTGTGTGTGTGAATGGTGTGTCTCGTCCTATGTGTTTGTGTTGTCTCGGAGGAGGTCATGACATTGAGCTGTTCACTCATCCGGGGGAGGCCTTCCATGCCCTTGTCTGGTCAAAAAAGTGTGTATGTGGTCCATAGATTATCCCTCTCCCGAGTCGCGGCCCTGTAAGGCCCGTTTAAACGTCCCTAAAAGGGAGCGGTAAACCTAAGGTAAAGAAATAAAGGAAGAAAGAAATATTCTGTTATTGCGTAAATGTAAACAAATTTGAATTATTTCCACCTTGACGTTTTCTGTCTTAGAACAACGATATGATGTAATTAAGTAAATTCAGTGATTCGTATCCACATTACAATGCTGATCTACTATTATAATTATGAACTCATATTGTGTAATGATCACAGGTCTGCATTTAGAAATGTACTCACTTTTTCTACTGTATTAGGAGTGCCGAATTTAGAGTATTGTGATGACAAGTTAAAAGAATGTGACCGCAGATTGTGCGAGTTTGAATGACGAATGTACAGTACCTACATCCTTTCATTGTGATTAGCAAACCACAAATCAGAATCAATGTTAATTCCGTTTTCTACGATAATGCTTTTCACTCATTTCGTGTTTATGCTATCATGGTGGAAACTACGTAGAATTTCTGCACCCAGTGGCGGTAAACTATCATTCCTGCGATGTTTGCCTACTTACTTACTCAATGGCAATAGACAATTCTTAAGCAAGCTAAAGGAATATTATCTATTTTATGCAACCTAAAGGTTCATTGCCGCCCTTACCTGAGCCCGCCATTCAACCCTATTCTGCGTTAACTTCATCCAAACATCCCTCGCAAATCCCTTAAATCTATCCTAATATTGTCCTCCCACCTGCATCTAGGTCTTCCAAGTGATCTTTTCCCTTCGGGTCTCCCCGTCAATATTTTTAAAATATGTCTTTCCTCCCCCATGCGCGCAACATGTCGAGCCCATTTCATCCTCCGTGATTTAATTACCCTTACTATATCCGGTGACGAGTACAGGTGAAACTCGTCATTATGCAGTTTACTCCAGTCCCCATTTCCATCTCTCTTAGGGCCAAAAGACGACCCGAGACGCACTTTTGCCTACTTACATAACATATATACGTAAATTATATGAAAGCCTCTAACTTTTGATATACTTATTATTGAGAACATGGGATATAGACCTAATCATATTTGATCACTTAATTTTGAATTTTGAATTTTATCTGTGTCATGACTTCCTTTTTATTTCTTAAAATTTACTTAATGGTATGAGTTCTAGCAGCTAAGTTATGATGTGATTACTTGTGTCTGCTCATAAGTAATCGATATATCGATCGCCACCAGGATTAAAATAACACTAGTTTTTAACGTTGGCAAGCCTTGCAACTTCAGAACAGCTATTATGTTAGCTTTTATTATTCGCAAATTCGCTATTTTAGCAAAAACTAACGTGCAATACAGATGTGATAAGTGCTTTGGAGAATCGCGAAAAGTTAAAAAGGCTGGCCTTCGAGTCGTCTTTTCAAACTATTCCATGGTTTTCCAATGAAGCACTTATCACTCTTTTATCTCAATATTAGTTACTATTAACTTTCATTATATACCATATTAAATGACGTTTTAGAATGTAAGCCTATAATATACAAAGTATAGGCTACTAATAAACCCTTTTTTCTCTTAACCAGTTTTACCTCTTCTTTTCAAAGGGATTACATACCAATGGCTGTAGGAGCGGGACGAAGCTCTGGATCCACACTAGACAAGACTAAATCAACACATAGGGTAAGGAACAGAAAAGATGGACACGGGATTTCAACCGCAATCACCAGAAACGTTACTACCTCAGCCATCTTAGTCGGTAAGTACCAATTAAAAGCTTTTTATTGTTATTTAATACCTAAATATAAAGGAAAAGTCCACTAGGAAAAAGAGGAGGAAAAGATTGGGCGGGAAACTACCTATAATTTTGCCAACAGATCCTCTTCCAGCGTATGCATATTAATTCTTTAACATGCTATAAATGTAGACAGGAGGTCAGGTTTTGACGCCAATAGAATACATTCTCTCAACCAGGTTTGAACTACCAACCTCAAACAACAAACTTCTTAAATGTTTATCAATGAGAGATATTAAAAAGTATCTTACATTTTTCTGTCAATCTGTTGTGCTTCTCGTGAAACAAAATTAATTCAGTTAAGACTAGAGGGCTGTATGTGACCTTGTGTGAGGATATTAAGATTGTGATACATGAAGATCAGGTGATTTTAATTGTGTTCTGTTAGTCTTATCCAATCGGATTATTCTGATGTCGTCACAGTGTGAATATAAATATATTACGTATTCACATCACCCATAAATGACAGAGTTTCTTGTGAGTCATTGTCAGGCAAACCTTTGGATTACAATGGAGACAACCGTCATTGCATTCGTAATTTTCTACATAGTTTCTGAAACAGCTTTAATGATTGTAAAAAATATAAACCTATGCATCCTTTAAAAAGTTTGTCATGAATTAAAACGTCAGACGAGATGAATTTTCTTGCTTACTATAGACTGTTATTGCCGAAGGGGAGAACATTTTCGAATTTTCTTTGATGATTAAAGAAAAAAGATGAGGTGAAATGTAGAAAATGTGCACAATTTTTACAGTTTTTAGGAAACATTTTGGGTATTCTGAAGCGCCAAGATTTCCATTCAGCGATCTACGACATTATATTATTCAAATAAAATAAGGGATGAAATTATCCTTCATACTAATTTTAAAATTCCAGATATTCGGGATCTCGATAGAAGATGCAGCCCTAAAACACTTTGGGGATTTCGTGAAGACATTTAATTCTGTGAGGTTGGAACTCGATTTAGGATTAATATCTGTTGTGGATTTTTTAAAAATCTTTACCTCAGCCGTAATGGCAAACAATTGATAACTTATGTAGAAAATATTCTCGGGTTTGCAGCCAGGTGAGAAGTTTGTTGTGGTCCAACGTTTCCGAGGCTGACGCAAACCCGAGAAGATTTTCTACATAAGATTCGCCAGGAAAGCCTCAAATCTTACAATAGATAACTTATTTGGTGCTGGAACCTCTGATTTATCTTCCCGTTATTTTTTTATTTATTTCTGCATATTGTTAATCAAATAAAATAAAAATACAAATACAAAAATACACAAATAATAAAAAAAAACATTTACAAATTTCAAAATTAAAGTACAATACTTTTTAAGAACAGAAAAAGAAAGAAAAGAACCGAATATGTATTTAGAAATACACCCGAATGAGCAAACTGCTCGTGTTCGGGTGTAGTTTCAGAACATCAGAGTGGAGAAAGAGAAGAAACAAAAACCAAAGTGAGAAAGAATGACACACTTATTAAAAAAAAGGTGAAAAATGTTAAAAAGAGCTAGAAAAAGAAAATACAAATTTATAAAAAGGAGACAAAAAATGTTAAACACAAATACATACAATAAATACAATTTCATCCATGTATTTCAATATCATATTCGAGTCCCCATGGCGAATGCTCGAAAGATGTTAAAAGACAAATTGAAACCGCTATTATTATTAAAATAAGATTATTTCAGGAATAAAATGTGAAAATTATAAAACATGGAACTAGGATGTAGATACTCGGCCCCCATAGTGGTCCCAGTATCTGCGTATCAAGCACTGGTTCGGTTCCTATCTCAGTGTAGGCCTAAATTTTCCTCTGCAGAATATAATATAAAATCTCTTCATTGAGATAAGATTGAATATCTGTCATTAAAATGATTCAGTAAAGCTCATCGTTTATTTCTGTAAATAAGTGATTCTCTCGCAGATGGCAGCTGATCAGTAAGGGAAAAAAGTATGAGATTCGCTCTACGACTCATCGATGGTTCATTTTATCCAAATAGAGCATTCTAATTGGCTGATTTCTAATAATTCTTTACACGTTATTGATCTAATTCAAAGCGTGACGATTTAGTGAACAAGTGAGATGGTGAATATAGTGCACCAGAAGTTGAATGCAGTACCAATGCCCAACTTGGAGATAAACCATTACTCACAAGTTACTCATGCTTAAACAAGATTTTCCATTAAGTAGGATATCGAGGCAATATCACCGGAAGGCAAGAGTGCCAATTCATTTCCAGTTTACAGCTAAATTCTTGAGAGAAGTAATCAAGTCTGGTGTTTATGAATGTAGGAAACGAATCAATTCCAATTGCAATACCTTGAAGATGAGTCACATCTTGCGAAAGTGTCCTTCACTTGATGCATAGATTGCAAAATCTGTTCTGCATTAAGTTCACCAATAGTCTGACAATAAACGGAAAGAAACACAATATCCGTATTTATATCTCTAATCATTTTATCGTTACTATTGTAGTATGTTTGCAATTCGACCAATGTCAACTGAACGGCATGTATTCCTTCCGGAAGGTAGTAAAGTCTTTTGTCCTAGATTTACGAAACAATTAAAATAAGGAATTATTTATTTTGTAGAGATAGAAAGAAGAAGAATTTCCCCAACCTTTGTTTGAAGAAAAATTGAAGTGTACTTTTTAATAGGGTAAAGTAGAAAAAATTAGAACACTGATATTGGAGGCAGCCAATCTGTGACTAATCAATCAGATATGGAATTTCATAATTTTATGAATCTGTGGTAAGTTTTGCTCGTACCGAACGTATCAAGTAAAGGCTCCAAGGGGAACGATGAGGAATAAATTATTTGGCATTTTAGTTTTAATTATCTGTTTTACGTAAAATGTGATGCATATTATGATGACAGATAAACTTTACAATAAAGTTTAAAAACGTTTGTTTGATTAATAATATTATGAATTTAAATGTTATTATTAAGGCCAGGAATTTTATGTTATTATAAATCCTGTTTTAGTTTTTAAACATATTAAAATAGTTCTTTGTTAGATTTTACCATTTCAAGACAATTTTATTAAGTTTCACTTTAATAAGAACAATAAACACATTAAAACAAATATTTTAATGAATTTTATTTTTACGTATAATTTATATGGCTCTGAACCAAAAAACTACACGAACATTCTTTCTGTGGAAAATTAATTCTACAGATTATACCAGATAGAAAACAATTAATTTTAGAATTATCCAAGTAATTTCCAACTCTACCACATAAACTCAAGGAGAACGTTTTTCAATTAATCAACCAAATTTTAGAATACTTTACTTACGGATCTTGCTTAAGCAAACACTGTAAATAAATTGCAAGTGTAAGCTTCTTAAGAATGTCTTTAATTTGCTTCTAAACGAACCAGGGAATCTGGTTCACTAACGATCTTCTTCCGGAACAATGGGTTTACAAAATTATTTTCTCTCACAAACGTAGATTAACAATGAGCAAGATGAAAACTGTAAAAGAAATTTAAAAAAAAATAATTTGTTAAGTAGGCTATTTTTAGTTTTTTACGCCTTCTTTAGCCATTTTTGGGTTTTATAAGACTGGACTGTGTGACTGCCATAACAATGAAACTGATAATTATGTTTAAATATCAGTTACTAGCTAGGAATACAATAGGTTAAAACCTTAGAATCCGGGCTCTAGTGATTATTGAACCTTAGCAAATCCAAATAGAAATTTGACAATCATTATGAAGCATTTCTATAATAGTTGGAATAACTATCGACTGATGAATCAGATCGGGAATTTCATAATTTTTTGAATTTATGCTAAGTCGAACTCGTACATGAACTAACCGAACAGCGAGGAATTAGCTATGGACCACAGACATACTCTTCTGGACCAGAAAATGACAAGGAGGGGCTTCCCGGACGAATGATCAGCCCATTGCCGGGTTCTCCTCTGAGACAACGCGAACACATACAACGAGACACTAGTCTAACACACACTCATTTGGAACAAGTTGAAGAAAGGATGAAGGAGATAATAACAGCCAGATGATATCCTGGAGGGCCTAAAGTTTCCTGACTTTTGTCTCTCAGCTGAGGAAAACCTCCTGAGAAACTCCCTCCCAGGAGCTTGTTCCTACCGGAAATTGAACCAGAAATTATATTTCTAAGAAACTTTGATAAAGAAGACATCAAGCTTATAACACTGCTGCATTATACAGCCGACGTATGGTATACATGAAAGGGCGTTTGTCACCCTTGATATACAATACAGGAGACTATACTTTTAGCTTAGAGGTTCAATTACAGAACCCGATGAATAATACTTTTGTACACCTCTCTAAAAGTACTATGAATTCCAGAATTAGAATTAAAATTGTTCTTTAATTCCTTATTAATGATTGTAATTTTAATATTGAAGGCAGCTACAGTATCGTTTTATAAACTTCCAAACGAGCAGGAAATCCTGTGTTACTTTGTTATCGTGACCTTAATGCTTAATATAGACACAGACAGTGAACTTTGTTTTGCGTTGCAGAAGTAAGGTATAACTTTTCACGAATCATAAAATATAAACAATCCAATTTTAAGTAAAACGTGACGTAATACGGGGGTTATGCTTACAATAATTATTGGCAACATATCTGCAAAATCTTACTCAAGCAGAATAGATTTATGCACTTGCACCTGATACTTGTCGGATATCCGGCATATCTCCGAAAAAAGGGTTTCATTTGTCACATGTGCATCACCCTAATGGCAGAACCAAGCCATTTTTTGTCATGTACTTTATCATTCGGGACTCTTAAATCCACATATAAATATTTAATTCAATTTACTCTAATTACTTCTTATTGATCTCAGGGTCTTTAATTATTCATTAGAAAGCTGGTTTTCTTATAAGTCAATAAAAATAACATGGAAATCATAACTTATTTGTAGTAATAACTTTCAAAGGGAGGGATATCACTCCCATAAGAAACTTAGTCCTTTTTTATTATTTTAAAAATGTTTTAAAGCTGATCTTTTTTTCTTCAGATTTTTATTCTAAGTATTTACGACAAATTAACAAAAATGATGAATTGTGAGACTCTGAAGTTCCCTGGTATTTCTAGATAACATAAGCAGTCTGTACCTAGTATTTTAAAATTTTAAACTGGGATGATTCATAAAATTACAATTGCTAAAAGAACCTACAAAAATGCTTATAACGATCCTGTTTTACCTAAGGAGCGATAGATAAGTTTGGTAAAATTCACTCAGCTGATAATCACCAAATCATATTTTGATGTTCATCAGGATCTTCTACTTTTTATTTTTTTATTTATTTTTTTCATTTTTATTTTTTTGCAGTGGACTTACTTTACGAATGTACGTATCGTAATAACTAGGAGGTCAACTACCTTCTACGACTGTTTGAAAGTTTAACAAATCCTGAAGTTAGGAATTTTTAAATATTTTAGACCGCTAGGTGCTCAAAATTCAAATTGTACTTTTTTTAATGCAAACTTAAAGTTGCAGAAATTTGAACAATCCATATATCTTTCGTTAATGTTGAAATTTAACTTTTGTTTTGAAGTACCCCTGATGCCTATAGGTGATAGATAAAATAAATCAAGACAATTTTATTAAGTTTCACTTTAATACGTACATAACCAATATAAGTCAACATTTTAAATCAAGAAATCCTCCTTTGCAGTTATTGAGTTACCGGTATATGGCAGGATTTAAATTTTGATGGAAACGTGCAAACTTGATAAAACTAAGAAAACTTTAGTGGGCTTATGGGCTGAACGTGTTAATGTCTTCGTGCAGTAAGAAACTCCTCATTTTGCAATAATATTTCCATACAGTAGGTTAGACGAGCCCCCCTCCTTTTTATGCATGATATCAGCTTGGAAATACCAACTTATTTTGTTAATTACTTTTATCTATATTTTAAGTATTTTTTTAAAATTCGATTTGTATGGAAAGAGATACGCAAGATCTTGAGAAAGTTCCAGAACTACTGGTGGTATCATTATTACAGCTAATTTATTTTTGTTCATGGAATTAAGATTGAGTCAGCTGGGAAGATCACTTTCCTCTTCTGCACTTCATCCTTCCGATTAGCTGTATCAGAAACAGTGATTCCTGTAGTTGTCCACAGATGTCAGTTGGGTAAGCGCCAATGTCGTAGCCCGTGTATAACGTGTTGCATATCAGACACGGCGACTGTCCTGTCATTTGCAGTGTAGAGGTAGTAGTCGTGTTGTAGTTTTTATTCGGGATAGACTCTGCTCAGTTGGGTTGTGTTCAGTGTTTCGTCAACATCTTCACTCCTGTCACTCCTCAACATTTCTCGTTAAGACTAAGGTAGGAATTTCAATTTAAAATAGTGTGATATAGCCTACACTTCTTCTGCGATATGTACATTTAAAAAATAATTACATTAGTTTTTAACAAATCATACGTATATATTTTTTTCTAGGCCGAACTAGATTAATTTTTCAGATAGATAACATTTTTCATTGCTGTTAGACTAATATATAAAGATAATAAGAGATTTGCAGATTTCAATCTATAGATAACGTAAGTTTGCTTTTGATTTTAAAGCGCGTTCCGAATTATTCCCTTAGGTTCTAGAATTTTTTTTAACACAAATTATACAAGATTTGAGGCAGTTAATTTTTTTATATGACACCGCTCACATTATAAGGTAATTCTGAAGATAAGTTTATGTTCAGTATTTAATATTTTAAAACTGATTTATTTTGAGAACTGTAATTGCAAGAAATTATAGTAAAATATGATCGAAGAAAAAAGTTTTGTTATTGCTTAAGAAATAGTTAAAAACAAGCTTACCGGCTTTTGCATCAAAAATACTCTAGAGACTCCAATAATTATGCTAAGGTTGCGGGTTCGATCCCGGCCCAAGTCGATTGCATTTATGAGTGCATAAATGTGACAGGCCCATGTCAATAGATTTACTAGCATGTAAAGGAACTCCTGCGGGACAAAATTACGGCTCACCGGCGACGGTCACAGGCCTAAGTTGCAGTACATCCCGTCGTTAAATAACCATACACCAACCAACCAATCCAATAATTATGGAAAGGATAACGCAAATTTAAAAAAAAAATCAAGCATAATCTAACCTGTTAAATCTAGTGAACAGTTTGTGTGTTCATAACTCAATCTTAAAAGTTTGTAGTAAAAAAGTTTTTGACATAAAATTTGAGTAATTTAACAGTGTGTTTAGTATGAATTGGGTAGAAAACGTGCGACCCAGTTTTTCGTTCGCCTGAAATTTTACTTGCAGCTGTTTTTATTTTTATTTTAATTTTTTGTTCTGCATTTTTAAAGTACAGTGCAGATCCTATTCAATAAATTATTTCGTAATTTATCCAGGTTAGTTTAAAACAAGATACTGCAGTGGTAAAGCGCGTCTGTAACAACCTTATAATGTTCATATGAATTCCTTTATGAATAAAGTAAATTCCTTTATAGGAATGTGAAGCGAGAAAATCGCGAGTTGCATGATAGGAAAAGTTACGCAGATTCTTTCATTTGATCCTTTTATTTTTAATTACATTAAATGGCTTCGATGAGCGGTAGCCATATATAGTCATGCCGATTACTTCTTTAACTCGAAGTTTGTCAACAAACAAAAGTTATTTTCAGTGCTCTGGTTCGGGTTTTGTGCGGGTGACATCCACTACCACCTGTTTGCTAGGAGTCACTTTGCGAAGCATCCAATGGAATGTAAATTACTTTGTTATTACGTACTTTCTCTATTCTTACTACCAGCTGATTCCAGATTTGAGAAAGCCACAACATCTAAAAAAAGAAGTCTGTTGATGTGTCTCTGTAAACATCGTAGCTTGAAAACTAAAAAGTAGTACCCAACCGGAATATTAAAGCTAATCGAATTAGACCCTCTATTGGGAATGTGTCACTATGAGTAGCTACTACTAATTTATATTTTACCTAATAGATAAAAAGCAGTTCAGTTTTTTTTGCGATTAAAAAGTCTATCGATTTTTTTTTTTTAAACTCAACAAAATTAAAGCCCACTTTACATTTGGTAATAGTTGCACGATTGTTTAACATGTTAAGCTATGTTAACATGTGCATCTTGAGGGGTGACTAACAATTTATCAAAACGTTAAGCATATTGTATCCCATCATAGTTTGGATTCCACGTAAATCTATGTTCAATCTACTGTAATACCAACTTAAGTAGTCGTTAACCCACAATGGCTAGCCACCACATCACAAACAATGGTAGTTAGAATAATAATACTGTAAAATGAAGAAGCTCTATTCCTGCAATAAGAGAAAATAAGTTTTTGTTTCAAATATTTTTACCAGAAATATGAAAAGGTAATAAGCTAATCTATGATATATTTTACAAACCCTATCTCGCCTTAAGGGACGTAAAGCACGCTCCTACTGGGAAATCTCTTACTCAGTACCGGAAAGTGAAGGCAGGAAATCCCTAAATGCAGGCATAAAGTGGAGAAAGTCATGTGGATTTCACATTTAAGGAAATTAATCAAATTAACTTTTCACAGTATTCTTTTCACCTTTATGACGAAAAAAGTAAACTGATATGTATAGTAATGAGGTACCGGTAGTTGTAAAAAATGGGAGAAGTCACGAACTAATGAAACCCTTTCAGGTATCCTAGAAATACTTAAGTAAGAGTATATGATACAGTCACAACCTCGAAGAAAAAGAAAAACAATCGCAGTCTCGAAGAGGATGAAGCTGAGTATAGTATGTTATTAGTGTGCTTTGCATATTGGAACAGATTCTGCATAGATTTCTTGTGGATACAGGTTTTATATTTTTAATTACGCTATTGAGATAGAAAAATTGGGCGTGGCAATAGTAGCATAGATATTCGTGTGTACATGTAGCTATGTGTAGATCAAAATCTCACATAGTAAGGGAGCGTGCCCATAGCTGTACGAACAACTTTCGTAAATAGGCTATTCAGGATAGAACGTAATGGCTTATAAGTTCCTTGGGAGCTTATAATGGAACGTCATCGAAACAAGTTAGCTACTTCTGGAATAATTGTTTCACACGGTCTAGGCTAAGGTGGAAAGGTTGAGCCAGACTGAAAAATTCAATGCCATAGCCGGGATTTGAACCAGGATCTTCGGCTCTCCGTGCCGCTGCTCTACCATTGAACTACCATGGCAACATGCCGGTACAACATTAGATTCTCCAACTGACTCACTTACCGCAGTTGGAGCCGGTACAACATTAAATTCTCCAACTGCGGTATGTGAGTCAGTTGGAGAATTTAATGTTGTACCGGCACGGTGCCATGATAGCTCAGTAGTAGAGCAGCGGCACGGGGCACGGAGAGCCGAAGATCCTGGTTCAAATTCCGGCAATAGCAGTAAATTTTTCAGTGTGTCTCTATCTATCCAAGTTCACTACCTCTGTATATGCTGCAGTTAGTAAGACTGACGATAAGGCAGCTCATGTAAGCAACAAGCTATATAGGATAAAACAGTTGTTCCTCATTGCTCTCTTAATTCTGAAAAATACTGTTGGCAACAACAATTTGCCAACAAACTACTTAATATTTCCGTCACTAGCATAAAGTCCACACTTTATGTAAATGCTGCAATCGTCTTTAAGTTACTAGCCTCAGATGTTGAGTCTAGTTAGGAGCCATAATATACTTATATTTTAGCAGAATATTGAGCAATAAAGTTAGTAGAGCATGTTTAGCAGGTCTTTAACTGTATTTTTACGTTTTTTGTTTATTTATTTCCTATTTGAATTTCAGTTCACTTTGTTTATGACATGTTGAAGCAATAGCCCTGAGGCATTACGTTTTATAGTAGAACGGGATTGCAAGATATATTTTTAAACACATCTGTTTCATTTTATTGGCAGTTACTATACCCAACATTATTCTAGTCTCTAGGTTATAAATACGGTGCACGCCACTTATTGTGATCACTTCGGGACGCAGCTAATCCGATAATATTAACCGATTGATAACATTAAATGGTTATTTATTCATATATAAGATAATACACTACAAAAGAGAATTTAAAATATTTATTAATACGCAACTGTGAATCATCGAACCACTCATAGGCTAATACAGTAATAGACTGTAATTCAACAAGAAACAAAGCTTTAAATTGTTTTGACTTTCCTATAGGAGTTCATTAACCAATACTCCACACTCAGTTACGAAGTACGAGTATTTTTGAAAGTCTATACTGATCCGTGGTGAACACCGCGTAGCAAAACATCTAACGCCTGTCTGTTCATATCTTTTCGTTTTAAACTAGCCATCACTGTATGTCAACATTATCTTCATAAATCAAAAGCTGCAGCTTAACTGTGGGGTGAAACAAATTTAATTGCTTAAAAGAGAAAGTTACGTAATGCCACTCCTTCCAACTATCACATTGTGAGCTAGGAACAGTATTACTACCTCCATTATGAACACAATACAGTTGAGTTAGACACAACCCTTGTTAAAAGAAATTGGAATGACGTACAGTACTTGCAAATAAAGCCGCAAAAAAGGAAAATATGATAACATAAACCTAATCTTTGATCACAAAGAACAACATTTTTTCAATATATCAGTATTAATGCATACGGGACTTCATAAAAGTGATAACATTACCTGACTGTTAACATTATCCGGCTGATAACATTATCGGTCATTACATTAAGCGGTATTATATATATATATATAACGCCATATTTCAGAAGAAAATATTTTTTATCTGAAATATGTGCAACTTTGTTTATATTTTAAAAGTTTAGAGTGAAATTAATTACCTTACCTTAATAGTCGAGGTCAATATTAATTTTATCATTTCTTAATTTAACACTTGAATTAGGCATAAGAAACCATCATAATATTTCAATGTAGTAGTCCACTCCCTCCTCAAAAAACTGGTAAATAATACTTTTAATATTATTTCCATAATAGGCAACCACTAAAAGAAATAGGAGTTTTCAGTAAGCAACAAAATATTATAATAAATTATTTTATTTTATTGAATTGGTGATTCTGTGGCTCAGGGGATGCGTTCAATCCTCTCACGCAGCGGGCCCGGGTTCGATTCCTGGTCGGGACAAGTTACCTAGGTGAGGTTTTTTCCGGGGTTTTCCCTCACCTGTGAGACAAATGTCAGGTAACTTTAGGCCCTTGTGGTCCCCGGATATCATCTGGCCGTCATTATCATCTTCATCCCCATCCTCGCCTTGTTGTGAGTGTGTGTGAATGGTGTGTATCGTCCTATGTGTTCGTGTTGTCTCGGAGGTGGCCCCGCGTTGGGCTGATCACTCATCCGGGGAGGCCCTCAATGTCCTTGTCTGGTCAAAAAAGTATGTATGTGATCCAAAGATAATCCCTCTCCCGACAGGTCGCGACCCTGTAAGGCCCGGGCGGCTTGGGTCGCTTAAATTCTAAAAGGGAGAGGTAAAACTACGAAAAAGAAAGAAAGAAAGAAAGAAAGAATTGGTGATTTATTCCGTGGAGTTAATGTCCATGGAGTTGACGAATTTCTAGTTAAGCTTGCATATGGCTTCAAGAGTTAGGTTAGGATATCAATAATTTGTTTACACAATCAGATCAACATTTTGTATGATTATCTAAAAAATAAAAAATAAAACTTTAATAACAAATTTTATTTTTGGCATGGAGTTAATGATGAATAAGTGTGACATGCCTGGAATACTGTTCTAATCTGCAATGAAATCGTACATTGGATCAGCATGTGGTTTCTTTCATAACAAGAATAAACAATGTGGCCGACACTATTTTGGATGTATTTCTCCTTGCATTCAGAGAAACCAATATATGGTTAAATACTAAATTTCCCTTTGTCCATGGAGTTGACATAAAACTGGGTTTCATATTTCCGGCAAAAAAATCGAGAAATTAGTAAGCTTTATAACAGTTTCCAATAATGCATGTGTTTGAATATAGTAAAGACTTTAGGGAAAAAAGGTTACATTAAGAAAACTAAATATTCTAATTGAAAATATTATATTTCGAAGATCTGATTTTGAGCTGGTTTCATTCCATGGAGTTTATTTTGAGCATACAAAACAGCTCAGAAATACAATACTTATCAACGGAGAGACACAAAATAAGTAGGGGTGTTTTAAAGCATAAAAAGTTAGTTACCATGAGAATGAAACAGCTTAATAATATTCATAAGTACACTTAATATTCGCCAGTTATATAAAATGCCCCATTTTTTGAGAATGAGAATATATATATATATATATACACACACACACACACACACACACACACACACACACACACACACACACACACACACACACACACACACACACGTCGAGGCTAATAATTGTAAAGTCTTTTTTACAAAATTATTAATCATCCATTCTACGATTATTTAACTGGTTACTCTTCGGGCATATTAAAAATGCCAGATTGCAGTAAATTTTACAGGGAAAAAACTGTTTTATGCCTAGAATTAATTGAAAGCAAATTGTATTACTGTCTCAATTTCTTTATGCAAGTTACACTGAAAGGACACTTAGAATTACATTGTTGTCCATTGTGATATTCTTTTATTACTCGCAATGTAATACACTTCTCAACTACGTCTCCAGGAAATGGAGTGGTACAAATTTGTACTTCAGTGCATGTAAACCGGTATTTAATTATAGCGATAGTAGTAGCCACTTAGTTCATTCCATTTCTGTAATCCAACACTTTTCCGACAATGGTTTGAGGGTCCAGTGGACCACAATCAGTCTTTGGAAAAAACACAATGTCATTATCACAATCTGACTTACTCCATTCCGGTTTTGTAATATACCAGAAGGGTAACCAGCCAGATTTGAGAATGGATGTTTATTAATCATTTGCCGGCGTTTTGTAAAAATATTGGATTCATAATTTTCCCGCGTCATACTCATATACAGGCCTACGGTATATTTGCCAATTCATTCACAGTCAACTCTATTCCCATTAAAATAAAACTTATTATAAACAACGTGGCGACTGGCTTGGCGAGAAAATTGTGATTCGTGATTCTACTCAGCCTGTAAAAGCTATCGATAATTGAATAAAAGTTTTAAAATTTACTTGGTTACATACTGTACGAGAATGTGTTCTGCCTAACCCATTTAACTGAAGACCCACGTAAATTTTCTAATCTGCAATTTCAGAACAAGGAGAGGAACAGGAAATATCTGAAATACACTAATGAACGACTAACTTCCTGTAGTTTCAAAGTTATTCAGAGTTATCAACGCAAACTCTGAACAGAATTTGCATGGGGAACCCCTGACTAATCTCTCGCATTTTATTGTCGGTCCCAGTGACTGAACGCCTCGTATGTGGTTTTATTACATTGCCTAACGATATTTTTTTAAATTTGATAGCCTATAGTAAGTACTTGTACTAAGATATAAAATCTTTAAAGCCCCTTTAAATTCAGCAAATCGGGCGGCCGAATACGAATTAGGAACTGAAAGTAGTAGGGGTAGAATAAAGTGCAGAACAATTAAATATTTTAACCGTATTAAACATCAAAACTCTGACAGTATTCTATACGAATGTTTCAGCTTTTTAAACAATAGCTTTCACTGTATACAATTATTGTGAAGAGAAGATGCAATAATGTAGAGAGACAAACATTAGCACAGAGCTTAGAAGAAGAGATCTCTTGTAGTTTACATAGACATGAAAACCAGATGAGGTAAAGAAAAATATGTTGAAGTACGTGACTATAAAGAAAGGGTAGGAATTACTTGGTGGAGGTTGGGGATATGGAAACTAAAAGGCAGAAGAGGAATCGTTGAAAAAGGCATTTTCCCCTGGAAGTTTAAATACTTCGGGAATATCCATTATCTTTTTATAAAGAAATATTTATTATAGGCGTACTCGTAAGTACCTACACACTCATTTCCTGTGTCCT
The DNA here is from genome assembly GCA_964059195.1 of Ectobius pallidus. Classification (NCBI taxonomy): domain Eukaryota; kingdom Metazoa; phylum Arthropoda; class Insecta; order Blattodea; family Ectobiidae; genus Ectobius; species Ectobius pallidus. The sequence continues at coordinate 127,704,191 of CAXKWD010000005.1, forward strand.
TGTTAAGGCAATGAAAATTGTCAATGAATACAGCACATTCCACCATGCGATTGTAATATTGTTTGCATGCGTATGCGCATTAAAATGAGATAATAAAGACACTTTCCATGTCCTAACTTCTTTTACGCTGACTTTATCTCTTGATGACACCACAATGGATTTGTGCAAAAAGCTACACAAAGCGAATGGCACGACCCATGCAATTAGCTTAAGGGATAATTACAATAGTTAGACTTAATCCAGCCGTACTGTGGTACTACAGGTGGATAAAGTAATTTGTTTGACCCTAAAATTCTATGGCTAGTTTGTAGCATTAATACAGTCGATCCACACATGAAAATAAATTCAGAAATAACATTCAGACATGTATCTGTGTATCTTTGTTTTAGGATGTGAACAGCATTACCCAAAAATGAAAAATTGTATCAATATTAGCTTTTGCTTGAACCAATTGTCTTCCGCATGTCACCTAGAACGTTAAAAACGTCTGTTACTTTTACTGTCACTATATTAAGAAAATGTTTTTCGCCATATTATCGAAATCTGCAATAACGATTTGGTTCAAATTCCATACTGACTAACTATACTAAGAACTAACACTCATACCCAACTAGAAATGCTTATCTGCTGGATCTCCCCATAAATAGACTGTCAAAGACTGCTACAATATTCAATTATGTGTGTATTAGACTCATCAATGCACTTCCTGAAAGAATTATAAATACGTCTTTTAATTATTTTAGGTTAAAATTAAAAAATATGCTCATTTGCAATCCTCAGTATAATCTTGAAGAGTTTTTTACATTATACTTTAATAATTTTAGTTTTATGTATTGTAACTAATTAATTTTATATTATGACCTGGCCAATTCTTCTTAACTTAACGGCTCAATAAACATGATTATGATTATGATTATGTGCAAGTTTTTGCTTGAAATTGACTGAAGGGTAGTTATAGGCTATTCATTTATTCCATGACTTTGGTCTTTTTAAACTTGCATGGGGCTGAGACAACTGAATACGTTCTCCTGCAATGCAGCCACATATTGTTTGCCGAAATAATAATATAGAAAGTCGAACGGAGTATGCCTAGGATAAAGTCGTCTGCACGTTTCACAATAAGATGTTTTAACAGACTTTTGGCACTCTGTTGAACGTACTGGAGCAAAAACAGCTATGCAAGAAATATTAATGCGAGAAACTTACAGGGCACGCAAATATCATCGTGGCCTGTGGCTGTAAATTTACGATAATCTTATCTCTGACATATTTCATTGCAACAGCAACACCAGGGAACAAGTATATACATTCCTTGAAAAATATTTGTAATGGGAGGGTAAAGTGCAGTGACCACTAATGTTATGTTAATTACTTCACTCATAAGCCTTTCTTTCGATTGGACCAATAACATATAAGAATGAGTCTGAATTCCGTTTTTATAAGAATTAAAATTTTCAGCATTTTCACTCAGTTGAACACAACAATAGTGTACTTGAAATAGAGCTAGAATCTTCATTCTGCCACCAATTTTAAGCTTATTAAATGGGCAATGATGTGAACCAACACTTGTTCAAATTCACTGAAATTTAAAAAAAATATGTAGCATTTATCATTCAAATTCAATTGTATTTTTTGTATTATTTAAAAATGATTAATTCTTTATTAATTTCTTAATGAACAACAAATTGAGGTTCACATCATTTTGTAAGTTCAGAGGAAGAATTCTGTGCAAGAAACTTGAAGATATCACCATTTTTGTGGAAACTGCAGTGTTAAAAAAAATAGTGTTTAAATTTCAAAAACCAAAATTTCGGGGCCCCCAAAAATGTTTTTGACTTGTTTCTGTTGTACGTTCACCTTCTCAAAGCAAAGAATTATCTGTACAAAATTTCCAGAAAATTGGACCATAAACGTGAAATTTGATTTCCAACGTGTATGCATACCTTAAGCTTGAATCTTATAAGGAATCAGCATTACAATATTTTACGGGAAACTTATTCCACTGTTCAGATAACGTTGGCATTTAATTGTACTCACCTCCTGTAAACGTTATAAAGACACAACCTCAACAGCACGAATGAAATAAATCTGTTCTTACGTGTATAATATCTTACAAGAAACAGTACTTACAGATGATCGCTCTCTGATTGTGTTTTGTTCAGAAAACAGCCACATCTTCATGAATGCCTTTTAACAGTATTATCTCAATCTAAAATTCTATTCAAATAATTCAGTCTCAATAGCCTATATTATATTAATTTATTATTAGTTAAATAACCATTATATTTGCCATTCATGACTTCCAACTCCCCTAGATAAATTTCTTCCCGAATTCGACGCTCCTGCATTATTTTATCGGCGATTTCGCCTACCTATGATAATGATAGGCCTAAATAAATGTACAAATAAATGTACACCTTAGAAGAACTACACTTAAAGTATGAATTTTCAGACTCACTACAGCGTTGGGCAAAGTGACAATTCTAATCTCAGTTGCCAGGTTTAATCAGATCCATTTTCTAGCACAGACGATATTGCCCTGGCTTTTGATAAAATATTTGGTATTGGCATACACACACATAGGTAAAATATTGAAACAATTCAAAACTAAACAGTATACTGATTCAAACTCTAAGTACGGTTTCATCCCCATGCTATTTCTCGGGTGAGGCTAAAAACCGTGCAAAACACTTTTTCACTCGTACGAAGGACGGGTAACCAGCTAGTAATGTATATAATGTACGTATTTACGTGCTGTGATTATTTAACGGTCGTTGTGTACTGCTACTAGAGCCTGTAACCCTCGTCCGTGAACTGAAATGTTATGTTGTAAATTCGTTAAATTCTGCTCTTTTGGATTTTCGTTGATTTTTCGCCAATATGGTTATTCTACCATCAGAAACCTTAGATATTAAATTTCTCTCATTTAAAAAAATAGCCCGCTTACACAACGTTTCATCTTTTCCTATTTGTTCATAGGCAAACAATTCTGTAATCGTTTATTTCCTTTTCGTAAGTAGGGCTTTCCCATTGTTATTCACGCATGCAAATTTGTTCTTCTTATCACTTTAATGATGTCAAGATGAACTTTCCTGTTTCCTCCTAGAGATAATTTGTAGCTATTTAAGAAAGGACCTCTTTTTTAAGTTTCTTAATTTTGTAAGATTCAGCTGTTATAAAAAAAAGTTAGATTTTGGAATTTCTTTACTTTTGAGACTTCAAATATCCCACCTAATTAATAGTCTTTAAAATTTTGCACCTTTTTAAATTAATAATATAGACCTGTGCATATGATCCGTACCAACAAAATACGCAATTAAACCCTAATTTTGTGATCGTTTACATAAAAAAAAGTTAAATACTGTTTCACGAACGTACTGTTTTCCCAATATTTTTGTGAACTACTTTAAGAAATAGCCAGAATTCTTAGAATATGTATGGAAGATATTCACTTCCTAAAAATAGATGTGGAATATTTCTAATATTTGTATAGTGAATATCTCTATTATTATAGAAATATTATAAATATGGAAATTTTGTTCTTTGTTATTATATTATGATGCCCAGACAATTTTAATTTATCATAATGTAAATGTATTTTGTCAAATATTTGTATGAAGTAGCATGGACTTCATGTTCATAAATTTGTTTTGACACGAAAAGTAAGATTAGCTTTCTTTACACAATGCTATACTTCGCACCTCAGCTAAAGTCTCCGAATGCAACACAAGAGTATTACGCCATTACGTACGTCCCCTATGCCTTGTTTTTCAAGTTCTGTGGGAGGTCACGAAAACATACCAGCATCATTTTTCGTATCTCTAACATGTACCTTCACTATTACGCCATCTCATCCCACTACTGCTGTTGAGCAAGCAACCAAATTTGCGTAGCGAGTCCGATAACCTCTTGCCGTCAACATGCAGTGTCAGTGTCGGACGCTTTTTGTACAGAAGGCAGACTATTGGCTTGATTTCTTTCCCTTAAACTGACATAAACACTAGAGGTTTATACTATGGTATTCTCGAGGATTTGGGTTTATTGGATTGCTCAAATAACATCAGCAGTGTTCTTCCTATTGACGAATCAATTACGTTTCAGAATTTATTTTATTTCTCTGAATGACTTATGAACAGTGTAGGGTTATATCCTTATAAATATATATAAATAAATATATAAAGAGCCGTATTTTTTATTTTACCTTCATAAAACATAATACAATCATTCCTGGTGCCCGAATGAGCAAAAGATCGAGCTCGGCACAGAAAATATGATGACTAGGGTTCGGATGTTTATGACACGTCATATTTTTTTCCTGACCTCCATTCTCGCCATAAACAGAAATTAAACACGAATTGCACGCTTTTTATCCTAATCGGACCGTTATTGTTTTGCATATAAAATTATATTTTGGTAATTTTTCTGATCTTGGTCATATTTTGAACATATTTGTAATTTAAAGTCATATTCCAGTAATAAATTCGGTAAAAGAGCATATTTATACAGTGTATATACTGCATGGTCGAGTTAAATTTTAAATTTATTTCAATAATGTAATGTTTAGGCTATGCCAAATGAATAGGTAACTTACATTATAAAATTAATGCAATTGTTCATATTTTATAGGTCTACAAAATATTAGTATTTTGAGCTGATTAAACGAGCAAATAGGAGCAAATATTTTAAAATTAGTTCATTGCAAGTAAAACTGTAAATAACCAAAATTTTATTTTAAAAAAGTTATCTGATTGAATTCGTGTGATTTAAGAATTTGGTGTCTTTTAACGTTTTAAATGGGAACATTTAATTTTTGAAATTACGTTATTATATAAGGTCATATTTAGGGTTTTTTGGTCATATTTAGTGATTTTTAAAGACATATTTGCAATCATATTTTCCACTTTTTTATGTCATAAACATCCGAACCCTAATAATGGCTATTGGAATTACAAACAAAAATTTAGAGTAAAGTTACTCTACATACAATGCATACACATACATACATGGTACATACAAATATACATGCCAACAAGGTAAATAATAAATTATATAAACCAATAGTAAAAAATGGAACAGTCAAGTTAAATCTGTTAGTGGAAGATTTCATTTAAGTTACATTGAAATTATTGTTGAGCATGTCAGTATAATTTTAACATTTGCAGGTATAAATATAATGCCTTCAATAAATCATGTGTTAATAAATTTAAAAAGGCCAGATTACCTTTCCAATTTTTCTTATATATAATGGAGACCAAGAACCGTATACGCTATGTTTTAGAATTGCAAATTATTACGTTAAATTAAGATTTTATTCTACTTAAAAGAAATGCGAAAGTTTTTCTCAGCGAGATAATCACGTTATCGCTAGTAATTGACGTAGGCAAGAAATTAATTCCTTTGCAAAGCAATCATGATAAATATAATTCTTGAGATTCTTTACTGCATTAAAAAGGATATGAACTACCCGAAGATTAAAATAAACATTTCAATCATGTAATCAATCATTAATATTTTCTGATAGCAACATCACATAGTATGTTACTCCGTGGCTGGATTAACCATTAGGTAATAGAGCATGTGCTTAGGCTTAAAGGGATCAAGCACAGAGATATGTTCCATTGCCGGATTTCTTATAGCGTAAAAGATGTAAAATTGCACATGGTAGAAATTAGTATTCACATACTCTACACTGCTTTTTGTAATAATATGACGTATTTATTCATGGTTAAGAAAGCGAGTTTTCTATATCATTACAATTAAAAGGTTTGCTTTAAATAAATTACGGTTCATTACTGATTACATTGCTGATAAAATTACAGTAACCGAGCGAGGTGGCAGAGATGATAACCTCTTGGACTCGCATTCGGGAGGTCCCAAGTTCTAATCCCATGGCCGGCCAATTTAACATGGGTTTTTTTCATGGCTTTCCCAGTCGTAAAGGCAATACCGAATTGGATACTTACGTTCCATGATTAATTCTCATCATTTCATCCTGTATCATATCCATTTAAATTATTATCAGTTGAAATTTAATCCATTAAACACACCAATAACAGAAATAATTGACAATCAATAGTTCCATGGCCTACCTTACAGTATAGACACACATTCCGAATTCCTGATATGTCAGCATTGCTAAAAGGAGTATAAACTCAGCTGAATTAAAAAGAAATGACAGTAAAGTGAATGTACTTAAAAGTATATTTAAAATTCCACTACTTTTCAAGCGGATAGAGTGATAGACAATCACTGGAGATCCCTGGACAATGGTATATTTCTATTGTATGAAATCACTGGACATTGGTCCACTATGAAACTGTCCAGCCGTACCACTAGATTTTCTTCCCGGAACTAGGACCCTATGAGGAGATTCGCATTGCAAATTTGTTTAAATTAAATTAGGAATTAATTATGAGAAATGGCAAAAATAGAGAAGTCCTGATTATAAATGTTCTTTGGGAAACGGGAGAGCCCTAGGTAAAGCCTGATCACTGGTTCGACCTCACTGAGAGTCCTTACAGGACAAACGATTTGCAGAGTAAAAAACTTAGAATTCACAATATGAAGTGCCTGAGAGTTTCCTATGTAAAAATTAACAAAATCGTTTAAATTGTTTTCAAGTGAATCGCGAAAAATTTGTCTTCATGTCAAGTGGTAGTAAAAGTCTTAATAGAACGCAGTCACCATGCTTCGTGTCAAAAAATCAGAAATATGCTTATTCCAAATATAAAAGACACACAGACACACAGACAGACACACAGACACACACATAAACACATTCATAGACAGGTTTCGGAAAATTATATTTTTGGGTTCAGGGGACCTCAAATGTGTATGCAGAAAGTAGTAAAACATGGTGCTGGGTATTTATAGTAGGCCTACCCCTATAAATTACATAATTTTTACATTTTATTGCATAAGCGATATTTACATTCTAAAGGAATTTTCTTTTTAGAAGAATTTTGGATTTAGTGTAAATGCAAGATTGAACTTTTAAAACCCCTGTAGCTTCGCATAATTCTTCCCCAGACCACCTATGATTAGAGCGCTTTTAACATACGAATCTCTTACTACTTCAAATCTGTCATGTTTTTACAAATATTGACGAGTCGTTATAGTAACATATTAGCCGTCTGTGGTTGTACTTCCGGTTGTCTAAGAGAGAATGAAGTCATTTCTGAATTTTAATTTTTATCTATGAAAATTCACGCTAAATTCGAAACTTCCTCTTCCTTGAATGTGTTATGGTAATACAAATGTCACGATTTTCTAATAAGGGAATAAATCTATTCAGTATCAAATTTCCAAGATTAACAGGAAGTAGATTAGCGAAACTGACCACATCCATCCCGACTTGTTCGTGGACTACAACAGTGGGATCAGGGGAAGAAGTATATGACGCATCTTGCTGCATGCATTTCCTCTAAGTGATGCAGCAGGATGGAGTTTGCTTTATACAATAACGAAATCTAATTATAAAGAAGAATCTATTTATACTTTTATGTGTAGGTTTGTGACCCTTCTATGCCTCTGCTCTACTATTTTTGACGCATCGAGAAAGAAATTGGCATAATTACTCTGTGACCGCGGAGAAAATCCAAACACTTAAAAATCTGACCACTAAAATCATAAACCTTTGGTAATTTAAAATTATTTATTTCTTATAATATTTGACCTAATATTTATTTAAGACTGAAAATATAGCCTAAATTATCTTACACGAAAGTTTTTTGCTGTGTATTTTGTTTGTTTATTTTTCCTTTCAGTGGAAGAATGATGGGAGGGATTCTATGACTCAGTAGGCCTACATGAGTTCAGATTAAAAATAAAATTAGGATTTCAGTTACTGGAACTATGTCCGATATGTCCGTAAATACCGAATTATGTATTCCACAAATTTTATGTCTAAATTTACAGAATGTAATCTTCACAGGATATAGTAAGGATAATTAAATCACGGAGGATGAAATGGCATGGACATGTTGCGAGCATGAGGGAGGAAATACATCTCAAAAGCATTGACTGGGAGATCCGAAGGGAAAAGACCACTTGGAAGACCTAGACGTAGGTGGGAGGACAATATTAGAATAGGTTTAAGAGAAGTAGGATTTGCGTGGGATGGTTGGATGGAGTTAGCACAGAATAGGGTTGAATGGCGGGCTTAGGTAAGCGCGGAAATGAATCTTCGGGTTCCATAAAATAGATACTATTCCTTTAGCTTGTTGAGGAATTATTATCTATTGCCATTGAGTAAATAAATAAAGAATAATTAAAATGAAAAAAAATCTTATTACGAATTTATGAAATTATTATTATTATTATTATTATTATTATTATTATTATTATTATTATTATTTTCTGCATGCGGCATTTTACTGGCATGAAAGCTCACAACATACTTAGAGGGGGATAAAAAGTCGCTTTCATGTCGTAATTTAAAGGCTCAGTACAAAAAATGGATACCCTAACAGGAAGAGTTAATGGGAAAAGTTCCAGCCTCTTCATTTCATACATGTTCCATTTTCGCCTAGCCTCCTTCCTAACTTCTCATCGCTACAGTGTCGAGTCATTCTGTTCGGAGAAGTCTTATCCTGCGGGAATCTGCAGTAAACTCTTTTCACACGTTAGGCGTGTTGTGTTTAGACACAAAATAAAGTACATAATGGACTTTATGTTTCAGCAAACAAAATATAATTGTTTAACTTTCACTTGTAGCAATAAACGTTAATATAGCCCTTCATCCATAATAAGTATAAATGAAAAGTTTGTTCAGTCCCCTATATGCACGGTTGAAACTGCATTAGAAGTTCAAGGCGGTTTAGACACCACATATGTCTATACTGCGGTTTCTAAGGTAAAAATGTTTGTGTGGCTTTTTCTTATAAAATACATATGCTAGAAAAATCTTAATATATCCCCGGATTGTTTGTTTAAATGAGTTAAGGATTGAAAATTAAATAATAGGAAGAATTACGAATTCTAAATAGCTCTTGAGAATATGCAATTTTTTTTTCAATTTAATCTGTGATAATTTGTGTTTTTAGATGCACTATCATAGTCTAAACACACATCTATAAGTCTTGTTTTAAAAAGAATCATGTGGAAACTATTTCGCCATAGTTTTATGCTTTTCCAAGCTACATTAATCGTTAGCCTACATTAGATTTTATTGTCTTAAAAACCTTGAAGCTGTCTGCTTTTCTTTCCAGTCTGTGTATGAAATGTCCGTATTTTCCCGCACACTGAGATATTTCTATATCGAAGTAGTGTACAGTGCAAGTAAAGAAAATTCATTTCGCTTGTTGTGAGTTGGTAAGCATGCCTACAAACGAGATCACGCGTATTTTACTGTATAATAATGTAATTTAAATAGTAACATGGCTCTGTGTCACGCATAAGGCGAGCTGGTTAGGCGGGTTTTATTATTAAAGTATTAAGCACTCTCATGAAATTTCCTTTGCAGTGCCGCTCCTTTTCCCATGCAAGGGTCTCAATATAAATTCCACCTCCTGGCATGTTAAATAATTTTTTGTTGGTTCTTGTAGCTGGTGATTCGTAATCATCATTATTGACCCTAATTTTCATAGACGAAACTTTTTTCTGGTGTTTAGATTTTAATTTACTATTTTGTCCATCCGTAAGTCATGCGATTTCGAATAATGGCGATCTAAATGTTATATTCGATATGATCGAATTATAACTGCAAATATGTTTTAATCAACGCCACCACTATCCTCTTAGGATTATGTATTCCACAAGTGTTACTGCACTCTTCCAACTCGTTATCAAATTGTATTGTTTGTAATATGTATAGTTGGGCTGGAGAGATGGAAGAGAAGGCCTTATGACCTTAACCTTCGCCAGTATAACTGAGTAAATAAATAAACGCGGCTACATTACCATTATGAGATGAAAGCATGATTCGAGAGTAAGACCTAGCTGCTCGGGATCATGAAACCTAAACCATTTCTTACTAACCAGAGCTCGTAGCCAAGGAAACCTATCTATAAAATTAAACATTTCCCTTGGCTGGATTAGGAATAGACCGTAGAATCTTAGAATGAGTACCAAATGCTGAAACATAAGACAAATAAGACCGTATAAAGCGTTAAAAATAAAAGTTAGAATAGGTATCATAACATACTGAGCAATCAACCACTGACTGATCCAAATAGGAAAAGTGTAATGTGATACTCTCATAACTTTTTCTGCCCTAAGGAAGGGCATAAGATTTCTTACGTTAATTTATGATGTAGACTAAGTGACAGTACCGCAAGGGGTATTTCTAATCCTCTTGCAGAGGAGCATTATTCGCCAGGCAGGGCGAAGCCCAGGTTTGTACAAGCAATGGCTGGCTTCAGAGAATCTGTGTAAAGTAATGTATCAACTAAAACTTTTTTCCTTATAGTATAGAATTTAAAATTTAAACAATATTTAGAGCTGTTTCCGAAAAATGAAATTTTTTTTCATGTAGAATGGTTTTAAAATTAAGAAAGTCGTCTCCAATCTTCGTGCCACATCTCCAGAAGATAATATGTACTTCAAATTATTTTTTTAATTTTTTTTACGGGTTTTCATTCTATTGGCAAAGGATAACCTAGGATATTATCATTGTACCCGATCACATTTTCACAGGCTAAGAGTTAATAGACACTCTCCTTACATCATTACAAATTTAGAAGGTATCTAACAATGAGGTCGACTCTCGCCTTGATGGAAGCAGTTTCAAGTAACAAACTGCACCTCTGAGAAGATATCTCTATTACGTCCTTGCTCTTTTCCTCCACCGCTTCCTTGACACATTGTACACTCTAGAGTCCGAAAGTTTGGTGTTATCCAATCTACATACATAACTACATGAGGATAATCTCATACTCGTCCTTAAGTAATTGACTGGATTCCTTCAAACAGGATGAAGTGTTCGGCAAATTCTCTTGTACTCCTACTCGTACGAAAACTCGCTTTGCTCGTTTCATAAACATACTCGTATATTAATAAATGTCATTATAGGCTTGTTACATAATGCATTATATTGATGGAGCTCAACGGAGTCTGAAGTTCCAAAATTAAGGAAATTTTGCATTGATTTCAATTGTAAAATTTATTCTTAAGTTATTCCTGACTACTCTGTTACTCCTGTCTGCCTTTAGATGCAAATGCTTAACATTTCTGTTCACTGCTCTCTGATTAATTATACAATAAATCTGTTTGGATCAATGATAAATAGCATGTAATGTTCTTAATTACAACTGTTACGCTTATGTATAGTTGTGAAAATCATTGGCTAAAGAAACCTCAGAATAAGAGGTAGAAAAATTGGAAATATTGATACTATCTGACCTAATTGTTACATTTGGGGTTTCCGTGTTATTGTTTCAATTTCCTCTTCTCATTTCACGATGCTTCCTAGTGTGTCTAAATTAACATTTAATCTCGTTTCCGCCGTCTATGTGTAATCTATAATTTCATAATTCTTCATGTAACCTAATCTAATTTCAATAAGAAAATCTTGTTTGTATAAATGTACTCAGGAATTATTGTATTCTTAGGGACATTGTACCCACATTCGAGAATAGAACACCGGTATGACCTCTATGTAGGACATGATGAACTGAAATAATTATCATTTCAGCACACTTTAAATGTGACGCAAGCAATATGTAATATGCTAAATTTCCAATTTAGCCATATTTTTCATAATGTTTAACATAGTCTTACTGAAAAACTATCCATATAAGTCAATTATGATTAAATTCGGTAAGAATATGAGTTTGATGTAATTAATTTGAAAGTGGTTTTCGTAAAAGTTAAAAAGAATCACAGCTTCTCATCTTAATGCGGGTGTCGAATTCTACTTTGTCTTTATATAGGCTAAGCCTACAATGTATAATTATCCTATATTAACTTGTGTAGTCTGATGTTAAAAATCAGAATGTTATAAACAGTATTTTCAAACAAAAATCTGATACGAAACTCATAACTTCCTCTGCCCAAATAAAACTTTTCCTTCTTAGCACAATCTCTTATGTATGATGATATCTTCATGTACATTGAATGTAAAGATGAAGAGAATGTCGTTAAACATCACATCGCATCTCCGAATGATACGCAACTCAAATAAAATCAGATAATGTACTCACGTAACTTTCTTTACCCTAAGTATGGGCAATACTTTATCAATTTGCATTCTGATATAGATACGAGGCCCTAATGCAAAGAGCTCGTATTCAGTTCTTCCAACCTGATGCAAGCTTTTTTTTTTCTCCAGGCAAGATTGAGTTTCTACAAACAGTGGGTGGTATTTAACTACCTTCTGAAAGTGTTTTTCATGAAGATATTTCTAATAAAAGTTTTTCTCTTTGTATGTACAAAATTTAAACAAAACCGTTAGAGCCATTTTCGAGTAAATTCGCGAAAAACGAAATTTTCTTAATGTAAAGTGGCATTAAAAGTGAGAGAAAGTTGCCCTCTCCAATCTTCGTGTCACATCCTCAAATTGGGTCTTACCCAAAAATAATTTTCTCATACGATCTTTCGTTCTTGATCTAGGCTGTTCAGGTGATCAGAGACTCACAAAGACGTGTTTCTGAAAATATTTTTGGAATCAGTATATTCCGAAACGTGTTTTTTTTTAAACTTAACTTCGAATTTCGGAATCTAACACAATACGTCCTCTACCTATAGTGGCTAGAGGAAGTCTAATTGAAGATTTTTGATTTTTGTTGGAAAACTTAATTTGTGACTGGTATATTAGAAATAAAATTGTCGCTTACTGTATTAGACAAATGCACTTTTAAAATTGTATTAGAAAAATTAATCCGCAGACTACTTCTTCAGTCTGAAATAATAGAACTTATCACACAACTTATATAGTGACTAATAAACAATTTCAGAAAACCAGTATCTTGCACAATAACTGATTCGAAATATTTTCACGTAAATGATGTACTAACGAGGAAAGTTACTAGCGGGCGACTGTACAAAAAACACGTACCCAAGCTGTTTGAGTTCTCTTTCATTCTCAACTGGTTTCATTAATGTGAGTTCAGTAGTATGTTTACAATAAATATATGTAAACCCTGAAAACTTTTTGAAACACCGTGTATTGCGAAGACCATTTTTTTCAACTGGTTCCACTTTTCCACGTGATCAACAATAGCGGTACGAAGGATACTTTCCTAATATTAAACTTCACGCCAAGAGTGCTGAAGCGTTTCATTAGTATTTAATGAAGAAGAATGGTCCGATATTCATGAATGACTCTGTCACAAAGACTAGCTTTGGCTTTTCCGTTATCTGCTACTGGAAAAAAGGTAGAACAAGCTTCAGTTAACTATGCTCTATATGTCCAGACATTGTTTACATGCTGTTTGCATTGGCTTCGTACGCAATTTCCTGATACTTTCTAATGTAAAATTCAAGTAAACCGTAGCAATGGAATCTGACCCTACAAACCACAAATTTGCCTGTTCTTTTACGTGAGCACTCATTAACATCATAAAACAAGAAAACTCCATCACAAATAATTGTGTGCAACAACAACAGCAGCACCCGAGCGATGTGTCTCTGCCACTATGCGCCACGAATCAGTTCTAGCAGGGAGGATATTAATTTTCATCTAGAATATATTATATTAGAGACTTGATGGTTCAAAATGCAAAATTATTAGTGTTTGTATCTAAAATTTCAGAATTTATTAGGATAATTAGTACGCAATACAAAAAAATCCCTTTAGGCAAGCCTACAGGCTGAGGTAGATTTCGAAGTGCTTTTGGTTTAATTTACTTTCGCTGCATAGCACTTATTCTTTAGCCTTGGCATGACAAACCCGCAATAATAACAGCAAAAAAGAGGAAAGAGAACTTTTCAAATATTCAAATCTCGCCTTATATGAGCACTATCAAGAAACTAGTTATTGATTTGTAGAGTACTCATCAAGAGCTTTTCAACGATACCCCACAAAACGTAGTTTCAAAAATTTCTAATTTCCATCCCCCACCCCCACTCGTACCCCCAAAACCCCCGAATCGTTGGTGTCACTGTGATCTCCACAGAGAGCACTCTAATTTATTCAAACGAAGTTTCCCTCTATACTTCATATGGGCCGAGATATAAATGTTTTAAAATTTCAACCCCCCCTCCCCCGACCACCCCTTTGGGTCAATTTTGCTCATTAACGAACTTGTCTGAACTATTGAGCCTAGAAATAACATAATAAAATTTGGTTAAAATATCTTCAAAATTGCGGCCGCTAGCGTGTAAAGATATATATATATATATCACAATTTAATTTTTGAACAGGCGGTGGTTTCGTACTTGGGGAGGCATGAAACTTAAAAATATGAAAGAATTTTTCGAAATTCATAACATGGTATAGATTGCAATAGGTAGATTTTTCTTCGAAATCTATCTAAAATCAGCGCAGAGTCTGAAAATAATTCTTATAAATATTATAAATTTAAAGAAAAGGTCTCGTTGATGGTGCCACAGCCTGATTACTGCATTAAATTACTTACTTTTATTAAATATCTATTCAACTTCCCGTCATTAATGTTAATCATGACGTTCTCTTAAGATAATGCATAATGCAATCCTCTCTCTTTATTGCTCTACTGGAAAGGTGGTGTTGTCTGGATGCATGCTATCCACTGGTCAAACAAAATATATTATCTGGGAAGAAAAATAATTTCGTGGTTCTGGTAGAAACTTCAAAGCTATCATATCTGGATTTTTATGTTTACTCAAAAAATTACAAGCCAAAATTAGAACTTCTGAGCAACGAAGAGTTTCTAGTTTTTTTTTTTTTTTTTTTTTACTTATCTTTTGTCTAAAGTGACTTTCCTTAGTGTAAATGAAATCTTGTGATCCCAGTTGGTTACTTGGTGATTTTTCACATTATCCTTTGATCGTAACAATTTTAATTGAACGTATTAAAATCCCTCTATTATATTTTGTAGGGTCGTTATTTTCTCCTATGTTGCTGGTCGTAGTTCCCAAACGATCCATATTAGTATTGTCCGTAATAATACTGTCGTTTTTCTTTCATAAAAAAAAAATGATAAAAATAACCTTGTTTTCACTAACATATAAAGCGTTTGCAAACTTGTCCGGTAAATTATTTTGTATTTAAAATAGAACATAGTACCACAACGAGTTTTTACTGGATGTGCTTCCACCGTACAATAAATTTCACTTGTTCTTTCTAGCGCAACAGTCCTGATTCGAGCATAGTGTTTTTTGCGGTAATTCTGAATTGGAGCATTGACATTGTGAGCAAAAAAAAAGTCCTTAAAATTATACTTTGTTCCTTCCATCAGTCATTATCAACCTTCTAACGAGCAGTAACACTTTCTATTGTTAATATCATCTACAGACACGATACTTTATTTTAGAGTTTAATTCTTGAGAATTTTTTCTCTTTATTCACTGAGAAGATACGCTGGCCACTGTGCCAAATGCAAGGCAGCAACAGAGATACTTACATAGTAGCGATAGTCCTGCTAGAGCTAGTTGCGATTTGAGGTAACGCTAAGTCAAAACGATAAGTTCGGGAATCTCTACTGTATAATCTGTAAGACAATTTAAGGAAAACATATTTATTTATAATTATTGCCTTCTTGGTTTGAAAAATTAATAGAAATAAATTTGTGAAAATATAATAATTACAATCTGGAAACAGTTCCAACCAGACCTGCAGAAGCTGAAGAACCTAGTTATAATTTGACTTAATACTTAATGATTCTATTGATTTCTGCTATATTATATCAATGTTTATGGACTTCAGAACTCTATAATATGCTTTTCATCTATGTTTGTAAGATTTTAACAATTGGTTTATAGATAAGTCTTGTAGTATGTTATACTTTATCTCTAGGCAGAGGTAGGAAGTGTTAAAAATAAATAGATAACTTGACTGCAGAAAATAGCCTATAAACATAAATTCATGCTACCTTGCAGTTTATAGTCTCTAATACCAGATGTTCATGATGGAAATTGAGTACTCTCTTCCAATGTGATTTTGAACTCCACAAGAGCTGTGTATTCTCTGTGTATGTTGCATGTTGATCTCTTGCACACTATAGGGGAAAATCTTGTTCTTTGATCTTCATTCCTTCTTCAATCTTTACGTCTTCTGTTACAAGAATCAGTTATAATTGGGTTCGGAAGTTGAAGAAATGTCATCTTTTTTTTTTTTTTTTTTTTTTTGACATCACACACAATGCTGGATGTAGTATAAATTCGTTTCGCCTCAAACCGATAGCCTACCTTTATTTGGCATTATTGCATTTATCGGCATTTTATTCTCTACCGGTCAATTTTAGGACATTTTCATTATTTCGTTGCTTTACCCTATATTGTCTTCAAAATGAACTTTTCCAAAATTACATAATTACAGACAAAGCTATCTCATTTCTTACCTCAGTTAAATACATATTGATTTGAGATCCTATCGTCAGACAAAACTGTACAACATTCGATAATAAATGTAGTAAACAAATAATTAATAAAAATAATGATAGTAATAATATAAAACATATTAATGAAGATAGTAATAAAATACTCAAATCTTTGTCGCTCATTTCTTAATATTTATTATTACACTACTGTATGTTCTCTTTTTTAAAATAGATATTCAGAAATATTAAGTCATTTTTTTCAATTTTTCATGTTATATTTTCATAAATTTAAAGTCTTTTATAGACCATGTTTCGGGCATTTTTTAGACATCAACTTCAGAACCATATTTATATTGATGCAGTTGTGTTGTATCTAGATGAAAATATTTCCACACTATGGTCAACTATTTATTTTCTAGTTCTGTAACAGCTTTCTTTCGTCTATTTTCGCTTTCAACGGTAACTTATATTTCACCCAACTTAAGAAATGCTAAAATGTCAAACAAAAATTATGGAACTGGAATAATTAGGAATGAGACTCCTAGGCACGTTTTGAACTCTTAAGCTACTCAACAACACTTTAGAAAGTCTGTGTTTTTTTATTATTATTTGTTTTTGGTGACTGTCAGATAAAAATAACTGTTTGAAATGGATACAGGCCTATACATCCACGAACAGTTATTCGCACTATCAACTTTCTGTCAAAAATTTAAAACTTCTTTCATCACACAGTTCCGAAATAGTTAAAGCTGCTAAACCAAGCAAAGAGTTCCATTGCTACAATTTACCTAAACAAAAATATAGGAAAGTGTATCAATAGAGTAATGGATTGCAGATTTCGCGTGTTTTACTTCAGTGTGAATGACAGTTGAGGAATTTGGTTTTATGTTGAACAGCTATTCGTCAGTTCAAGATTCCATTTTAACGAATATATTTTATAATAGCAAAATTATACTATCTTCAATGTAACTTTGGCTTTCTGATAGAAAGACGTAGGGAGTTTGACGGGAAATGTCATAGGCAGCAAAGGCTCTTGACAATGTAAAAAGTCAATCGTCTTTTCAAAACTCACCCCCCACCCCCACTGCCTTCACCAAAATTAAATTTTATTTGACTGTTCGAGTTATTAGCAAGCATTAATGTCAACTCTCTTCTCCTTGTGGCTATATAAATACAGCTGGGAAGATTTGGAAAATTATGTTCACAAACTTGATTGACATGCGTTACAAGCTCCATGAAGCAGCAGTGATTCCTTCCACTTAACCAACTGTCGGAATACCAAGTGGCATAAGTAACAGTTGAGGTAACTAGCTGACATATGTACACAAGACTCACTTTTCATCATTATGTTTAAGAAAATATAAAATGGAAAATATCACTTTAGTCTAAAATGTGTGATTAATAAAATAATAAAATAATATCCTCCTTATATCCGCAACATCCAATACATGTTATTGTACCAATTATAAAATACTTAGAGCCTACTTTATAAACAATAACATATTATTACCAACAAAAACATCTGATCAATACTCATATTAATCTTGTGACAATGACAACTTTGCAAGTCAACCATCAGACGTATTTCCCGGCCATATAAACATAGTTCAAAGAAGATTAGGCCTAGTCTAGATAAGCCATTTTACTTATCATGAGTCAGGATAATACCAAATCTCCAAACTTTTTCTACAAATAAAACTTTTGAAGTATAACTTAATATTTAAGTAATATTTCATGCAATCTACTACAAGGATTCAAACACTATTTACTAAATTAACTCTTAACATTCTTCCGATATAAAACCTAAGAGTAAATGCATTAAGATTGATTCATTCACTTACATTATTTATTACAAATCAGATAAATTACAGCAATAGAATAATGAGCCCCTGGTCGGTGTTACTCTTCGAACACTCCAAATTTGTGACAAGTTACCTTCATACTTGTATTAGTTTGATGATTGTGATACATTATCTCTATTCTGCCACCAATTCGAGGTTTATGAAATGTTGTCCTTTTACAATCATGATCGATATTTTTTATTCGTTTTCTCTATTCTACTAACAAATCGACTGTAGTATTATGTTGTCTCTGTACTACCATTAATCGGTGTTTTTGACACATTGTCTTCTTTCTTGCTTTATATTTATTTTTTTGTTCGTTGTCTCTATTCTACTAAGATATCGAATGTAGTACTATGTTGTTTCTGTACTACCACTAATCTGTGTTTTTGACACATTGTCTTCTTTCTTGCTTTATTTAGATTTTTTATTCGTTGTCTCTATTCTACTAAGATATCGAATGTAGTACTATGTTGTCTTTGTACTACCATTAATCGGTGTTTTTGACACATTGTCTTCTTTCTTGCTTTATTTAGATTTTTTATTCGTTGTCTCTATTCTACTAAGATATCGAATGTAGTACTATGTTGTCTCTGTACTACCATTAATCTGTGTTTTTGACACATTGTCTTCTTTCTTGCTTTATTTAGATTTTTTACTCGTTGTCTCTATTCTACTAAGATATCGAATGTAGTACTATGTTGTCTTTGTACTACCATTAATCGGTGTTTTTGACACATTGTATACTTTCTTGCTTTATTTAGATTTTTTATTCGTTGTCTCTATTCTACTAACATATGGAATGTAGTACTATGTTGTCTCTGTACTACCATTAATCTGTGTTTTTGACACATTGTCTTCTTTCTTGCTTTATATTTATTTTTTGTTCGTTGTCTCTATTCTACTAAGATATCGAATGTAGTACTATGTTGTTTCTGTACTACCATTAATCTGTGTTTTTGACACATTGTCTTCTTTCTTGCTTTATTTAGATTTTTTATTCGTTGTCTCTATTCTACTAACATATGGAATGTAGTACTATGTTGTCTCTGTACTACCATTAATCTGTGTTTTTGACACATTGTCTTCTTTCTTGCTTTATATTTATTTTTTGTTCGTTGTCTCTATTCTACTAAGATATCGAATGTAGTACTATGTTGTTTCTGTACTACCATTAATCTGTGTTTTTGACACATTGTCTTCTTTCTTGCTTTATTTAGATTTTTTATTCGTTGTCTCTATTCTACTAACATATGGAATGTAGTACTATGTTGTCTCTGTACTACCATTAATCGGTGTTTTTGACACATTGTCTACTTTCTTGCTTTATTTAGATTTTTTTGTTCGTTGTCTCTATTCTACTAAGATATCGAATGTAGTACTATGTTGTCTCTGTACTACCATGAATCGGTGTTTCTGACAAATTGTCTTCTTTCTTGCTTTATTTAGATTTTTTTGTTCGTTGTCTCTATTCTACTAAGATATCGAATGTAGTACTATGTTGTCTTTGTACTACCATTAATCGGTGTTTTTGACACATTGTCTACTTTCTTGCTTTATTTAGATTTTTTTGTTCGTTGTCTCTATTCTACTAAGATATCGAATGTAGTACTATGTTGTCTTTGTACTACCATTAATCTGTGTTTTTGACACATTGTCTTCTTTCTTGCTTTATTTAGATTTTTTTATTCGTTGTCTCTATTCTACTAACATATGGAATGTAGTACTATGTTGTCTCTGTACTACCATTAATCTGTGTTTTTGACACATTGTCTTCTTTCTTGCTTTATTTAGATTTTTTATTCGTTGTCTCTATTCTACTAAGATATCGAATGTAGTACTATGTTGTCTTTGTACTACCATTAATCGGTGTTTGTGACACATTGTACTTTCTTGCTTTATTTAGATTTTTTTATTCGTTGTCTCTATTCTACTAACATATCGAATGTAGTACCATGTTGTCTCTGTACTACCATGAATCGGTGTTTCTGACAAATTGTCTTCTTTCTTGCTTTATATTTATTTTTTTGTTCGTTGTCTCTATTCTACTAACAAATCAAATGTAGTGCTATGTTGTCTCTGTATTACCATCAATCGGTATTTGTGACACATTGTCTTCTTTCTTGCCTTATATTTATTTTTTGTTCGTTGTCTCTATTCTACTAAGATATCGAATGTAGTACTATGTTGTCTTTGTACTACCATTAATCTGTGTTTTTGACACATTGTCTTCTTTCTTGCTTTATTTAGATTTTTTTATTCGTTGTCTCTATTCTACTAACATATCGAATGTAGTACCATGTTGTCTCTGTACTACCATTAATCGGTGTTTTTGACGCATTGTCTTCTTTCTTGCTTTATTTAGATTTTTTATTCGTTGTCTCTATTCTACTAACAAATCGACTGTATATGATGTTGTCTCTGGGCTACCATCAATCTGTGTTTTTGACACATTGTCTACTTTCTTGCTTTATTTAGATTTTTTATTCGTTGTCTCTATTCTACTAACATATCGAATGTAGTGCTATGTTGTCTCTGTACTACCATCAATTTGTGTTTGTGACATGGTGTCTTCTTTTCTTGCATTAGATCGATGTTTTGTTTTATCTATTCTACTATCAAATCGACGGTATTAATGGTACGTCGTCTGTCCATGTGTACTACCACCAGTCTATGTCTCTGATGCGTTGTCTTCTTTTCCTTGTATCCTCGTCTTTCGTTCCTTCTTGTTTTCTTCATACTGTAATTAGTTTGCATTAAAGATTTAACTCGTCTAACCTTAGACTAGCCATAAACATTAAATTGGAATGCAGTCCAAACTTTATTAGTAATAAATACCATGACCCACACAATCATACACTCTTTTGAAATTACCTGTTTAGTAAGTATTAAATTGCAATGAAACACATATCATGTATTATTTTATTACTAGCTGATTTGCAATATAGTCTAAATCCAAATCACGCAGAAGGTTATTCATTTCTGGGTAACTATTAATACTTCTGAGTAGTTTAAGGCTCTTCGGTAGGAGAATAATGCACATAATCTGCTTTTCTTTCAGTGTCATCTCTATTCTCTGCATTTCTAATCTCATCTTCAGATACAGCCAACCCTTTATAACTAGAACTCTTAGCTCACCAGAATACACAGTTCCAATTGCTGAAAGATTTTGAGATACTGTGTCTGTTTTTCTTTCCTAAACCTTTTGGTATTTGTGAGACAGAAATAACAATAGCTTTTATGATACTTTGGTTCTTGCTCAGGTCATGGGAATTCTGATGGTAAACCCTTGTGTGGTAAAGTCTTCACTGAGAATTTTATACCGTGTCTTTTTCGAATAATGGTGATGTATCCATAAATGCAGCAGATAGTGTCTGGATTAATTATAAAGTGGCGTCTCCTTGTAGCCATGATCACATAAAAATTCATGGATATAAAAACGGAAACAGTTTTTATATCTGTATAATACTACCTTATTACCTTTCACCAACATAAACATAAATGATTGTAATTCGTGAGTTTCAATTGCATGAAAACAAAAGCATTGAGAAAAAAGTTTTCAGATTTGAAATCAGCACAACAAAATGATTACGAATCAGTGAAAAAAAAATGAATGCAACTGAGATTATGAAAGAAAAAATTGACCAGTGTATTAGGCTACACTTTAATTACATTTTTAATGATACAAGTTTAGATTGTTGCTTTATATACTTAATTTTTAAAATTCATTCAACATAAAGGACCAACTATCTGAGTGGTCACAATACATATTTATTTCTCCGTACAGGGCTTACAAAATTCCCCTTGGCAAACATTGTTTTGCTGGCACGTCAGTAATCCTATATTCGTCGGAAATTACAATAATCAAAAAGTGTTTTGAAGAAGTATTGTACTGAAATCAGAATTTAATTAAATGTTTCCCGCACATAGCTAAATCATCGTTTACCTTATCAATGATATGTATGCTGAAAACTTGAGAGCCCTGAAAACGTGAGGCTGCTCAGATAGATTGATCCGTAGCCCAGAGAAGTCAATATTTTTGTAATTTCGTGCCTAAAATGATTCGATTAGTGGATTGCGTCTTGCTTATTGCTACATTAAACCGTCTTACGTAACCTAAACCAGCCAGTTTTTTATATTAAGAATGTTCATAAGATTACATTTCTTCCCTCCTGTAGACTTTTAGCACTTGTCGAGCAGTACTTCGGATTAAAAAAATGTTTTGAAATGTACAGTCTATCATATTTTATTTCTGATATTGCAAATTGTACTGCTACAGGCTTTTCATGTCACATGAAAGGAAGGTAGTGCTTCAGCTTTTGAGCCATTACAAACGTTAACACAAACCCTTGATGAGGATCAGATTATGTTACAGTTTGCAAAATCAAAGTAAAGAAAGTTAGCTTCATAAGTATTACACATGGCTATTCATAATTGTCACTGGTATATAAGTATTTAATCCTTTCTTAACTTTTTTAAAAAGTAGATAATTTGTGTAATTTCAGTGTCTGTGACTTGTGTTAATAAATTATTTTATCTGGTGGAGTGGTTATCTCTTTACCTACAATTTGGTTCATATTTTATGGGATGGTGATATATGATAAACATATGCCCCCCTGCCGAAATTTCATTTTCTTCCTCGAAACCTTGACCCTGGCTTTGGGCCTGTATTTAAATCTAACATATAAATTTTCACCAACATTTATTACGTTCTTTATATGTCTACTATATTAACTGTTTTAATCACCTATGATGGGGAAGGCGCTGAGGAAGGGTTATAACTGATAGGGGTTATGGCGTGGTGTGAGGGTGGCCAATAAATGATGCAATTTCAGGCTGAGTAGTCCGGCAGACTTCTTCGGTTGAGAACCACTGCTATAAAGCAAGTGTTTCATTTCAGACAGGCAAAAAGGAAAATTCACTACGGTACGGTAAATAAAATAATTCCGTGCAAGTATAACATTTTACCTTTAAGGTATATGTACACCTTTAGGTATGAATTTTATTTTTAAGCATTAGGACTCTCAATTTTTATAAAGCTGTATATCAAGACATTTCACAAGAATATATTTTGTATTTATAATTTGTTTATAAAAATTTTCTTGGAAATTAGGGCTACATACTTGCAACACCATTACTTCAAACCTATGAAAGATAGAAGCGCAAAATGTTCATTATTTTGTAGATTAAATAATTCTCTAGTGCCTGTCGTCTTTTTTCTTCGGCTACTTAAGATTATAAATTATGTTACATATATTTATATAAACGGAAAGATTTTTTGTTCACATCATTATAAAGAAAAATCTAGAACACTATAGAATATTCGTATATCAAAAATTTCTCCACTTTGCAAGGTTCAAATGACACCAAAATCACCTTGATATGTTATTTATAAAGGAATTATGATGTTTGAGAAAAATGAATACCAAGCGATTTCTTACTTCCGGGAAACTGGGAAGAAAGCAAAATTTGTATCGAAACGCATGGCTCCACTTACTTATATAGGGTGTTAGTGACAACTAATTGTCATGGTGACCCTAGCTGTTAAAAAGCTACCTTAAATATATACATTTTTAAAAAACCTAATTAACCCTTTTTTGAATGCTACATTTTTGCTTTTTATGACGTATAACCAGTCAGTGGAAGGTTTCGATTGCCCTTTCTTGGATCAATTAAGTTCAAGAGCAACATAGCATCGAATGAATCCTTCCATTTTTCTTGCCAAAGGTATCATTCTTGTCAGAATTAATTTAAGACTCCTACCTGAAATGCATAATAATAATTGAAAATCGCGATATATCTTACCTCATTTAAGTTAAACAGTTCGTAATAACGCACTCTTCGATCATTGTATTCGAGAAATCTATTTCCATCTTTTCCTAGGACGTACGATATCTAGCTTCCCTTTAGTTTTTTGTCTATCTATAATTAGTGGAACTCTTTCTTCGTTCTTACGACCCATATGCACTTTTAATTTTTCTCTATTTTTAACTTTTATTTCATTTTGACTTAACATATTATGATGAGCTCAATACATAGTTCTATAAATCTTCATTTCTCATGAGGTCTCTCCTTGTACTGCCTAACGTTTCACAGAAATCGCATGCATTTCTGTAGCTTGTAATTTGCTTTGGTCTTTCTGTTTCATTATCTATGATTTTCTGTCATTATTTTATAACAATTGATTTTAGTGATTAATCTTGTTTTATTTTGTAATGTTTTAGTAACAGTTTCAAATATTTACTTAATTATTTTCTATAAATGACCTATCTCTGTAGCGAAATTTGTCACATCCCAAATAGTTAAAATCGCTGACATGTTCCAAGATTTGATTTTCTGTGCAAATTTTCGAGCGTAGCCTATTAAATACTTTAGGCATTAACTTATATTATGTTCTTGATATTTTGAGATTGTAAAATTTTCTTTTTATTACATTAATTTCTAAACTGATCTTTGAAGATATTTTTCTCTGTATTATTGCATTGCATTATTTTGAAATCAGTGGACACTAGCATAATTAAATATTGTTTCCTGGATTTACTTAAGCTTTCTATTTCTTTATAACCCTATAAATATTTTCATACTATTAGATGATTTTTTAAGCATACATTTACTTGTGGTCAGTTAAAGGAAACACAGAGTTTCCACATTCTACATTAGAAAATTCGGAAGTGAATTTACACGCCCCATCCACTTTTCCGTTAACTGTCAAGCTTCTTTAAGATTGAATACATTTTAAGTATTAAGGCAAAAAATATGAATATTCAGAAACAATAAAAAAAATAGATGATAACCCTTATGTTAAATCCATAGGCACACCTAACCTTGCAAAGAAACATTAGAATTACATTATATAATATTTCTGAATGGTTGTTATAAGCTAGCCACCTCGGACACAACAATCGAGGGACGATGATTATAATTATAAATATCTTAACATTATGTAAGGGATCAGTATTTAAATATAACTACTGTAAAACTCGACCCTGACGAGAAGATAGATAGATGCTTACGGTAGAGAAAGTTAAATGGATGTTTCACACCATTGATTTTTATCGCAATTTCAGAATTTTCACTTACAACGCTCCTTCATGTGTTTAAAAAAATATGTACATATTTTTTAAAAACGTACATGATCCAGAGTTAAGATGGTGCAATGTTCATTCAATGTGTTAAAAGCCGCCAGCATATTCTAGCGTGTCATATTATATCCATTGTACTAAAGATCTTTCTTACCTCCAAAAATGGTCATCAGTTTCTGTATTTATATCGGTAGGCCCCTACTGACTGCTTACTGCAAAGAATCTTTCCAATCTCCATCACCTCCAACATAACATGGTATTAAAATTTACATCCTTCGTGAGTTTTCACATGTCTTCGTCAAGTTTTATTTCCTGTTTCCTCAGTAACGAGGAATACCTGTTGATCTCATCAGATAATTAAACGTATTATGTTTCTGTAGCAACACACATGGATTAATTTGCTGAACTTGTTAACCTATGAAACGTTTATTATTGGTGAAAGTAAAATTACGTCAATGGATAGCTGTAGTGGAACTTTTTTACTTCCTCTTCTCCTACCACAGGTACTTAGGTAGAAGAAGTACTTGTTCTGCCCCGAAATTCGAAGTAGAGATTTTTACATAAATGCACGATTTGAGGTCCCCTGAATCCAAAAATGCTATTTTCATAAATATGTCTATGTATGTGTTTCTGTGTGTATGTGAACAGCCAACCTCGAGAACGAAAAGGCATACAAAACAATTTTATATCTGCGTTAGGTATCTTCTTGGGATGTGATAAGATTGGCGTGACTTTATTTTACCTTTAATGCCACTTTACATGAAGAAAATTTGTGTTTTTGTTTTTCGAAAAAGGCTCAACGATTTTTTTTTCAATTCCGTACACTAGGTACTTATATTAAAGAGCTAAAGCTTTTATTTGAAACATTTTTAGTAAAAAGTGTGTGAAGAGTAGTTATAAGTAGGGGGCGGATTTCTATGACCTAAAAAATAGCGTATAGCCTATGCATGCATTTATGACCTAAAAACATTATATAATATGACCAATAAAATTTAAAATATGACTTTACCACTTATACATTGTGTATATATTTTGAAGTTTTATTACAATTCATTGTATTAAAATATAAAGTTAATTTAAAATATCTGTAAATTCCCAAAAAGTATCAAGTTATAAGTAGGGGGCGGATTTCTATGACCTAAAAAATAGCGTATAGCCTATGCATGCATTTATGACCTAAAAACATTATATAATATGACCAATAAAATTTAAAATATGACTTTACCACTTATACATTGTGTATATATTTTGAAGTTTTATTACAATTCATTGTATTAAAATATAAAGTTAATTTAAAATATCTGTAAATTCCCAAAAAGTATCATAATAATGCAAAATCTACACAATATGATATGAAACTTCAAAAGTCTTTAATATGCACATAAATATGCCAAAAATATGACCTAAATATGCATGTGCATTCTAAATATGCTACAATAGTTGAACATTTCCTAAATATGCAGTTATATGCACAATGAAAGCCGTTTCATTTTCACCAGGAGGCTTGGAATCTGGTTTAAATTAGTCGGAAACCTGAAATAATGCAAAGGGGAAAAATATGACATGTCATAAAAATCCACCCCCTAGTTATAAGCTACCTACAAGGCATTTAGAAACTCAGTATTGCCTTGGATGAGGTTAAAACGATTGAACACGCACTTTTGTTTAATTTCCTACATTCATTCCATAATATACATAATAAGTTATATTATATTATAAGTATATTAAGTATTATAATAAGAGCCAAAACTTTTAATTGGGTAGAGGAAATTGAGGTACCACCTCATTTTTTCTCTTTATTTTCTCTAAAGGTACAATAAATAGAGCAATGTATTGTTTTTTACCCTAACATTAGCCTTAGTGTTTGAAACATTAACAGACTACCTAAAATTGAAATAAATGCCCTAAAAATATAAAATTGCATAAAATGACAAAAAATAACCTATTAAAATGCATTTCTATAATCTAGAGGCCATATTAGGATTTACCCACAAGTTGTCATTAGAATCCGGGCCCTGGTCATAATGCTTTATTCTTGGAGAGTTGCAGTACAACCCCGTCGTTACGTAACCACATAATCAACCAACCAACGGTCTAGCTGGGATATAGTCTCCTGTGCTGGCATTTTGGGTTCCCTTTGTCAGAGGAATAAAGCAGATCAGGTTGCAACGTGTTGTATAGTGTCAAAAGTTTTTAAGCTGATACTGGTCTGGTTCAATGCATTATTATTATTGACATATTTATCTGGAACATACTGTTCATGAGTCCAGTAGATGGTCATGATTGACAAAAAAAAGAATAAAAACGCCGCCAGATGCAGCCGAGTCACGTACGGAATGGAATGTCTTGTGATCATAGTGGAGACACTACAATTAATGTTGTCTAAAACTGTGGGGTATAGATACAGTCCTCCCAAGAAACGTGTGTTTTGACTACTGTTATCTCGAAAGGTGTTCTAGAAGTGAAGTAGCAGTCTAGCTGAACGGGTAACATTCCGGTCTTTCGAGTCATAAAATCGTTTGCTTTATTTTCACCGTTCGGTATAATAATTCATCATTTTTGGTATGTACAGATAAAATGCACGCTATCTTCCTAAGCCACTTAACCTATTATGAAATTTCAAAGACATGGCGAAATTTTAAGTACATGGTTACACGAAGATCTCTTGTGTATGTTACCTAAATTCGATCTCCTGCTTTGAGAAATATATTCAAATATAATGGAAAAAAAATTAAATAAATAATAATAATAAAATTAAAATAAAACATAAAGACCAAACCAAATTGGTTTAAGGAAACGGAGAAGGACTTGAAAGAAATCAAAATCACAGAAAAAATTCTCATAGATAAAACTAAAAAGAAAAGTCAAGAAAGAGAGGTTCCAAGTCAAAATCAAAACCAAACGAATGATCCAAATCAGTGAAGACGAAAGAAAAGAAAGATCAGAAAGAATGAAGCAATACTAGGCTAAAATTAAAACACAAAAGTGATTGATTCAACGCACCTCAAAGTTGGGTGAAACGGAGAAAAAGAAGAAGAAATAATTCACATGTTAAAGACACATATAGCCCTTTGTGCGCAGTAAATTACGTCCCAGATTTTTGGGGAAGAATGTGTGAAATATCCCATAAAGACAGTAAAACGTTATGTTACTGGAATTTGTTTCTTCATCATTAAACTCCTAGCGTGGTATGTAGAAGCAATGGGTTGCAAAATTCAAAGTCCTGTATGAACGATGAAAGCATTAGCCTATCTAGTGTTTTTTGATTGATTAGTTTAAGTGTGATAAGTCGTTCTTCTTCGCTTCGAACTCTAGGTAGACTACCAATATAAGGACTCAACAGCTTGAAAGTCAAAAGTTCTCCATAATTTAATTTTGAACTACCGTACACGCAAAATACAAAACCCGAGCGACGCCGGGCCTTTTAAGCTAGTATTGGTGCATGTGCATTCAGTTTGCATAATTTTCGATTATCCACAGTGAGTTAAATCCTGCTTTGCGTTTCTTATTCCAAGTAATTGATTCAGATTTCTATTAGTTTACATTAAGTATAGGGGATCTGAAAAGAAAATTGTCCAAGTTCTATTGAAAATGTTATTAAATTGTATTTTCCGGGTGATAAATGGAGTCCCACGTAGCTCCAATAATAATATCCGCTTGAGCTAAATAAAGATTAGCAGCAATAAAATTACGTGAGTTTGCATGTAGGTTGAGAAACCACTTAGTATGATGCAAGCCAATTGAAGCCAACACAAACAGTTGAATTCGTAAGGATATTAGCTTTAAGCTACCCCTTATTCTTTGGTATCAGATTAAATAACATTAGTAGAAAGTGAATTGGTATATCATTCTATTAAATATGAAAAAAGCTAGTAGTGACGAATGTTAAAGTAAGATCTTTCACTCATGAGAATGGGGATTTATCCCGATTAATCGTGATATCTTATCTCTTTCCCTTACATGATCAATTTATTCTTTATTAATGAATAATATAATTATTAATTAAATTTCTGCATGGTTTTGTATATTATTTGAGCCAAGAGATACAATTCTGTACGTTATGAAATTTCGAAACTTTGGAGAATGAGTTGATTCCCCTTTGCTTTCAAAATCGAATGTAGGCCTATTTAAGAATGTGTGCAAATCATGGCGATTGAAAATATAAACTTTTGGCAGTAAAATAACTAAAGGAATAAAGTTTTTAGATATGTATTTGTAAAACGAACTTCCCCTTCTCTTTTCTGATAGTATAGTCCATCTGATGACTTTTGAGTTGTAACTAGATGGACGTGCAGCATTTGCTATTGCTTCACTGATTTACGGCAACTTAAGTTTCTTAAAAAAAAATCATAAAAATTATTGAAATATATTATTCTTTTACTTATATGAAGGTTTACTGGGGTGCTACATGCAACATAAAGAAGAGCATCTGTGCACCAGGTGAGATTAATGCTACGGTAGATAAATGGCATAGTAGGCCCTATAGGCAAACAAAAATGTGTAAACTTACACATGTTTGAAAATTTGTCGTAAATTCCTGTTATTGTTAAAACTAATATTATATCTTTTGTTTTTATATGAATAGACAAATAAAACACAGAAAATGGATTTACCTGCTCAGAAAATAAGTTGGAGTGCTAGCAAGTGCAGAATTTAGATATTCATAAAACATTCAAGTAAAGTCATCAGTCAATTACAAATTCGAATTAAACACTTAAAATTTCGTAGAAGTAGCTAGTTTCCAAGAATGTCAACTACAAAAATAGAATAAAAATCCTCAATTTTTAGTATAAATCGTTATTTTGTTAATCTAATTATATATTGCTTTTATGCAATTTTTGTGGTGACGAATTTATACGTCATTAGCAGTAAAAATGTTAAAAAATTTTGTTATTCTACCTGATGCAGAATAAAGAAGTATAGTTTCCTATACATATACATTACTAGTGCCCTTAATGTTACCTACTAGTCTGACTGCCGTACAAAGGGTATGATAATGTCACATCAATTTTAGCGGTGAAGATCACTGGAGATTCCTAAAAGTGTCACAACAATAATGCAATTTTAGTTCGTGTGGTTTTCAGTTGCATTTTAAGGAATCACATTATTAAAATTATGTGGTGTTTTTATGTTTCTCACTGTTACGAAAGTGCATAATCTTGTAACTTTCTTATATTGGTTTTATTGTATACAATATTCATAAAAACTTTCCTTTGTCCATGCTAGTACAGTAATACGATACAAAAGACTTAAATATAGGACAACCTAGGCCTACTGTTTGATTCAGAATAATCTAAATATTAATTTAAACTTAAAAACGAACCATTAACCATATCGCTCAAGGAATAAACTGATTTCAAAATAAAAAAGCTATTCACAAGAAATTGGCGGTTTCTGATATTGATTAAGAGGAGGATATTTATAGAACTTGCGGTTTAATGTTGTAAGAGTTAAGTGCTTTGCTTATACGCTTCTTCCTGTCTTGAGAAACAGTTGCTAAGATTTGTCCTTAAATGGACATTTCGTATAATAGTCTATATTACATAATATCATGATTATGCTGTGTTTCTGAGGAAGAAAGACTAAGATGTTTGTTGCACCAGCAGTAGCTAGAATTCTGTATGCCGTTAACCAGTATTTCTTTTCATTACATAAAAACATGTTCAGAAATATTGTATCATAAGTAGGGTTCGGATGTTTATGACATATATTTTTATCCAGACCTCCGTTCTCGCCGCAGACATAAATTGAACACGAATTTCGTGCTTGTTGTCCTAATCGAACCGTTATTTTGCATATAAAGTCATATTTTGGTCATTTTTGTGGTCTTGGTCATATTTTGGGCCATATTTTTAATTTAACGACATATTTAAGTCATAATACGGTAAAGGAGCACAATTATACAGTGTACGTACTACATGGTCGAGTTAAATTTGAAATTTATTACATTAATTTAATGTATATGGCAAATTAATAAGTAACTTTAATTTTAAAATTAATGCAATTGTTCATATTTTATTTGGGCACGGAAATCTACAAAATATTAGGATTATTTGGAGCTGATGAAGCGAGCAAACAGGAGCGAATTCTTTAAAAAAATTAAGTTCATTATAACTAAAACTGTAAATCACCTAAATCATTAAATAGTATATTGCGATACAAGTGCCGCAAGCGGTGCATACGGATCGAGGAAAGAGGCAAGCGCCTCGTTTTTTCAATTTCCGAGATCCGTTATGCGCTTCCGGCACGAGTATTGCATGCTATTTTTTGCACGATGATTATTTATTTATTTATATTAATTGAGATATTAGCTGAAAATATTATGTATATACACTATTGAAGATGGAAGTTATATTTCAGAAAATGATTCGCATGTGTTTGTAGTTATGGGAACCGAATATTTGTCCTGGGGGGCCTTGTCCAAGAAGGCTTGTATTATGGTGTGGCGTAAGTAAATTCATAACCGCACGGAAACTCTTACCGCACATAGCAACAGGATTGCATGTGGTAATGTCAACTTACGATCCACAGCAACAATATTCGTAAGTACCACTAATTAGTTAAGTCGTGCAAAAAAAGTTATTACAGTATCTGAATTCGTGTGTTGTAAGAATTTTAGTGTCTTTAAACGTTTTAAGTTGGAACAATTATTTTTTTGAAAATACGTTATTTTATTAGGTCATATTTAGGGGTTTTGGGTCATATTGAGTCATTTTTAAGGGCATATTTGAAGTCTTACTTTCCTCTTTGTTAGGTCATAATCATCCGAACCCTACTCATAAGTATTGTCGGTTTTTGAACAAAACTTTGTGTTGTAACAAGAATAAAAACTACATCTTCAAACTAAGGCCAACAATATGTAAGGCTAGGATGTTTTAATCGCCTATGTACCTATGCAGAATTCATTATATGTTTGCAATGAAAATTCCAGAAGGATGTTCTATAATACAAGAAAATATGCCCAAAATATAACTTATTACTTTATAATTTACTTAAGAGATATAAGCTAATAAAAAATTAGAAAAGAGGGAAAGTTTAGGAATCTCAAGATATAAATTTGACCCAAAACTGATATTCTGAACCAGCCTAATACTCCAATTTCAATCTATGTACTGTACATTGGTTGTTTATCCGTACTTGGCCAAGCTGTGATTTACCACTGAAATTAAATACTTTTTTTTTTATCAATAGAGAAGGTTTAGCCATTTAAAATATGCTGTATTCTGTAGGATACAATAATTGGCCTTGATTTTGTAATCAAAGAACTGGAAATAACTCAAAAGAAAATTTTAAATGCTTTTAAGCTTAACAGAATAGCGTACAAGAAATTAACTGTGTTCCTAATCATTGTATTGTTTAATTTGCAGTCCGGTTCGAATTAATAATATAGTAATATAATAATAATAATAATAATAATAATTATTATTATTATTATTTTGCTTTGGAAATTCAGTCTCGTGCATTTAAGGATTTTATTGACTGTCTTGGAGATATTTAAAAAAAATCAGTATTAAGTTTCACAAATAATTATAATTTATATGTGTTTTTATGAATGTATATTATGTATCAATAAGTTAATAAATTATACATAATTATGATTTAAATATTTTAATCCTTCTAGGTTTTACATAGGTAATCCCACATAGGTAATCCCACGAAGTTCGAGAAAATTTATCTGATAAAACTCGTAATCTCGAATGAGATTTAATGAGACAATTCCTTGAATAAAATGTATAAATGATTATATTATTAAAAACTTGATTTCTTACTTTACTGTTTAAAATTAAATCAAACTTCTGCCAGCTGTGAGATCACGGTATATGAACAGTTGATAAATCGATTTGAGTTCCCAGATTCTAATCAATCCTACCAGCAGTGAGTACGAGAAATAGTGAACCTAATTCAGATAAGCTATCATCAGAACAGAATAAAAGCACGCGAACTGACTCGCACCGAATAGAAACAGCATTTTTAATCAATGCACATTTATATTATTTCAATTTCTAAAGAAATTGTGTTAAATGTGCTTTTATTCTCTTCACTGGCTGCATGTGACGTATTAATCACTGCTTATTGATACCTTACATATCCAGTAACGAGCTGACGTTTTATCAGATAAAATCGCATTCTTGTATTGCTCGCAAGCATATTAATTTAAAAGATAAACGACGGTGATTAGTCTATATCCGAGGCATTGCTAAACTTATTGGCCAATATCACAGACGCGTCATACTAATGGAATAGTCAGAGAAAATCCTCAGTTACTTCTTAGAATTGTATGTATTGCTAATTATTAAAAATATTGTAAATAAATCTGCACTTCGCAAATTAATGTTCAATAACCTTCTAAGGCGCTTTAATAAAAATTATCTAAAATTTATTTTTTTGTTCTTCCAGGTGAGTGGTGATTGCTGATACGTAAGTTATTATTTTATGTTCTTTCATTCTTTTTTAGTAAGTATTCTTCTATATCGTATATTTTTAATGCGAAAATTATTAATATTTTAGGATACAATTTCTGGCACAATAAAACATAGTCCCATCACCGACATAAACAATTAAGCTAACCCACACACACGTTAAAACTTGAGTAAAAAAGCTACTTTATAAGACAAAAAAAGCTAATAATTAATAATCTCGACTGAGTGGGTTGTCAAATGTTGGGGAAAGTAGGATTGTTGTCCTAATTAGGAGTATTAAAAATAGAAAACTAATTTAAATAGCTGATTACGAACACTAATCTGTAATCAAAAGTTTCCAGCCAGTAAGCTTTTCACTGCTTTTGACGTAATAAGCGTCAAGGAAAATTTGTATAAAAACAGAAATACATGATTAATAGAGTAATGATTTACGTTACAATGTGTGGAATTTTATTCATGCATTTAAATTGTTCTTAATGAACACCAGATAATCCACTAAATTTTTTTCATTGCTTCCAAACTTACAAACCCAATGATAGTACTTGATGAATGCTTATATTAATATAAATTCAATTCTAAAAGGGTTAATATTATATGTAAATCGTATGTAAATGTGGTTGTTTCATTTCATGTATTCCATGACTCACGAAATTTTTCTTACCCTCTCATTATATAGTTGTAACTTATTTATTCAATATAATATATGTGTAACCCCAAAGAGCAAAGCTCATGTGAAGGGTGACATACGTACATTGGTCCAAAAAATACTACATATTATATCATAAGGTTATAACAAAAAAATTACCAGTAACAAACATAACTATAAACAACTACCAAATAAATAAAAAAACACTTCTAATATACTAATCAATTTCGAGATGTGCAAAACTTTTCTTACGATTTTACAGAAATATATATATCTTATTGATCAAAATAAACATCTAAATAATAAATAAGACATTGCTTTAATAACAACTTAGAATTACATATTGAACGTTTTTAAGAAAACTTGTAATTATTAACTTGTTAAAAATGCCTGGTTTAAAGAACCATATCTTCAGTGCTAGTGTTTAACTTCAGAACCTCAACTCTGGATTGTTAGAGTTCTTTGTATGCACTAGATGATTGTTATATGTTCGTTTATAGTTATATTGCGATACCCATTTATGCTTTATAATCTCAGGGACAAAAACCTGCTTATACACATAGCTTTATTCGTAATTCTTGTAAGGTTGAATGGTTTTATGATTATTCAACGACGAGTGTGTACTGCTACCTCGCCGCTGTTCCGGAATTTTATCCCTCAGGAGTTTTTACATGCATGTAAATCTACAGATTTGGCTGTGCACATATAAATGCCTTCGAAATTAGTCGGGATAAAAGCTGCCACCTTTGATTCAGAAATTCAGAGACATATGCCTACTTCCTACGCTACCCTGGCCAATGTCGTTCTTATAATGTAGTCAACCCTCGATAAAATGCCCCTCTTTACTGCGTCATCCTCGCACTGTGCCAATATACGTATGCAAGAGAACGGATCTTCTCCCATATAAAATATATAAGAAACCTCGTTACTGTGCCAATTCATGTAGTGCCAATGAATATAAGATAAGATTTTTACAAAATGTAGATTGCAGTGATTGTTTCAGTTTCAGAATTCTTTGGCGTAATGTTAAGAAGATTATTTATGAAACGTAATTTACTTTATTTCCAAGAAGTGAGAGTTCCCCTGCCGCTAACTGTAAATGTAGTGCGGTGGAATGAGGAAGCTATGTTAAGAAGTCGAACAGACAGCTTGCATGTGGGTGGAGCAGGTAGAAAGAGCCCTTCATTCGATGAGACATTCCAAACATCGGCTTCTTTTAGTGCAGTGTCCAGTCAGTTGTTAAACACTACACTACAGTTACTGGGCTACAATTAATCACTTAGATGGACCCATATTATTTTCACACCCTTTGTGTGCTGTAGCACTGAACATATACTGTAATAATTTGAGTTACTGTACAGTACAGTACAGTGTAGCTGATGTTCTCTATTCGCTTTTTAATTTTTCTTTCTTAATATAGTACACTAAATTAATACAGCACTGTATTATGCAATTTTTATTTTAAAAATTAAATTCGTTTTAGTGCCACCCTCGTTTAGTGCCACTAATTGTTAGAGAACGGTTGCTGCCATTATATCGAGGGTTGACTGTAGTTTAAACTGGTAGGCTATAAAGAGTTCTCATTGTGAATTAGTTTATTACGTATTGGTCGTATGATGCAGAGACATAACATGAGAAAGTGTTTATTCCACGAAATGCCCCCTCTCGAGAAGAAATGAGATCACTTTCAGTGATCCAGGATACAAGTTCAACTCAGTTGTGTTTGTATAGCATGTTTGCAGTAGTGTTTACAGCCTCCACTCGATGCGCACAGCGTTTGCTCAACACGGAAATTTCACTTATCAGAAAATACATTTAAAGCGGATAACATTGTCGTCATTCCAATGTGCTTTGCCAATAAAATCTTTATTCGTACTATTTAAAACTGTCGCAATGAGTAATCTTAAGACAGATTTTAATACAGTAAACACCATTAACCAGGTCGCGAAATTCCTGTTCGCCAGATCACGTTGGCAACCAGGAATCTGAGACGGGTGACAAGAGTTAATCTGTTGCTGGAACTAAAATAATTAACCAAATAAAATACACATTTTTCGAAACAAGAGTTTGGAAAGATTATCTGAAGTTGAGGTTATAATTTTTAATTTCCAGTGTGATTCTGATTGGTTTTGGTTCAATTTATTTATCCAATCCAGTGATACGACGTAGTTTGTTGTGCTTGGATCTGTTTCTTCCGGCCGTTTAAAGCTTAAAGACAATATTTAAAAATTTCCAATAACGAAATCTAAAATATGATTTTTTTTTATTCTCATCCTTCAAGCACTAAAAACTTATTAGACATTGGTAAGATGGGATGCTGACAGTCCACTAAAAAGATTTTATAATCTATTTTATTTTTTCTACTACTACGTAATTCTAACTATATGCTGTACATATGTATGTTTAATAATTGACGTCTCTTCTGCAATTATATATTCCAAATATAGGTAGTGTATATATAGTGTACATATTACATGTTAAAAAATTATTTGTGACTCTTCTTTCTAAGATTTAAGAAGATAAAGATAAATACTGATAAATATCATAGTCTATATTAGTGCTTTTGATAAATAAATGAAAAATCGTGTAAGAAGAAGCAGAAAACTCACTTTGTTACACAGGAAGGCAATAATATAATAACAAATGTTTTAATAGTCATGATATATGAATAAAAATTAAAATAGGTTATTATAAAATCTTTTTAGCAGACTCTTTGTCAGCATCCCATTTTACCAATGTCTAATAAGTATCTAGTGCTTCAAGGCTGAGGAAAAAATATCATATTATAGATTTCATAATTCAGCACTAGAGGAAAGAAGAATGAAATTCATCAATGAACACTTTGTTTTTATAATTTGTTGTGCACTGATTGGTGACATGCAGAAAGACAATTCAGCCTTTGTCCTCCCACCTAAGTCTAGGTCTTCCAGGTGGTCTTTTCCCTTCGGGTCCCCCAGTCAATACTTTTGAGATGTTTTCCTCTCCCATGCGCGCAACATGTCCAGCCCATTTTATCGTCTGTGATTTAATTACCCTTATTATATCCGGTGAAAGAGTACTGGTCATGAAGCTCGTCGTTATGCAGTTTTCTCCAATCCCTCTTGGGCCCAAATATTTTCCTAAGCATCCTGTTTTCGAACACACTCAGATTATGTTCTTCCCGACCAGTAAGCTGCCGTGTCTCACATCCATATAATATAAACGGCAGGATAATAGTTTTATAATAGTCTTATAGTATGCGATAACACAAGTAAAATAACTTCCGGAAACAAGTGAAACACAACTAAGGACGTCAATGGCGGCTCATAACCACACATTCGCAATAATAAATCTCGAAAACGACTTGTTTGCGGACCAATGTTTGCTGGAGCTTTTATGCTTCTGTTATCGTATACTTTTAACTGTTTCAGTTTGTGCTATTAATTATGATACATCTCTTATATATATAAAAGGCTTTGTCCTGACTGACTGAATGAATGACTGACTGATTGACAGGAATCAACGTACAGCCTAAACTAGAACAGGTAGAGACTTGGAATTTTGACAGTACCTTCGTTTCATAATGTAGGTGCTCACTAAGAAAGGATTTTGAAAAATTCTGATTCTTAATGTCAAAAATTAAATGTTTTTGAAAATACTTAATCCCTTTTTACATAGAATTATCAATTCCAAATCACAGAATATATTGTTGCCAAATGGTATATGATGGGCTTGGAAAAAAAATTGAAATGCACTTTTGACAAATAAGAGAAGTTATCAAAATAATTCATGTTATAAATAAATATTACAGAATGAAATCCACTAAAATAATGGAATCACATAACTTTCTCTACCCTGGACATAGAGAAAACAAAACGAGGTATGGTAATGTGTATATTATTATATTATATCGCAGGTTTTTGGAGAGAAAAGTATGAAAGTGATAATGCTTTCTGTTTAATTTCATCCCCAAAACGACTTTATGGTAACATAAGAGTTGGAAATTTCCCGCCTCGATATTACAATTTTATGTTACAGGAATTTCTGTTTCTTCTTATTTAAACCTCTACCAGGCTTGCTGTGCACTGTACAAGCGATGGGATGCAAAATTCTAGATCCTCTATGAGCCATAAAAACTATATGAAGCGTTTTCTGAGGGAATAGTTTGAGTGTAATAAGTCGTTCTTCCTATTTCAAATTATAAATGCCTATATAAGGACCTAGAATTTAAAATTGAAAATCCTTCATAAGTTAATTTCAAATTACAAAATACAAAACCCGGGTGACGCCGGGTCTTTTAACCTAGTCTTGTATATTGTAAACGACACTGACGGAAGGCACTGTTTTTCCGCTGGGTTCACTTTTTAAAGCAAGCTATGCTCGTGATCTCACTCCCGTGACTACTTTCTCAGTCCTCCTCGGAAGAAGTGACTAAGGGGCATGACATGCGGTCAGCTGGAGCATTCTTCCTTGAACCAGCTGCAAAGTTCCTGAAATTAATTACGCATTTATAAATATAATTTGCATCAGGAACACAATTTCCGTGAATGTTTATACACTACACAGCCCAACAAAAAAGAACTTTTTGTTTGGTGTCTCAGATGTTTTACCGAATTTTGGCTATACTTAGTGTTCTTATTCCAAATATGTAAACAGTTTTTCTCTACCAGCTCTACTTTTATATAGATTTTATTCGTGAACTCTTAGTCTAGCGAAACAAAATCTTGCTCGATAATATAGCTAGTGAAGGTTCTTGACCATACTTTGGTCACGTAGGACGAAAACTGTACGAAGTACAGAAAAACTAAACTCTGGATTATTTTTTGGCCCTCAGCTGACAGTCTTAAAGGATAGTACAATGTGTGATATCAATTTTTTCAATGACCCCATGTTATATTGTTATTGTAATGTTAATATAATATTAGTGTGTTGCTTTTTTTAACATGATTTAGCAACTAAAAATAGGCACTGTTTTTTATTTATATCAAACGTAAAATGGGATAATATGCATAATGGTAATACCATATCTCACAAAAATAAAGCTAATAGGGCAAAACTAATGGCTTGGCATCTGAGACCAAAATATACTCAAGAATAAGTATAAATTCTTAGGCACCAAAATGACTGTTGATCTGTGTTATCATTTGATTTCTATAGAACAATAACAAATTCAGTAATTTGTTACATTAATGAGGCTGTTTACCTGCAAGTAAAAGATCAACATGCACAAAATATTCAAGCCTTAAGAAAACTTTGTATAGTTATTTCTAAGACATAGAATACGTACCTAAACGAAATTTCGATCAAGATTCTAACCAGACTTAATCAGTAACATGTTAGGATCTTTGCATTCTTTCCATTGCTAGCATTCTACCAATAAAACCATCAAAACATCGGACGCGATAAGTAGGGTGATAAAATTTGTAGTCCGCGTTGTTAGCTAGCTAACATAGTAATTATAATTTTGGGTTTAATTTAGTAAAGCAATTGTGCAATTTCGGGCCAGAATTAGAGCTATGGCGTAGTCCTTTCTCAGTGTTACGTTTGAGTTCGAAAACTGGGTATGAAATTATGAGTCTTGTAAAAAAAACCATGGTCATCGGTTAGGTAAACTTTTTAATTTTTGTTATAAAATATATATGATACTGTACATAAAAAGCGATAGCATATTTGTTTGAAACTAACCTTCAGTTTCCCACATGATATACACAACAGGCCTAACTTCATGGGTGAAAACAAAACAAAGACATGCTATAATAGCGTATTAGACATTGATCCCAAAAAGTAATAAAACCCCCAAGGGCTCCGTGCACTACAGAACCACTGCCTTAAAGAAAGTTAAAAAATGCCCTCGATTTTTTTTTACAAATTCGTAGGATATTAAAATCTTATAATATAAATATGTTAAAACACGTGTATTATATCTTACACTACATTGTTATAGCCTACATTATATATAGTCAAT
Source organism: Ectobius pallidus (assembly GCA_964059195.1). Lineage (NCBI taxonomy): Eukaryota > Metazoa > Arthropoda > Insecta > Blattodea > Ectobiidae > Ectobius > Ectobius pallidus. Next base: position 127,744,521 of record CAXKWD010000005.1, read on the forward strand.
GGCTAAAAATGGTGTAGGCTACTTCAGATACAAAGTCAAAACAATAAAATAAAGTTATATCGTAAAAGAAACATAATAATACATTAAAATGAGTCTTGCCAATTAAAATGAATGCTGGTTCTTCTTCTTTGTGGGCATATCTACTTCTGGGAGTGCATTTCGGCATAGCCTTTTTAAACTCTTGGACAGTTGCACTTAAAATGAAGGTTGAGAGTTAATATGTAGGATATGTTTAAATTGTTTTTAATGTTTCTTTAATTGCCTTATTGCTGATATTAACGGAACTAAATTTAGCACAACCACCCTGAAGAGTCAAGCATAGGCTATTCTATTTAAATGTGGAACTTATGTCCTTAATAAATCATTTTTATCACAAATTGCTGTAATGAAAGAATTATAAGTCTGGCCCCCACGGTACGTGTACCACAGTTTGATAACCACTGTCATAGAAAATAACACACCTCCATAATATGTCCCTCATGCCATTGACCTTGTCCTTAAACGCAACAGAGTCATATAAGGGTAAAGGGCGTTACCCTGAAAAGCAGAACTTGTTGCGGAAGAGCTTTACTTTAATGAAAATTGACATCGGGGATTAATCTTCTTGAACATCTGTTTTTACGCAGGTGAATTTCTGTACTATTTCTCTGATGCCCAGAATCACGATATAAAATTTATTTTAATTATTAATAAGTCAAATGTAATAGAAATTAAAAACTCAACAGAGTAAATGTTTCAAAAGGAAGCGTTGAAATGGCAAAACAGCAAGGAAAAGAATGTGAAAATAAACAGCTTCTCATTTTATGACAGCATTATGAACGCCATAAAACAAATAGGTAGATTAAATGCATGAATTTTCAAGGATACACACATGAAATCACTATTCTTAGAGCGGCTGTGAATAAATACTGTCCCGGTCATTTAGTTCTATATCTTAAAATATGAGTTTCGTACTTTTATAAAGTTTTGTTGTACGTATCTCTTTCTCGTTGTATTAATTGGGTTTAATTGTAAGGATTGGCTAGTAAACATCGTAAGTTATTACTTCACTATAGGCTACGCCTCGGTTTGGCACAATCTGTAGCTACAGTTTGGTCCAAAAGGTCATATTTATACAAAAAGTATATAATGTAGACTAATACCGTATTTTACGGACCGTAAGACGCACTTTTTTACCTTGAAAACAGAGCCTTAAAAGTTGGGTGCGTCTAATGGTCCGAAGTACACACAAAAAAATTTAAATATGATAAATATTGCCGGATAACCGAAATTAGCCCTATACACAAGGTGTTGTAAACGGTAAGACAAATTTTAGCACAGACTGTACATCAGTGCACTCGTAACAATCGTAAAATGAGGGTAGTTGGGAGCCAGATATACAATACGTAAAGAAAGGAATGCTGAGTTCTTTTATACAAAAGGAGTTGTCTCCGACGGGTGGTTTAAATGAAGGGCATGACCTCTAAACAGCCTTGTCCCGTTACACTCACCGTACGCTGAATTGAGGGTGACAGGGTGTAAAAGTATTTTCCGTCTTTCATGAGAAATCAGTTCAGTTAAAATGTATGCGATGCCACCTATACAGAAGAGATTTTCGTACAATAGAGATTTTAAGTTAGAAGTGATTTACACTGATTCCATTGTTTATGCAATGAAGTATATTAGCCTATTCCCTTTAAAATGTTTCCTTTAAAATCACATTAAATTTCTTTTCCTTTAAATTTCCAACCTAATTAAGGTGCGTCTTAATGGTCCGGAGCGTCTTATGGTCCGTAAAATACGGTATGTGACATAATTAAGATGCGATTTTGTATATAGGCCTACTTCTAGAGAACGTGCAAATGCGCGTATCAAATGAACGGATACCTCAGAAGATTGAAAATGGTAAGCATTAATATGGAAAGTCTTCACGAAAATGGTTAACTGAATTAAGTGCTGCGGAACGACTTCTTCTTGATGCCCTGTCCATGCAACGTTCAGCAGTCCCATGTTTGCCGCTTTGCATATACATCAGGCGAACTGGAGGTGAACATGTCCTTTTCCGTTACTGATCGACAGATCAGATGCCAAATAAAAAAGCGGAATTTAAGTGCTAAGATGTCGGCGAAATCCAAGTCCAATGGAGTATCACAAGTTAAGCATGAACAAGCTAACAAACAAATTATCTTATGTGCCGATATCACTCCAACAAGCAAATCCTATTCAGCTCTTAGCATTCATTCCGATGGATAGATACTTAGTCAAGTTTCCCCCAAAGACGCATTTTATCATTATTCCTGAAACTTCCAGAAGGAAATGAATTGGCATTAGCGCTTGCAGCTGGAGTCATGTTTATTATTTCTAATAGCGTAAGACTGTAGTAACCGCGTTGCTGACTGCGGATCTATTGATATGGGTTCGATCCCAGATACCTCCTCGAATATTTCTGTGATAGGGAGGTCTGGAACGAGGTGCACTCAGCGCCACGCAGTTAATACGGACTGTAGTACAGTACTGTGACTAGTCACCAATTCAACGTGGTACACCAATTATACTGTTGACGCCATTTATACCAGGCATTAACCGTTTAACACCTGTATTCTGTTCTCAGTATTCCATTAAATAAAGGCATACTACTCTGGCATTATGTTTCACTCTGTATATAGAGTCGTTTAAAAGCATTAGGAGAAGGTATAGTCCAGTTATTCATTGCATGGCCAGGCGCCTTCCTTTCGTTTGGAGGAAAAGTTTGCCGACAGCTCAACCCATGTTCTTTGTTTTTACCGCACCAATCAGCTAGTTACCCCAGCCAATCAAAATCTAAGAATGCCCTGTGGCGATTTTGACAGCTACTCGTCAACTCCGCGTGGAGTGAAATGCGCGGTTGCAAGATCAAGTTACAGTAAACAATAACACGTGTCAATTGAATAAAGCGAAGGAAGAACTGATGTCAGTGATAACAACGAGAGAATATTGCAACGTTGCTTTTGTTTTGTAAAGCGGAAGCCCAAGACCGATTTAGTAAGATCAATTAACATGAAACACCGAAACCTTTGAAGCCGACTGGTCATGCAATGAATAATTGCACTATATATTGCTCTCATTTTCATCGTCCTCACTCGCTGAATTAAACGTCGGTATTTCCTTTGGCGGTGTGTCGGATATCAATGTACTGTTTCTCAAGAACTGTTCATTTTAATTTTAAGTTATTACCCTTATTTTTTTTAATTTGGAAATTAAAAATATTAATATTAGTCTTGATATTGGTACCAGGAAGTTAAAAAACTACAAACCCTACTAAAATAGCATGTAATAGATTGTGAAAATTGCAATGTTCTGGAATGAAAAGTTTCAGAGAAAAAGCTAGAAAAAAAATAAAAGTTAGTGGAAAACTGCTTCAAGTCTTACTGTTTGTTGATCCATCATTAACTATACAACATGCATTATCTAATCTAAATTTAATTCATTTCAATTCTATGTTTAATTGTCAAGAAGGAATAGACCGTTAAAAAGGCCTATAATAAAGATATAATAAAATTAGATTATAGGCCTAAAATTAGTACATCATATAAACTGTCATTTAAAACCTTTAAACAGGCTTGTGGCTCAAAATTCATTAAGCAAACTTTTAAACAATAAAATAAAAGTAGGTATGTTAATCCATTGCAAGATATCTTCTCCCCCTAACCAAGGGGTAGGTTGAATTATTCAAAGATATTCACAGCACGTATTTGAAGGGACTTGAAAACGTGAAGTTCAGAGGAGGATATTTCAGTGACATACATTTTTAAAAACAAACATCGTAAACGTAGGTCGGTGCTATAAAGGTAGGAGTATACGACTCGTATCACCCAGTTTGTTCTAGCCTGTGGCGCAGTGTAGAGAAATAACTTGTATTCCCCCGGGTACAAAAACCACGCCTCGAAATGTACAGAGACTAAAATAAAAAAAACTCATTCTGGAGTAGACAAAACAAAGTTTAATACCCACAGGCGTCACAAGGAATAGGCAGATGCCCTACGGGAAAGCGGTGTGTGTATCATTAATTAAAGATGCGTATACAATTGGGTATTTTGATGCTCAGATGCTTCATAAAAATATGTGAAATGCAACTTTTTGAAGTAAAACTTCTTTTCTCACGGTAGGGGGTAAATCGGAAACTTGTCACGCTAAAACCGTCACGAAATAAATGTCACACTGAAACCGTCACGAAAGTGTCACACTCAAAATTGACCAGACTGTTTCGAAGCGGACTGCACAGAAAACAATCAACTCGATGATTAGGAGTAATCAAAGGAAATTTTTCAGACATTACTTCCTCAATGGCAATAGACAATTCCTAAGCAATCTAAAGGTATATTATCTATTTTATGGAACCCGGAGGTTGATTACCGCGCAAATCCAAAATTAAAAAATACAAGTTTCCAAAATTTATTTTATTCATATGATTTCCTTCTTCCGTTCGATATAATTATATGTATTCCTCTATTTCACTCTAAACATCGTCAAAATTAAAAATCCAAATATCCAAAATTTAAAAAATAAAAAATCCAAAATTAAAAAAATCAAAAAATCAATAATTAAAACAATTAAAAATCCAAGGTTAAAAATACAAATTTCCAAGATTTAAAAAACAAAATTAAAAATTATAACATCCAAAAATCCAAAATTAAAAAATAATAAAATAAAAAATTTAAAAATCCAAAAATAAAAAAATAAACAATTCAAAGATCGAAAATTTAAAAAATCCAAAATTCAAAATTCAAACATCCAAAATTAAAAAGTCCAAAATCAAAAATTAAAAAAGTCCAAAAACCCAATATAATGCAAAATTGTAAAAATCCAATAATAAAAAATTGAAAAAACAAAAAAATTAAATAAAGTTTTACTGCTGTCGCGTGGCGTTCCACGCACTCTTTTTTGTACCTTCGTATTGCGAGATAAACTTAGCGGCCGTAATGTGCAAGTGTTCATTCAGTAGTTATAACTTGTTAGTTTATTTCGGAGCACGTTACTCGCCAGACAAAACTTTTTAAGAATCTTATATTGATTTTAGAAAAATGTCTGAGAGTGTGTATGTACGTTTGCTTATGTGTCTATATGTCTTTCTGTAAAGTGCATGCTCGAAAACAGAAAGTAATTAACGAGATAACTGTAATGTTTTGAAGACATGACCATTAAGCTTGCCGGAAATTTTCTCCTCTTCTTACTACCTCCTTATAGAAGGGAAAGAAAAGGTTTTTACCAACTGCGCCAAAGAGATTTTGAAGACTGTACATTTCCTAGTGCGTACTGAAAGACCAAATTCACATAACATGTTATCATTGTTCATATCGTATAAGGAATCGTTACTGAATAGACCTGTAGCTCTGAAACCAGTCTTTTCTAGGCTCTTGGTTTTTTATGAACATTATAAATAATAGTTGGCTTTCGGCTTCCTTTCACAATGGGCAATAATGTAACCCAAATGCAATTCAGGTTAAGTGCCATCGAGCCACATTGGGCGGTATGTCGCAACGATGTGCCACGAGCGATGATTCCAAACGATTGTTTATTTTCTTTGGCCTCTTTCCACGAGAAACCAGATGAATGGCTAAGTTTCCTGATGAGGGCGATGGTGATGTTGGTGATAAAGGCGAAGTTGAAATCGGAATCTAATTTGGGTCACCGGACATAGAAGAAGAATGCTATAGTAATATAGTACAGCCATAAGCTAAAATTCTTACGAAAACAAATTTGCCATAGCATACTCATATACACTTAAAAAAAGCATTCAGTGACCTCTTAAGGATTAATGAATCATGAGAAAATATTAATCAGTTACTGTGTGAGAAATTACTATTTTAAGTGTTCTCTAATGATGTATTTTTTTTTTATATTCGTTTCCAAGTATCCTAAAAATATAAGATAATCAGTAATGTATGGCATTGTCTTCTGAGAGATGCAAAATGGCATTACCGTGAACAAAGGAAACGAGCGAATGTGCTTTTTAGATAGCACATTTTTTAATGATGTCCATTCATCTCACGATTCAGCGTCATAGGCAGAGTCCGGATTTATAAGTATACTAGAACACTAAACAAAGCAAACATGAAAGAGTAAAAAATATACTGTAAAATAAGCAAAAAGAAATTACACGAAAATATAGTAAATTATTTTTTAATAGAAATCTTCATCATATTCACCGAAGAACAATTTGTGAAGGGAAAATGTTCTTTGAATATCATAGGCGTATGTGAAATTCAACAGTTCTTCGATTAATTCTCTTCAAAATCGGTTTCTTCACCGTAAAGTTTTTTACATACTCTGTCAGTGATTTATAATTAGGATTTTTCAGTTATTACATTAGCCGGAATTAATGAACCCAGTGATTGCGTCTAGAAGTGAAATGAACACTTATGACAGTTTTGAGTAAAATATGCAATTTTAATTCAAAATCACAAAATAAACAAGCACGATCGTTTTTCTATGAGAGTAAGCAAAATAAGCGATATCAGATAAAGTTAAATTTGCTTGTTAAGGAGTGTCTTAAGAAATACAAAATTTCTGATTATGTTTAGGAGTTTGAAAATAAATCTGTATTTATTTTTAAAAATCCAGGCTGTAGGCCTAGTTGTAGTACTTTTCCTACAATACTTTTGTTTCACAGTCTGAATATTATGCCTATGTTTAAACTTCCGATAACGGACTAGATTAATCGCTTAGGCCTAGAGTGGGTATTTGTAATTTTTATCTTTTTGCTTAATCTCTATTTGTACTTTTATTTCTTTATGATCCTCATGCTTAAATTCTTTCTCTCTTATGCCCGGTTTCTATAAACTCGTGAAATACCTTTTTTTTTTTTTTTTTTTTAATATTTGGTAACTTTATTGTATAGACTACCTACATTGCAGTTTTGCTAATTACTGTAGAAATAAAATAACTTGACACTTGTTTCCGGGGTTCTGCCCAGCGCCAGTCCCGGTTGTGAAATACCTATGGGTAAATTATCCATGGGCAAATTAGTTCCATTTCACCCACAATGATATAATGAGGAAGGCCTTGGAGTTGTACAGTTAATTTAATTCAGAAAGCTTTGATTATCATTGTTTAAATTATTATTGAACCTAAGAGAGGTTAAATTTTATCCATGAAAGGTTAAATGAACCCGACGATTTACCCTTGGAAAGATCTAGCCCGAGTTTGTAGGAACATTTTTTCTGTCATTTTCATATTTAACCAGAGGACATTTATCTAGAAACTCGCCACAAGTATGTGTGATTGTTACCTTTAAATTATTTGAGTTTGTAAAAAGTTATTCTTGTGTAAATTCTGTCCATTGGATAATTTACCCATAAGTATTTCGCGAGTTTATAGAAACCGGGCATAATTCTATTTACTTTTTATTTTTAAATCTTTACTTATCCTAACTTTCCTTTCATTCAACTATTTTTACTTCTGTTATTGTAACTAATTTATGTAGGCTACTTTTAATATAGTAATGAACACTTTAATTGCCTCAAAGTTTCTGGATTTCTTCGAGATTTTTGTTTTAGAAAATGTTTTCTACTATATGTTGAAATAATCTGAACGATAAAATCCTAAAGTGTAACTTGAGAGGAAATTTGAGATGCAGCGGTGTCATACTCGCATGAACTGTGTTGACTGCTTATCGCATGACACTGCAATCATTTTCAATATTCTGACTTAAATGGGTCACTGTACGTCTGCCGAGAAGATAAACAATAGAAATATTGTTGCATGCACGGAGGTTATATAACAAGCAATTTATTTCACATTTGTGTGTGCAGATGTGTATGAATGTGTTTTGTACTTTACGTTGATCCGGCTGATGACGTAAGGAAACCTGTCGTGGTTCTCTTCAGCTTGTTACATTGCGATCGGCTTGATTGAAATGATTATGAACAAGTATTACATTTGATCCTTTTTTCTCATAGAAAAAGTCAGAAGAGCCTTCGGTCATGAGCTTGCATTGAATAATGTGATCAACTCCTTCATTCGTCATCTCAGAGTAATTGATTATCATTTACTGACATCTCGACATAGTAATAAGGCCTATGTTTCTTTATTATACCTATATTATACATATGTTCTCTTTTGATTATATTAATATGTCCTTAAATTGTTATCGTGGTTCCTCTATAAGCCTTTTCATGATTTCTCTTGGGGATGGTGGCTAGTACTGCTGGAATGTTTCAGTTAAAAAATAATTGGTTTAGTAAATAATTGCTCAAGTATAACTGATCAGAAGAGACTTGAATCATGACCTGGACAAGAATGCCACTTCAAAGTCACTCCAGAAGCTTAAATTGCTACCGCAGATCTTCAAATCAGGCTTCTAGTCTCTCCTTCCCACAAAAATTATCTTCATTCTACTAAAAGATCAGTTAACTCGATAACTACTCAATTATGTAATTTCATCATATTATTAAATTGTTTGTCCACTACATTCTTTGCTGTAATAGTTCATCAGAAATAACATCAGCCATCATAGGCGTAACCAGGCCGACCATATGGGGGGGTATGGAATACCCCCCAGGGAGAGGGGGTCCGGGAGGTCCTCCCCCGGAAAATTTTAAAAATTAAGATGCACAGTAACGAGTTTTAAGCTTCCGGGGGTCCTCCCCCGGAAAATTTTAAAAATTAAGATACACAATAACGAGTTTTAAGCTTCCCACGCTTTATACTCGTATTAAGTAATTTATAAGCAGACTTAAAAAAATTATACAATTTTCCTATTTTTAATCAAACCCCTAAACCCCCCCCCCTCGTTACGCCTCTGTCAGCCATAGACATAGCAGAACACTTTTGCTTAAATCAAAAGATTTCGCGATTTTCTGTAGATATAATCTTCTTAATAGTTGTATTTTAAGCATATGCAAAGTCAAATGTAGCTAAGGACAACTAGTTAGTAAAATTTTGCGTTAACACTGTTAAAAAATACGGTCCCCATGACGTATGTATCAATTAACAGGCATTGTCAAATGTGGTAGCAGCGGTCAAATGTAAGTTGTGTTTCGAGTCGTGTTACCCAACTCTGTGGACAAGTTCGAATTGATATTTCCACATAATACCCTTTTAAGTTTCAAGTCAAGATTGAATTAATTCCAACCTGGCTTTGGCTCTGCGATCAGGGAAAATCCGACTGGTATTTGCCAGCTACCAGAATGCAACACTAAAACACATTTTGCTTAAATAAAGAGATTTTGCGATTTTCTGTAGATTTAGTTTTCTTAATATTTGTAGGCCTATTTTAAGCTTACTCGATCGTTATCCTAAAAGCTGGCTTTGTAATTATCTTCCACCACGATTCATTGCATCTTAACAGAAAATCATTTATCTCTTTTGTTTTCTTTGGCGGTACAACATAAGTTATCGCATTCTTGTACTCTTAACATAGATGAAAAGCCTCTGAAAGGAAAATATGAATCTAGCTTTATATCTTGAATATATAATGGTGTTCTAACGGCACAGTGACGATATTTTTTTTTAAATTCTTGCCAGACATCAGATATCAAAATATCATTGACCACAGGGGTCCTGAAATCAAAATACATAGGCAGATATTTCAAAAGGAGATAAGAAATATGTAAAACAACAATGAAGTTAATATAAATGTAAAGTAAAGCGTTCCCTATGCGGTTCTATTAAGTTCAGGTTCCAAGATTTTTAAATATTTGGCTCGTAAAAGTGACAAAGCTATCAGCTATACGCCTTTACCCCCAGGATTTCTTCTGGTAATTATATGTTAGAGACGTATCCGCTAACATAAATGTAAAATTGATTATAAAATACAAGCAGCAATATAGTGAACTGAAATACATATTTACACAAATTATATTATAGAGTGTTGTAACGTATTCAGACAACCAGAGTATCAATTTTTGGAGAGTTTTTAAAGCAAAACTGAGGTCACCCCCTTCCCTACTTTTTCAACAGCATTGTTCATCTTCACCACCTGCAAGGGTGTCATGGGCTTGTGCATGCATAGCTCAAGGCTGCGGCAAGCGAATACTTCGAAGACTTCACAAAGTTTCCTTAAACTGTACAGTATCTCGTGTAGGCCGAACGAATTAACTTATGCAATTGAAATTAAATTAAATTTAATTTTTTTTTTAATTAAATTATCAAACAAACAAATAGGCTATACAAATTTATTGTACATTTCAAAACCTTACATGTGAAAGCCCCGAGATAAGCAAAGCTCGTATTTAGGAGTTGCAATTCTCAGAGGAAAGAAAATTACAAATTACATAGGCTACATATACTAAAAACCGTTTACAATTCTTACAAAATAAATTTAAAATAGTAAATTCAAAATTACAATAAACAGAAATTAATGCATGTTTAAATTTAGAAATACAGTATAAATAGTTGAACAAATTAATTGAAACAAATGAAAGAATAAATTAATTGAAAGAAATGAAAGAAAAAATAATATAAGGCAAAAATTCCCAAGTCTCTTCAAAAGTACAGCATAATTTCATCCCGTTCCACAGTGCAAGTTTTGAACTACTGCTGGAATAGTTTCAAACTCAATGGGGGATATTCTAAAAAAAGGAGTATGAAGTTCTTACTGGCAGATTTCAAGTTTGCACTTGCATTCGTATGCATAAAAAGCATGGGGACTCCCCCACCCACTGCGCCCACGTGACATGACTCTCTTTGTGCTCTGTCACTTAGTGCCCGCTTCAATTCCGCATGCAGTAAAGACCGAGTGGAGGGAGTATTAAGTAGGAATTTGTGAGCTACCAAAACAGCACACTCACTTCTCTCACAGCATGCTATTAGGATCATTCGCGTGGAATATATGGACATTCCAGAAAGAATGAAAACTACAAATTTTTAGTTTTAATCCATCTATCAGTACTAGGTACTAGGGATTTAAAAATTCTGTTTAAATTTTGTAATTGAGGTGCTTATGCTAAGAGCTAAACTTTTATTTGAAATATTTTTTTCGAAAAAAAAAATTCTGACGGGTAGTTACAAGGCAGGCATCGTTCACAGAAACTCAATCTTGTCTGGTGAACGGTAAAGATTTGCATCAGGCTAATACAACTGAATACCTATTCTCTGCAACACGGCCTCTTATTCTATATTAGAATTTGAAGAAAGGTGTACTGCCACGCTTAGGTTATACAAAAGTATTCGAGTGCATTTATTAAGATTTTATTTGGATTGTGTATCCTTAAGGGATGCGGCACGAGGTACGGCAACGACTTTCTTTTCATTTTTACAAGCACTTTATTTGACGAAAATTTAATTTTTCTTAATTTTCTCGAAATAGTTTTAACAATTTTATAGGCTTATTATGTAGGCCTACTATAATATATTGTAATAAGTACTATTTGAAAAACTTCTCCCAAGAAATTCTCTGAAGGCTAGTTATAAGCCATTCATTTTATACAATATAGACTTGGATTTTTTGGTCTTGCCTCGCGAATAATACGACTTGGAAACAAGGCAGATACAAGTGAATGCGCACTACTGCAATACAGCCGTGTACTCTACACTAGAATAGGCTATATTAAGAGTAGAGGGAGTTATATGAATGTTTCATATCACATTTAAAAATACTAATTATATTAAATGTTGCAATTATGTTATGAATTTTCATTAAACTAATTTAATCCTAAAATATTATAGATTATGTGATCCTGTACTTCTTCCATTGCGGTATCTGATATGATTATGTAAATGACCATTCTATGCAGTCCCTTCAGAGAGAGCAGAAATAATTGTCTTCCTCTTCATAATGCTGATCTGGCATCTCCCACTGCGAGAATACCCTTGTTTATTTTCGTAAGTTTGTTTATGCAGGTGCATGTTTCGTGTGGGTTGGGTGAGCATAAAGTGATAGCCGGTGAGTCAGAACTTTCTGCCGTTGCGGTGTTATTTTGCATAGGACTTGTGAGTGACTACACGGCTCAGCAAGTAGTCGCTCATACTTTATGCTTACTTTTTTAGAATATCCCCAATTACCACTCAAGCATAGGGTGGAAGGAGTAGGTGGAATCCAAAATCTGTGGGCAGTACCAATCGCAGGATTTCTTGGTTTTCTTTCACTTTTTTCTTTTCTCATAGGTAAAAAAAAAAAGTTTACCTGTGAAGTGGTTAGGGTATGGGAGACATAAATCGCTAGTCAGCGTCCAGTAACGACGTTGCATAATATATGCGTGAGGCACTGGTCCGCAGATCTGCTAGAATTTCAATGTTAGAATTAATAAGAAGAGCGAGAGTGCACTTCCGTGTGCGTGCTGCGTACGTCCGTCTCGGTGCGTGAGTCTGCTTATTACGCTTCGTTGCTTAGGGGCCGATCACACTATCCACATCACTCCATTGATTTTCTGTTCCTCACAATGTTTCTATAGCCTATTGTGGAAGTTGCTGACCAAGTGGGTATTTTGTAATGATCAATTTCACGATGAATTACTTTTAACGTTAAAACTTGTTCTAATTATACCAAAATTAGTCTACTACTTTGTAATGTAAAAATATAAAGATTATTAGATGTAATCAGTTATATCTGTCTTTGTTTCGGAGTCAAACGCACGCTTTGTTTTAACAGTCAAACAATTTATTTATCAAACAGTCACATAAAATTATTGTACATTACAAAATCGTACATATGTGTTTTCTTTAAAAACCCCCAGATGGGCAAAGCTCATGTTTATGGGCTGCAATTACCGTATATATTAAAAAAGAGAGAACATATTTACAAATATACCTACAAATTATATTCATAAACTAACAGCAGCTAAACAGATTTTACAAAAGAAATTTAAAGCAGGAAATTCAAAATTACAAAAGCAGAAATCCAGTTTTACAAATAAGTTTGTATTCAGAAATGCATATATTTGAAGGAAATTAAATTGATTCAAATGAACTGCAAACAATTATAAGGTTTGATTATTAACATGAGATAGTTTTTATATTCATCTTAGATTGGTTGCTAAATTTGATGTACAATAAAAGTATTAAAAATTTCAAACCATAATCTACAGTACACTATGTAGGCTAATTGCTCCATTTACTTAATCCAGGGTATCTGGGCGAGCGGCTATACTCCTCGGCATACATACAGCAGTTTTGAAAATTAAGAAAAATCATGCGCATTTGTTAGCCCTCCACCACCCCCGGAGTACTCCAACCATGAGACCATCCCTCCAGTCCCTCCAGCAGCCGTTTTAAATTATTAATTATAAATGTAATTACATTTTAAACTTATCTTATGTGTTTTTAAAAAGATGGAATTTTCAGTGTATTAATTTGCAGTTCTATTTGAGGACTAAGGGAAAAAGTTGAATATAATCTATATTTCAGTGATTTAAGCTTTGCCCTTAATGAAAGCTACCACAAACTGTGAAGGTTTCTCACATTCAACTCAGTTTGTATATTTACAGAACATTTTGAGTTTTTATGCCGTTTTAATAGTATACATTACGACTGTATACCAATCTCGCAGCAGCATTCTTCTTCTTTACAATTCTGTAGTGTAAATAACTTCACTAAGTTACATGTAGCAGGTGCGAATATTTACTTGAATAGACTAAAAGGTGGATTAATGCCAAAATAACTAACATTTTCTTTTTTATAGGAATATTGCCGTACAATCGCGTAACAAGAGAAAGTTTTGATGAACTCCGAGGAGCTCTTTCAATTACATTTTATAAAACTTAAAAAAACGAGATGATAAAATAAGAAATAACCATGGTAGAGACAATAATAAAGTACTACAAAGCTTATTCTAATAAGAGTAGAAAATGTTACGATTTACATTATTATGTTGGTCCTTAGTAACGAAATAATGGAATGTTAAATCTTTTTGCTTAGTATTGATTTTATGATCTATCTATAGAAATATTGAAGCACTTAAGTAGATATTAAGTGAATAAAACACAATATTGTGGCAAGGTGAAATCCCTTCTAGGAGATCTAAATTCAAGCTCAGAATTAATGGTTACTGTTGTTTTCACGAGAACGGATTTTCTTCTCGCATCGAAATCTGGTAGAGAAAGCCAAATCAGATTTTTTTTTAAAGTTGTCCTGATAGAAAAATAAATATGAACTAATATAGTTGTATTTTAAATAATGTTCTTCCTAATTTAGAATAGTTATCTTATAGCATAGTTTGGCGGCTGCTTCCTGTCGATGCAACGTGTAAGTTATTGCAAATTACACTTTTCAGAGCTGATTCTCGATATGCTGATAGAGTTCGTAACTTATTTTTAAAGTGATAGTATGTTTATCTCTGTCCGTTAAACCGCCAATGGGATTTAAAATATATTAATAATCCTTACCATTTTTGGACATGGTCTACTTTCCTTTTGCAGGTGGTTTCATAATATACATCACATTCATAGCTAAGAATCTCAATGTAACTCGTGAGTTCAGACCGCAGTTGTCAATCTTATCTATCCCATTACCTTCATTCTAAACAGATAATCTCATTCTATTCTCATCTAAGTCATTCTAACTATTGTACATCCGTGCATTTCTAGGTCGATATTAGTGATCTTCCCATGCAGGGGTTTCTAGTCCCTTCTGTACCACTGTTTTGGGTATTCCGAATCCTGCTCATGGTTCTCTCTAAATAACAAATATAGGCATTAATACATTTCATATTTTCCTTTTGAGGGTGATATTATAGTAGTAAAATTTTAAAGGATTGTATGTCCACCTTATACCCTCAAAAACTTATGTAACCTAACACCAACTAATATTTTTTGGGATTGCTTCGAAAAAGTTTTTTAAATTACAGTATTTATTTCCACACTTTTTATTAACTTATTTAAGCTAGATTTGTAAATATGTACATTGGCTAAAATTAAAACATATCCAGATTACGATCAAATGATATTAAGATAGTTTTCACATTTTACATATTACAATTAAAATTTATTAAATAAGAACACTTGTACAAAGTGTACGACATTAATTTAAAACCACTAAAAATTAAAATCAGTCTATTGATATTTATCACATATAGTGAAACATTTATATTAAAACTCCATGCAAAATGGAACAGTCATAGTTTAGAAAAACTTTATATAAAACTAGATTTTCTTATGACCTGTACTTATAACAGTTTTTTGTTTATGGATAAAAACTAGATTAAAACTTCCTATTTTATCAAATAGGCGTCTTATGTTTCCTTACGTAGATAATATTCAACCATAGGTTTCGTATTTTCTGAAACGCTGATTCTATTCAGCTATAAATAAAACTAATGTTGATTTGGCAAATGCTGGCTAGTAAAATATAGGCAGTTTCTAAAGCATAAGCTTATGTAATATCTCTTCGGCTCGGAGCGCGATTCACATAGCTAATCTTCATATTAGCAGAATCGTGTATTTTAAAAATAAACGTTGTTGTGAACCATTTGTTCGAAATTTATTACGTATAACCCAGGACATTTGGGAATGCTGCTGAGCAAAGAACACTACTGTCGATGTTTACATCCGCATATAGGTCCTTGCAGGGAGTGAGAAGAGGAAAGAAGTAATAAGTACAATCTGTGATAGAAAGTCATTCAGAGTAGTGTGCCGTGTTTTATAAATACAAGCAGTTTTGGCCTACCTTTTATTCCTGAAATGGAGCTACTGATCCCATGAGTTACGTGTACTAACACTTGATGATGCTGTCCGCAACACGACACAATGGCCACTCAATAGGCTATAGGCGACGATATTTCATGCTGAGTGTACTACAAATTGCAATGACATCGCTATGGAGGAAGGTAGTTCGTAACCTGACTTGGCAGAGATACTTTCCTGAGTTATTCACATACTTGTGTCGAATCCTTAATTAACCTATATAAATAGATTCTAAATCCATTGCACTTTTCTGCCAAAATAATTAATATTAAATCCCATTCGTAAATTATTTATATTAATTGGTGGTTCCCTACAACAGCTTCCAAACTTGAAGCATTATACAGGGAATTTTATAATTGTATAAATTATATAAATGACATTTTACAGAATGAAACATTAGAATACTTTGAAATCTAGTCAACGAGTCTTCCATAAATTTTTCGAATAATACCTTATGCTCTAGCTGAATTGTCTTTTTTCCTTCCTTCTTGTTCCATACTTGAACTACCGTCTGGAATCTGCATGATTAAAAATGGCACCAATAAACTTAATCTCTTCAATATGAAGTTTTCTACATAGTTGCGTGATAAAACACTTCCACTTTCGGATAGGGTGAAACCTATAATTTTTTAATAAATTATTATAATTGTGCCCTGATTCTTAAATGCTTTATCGGTTTATCTTCTATTTAGTTAAACATTCGAACAATTAACTTTGTTTCAGCACTTAGCATTTGTTTCTATTGTAAGATATTCTTTGTAAATTACTTTTTACGTTAGTGACTTTTTAAAGCGATTAATTAAAAAACCCCGGTTTTGGATGAGGGTTAGTTTAAAAGTACCGGTATGTAATAACTAGCTTTGTGTGTTTTTATATAACTTATGTAAGAAGATGCACGGACAAATTGAAGGAGTTCCGACAAAGAAGCAAGTTATCAGTTCCCCGACTAGTGCATAATAATCTTGCCCTGCTATTTTTACATTATCAAGTTAGATACTTAAGATCAAAGAGAGTAAGTCGGCTTCTTAAATATGTTAAAGAACAATCTTCTCAGCAAAACCGTAACAGGTCAAGATAGGTGATAAGTCTAGTAGGATACATTGATCCTGCAATTTTGTAAAATGTTTTGAGCTTCAATAAATTACATGACTCAGAGATCCCGATCTTCAAAAATATAGTTTTCGAAACTTCTGCCCGTTTGTATGTCACTATGAATAACAGGACGGGAAAACCAGAAATCATGTCATAAAAAATATATTCCGCTCATGTATTTTTGGAAATAGAATGTAGTACGAACCTTTCTACAACTTTCTCTCTATTTTAAACGAAGAAAATTTGTATTTACACTATTTTTCCAGAACAGTCCCTACTTACTTACTCAATGACAATAGACAATTCCTAAGCGAGTTAAACCCGAAGGTTCATTGCCGCATTTAGTGAGCAAGCCATTCAACCCTATACTTTTCAAATTCCATCCAACCGTCCCTTGCAAATCCCATTTCCCTTAACTCTATTCTAATCCCACCTACTTCTAGGTTTTCCAAGTAGTCTTTCACTTCAGATATTCATGTCAGTATTTTTTAATAGGCCTGGGTATTTTCTCCTCCATGCACGCAACATGTCCAGCCCATTTTATATATTTTTGCTATATTCGGTGAAGAATACAGGTTATGAAGTTCATTCATTATGCAGTTTCCTCCAGTTCCCGTTTTTATCTCTCCTAGGTCCGAATATTTTCTTAAGCACCCTGCTTTCGAACATTATCAGATAATGTTTCTGAAGAGAAAGGGAACCGGCAGGTTAATTGTCTTATAATTTTTATTTTTAGATTTCTGGAAAGAAGATAAGATAAAAATTTTCTGAATTGCATAAAAAAAGCATTTCCTATTTTAGTCGATGCTTAACTTCTGCCTTAATATTATTTGTCTCCGTAAATTATTGCTCCCAGATATTTGAATTTCCCCACTTGTTCGAATGCTTTATCTGCTATTCTAATATTCTGCAGCACATTATTTTGATGTTTCATGGCCGTACACCTAGCTTTTTTGGTGTTAATTTCCAATCAGCACTTAAAACTTTGTTTAAATTTTCTGCACCGATAATGTACTAAGACCTCAAACTCATGTTTGAAAAATTTTAAATAGGAAACCGAGAAGGGTGGTTATCTCTTTCACAAGCTTGGCTTGGGGTTTTCCACATGTCTCACAACTGAATGCTCCTGTCGCAACGCGTCGACTTACTATATTAACTGATGTCGAAACTTGAAGCGAGAAAACAGCAGGGTCTATTCGTAGGGTAGAAAATTCATGCGTGTGTTTTACTATAGGTAGACTAATTCTTATACGAAACATTGAAATTGGAAGATAGTAGGAAATCCAGTGCATTTTCTGTAAAGCATGACAAGCCGCAAAGAAAATATTCCGATTTATAGATTTCTTAAATTATTCTGCCTCTTATTTGTGGGCCTGTTTCATATCCACTTTTTACTTGTCAATCTCTTAGCTATTTAATGAAAAATTGCGGTGAAGATTCCAATTCATATAGGAAATCCTCAAGCATGTGCTGACGACTATTGAAGATTCTATTGCATACAGATATCGAGACCTTGAGTTAACGTGGAATGCAAAAAAAAAAAACAACAAACAACAAAAAAACGACAACAAAAATTCTCATGAATTTATCTTAAAGAGATGAAGGCATTAACCACCCATCCAAATTCTGTCCACAATCAGCGTAGCATAACCCAAAGATCAGCTTGGGCATAGCTTAACCACTAATCCACTAACCACACTATTTTGCGTGACTTTAGAAGACATTTTTTATCATTAATGGTGATTAATTTCGTGTAAAAGAGAATCCATGCATCCTTCTTAGGATTAGACTTGTAATATATTCTAGGACTTGAAGTTTCTGCACCGAAATAATTTAATTGCTTCTAGTATATAGTAATGCTTTATGTTGAAAAGTTCAGATCGTTATCATTGTGTTACAAACATCACTGTAATAAACAGTATTTTTTTTAACTTTTCTTCAATGATTTAAAATTATCTTCCTCCGTCATAGTGATGGCTACAGCAGTTGCTTAGTAGACTCAAGGAGGTATTTAAGGGGGTCTTGGGGGTTCGGACTCCTCCCCTAAATGTGAGATTTTTAAAGCATTACTTACAACAAAAATCAGTGTTTTGTCACTTAGGGAGGGTAGATACCAGCAATTTATGGTTAATGTTGAACCGGCATGTTGCCATGGTAGCTCATTTGGTAAGAACAGCGGCACGGAGAGCCGAATATCCTGGTTCAAATTCCGGCTATGTCGTTGAATTTTTCAGTCTGACTTCACCTTTCCATCCTAGCCTACACACGGCCAGTGTGAAAGAATTCCACTGTGACCTACTACTGGTTTACTTTTGAAGCCCGGGTCTTAAAGCACTTAAGAATTTGTAAGTCACCACTGGGTTGGTATCTCGTATTGAGAACGTCCGGTGGTATACTGGGGTATGTGAGTCAGTTGCAGAATTTAATGTTGTACCGGCATGTTGCCATGGTAGATCAGTTGGTAAGAGCAGCGGCTCGGAGAGTCGAAGATACTGGTTCAAATCCCGGCTATGGCATGAATTTTTCAGTCTGACTTCACCTTTCTATGGTTAATCAGTTTAGGACCCCCCCGGAAACTGATTTCTAAATACATGCTTGAGTAGATTAATGTAATACTTTGTAAAGGAGGTGTCATATAGGCCTAAGCCTAGTATTTTGAAGAGATAATTCTAAATTTTATTCCCAATGAAATTTTCCAACATATGAGTAACTGATATCTTTCATGAAGCCACCAGTATTCCAGTACTGCTAACAGTAACTACGAGTCAACATTTTACCTCCAGCATTAATACCTGTTTGCAGTATGAGTCACTGCGGAGTTTGTTTGAAATAAGATCTTGTATTGCTGGTTGCATAACAGGCTATTAATGAAGCAAATACCAGTATAGTCTACAGGAGTTAATATGATAAGAATAGTACTCGGTGCATTGCCTCCTCAAGATCGGTCATGGTCAGAGCTATCCCAGAAGCCTGACCGCTTGTCCAACATCACGACTTCGGCACCGTTACATGTGGTACACTTTAAGGAGACACTTGTGCTTCCTTTCCTTCTTTAGAATCAGCCAAGGGCCAGATTCTTTATCCTTTGCCTATTAAGGTACTTCTAATCAGATTATTTTTCTTATTGTTAGCTGGCCAGCTTATACAGGGAGTTTGAAAATGACACTGAGAAGTTTGTTGCAGTCAAACAGTCAGATATCATAAGCACAGCAGTAAGAATGTTGTACAATAAATTCCTAAATTATCCGATTCTGTTCTTAGTGGTTGGCGTTTCTGAGATCTCCGCAGGACTCATTTAGTCATAACATGCTTCTAAGCATTTTATCGCCTTTTCAGGGACACATACTACTGTAGCATGCTTCTCCTGCTAGTCATACTGTTGAATATTCTTTCACTTTTCTTCTTGAACACAACTTGTTGAAAAATAGAATAATGTAAAATTAAAAAAAATAAAGATATAGGCCTATACTTTTTCTATAACATACATTTTGGAGGCGGTACGCAGACTAGGCCAGTAACATAAATGAGTACCATGAGCAATCCTGATAATCGCACCACCTTCATTAAGCGAATGCCTAAAAACCTGGAAGCCTCAACCTCCCGGATCCCTTGGGCCTCCATGGCCTGTAAAGGGATCACTTTATACATTTAACGATGTTATTGTTAAATAAACTCCCGGCCACAAGAAGAAACTTACTTTGGAGTGACTCATGTAAAATTATAAATTGAAATTGTAAAACATATATGTTTAGGTAAAAAAAAAATAATGTTCTTGACTTCAACAGCAATACCCCCGGCTCTCCCGAGAGCCTCATTTCAGCACCCTTGCTGGTATAGGAAAATGGACTGCATCAAAAACTTAATTCGCACCAAATGAGTTACATAAGAGTCTATTAAAATCACATCAATAACTTACAGTGCTCTGGATACAGGCTTCTATTCCGTTAGATCTGATAACTGCTAAAGTTATGAACATTAAAATGAATGGCTGCAAATCTGCCACCCTGTCCCTTACGGTAACATGAAACTAGTTTGCTTGTTGCGAATGCAGTGTCACTACAAACATAATTAATGTACTCACTCCTGTTGGTTTTATTCCACCCACTTTACGATACCAGTTTGTTACCTACGACTAGAGCAGGATTTCATTTTTTTGTAGCTGACCAATCCTTGTGAATGTAATCACTTTTAAAAATATAGCTTGCGTATTATTTCGTTGAGAAACACACATACACATATATGTACAGGGTAATTCAAAATGCTCTCCGGGGTTTTATAATGCCACTGCATCCAAACTACCAAACATACACTGATGCAATAAGCACCAAAAGAAACAGAAACTGTGAAAGTTTGGTTTGCCTTCTACAAATGTTCAATGTGTCACCTCGGGTCACGCGGCACACATCTTTCCGATATTGCAGTTCTTCCCACACTCGACGTAACATGTCACGATCGATGGTGTTGATACGGGTCTTTAGATCGTTCAAACCATTAGGCAAGGGTGGCACAAAGACAGCACCAATCTGTTTAGTTCTCTGCAGGCTTGATACGTGGATTTTTGCAAGCTTCGTTGGTACAATTGTCGCACACGGTACACGTCGTCTGGTGTTCTGGACGGATGTCCAGTTGCTTTCTTCTTGCACAAGCAAGCAGTTTCTTTAAATTGTGTATACCATGCATGAATTGTCTTGTCTATTGGTGGATCCTTTCCATATCCCCTCCGAAAGAGACGTTGGACTTCCTAGCGTGGAAATCCAGCACAGAAAATGCTTTCTCACCAGCCGTGAACGCAATTTTCATTTAACGCTACCTGGCGGCCAAAAATTGTAACTACCTTCCATTGTTGCGAGTATAAATGAAATTTCCAGAGTTTCTTTACGTTACTATCCAAGGTTAGAAAATATATCCTCAATAACCACTCTGCAATGGTTTTTTAAACCCCGGAGAGCATTTTGAATTACCCTGTATATATCTACATATATGTGCATATATGTATATATATGTGCATATATGTATATATATGTGCATATATATATGTATGTATATGCCTATGTGTATATATATGTATATACCTTGTATAACAGCCTTGTCGAATTCAACTGGGGTTCAAAACTAGGCCTACTGGTCGGGAAGCAATGTGAATATTGTGTTTGGGCTAATCATTTGAAATTGACATCCGAAATTGGTTTTCAATCGATCATAATAAAATATCATTCGTATCACTTGTACGTGGATTAACTTTGATTAGGAATTAGCTCACAGTACACTTGTTTAAATTATTATCGTAACCCGATAGTAAATTTAATATTATTGTTATTGTTATTATTATTGTGGATTACGGCATAATTTAGCCTAATATATAGGAATAATTGTTTTTGGAATCATGTTGGGTTTGCCCCCTTAATAAAATTCATGGCGATGCCCCTGATACAATGCAATGTTAAAATTTTATTTTATTTCGGAAGGTTATGACGACTTCCAATGGTAACGGTTTTTTGTATCTCTAATATAGCAGAAGTAGGAAATAGATTATCATAACATTGGTATGGACTGAAGACAGAGTAGAATCTAGTTAACTTTGCTAGACACGATGTAGGGAACGATGACCAGTCTGGCTGAGACCCACATAAGGTCTCATTTCCTGCAGTCCCGCTCCATCCCATCCGCTCACATTTATCATTCCGCATGTTCAACACAAGAAAGACTCAGGATGAACTTACTATGTGTTGTACATGTTATGGAAGTTATTGTGAAATAACACTGTGGAAATGGCACGTACTCTTCACCAGATATAGCAAGGGTAATTAAATCACGGAGGGTAAAGTGGGCTGGACATGTTGCACGCATGGGGGAGGAAAGACCTCAAAAGTATTGACTGGGAGACCCAAAGAGAAAAGACCACCTGGAAGACCTAGACGGAGGTGGGAGGACAATATTAGGGCAGATTAAGGGCAGTAGGATTTGCGAGGGATGATTGGATAGAGTTAGCACAGAATAGGGTTGAATGGCGGACTCAGGTATGCGCGGCAATGAACCTTCGGGTTCCATAAAATAGGTAATATTCTTTTAGCTTGCTGAGGAAAGTCTGTTGCCATTGAGTAAGTAAGTATCTTTCGGGGATGCTATTCGAAACGTGAATCTATCTCAATTTTACAGTAAATTTACATGAAGAGAATGTTTTTTTTTTCGATTATCTCGAAAACTGCTCTTAACAATATTATTTTGCTTGAATTTCCTACATGAATTCCGTAATAAGCCTATGCATAATACAGTCATAATGCATTGTATTATAATTATAGTAGGCCTATATTATGTATTCTAATACATTATACCAAGAGACCAAACTTTCATTTGAGTACATGAAGTTATGTTTCAAATAAGATTTTTTTTACGGTGCATTGATCTCCTCTCATACTGCTGTCTTACGTTTTCTTTCATCAGATATTGTCTTACGTGTGTGTTGTTGACAATTTGCTCTTTAAAATTTGGAAAAACGCCAAGCGTTTGGCACTTCCCACACATTCTATAATTAAATATTATCCCACTAGTCATTAAAATAAGCATGGGAAGAGTGTTTCTTCGGCTATTATTAAAGTGGCACACTTTCCTACAAGTTTACAAACGAATATTGTGTGTACTGTGTGACGAATGTGAGAGACTGGCTGACTGCAGTGACTCTGCTGTTGGTATTACCGGAAAATTGTACATATCTGTGAAATACAGGGAAATTGCGTGTCTTTTCCTGGACATTTTGCTACTAAATAGGATTTTATACTTTTCGTAAGCATTGTACAGTATATCTTTTACCCAAGCATTATAAAGAATGTCACAAGCATCTGCGGGAAAGTATGAAAACGATTAAAGAAATCTTATATTTTGAAGTATTTATTGCAAGCTGTAGGTAAACAGACAAGACATGTTACACTCAGTTAAACAGATCTTCGATGTAGCACTAGTAACCCTGCCACCTAGTGATAAATCTTCATAACTTCTTGAAGCCTTTAGTTTCTTTGTTAAATGCAAAAGTTTTTTAAGCGTCCGACAATAAGATCTGTCCGACAATAGCACCAACTACCCTATGTAATAATTTATATGCTTTAATTTTATGTTAGGTCAATATTATATTATACTCCATATGCAGGACTATTCTATCTGATTTCCTGGGTTTCAAAAAAAAATCACTACGCTTAGTCCAATATTCAGATAGGAATATGGAACTTGTTTTTAAAAAGTTCTGTTCTATACCACCCACTAGTTGCCAATACTACTGGGAGGCAATTGTTTTAAAATGGCGGTTATTGAAGCTGATAAAGCTTTTTCTACTCTTGAATATCATTATATTTAGTTACCATTGTTCAACGCCTCTCCAGTACGAAGGACGGATAACTACCGGTACCTAGTCAATTATGACACAAGAGCTAATAAAATTACGGGACAATGAAAAACATATTGCACTAAATGAACGTTTCTTGTCGTGATTTTGACATCGATACAATATTCAAGTAAGTGTTGCAGGTAAGTAGGTCCCACTTCTATTGAGCTTACCAGAAAGCCTTGAAATATTTATGTTCATCTCTTCATTTGTTTTTTTCTGTCACGGCTTATGTTAATTTTAAGTGGTATTGAATTATATTGATTATGATGTTTGGTGAAATAGCGGAAATGAGTGACTATTAATAGCCCTAGGTTCTTTCCTGACAATAAAATTGTTTATGCAAAATTTCAGCTCATGTCAGTACAATAGTACTTATGACAAATAATTACAAACAGATGAAAACCATTTTTATTTAAGTACATGATATAAAACACTTTTTGGGAGGTTACTTACAAAGAGTTCTAAGCGTAGTGATTTTTTTTACTTCTGACAATTTCGGATAGTACTGTAGTTTTCTCCTTCGGAATGAAGTACGGAATCGGGTAAATTTTCCAAGGCAAAAGTTCTCTAAATCTGACTATACTTAGTTTGGCGCAGTTGTAAAGAAATGGCCAGGTACTGTAATATTGCTATAAAATGAAGTCATTCCATAATTTACAGCGGTTACTATGATAGAGAACACAATCCCTGTAATACAAGAAGCAGTGGTGGTCAGTGATGTTAAAACTTCTAAATTAATTGTATCTCCTTATCCTGTGTGAGACGATTAATTCGTGACAATACTGGAATCCTTAGGAAGCATGGTTGAAGCACAACTCTTATATTATTATTAGGGCAAGGCATTCAATGATCATAAAATAGTGAACAAATTCGAAATAAAAAATCCATTTATGGCCTAAAATAGTGAAAAATGACACAATTTAAAAAGAATACATTTACCATTATTACTTATTACTTTATTATTTTTTTAAGTAATGAATTACCAAAAACCCTTAGCGAAAAAAAATCTGAACTGGCATGCACATCAAATTGCCCTAGCAAATACGTGTAATTTAAAAAGTAAGAAAAAATTCTTTATTGATAAAGACAAGCTGCTGTGGTGTTTACAATAAAACTGATTTAAAATTAACTATGACCACTTGGCGGAGATTCTCAAATAATAACGACTGTCTGTTGTCTGAAAGTTACGATTTGTACAAGGAAAAGCTCCTCTCTACTGCCAATGAAACATGACCTAAACTGCCGAAAATGATCTAAAGTACTGAAAATGACCTAAAAATTGCCAAAAAATTACCTATCTCTTGAAAATGACGAAAAATGCAAAACAAAGCAATAAAATTAAAAAACAAATTGCCCTTATTTAATCAATTAATTCATTATACAGATTTATGTATAATCGAGCTATCTTTTCACCTTCTTATAAAAATGATGCAAAATCATAAAAAAAATGCCTTGCCCTAATTGTTATTATCTGCACTAGATTGTGCAGGATTTTGCTTGATCTGTTTATAACTTTGCTGTACCGTGAAGTGTGCGTGGCGTTTAGATTATCTGCCAAAATACTTTTTTTCTACTCGTTAACGTAGTGAACAGCCAACAACATCCAGAAGGACACTAGGCAGCTGTAACATGTCTCCACATTGTTTACTGGCACCAAATCGCATTCACTTCTAAAATTCAGGGTGGCGAAGGTGAATATAACATACAGTATGCCTCAGTGCGATTTCCTGTTAAATCGCAATATAGACCTACCACATATTGGTGAGATTTCCCATTGCGATAAACTACAGTATATTGCGATGCAAGTGTAGTAAGCGGTGCATACGGATCGAGGAAGAGAGTTTTTTCAATTTCAGAGATCCGTTATGCGCTTACGGCACGAGTATTGCATGCTATTTTTTGCACGATGATTATTTATATCAATTTATTTATATTAATTGAGACATTAGCTGAAAATATTATGTTTATACACTATTGAAGATGGATGTTATATTTCAGAAAGTGATTCGCATATGTTGGTTGTTATGGGGACAGAATATTTGTCCTGTTAAAGTCTTCACAAACTGTGGGGCCTTGGTTCCGGTCTTCCATAAAGGCTTGTATTATGATGGTTTTACTTACTGCACTTGTGCTTTTTGTAATTTTTACCGCACGGAGATTTCTTTTGTTTTCATAGCAACCAGATTGCGTGCGGGAATGTCAAGTTACGATCCACGTCAACAATATTCGTAAGTACCACTAATTAGTTACGTCGTGCAAAAAGTAATTTTCAATTTTGAGATTTCGAAAACTATTTCATGTGCGTTTCGTTTATAAACATTTCAATTTCAAAATCTCTGTTAATGAATTGTTAGGCTTGTATTCAGTAATAAGTTTAATATTATAAATTAATTATAACCACAATTTGCACAATGATTTATTAATGTTCATTGGTCATGTTATTTTGGGCGTAAAGAACTCTGAAATATTATGTTTCCATAGATATAAAAATTACACCGTAATTAATTTTGTATTAATTAAACAAACAATGTTTCTGAAATTAATAGCAAAGTAAATTGACATTTATTTTGACCTTTCCAGTTCTCTTAATTCATTGCTCAATTGTCTTCAAATTATATCACCTCTGAATACACGATCGATGTTATTATTTTATATTATTACTAGCTTAAAAGGCTCTGCGTCGCCCGGGTTTTGTATTTTGTAATTAGAAATTGACTTATGAAGGAATTTCGATTCTAAAACTCGAGGTCCTTAATATAGGTATGTAGAATTTTAAACGAGAAAGAATGACTTCACACTCAAACTATTCCCTCAGGAAACGTTTCATATAGCTCTTTATGGCTCATTGAGTAGCCTACTACTACTCCTCCATATATTCTGGTAGGCGACCCACATTTTGTATTTGCCTCGTACCACTATCTTCAATATTCAGTATACCGCTTCCTGGTGTAAATAAAATAGCATGATCAAGATAGTATTCAGTTTCTAGAACTTCCACAAACCTTTTACTTCTTTCATATAGGTTTATTGAGGGTAGTTTTCCATATCTTCACTGTCATGGGTGGTAGGCTTGTCCTTCCTAGAGTAAATACTTCCAATTTAATACTGAAGAAAATTATTAAAATGAAAAAAAATCATCGGTTTCTTCCTTAGTAACAGGCTTGTCTTGGTTCGTTGCAAAGTAGCCTGCCTGACATGTTGCACTATCCATAGTCCTCCTAAATTAGAATGACTAAATCCTGTCCCTGAATATGTTGGAAATATACAGTCAACCCTCGATATAATGCCCCTCTTTACAGTGCCACCCTTGCACTGCGAAAATAAATGCAAGTGGACGGTCCTTCTACCATATAAAATACATAAGAAATCTCGTTACAGTGCCAGTTCATTTAGTGCCAATGAATATGACATGATTTTTACAAAATTTAGCATGCAGTGATTTTTTTAAGTTGCATAATTATTTTAAAACTGGCGTGAATGTTGGGGAGATTATTTAAGAATCGTAGACTACTGTACTGTTTCCAAGAAGTGAGTGTTCCCCTGCCATTAGGCCTAACTGTAAATATAGTGCGGTGGAAAGTTAAGAAGTCGGACAGACAGACTGCGTGAGGGTAGAGCAGGTAGAATGGACCCTTCATACAATGAGACATGACATTCCAAACTTGCTCTTCTTTTACTCAAGTTTCCATTCAGCTGTTACAGTTCAGTTACTCAGTTATAGTTAATCACTTACATGGACCCGCATGATTTTCAACCCCTTTGTGTACTGTAGCCCTGGACATTTACTGAAATAAATTTAGTTACCGTAGTATTTTATTTTGTACTAAAGTCCTTTATTTGCCTTTTATTTAATTTTTCTTTCATAATATAGTACAGTAAATTAATGCAACACTGTATTATGCCAATTTTTATTTTAAAAATTACATTTCGTTTTAGTGCCACTAAATGTTAGAGAATGGATGCTGGCATTATATCGAGGGTTGACTGTATAAACTTCCGCTATTTAGTACAGTATATAGTGAGAACATTAGCAATGGGATTTTAGGGGTAGGAGTAATTCTTAAGAGGAAACAGATCTTTGTGTGTGCTGGACAATGTGGACTCCACCCATGAGGTAAAGAGACTCAATTCAATTACTCGCACGGGAGTGGCTAAACATATGCCATGGCCAACACGCTACTAATGTCTCTTTCCACCGCCACTCCAAATCGCCGTGACTCCAGAAGTGCTAATTTAAAAGGCATTATTTCTAACGCTATTCATCTCATATGTTCGGGGCTTCCTAATGCTTAAAAAAATGGAGTAAAAGATATTAAAAAGTGAGTAATCTATATATCGTACATCAAAATATATACCGTACTCTTAATGGTATCATAACACGCATCACGAAGATCTGAAGACCAGCGTAAACTAAAAAATAAAGAGTAAAAAGGTCTAGAGTAGCGTTTCTCAACCTTTTTGAACCCGAGGACCTCTAAAATGTTTAAAAAATGTTACGGACCTCTAATTTTACATATCATTTTTAAAAGAAGGGCTATATTCTTAATATCTGGGGTAATAATTATAGGTCATTATAAAGAAATATGTGAAAAAATTTTACTTTTTTACTTTCCACTTCTTGATATTTTTTTTTTAATTACTGTATGTCTGCGGACCATCTGCACCATCACCGGTGGTCCGCGGACCATAGGTTGAGAAACGCTGGTCTAGAGAAACCATTCCCAAGTCTGTGTTTACGCCTATTTACAATAGGCCTTCGGTGTTTATTGGTCTCTAGGATCTTTGAGATAAAATGTTCCAATCACGACACGACGAAAGTTGAATTTGAATTTAATTTAACCGCGTGACATCAGCTATAGCAATGATTTGCAGATCATTAAATTTTAAAGGAGTAATTCACGTGCAATAATGCTTATAATAAGATTGTATTTCAATATCATTTTTAGAATCTGCTAAAAAGACGTTATGTCGCCCACCACCGGTCGCCATATCGTCGGTGATGTGATATCGGACCATACGAAATTTTGTTTCTAGGTGAATGTATTTGATATATTACCAGCATGACACCGTAGGGTACATATTCTTTTCTATAAGTAGGAGGTAAACTTCCGGTCGCTATTCACTAGGATGTGATCCTCCGTCAATAATCAAAGAGATACGTAACTTATTTCCTAGGTAGGTTTCAATAAAGTATTAATAGGATTTTAAATGGCCATGATATTGTCAAATAACGTGCCTGTGACAATGTAGGACAACAAGAGGACAACCACCTATTAGCAAGTGATCAGGAAGCGACAATTAGTCTCTCACAGTTTATTTGAACAGCTGCCACATTGTGATGCCAGCATCCAATTAGTTGCAGTCAAATGATTTCGTCTTCCTAGATTTGCATTGTAGGTTGTTAATCTGATAATTTTAAATAGAGAAGTAAAGTAAGTTTCCATTCTCTCAATAAATCATTTAAGTTGAAAGTCCTTTATCATTTTTTTCAGCATTTTGCCTCCCCATTAACATTGTAATTACAATCCAAGCACAAAGAAGAGGAATCAAATCTACACATCTATTATTCTTTCTTGAAAGCATTTTTGTAGAAAAATGTAAGCATTTTAAGATCCAGATCTCAATCAGTTATTATTGATGTTCGTAGGCATAAATGGGCAGCATCGAAAGATTTGTTCGGAATTCACTATGCAGGGGTTTTCGGGACCAGAAAACTCTAATCTGAAGTAGTTTTCCCAGGCGGCGCTCTCTAATCGTGGATTGCACTCCAAAGCCGGATTTTAGCTGTTTCTTTGTACTTATTGATCGTTTAGTTTATGAACGATTCGCATGTAAGTGTTTATAAATATGTTTTAATTATTTTGCTCATAATTTATAATTTTTAAATTAATTATAGCGGGCAAAGGCGCGTGCACCTGCCATTGAAACAATAAAGGAAAACTTCTCCCAGCTACAGTTCTGGCAATGCAAGTGTTAGTCCAGACTAGGGAATTAAATTAATTCATACTAGTACATCGTTAATGGAAACACAAAACTTGTATTAAGATTCTGATGTCAGTGTCTTTTAATAAACCATGAAGATAAGCCTACGTCTAAATAATGACACAATGCCTATTTATATCTGGTGAACTGGGTCTGAATGAAATAATGCATCGGAGTGGGAGTTCTTGAGGAATCTGGTCGTGGACTCATGGCTGGAGTGTCAGACCCACGGGAAGTGAGCAATGAGACTACTTGTCCTCACAATTGATACTGTACTCATATCAAAGAGGATATGACACTAATCTAATCGAGCTCTCTTTTCAACAATAATCCTCCGCTTCGAATAAACAAGCATTGTACTTGATATTTGTCAGACTCCGACAAACTATACAAGAGCGCCCACCAGTCCTACAGCATACCGGGTGTCACAGAAACGCCGGCCGTTTTATTGCCATAAATTACCCACATCACGACATTAAGGTTGGGTAAAACCGCTGATTGAACGACTTTCCGCAATTAACTACTTATTAGACCCGACCTGGGAAAACTACCTCAGATTCGAGTTTCCTGGCCCAGAAAATCCCTGTATAGTGAGTTCCGAACAAATCTATCAATGTTGCCCACTTAGGTCTACATTCATTATCCCTCTTCCATATATGTTTATTTTACAGTTTCCCCCCACCCCCCAGCATTTTTCTCTTTGCATCGCAGGGCTGTTTCGCGATCGTTAATCTCTAATGTTTTCTACAGCAATGTGGACGTAAAATTAACAGATTTATTGAAACCAAAAGACGAACTAATGGTTTAATTATTGAAATTATAAATTTGGCAATATTGGATTTTGTTGTACAAATAAGTGTTGCTGTGCATTCGTATTGTCGACGGACATCTCAGTGATGTGATTGAGTGTAAAATCTTTCGACATAATCACCCCGCCTTATGCGATGAAAAAGTTGAACTTTATAGTGAGAGTAGCAAGTTGTAGATTTTAATAAACATCAAACGAGTTGTCAATACTGTCACTGAAGTATAGCCATATTTTTAACCAAGCCATAAGCATGTGAAAATTGGGAATGGGAAATGTAGCTATCTCTATATATATAAAAGGCTTTGTCCTGACTGACTGAATGATTGACTGAATGACTGACTGATTGACTGAATGACAGGAATCAACGTACAGCCTAAACTATAACAGGTAGAGACTTGGAATTTTGACGGTACCTTCGTTTCATAATGTAGGTGCTCACTAAGAAAGGATTTTGAAAAATTCTGATTCTAAATGCCAAAAATTAAATGTTTTTGAAAATACTTAACCCCTTTTTACATAGAATTATCAATTCCAAATCACAGAATATATTGTTGCCAAATGGTATCAGGTGGGCTTGGAAGAAACAAATGAAATGCACTTTTGACAAATAAGAGAAGATATCAAAATAATTCATGTTATAAATAAATATTACAGAATGAAATCCACTAAAATAATGGAATCACATAACTTTCTCTACCCTGGACATAGAGAAAACAAAACGAGGTATGTGTATATTATTATATTATATCGCAGGTTTTTGGAGAGAAAAGTATTAAAGTGATAATGCTTTCTGTTTAATTTCATCCCCAAAACGGCTTTATGGTAAGTATGAAAGTGATATTGCTTTCTGTTTAATTTCATCCCTAAAACAGTTTTATGATAACATGAGAGTGAGAAATAAAATTTTCCGCCTCGATATTACAATTCTATGTTACAGGAATTTCTGTTTTTTCTTATATGAACCCCTACCAGGCTTGCTGTGTACAAGCGATAGGATGCAGAATTCTACATGCTCTATGAGCCATAAAGAACTATATCAAGCGTTTTCTGAGGGAATAGTTTGAGTGTAATAAGTCGTTCTTCCTATTTCAGATTATAAATATCTGTATAAGGGCCTAGAATTTAAAAATCGAAAGTCCTTCATAAGTTCATTTCCAATTACAAATTAAAAAACCCGGGCGACGCCGGGTCTTTTAAGCTAGTGTGTTATATAAAAAATGTACACATGTCAGTCATATCCGAAGTCATATTCAAAGCACCGCCGTCTCGAGAATTACACTGCCTGTCCTATGCTTTATTTTAACATGGAGTTTAGAGTATTGCTCAATTGCATAATTTCTCCAGTAGAGGCGACACAATTCACACCCAGATTGCAGCAATAACCGCCACCTATACAACCCCCGTCTCGAGAATACATGATTAACAGAGTCTAGAAGGCATTGCCCTATACATTACCGTACATTGCTTCTATGCGTTTGCTGCGTCAAAATAAGCATTAAACAGACACAGATACTTGTGTTATTTGTTTAGAACATATTATTCCAGTATATGACACTTACCTTGAAATGGAATTTTGGAGCAATAATTAAAATAAATATAAATTAATTAGACGTATTGATAGTAAATTTTATTCATAGTAATTAAGTACCGGTACCTAGAATAATACAAGTTTAAACATTCAATTTATGCTTTGAGAACATTTTTAGGGTATATTTCCCAAGAGAATTTTACTATATTACGAGACGGCGGTGACAGCACTACATAATCAACAATGTCGTAGCAAAAAACAAGAAGCAATCTGGGTGTGAATGGTGCTGCTATCTGTAATGTCGCCGAGTACGCAAAATTAGCCGTATTGGACAGGCAGTGTATACACGAGTAAACACGAGTGATACAGTCTAGAAGGCAGTGATTCAAAGGGAAGGTAGTTCAAATAATCAGGATTCCATGGAATCCTGTAGCTGAGACATAGACTGAATCCGCAATCGTGAAAGGAGCTTCCATATATTCATATTGTGAGATTGGTGAGACCAATATACTGTCAGTGTATGGAATCCGTATCAGGCAGGTCTAATAACAGTTAGAAATGGTGCAGAGAAAAGCTGCAAGATTTGTTGTGAATAAACACCAACAGTCTGACAGTGTTACGGCTATGTTAAAAAAATAGTGGAAATCTTTAGAATCTAGAAGGAACATAAATAGATTAAAATGTATGTACTATGTGTATACGAAACAACCGGCTTGGGAAGAGCTTCACAGCAAAATTAAAGAACCAGATTACAAAAGTAGGAAGGATCACAAACACACAATCAGAGGTGATCTCAGAGAACAAATATTGCCAAATTTTATTTTTTTAAATTGAGGGATTCAGGATTGGGATGACTTACCTGCAGAAACCTTCGAAACGTTTCCTGCTAACACCCAAATTTTTAAAAACATAATGAATACGTTATGTGATAAGAATGTATAATATTATGTAGTTATGTTTTTAAATATTTTTATATGCTATAGTTTTGAACGGACAGAGACTTTTTTTTAAATTATTAATACTTATACTGATAGGGTATTGGTATTGGTATGTAGATAGCTTCTTGTGATATTTAATGTGTGTAATTGAATGTATAGTGTATCATCCTACTCTGGTATTAATTGCAACACTGCCACCGGGTTGTTGACCCAGTTGCAGTGTAACATAATAAATAAGTAAATATGCTTGTAATATGAAGTAAAATCCTAAAATTACTGTGAAAAATAATCCTTTTAAAGATTGATTACAATAATTATTTTCTAATAATCCATGATGTGCTCATGTTGCTGTTGGTTGCTGAGTCTTGCCGCAACATGCCCTTGAAACTAAGAAAACCATGCTGCAAGCTGGTTGCTTTTTTTTAACGCAAAAAGATCATGTTTCTTGAAAATTACCTCAAACGTGCTTTCCCGTCTGAAAATGCTTGTTCTCAAGCACTTAATGTCCTTTCACTAATGCTAACAACAAATGTATAAAACTAGGGGAGTTTGTTGACCGTGAAGTGTGACAAATGTTCTATAGCGAATGGTTTTTGTCAAAATGGAAGAACTCAATTGAGAGATGGAGATGTAAAAAAGAATTCTCTAAGCATACCGTTAGTGAACTATTGAATATGCTGTGAACTAGCATGTGATGAATGTCAAAATGAGATATATATCTGTGTGCTGGGAAAACTGCTGGGAATTTATCTTGATCCGAAATTGACATGGCATACCCACATCAACTATGTATGTAAAAGACTATCTAGAGTGCTCTATCTTTTAAGAAGTCTTACTGTTAAAGTACCTAAACCATACATTAGACAAGTATATTTTGCTTTTTTTTAAAAGTGTTTTTAGATATGGCTTATTTTTGTATGGAAATGGATCAGGCTTGAAAGATATACTGTTACTACAGAAAAAAAGCTGTCAGATTAATAACTAAATCAGCCCCAGATTTACCATGCAGACCACTTTTTATACAAGAAGGAATCATGACTGTGTATAATTTGTTTATACTTGAAGCTTTGTTGTATTTAAAAAAGAATCGTAATAATTTTTATCCAAGGAATGGCATTCATACATATGACACAACCACATTTATATACCTTTTACTAGATGGTCTAAAACCAAATCCACACATGTCTTTATAGCAATATCCGTTTTTAATAAACTTCCTGACAATGCAAAATTGCTTAATTTTAGACAGTTCAAGTTCAAAATCTAGACCTGGCTGAAAAATAATCCATTTTATAATCTTGACGAATATATTGATTTTAATTATGCTGATATTAATGTGTAGCCATTGAATTGTGTGTAGTATGTAAGTATTTTAGTATTGTATAATGAATTATATACACTTCTAATGACATAGCCTATTGTATTTTATACTCAAAGGCGATAATGAATTGAATTGAATTGAGGATTGTTGGGTGCACTACTCTGGGCGTTTACAGAGCACTCTATATTGCAAAAACTTAATTCTCCACTCGAAGTATTTTGTTCGATCCTGAAATTCTACGTCTCGTTTTTAACATAAATGCACCTTTTAGGTCCTCTGAATAAATAATTTAAAAGAAACCATTTGCAGTAACATTTCAGACAAGATTTTACATTTGGGTCAGGTATCTTCTGGGGATACGAGTGACGACTTTCTGTTACTTTTAATAGCACTTTGCATGACGCTGCAGTGATGAATGTTTTGTATTCCAATTCTGCCAATTGAATTTAAAATTATTAAACTCGAAATAATGAAGAAAGTTATACTGAGTTTTAGGTTCCCATTCTAAAGCAGAAAGAAGACAATAAAATGTTTTTTCTTCTAAAAACTATTTGTTTTAATTTACCTGTAAAATATATTTTATTTTTATTTTTAAGAAGCATGGTGATCGTTTTTTCTTACTCTTACTATCATTTAACAAGAAGATTTTTTTTTACAAGATTTTGTTTATATCGGTCGCCCATGTGACTCTGACAATAGCAAGTACCGTTTCATCTTGTCATCCCAGAGTAGGTTTGGCGATGGTTTGAATCCCATTCTGACTAGATTTTCTATCAAGATTAACTATTAAGGTGAATGCCTGATAATCCTGGGATATCTTGTTCATCTGACTTCAGTATCAGTCATGTCATCCATATCAATCATTCACCTCGCGGTGGGAACAGGAAACTACTTAGAGTATAAATTCCCTGTTATGATCTCACAAGTATTTGTGCTTTAAGTACTACCTTAGTGTTCTTACTGGTGTACTACCTTAGGCCTAGTTCTTTTTCTTTTCAAGACAGTTAAGTCAGAATATAGCATTTTCTTAACTTCAGTACATGTTCTATTAGAAAACGTGATTTTCTGAATCAAGAATAATTTGAATTATAATATTAAATATTGTATAATAGTTAACACAAAAAGACTACATGCAATTCGTTGATAATAATTGATAAAATATAAAAACAGAAAATTCGTATACAACTTGGAGGTGGCCAGATTTTCAGTATTTTGACGAAAGTGCATTCAATTCCAAAGGGAAAGTCATTTTTACAGGAGAGTGAGCTATATCCGATTATATAATATTTGTTCATCTGTTTCTTTTTTTAAAATATAGACCATTATTTGACCTTCGTTGGACCGCAGTGACCACACACCACACCTGTTTGAAGGGCCTCTAAAATCTAAAAGAAAATTTGTGAAACATTGATCTTCTTTACCCTAGCTATAGAAAAAATATCTCGCTTCTCATAAGTTAGTAGTTTGCGAGAGTGCATTTTCAGTTCTCGCAAAGCCATAATGTTATCAAGATAGGACGTCTTATGTTTTTTGGAAGGAATGGCTAGCTGCAAACTACTCACACGGCAGTTTCTACAAAGAAATATTCCGTATAGAGTATTTAGCTCAATGCGATTAGACCTAGTCAACCCCCATGTTAAAAATTGAAACAAAATTGTTAGAATTATTTCCGAGAAAAATCCCCTGGAAACGAATTATTCTTAATGCAATGAAGGTGGTATAAGTTTCGTGCCACATTCTTGGAAGATACGGTACCTAATTGATATATGATTTGAGGTCTTCCTGGCATACCAACAATGTAGAAATTCTTTTCGGGTTTGCAAAGAGATAAGTTCGGCGTTATCCAACATTTCAGAGTTCGAAGCTCCTTTCGCTGCTTCAATCCTCAAGAGGCGGCCTTTGAAACGTTAGATGACGCCAAACTTCTGACCTGGCTGCAAACCGGAAGAATTTCTACTTTCTTTCTTTGTCGTAGTTTTACCTCTCCCTTTTTTTAGGATTTGAGCGATCCAAGCGCCCGGGGAAGAATTTCTACATGGTACCTAATCCTAATTCTAAATAAATTGAATTCGATTACTCCGCCAGTACTCCATAAACAAAATTAATTTAAATTTATTTAATTAATTTAGTTATTAATTTAGTTATTTATTAATTAGTTATTGAATTTTATTAATGGTATATTGGCGGAATAATCCAATACAATTGAATTATAACTCACCATTTATGGTCATGAAATTTATAAATTCTATTTACAAAAATTCGAAGTCATATGATTTTCAGTTTTCGAGCTATTTCTTTCGCAGAAAGAATCTAGTAGTTTTGGACTTAGGTGAACTCAAAGTGCAGACTAATGCTGAATACTTGAAATCAAAGTTTAATATTATATTATATTATATTCGTATTATATCATAGAAAACTGTTGAATAAGTCTGCTATAAAAGATACTCAAAATGCCAAACGCAGATATAGAACAGGTATTAACAGTGTTTCTTTATTTCAGGAAAAATGGCAGGATTTAACTTGAAAGAACAGCTGGGGGTAGATGAGCTCAAGAAAGGAGTCTGGAAGGCACTAGTAGCAGAGTTTTTGGGTAATCTGCTTCTCAACTACTTCGGCTGTGCAAGCTGCATTCTCTTTAGAAACCCTGATAAGCCTGGTGTTGAACCAGAGGGCAATCCAGTTCTCATCGCTCTTACGTTTGGATTTGTCATCATGGCCATTGTACAGGTGAGAATTCGCATTTTAGGGGAACGCAATGATGAAACTGAATGGCAATGTTAAAAAAAAAATTTAGTTATTTTCATAATGTTTAAACACTTAATATCATAAATTGTCTTAGAGCTTTATTACAACTGTGACTTTTGAAAGGGTTGTTACCAGGGCCCGGATTCTGATGATCTAAGATTGTTTGAAAAATGACCTATAAAATGACCCCAAATTTTAAAGAAAATGACTTAATAATTATAAAAAATGACCTAAACACTTTTATTTTATTTATAAAAAATTATTATTGTACACACAAAGTTATAGAAAAATTTGTACATAATTGTAAAAACTGTAAATAACTGTAATGTTGTGAATGTTGTTTCCTCAAGGAAATTTATACTGGCACTGAGGCACTGGCGAGTCAAACTTCGGCATTTTCTTTTGTGGTCTGCCGAATTATATTATTGCTTATTGAGGGTAAACAGTAGTTTGCACTCTCAAATCCAAGCAGGTGGAAGACTCTGGT
Organism: Ectobius pallidus; assembly: GCA_964059195.1. NCBI lineage: Eukaryota > Metazoa > Arthropoda > Insecta > Blattodea > Ectobiidae > Ectobius > Ectobius pallidus. The sequence continues at coordinate 127,782,372 of CAXKWD010000005.1, forward strand.
GCCAAGTCAATCTAATAACAATAGTAATATAATGCAAAATGTTGGCGTTTCTTTGATTCTCATTTCCGACTGAGACATGACAACACTTCAACACCGAATTTTTCCTTCTTGCATTAAACAAACAGCACTTCAAAGAGAGAACCGCTAGCGACGAAAAAAAATCATACACTCAATGCAAATACATGAAAATGACTAAATAAGGAAGCAAATGACACGAAAATGACAAAGTAATGACCTAAAATTGAAATAAATGCCCTAAGAATATAAAATAGCATAAAATTACAAAAAATGACCTAATAAAAATGTATTTCTATAATCTAGAGGCCATGATTAGGATTTGTCTACAAGTTGGCAATGTCTATGCACCATCAATAAAGAGATTATGTCATTAGAGTCCGGGCCCTGGTTATTACATTGAAAACAAACATTTTAAACTTGGTTATCTTGCAAATATTTTGTGTGTGTCTCACAGTTTAAACTATTCCTCCCAGTGAACTGCTAACATGCAAGAATGCTTTTGTTTAATCAGAGATGATTGTAATAATGATATGAAGAAAATAAGTTATTTTTGTATTCAATTTCCAAGTCTATTGATATCTACGTTATATTTTAATGCGAGTATTTTTAAGTTTAAATGTTGCTGTGAAAGCAAATAGACCTAATTTAATTCCTGACAGATTTATTACAGATTGAATTTAATTCATCCATAACCTATACGGCTGTTTTAAATGTGAAACAAACATGTCAGCGTATCGTAGGACTATGCTTACATCGTTAATATTATTGCTAATGCATTTTGTGAATGTTGACATTTTTAAGAATCTATTATATCAGTGTATAAGAGTACGAATTATGTTAAGAATCAAAGTTTAGACCTTTGTTCTTCCATAAGCCCTGCTTAATGAATTGATCTTCAAAGTCTGTTTTATTGGTTTTCTGTATTTGTACTTAAACAATATTCATTTTAAATGAAGAAAGCTTCCTTACCATTAAGATAGGTTTGAACATTTAATTGAAGTAGGTGAGCAATGCTTATCTATATTTATTAAAGCTTGCCGGTTGTGACTGTCATTGCAACAGTTGCTCCAAATATCAAGCAAAAATCGCATTGCTCAATTCACCTTTCATTTTCCATACTTCATTGGCAAGTTTCAAATCATACGTCAGTGTTAAGTTTAAGGACAAAATTTCAGTTTATGATTGAGCATAACATAATGACTTATTATTAGGTAAATTTGTCACATTGAATCTACATTAATCCACATTCAATCCATATGCTTCCACTTAATCAAAATGATTCTACTTTGAATCCACATTAATCCGCATGAATCCACTAGATGTACTACATCAGCAAGATGTACGCTTGCTAATTTTCTAGTTATAAACAGTGATTTACTAATAACGGTTATTGTAATTACATGACAGCGGGACTTCACTATATGAAGCTAATTGTTGCTTTGCAGGCTATAGGACATGTGAGCGGTGCTCATGTGAATCCTGCAGTTACTTGTGCCATGCTTGTCACCGGCCACATCTCTATTCTCAAGGGTTTGTGCTACATAATCTCCCAGAGCATTGGAGCTATTGCTGGCACAGCTGTGCTTAAGGTATGTACATTCTTGGGGTTCCATATAATCAAGTGTTTTGATAACTTCAGATCGATGATGATGATGATGATTTTATTTTTGCCGTTAAAAACAATGTACAATAGGCTATGTCAAAGTTTGTTAAATAGATATGTTATACAATAATATCACAATCTATAGATTCAGTCAAATTATAAAAAGGGTTGCTACATAGCCAAGTTTTCATTTGTTATTTAAAACTATTATCATTTTGTTGTTTGATCTGCATTGGCAACTTATTATAAAACTTAACACTAGTGATAAGGTGACTTCACTGTACCTTGGCTAATCTTGTATAAGGCATTTGGAGATCATCAATGTTTCTAGTATTGTGTATTATATATAGTACTAGCTGAAAAGGCCCGGCGTCGCCCAGGCTTTGTATTTTTTAATTTGAAATTAACTTATGAAGGACTTTATGTATGTAGAACTTGAAATGAAGAAAAATATTTATCACACTCAAACTATTCCATCAGAAAACGCTGGATATAGCTTTTTATGGCTCATAGAGGATGTGGAATGCTGCATTCCGTTGCTTCTACACATCATGCTTGGGAGGGGTTGAAATAAGAAGAAACACAAATTACATAAGATTGTACTGACTTGACGGAAAATTTTATTTCTCATTCTCATGTTACTATACAATCGTTTCAGAGCTGAAATAAAAGAGAAATGCAGTATCACTTTCATACTTTCCTCCCCTAGAACCCGGGACATAATATACTGCGAGCATAGGACTCAAAATGTTCCATCCCATGCTTAGGGCCTATGATAAACATCCCTATTTCTCAACTAATACAAAGCCTACAGGTATGGATAACTTATCAGTGGAAAGGATTATTTACAGACTTTTGATATAGCATACTCACACACTTAAGTTGTCCCTCTACATCAAAATGTGAAGTGAGAAAATATTTCTTATGTCGAGGGTAGAGAAAGTTATGTGATTACATCACACTGTGCTTTATTTTCGTGTAATTCATTTTTCAGTAATTATTTTCGCCAATATATTACATCGATGGAATCATAAATCGTTAAAGTCCAGCATTAGGCTATATAGTTGCCAAGGCCCTATGTAATCACAGTAAACAATTCACTGTTGTCATGTGAACTGAACAGCATTTCATTGTTTTCAGTATAATATTCTCAGAAATTATATAATTTTCAAGGGAAGGAGTATTTTGTTTGAATTTTAATGTTGACCGCTATACTTCCCGGGCTTAACTGGGTATGTGTGCAAAATTTCGTGCAAATTGGTGAAGAAATGTGGATTTGTATAAGGAAAAAACATAACATACCCACAAACACACATTCGACTTTATATATTAGAAGATTATGTATCTCTTTAATTAACACCAATTCATTAATATTTTTCTTTATGTACAATAAAAGCTCCAGAATGTAACAATTAGGCCTATACACAGTTAAAGTCGCTTGTATTTTGAGTAGCAGTTTACAGGTGTCCTGGATGTTACATTGCATATAATGCATAAACCCTATTCCAGCAGAAGTATAATCTTTGGCTTGATTCTAAAATTTCTTGCAAAAATGAGATTTATGCATTATTGAGTTTGGCTAGTCTTTATCTTTACTAAAAGTGCCAATGTCTTATGCTATTAATAGACATAATACAGAAACCTTAGAAGCCAATGTGGTAAGTTCTCAGCAAAAAATGTTACTTCTATAAAGACTTCTAAGTTAGTTATCTCAAAAGCAAGTTTTATGACATTGGTCCTTTTAGAACCAAGCCACAGATAAAGTAGAAAAATTAAAGCCAAAACTTTTAATTTTAAAAAATTCAGTCAATATTTATGTATGCTTTACTAAAAGTGCCAATGTTTGATCCTATTAATATACATAATACAGAAACCTTTGAGGCCAATGTCGGAAGTTCTCAGCAAAAAATGTTGCTTCTACAAAGGCTTCAAAGTTAGTTATCTCAAAAGCAAGTTTTATGACATTGCTCCTTTCAGAATCAAGCCACAGATTAAGTAGAAGAATGAAAGCCAAAACTTTTAATTTTAAAAAATTCAGTCAATATTTATGTATTCAGAACTTATAGGCTCAAAGCAGTATTCTACGAGAGACTAACCAGTCCAGTTAAATGTAACTGTGAAATAGCTGTTACATAAGGTAGTTCAAATTCATATTATCATCCCTTCATAATATCTAGCAGCTTGCAATGTGGTACTGGAATGCCTACTATTACTAATTTCATTGTGAATTTTCAGGCTTTGACTCCCAACGGTACTTCAGAAGCATTTGGAGCTACAACTCTCCAGCATGGAGTTATGCCACTTCAGGGATTTGGCGTAGAGTTCATGTTGGGTTTTGTTCTGGTGATTGTTGTGTTTGGAGTCTGTGATGTTAACCGCCCAGAAGGAAAGGGTTTTGCACCTCTTGTTATTGGCCTGGCAATTGCTTTGGGCCATCTAGCTTCAGTAAGTATAATCATTGAAGTAGTTGAATAAAGGCTAGTTTACACGATGACACTAGGTTTCATAACTGCTATCAAGAAAGTTATTTCATGAAAGTAATTAAACCTATTTTCTTCAAAACCAATTCCAGTGCAACCACATATTTTACATTATTTTTGTGGTTCAATTTGTTGAAATTTCATGTACATGTTTAAACACACACGAATACAGGTATTTCACAATTTCTTCACTTACCCCACTTCAATTTACCAAAAGCGAACACACTAAATACACAAATAACTATTACAATTTTGTGATAAGTTTGAATCAACCAAAACTATGCAGTGTCAGCACATCTCATGCTTGTGCATTCATTAAGAAAACAGTTGCAAAACTTAGTTCTGAAACCTAATTTTGTTGTGTAAACTAGTCTTAACAGTTTAAATAATTGACCTAATTTAGAAAGACACTCTATAAACGGTTATCAAAAATATAGCATTTACCTAATATTACTCATTGAACTGGTGACCCAAGCATGTAGAAACATAATTACCAATTAATAATTGTTACCTGTCTAAAAGAATATTATTTTTCAATCTGTGGAAAATCATTTCTCTTGAAATGTTCATTTATTCTGCTTAATCTTTGTTTGGACACGTTTCCTTGTTGTTCGATATACTGTAAGTCAATAAGTATCCACACTCTCGTTTTTAAATTTATTGCAAGAGCAATATAAAACTTCCAATTATCTCATTTTTCAACATAGTCCCCTTGATTCTCAATTCACTTGATCCATAGTTTCACAAGCTTCCTGGTTCCCTCAGAAATTTTCGGCTGAGTAGCAAGCCATGTATGCATCGCTTCCATCAGTTCTCGGTCTGTGGTGATTGGACGACCCCTAAAGGCATCTTTAAGTGGGCCAAAAAGACTGTATGGGGATGCTCTAACATCTCAAAACCCAGTGCATGTGGATGGGCGTCCTGTTCTTTCCTCATCCTTCACACTTGACTGACCATTTTTGAACCTTTCAATCCATTCATACACACTTCGCTGTGGTAAAACATTGCCCCATATTGTGCGGAGAGTCCTTGATGGATTTTGGCTCCTGGTACACCTTCAGACAACAAAAAATGGGATCACTGCAAGCTGTTCTTCTTTGATGCAAATGCTGAGTGGTGCGGCCATGTTTAATGTGCAACAGCACAACACTCAGTAGAGTCATATCAGTTAAACATTCCACAAGCAGAAACTAATGAACATGTCAAGATGCATGAGCACAAAGTGGTACAGCCACCTACAAAATATTAAACAAAAAGTGTGGATATGTATTGACTTAACCCTTGCATGGTTGATGCACTTCACTGCTTGAAATAAACTACACTGCAAACCAGGCATGGCTCTGTAGTAATTGAACAGGTGACTCTTCAAGAATACTAGGGAAAACAAAAATAGTTAATACTTCTAACAGGAATAACACTAATAAAAGTACTGATAATACTAAAATAATAAATAAATCAATAAATAATAATAAAAATAATAAAGAAAGTAAACTACCAGGTTTTTTAGATGTGTTAGCTTTGAGAAATGACGTTGGCAAAATAAATCTTGTGAACTTTTTACATCTAAACACTACCATACAATTGTGTACCTGACCTTACAACGGGGCTAAGTGCCAAAATTAAGTTTCTGAGATAATCAACAATAATAAATAAATAAATAAAATTAGCCTAGACATCCCAAAGGGCAATGGCCTCCTGCGGATTGCAGGGCAAGCTCATATACTTCTCGTTAGGTGAGCTAATCCTAGCGAGAGTACTTGTAAAGAAATAGCATTGGTCCTTACCTGTGGTGCTCTCTCTTGAGCAACTTTGCAACTACACTATTACGAATTTCACCTAGCGTTTTTGTAGGGCAATGCAGGATGCCATGTACCACCATTGTATAGTAAAATGTAATTTTTTTAAATTTGACGATTAGCCCCTTTGTAAGGTCATGTACACAATTAATTTAATTTTTTTTTTTTTAATTCTATTTTACTTAATATTGTGACTATTTTATAATACTTATGTATAAATATTTTTATGTAAATGTGTCTTTTTATGTATGTACACCAGCATATTAACTAACTTTCCTGTAACTGACTGTAGTTTTATACTGTCTAAAGGTCTACAAATAAATATATGTTAAACACACTGAACAACACTTATTTATTCGTATTTAATAATTTGCTTATTTTCAGCTTAGCTACACTGGTTCAAGCATGAACCCAGCACGCAGTCTTGGATCAGCTGTTATCAGTGGTATCTGGTCTTATCATTGGGTGAGTAAAATAAAAATCAGGGTTTTCATCAAATTGTGAACACAATGTACCCACATTCATAGCATAATACACATACAAAATTTCATCCTTACATATTAGTTAATTTAATATTATGAATATTTTAATTAATTAATCTATTGCATTATATAAAAAGTCCCTTACGTGCAATTTTAATATTGTAACTGATATTCAACAATATATCCCTATTATTTTTAAACAAAATTTTGTCTAGGTTTGCTTGTAAAATGAACAAGTTACACAATAATTCTTTTTATTTTTCAATGCTCAGTAAAACAGCTGGAGTAACTGTATTCAGGGGCAGTGCAAACAGGGGCCTGGGCAGTCCCTGACCTACCTTCTCATCCAGCTTGCATCATACAAAACTGACGATAGAAGATAAGAGAAAAAATGTTTAAAAAATCAAACTGAAAATGAACTTTATTGGAGTCATTTTTTGTTTTTAACACATGTGTGGTCTGAATAGTTTTCAAAAAATAACACAATAGAGCTATCTGATATATTGGAATGAGAAAAGGCATTCAGTTCAATAACACTTAAAGTATAAAAATATAAAGAGAATAGCTGCTGAGAAACTAACTGAAGCCAAGCAATCTCAGAGACTAGAGTTCTTGTAAAGATTTAGCTTATAAATAATTTAAGCACGGCTGTGGAGAGAAATCAAGGGCCCCATGGACAAATTTTCCCAGGGCCCTGTCAAATATTAAATTCACCACTGAAACCAAACCTCGTCCTTTATTGTATGCAACAAAAAGATTATGTAAAGTTATTACATAATGCATTATATATGTAAGTTATGTAAGTAACCTATAACTTGAAGACACATTTTTGTTAGTTGTTAAAAAAGTTAGTAATGTTTTACAAAAAATAAAACCATACAAGTTTATAAGCTTTTCAGTTGTGCTCATAAAAGGTAATAATAGTATGTGTTTAGGCAAAATGTTATGGATAATCATAAAAACTAATCATTGCACAACATGTGTCTGATTTTTTAACTAAAAATAAAAACACTTAAATTATAGATTCAACTATCTAAAAATAGTAAGGATAACTTTGCACAGGTATGTACCAATTTTATCTGTATGTACCAGTTTAATCTGTACGTACCAAAAATTAGTCTTTTGAAAATTATTACTTTAAATGCCAAACATTAGTGAGGCTTAATGTTCAGTCCAAAAGGATTTCTGCTTCTACTTTCCAAAAAATAGCAATTTTTCTAAAAGAATTATCAGTTTCAGATTAACTGATTAATTCTGTGTCACTGTTATATGACAGGACAATGCAAATAAAAATAAGCACATAAAAGAAAACTTGATCTGTTTATTGACTTACAATCCATTTTATGTTACAGTAAATTTAGAAGACAAAACATAAAACCGGCCCTGAGGCTGGAGCCCCAGCTGCCACCCCCCCCCCCCCCCGCCCGTCTCGTCGGGCCTGAATTTAAGAACTGTACACACACTGTACATGTTAACCTAATTAAAATTAAACTCCGTGGTGCTACACCCCTGAAGGGACTATTGCTATAACCAGACTGCTGCATCATTTGTCATAGACAGATGGCAGGATTGGGAGGCATGTTGTTAGTGTGCCAACACTCACTGTCATTAATGGTGGTTTCTATGACCGGTGCCGCTACTTCTCAATCAAGTAGCTCCTCAGTTTGAATCATGAGGCTGAGTGCACCCTGTTCCAGGTCTCCCTATCTCAGAAAAATCCTAGGAGGTACCTGGGCCTGCGAATCTGTAGCCAGCGACGCTAACCACAAAACCATGCAGGCGATCATGTTAACCTAATACTTAACCCTAAACACCCAGTCCTGAACCCGTGAAAGGTGTTTTTCACTAAAGAAAAATCACCAACCTTGCAGGGAACCAAACCCAGACCGCCCGAGTGTGAGGTAGGCACATTACGACTCACCCATGGCAGCAGGCTTTTGCTTAAATGACCTTATAACAATGCAATATATTAACATATATTAGGGTGACACAATTTTAATTCAATTATTTACCAACATATATATGCATGGTTCACCCTTACATTCTTCTGTCCAAACTGCAGAAAAAATTCTGGCACCGCCACTGTCTGTATTACAAAACCAATAAATTTTAATTGTAATCTACTCTTAGAGCTTTTGTGCAAAATTTTAATTCATTTTAAGCAAAAATGTGGTACAAGAGATTTTTTTAAGCCAAAAAAATGTTATTAGGAGAAAACTGATAAGTAATTCTTTCAAGTTTACATGTTTGTTTATGCTAATGGAAAAATTTAATCAACCTATGCTGCAGGTGATATGTAAAAATAAAGAATTATTAATGAAAATAAATATTATAATTTGACGTCCATTTGCCAATGCATGGGAGGTTCTAAATTTATCCAGTCACAGACATTGAAATGGCCATTATTCACCTTTAATAAAAGAAAATCATATTTGGTGGAGTAAACGTTAATTTTTGGTAGCAAAGTAAAAACATGAATTTTCTGTACATTTTCCTCTCAAATAATGTGGATGTGCATTAATGGTGAATAATGGTTTGTGTTACAGGTGTACTGGCTAGGACCAATTCTTGGTGGTATTGGTGCAGGTCTGGTGTATACCCATGTTCTGTCAGCAGCTCCTGCAGCAGATTCAGCCACAGAGTACAGTCCAGTTCAGGTACAGGTTCAGGACAAAGAGGTGATGTGTCATGCTTTTTACTAACTTATCTTGCATAGTATCTATCTTTCTGCGTGCTTAGCATTAAAAACCTACATGTGCTTTTGCAATTTGCTTTATTAAGTGCCAGAATAGTACTTTATGAGATTGTGTGGGGGACGGGAAAACATCTGTCTGTCCGTCCATGTGTCTGTATGCTTAATAATTCAAAGACACTTTATAGAATTTTCATGAAACTTGATATATGCATTTATAATGTCCATGGGAAGAATCCTATTGATATTGGACCAAATCGGTTGCCCGTTACCGGGGTAATGCCCAATTTAGTGGCTATTTTACAGTAGGCCTAATATATTAGAAAGAATTTATAAAGAAAATTAAAAAAATAATAATTATAAAAAATAAAATAAAAAATCTAAAATAAAAAATATAAAAAATTAAAAATTCAAATCAGTTGTCATGTCAACATATTGTTTTAGTGTTCATATACGGCTTTGGAAGTTACAATACAGCTTTGACAAATAACACTGCCCACATATTTATTCATATATGCTTATCAAACTTTAGACCTTTGTTCTTCTATAAGCCCTGCATAATGAATCAATCTGGAGCTTAACTAGAAATTGATTAAAAAAATAACTTATTTTCTGCATATCATAATTGCAGTTATCACTGATTAAACAGAAGCATTCTGGCACTTCATTATATCAGTTTACCTGATTCAATTATGTTTGAATAAAGACCATAGTTGTGAAAATACTGTATATTTTATGATGTAAATGTCTGTAAGTGAGATTGACAGTTTTAAGGTAATCATGAGAGAGTGATTCCATCTAGCGCCATGACCTTTAACTCCAGCTGGCTCAATCGATAGAGCATTGGTATGGAAAGTCGAAGGTCACAGGTTTGAATCCTGGTATCAGAGGAATTTTGTGCATGATTCAATCAAAGTTCTGCTTCAAGGATGGTGCTGGTGGCATAGCCTTGAAAAATAACCACTCTTGACAGTCCCTCAAAAACACTTCCATGTTCTCAATAAGTTTATCTACCAATGGAAAGTGACTTTGCATCTCTTCTGTGATTCTGTGATATGCATGCACTAGGCATGTTATGTGCACCAGTTTCAAGCACCATCAGAGTGTTACCCGCTTTCACCTTATATGTAGCAGCTTCACTTACAAACAAAAGCACATTGTCTTAATTTATTTCTCCTGGCCACAGTAAATTCACAGACTTATTAAATATCTGCATATTGTGGAATAATTCACTTACTCAAGGCACTCACTAATCAGCAGAAATGAACCTGGTTCCTCTTCCTCCAATGTTCCAATTACAATATTTGTCGCATTTCATCCCATTAAATCAGTGATTTCATCCAGTAAACCCATATTTTCTTTCCATATACAACTTGTGTAATCTTTGCCATAGCTCTTTCATAACATAAATTGTCGTCGTTTTTTTAGTAAAGTAGAAGGATCAGGTAAATTCTTTTCATTATACTTATCTAAGAATCATCGTAGTTTCTCATTGTTAGCTTAAGCCTACTGTTCTGGAATATTGGCACTAATGGAGGCTTTGCACAAGTCTTCATTAAACTGTGAGTGGTTTGATAAACTCTGGCCCAGAAATACTCGCTGTTTATTTGTTCTTCCTTGAAGACTTCAAGACCACATTTGTGTCTCGAATGAAGTGTTGTTCTACTGCAAATTTCATTACTGCTGCTGCTTTCACATTTCACAGCTGGGAATACAACACACTGCACCATCTCTGCTAAAAACTTTCATAACAATGCAACATATACTACTTCAAATTCACCATTAAATTCTCTTTGGTTTTCAGCATAATTAATCTGAATTTAGAGTTCACCTTTTATATTGCAGACTATCTGCATTGGATGATACAAAATTAATGTACTTTTAGTGAAATCTTATTTCTTCTAGAACATACAGCATAACAGTTTTGTATACCGAGATCTTCAAAAAAAATGTATACACACTTTGAAGTGTCGTAGAGGATCTATTTTCCGTTCCACAAGGTTAAATTTCTGGAAATGGAAAACTTAAAGTCCAGTTTGGAAATTAAATGACTTCCTGATGAAAATGTGATTAATGTTCAAATGTTCAAAATGGGAGGCCTTCAGCATCAATACATTTCTGAGTACGTGTCACCACTGATTCCGTATATCGTACCAAAGTGTCCAATGAGATTTCTGCACACACCGCTTGAATCTCATTCCAAAGTGTGTCTAGATTACGTGACTTACGTTTGTACACCTCATCTTTTACTGTGCCCCAACTGCTAAACGATTGTTGAAATCATTGTTGGATGATTGTTGAAACGATTATTGGCACAATTGTTGGACAATTGTTGAAACTATTCTGCTGCTAGCTGTTGAAGAAATATAACATTACTTTCTCCCAGAAATTTAACCTTGTAGAACAGAAAATAAAATTTCTATGACAGTTCAAAGTCTGTATACATTTTTTGAAGCACTCTATGCCTATAAAGACCATGCAATCTATAAATAATTTGGCAAGCTTATAGTTCCAGCTGTGATAGAACTAAGAAAACTATTACATTGCTACTTTTATCTCAGCTCTTAAAACATTGCATCAGAATTAATTAATGCTTTCATAACTAATCCTTTCTTTCTCTCTAAAAGAGTAGCACTGCTTCTAGTATAGCTATTCCAACATGAATGTGTCCTGACTAATCCAGTTAACATGAAGCTTTCATTGAGAGATGGAATCTAGGATTGTGCGTTCCATTTTACTCCATTTCCAAGTCTTAACAATACTGGAATCTAAAATGCTATATTGTAAGTTACTCCAGTCATAAGTGTTATGTTCTAATAATATGTTATTACCTGTGACTTTTGTGGCAGGATGGCTACAATGAAGGTCTGATTAACATTAACACTAGAACCAACACCCATGAACACTGCATATCTGATAGACTCCAGCCTATCACACTCGGCCCACATAATAACACTAGATACATAATGACATTCCAGGGTGGCCAACATACAACATATGGTGCTACTGACAGGATTTGAACCTATGCCGGAGCATCCCTCGACTATTGTGGCAGGATGGTTTCAATGAAGTTCTGATTAATATTACCGGTAACACAAGAATAACTTTATTACGACCAACACTCATGAATACTGCATGCAGGGCCAGCTCTAGGTATTTTTCCACCCTAGATGAAAAATAATTTCAGTTCCTCTCTATATTGCCACCTCAATCATTCCATATTTACAATCTGATTAAAAAGTAATTTCTCATTCAGTAGAATAGTATTAGCATGTAGTTAAATAAAATTTATTTGAGTTTGCCTAATTTGAGAAAGGCTTGTATTCCTGAAGACGTTACAACATATCTAGATTATATGAGGATTAACTATTCTTTCCCTACAACATCTTTTTTTAATTTAATGTTGTGTCGGAAATTTCAACTTTTTTAAAAATCGAAATGTTGCTGCCCCTAAATGTTACTAAAAATTTCCCACCCCAGGTAGCTGCTTAGTTTGCCTTTATGGACGAGCCGACCCTGACATAACACTAGATACTTAGACATTCCAGGCTGGCCAACATACAACATAATATAACATACAGTAGAGTCTCGATTATCCAACCTTCAGTCATCCGACATGCCGTATTATCCATCACTGTTCGTAGTAGACAAAATTTGTTCTTTACTGTAGTATCCTGCAAAGTTGAGCTTTATAACTTTGTAAACAGCACTAGATCAGAAGAAAAAACATCAAGACTGCAACAATGAAGGTTTAAGATGGTGCTAATTTATGAGGGTGCTAAAGCTTTGGACATATATTTCGGCCTTTCATTACTTATTTCTTTGTCTTTCTGCATTATCTATCATTTTCAGTAATATGATGTACTCCAGGTCCAGTTTAGGTCGTATAATGGAGACTCTACTGTATCATAATGTTACAATAAGTGACTTAATTTCTTTTCACAGCTAAAACGAATGGACAACAAAAAGGAAGAAGATGGGACAGCTTGAATCAGTTGTACCTGATGACTTCAAAAGAACTTCTTTTACAGCCACTGAAGTGTTCAATTTGTTCAGTGTTTTGCAACAAGACTTCATTGTTCATTTGTTTATGGTGTAAATAGACATTTTCAATACCAGTACTCCAGAATACAAGAAAATACTCTGCATGGAAATGTATAGAATAAGCGTCATTCTTGTATGTTATGAGGATTTAAATCCTGATGCATTTATTTCTAAAACTTCATGACATGTTGTATCTTCTCATGGAGATCTTAAGCTTGCACAATGTAACTTCAAAACTTATATTTTATACCAGTGCATATATAAGAGAGTTTTTGTCTTTCTGGAAGGAGATTTTTATATGTGTATTAATTTAATTTAAATAAATTGTATATCTGATTGTATTGAATTTTGTGTTGCTTTCAAACCAAATACAAGGTTTTCATTGAGTTAGTAAGCATTAACCTGACTTTCGCACCATCATTCATGCATTAGATTTGGATTTGATCTAATATGAGTTTTTGTTCTTTTATAGCTATTAAAATCATACAACTCAAACACCTGGATTAAACTTACAAAAATAAGATTCTATGTAACCATTTTAACATTTGTAATACTAAATACAGTCATATTTTCTTTAAAATAATTATTTTATAATAATAATAATAATAACAATAATAATAATAATAATGAATGACCTTTGAAAATAGCGAATTATTTTACGTAATTTTGGCACCTTAAACATTTAATTTGTTACTATATTATTATTAGTATTTTATTAATATTGGTTAGCATTGCTGACTACAAATCGATCAGCCTGGGTTTGATCCCCGGTACCTCCTTGGATTTTTCTGAGGTAGGGAGGTCTGGAACGGGGTGCTCTCAGCCTCATGCTTACAATTGAGGAACTACTTGATTGAGAAGTAGCAGCTCCAGTCATGAAACCACCATTAACAGCTGTGGATGTCTGCATGCTGTCCACATTCCCCCCAATCTTACCATCTGCCTGTGGTGGATAATGCAGCGGTCGGGTGGTAGGCCTAGTCCTTTTAGGGATGTTAGTGCCACGGAGTTTTTTTATTTTATTAATATTTTTTCCCTATTATTGGTGATATTAATTGTTATTATTGATATTATTATTATTGTATTATTATTGTTATTATTACTATTATTATTATTAATCTTATTAATACTACTTTTATGGTTAATTTCATTATTTTATTTTCATTTTATTATTAGTATTATAATCTTTTAATTATAATGGAAATAATTTAGATGCAAAGGAATACAAGCAAATTCTGTGTGTGATGCTGACATCTGGAGGGTATTTAATGAAGTAGGTCCACATGGTGGAATTTTTTAAAAGTGTTGTACCAAAGGGGTGTGGAGTGTAGTGTTTATTTACTTTTCTAGTGGCATGAATGGAAAATCTAGAAGACTTAGAAGGTAAGCTCACTAAATAATTAATGTATTTTCAATTACAGAAATGCATTAGCCCTATCATACTTTTCTGTGTCGTATCATTACTTGGACGTGTTTTCTAACCTTAGAACCAAATGGTGTCTTTAACTTGCTTTTATTGAAACTGTGCTAAATCTACGAATTGTTTTAACTGTAAACAAGGTACAAGGTAAAATAGAAATTCACATATAGATAAAATAAACACTTCTTCTGGAATTATGGTATAGGTGAGCCTTTGAGTATAATAATTTTCTCAAAATTCGTTTACAAGTATTTGCATCCCTTTGTTAATGGGGCCCTCATTTAAGAATTCTGGGATGAATAATAATATCTTCAGATACTTTAGTTCACATATTGACAAAGATAAACAATAAAAACATCATATTGTGTAGGCTTATAGCCACGGTAAAGGCGAGCGCAAAACTAGGCGGCCAAGATAAGTAGGGGTAGCGGGCCGGCGGGCGTGACTGAGCGGAGCTTCGCTACTGGAAGATCTTAAACTTTCTTTCGCCGACAGTTATACCCCATACGTAGGCTTATGGCCTTTGTGTATATTATTTCTGCTGTTCTAACCGAAAATTGTGTCAATAGGCCTATATATGAATGAGGTACCGTAAGGTATCAGCTGAAAGATTTTTCTTCTCTGATTGGAAGTATTATATTTCTTACCGGCACCAATACCGTACCTTTGGTTGTAATAAACTTTTATCTTTAAGTAGTAATTCAAATTTTATCCTGAGCAATCTAATAAATGGGAAGTCTGGTTTCAATTTCTCGATTTTGATATAGATCTACCAAAAGCATCATTGGAAATATACATCCAATTCATAACAATAATTGAAACCAATAAAATATGTTAGTGACTATCCTAATTATATCATTTGTTGTGTTGATCTGTGGATTTATCAGACTAAACGTAGATTACTGGTAGGCTACTGCTGTACATTAACGACTAAACTTTAATACAGTAATATTTTTCACTTCAAATATTAGGTGCAAGTAATAATTTATTCCCCAATGGATTGTTTTCAGTTTCTTAACCTATAAGACCTCCTCAAAGCTGTACTGTAAGTTATATAGGCTACATAGGTTAGGGAATCATAATATACAAAGACAATTAATTGCCATTCTATGAAATCTGAATACATTTTTAATCGTGTCTTAGGTAAAATGTATATGAATAATAGCGATTGTAATTATAAAACTGACATGGACAATTTGTTTGGAGAAATTTATTTCTCATCTTCAGTATACCAGGACTTGAACAGCTGGCTGTGCAATCTGATCACTCTCCTGTGGACTCCTAATTATATCAATCATCTTCCATGGGAATATCAAAGTTCCTTAGGTCTCTGGATACACTTAACCAGCTCCAGCTCCAGCTCCTTTCAATTTCATGGTCCATACCCCAGACATGGAGTGCTCCTGATGATTTATGTATAATTTGTGTGCATTTAGTATATCTGAGGTGCTCAAACATTTTAGTCTCTACATGAGATATTAAATATGTGCAGGTTGAGAAATGGTAGTAGCAGCCCATGTCATGAATATGCATCTTCAGTGGCGGCTCGTGTCTGGGAAGATCGGTAAGAGCTAGTAGAAAATAAATATTTTCACATGCTTTTATACTGTAGGCCTACACACACCAGCCTATATCATAATCAGGATTCATAAAGAATACATTGATTATTTAAAATTTCCATACAATTTCCAAAAACAAAGCGTTATCAAAATGAAAGCTGAGAGTATAAAGTTAATATGTTATATAAAATATTCGCTGAACTTCAGAATAAAGTGACCGCTGTCTCAGCCAGGCCACACCAAGTGGGACCAAGTTTACACTGTTGCCAATGTTACAAACATGACTACATGCCGATTGAATCCAGCAGATAAATGATCCGACATGCTGTGCCGGTGTGTTATTTCATAATCCCCTATGAAATAACATGAATTAACACACCCCTAATATGATGATAAATAAAGGCCATGACTATTAAAATCAGTATTAGTAGGAGTTACCTTAAGAAATTATTACAAACCAAAGCATTGCACCTCTTAGTGTAATGATTTTTATGAAAGGTGTAGAAGGGTAAAAACCACCGCCGTCTCGAGAATTACTCTGCCTGTCCTATGCTTTATTTTAACATGGAGTTCAGAGTATTGTTAAATTGCCTAATTTATCCAGTAGAGGCGACACAGTTCACACCCAGATTGCAGCAATCACTAATCAAAATAAGCATTAAACAGACACAGATACTTGTGTTATTTGTTTAGAACGTAATATTATTCCAGTATATGACACTTACCTTGAAATGGAATTTTGCAGCAATAATTAAAATAAATGTAAATTAATTAGACGCATTGATAGACTATATTATGAGCACCGCCGTCTCGAGGAGTAATACAGTTTAGAAGGCAGTGATTACGAGACGGCGGTGACAGCACTACATAATCAACAATGTCGTAGCAAAAAACAAGAAGCAGTCTGGGTGTGAAAGGTGCTGCCATCTGTAATGTCGCCGAGTACGCAAAATTAGCCGTATAGGACAGGCAGTGTATACACGATTAATACAGTTTAGAAGGCAGTGGTAAAAACGCTTGTGCAATAAGGTAACTAATGACAGGTAAATTCTAGGTCTTTGACAGGCTATGTTAGGTTAGGAACAGTTATGTTAATTTAGCAGCAGTGTTCTGAATAGCATGGGGTTTGTTATATGCAACCCGCTAGGCAAGCACAGTGGCTCCTATCTGCAACTTAGATATTTTAGTAGGTTCGCTTTTTTTATTTTTTTTTATTTATTATTATTATTATTATTTTTTTTTTTTTTTTTTTTTTTTTTTTATTTCTCCTGCCTGTACATTAAGGTAAGTAGTGACAGCTAAAATTTAGTTCAGTGACAGGTTATGTTAGGTTAGGAACAGTTATGTTAGTTTAGGAGCAATATACTGAATACCACAGTGTTTATTATGTCCCATATTGAATCTGTTCTGCGACAGGAAACTAATGCATCAAATTTCTGTTATATACGACAAAAACTAATTATTAACCCAATCAACAATTTCAAACATCGTATGTGAAATATTTAAAATAATCTTGCATTCTTATCACTAATTTAACTTAAGTGAAAATGGTACATTAAAGGAAAATCATTCTGATCTAGGGGCTTTATTCAAGATGTGATGGGTAGGCCTACTCATATATAAAACTTGTGAATATTCAGATGCAACAAACTACAACTTTTAATTTGTATGTACATTTATTTTTCTCAGTCATGTAATTTAAATATAATAGTTAAAATATACAACTTAATTAATTTAAAAATCAATTTTCCTTTATTATCTGAATGGTTACCGAGGTGTTAATGATGGTAGCCAGTAGTGTGCTGTCCAATTTCATGAGTTTCTTCACTCGTAATGTTTTATACCGGAACTCTCAAGAGAATTAATTCAGTTTAGTATTTGATGTAAATGATTTTATAGCAAGGAATAAACTATCTGCAGTTCAGTAGGCTATTTTCATAAATGGCAATTCAAAATTTACGTATGGAGGACTTTCGATTTTAACAATCTAGGTCCTTATGTAGATATCTAGAGTTTGAAATGAGAAGGAACGACTTATCACACTCAAACTATTCCCTCAGAAAATGCTAGATATAGCTTTTTATCGCTCACAGAAGATTTTGAATTATTTTGCAACCTGTTGCATACACACGAAATGCCTGGTAGATCATGAAATAAGAAGAAATCAGAAATTCTAATAACATAAAATTTTACCATATTTACATGATATTTTATTCCTCACACTCATGTTCACATACAACCCTTTTTGGGCCGAGATCAAAAAGGAAATCGGTCACCTTTATACTTTCTTCCCCCCAAAAACCCGGGACATAATTTACTGCACACTTAAGATAAAATGTTCCATAGTATTTTGTCTTTTTTTGCATGATTGGGGTTACAATAAACATTCCATAATCAACTTCATAATACAAAGCATACAGTAATGAATAGGAGTAACATATGAGTGGAAAGGATTTTTTACAGACTTCTGACACAGCATACTCGCTACCCATCATCGGCACAAACTCAGGCTGAACTGAAAACACTTTTCCTGCAATACAACCTTTTATTCTAAAACAAAATGTGATGTGAAGAAATGATATGATTCATGCCCAGGGTAGAGAAAATTATGTATTTATGTGCATTTAAGTCTCCATTATTGATTTATGGAAATGATTTAGATCTATCGCTAGCCCCTCTAATTATATTTGTCAAAGCCCACTATCATAGTGTTGTCATAACAACTGAACATTCACTGTGAATTGCAATTGGTGAATTCAGTGTAATATTTTTTAGAAATGATTATATTTTACAAGGAAAGGGGTGATTTGTTTAAATTTTAATGTTGACTATGTTTCTTTCCTACTTAAGGAGGTTATGTATGCAAAATTTCGTGAAAATTGCTGAAAGCATTTAGATTTGTATAGGAAACAAATAAATAAACATACCTACACATACACACACACTCTTTCAAAAGTCCCGGTATATATTTCGTTGTTGTCTTTAGAATCAAAAGAATGATATTTGTGAAATTGAATTAAATTTTCTATTTCTCTTGTACCAATTTTCATTTCACATACAGGAGGCAACTTTGAAGTACATTTCTTAAAATTTGATACTGTAGTAGTCTGTAACATGTTTATTCTTTTAAAAATCCATATATATACAAGCGTAATTATGGACTGCAAGTTTTTTTGAAAACCACTACCATATAAAATGTGGCAATTCCTACAGACTCTAAAATCTTGCTCGTGAGTTTTGTTGTAGCGTTATTAATATTCATAATTCTATCATTATCGATCTTATGACTGCTCCTGCCCTCTGCTATACAAAATGAAGAATGACTGCATAGATAATATGCCCAAGATATTCAATTAGGTTTTTGTGCTTATATTTGCCATTTGTTTGGGAAGGATTAAAGGTGAATGTGTATGAAATATAAATATCGATGATATTGAAATATTAATGAGACACACATGGATTATGAGAATACCAGAAATTGAGCATTTATAAAGAAAATTAAAAATCTGAAATCAATAAACTCAAGAGGGGAAAAAGTTGATTGATTTATTTCATTCTTATAAACTTTCAGTATATCCATTTTCTCCCCATTCAATAAGTTTACTCCTCCAATCCAAAAAGGGACTTTTTTTCAGTAAGCATTCTTCTATTTTTTTCTTACATTCCTTTCTTGCCTTGTTTTAGTGAAAATAAAATATTAAGCATATAAGGACATTTCTTACGTTTGGAACTATGTTGAAGTGGGGTCATTTATAAAACTGAATTCACTTCTGGAAACACGTCCATGATAATGGAGGTAGAAAATCTAGGGATAATAAAAAAAACCCAAATAATTAGCAAATGAATATATGTAGGCTATGTTGACTAAGTAATTTTCAAAAGTAAAACACAGTTTTATTAGGGCCTATCTAAAAGAGTGCACATTACCAGCCAGGAGCCATTACCAACAATTTTAAAGCAAGTTGCATATTACGTATAGAAATATACTTTTGAGTGTATTGTAATGTCTACAAGTGGCCAAAAGCACAGCTGTAATTTAAATGAAGCATCGAACTAACTGAAATATTATTTCCATCTAATTTTAATCTAATTTTCTAGAATCTAAAATTCTAAAATCTAATTTTCCAGACCAGTCAAAATCAATACAGTTACATAATTAATGACTTAATGATTGTACATATAATTCCCTATTCTATTATTCCTCCTCTAATCTTATATAACAAAGGCAAGATGTCTCTCTCTTCATCCATGCATACTCTCAGTTTCGTAAGCTCTATCTACATTAATTACTGTACACATCTTTTATTGAATTTTACATAATTACAAATAGCACACATAAAAAAATGCTCTAGCTTATTGATAGCATACAAAAAATTAATCTAAAAAATATTATCTCCTACATTTTATTCATAATCTCTTTCCTTTCAGTAAAAATATCAAATATCAATTTTTGTGGTTTTTGGCACTCAATGGTCTATTCATTGAAAGGCAGTATTTCATTTTGAAGGGTCTCTGTACCTTAACTACAGAGGCCCTATTGCTCTTTGTCGCTATAGTGCACAGCAAACCTCCTGCATATGACCTTCAGAGGCTTCACTGCTTGGTAGAACTAATGTAGGCCTACTGATGAAACCAGAATCTTTGTAAAAAGATCCAGTGGTGAATAAAGATTTCATTTCATTTCATTTCATTTACACTTTGTTTACCTCACTCTTTGTTTATGTTGATATTTCTTGCTTTCATTCCCTTAGTTTGCATTCTTCTTTTTCTGGTTTTGTTGAACTCCCGTTTATTTGTACACTTGTGAAGAAGTTCAGTTCTCTGTGGCATTCTGTATTAGGAGACCAAGCAGTCAGGACCTATTCACTGGAGTGGGCTTTTCCGCCAAGCCTTCCAGCCCAAGTTACCTTAAAACCTTTACCATGATTGCGGAGTTAATTTGTTAGCCTTTTGCTCTGTTGGTGGGTTTACTTTATTTTAATTATTTCAGTAAAGTAAAGTTTTTATATTTAGTTAACTTCATTTCCACTCACCAGTTTTTGGTTTATTCAATTCATTTTATTTTATTTCATTTCATTTCTTTAGTTTGTTATTATTCTTGGTTTTAGTAATTATAAGTTATTTTCATTTACCTTTAGTTACTCGTGAGGTGGGATGGCCAACACTGTTAGGGTTTCTATTTTAATCTGTCTTATGTCTCTCGTTTTAAAGGTTATAAATTTTACATACCAAAGATTTTCCACATACCAGTACACAATTATAATATACACTTTAATTAAATCACATAATTTAGTATACTAAATTATTGCATTTGTTGGTTCAAAATAAACTTGTCATTTTCTTGTTCATTACAGTTTGGTATTTATAAACTTGCTTATAAATTTTTGCATAGGGAACAAACCTCTGGGTGGGAATGATTCCTAGTTATACATATGGGTTAAAACACCAGTATACATTTCATTTCATTTCATTTCAAGTACCGGTACATGAAGGAGAGACATAGTGTGACCAAAAATACTGAGGGGAGGCAGAATTTACAAAGTAACTTATGACCCATAACCATAGCATGTTAAAAGTTGGTCAGAATAAAACAAGATCTAAGAATGTACAAATTTCAATCTTGTCAAACACATTGGAAAAATTACAACACTGATGTTTGTTTAGTTCCTAGTTTAAAAAATAATGTTCATATTATATTTTACAATTACTGTGTAAGCTTTCATGGTATCAATACTTGTACTTGTATAATAAATTCTCAAACATTAAAACTCATGGTCACAGCTTGCTACACTTTTGTAACTCCATACGTTAGAGTGGTCATTCTGATCGATAGTTAAATGGTTATTTAATGATAGGAAGTACTGGAACTTACACCTCGTCCAACTAAAGAATGAAGTGGATGTAAAAAAAATGAAATGTGTCACGCCGCTGAACATGTGGAATTTAACACAGAAAATGCAGACAAAATAGCAAACAGTTGAAAAGTCTGTTGATATCAGGTTAAAAGATGTCACATAATCATAAATAAATACATAATAATGTGAAATAAATACATACATACATGGCATAATTGTGCCACATTTGTAGTACCCTTATGAAGAAAAAAGCTTACTCATATTAATAAGCCAATCATTACTTCCCATATGCAAAATTTTCAGTCTTTTTCCCTATTCTGTTGGGTTCTATAATCCTGCGCCTAACCTTGAAAGGAAAGTCTGCTTCTTTGATTTTGTGTCTTGACACGCCATACTTTTAACATTGTGTGGCCCATGTTAACCCAAGATTCAACTAGATAGTATACTTTCCCTTACTCATATATCTAAATTTTCTTAACTGATGTAAATATTGCCTTGCACCAAAAAATTTCATCTTGGTCCACTTTAGGCCTTCTATCATTTTTTATTAAATTCAGAACAGATTTTTGTCAGTTTGTGGCAATGTTCTATTGTAATTGAGTTGCACACCAGTACCGGTAATTTTTCAAATTTTTATTATGAAAGCTTGGTTTTGGATTGGCACGGCTCCCCTTGCAGCCCCATCATGATGCCACAATGCAATGGCATGAATATTTATGTTAGTTTGATAGGCATTGATATTATTAAGTGTAGGTCTACTTATATCTACCATACTGCATGTTGTTTTGTAAGCCAAGTGGTGTTGATAAAAGAGAAAGTATTTTTCATGCTCAACAAAAAAAGATTACACACTCTCTAAGGGACAAAATCTCTTACATCTACATTGGGAATGTTATAAGTTTAGGATTAAAAAATAAGAAAGTTAATGAAGATAAGTAATTCCTTACGGAAAAAAGTGCATTGCTACATGATACACAGTGCGAGGTAATGCGTAATCAAAGTGGTCACTACATTACATCGCTATTGGCTGATGCCATACACAAGAGGTTTGCTTCGGATTATAGCATGTAAGTCTGTGTCATTCCGTTCTGGCTCTTAAACACACAAAATGCTAAAAGTATTAAATAAATAAATGTAAGATAGTGATTCAAATCCAGAGAGAGGGTCATATTGATTATATCATTGTCGTTACGGCAGAAGTCACTAAGTTCAAAATGTTAGTTTTGAGATACAGCTGTTTTAATGTTAGAATAAACCATTGCATATATGGACTTGGTGAAACTACAAGTATTAGTTACTTAGGAATTGGTCGGGATATCAATTAGTGAGTTCTACCTGCTTATAAAGCATCTTTTCATCAATGTAGTAGAAGGCATAACTTAAAATGGACATTTTTGGAGTTAGTAACTTCTATTGTAATGACAATGTGCAGTATAGGCATATGTTTCTATCGGAAATGAAATTTAAAATAGCAGTAGACATGATATGCATCATCGCAAAGACTATTTTGTATATACATTTAGTTAATACATAAAATTTCTGCCCTTCGTAGGAAGAAATTATTTCAAATACACATCTCTCATAACACCACTTTTCCAAAATGCCGATATCAAAAAATAATAAAATAATCATGTTATTTATATATTGATTAAGAAGAACGAAGAAAATCTTTCGATATCTTGGTTAGTCTTTGGGGATTTCCATGAGTGTATTTTTAATTTGATAATTTGAACCTTATTTAAGAGCAGTGACTTTTGAGATCATTCTTTCTGTCTGATTTCCAAAGTAAAGTAAGTGGTGATCAGTGCTTGCATAGGTGACTGATAAGTAATATAACATGCTGCTGACAGTTCTTCAAAGCTATGCCATCTGTGGTTGGTTGAGGCTCTGTACTATAAATTTGAAAGTCATGCGCAAGTTTGATCCACTAGGAATTTTCAATTGAGCAAATTCTTTTGATGGCTCTGAGAATGACATGGCTTTTAACAGAAAAGCATGTTTAAAAACAAACAGGGTCTAATGTTGATAACTAGAGAGACATATTATTGATGAAAATTTTGCTAGATTTTGTAAATGTTTCACATTCATTTCAGTTTATTTATCGCTATTTTTATCTAGTTTTCTTAACAGTTTTGCTGTTTTGCTAGGATTTTTAAAAAACAAAAGCTTCATGAAACATTAATTTTAATTTATGCTGCTTGGCTTCGTATGAAAAATGCCATTGAACTCTTGTTTTCAACTTAGTGCCCAGGATTTTACATTCTGAAAAATCTGTCAACTTCAATCGGTTTTGAACCACAGATCCTTAAGTGGGCATGCTACCACTGAGGATGACTGTATGGATTTCTAGAAAATTTTGCCTGAATTATCTGAAGACTGAGATTTAGGGATCCATTTTATTGAGAGTTGACTGTATAATTTAAATGTCCTATAATTTGAAATTATTTGGCTTATATATCTGAAAATCACATTTTTACAAGCATTTCTATAATGGAAATGGGCATGTGTTTAGAGAGACATGATTTCATACTTTATCTTCTACCTTACTTTGTGTGCATTGTCATACCGGTACCTATATATCATTTTCAATAAAATCCTGATAATTTGAATTTTTGGAAAATCTCCAAAGAAATCAAACACATTACTTCTTGCAGTAACAGTAGTGTACAAAGTGAAATAATGAAAATAATATATTATGACCCAATGACTGTCGTAGTGTCCTGTAACTGATATGATATACAGATTCACTGATTACTCCTACTCTTTAAGAACTCTTTTTCAATTTGATGTCTATACATTTTCTGGTTCACTGTCACCATTCCTCTGCATTTCCCACTTGTTGAGTCTGTTGAGGGGGTAGCACAATATTGCTGACACCAGGATCAGAGCTCCAGACAAATAAAAGGAAGCATCGTAACTTCCAGTAAGATCCATAAACCATCCTGAAAAAATAAAAATAAATATTTACATTATTTTTCATCAATCTATTAATTATTGCTAGATGGACAACAAGCAGTGAGGACCAACCAAAGCGCAAAGACACCACACAAGGAGCATAACTGCTTATAGGGGGATCTTTCCTGGCAGGCTAACCGGGATAGCCTTACCAAGCCACCTTCCCTCAAAGGAAGAGGCCCGTGCCCCGAGGGGACAAACAAGGGCTATATTTATACTTATACTTAAAACTCTTTATTAGACCATCAAAGAAATGAAGATAAAAGGAATCAACTACAAATAGAAAATGTAATCCAAATAATAAACAATTATTCAAATAATTGGAGAGAGCACGTAATGAGAATGGATAGAAGCCTCATACCCTTCAAAGCATTACAATATAAACCAAGAGGTCGAAGAAATGTAGGAAGACCTAGAAAAAGGTGGAGTGACCAGTTTTAATCTGGAGACAGAACAGGCCAGTAGGCCTAAACCCTGTTGTTAAAGAAGAAAGAAGAAGCCTTAAAACACATATATAATGGCACTCACTACTGTGTTGGTATTTTGTAATTACATTGTTGGAGTGCTTAAAGTGGCAGCCGTCTTCTTCAACTGACTCCTGTGTTGTCAGCATGGTTAAGCTCTATCCACAATGGGCAATTGGCAATTGGTAGTTAGTAATTGGCAGTAGCAGTTGTTCGCTTGGGAGCAGCACTCAAGCTGAGGTTAGGGAAACATTATACAGTAACAAAAATGTGGAAGAACTGATTTATAATGCATAATATGGTCCTTATACTAGCAATTCATGCTAGCTAAAATTTAGCTAGATTCATAATGTTAAAAAGATTTTAAAAATGATTTTCCATTGTGCAGTGACACAGAAACCTTAATTTAGCTAAGTAATTAGGTGCACCATTATACAGTTGTTTATAAGCACATAACAAATGCTTAAAAATGTATGCCAATTTCATAGAATGCATTGGCAATTAATAATGTTTGTAATTTGATCCACTGAACACGTAGGTTTTGGCATGTGCACAGCAAAGCCACCAGCAAGCTGTATAAAATTCGTCAGCAAATACATTAATACTGGTACATAAATAAGTGAGGAGTGTTTAATTTGAAATACAGGTTACTCACATAGAGTTTAGTGTAGATTTATCTATAATTTTAACTTCAAAGTTGACCATAATCACTAGTATTTTTCTTTTGTTTCATCGTTACTGTTCATTGAATGAATCCTTATGATGCTTTGGATAGAGATATTGAAATGAAACATTCTATTCAACTTTAAAATATAACATTTTAATTTTAATATTTAACTTATTATTATTATTATGCAAATTGATGACGCATAATGATCCAGTATTCACTTCCAAAATTGTAATTCATTTACCAGTTTGTGGCAGCTCAGCTGCTGATTTGCTGTCTTCGAGAGTCAACCAAAATACTTCAGGGTACGAATGTCTATGCAAATTGATGACGCATAATGATCCAGTATTCACTTCCAAAATTGTAATTCATTTACCAGTTTGTGGCAGCTCAGCTGCTGATTTGCTGTCTTCGAGAGTCAACCAAAATACTTCAGGGTACGAATGTCAGACGTTATTATATAGATAATAAACATATCTTGCTTTCTCATAGCATTAAAATCGTTGTGTATTAAATGTCACTACATAAAATAGTGAGGATGATTCATCGGAAATAATTATCCAATTTGGCATCCACACTTAAGCTGTTGATGTGCGCTTACCATATGCGCGATTCTGCTGAAATGTGATTTCTTTGGTTGACAACATTGCAGCAAGACTGGCGGACTAGCTATGTTTTGTTCCCCCCAACCCTCACTTCGCCGTAAAACCAGCGCCCAAGAAATGGCATGCGGGTAGTAGGTATGTTGACATGTTCCTCCACTGAAGAAATTCAAGATAGCATTGGTCCTTAAATTTGCAGTGTGAATGAATCCTTTAGATATAAGAATTCAGTTCAGAATGTGGTCAGATTTTACCTGCTATAGGAGATCCTATTGTGGCAGCAATTCCCTGGAAAAGTAGTAACAACCCGAATGCATTGGTTAGTTTTTCCAATCCAAGAAGATCAACAATCAATATCGATCTCAGAGATGCAAAGCAAGCTGCAAGAAAGAGAGTATATTAATAAACACAATCACTCATCTGACATTTCAATATTTATTACTTATTCTGGTTTATATGAATACAATCTATAAACTAAAAAAATTCTTCCACTCTTAAAATGTGTTAGCACCTTAATGATTAATAATAATAATAATAATAATAATAATAATAATAATAATAATAATAATAATAATAATAATAATAATAATAATAATAATAATAATAATAATAATAATAATAATAATAATAATAATAATAATAATAATAATAATAATAATAATAATAATAATAATAATAATAATAATAATAATAATAATAATAATAATAATAATAATAATAATAATAATAATAATAATAATAATAATAATAATAATAATAATAATAATAATAATAATAATAATAATAATAATAATAATAATAATAATAATAATAATAATAATAATAATAATAATAATAATAATAATAATAATAATAATAATAATAATAATAATAATAATAATAATAATAATAATAATAATAATAATAATAATAATAATAATAATAATAATAATAATAATAATAATAATAATAATAATAATAATAATAATAATAATAATAATAATAATAATAATAATAATAATAATAATAATAATAATAATAATAATAATAATAATAATAATAATAATAATAATAAAAATAAATAAATAAATAAATTCTAGAATTTTTTTTGTGGGATGGGGATTAAACTGACTTGCTTCCAGGATATTCCATTTTCAGCTGCTGTCAACATACCGTAACAGTTTCGCAGTTGGATCAGTTTCATGTTTGGAATTATTTACTGCAGAATAAATCCATTCATCAAATTTCTTTCATACAATGCGCTGTTTCTTTTAACACAGAGCATAATCCTATTGGATATGAGTATTTAGCAGATTTTCTTTAGATAGCTTTTAACGTTTCTTATAATTAGCAGGATGGGCCTTATTGAAATTTACCCAATTTAGACAGTGAAATGGGTCTTTCATGCACTCTATAGTTGGGTGATTCCTACCACAAATTTTGCTGAAACGTAACATCCAGCTGGTTTATGGCTGAAACCTTGACATTTGTACAGGCCCTTGGCAACCTAGATGGTCAAAAAATTGCAACTGTTAGGTCATACAGTCCTGTGAAATTCCTGAAATTGGGGGTGATGGGAATATACAAGGTGGAGCAAAATGCATAGCATATTTATATAATATGATTCTGTAAAAATTTACAAAGCAACGGTGGCTTTGGAAGTGTTTATTTATTGCAAAAGGTATGCCATTTTATTTGCAATGAATCAGTGGCCCGTACAGATACGCATCCAGGTTGTGGAAGCTTTCATTCTTTTAAGTAGTGTAATTGCTGTATGCCTAGGACATTGTCATCACTGTGTTCCTGACAGACGGACAATTATGCGAGGGGCACGGTCTTGGAGAGAAGATGGAAAAGTGGAAAATAAGAAGTCATCAGGTAGACCAAGAACCGTCCGAACACCTGAGAATATCAATCACGTTCGTCATGAAATTGCAGCCATCCCGCACGACATGCTGACACATCTGATGGATAGCTTTCTGAATCGACTACATGTGAATTGAATGAAGGAGGACAATTATTGAATGTAATTTTCAGAAAGTAATCTGCTTGCATCAAATGGCAAAGCATGGACATTGTTTCCAAATAAACTGCCCTTCTAGGTATGGAGCCATTCTTCTCTAATTCATTGTTATTTTTGTACTTTGCATTTTGCTCCACCTTGTAATTTAATATTATGACCCATAGTGCCTTAGTTTGACTGTTTATCCAAAATCTTCCTTCCTAACTACCTCATGCTTTCTACAGGTTCTAATATTCTCTAGCTATTTTCTCTGTAGGAGTATCTACATGTAACCCTTTCATGACAACTTTTATTGTCTTATAATCTCTGAAAACAAATGTATAAAACTTAATTTTTTAAGTTTGCAGATACACTGTTATCTTGATTTTTAGGCAGAATTTTTAGCTCTTTTGGCAGAGCTGATATGTTCTGATATGTTGGCATAAGGGATATAAACTGTTCAAATAAATTGCTCTTGTAATCTAAAATTTAGAACTTTCGATATCACAATAATAGGTTTTTTTTCCTGCATTTATTAATGACAGCTGAAGTTACATAATAGGAATTTTAAACCGTCCTGCATTTCAGTCTTAGTTATCTTAGAGCAATTTGCAGAAATGTTTTTTCTGAGAGGTAGCACCCATAGTCAATAAAGTAGTGTATTCGTTTTGCATACTTACTGCTAAGACAGTGGTTCAGATATTAGAGACACTTTGTTTTTTAGTGTGCTTGGCATTCTTTCAGAAATTAAGAATGATGCCTGGCTCCTTCTAACTCCATGTGAATCTAACTCTCTTACAGTGTCTCACTAGAGTGTTATGGCAATATTTCTTCCAGCATCTAATTCTAATCTCTGTTGCTAGGCTTGATCAGAGTAATTTTCTCATGCAGACGATATTGCCTTGTATTATGCTAACTTGAAATTAATAAAATCTAGCTTATTAACGAAAGAAACCAAATTAAAACTGTATAATACCTTAATACGGCCAGTGGTAACGTATGCGGTCCAAACATGGATAATGAATAAGGAAGATACAGACTCCTTAAGAATATTTCAAAGGAAAATCCTAAGAAGGATATATGGACTGGTTTGTAAAAACGGGGTATGGAGAATAAGACATAATGCAGAGATTGACCAAATAATAGGAGGTGAAGACATTGTGAGATATGCGAAGTCGTTACTGTTGGGATGGTTGGGACATGTGGAGGGGATTGAAAACCACAGGATACCGAAAAGGCTGTTACATGACAACATAATAGGAATCAAAAGAAGGGGGAGACCGAGAAAGAGATGGCTGCAGGATGTCGAACAAGACCAGAAGCAATTAAAGATAAGAGGATAGAGAGGATTGGCACAGCAGAGGGAGGAATGGAAGAAGGATGTGAAGGAGGCCAAGGCTCATAACGGGCTGTAGAGCCAAAGAGTAAGTAAGTAAGTAAGTAAGTAAGACCAGAGCTGTATTTAAGCCTAGGCAGACTAGGCAGCTGCCTAGGGCGGCAGATTTGAAGGGGCGGCTTTTAAGCTGTTACTGTTTTTTTTTAATATATTAAACATTTTATTCATAACTCTTCAAAATAGTACTAATGTAATGCACAATGAAATAGAAATGAATAACATTGACAACAATATGCACCTGTTTATTTATTTACTTATTTATTTATTATTATATATTATTATTATTAATATTATTATTATTAGGCCTACTATTATTATTAGTCTACTATTTCAGTTACAATAATGCTTATTGTAGGTTACTTTGTACATTCATATGGAAATAAGGGGGCGAAAATATTTTTTTCTGCCTAGGGGTGCTTAAGTATCTAAATACGCCCCTGAGTAAGACTATATTGCCTTGACTTTTGCTCAAAATATTGAAATAACTTAACACTGCACAAATAAACAAACTGATTCACATGGATATAGATGCAAACAGGCATCCATTTCAAGCTCATCAGTACACTAAAAATCAAGAACGGTTACTACTTCCTCATGATGTTTCTTGGGTAAAGGTAAAAACCCTGCAAAATATTGTTTCATCATATGAAGGATGGGTAACCAGCTTAATGTCCATAGATTGGAATTACCTGTTGACAAGCCGAACGTGCTGGCATAGAAGATCTGGTAACCAAAGGAAGCAGAAACGCCACTAAAGATGGTGACAAGGCCGCCTATGGTAAGAGCTATGTTATTGATGAGGAGCGAGTCCACTCCTGGCATGCTGGACACCATGCCACACACCACCCTGCCCACTGTATTGGTGATGCCTATAGCAGGGATCAACCACACAGACAGTGAAGTGTCCATCCCACTCAACTCACAGCGATCTGCAAAACAATTCACATGGTTATTGAACTGCTACCTGGGACATTTAGATAAGTCGGCTATGGCAGAATATGCTTTTACAGATGAGGACCATAACATCAGGTTTGAGGATACTAAAGTATCGGCAGAACATCACATTATCATGCCCATCCCAATAGAGAAGCTATTGAAATTTTCAAAGAGTCAAACAATTTCAACAAAAAGGAAGAGGACCTGAAGCTTTCTAAGGCATGGATTCCAGTGTCAAGAACTTGGAAAGGAATTTATGGACCTCCCATTGGTGCAACTAAAATGCAATAGCCTCCTTCGATATAAAGAAGTCTTGAAATAAGAATAAATGAATGATGCCTTATGAGCCTTTCATAAACATAGAAGCTGCCACTGAAGAAGTTCCCCACTGCTGGGAAATGATATATTTGGAAATGAATACTTACTGACACAGCCTACATTCCAAAGAAGGTGTATGTTATCCAAGATTCCAGCAGTAAAAGCATACATAAGATAGGCCTATAAGATAATTCACTTGCTGTTGTATGTCAATCATTGTTCTTTGATATATTATGTTTGAAGGAGATTCTTCTTTTCTGAATGAATTAATTGAATAAAATACTGACTTTTCTGCCTTTGAACCATTTTAATTTGATCTGACAAGCAAACCAACCTAATATTATATAATTTAAAGTGAAGGGCTCAAATTCATTCAACAGATTCCCGCAGAATAACCTAACACTTAGTAGAATACACCCATCACGGAAAACATTCTGTTAGATGCCCAAAATTGCATTGAGGAAATGATCTTCCAGACAGTAGGCTACACACTTTTAGCCTAGTCCTTTAAAGAGAAGAACTGTAAGTGCTATATATGATCATATCACACTTTTTTATTTTTATTTTAACACCACTAGTGCTGCATAGGGTTCATGATATAGGCTATGTACGGTATGTTACCTAAATGGTATGTAGGGGTTGGCCTTGGCGAGGTTGGTTGATGCATTGTGCTACAAACTAGAAGATCATTGCTTCGATTCCAAATGAGTTTATTAAGATTTTTCACACTAATTAGTGATTTTTGTGATCGGGAGTAGTGTGACCTCACAGTAGTGCATATGACAGAACTTCTCTGTCAGTGAGACAGACCATTATAGGCAATTAATCATAGGAAAGAGGTTCCATCTGGTGCTGTGAATCAAACTCCTGGGTTTGAGTCCCAGAGTCAGAGGAATTTTTCTCCCATAATACTCTCATGAATTTATATGTTTGTTAGAAGTTATACTTACGCTTCAGGTACATATATGGGACGTAAAACCCCATCATTGTGATGAATCCACTGAGAGAGAGGAGGAGGAATGTGGGTGACCTGAGAAGAGATGTGTCTAGCATTGTGTTAAGTGTGCGTGTTACGGCTTCAGGACACATTTTGCATTCCTGCGAGATTTCCTCTTTCACATCATTTTTGGTTGGTAACCTTGTCACTGACATGTGATAACCCACCGAACTTATCTGCGAAACATAAAAGAAGTAACATTATAATAAGCATAATCAGTGGCGGACGCAGAGGGGGGGACTGGGGGGATAGATCCCCCCCCCCGAAATTTGAAAAAGGGCTATATATGCACTCTAAGTGGCCAGTTTTATAAACTAATTATGTATGTAAGTCTTTCTACCTATTCAAATCCCCCCCCAGAAAAAAAATTCTGCGTCCGCTACTGAGCATAATAGATAGGGACTGTATTTTTTGGTAACAGCAATAAGCGCAAAATTTTATGAATCAGCTTTAAAATGTTACTAGTAAAGAAATATCCCCTCCGGGATGAATTGTGGTAAATATGTATGAAAGTATTATTTAAAATCGTAATTGTTGGCATCTGCAATTTCTTTTTCATTCTCTACATTTCATGGAACGTGTTTGCAAATGGCTATTTTTAGTAACAAAACTGCTCTCATGAGAGGTTGCCACATGGACAAAGTGATACAAAGAATAAGGCTAAAATGAAAATTTAAATATCACAGATATAGGCCTAATGATTCAAAATTTAAAAATCCATTCATAACACATATGGGTAAATAAATAAATAAAATTAGCCTAGACATCCCAAAGGGCAATGGCCTCCTGCGGATTGCAGGGCAAGCTCATATACTTCTCATTAGGTGAGCTAATCCTAGCGAGAGTTAATTCTAGCGAGAGTTCTTGTGCATGGTTGGATTGCTTCTGTATTTCCACTAGGCACTTGGGGTGGAGGTTTCTCCCACTTTCTTCCACTCTTTTCTATTCCTCGCTACTCGAGACATGTACTGTAATTGTATTAATTATGTTTTATATTTCAACACTGAAGTTATTATTTATTTTCATTGCCAAATAATTTTGATTGTATTTTCCATTGTTAAACTATATTTAAGTATTAAAGTAAATAAAGGACTCTTATGTCGAGTGTAGTATAAAATGACTTATTTCACGAAAATTCTTCCAAAATAGTAGGAAGTTAACACTGTAATCAGCCATTTTATTTCACCAAAAAATCAGGCTCCTATTGATAACTTAGATGTTAATATCAGAAATGAGTATGATGCAAAACACTTACGTGACTTTCTCTACCATTCATGTTCTAACATAGAATAAGTGAAATGCACATCAGAAGTCTAAACCTTTTTCAAAGTCCTAGGCCTGTTATTTCTGAGGCAAGGTTTATGCCTGAGTTTGTGATTGACATGAATAGTTTATACTTTAGGGTTACAATATGTCCAGTTTTTCCCGGTCATATACTCTTTTTAGGCTCTACATTTAATGTCTTGGCAGGTTTTTAAAGGTTTTTAAAAATATTTGGGATTTTGGCTTGTTTCTATCTTCACCTTCAATTTAAATATAATATTAAATTTTCTTCGTAAATTTAATTCTGACAATATTTTCCAAGAAGTTATATAAAATTCTGGTAGGTAGACGCATTGCTTCGAATGATTAACTTGATTACCACTTCTATCCAGAATCTCTCTTTAGTCTCTCCTGCCTTAACATTTCATGATGGGACGGAAGGAGCCTCACAATACGAGGTGCCTGTGCCATATAGTATGAACAGTACAGGTAAGAAGATCGTACGCATTAGATTTTCCAGTCTTGAAAAATCTCAGTCATTATCACAAAAGGGTTAAACATCAGCTCTCAGATTCTTTTTGTTTTTGTTTTACATTTTCCAGTATAATTCTGATTTTGCAAATTTAAGTCTATTGAATTCACAATGCAACGAAGATAATGACATGAGTTTTGAGGCTATCTGTGTCAGGTACATTAATTACCTCTTTAAAATGAATGGAGTAGATTACTTTTAAATACCATTTAAAATTAAGTAAATTTTACATAACAAAAGTTCACAACTAAGTGGTGTTTAGTGAAAAAGTAATATAGCTTCTTAAATTTTTTTCCTAGTGCACCCCCAAAAAAATGTATTCTTTTCATGGGTTTCCAACTGGGTAATTCGGATAACTATATCTTAGCTTTCACAACACAAGAAAGCCTCAAGTGAAAAATTGTACTGGACATTATGCTCACCTGTGATGTATACTGTGGTAACCTATGAAGACTCGCACTAAAGAATATGTCGTCTCTGTATAAAGGCCTCACACCAACATCTCTGGACCTCGAGCTGCATTCGGAGATTGTTCTGTTTCTCTTGCCATTCCTTTTCGCAGCCTGAATCACTGCAGCCCTATCACTATTAGTCAGAATTTCTGTATCCTCATCTGAACCTCTTCTCTCTTCCTGCACTGGTTTCAAAAGTTCAGTAAATGTAGCCACTTTCTTCATGGTCATATCTTCAGGCACTGACGACACTATCATCGCCTTCCCATCCTCATCTTGCTGTTCAGTGTAAGAGGTTACACTCAGTCTCTTTTGTGACTTTGTAGATGCTTCGCTCATAGGAACAGTACTTCCAAATATGATGTTCGTCTGAAGGTTCAGAGAGTGACTGGATAGTCTTCGAGAGCTTGCAAGTGCCGTTGTACTCCTTGCCAATACTTGAGCCGCAGTTGGGTACATGTTATTGTTGCTGTTTTTCAGAAAGCGACTTCTAGGCCCAGGTCTTGTGTCAGCTGTGATGCTAGTGTTATCTCCTAAACTTGCTATGGATTCACACTTTCTCATTTGATCATCTCGAGCCATTTTGATTCTTAGTAAGAGTGGCAGTTGCTCAGCTGATGACTTTTTGTGGTCCTCACCATCGACGCCATTGACATCTGCCTGCTCTAATTCTATTTTCACAGGTTCTAGAGGACGGAATAGGGTTCCAAACACAGCACAGTTCAAAACCAAACCTGAAATAACAAGAAGAAATGAATTCATATTTTGATATCTTTTGATACAGATCTCTATCTTCAGATGTCCACTGCTGGATATTAGACTGAATCTTCTATTGTATGGAAGATGAATTTTTTATAGCTACACCACCTAAATAATGTAAATTAAAAGTTCTGACATTTTCCAATTTTTTTGGGGGAGGGCACAGAATCAGGATTATAATGAAAGACTTTCAGTTTCCCTCTAATTGCTTTCAATATAAAATGATGTAGTCACGCATGTTTGAACTTAAGGAAAGTGAAGTAAGTAAATGACTTGAGTAAAAGCTGCTGTTTTTGTACCCAAAATGTAAGCTAGAAAATTTAGCTGTGTCTTATATGTACTCAAAATAATAACAACAAAAGTTTTAATTCAAACAATTTCAGGTGCACACTGATACGTTATAAACGTTCTCAACAAATTTATCCATGTGTTTCTTGGCAATAAATAAGACTGTAAAGTAGCAGGGTATACATTGCTATCCCCTAACTCACGAGGAGTTGTCTCACAGACAATACAAGAGGTTTGCTCGCAAAGCAAATCCGTGACTGCTTGAGAATTTGTTGTACTGCACATGTCCAGTCTATAACTTATCCATGATTTGGACTTTGTGAACAGTTAGAAGAATTTGGAATCAATAGTTTCTGCGTTTAATCGATATGATATGCGAATAGAATATGTATTTCCCTTTAACATGTTACACATGCAATATACATCGCCAATAAAGTATATTTTTGGAAACTTTTAATTATCTTTCATTATTCATACATTTAAGTAGCCTATGCTTATAAATCAGGCGCACGGTTATTGAAGGGAGGAGTCAGGTGCATGAAAATAGGTTACTGCACATGTCTCTGATAACAATTCATGGTAGAGCCTGCAAACTTTTCTTATAGTGCAGAAACTGTCCATGAGAACACATGCGCGAACAATGTGTTCCTGGTTTCTGACTGCTTTGCGAACAAACCTAATAATTTTTTAACTTGCTGTCAGATATGGTTTAAAGCTGAAAGATGCTCTGATTACTCTACCTTCCTAAAATCACAAACTCAACAGTGTCTGAAAGTCAGTTACATTCTCACTGTCCTGGATTTATGTTTTCACCTATTGCGGGCCTCTTGAAATAAGTAAGTTAACTTGATTCGCAAGGATGTATTAGTGTTATCAATTAAACCACAAGGCCACAGATGCTATTTGGGCAACAAATGGGATAGGAAGAGACATTTTTCAGTGTGTCATGAGCTTCAACAGATTCAACATCCTTTTCTCGAACCTCTGTTTCGATAACCATCAAGATAGACCTGAACAAGTGGCATTTGAACCAGCAGCAGGTACCATATCTGGCATTTTTGCCAAACTTATTCGAAATTGTCAACTGGCTTACAATATACAGAAGTTTATTGTATATTATCTTCTTCTTCTTCTTTAACTTCCCCTTAATTACTCTAAGAGTGTAGGGGGGTCCTCGGCAAAGGATTTCCACTTCTTCCTATCTTTGGCCATTCTTTTGAGTTCCGGTAGACTTAGGTTTGCTTTCAGGCCCAGCTCCTATTGTATATTATATGAGTAGTAATTACAATTTTGAAAACGTTTGTACCTTTATTTCACAGTTTAAACATAGGAGTCACACAGACCACACCTCATGGGATTCATTACAGATTTGTCACCTCGTAAGTTGAGGGTGCTATTAAATGACCTATTAAAAAAGAAAAAAATTGAAAAAGAAGAAGAAGAAAATTTTAGTCATAACTGCAATGGACAGAACACTTATAGAACTTATTATTACTACTATTATTACTATTTTTCTTTGCATCTCTGTCCATACTTCACCCAAACTTATGATACTTAATGGATTTGATGAGCTTATTACTTGGTACAGCTTACTTTCTTAGTAATCTTTCTATCTTTTGTGAAAAATTGATCATGTCTGTATATGTACAATGAAATTTTCTGATAAGCTGATAGGAAAAAATGAATAAGCAAGAAAACAGAATACTGAACCATTAATAGGGACAGATGCTGCATGTGATGGTCTGGGTGCACTTTATCAAGACCTACTTCTCGCATTTTATGTGCTCATGGGTCAGAAAACTTCAATGACCTTGCTCTTCTAATCAAACTGCCAACACCACTCTTTGCAAATAAGGTTTGTAATCAGTATTTGAGATTGAGAGATTGTACTATTCAGTAAGAGCCTAGTAAACATTGGTCGTAAAATTAACGTCCATGCAATGTTAGTAGGCCTACTTGTTTATCAATATCATAGGTGCTCAATGCAGGTTCCTAGCCAGAACTCAAGGGCGGGCAAAATGTTTCTGGGGATGGGCTATGGTTATGTTCTAGAACAATATTGAATTTGGGTCTGATGTGGAATCAAAATCACATACTGCAAAATACTAGGCCTATGCATAATTAAATTGTTTATCCTGTGACATTCAAGAAGGTATCAGCAGGTTATATACAGCATTCGAGAAATAGCGACACCTTTCTTTAAAATGAATTATATAAATAGGTGTTTTAGATCTGGACAAAGCCTTTAAAATCATTAGAGTCATTTTTACTCAAATAAAAGTTTGAATAAAGTTTTCGTAAAAAAGACATCTGAAAATGAATATGAATAAATTTTCCCCAAAGTAATTTTTACAGAAAAAAGAATATAGCCTTTTTATTAGTCGTAGATAAAAATTTTGAGATTTAAATTATATACTGGAGTTGATGCTGGATCTCTGGAAAGAACAGTTCTCTCATAACTGGTCCTTTAAGGTTGTGGTACAGATGTTATTCCTCTGAAGAGTCGTTAGGATAGTAAGAAAGGCTTTTCCTTCTAATTTGTGGACTGGTATTCTTACGCTGAAAAACATTAGGATTGAATGCTCTTTCTTTACCATGAATGGATCACATTTTTTATGACTGAAGTATTAAGGCGACTGTCATATTTTACATATTAGTACAGAAGTAATTTACAATAATCTTGAACTGTGGTATATGATTCAAGGTTTAGTTTTTTATTTTACTGTAGGCGTTAATGTCTTTTAGAAATAATATAACATTTTAATATTTTTTTTATTATTAATAACTACAAGTTATACACTTACCAATGGGTGAATACGTATCAGGTCATGAACTGCTGATATAAACAATTTCCCTGGTTTCAACTAAATAATCCAATTCATACCTGCCTGTATGAGGAAAGCTCCTCTCCAGCCAAATGTTTCAATGAGCATTGTACAGAGAGGTGCCATCAGGAAGGTGCCAATTCCAGATCCACATACAGCAATACCTGTTGCCAGGGCACGCCATTTTTCAAAATAGAACCCCACCGCAATAACTGCAGGCACATACACCAGTCCAAAACCAATTCCTAAAATAATATAAATAAGTACTCATTACAAACTGTATTTATTTTATTTCTTTCTTTTTTAAGGTACAATCCCTGAGCCTAAGCTCATATCGGGACAAAAAAAAATTTAGTATGCATGACGGCAACCAATATTAGTCATATCTATTCAAACCAAATGAGTGATGACTGAAACATAAACAAAGCTGAAATAAATACACTACAACAAGATTAAAAAAATATAAGGTAAGAATTCCGGGGTGCGCGGGCATAGAGAGTTAAGTCCACCATCCAAAAAAATTGAGATATGTCCATAGGGTTATAGATAAAAATGTTCTCTACATTTGTGTTAAGTCTAGTAAGTCATATTCAAAATTGTACGGTAGTTATGGATGTGTGCCTCATAGGTTTATCCATCTCTAAAGCTATGTTGGGCTGGTATAGTGTATTAAGTCACTCTAATTCTCAGTAACAAGAAAGTGGACTTAACTCTCTTTGCCTGCGCACCCCGGAATTTAAACAATCAAAGCTAAGAACAAATACAATAAACTTATAGAATTTCAAAATCTTAGAACAATACCTATATTTTCATGCTTTCTCTTGCACAAATGTTTTCCATATTGAGTCCTTTACTATCTTCTTAACTTATATTTATTAATTTTTTTTGTTTGCTTAATTT
This sequence comes from Ectobius pallidus, assembly GCA_964059195.1. Lineage (NCBI taxonomy): Eukaryota > Metazoa > Arthropoda > Insecta > Blattodea > Ectobiidae > Ectobius > Ectobius pallidus. The sequence continues at coordinate 127,821,656 of CAXKWD010000005.1, forward strand.
CATTAGGTAGCTGATTATATAAATTGATACATTGCCGTATAACATTACAATTAATGATTCAGCGCAGAGAAAGTGAGTGGTCAAGTGCTTCCCTCATTCACGTACAGAGTATTGTAGTTTCCTATTGATTTTGCCAGTTGTCATTTGCTTGTCTCAGTGCAAGGTGAAACTTCAAATTGCTCATTAAAACAATAATTTATTATGCTTTCTTACGTGGTAGGCAGTTGCTTCCAGGATAACTATGAAAATTCATACATGCAACTAATTTATGCAACTTAATCTTAATTAGAGATGGAAGGGACTAACTTAAAGCTCTATGTCTTAGTTATGGTCAATAATGACAACAAATCACAAGTTGTTCCTCTTATACACTTCTAAGGCTCTTACCAAAATTTTACACAGTGTTGCCAGGTGCTAACTCCTATTGGTGAGTACAACAGACAAACTTTTAACATATTTTACCATTACTTCTTCTTCTTCATCATCATCATCATCATTATTTATTTATTATTACTGCCATTATTATTATTATTATTGTTATTATTGTTATTGATTTATTTTGATTTGCTCTCCAAGACAGCCAATCAGCGACCGAGCTGCCACAAACCGGTAAATGAATTAAAGATTTTAAAGCGAGTATGGGGTCATTACATATGTGTAAGGTATCAATTGAAAATTTTTTTCATTCCGGTTTAACTAAGTTGCATGCCATTGAGTTATAATAAGTATTTTGGCTAAAATATTAAAATTAAAATGTTATATTTTAAAGTAGAACAGAATGTTTCATTTTGATATCTCGATCCAAAGCTTCATAGATGATTCCTGTCAATGAACAGTTCATTGCATTGAAACAAAAGATAATGGTCAACTTTTAAGCTAAAATTAATGTTAAATCTACACTAAACTTTAATGTGATGTGAAACAAAAGATAATGGTCAACTTTTAAGCTAAAATTAATGTTAAATCTACACTAAACTTTAATGTGAGTAGCCTGTATTTCATTTTAATCAGTATTAGTGTATTCACAGGATTGTTTAATGACTTGAAGGTAATTTTGCTGTGCTGAACTCCAGTGCATTCTGTGAAATTGACTTATTTTTTAAAGCATTTGTTATGTGATTATAAAAGACTGTAAAATGGTGAACCTAGTCAACCTAGTTACGTAGCTAAATTCCTGTTTTTCTAGCTTTTGTAAAAATGGGGGAAAGTGCAAAAGTTTGGCATGGGGATACTCTAGTCTAGGCTACAGTATCTGAAGTAGGAAACTGTGAAAGTGTAATAATTATAGGTTTGAATCTGAATTGTCAAGTGGTTTAGAGAAGCTATTAGCCACACTGACTATTAGCCATTGGATCAAGAGAAGATTTCTGTTGAAAGTATGTTGACTAATTCTAATAAACAGAAAAAAAGTAGAGTACAAAAATTGACTCACTGAAGTTACAAAATAGGACTAAAAGAATGAATATTGCTACAGGCAGGATTGGACTGGGGAAAAAAATCCAGTTCTAGCATCCAGTGAACACTGTGCCTCCATTCTCCCCATCAATAATTCCTCACCTAGCCCATTCTAACATTTTGACTTGTTACAAAATTATAAAATAAATTATTTAAATGATTATTATCGATTTATATTTTCAACTGCATTGACAGGTAACTGCAAGAAAAAATATACGGGACGCTTTTGTATTTAACCTATATTTTAAGTACTATTCATAGTAAAATTTCTTAACTACCTGTGACTTCTTTTAATTTTTTTACTTTCTCGCACATACATATAGTATAGAGAAAGTATTATGATGGTGACAAAAATTAAAATCGAGATAACACTGGGAAGACAAGTATCATGATACTAGAAACCAAAAAAGGTGTTTTTGGAATGAAAATATAGTATGGTACATGACTAGCCATGCAATTTAAGTTGCATGAGGAATTACAAGGTTGTTTTTAATATGCTCAAAGTCGCATGAAGATTGCATTGTAGTTTAAAAAATAAATAGAAAATTAGATAAATGCTCAAGGTTTAAATATTCAAGCAAAAGAAAACAAACACACAAAAAAGGAAATTGAATAAAATTGAATACATAAAATGGATTTAGTACATGTGTTATTCATAAACTGATGGAGTAAGTTACCAGCACATTAAAATTCTCACCTCCCAGGATGCCATATGAGAAGAACAAGAATGTTGTGCTGGTAGCGAAGGCAGAGAGCAAAAAACCAATTCCACCGAGGACACTGCCAAGCATACAGACAGTGCGGAATCCATATCTGTTTGCGAGGGCACTCACGAATGGACCTGCAATACAATAACATTAATCAGAATATGTCCTTATTCCCTAGACGATATAAGAGAACTATATCAATTATAAGTGTACTGATAAAAATTATCTTGTATCTTTAAGACTCACACTATGTTTTTTGTTTGTTTTTTAGTTCTTTATTTATTGTATAATTTTCGTTATTATTATTGTTATAGTTATCATATGCCAGTACTGCTGGTCTACAGGATTGCTAAAGAAAAAATTAAATGTCATTAATTCCCTTATGTTATCATAGATGGCAAGAGAGTACTTTTGAAATGAGCAATACAGTCATAAAGAAAAACAAATCCACGGAAGTTAAAAAGTATAAGGTGCATTTAAAATTACTACTTTCTGAATAAAATGTACATAAATTAATAAAAATTTCCATTCATGCACCACGGTACCTAGTTCTAGTTGCTAGCCTCTCTGTTCGTGCTAATGTTAATTTACATTTCGTTAACAAAAAACACTTAACAGTAATAACAAAATCTCAAAGTAGAACATATAAATAGCAGTGTCTCAGTGTCCTTTTGGGCTTTTGGGCTTAGCTTCACATGATAACTAGGCCTACTGAAGGTTATCCAGTAGTTTGTTGAACAGAAGAGTGGGAGAGGGGAGTTTCTGTTCAAGCAAAGTTAAGGTAATTTTATGGGCAATTTTATTTTGTATGATTCAATTTTGTTTAGCTTCATACACATTTTAAGTCATGCAACGCCACTGATAAATAGCCTTGCTTATATTTACTATAGCTCTGAATCAGCTGAAAGTAATTGACATTTTATATAAGGTCATTATTGCTAATAAATAACTTTTCTTCTTTGAGGTCCATCCAGAAAGTAAGTTACGATTACCAATAATGGAAACAAAAACATCAATAAATAAAAAATATTGAGGCATCTATGATACCGGTGCACCAACAATTATTGTAAGTCCATATCATAGGACTATGGTTCTAATGACTGGAGTCACCAACAACCGAGTACCTTTATGACTATGCACTCATGCCGTCTACCAATACTGGTTTGAACTGCTTACAATGCTCATGGCACTTGGTCCGATTGATATGTAACTTGTGATGGCACTTTGTTTCTTTCTATGTGAAAATGTAATTTCCGACTAAAATGGCACACTAAGGCCTATTCACATAAAGTGAAATTTAAAAGTTTGTTTTTGGCAATATTCAAATCTGTCATGATGCCATCTATATCATGCAACTCTGCTTGTGAAAACGTACAAGGTTCATCCGGAAAGTAAGTTCTGCCCCTGATAAAGAAAACAAAAACATAAATAAGTAAGATATATTTATTGAAATATTTACAGAGCTTCATTGGCTACTTCAACATAGTTACCACCGTTATTGAGGCATTTATTGTATTGGTGCACCATTGGACCATCAATTGTATGCCTATGTCATAGGAGAATGCCTTCAACAACTGGAGTCATGAACTGAAGCTTCTTAGTGAAGCTTCGACAATTAAAGCTTCGCTGTGAAGCTTCAGTTCAGAGTTGGCCATCACATCCACAGCTTTGACACTTAAAGCTTCACTGTGAAGCTTCAGTTCAGAGCTGGCCAACACAGCCACATACCGCACACCATGTTTGTTTGATGTGTGATTTTAACTTTTTAAATTTTATTACTGAGTAGGTCGAAATATATTTCATTTTTAATATTTTAAAACTTTTATATTGACAAGGCAGAGTTACCGTATTTTAGATTCATATACAGTATTGTAAGGCACACTAATTTAGTGTGTTTGTGACCGAGTTTCAACCTTTATTGTACAGTAACATTTAAGATATAGATATGTGCTCAAAACCACAGAATATTGTTGCTGTTGAATATTACATGAGAATATTTTAGAAGAAAAATTCCTCTGACACTGGGATTCGAACCCATGACCTTCAGCTTTTCATCTGAACTTCAATACAAATCAAGAAACTGTACAATGACCAATATACGATATAGAACTCTGAAGGAAGAAATTGCAGTGATGGCAATATTAATACAACTACTGTTATACATTAAATTATATAATTAGTGTGTTGGTTTACCTAATTCTGGGTATTATCTAGAAAGTGACAAAAGTGAGAAGAAATTACTTGGTAATTATTTTTAGATTTGAAATGTGAAAGTAACTTACCAACCATAAGATAGAAGCCAGCAAGAAGAGATCCAATAATTGAGACTTTAGCTTCTGATTCGCCAAATGATTTGGCAATATCTGTGAGGAACATGCCAAATGCAAAAATGATGCCATCTACTATGAGGTTACAGAAGAAGGATGCAGCCACGATGACCCAGCCCCAACCTCCGTCAGGTGGCACTACTGTGAAAGTGGGGATGGGCTCGCCTTCCTGCAATGCGGCATCGACATCAGCCTCATCCACGGCTGGTGCCTGGTCTTCGTCCACATCATCGCCACTCAGACTGAAGCTATTGAGCTTTTCCGATTCGGCCTCAGTCTGCTGGGGAGATGACATAGCGACCATCCCCTTACCTCACCTCACCTGGTCTCCACCAGCCTCTGAAATTCAAAAGTAACAGATCATCAAATATTTTGTGCATAAGAACGAGATATACAGTCATAAGAAGTCTGTGACTCTCTAAATCCTGTTAATTCCTTTGTAAGCCTTACTTTTTTCATAATTGTAGTTTTATATTCTTATAGCCATGGGCGTCGGCATGGGGGGGCAAGGGGGGGCAACTGCCCCCCTCTGGATTGCCTTATGGATTCATTTATTTGTGGTACTCTTTGTCAACCTACAGTTGTAGCATGGAGAATAAAAAAAATATAGAATTACTTTATAATGAGTTTAGCAAGTATTAACTAATTATAACTATAATATGTATTTATAATAATATCTCACCAAGGCCATTGCTCAAAAGAGCGTATTCTGTTAACTTAAAAAACTTTATAGCCTCGTCGAATTCAGCTTGTGTTCAAAATAACGATCCGGTTAACTACTGTAAGTGAATATTAATGTGTTTAGCCTAATCATTTGAAATTGAGGTCCGAAATTGATTTTGCCCCCCCCCTTAATAAAATTCCTGGCGACGCTGCTGTTTATAGCATCTGTGAAAAAATTCGAAATTGAAATTTTGGTAGTTAACAGTGACTGGAGAAAACTGCATAATTAAATCTCAGAGGATGAAATGGGCTGGATATGTTGTGCGCATGGGGTAGGAAAGATATATATCAAAAATATTGACTGGGAGACCAAAAGGGAAAAGACCACTTGGAAGACCTAGTCGTAGGTAGGAGAGCAATATTAGAAATAGTAGAGTGGAGTCAGCATAGAATAGGGTTGAATGGCAGGCTTATGTAAGTGTGGCAATGAACCTCCAGCTTCCATAAAATAGATAATATTCCTTTAGTTTGCTTAGGAATTGTCTTTTGCCATTTAGTAAGTAAGTAATTTCGGTAGTTAAATACAAGCGATTTCTTTCTTCCTTGGTTTGTGATAGCAATTATTTGGTTTTCAAAAACTATTTTTGTTTCCCTAACTTTAACAAATCTGGACTTCAAACCACTTACAGGGAATGACTCTCAAAACACTTAATACAACATAAGACAACGTCGAAGCGAGCTTGACTTAGTTGTTTTACACACGTGACAATGGCCATTGTCATCTGGAAGAAGCTACCTGCCTGTGCGCTGTTGCAATTCTGCAGAACCTTTCAACCTAATTAACTCATTGTCTATAAGCAAAATCACAAATCGCAAAATAGATTTCTAGTTATTTTGATGTTGTCTACTGACCCTTAAATCTTAATTACTAAGCAGTGGCTATTGTACATATTAATTTGATATTTGCGCGGATATTCCTTTCACTCTTGCAATTGTGATACAATTTTCATTACAATTATATTGCAGAATGTTTTGGCTTTGTATGTTCTGTAGTCCATGATATGCTGTACTCGACGACGCTAATGGAAATGCTGCTGTTCCTTCCGATAGGCATACCTGTTCTGTACTCTTGCGCGTATTTGAGTTGGTTAAACCTATGAATAATAGGAAAGTAGGAACAAAATATCAGTGAATTGTGATAAATCTGGCTAATACAAAAGAATCATCACAACAAACATTTTAATAATAAAGTAAGTAAATTCCAAAACAACTGCGGAACATTAGCAAGAATATTGAAAAGGAAAACAAGGAAAGAGACAAGAATGAAGTTTTACCGAACAGTGGCGATTCCAACTTTAACATACGGTTGTGAAACATGGACGATAAAAGAACAAGATTGGGATAAAATAAATGCGGCAGAAATGAGATACCTAAGAGCTATTAAAGGATGCACAATAATGGTTGAAATTAGTGTTGCCACCTGTCCCGAATTAGGCGGGACATCCCGCATTTTAAGAACATTTTCAGCGTCCCGAATTATGCCTAAGAGGGACGCATTATATTGCGGGACGCCAAATTATTCCAAAACAAAATGTGATACAGGAATTCTTGGTGGCATATTTTGTGAATTTCGACTCATGGTGAAGATACCGATGTCGTTCCATCGCTAAAATGTATCGTGTTGGCAGCAGTGAAATCACCGCCCATGATGTTATTCTTTGCAATTTATTTTTCTAAGTCGCGCGGGCATTTTCGTGATCTTCACACCCAGCATGCGACGGGGAAGTACCGTAAACAGAACATATGACACTCTGCACTGATTTGCCAAGTACAGTTCCTTCTGGAATTATAAAAATTTAGGTATGAAGATCGGCGATTTGCAGAGATTCGATAGGTGTCCCTCATTAGCCTTACCAAAAGGTGGCAACCCTAGTTGAAATTAAAAATAAAGAAATAAGACAATAATTGGGTATTGATCCAATAAACGACAAAATAAAATAGAGAAAGGTGGAGGAGTCGTTTGAATAGAATGAAGATAACCCGCTATCCCAGAATGACGTATGATTATCAGCCACATGGGAAAAGAGGTATAGGAAGACCGATGAGGAGATGGAAAGAGACATGAGGTCGGAACAGGAGAAATCTCCTAATCCATGAAGAGATGATGATGATGATGATGATGATGATAACAGAGTAAAAACCAGCTTTCTAGATTTCGTATTTCTTGTGGATATTTGGAACTGTTTTCTGTCAAATTCATGCCCGGAAATTTTGAGACTCAGATATTTTGGGTGGTAGCGTAATCATCAGACGCACTTCCCTTTATCAGGATACGCATGACAAAATGTAATGCTCTCCAGGTTTTCCCTATAATTGAATTTAAAGCTAAATAACGGCCAAAATGATTTTCTGAAAAGTTACTGAATAATCGTAGCTATCCAAAACAAAATTCTTTCCATAATTTAGTTGATGACATTACATCCAATGAGGGATTATTGGTTCTCCAACCACTGAGTCACTTATCTCTTGAGTCTTGACATTCAACTTTGTTGGAAGTGGTGTGGATGTGGTTAAAATATCAACTCCCACGACCACAGCGACGATCTTCTTAACCGGAACCGCTACTACGTAACGACAAACGTCATAGGCCCAAAATCCAAAATGGTGATTCAGTGTAAAAGCTAAGATTTTAGATAAATCCACTGTGTGATTATTCTATTGAGCTAACTTTTCCATTTTATTTAAATTTAAGCTCTTTTGAAAAATTAGTACTGGACTATTTTTTCTAATAACTTTGACGTTATGATGTTTTTAGAAAAAGGCAGTGCTTTAGTTGGAAAATATTTTTTGGGGGTACTCATCTTACTTCAAAATTTTCAATATCACCTCATACTGAATGTAATCCTTCGGTTGACATTTTCTGCATGCAGTTTCTTCTGCTGACCTATTGCCTCCTTGTAGTCATGACCTGACGTATGGAGCAGGATCAAAAACGTCTAGTGGTGGTCCCACACATTTTATGAAAACAAGGTGGCTAGCCAACATGTGATCTAAGGAGAAAGTAACTGTAGAAATGCGCACGAAGGTGAAGATTAGAACGCATATCTGTGGAGAATTTAATAGTGCTTGTCATTTTTGGTATTGAATTAGACATTTAATAAGTATTTTAGGACAATCTCGTTCCTGTACTGCCAGTACGACGTACCGGAGCACATATTTTTCCCGGTATGGTAGAAGGAAAATAATTTTATACCGGTACGCAGTGCCGGTGCGTACCGGCCCAACTAAAGCACTGGAAAAAGGATTCTTAAGATAATAGTTTTAGTTTTTAGAAATAGGACCTAAAACATTGACTATAGTCAATAGCTATCAGCAGGACGAAAAATCTGACGTGCTTCACACAATATGACTTACTCTTTCCAAAGCATGATTCTTGAGTTGCTTTCTTGCTCAAGCAGCATAAGATATTTAGGCCTAATGGCTGTTTGAAAAGGCAGTATACTACTCTTCTGAATACTTTTACAAAAAAAGTTTCAACTAGGCTATGCAATTACGTAAAGGGATTAAATAAATAAATAAATAAATAAGCCTCATTAATCCCATTAGGGCAAAGGCCTCCTGCCAATAGCAGGGTTAGCTCGGAGCGTTATTAAGGGTAATGTGTGAAACTTCTATTTTCTACATTTTGAAAGCTTTATTTCTCGTACACGTAGGCCTACTTGTGGTATAACAGATAATGTTGCGAACAAGTTTTATTTCTGTCAGTTTGTTAGTTTTTGGGTTACACAAAGTTAAAACTGACAAAAATGTCATATTTTAAAGTGAAACTTGTCTCACATTTTTCAGTAAAATGTATTTTTTTTTATAGGACCCATGGCATATTTATAAAAATGTCAAGCAGCAGTTTTCTGTACCTTTACTAGAAATGGAGAAAAAATCATATACAATGCAAGTCTCAAATTTAAGGAAAAAATTAATTGTCACCACACATACGAGTATTTCATCCATTACCCCCTTTAAGAAAGTATTAAACAAAATTGACGAAACAATTCTCTATAATATAGATAAAATACGTATAATTAGATTATGGGAAAATAAAATCGCCGACATCCTTGAACGATGTCTAAAGTATATATATTTCGTTTCTGCTTTTATGCAGTTGATTGACACTAAGACACATACACAAATACATAATTACATATCTATTTTTATTTAAAGAAAATAATCCTTATAATTTAAGCCATGCTATCCCAAAACATTAGGCTGTTTTTGACGGGGATGTTTATCGAATTTCATAATGAATGTAGCATTTCTTTTACTATAGCGTAGAAAAGGGTTAGAAAGCACGAGGCACATCCATAAAGTAGTTTCCCTCGGGCCATTTATAGAAACAAAACATAATTTCATGGAAATGTTATATTCGCTACCGGAATTGAGACATTTTTTAAACCGTGGGACCAACTTTTGAATACCTGCGTCGTAGAATTCTGCCGCCTGGGATTTGAACCACTGTGTGACAACCACCTCCGCATCTTTGTCATTTTTCGTCATTTCTTGAGGTGTAAGAAAAGATGGGAATCACTGGAATCGAGGTCCGGGCTATAGGGTGAATGTTTAAACACCTCCCAGTCGAACCTCCGCAGGACACTTGCTGGGAGGTGTTTAAAAATCCACCTCACAGCCCGGATCTCGCTCCCAGTGATTTCCATCTTTTCCTATAACTCAAGAAATGACGAAGAATGACAAACAGCCGGAGATGGTTGTCACACAGTGGTTCAAATCCCAGGCGGCAGAGTTCTACGACACAAGTATTCACACGTTGGTTGAACGGTATGAAAAATGTCTCGAATTCCGGTAGCGAATATTTAAAAAAAATACCTTAACACTTGTAGGATCTGTTGTGATAAACGTCTCCATGAAATTGTGTTTTGTTTCTGTAAACGGCCCCAGGGAAACTTACTTTATGGATGCGCCTCGTACAAGAAAGAAGTGATTCAAACAGCATTTGTTACCCAATCGCCCTGAACGGAAGACACGTCAGACTCCGGATGACAGTTGTTATAAAGGAAACAAAATTTCCTGTTCCTAAGAAAAAGCGTGTCTTTTTCAACATTGTCCTGATTTCGATTTTTTCCCTGAAAGTCAATGGCTCTTAGTTTGGTAACTAGGCCTACTGATGATCCATGATTGTCGCCCTCTAAATAACGAGAGAAAAAATATTAACTTACTAATATTTGATTGGTAAATCTGTCTGCCCTCGAAAGACATTGATGAGTGTAGGTATAGTGTATTAATCATCAGCATCCTTTAAGGTAAAGAATCCTTAGCTTCATGACTCATCCCCCCAAGTTTCATGAAAAGCAACCCCCAATTTCGTATCACCACAAACACCATGAAAAGTCCCTCCCCCAACAGCAGGCTTACCCTAAAACCTCTTCCCAAGGGAAAGGTATTGCTGTACTTGTTATAAAAACATTGTCAATTGAAAAAGTATGTTTAAGGAGGCTACTTTTACATTACATGTATATATATATATATATATATAACTGATACTAGTTGTACAGTATATTTTATTCACGACTAAAGAACTAGAAGAGTTTTTATTATATTTTGAAGTTATAAAACTTGACCGTTTTTATTTTTAACATAAAAATGCTAAGTTTGCATAACAAATTCATCCCCTCCCCAGAAATTTCAACGAAGCACTCTGCGTCTTAACCCCCCCCCCCTGTGGGCACCCCTGTTTAAAGATTAGTAATGTTTGATACTTATGGAGTGCAAAGGGAGAGCGGCACTACTAGGGAAACAGACTGTCTCACATGGAGTCAAAGCTAAGTGTCAAAAATTGAGGAATGTGTCCTAATTGGATGCGAACGACTTTTCAAAGCCCAGTAAAATGCATCTGCCAAAGCCCTATGTGACAGTGCAAACAATATTGTTGTCATGAGAACTGAATTGCATTTGGTGATTCAGTGTATAATTTAAATAAAACATTTAGGCCCCTAACTTTCTTTCTACTGGTCACATCGAGAATTTCAATAGCTTTATACCTTCTTCGGACAACGCGGATCATTTTGCCCCCCCCCCAAAAAAAACGCACGTAAAGCGGTCTAGTAGTTTTTAGTCCATTAAGGACACACATACTAACATTGCTTTTCCTTCGCTCATTGGAAGTTCTGCCCCCAAACTCCTAGTGATGTTCTTGGGAAAAGCTTATATTATGAACTGACACAGTATCGGAGATTGAGTCCATTAGGTTGCCGTATATTACACTTTAGCCATAATAAACTTTTTAAAAAAGTGCGGAATGACTTTAAGATTATTCCGGGGTTAAAAAATTAAACATTTGAATTTTTTTGGAATTTTCCCGTCGGTTACAGACTAAAAGCTCTAAGGCTGCAAAATTTCACGCTTTTAGCTCATGTGGAAGTGGGTAGACATAAATGTCAGAAAGTGTTTAAAACTTTTCGATTTTTTTCCCCGGGGACAAGAAATTTGAAAATTCAACTTTTTGAAATTTTTCCGTTGGTTACAGACTAAAAACTATAAGGCTGCCAAATTTTACGTTTCTACCTCATGTGGAAGTGTGTAAACATTAATGTCAGTGTGTGTTTGAAAACCTTTCAAAGTTTTTTTCCGGGGTTAAAACATCTAAAAATTGAACTTTTTGGCATTTTTCCCGTCGGCTATAGACTAAAAGCTATCAGGCTGCTAAATTTTAAGTTTCTAGCCGTGTGGAAGCGAGTAAACAAGTGTCGATGAGTGGGTGATTTAGACTGTGTGATAGACGTCATGGTTATCCCGTTACTTTTTCACACTTATAAGGCACATGGAATCATTAAATTTGGCTTGTTTATGGCATCTTAGTGTTTTAATATTTCTTCTTTTTTTTTTTACTTTAGCTGTCTTATAAATATGTTAAAAATTACATAATGTGTGTAAAATGTAACAAAATTCACTCAAAAAATCTAACTCTATCCAACAATGGAGATATGACACAAAATTGTCCATCGGCTACAGGCTAAAAGCTATAAGTGTGCCAAATTTCAAATTTCTAGCTTATCTGGAAATGGGTAAACATTAATGTCAATGAGTGAGTGAGTTAAAAATGTGACTTTATATTACAGTGATATTACGGTAATATATTAAATTAAGTTATATTATGTGCTTTATAGACTATATTCAGACTGTTATATTGGATTTCGTTACATGACCGCAGCTTAAGAAGGAATAATATATTTCAAACTATACTCGTAATTTATTTATAGTCATAACAACACTTCTATTTTATGCGGGAGAACATCCAAACCAAATTCCTGTTAAATCCGTGTGTAAATAATGTTCAAGTGGGATACTTTATTGTTTTCCCTGTAAGCACTAAAAAAAAGAAATTGCAAGTGAGATTGCAATAATATTATTTTTTTGGGATTTAAGGATAGACACGTTAAATGAGTGTAGTAAGCAGAATAGCATATTACTGTTATTTACCAACTATGACATGATGAAAAGTGTTCTTCATATTATTATTATTATTATTATTATTATTATTATTATTATTATTTGTTCTTGATTTTGTCATATTCGTCCAACTCTGTTATCGATTCTTACGGGACTACAATTCTAAAATGGCAGTTACTATGTTACGCCATTGTATCACAGTGAAGCACTTTCGCCCAATATTCTATCAAGTGTAACCAGTATTATTCTTTCTCTATAAGTTTATGTAGCATGTGAAATTTTATCAACTTTTCTAACAAAGTCGTTAATTTTTAAATAAATTAAACCTATGAATGATTAATTCATATTGTTTATTACGTTGTGTTTTTCTTTTTAAAATAGGTCTAAGATTGTATACTAAGTATTTACAAAATAGGAACTTCGTAAGTTTCAAATAAATAGTTGCATATTCCAGTATGCTTGATTTGATAGTCACCAGATTGATGTTCTAAAATGTTTAAATTGCATAAAAGAGAGTTAAATCGTCCAAGGTGTGAAGATTAAAAAGAACAAGGACAAGAGGAAGGTGTTGAAAATGATGTACAAGATGTTTCACGTTATACACAAAACTAACATATTAAACAAATATAACAAATAAAACATTTCGGTTTAAGTGAATATTTAACCGATCACTCCAAAGAAATGAAAACTTGAGTTGAAATTTAAAACTGATTTAAAAACAGACGATAAAATCCCAATGAATGTTTCTCACGACGTGGTAAAATGTAAACTAAGTGCAACAACTGTAAAATATGAACTCTTATATCAAAATCGCTTGACTATCGAACGAATTATGGATTGGAACCTTATACTCTTTTTGCTCAGAATTCTTATTTCATAAAGTATAGCATCAACCTATTCAAGATAGAAATTTTAAAAAGTCTATTTAATATTAATAATAAAATCTTATAATGTTTTTACTTTTATTTGTTTCATTTTAACTTCTTCCAAGAATTTCTAAAATATAAATATATTTTTGAAATCGATTTCTGTTTTTGTGATGTAGAAATTCATTATTTAAAAAAAAAAATTATTTAGCTGTTTTTAGTTTATATATATAATCTGTACGTATATCTGTTCTCTCTTACTTAATAGATAATATGATAATTACATCCCCTAAACCCAAGCTTTGCTCATATGGGGGCTTTCAAAGAAAATATACATGTAAGGTTTTATAAAGTAGGATATATATATATATATTTTTTAATAATTTAATTTGATTTGAATAAATTTTATTTGAATTTTGAAAAACAAAACTAGTCAATTAAACGCAGAAAAGCAGTAGGCCTACAGTTTAAAATAGACTTTAAATAAAGCACAATAAAATCAAGGTATTAAAACCTGCTATAACACTATTTTAATTTTCACGAACTTTGCCACATTTTGAACGATAGCAATGTTTATACGAATAAATATTATTGTCTTTAAACGTATTTCGGCTGGATGGAACTCAGAAAAACAAACATTCTACTGAACTAATTAATAAATGACTTAAAAATCAAACAGACCAACTTATGTCATTAACGATTTTAAATTATAAGAGAAGTTATAATTTTTTTTATCTTGTACAGTAAGAACAAGTCACAATGACGTGAACTGAACTAAAAAAAACAGCATGGACTTAAAAATAGAAGAGACCAACTAAAAATCAAAACAGACCTGCGAACACATATAATTTGATTTTTCAGGAACATCGCCGCATTGCGCACATGTGACAGCAATATGGAGACACCCAGGCTGAGCAAGGAGGCACCCGCTCTTGAGCGAAGCTAGACCCAAACTAAATGACCTTATCTTCACTCAGCTGATCGCACGCGTATTATGCAGTGAATCGATTCCGTCCGTTGTCGTGACAACAAGGAAAGGCAAGGTCAGTCCAGGTCAGTAAAGCTCACTGGTATTGTATTCCTTGCATAACATAGATCCAGGCACTGAAATGACCTTGAAACCTTCGAACTAGGTCAGGCTGGGTCAATCTTTCCAGATGAAGGTCGTACCAGACAGATATGCGAAGCGTACAATTATAAATCAGAAGGGATTGGAGAGTGATCAAAAGTTGCTGCAAGATATTGCATTGTGAATTTTGAAATCGTACGAAAAATAGAACATAAATTTTAGGACTAGAAAAGTTATGAGCGAAGTATGGCCCGCGGGCCAGACGGGGCCCTCAGTCATTGTTAACGCGGCCCCCAACAGGAAAGGAGAAGGAATTTGTATTTCTTAATCGATTACTGTCCCTTCTATTGCATGACTCCATGGTGAATTTTAGCAGAACTTCAAAATTTTTAGCATTGAACAAGCCTTGGATTTTTTCATTATTCCATTTACTGTGAACTGCAAACAGTAAAACTGGGCATTCAGCACAAATTAATTAAGTTGTAAAGTAACACTAAATTTTTGTTTCTGAACGCCTCAAAACTTGAATTTTCTTTACCGAAATCAAGTTTCCAATTTTTTATTTCTCGTGCTCATAAGAATATCGCCATGTGTGCATCTTCATAATAGGGGTATATTAGCAAACCAGGCATTCTCCATTCTGAGAAAAGATAGAGATGCTAACATCTATTGAAGATTTAATGTATTTCCTGGTACATATTTAGTGAATGTGTTGCAAATCCTACTTCCCACATAAGGGAGGAGCTCAGATTTTCAATATATTCACAAAATATGTAATAGGAAATGCATTAAACTTTCATAAGAAGTTAGCATCTCTATCTTTTCTCAGAATAGAACGGAGATTGCCGGGTTTGCTAATGGACCCCTTATTTGTCAATGAGCAAGTGTTGTCTTCTTTGAAGCTTCAAAACGTTGTATCAGAAACAGACTGCAGACATTTGATTTATTCCTGAGGCTCATTTTGTTCTAGTCACAACTGAACTACAAAACCTATCGTAAGTACTGTCGGAGATCCACTCATCTTATAATTCTTCGTATATAAATAACATACAAAATTGCATCATTTCAGCACTTCAATAAATTATTTCGGCCCATTTTGTGAAATTTTCCGGTCATTTGTCCTCTCCCATAGAGGTTTCCTCATCACTGAACTAGATTTATAGTGGAAGAGCCCACCCATTTCTTTCGGATGGGATTGGTAATGAAATGTGAGAAAATGAAAAAGCTTCTGTTGTATTTTACTAAGAGGACAACTTCAAAATATCTTTGAATACTTTCGATTAAACAATTAATCAATCGATTAAACAATGTGGAAGAAGAAATCAAATATGATTGCCAATGCAAGTATAACATAATGTGCCATCTCAAAACATAACTATTTCCTGAAAGTAGGTATAAGATATGCATTTACTTTTTGGAATAGTTCTGTCGGTTACAGTCTATAAGCTGCCAAATTTCAAGTTCTGGCTCATCTGGAAGTGGGCAAACACGTGGCTTTGTAGTATAGTGATGAATTGCTACCGGTACTTAAAATCATGTGAGCATTAATTGGTCTTTACTACGGTAATGGTTAAACGATTTGTTCCAAATCAGTAACGTTTTTCCTATAGACGTTATAAGTGTGTATACCAAATTTCATGAAAATCGTATTAAACGTATTCCAATTATCGCGCCTACAGACACACAGACGGACGGACAGAATTTTTCCCCGTCCGCCATGTAATCTTAGAAAGTACCATTTTGGGACTTGGTAAAAAGAAGTTGGTGGTTTACATAAAGAGACTGATATTGTAGCCAAAATACATGCCGTTTATGAACAGTGCTCTAGTCCCAAAATCCACAAAGCGTAGGCCTATAGGTTTAAGAGAGCGTTTATCGGATGTGATCTTTTATTAAATTTTCGGGCTGAACAGGAGCAATTATTTTAAGAAATCTATAGTTAATTTCTGCAACAAAAACAACAAATGCCATATGTTTCGAATAAAATAACCATATCACTACAGAGATAGACTTTAAGAGGGAAAATGCTATACATGTTATCGCTCACATACAAAAACTGTAGAAATTATTTTGATCGGACGATTTTGATTTCAAAATACAATAATTTTCATCAGTGGCTAGTTCCAGCTATCATATGAAATACACACTCAAGTGACACTTCTATGTACCGAAGTGATTTAAAAACAATATTATACAATACGAAATGAATAGGTAGCTTACTAGGTCTATGTATTAACTATTTACAGTATTATCGTCTAACATTTTAACATAATTGCAACCATGTTGGTATAACTGGCAGAAAATCTATCGATACCCCGAAATCTCAAGCCATAGTTGATCAAACTTGTTTTCAATCTGGTTTTGAAAACAAAAATCAATTCATACAGTACTCGGGATAGCGGTAAAATGCTGATGTACGTGATAAACGCCATCTCAAATAAGCAGCAGAATGACCAAATAAAAAAAATATATATCTAATATAATATCTGAGCTTGTATTTCCGTGTGACCCTACGCCACCTATTAACAAGACCGTATTCAATTGGGAAATTAATTGAATTCGGCCTTGCTCGGTTGCTGTGACAACCAGGGAAAAAAGAGTATCGCTGAAATCGATTTTTGTAATATAACACACCAATTTGTCGATCGCTTTGATTTTGTTAACCCGCTCTACTTGATTCATTTGTTTATAACATTACGACATTCCAAGATCTGATATTTTACATGGATAGACAGAAATGGATCATGAAAGCACGCCTAAATAGGAAAACATTGAATGATTTGGACGAAACTCAGTACGCGAGGATTTTTTTGGGCTAGGGAACTCCAATCTGAAGTCGTTTTTTCCCCGGGCAGAGCACTTTAATAGTGAAATGTACCTCGAAGCCGGGTTTTTAGTTTATCAATCGTTTGAATTTTTTATGCATGGTTTGGGTAAGGTTCTTCAATCTGTGGTTCGTTTTAATCGTTTCATTTCGAATCTGTATGCCCATATGGCACCATAAGATTCGTTTTATTAGTTTAATTATTTATATTTACTACGTAAGACAATATCATTATGAATAAAATTATGTAATTCATGGAATTTATGTAAAATTTATGTCATTGTTAACAAATGTTGTGTTTTAATTATTTTTCTCTTACATAATGATTTAAATATAACATCTAGCAGCTGAGTCAATCATAGTGAGCGAAGCCTGCTAGTAATATATAAGAGACTAACTTATGTAAATAAATGAAATATAACCATATGGAAGGTATACGCAATGAAGCAGAAGGAAGACGTATAAACGTTACGAATAAGGTTAAGCAGAGCATATACAGCCTATAATTTCATAAAGGCCTACCCTTGACTGCAGTACTGTACACGTGAACCAATAGGATTTCATGAGGAATTTCCAATTGGAAAGATTTTTCTAATGCCCAAAATTAAACATTCATAACAATAATACACTGCTGTAGTGTTGAGGATGCGTTCATAACCTCAAGCAGTGGGCTCGGGTTCGATTCCCGGTCGGGGCAGGTGATGATTTTCTTTGGGGGTTTTCCTATCTGTGAGACGAATATCGGGAAAATTTAGGCGCTCGTGGTCTCCGAATATCATCTGACCGTCAGTATCACCTTCCGCGCCATGTTCGGAATGAGGCCCTTCATGTATCTATCTGATCAAGAAAGTATGTATGTGATCCATAGAAACTTCCTCCCCCGACAGGTCGCGGTCCTAAAAGGTCCGGACGGCGTGGGCCGTGCAAAAGTCCGTTCAAAAGGGGAAGTAAAACTCACAGAAAGACTCAGAAAGCCATAGCTCTAACACTCATCGTCTGCAGAAATATAAGAGTTATGGGATTCATATCAACTTGACGGGCTTTTACTTAATAGGTCTTAATTAAACCTAACTATGAGTCTTAAATAGGGTTAATAAAATGGCCAGTCGCCGAGAAAAAAAAAACAAGTGTTTAATTAAGAACTTATGTTACAGATATACCGGGTGATCCGTTTGGGTATGGCTAAAATTAAATGTTATTATAGAAGCCAATATGATTGTAGGAGAAATTTCTTGCTAGTTAAATTATAGTTAAAAGATGGGAGATTCCATATAGGACAGTCAACAATGCATAACCTGAAAGGACAAATGAAAATCATAGATGATCAAAATGGACACTACAAATCATTAGCGGGCATAATGTGTTCTTTGGTATGCTAAATTTGAGAGTGTGAAAAGAGTTCAAAGGGAATTTCGACGTACGTATGGTGTGCGTATTCCAGCAATATGGTGCACCCCTCTCACTGGGCATGGGAGGTTCGTAATTTTCAAAATGCCACTTTCAATGGTATGTGGTGTGGACGTGGTGGACACATTCCTTGGCCCCTAAACTCCTCAGATCTAACCCATCCTGACTTCTTGTGTGGGGTTTTGTCAAAGGCACTGTCTATGCACATAAACCCAGGATCATTGATGATCTGAGAGTAAAAATTACTCAAGCATTTCAACAAATCACCCCTCTTATGTTACAATGGACATGGGCCCTTTTGAGTTATGCAGAGTGCGCTATGGGGGTTAAGTTGAACACTGAGGAATCTCCCATCTTTCAGCGTTGTATACACAAAATTTCAACAAATAATGCTAAATAGTAAACGTTTTACAGTGATTTTAATTTATCCATCACTCTGTATTTTAAGGTTTGCATTTGGAATGGAGCTCGGTACAATTTCCATTTCCATTCATCTATTAGCCACACAAATTGATAGAATTGGGCTTCACTCATTTCTTCCCATTTATGTTTCAATTCAAGATATTTATTCTACAGGAAATGAAATGAGGATTTTGGTAAGCTGAATTACATTATTCATAAACACGTAAATAGGAAATGGTCATCCATGTCTTAAACCAGCAATATTAATAATTGTTTTACTGGATATTTCGTATTTTTCTTCTAGATAATAAAACACATAACCTATAATTTTTTTACAACAAAATTTCATGGGTTCACAAATTTCGAGATTCTGCTTATAAAAACTGTTATGGTTTCCAGGCATGTCGATGTAGTAGCAATAAACGCCTCCCTTTATTTATAATTTCCAATCCATGCTCTTATGTGAGTATTGGGGCATCAGAAAACATTTTTTGAATGGCCGTAAATGTTAATGTTTAAATCTGAACAAGTAAATTTAAATAAAACCAAAATATCTAAGTACTGGTTTTCTATTCCCAAAAGTGAAAATTTGATCCCCGTCCAGGGAGCTGGCACTTGGATGAACACATGGATGGCATCTTGTCATTCCTTGAACGAGCCTAAGTTATAGGGCTTCTAACTGGAGGTTAAATAGCATATATTTTTAAATAATGTTTTGGTTTATTCCAAATTCTCCAAAAATTGAACAAAGAGGTCTCAGTTCATATGGAGTATAGTTGAACCAATGACAATGAAGCATTTCATAAACAAATTGGGACAAAAATCTCAATTAAAAATAAGGCATGACGGTCCCGATAGCTATACAAATTTCTTATGTTTTGCCCCATATTAATTAAAAAGTTCTAGCATTCCATAGTATTTCTTTATTTGCATATATTGGTTAGTATAGGCCAGTAAAAGAGGTGTGGACCCATAGGTCTTGAGAAAGATTTCAAAATTCGATAAATTAGAAATTTTAACGATAGCTTACTTGAATATGAAAATCTGGATATAGAGTATTCCTAAATTCTTCATGAAATATGCCAAATAATTATTTTAAATTTTAATTCACTAGCCCCTTTGTATTGAAAGGGTCGTTAAATATTCTGTGAAACTGTTCATATGTACCATTTAATTAAAAATAAAGTGCCATACTGGCACGTAATAATACCGGTACTTCGGTTTTCAAAAAAGCAAACAAAGAAAGTATAGAGAAAATTGGCAATAGCAAATTTGCTCCATCGGATTTGGATATAAGTAACATGTCCTTCAGTTTGTTCATGCTCTGCTGTTTAAGTGTTTTAGGGGATAAAATAGGGTAAAGGGACTAGGTTGTATGAATATTCTTATAGATCACAGAAATTATAATAATCAATAATAATGATAATGATATGCATATCACTTCAATAAACGCTATTTTTTCAGCTACAAATTCCAACTTTTTTTTTATCATTAATGACGTTAAGCAATAAATAATTTGCGTATTTTTAAATTAACGAAAGTATTGTAAGACCGTTTCAACCCAACTAGTCAGTTGTATTTGTATTTCTTGTTTTTATTGTTTTAGTTACCTTTGTAATAAGTCTACGCAAAGTTTCTTTCTCAATAACAATTAAAATAAGCTGTTTACTCCTTCATGAAATGATGACAAACACTAGAAAGTGTTACCTACGTTATAAGTTTCAATGTTTATATTATAATTATCTCGGCAAACAATTTGCATATTTTAAAATTTAAACAGCAGTTGTTAATTCTTACCTCAATCACAGGCAAAGTGCCTGGAAGAACCGGTTGGTACGATGGCTAGACAAGTGTCAGCTACAAAATGAATATTGTGTTTAATAAATAAAAACATATCGGAGCGGTCGAGTTGCACAGGATTGTCAAATTGCACAAAACTGCACCTAAAGCGTTCCCCCCTCCTACCTCTCGTGCACATCTATTTGGGTTTCTTCTTCTCTGGGCCCCTATATTTTCTCTTCATTCCTTCCACATCGTATGTTTTTAAAGAGTTTGAAAGAGTGGACAAAACGGGGTCGGGGCAGGTTTTCTCGGGGTGCTCCTGTTTCCCCTGCCATATATCATTCCACCGTTGCTCCATTCATCATAGTATGACCATTTGGTTGTAATAAAGAATTATTAAATTGTTTTTGATATCTTATTTAATTTTCCACATGCCTTTCTTTTCCTGATGTTATCTCTGGTAATAGTTTTATTCAGTTGATTATGATATGAATATTTCGTAAAATAATATTATCTTCACTATTAAAAATTAAATTTACATACACCCTCTTTTAACACACCTCCATCGTTCACCAACTTTGGTGGATGGCTGAAACAAAATTTCTTTCAGACACAACTCTTTGCTCTGTGTTTATGGTTGTTACGTTTCCCCCTTTCCCCTCCCCTTCGCTCCCAGAATCCCATTAGACGTCTATCTGCTATCTAACTTTACAGTGCTTTTCTGTGCAACTAGACCCTACCCAAATATGTTTTCCATCTTCTCATTAGGATATAAACTTTCATTAATATTAATAATAGTTTTCTTTCGGTTTTCAATATTTGAAACAATACCGGTATGCATGTTTTGAGGGGGTATGCCGTAGTGCAATTAAAACACTGTATTGCAAGCCAGAATGTTGTGAAGTTGTGGATTCGATTCTTCATGAGGTCATTGGGGTTTTTCAATTGGCTTAATTCTTCCAGGTCTTAGACTTTGAATTGACTAGAGACCGGAGTCTAACAGAATTGAGTACTAGGAGTATTTAAGGGGGATATAGCTGACTCACTATGCTGAACTTTAAAAACGGGAAGCCTCAACCTTCCGCAACCAAGGTCTATATAGGTCTATAGGAAATCCTTTACATTTACATAAGCATTCTGAAGTCTCACAGTATGAAAAAGTGGTTTTAAAATTATACAACCATATCTGTATTCCATACTCTACCCAAAGAAAATAATTCAACCTACAGAACGTTAATTTTATGTGCATTTAATGTTTAAGAAGAGGTGAAATCAGGTAAAGACAAAATATCCCATCCACTTTGTGCAGATTTGGTACTGTGCAACCATTTTGCAGGTTAGTGTGGTTAAAAATGTAGTCTTTTGTTAATAAAATAGTGTACATTTTATAAACAGTACAATAAATTAATGAAATAACTTTAAAAATATGTTGTGAAGCACGTAACTTACTCTGTCCAAATAAAAGCTTTGTCTCTTAATATAATATTCGTATAACATTTTCTCCATGTACATTGGTAGTAAAAAATGAAGAGAATCACGTTACCACATCGCATTGCATCCCCGATTTTAACCCAAATAAAACTGATTAATGCACTAATGTAACTTTTTGTACTCTAACCATGGTCAACAATTCATCTTTCTCAATTCACATTCTGATGTAACATAAAAGGCCGTGAAAGAGTCAATTTTTCAAACCTGATGCAAAACTTTATTGTTCACTAGGCAAGACTGAGTTTTTACAAACTGATATTTTTTCTCAAAAAAATGTTTCAAATGAAAGTTTGGTATAAGCACCCCATGTACAAATTTTGAAGAAAATCGATCGAGCCGTTTTCGAGAAAGTCGCGAAAAATAAAATTTTCTTCCTGTGAAGTCCACTTAAAAATAAGAGAAAGTTGTCGCTCATCTTCGTGTCACATTCTCAGAAGGTACCTAACCCAAAAACAAAATTTTGCTTTCGTACGATTTTCCGTTCTGGAGCTGGGCTGTTCACAGGAACACAAACACACACAGATATGTTTCCGAAAATAGTATTTTTCGATTCAGGGAACCTCAGAAGCTGTATTTATGTTTGAAATTCAACTTCGAATATTGGAGTCGAAAACAATACTTCCTCTACCTGTAGTGTCTATGGTACAAGCAGAGGATGTGCCTAGGCATGCTTATACCTAGGTAAGTAAGAAAGGTAGTAACTATGCGAAATTGTCCGTATAAATTGCAGGCGTGATTATTCCCCAATTAAACTTGACCAGCTGCTTTTCTAGAAATGCAACTTTTTGCGGACATGAAACGGGTGTTTAAAAGTATCACTGATGCTGTTGCACATAATATTAGTATATGATTGCAAGTCAAGTAGAGTATTTCTTTTATAAAAGCGTTTGTGGAAAGCTGTGAAAGTGAAAGTAAGTTTCAGGTGTAGTGAAAAGATTCACAAGCATTTGTAATTTTTGTAATTGCAGCAGAAAAAGTAGCTCATATTATCGTTGGAAATGAAGAAAACAAATAAATAAGTGTCCGCCTCTTTTTCAAATTTCACCAAATTTCGGAGCGATTTTCAGCATATCGAAGAAGAAACTATTTTTGACCTCAGATGGATCTAAGCACACAAGGCCAAAACACCACCTCATCCAGGAACCATTTTCATTCTTTTATTTATAGTCATTTGATATAATCGGTGCGTGAGAATTAGTTTTGCTCTGAAAATTAGTCAATGCATGAGAAGAATTCCGGGAACGAGAGGGATTCCTGGATTAACGAAACGTATTTCAGCCAGGTACGAGATGGGTTCCTGGATTAAAGAAACTTTATTTCAGCCAGGGACGAGACGAGTTTCTGAAATAACGGTACTTATTTCAGCCGGGAACGAGACGGGTTAATGAAACTTTATTTCAGCCAGAAAAGAAACGGGTTCCTGAAATAATGGAACTTATTTCAGCCAGAGACGATAACAGGTTTCTGAATTAACGGAACTTCATTTCAGCCAGGGACGCGACGGGTTCCTGAAATAACGGAAATTATTTCAACCAGAGACGACAACGCGTTCCTGGATTAACGGAACTTCACTTCAGTCAGGGAAGAGACCGGTGTCTGAAATAACGGAACTTATTTCAGTCGGGACGAGAGGGGTTGTTTATTTACAGACTGGAGACGAAACGTGTTTCGCCGGATAGTAATCGCGGTTTCATACTTGAACTTTAAAAGCTCTCCGTTCCAAGTCTGAGATTTCAGTCTAGAAAAACAACTGCCAAGCTTCGACAGAATGGCTCTTATCACTCCATCTTTGGAGCTAATATAAGCAGAGGTAAATTCACGAAACTAAATAAACCCTAACAACAAACGATTTTTCTCGTTCAATAGTCAGATAGATACCCACTGCTTGATTGTAATTATTTTGTACGCTCTATTGTTATGCATTATGATATTGCTATCCAGCTTCCTGCTCCTGGCCTGGTTTCATTTTAAGACCCTACTTCCTGTGCACATGTTTTGTCAGTTTTCACAAAATTACATCAGCTAATGTTAAATGGAAATCCCTTCACATAACCTGAGATTTTATGGACTGTAAACCATTGCCTTTAAAGAGGAGGAATCTCTATGTTAAATAACACTTTATCAGTTATATACGTAAGTAAGTCTACTTAAGCGAAGAGAACAAAGTTGGCATTTGAAAATACAGTGCCGACTTCTAAGCTGAGATGTTTCAGGTGAATATGCTAATAGGTCTATTTTTCCTATTGTCTTTGCCTACTTGCTGGTTTAATCTCATTTTATGTAATCCTATGCGGTGTTTATAATAATTCTAATAATAATACATTAACTTAATTATAATTGGCTACGACATAATCCCATACATTCAATTAATATTTCGTATCATACAATTTTTTATATTCAGGGTGTTAATGAATAACACCAAAATATTTTACCAGTGTATAGAGGAGACAAGCAACTTTTATTAGTAGATTTTTGGTCCATGGATTCATTTTTTCCTGTTTCAGCATAAAATGGACATGGCCGCCACTGACTTCTAACATTTGAAAAAAAATGCAAAACAAAGGAACTTCGTTGTTAACACTGGAGTAATGAATAAAAAACTAATGCAGTGGTGGCCAATCATGTGATTAGTCTGTAAATTTTGCAGATTCTGGAAACTGTAAATTATGAATCAGGTTTTCCTCGATCACTAAGAAGGCATGAAGTCAATTTAATGAAAATGTTAACCCTATTGCGCTTAATTATTGACTTATGAGCACCAAATTGTAATGACTTTATGTTCTGTAGCATACACATTTTATGCCATAGAGCAAAATTCTCCTAATGAAAGTTGCTTGTCTATGTCCCGTCTATATGCAGGTAAAAAGTGCACGTAGGTGCAAAAAAAAAAGGAAAGTGATAAAAATAAAAATATAAATTTATCACGATGGATATACGACTGATTGAAATTGCACATATTCTTATATTGGACTAGCAGGTGTCCGTAGCTTCGCTCGCGATAATTAATTCAAAAATTAAAAATTAAGAACAACATAATTAAAACATTTATTAATACTTACACGCGAATAATTCATAAACTAGACGATTAATAATTATAATGAAACAGCTAAAAATCCTGCTTTGGAATGCATTTCAGGATTAAAAAGCGCCACCTGAGAAAAAGACCTCATATTCGAGTTCCCTGGCCCAGAAATCCTCTGCATAGTGAGTTCTATCCAAATGGACCCATGTTTCCCATTTAGGCCTATCCTCTTCCATCTAGGTTAAAAATTTCAGATGTTTGCGTGCCTTGACATTATAAACAAACGAATTGACCAGGCAATATCGCGATGCTTTTGTTTCCAAATTATTACAAAAGAAGGCAAAGCCATCTGCAATTCATTTGACAATTGAACTGTATTAAGTTACTGAAAACTGATGCTTCGATAGCGCAAATAATTCGTGTTTTCTGCCAGTTTTTCACTTATAACTCGCGAACGAAAGCGAAAATAAAAAGTTCGACTTAGGTCATGGCCTCCTTTATTTTACCAGGCCGGAGCAGTTCAATCTGACAACATTTGATTCCGGCCGGCCGGCGGTGTTGGTATATGGACGATTGAACGTTGTGTTCTGTGTTTTACTACGTTTTTTCGTAGAAATTACCAGCTGTATATTACGAGATGTAATACCATAGTGTGTTGTGTATATAGTGTGACATTTGTATAGTAATATAATATGGAATGAAGTATTGCATAATATTATTTTACGGAGGTTTACTTTACATGTAAAATTATCAGTAACTGAAAATAAATATCATTTCGGTATTAAACTATTCTTTAAACCGTAGTACAGAGTTTTTCAAGAAACAACATAACCTTATGTTGACAAAAACCGGCCGGAACTGATCAGCTGGTGAGAGAGACTGTCCTGGCCTGGTAAAATAAAGGAGGCCGTGCTTAGGTGCATTCGGCCACCCTTCAGGCCATTTATGTTTAAAATTTCAGATCTCTGCGTGCAGTAGATTTTGCTGGGCATGGCGCACAGACAGACTGAAAGACAAACACTTCCTCTCATTATTATAGATATTACTCATTCAAGAGCTAAGTAGTCATAGTAATTTGTGAATTGTATCATTGTTGATGCATTGAAGATAGTTTTTAAACTTTGTCAAGCTGGCAGCCTGTGTTTTCAGGAAGAGATTGCACATAGAAAATAGAACATTATCCTTGAACACTGATTTGAAAGCAGACCAAAGCTAGACTATGTATAGGCCTATTAACATACCGGCAGTGTAAAGTAATATTTGTTTGGATTTTATCAGCATGTCTGGGAGCATTGGCCATATCAGTTAACGAATTTCAAATCCCTGGTGCACACAGGACTGGAGAACTGTATTCTGTATTCTGTTGTGATAGCGTCCTCATATCGAGATATTAATTTGGTTGCTGTTCCAAACTAGCTGAGGGATTAAGGTTTTTGGCGTAAAAGTCCAACAGAACTTCCTTCGGAATTAAAATAATCCTATTTCCTATTCATCTCTGATCTTTACGTAATGCAAGGGTTAACCCCACGACTATACAGCTATTTCTATAATTGATTAATAGAGAAGACCAGTGTTTCATTACTCCGGAAGGCATATCTTCTATCAGGTCAGCAGAGCCACTGATTGTTCATCTTTAGCAGGATTCCTGGAGCCCATTTTTCTCAGATTGGCCTGGCGAAAGTTAAAGTAGACAGTTCTTTTTCTTTTCCGGGTTATGATAATTTCCAATTTTTTTCGTTTACTGTTTCATTCTTTAATGCTATTCTTTCATTTATAGTCAGTCTTTAACCAGAAATTGCATAACTTGCAATACAAATTTACTGTTAACTTTGGTTAGAAACCATTGAAGAATAACTTACATGGCTAAAGTTTCTCATTTGGTTCTTTTTCTACCTCTCTTTAAGGCATACCCAGGATTATTCTTAATATACTTTTTCCAGTTATTTCGTCATAATTTTCCAATTCGTGGAGTGAGAAACTTCTCCTCTGCTAAGGAATTCTTGTCCCTATATTTTCCAAGCCTGATACGATGAACCAGTAACATGACTTAGGCCTAAGTATGCCATGCAGTCTAGGTCCATTTTGCTTGCTTGGCCCCTTTGGAACTGCCTTCTCTCACAATTTAAAGACTTGTTTCATTAGTGAAACCAATAATTAGCTGTTTTTCTTTGTGTATGAAGAAACACTCATATTATTAATGTGATAACGTTGCTGGGTATGTGGAATAGGAAAGTGAAAGGTAACTTCTGGCACGAATCCATGAAAGTAAGGATTTGTTTTCAGTAATAAAATTCCTTCTTTATCTTCTCTAAATCATCACTTAATATATCCGTAAGGGAACTGGTTGCTAACTTGTATGAATTATATTTCATACTGAAGTTTTATTTATTGCAATAACATTAGACAGTGATTATATGTTTAATCAACTGCACATATAGCGAATACGGATATTGGACTGCAACCACTGCAGCCTTGCATTCTTTGCATTTCCAACCAAGCTGATGGCAGAACAACGATGTGTCTATGGATGGTTTCTGTAGCCAATTGTGCATATTAATGTTAATATCTATGTATTTCATCTTTCTCCGATGAGGGATTAATTTACAAATAAGAATAAGAATACATACATAATATGTATATTATATTATATAAACAACCTTATTCCCTTAATCATATATTAAAAGAAGACTAACCTAAGCTCAAAATGTTTATACAGAGATATGGGTCCTTCTTGTTATATATATAATGTCAAAAATTAAAACCAGTATATGTGCTAAAATATATTACAAAGTTTGAAATTTGTGAAAGACTATTTATATTATATATACATAAGTGTCAATGTGTAAATCAGATGATGTAAAAATTGAAAGTTAAAAAAATATGTACAAATACTGAAGAAGGACCTAACCAAGCTGTTATTATTGTAATTAGTGTTTTTTTATTACTTCACATTTGAACTTAAAAATGAAGAATCTATGGGTGAATTATTTTTAATCTGTATGGGATCAGATATATACAGGGCCTTCAGCAGTTTGTAAATATTTTTTAACTTTTAATTTTTACATTATCTGAATTGCGCATTGACACTTACATTTTTATATACACGTAGACTTTGACATATTTCAAACTTTTTAATATATCTTAGCACTTACAGTATACTGGTTTTAATTTTTGACGATATACCTGTATATAATAAATACCCTTATCTATGTACAACAATTTTAAGCTTAGCTAGATCCTTTTTAAAGTATGATCGAGGTAATAAGGTGTCAATATATAAATCAGATGACGTAAAAATTAAAAGTTAAAAAATAAGTACAAATACAGAAGAAGGACCTAACAAAGCTGTTATTATTATAACTAATTCCTTCTTATTACCACTTCTCATCTGAACTTAAAAATGAACAATCTACATGTGAATTTTTAATGTGTATGGGATCAGATGTATACAGGGCCTTCAGTAGTTTGTAAATACTTTTAAACTTTCAAATTTTATTACATTATCTGATTTACACATTGCCACTTAAATTTACTTTGTAGATTACGTAAATTTACGTAGACTTTGACAAATTTCAAACTTTGTAATATATTTTAGCACATATACTAGTTTAATTTTTTTTACAATATATACAACAACAAGAAGTAACATTAACTCTGTACAAAAATGTTAAGCTTAGGTTGGTCTTCTTTTAGTGTATGAATGAGAATGTATGAATGTATGTAAGGTGTAGGCTTATATATATATATATATCAATGTCATGACGAACCGTTTCGATGGCTCCATCTCATGTGCTTGCGGTGACCACAGAACTGAGGGTTAACTGAATGACTATTTTTGCAACAACAGTAGATAAACTTCATTTAAACAATTGAAATCTAGTGAATATGTTGCAAAATGTTTCATATGAAATAATTGTCTCAGTAAATATTATTGCATGCTCCTGAATTTCATAACGCTGTTGGCTTAATAGCTATAATATAGTTATAATACTGATAGGCCTACTCTCCTCATACATTTTACATTAACTAAATTTAAACATTTGAAATGCACAGACTATGACATCTGTCTCAATAAATTTTGTTGCGTACTGCTGGTTTTACCTGTACCGAGAACTAGATGAATTAAATCTAACGGGAGATCTGAAGTATGCGTTGCTGCGGAGTCTTGTTGGAAAAATGCAAATTTAATTGTGTTTGAAGATAGGGTAATTACGATGACAGATAGTAGCAAAGGCAAAGAGAGTGCAGTTTTCTTCTCTCGTCCAATACCGAAGCCATGGCAATGTTTCAAATGCTGGCATAATATGATCTGATTTACGTATTATGTCCACCTCTGGACAAAATCGAGTTTTACTTGAATTCGCTTAGTTTCTAGCATGCTCTTTCTGTTTGCGCCAAATCATATTTAGTCCTGGTGAAAATGACACGCGAAAAGCGGCTGTTGTTGCAAACTGTATTAGTCCACATCTATTTTTGTCACGGCGGTTACCTTGAAAGTTAATTATGTTGGTTAAACTGATACTTGATCAGTGCTCAATGTAGGAATGATTCTGTTAATTTGTGCTATGTTTCACAGTGGATGAAAACTTAATTGAGGGGAACAGTGCCGAAGGAAACAGAAGAAGTGATGTCAGCAAGGCAGGTGCATTCTGAAGAAAGATCTGTTTTGAATAACAAATATAACAAATATCAGTCTGATTTCTCTTCATAATACTGCTAGTGTGCGTCATCACTACTGTAGACCTATTACGGAACAAACCTAGAATTGCATCCCCCCCCCTGAAAATAAAGCTGTGCACTGTAGACAAGTTTTATAACTTTTAATTCTTGAATACTTCCCATGGTTTAGGCGTAGTATATTTTTGGGTTCCCCTGTGAAATTTTAATTTTTAGATATCTGACATTAATGCAGGATCGCTCTATGCAAATAATATACTGTATTTAATTTCTTTATTGCAATTAATGGTATAAACAAAAAATCGGCCCCGTATAGCATCAGCCCACTTGGAAAATTCCCAAATGGCCCGAAGGGCAGTGGCGTAGGGGGTCCGGACCCCTCCCAAAATCAAAACCTAAAATTCTATTTAAGTTACTTAAGCTCCATTTTGCCAATTATTTAATTCTTTTATTTGATAAAATACTGAACTTGTAAATGTAGGTCTATTATTTCCATTGTTCCAAGTATTATTTTATGTTTCTTTAAAATAAGTATTATAGGTTAGGTAACGAATTCTCGTTTAAGTTGGCATGTCTTAAGAGTATAGTAAGCAAATTTGCTAACTAGTTTTTCAGTGCTAAAATAGCATAAAATATGATTTTCATTAGAATATTTAAAAACTATCCGGGGGTGGGCCCATGCCCCTCTTTCTTGGGGGATATTCCATACCCTCAAACCCTCCATCACTTTCGACCTTCCCCGAAATTATTTTCTGGCTATGCCACTGCCGAAGGGCTAGTCTTGCCCTGACTGATACTTATAAAGGTCCTAGACTATGGGCTTTGGCACTTCATGAGCAAGATTTGAACCAGAAACCTTTGGGATAAAGGCAAACATGCTATCTATTCGACCACTGAGTGTGCATATCAGTTAATATAATTCTGTGAAGTAATTTTCTCAACAGTTACTTACCGGTGCATAATTCGGTGTAAGAATATTTTGCCAGTCTAGAAACTAAACTCATTTTGAAAAACGATAAAAAGTACTGTGTCTCAAACTATTTGCACTAAAAACTTTCAGAGAAGTTATCAAATTATAGTTCAGCAGAACTAGCACAAAAACACGGACTTTCAAACGTGGTATAATTAGCCAGTAGCATGTAACGCAGAATCCTTTCTACTACTAAACTGAATATAACTGATCACTTTTCGTGTAACCTTATTGGAAACTGAACGTGTTATGCGATCACTTTTTAAAAAGTGAAGAGTGGGACAATGACGTCAGGAAATGTTCACCTGTTTATATTGCCATACTTATGCAACAATCACTCTTGATCTAAGAGGTCTGTAAATCAGTGTGGGCCAACTCTGTTTTAGTAACAGGTCACCTTCTTTTTAGACATACCTAGGTCCAACGCTATATTTAGGACATTAGGCGGCTGTTGTTGTTATTGTTATTATTATTATTATTATTATTATGATTACACAGCTCAACAAAAAAGAACTTTCTGTTTGGTGTCTCAGATGTTTTGCCGGATTTTGGCTATACTTAGTGTGCTTATTCCAAATATGTAAACAGTTTTTCTCTACCAGCTCTACTTTTATATAGATTTTATTCGTGAACTCTTGGTCTAGCGAAACAAAATCTTGCTTGATAATATAGCTAATGAAGGTTCTTGACCATAGTAGGACACGTAGAACGAAAACTGTACGAAGTACAGAAAAACTAAAAGCTGGATTATTTTTTGGCCCTCAAATTGACAGCTCATAAGTCATAAACGACCGTACAATTTTTTGAAAGACCTCATGTTATATTGTTATTGTAATGATAATGTAATGTTAGTGTGTTGCTTTTTTCTTCGCTTGATTTAGAAGCTAAAAATAGGCACTTTTTTATTTATATCAAACGTAAAATGGGATAATATGCATAATATCTCACAAGCTGATAGGGAAAAACTAATGGCACAATTGGCATCAATATAAATAATAAGGCACCTAAATGGCTGATGGACTGTGTTATTGTTGTAATTATTGTCGCTATTGTTATTAATACAGTATTATTATTATATCAAAGTTACAACTTAAAAAATAATTATTTTAATATGAATTGAATCTACTATAAACATACTTGGATTTTTAGTTTTACTTTCTTCCCCAATCCATAGGTAGACCTACTACAGATAGAGGAAATGTATTCTACCCTGAAATTTAAGGTAGAGTTTTCTTGCACGTTATGAGGTATCCTAATCCGGATCCCGCTCTTCCGGACATCCGGTTCCTTCAGACGGGATTTTTCAACAGTACTGTGAGTTTCTTTTTTAGGTAGATTTCGAAGAAAAATCTACCTATTGCAATGGATACCATGTCATGATTTTCGAAAAATTCTTTCATATCTTTACGTTTCATGCTCCCCTGAGTACGAAACCACCGCCCGTTCAAAAAAAAAATTGTGATATTTATATATATATATATAACTTATATATATATATCTTTACACGATAGCGGCCGTAATTTTGAAGATATTTGAACAAAATTTTATTATGTTATTTCTAGGCCCAATAGTTCGGACAAGTTCGTTAATGGGCAAAATTGGCCCAAGGGGGTGGTCGGGGGAGGGGGTTGAAATTTTAAAACATTTATATCTCGGCCCCTATGAAGTATAGAGGGAAACTTTGTTTGAATAAATTAGAGTACTCCCTATGGAGTTCACAGTGACACCAACGATTCGGGGGTTCGAGTGAGGGTGGGGGATGAAAATTCGAAACTTTTGAAACCACGTCTTGTGGGGTATCGTTGAAAAGCTCTTGATGAGTACTCTACAAATCAATAAATAGTTTCTTGATAGCTCTCATATGACGCGAGATTTTAATATTTGAAAATAATAACACTTAAAAGAATTATTATAATATCATAATTTTGTCTTGTTTAGCGGCTTTGCTAATTTTATTCATTGCTAATCTTGCGCACGGCCTCCCAGAATATTATAGCCTATTCTTGTTGTCAAAACAAATGATTGTAGGCTCTTCCTCTTTACCGAATTCAGTTCTTATTACTGCAGGTTTGCCATGCCAAGGCTAAAGAAGAAGAGTGCTATGCAGCGACAATAAATTAAACCAAAAGCACTTCGAAATCTACCTCCGCCTGTAGGCCTGCCTAAAGGGATTTTTTTTTGTACTGAACAATCAATAATTTTTTCATTACAAATACAAAGATATTTGTTTTGTTTTGTTAATCCTACATCAGTTCGTAGGTCTACTGATACGGTAGTCCGCGGACATCATCAATACCATTTACGTTTCAGAAAATATATACCAGTTAAGGTATAGGTCTACTGTATGTATATAAGATTTCTCATTAAGAACGGAATTAATTATTTCTCCTTTTACAGAACTTTTAATGTTTACATTCCTGCATATAAACAATGCCATCGTCAGTAGCATTACAATGTTTATTTTGTACGTAAACGACATCGTATTGGTACTCTGCAAATCAACCGACAAAGTGACTGTATTGAGCTGAGGAAAATTAATTTTTGTCCTGTTAGTGCTTTAGCCTAGAAAATGACTGTCCAATATTGTAATAAGGGAGGTTAACGTAGATATTTACGTTGAACCATATTTCAATATCGCTTTTATTTGCTGATGATTGCTGCAGAGCTATAATAGTAATAATAATAATAATAATAATAATAATAATAATAATAATAATAAAATATTTATTTGTCATTAAACTTATGCAAAGTAATAGACATCATGAATATAAACAATTAAAACTATTAAAACACTAGGTCACCCAGATTTGTCTCATCAAACTCCTTTATACTATAAAATGAATTGCTTTCTAGCCATTGCTTAAATGCTATTTTAAATCTTTAGTTAAAATTTCTGACACTTGGTGGCAGTTTCTTAGAAAGTTTAATTCCGATATGTTTAAAACTATTCTGACTTTTATTCAATCTAATAAAATTAGGGACTAAATTATTTTTATTTCTCGTTTCATATTGATGTGGATCCGCACTAATAGTTTGTTAAAATTCTCACAATTCTCTTTGAAATACTGCAGTACATGTAAGTCACACTAGTCAAGGCCATAGTTTTCAATTTCATAAAATGAGGTTTGGAAGATTCAGTGTTTTTTACGCCCTTTATTACTCTTATGGCCCTTTTTTTCCATAACAGTTTACCATACTGTGAGTGAGTATGAAAGAACGCATGAGCAGGTCAATATTGGTGAATAACTTTAATTTCCTTATTAAGTTAGTAACCCTTGATAGTTTTATACACATAGCTTTTGTATGAGTATCCCATTTTAACTTTTTATCCAAATCAATCCCTAGTAGTTTTACATACTTTCCACTATCGTTATTATTCCAATGAAAAACAATATCCTCAGTTTTATCTCTGTTAATAGTTAATTTGTTAACTTCAAATCATAGTTCAAATATTGTTAAAACATCCTTATTCAACTGTTCTATCGTGCCAGAGTTACTACTTGATGTTAAAATAGTCGTGTCGTCTGCATATAATATACAATTAACTAGCTACATTAATATGCACAAGGAAAACACTGTCATATCATTTACAATTACCGAAAATTTAACACAAATCTTCCATATGATTGCCCTGTCCAGTCACCATAAATAGGAACAAACAGAATGGTTACTGAGAGTGTAAGTTAATCTTCTTGTTTGTCTGCTTCTTAACGAGCATCAAGATTCAGACAGTCGTTTTAAATTTAAACTCAACTCATTAGCAAGGCATGAAGAACTATGGAGCTTTCGAACTTATTGTGGAAACATTTCTGGTGATAAGAAGGTTAATATCTGTAAAGAGATTTTTCCCAGTGGGGAAGTCATTAACATTATACTAATTGTATCTATAAATCCAGATGATATTCAGACTTTCAAGTAGTTGTTTTGCTATTATGTGAGAATTTTGTAACAAGGACACACAGTCGGTCATGTTTTACTATTATTATTGAATCTCCAAATATAATTAACCCTATTTCAACTTTCGGTATGCTAGGGTTTTGGCTACAGTACAAATTAATGGAATTTATATTCATTTACCGTTTGTTTAATTTCTGTACTTACATATTAACAATATAGCAGATATGAATAAGATTAAATGACAATCAAATACTAAATACTAAATCAAAGTTTCTTAAAAATAGAATATAAATAGTCATATAACTTCTTGTAGCAGCATTTCTTATGCAAAACATTTGTTGAAATGTATTTTGGCAATAATCTAATTGGTAATAATCTAATTGGACTTCCAAAGCAGAGATAAATATAAGATGTGATACAATCTGATTTGTGTCCTTTGAAATACAGATATTGGTTTACAATTCAAGCATTTTGAAGTCAAATAAAATTGGGTTTTAAACTGAACACAACTGCTGAATTATTTTTAGGTTAGTATTAAGCGACTAATGGGCCTCAGTAGTAAAGAAGTAACATGCTCGCCTATGGATCCGATGTTCAACTCGGCCATAGTCAATCTCTGTTTTTGGACACAAATCCTACGGGAAAGATATAAGCTATAGATCTGCATTAACGAATCCCAAGGCTAAATTAGAGTCAATATACTAAATTCCCTAACTTTGACGTAAAAACGTAACTTTTCTAGCACATCGTGAAGACATAATGAGTTCTTACAAGCTGTGCTTTTCTTATGGGAAATTAAATCCATCCTGTTTCGTATAAATTTTTTTTGAAAAACTTGGTGGTAAACACGTCAAGATTTTACTTTCATTGCCTTTTTTAATAATGAAAATAGGATTTTTAAACTTTTTTTATCGCGAACATTTAAACATAACATGACATTTAAACAATTACAAAACTAAATTTTTCTTCTGGTTTCAAAGTCACTGATGGTTCTTGTAAGTTGTTAATTTTAACCTTTTCCCTGCTACTGACGTATAAATTCGTTCGTTCATAGACTGTGTTAAAGCAGAAATGTAATATTTATAGAGTAAAGCTACATATGAAATTGTGAGAATTTTATCCTTGCATTACGGCTGTTATCTATAGAAACTAGTTGTTCTACTGCAATTCTCTCTATTGATTTCAAATTTAGATCCCACTGATGATTTCACTTGATGATTGCTTATATTATTGTATAAACTCAGCACTATAAAGGTTAAAAAATATTCGTTATAAATGAATATATTCGTTATAGAAATGCGATAGAAATGATTTGTCAAAGGTCGATAACATCGTTGATTGCCGGTACATTACTATTTTCCAAATGAAATAAAATTATACACTTTATGCGGCGAAAATTCTGAAGCGGGCGACAAAGATTAAGTTTTGAAAAATTGCATCTTGTTTACTGTATTATTTTAGTTTCCGCAAAAAAATTAAATTTAGTAGAATATATTGCCACTGGAGGCATGAAGAAGAATAATATATTCGTATTATCTCGGAAGTGTTTGAAAATAACCGTAAGTTATCGATGGAATTTTAATTTCCCACGCGACTCTGATTGGTTCCAGGCGTGGGGGGCTGGGGGTCTTTAAGGAGCTCTAACTCGCAACTGGTAGACTGCAAGGTATTATTACTAGAGACCGGATTTTAAAGGGAAAATTTTTACTCAAAAAAGGACGAAAAAAGGGAAAATTATTGCCAAAAAAAAGTGGGGAAAAAAGGGAAAATTATCGCCAAAAAAGGTGCGAAAAAAGGGATATAAAAGTAAGAGAGTGTAAAAATTCATTAGAGAGATACATGTTTGTTTTATGTAAAGTCTTTGCTTGCTTTACAGCTGCTGATTCTGTAACATCTAATGACTGAAGAAATTTTTTGATCTTGTTGAAATTCTCACAGTGGAAAATAGCACACGAAATCCATGTTCCCCACCTTGTTATAATGGGAAACTTAGGCAATGGCAAGCCTGTGATTTCCCTGTAACGCTCTATTCTGCTGGGAGGAATTATTTTTTCAATGGTGAATCAGTGAAAAGAATTTTTAATGTTTTCATATTAACAAATACTGGGTAATTTACGAATTTTTCAAAATAAATTAGCAAAAAAAGGTACTGAAATGGAAAGTTCCTAAAAAAAAGGGGGGAAATGAGCCTAAAAAAGGAAAAGAAGGGACGTTAAAACCAGGTCATTTGCAGTTGAAACTTACTCAGTAGCCTAATGTCCTGTTCAATTTTATCACGTTTTGTGATGAAATATAAAAAAAGGATTTCCCTTTAAAATCCGGTCTCTAATTATTACAATTAACTGCGTTAGTCGAATGTTTTTACAAGAAAGAGGGTAACATTACATCATTACTGCATACAAATCTAACGTCATAATAATCAGAAATGGCGTTTACAATTATGATAAACATGTTTACTGAACACAACCACTTATTATGATGAATAGTGATTAATAACTGGTTGGAAGTGATTTGAATGACGATACTAAACACGCCTTTGTGTATATTAGTTATTCATTTGAAAAATTTTACGTATCTTCCAAACAGTGCACTTCACTGCATTAATTGTGATGCAATAACTCAGATGTGTAGGCCTATAAATGCTCATCTCTCAGTTTTTAGAATGTTTACGTCTATACTTGTATAAAATATGGAATAATGTTATATTATTCTCATCAGAAAATAATAGAAATGATTGAAATGAAATGGTGTAGACCCATTTTCAAAATAAATGTAAATACCGTATACTTTAAAACGAGATTAACTTCATAACACAGGTAAAAGCTCACATATTTCATATTTGGGAGAGATGTTATCTTCATGAGTGATTTTGTCCAAACCCTCTTCCCTAAATAGGATACTTTTTTTTACACTAGAAATTGGCAAAAATACCTTTCGTAAGATCAGTTGTTTTATTTTTAGAGTAAACTTTTGGGTACCAGTAATAATACCTGTGTTATTAATATTGTATTTATGAATATGCAATATTTATAATACATCACCACACATAAAATTATACATTATTTTCTTATCTCCTTTTGTTTATATGCAACTTATATAAACTCAATCGCTGTGGCCATTTTTTTTATCCAAAAAGCTACAGGTATGAAGATGTTTCAGTGTTCAGTCCTTGTTAATCTACATAAAAGAAACAAGTGCATAAAGTAAAAATTATAAAAATAAAACTATAAAAGTATGACAACTAACACTTGCGATTGCTTGAAAATTCATGGTCTGGTATTCATGGTAACGAATTAAATCTATTCAAGCCATATTTGCAAAACCGTAAACAATTTGTATTTAGGCTATAGCTGGTTTTTATTCAAATTAAGTTTTACTAAAAACGGGCGTACCACAAGGCCAATTTTATTTTTAATAGCCATTAATGATTTGCCCAATAATATACACTCTGCAACACTTATGTACGCTGATGATACTAATTTTATAACAACTGATAATAATCTCCTGAATTTAATTAATAATGTTGATGACATTAAAAACTCAGCCTTAGCTTGGTTCTGTTCAAATGGTCTGTTTTTGAAGTAGGGGAAGACTTCCTCTGTTCTGTTCTCCTTAAAAACCATTTCCAGGCAATATGTCTGATGACAAATCTGTTTCATTTTGGGGGATTAAACTAGATTATCAGTTGAGATGGGATCTTCACATTGAAAAACTTACAACAAGGCTGTCTTCTATTGTTTTTTTAATGAAACGTTTAAATAATTGTATACCGACATCTTATTTGAGATGTGTTTATTTTACGTTTTTTCAATCTATTTTGAGATATGGGATTATAAATTGGGGAGGTTCTAACAAAAACTATTGACATCTTGCTGTTGCAAAAGAGAATTCTTAGGATAACCAAGAGGTGTGATATGCGGGAACATTGCAAACCATTATTTATTGAATTCGAAATTTTGACTGTAGTAAATCTGTATTTATTAGACCTCTTAGTTCATGTACATAATAATACAGATAACTATAATTTTAGAGAGGATGTACATGTGCATCAAACAAGGTCTAACAATGAATTATTGAACCTTCCTAAATTTAGGTTATGTAAAACAATGAATTCTCATTTATACTTAGGACCTAAATGCTACAACAAGTTTCCCGCCCAAGTTAGAAACTATAGGAAAAAGAAATTTTCAAAGGAAGTGCACAACTGGTTGATAAAAGATCTCTTTTATTGTATTGAGGAGTTTCTAAAGATTAGTTCAAAGGAGATTGTATTTTAACTTAGTTTTATCTTTTAATGTGTTTAAGACAATGCAGTTTCTACAGATTTATTTTGACACTGTTAATGCCAATATCTGTGCCTAATAACAAAGAAATAATAATAATATTGTTATTATATTATTATTATTACACATTTTTGCCATTAAGACTGTTTGAACTTGAATGTTACATGATTATACATTTCCTTCTTGTTTCTTCTCCCTTTTCTCTTCCCAAAATCTCTTCATTCTTTGACTGTGTTCCTCTTTCCTTTGTTCGGTTCATATTTTACCTGTTTTCTTGCTTTCTTTTACTTCAAATTTTGCGTTCATAATTTTGATTCTGAATTTGTTTCTTTCATTTATCATTTCCCTATTGATTCCTGCTTGTTTTAAGAGTAATATTGTTAATATTATTATTATTATTATATTATTATTATACTATTGATGTTGTTATTATTATTAAATATAACCTTTATTCTTTCTCGTTTTAGAAAGTATGTAAATGTGGTCACGTGTCTTAATATGAGAATTCGAGAGCGGTGTCTGGAATTCTGTTGGAATAGCTTGCATTGTTTTATGTACAGACGGCGAAGAGCTGCATAATATTCGCCTCTTAGTATGGTCGTCATGGAAACAGGACGTCGAATGACGAAAGTGAATATTTTTGCTTGGATTTGTGATAGGAGGAGGATGCTTGGGCAAACAGAAGCGAACTTATCACTCGATCTTTCGAGCACAGACGAAGTGAACCGAAGTATTGCGATCGCAATATCGCACATGATTTCCATATTTAACTGCAATCTCACATACTTTCTGTGCCAAATACTATGCGAATGGCATGGTTGCAAGAACACCTGGGTAATTTTCTTTCTCTACATAAGGCGATAGCAGAATATATGAGTAAGATAACGGCGAAATGAATCCAGAACAAGTTGGATGAAAATTACCAATGCATATCTTACCAGCCAGGAAATGTGTCGCTGGAATAGGTCATCTTAAATATTTTCCGAATGCGACTCGAACCCATGTCATAGTGAATTAACGTTATCTTTTTTTAGGAAGATAAGTGACCTGCATTTTAAGGAATACTGATCTGCTGATCTCTTAAAATAAGGACTTACATTCCCGATGCGTTCCTGTAACTCTTTCCCGGAATGATAAATTAATTATTATACACTGTCGATCTCACACTTTTTGGAAGTTAATTTAAGGTATTGGTAGCATTTATATATTGTATAGCCTTTCTCTAATGTCTGCTTTAAAATACAGTTTCTGACTTAAAATCAATTTAAAACTGATGGGACGATATTCTCCAATGTACTTAACTGTATTGCACATTTTTGACGATAGTGAATAACAAAATATTACTTGCATGAAAAATATTTACGGTAAACACTTCTAGCTGTTCGAGATGGTGGTCAAGTGCCAAGGTTATCAACCTTAAAAAGTAGTGTTTACCTTAATCTTGGTGGCGATCGATGTAGCGATTATTTTAATGCAGGCGCAAGTAGTCACATAGATAGATAGATATGTGCATACGGATTCATGAATAACAGTGGAAGCCTGGTCACAAAAATCACTAATTAGTGTGCCTCACAGTACTGTATATAAATTGTCTGTCAGTGAGGTAGACCATTAAGGGCAATCAGTCATGAATTCGAACTCTGGCTTAGCTCAGTTGGTAGAGCATTGGCACGGATAGCCAAATTTCTTGGGTTCAAGTCCCAGTGCCAGAGGATTTTTTTCTATAATATTATCATAGTCACATCATATTTAGCTGCTGGATGAATTAAATCTAATTCAGTGTTAAGAAATAAAATGTGAAGACGCATGTAAGATTGAAATGGTAAAATTCAACTAACAAACAAGATTTTATTCCATGCCTGCAGTAATAAATATATAGATGGTTTGCATTGCCTTGGGTGCAGGATAAAAAATATTATCGTCGAAGAACTATATATTACAAGTTAAATTTATTACAGTGGTGTCGCTATACTTTATGTCAGTTAAATAAAATACAATATGGCATTGAAGTTATTTATTCTAGTTGGCTGGATCTCGTAACTTTAATTCCAGTAACCATACCATAACTCATACGGCTAACCGAATTGCATTTTATATGCTTGACTTATGTAAAGGTAAAATTCCTATGGCCCTGGAAATGGGTGCAAGAACTATAGGATCGCTCTTTTAAAAAGTGTTTAACTTCGCTCAGCTGTAAATTCCTCACTTATAGATTGATATTTTATTTCAGCTAGCCTACCCTCTCTTCCATCCAGTCTTGACCGACTGCATAGGCTCACTCTGTGAGGGGTCCTGGATTGCACTTCCGGGTCTGACATGGCATTACCCTTCAGTGGACGCTATTCCATGGTATGTTTGAGTATAATATTTGTGTTTACATTACCATGATATGACGGGGAACAGGATGGCTTTAATGTGTGGATTATTTTGCCTAAGGACCCCACCCTATAAGATTTTTATTTTATGTGAAAGTACCTACTCACCAGTTACTTTATTTATGAGGTTTGAAGTATATTTATTTTTACAAGCAGTTTCCAAGCACACTCTTCTTCTAAAAACACAAGCTATTTGCATAAAATTTCACAGAGAGTCCATAAACATAAAATTCACTTAAATAGTCTCTGAATTCATCTCACCGCACACTATGATAGTTCGAAAACAACTGAACATATGATGATCGCTACAATCACTGTAACCACGAGGACAAATTATCTCTGAATTCTTATCGTACTAAAAATAATAAACATTTTTTCAGTGCAAGATACGATGTGAACTGTGACATGCTTTGCATTGGTGATAACCTTTGAATTCATCCTAAGAATTCCAATTCTGTATTGAGATATAGAATAAGAGCCATTTAGTATAACAGTATGTAACATTTTCTGAACACACGACAAAATAGATGGCTTCATTTCGAGAGCAACGTATAGAATGCCTGTTCAGTATGAAGCGTTTTAAATATGATGTAGTTGAATTCGTCTTGATAATGCAATAGAGGAGACCCTTGCTGAAAGAACTTCGCACTTCCGAGAGATAAAATCTTTTTACAATACATGATATCTACTTTATATTCTATTATGGCTTGTGTGTTTTCATAAACAGCTGGGAGAAGACACACAAGGTCGAAGGAGTGTTTTCTCTAATTAATATTCAAGAAAGAGAAGAAAGAAACATATTAGCAATGAAATTACTTAATACAGTACAGCGCGAAGCATGTAAAGTGCATACAGTTTCATAAGGCTCTTTACAAAATCATTGCAAGTAAAATGTAAAATGTCTAACGGGGGAATGTAGCGACAAGTTCATTAGGTTTCACCTTCCCTTCTACCAGGATTTCAAAAACTACAATTAAAAACAAAAATTATAAGAAAATACCGAAAGAAAACTTAGCAATGAGCCAAAAATTAAGATAAATTACAATATGAATTACAGACAAAATAAAGAAATTA
Source organism: Ectobius pallidus (assembly GCA_964059195.1). Taxonomy (NCBI): domain Eukaryota; kingdom Metazoa; phylum Arthropoda; class Insecta; order Blattodea; family Ectobiidae; genus Ectobius; species Ectobius pallidus. The sequence continues at coordinate 127,864,405 of CAXKWD010000005.1, forward strand.
TACTTTAAAAATTAATCTATTAATTTTGTATGTGGTATTGTGTATTATTTATACACTTTGTTATGAACTAGTCTGAAACTAGATTTATCAGATAAAATGAAATGAAATATCCTACTATGTGCCATAAAGGATACAGCCTCCTGCTAGAGGGGTGGTGCTATCTGCTTTTCACTTGGTGAGCTACTGCACATAAGTAGTGACTTGTACTTCGGAAGCATTCTTTCGTTCTTGGCACTTATTCCATTCTTTACCATTCCATTGAACTTATAACTACACTGTTTTATAGCAATTTGCGTTTTTTAATGTTTTACCAGCTAGCATTCCACATCTTTCTATTTCGGACGACGCTTGGCCAGTGAACTCCGAGTGGCTACCTTCTTCTCGGCCTCCCTGGAGTCCTCCGTCCTGTTAAAGGGCCCCACCAAACAAAAGAGAAAATAGTATCATTTTCTTAAAGATACAGTGCTGATTTATGCCATTTGTGTACAAAGTAGATGCCTGATCTGATTAGGTATCCAAACAGTTTTTGTTAAAATTCTGATATTTTTAGGCAGAAAGTTCTCTTGTTCAATAGTCGAATTGTAAAAACTGTGAACGAAGATGAGTCAAGAACTGTGGGGTAAGTCAAGTTGTTAAGAGATGTGGAAATTATAATGTAAGGCAAACGTATTACAGCTTGATAAGTGGAATCTAGGTTTCGGAAAAGAAGGAAAAGGGGTGGAGAAACGAATGATACTTTGTGGATAAAATACGCAACTAATTACTTATTAATTATTATTAATTAGCCGGTTACCGGTCCTTCTTACGGATGAAAAGTATTTTGCACGGTTTTTACCTTTACCCGAGAAAAATACAGAGGAAGTAACCGTATTTTACTTTGTTTTTTGTTGTGTCTGACATTCTTCCAGAGCTTAAATCGCTTGCTTAGGAATTGTCTATCACCATTGAGTAAGTATGCAAGCCTATACAACACAACATATATGCCGCAATAGTTATTGAAATAGCATCATTAGCGAATGAGCGATACTCCTACATGAAATGTAGTGTCACACCCTAACCGAGCCCATTCCTCTCCTTTCTGCATGACGCAAAATAGTTATCACATTAATTACAGAAAGGAATCTGTAGCATGCCTGGTTTTCACGCAGTGGTTCTGGATTTGATTCCAAACAAGATCGGAATTTATTCTCCAATCCGCGATGGATGATACATAATTTACTTTATAACGCATAATATGTTATTGGTTTTCCACCTTACCCCCTCAATTTATCATCCTTATTAGGAGCCAAATAACACAACAGAAATTATACAGTATAACTCATTAAATTAATATTAAGAAGCCCTTATGATATAAACTAGTTAATTCATTTGCTTACACAGAACAGAGTTTTTCTTTATATATAAACATGTAATTGTAAACATGCCTTAAATATAAATGTACTACATTTGCCCTTAAAATACAAAATATGCAATGTACAATTAATATCACAATATTTTAAACATGCTACATTTTACATACTTATACTTTATTAACAGTATACATTTGAATATTTTATATTTACATTTTTACTATACCCGTACATGGAAAATTAATCAGTGAATAAATATAACTCATGCTTGCTATTACAATTATATACAATAATATACAATTCAATTGAAATGATAATTTTAAGAAAGAATAAAGATTGTTAATATTATAAAAACAGTTTTTTTAAAGAAATGATTCTCTTAAATGAATTTTTTTGTGACATGATACGAGAATGGAATGAATTAAATATTTTAGAACACATACCAAGGTATTACCAATAACCTAAAATGTAATTAAATTTGTAAAAAATATAGTATAATTTATGTTTATACATGTCTGGAACAGTTAAAAAAATACACGCTTTATCAGATTTCCATGAAATTTAGTACACACTTATAAAATCCATAGGAAGAACGCTAATGATTTTGGATCAAATCGGTTGACCGGTATCCGGGTAACGACCTTTTAACGGTTACATACTTTTTAAATAGCAAATCACAACTATACTACAAAGCCACGTGGCAAACTCACTCACTGACAATTTGTTTGCCCACTTCCAGTAGCAAATGCATACTTACAGCTTATAGCCTGTAAGCGACGAAAATATTCCAAAAAGTTCCTTTTTTTAATTTTAGTTGCAACTTTAAGGTCTGTTAAAACCTTCTTGGAGGCTTTACTGTAGTTAAACTGTAAGTTTTACAAAAAATCTATTGCATCAGCCGTAATGGATTTTGAGAGATCTACAAGTTTGGGCTTATGACTTTTTATCATATCTTAGATAGAGTTAGATTATTAAGTGCCAGTATGGTACTTTATGAGATTGTGTGGGGGAGGAAAAATGTCTGTCCGTCTGTCCGTCCGTCCGTCCGTCCGTCCGTCCGTCCGTCCGTCCGTCCGTCCGTCCGTGTGTCTGTACGCGCTCTAACTCAAATACGCTTTGTCGAATTTTAATGAAACTTGGTATACACGTTTATAATGTCCATGGGAAGAACCCTATTGATATTGGACCAAATCGGTTCACCGGTACCGGAGTAAAACCCAATTTAGTGTATATTTTAAAGGCATCATAACTCACATACGCTTTATCAGATTTTCATGAAACTTGGAATACCTATTTATAATGCCCATGGGAAGACGTCTGTTGATGCTGGACGAAATCGGTTGGCCGGTACCGGAATAATACCCAATTTAGTGCCTTTTTATGGTATCATATAACAAAAGGCGCGGTAACTCAAATACGCTTTATCGGATTTTCATGAAACTTCGTATACTCATTTATAGCGACCATGGCAATAAGCCTTTTGAATTTGGACTTAATCGGTTGACCAGTACCGAAATAAAGAGTAATTAACAGTCAAATTCATTATAATATTTTGGTTCAATTCGAAGCATTTTGATTGGCTCGCGGCCAACCAATCAGCGGGCGAGTCCCGTTACTAATGTAAATAATGTGGAATTCTGTAACAAGGCTTCAATTCCTCCTGAAACCTTCCTTAGTACAGGAGGGATAAATAGAAGGCACCTAATTCAAATGCAAAATCAAATTCTCGGTTCTTTCTTATAGCGTCTTCAATAAATGACAGATTATAAAGCTTCCTTCAGTTGCTATGGACAGTTGCCATCTACATGAAAAACAAATGTTCCCATATGAACGATTACAGATGAAATGCTGTTGTATAATGACTAATTATTTTGCTAAAATTGATTACAATTGAATTAAAGCATTGAATTTTACTTCAGCCTATGTCAGATTAATAATTCCTGACCTCTTAATAAATAAAAACATTAAAATTTGAGAATGGGTAGGTTGGTAACGCTGCTTCAACGAGGGCCTCATCCTAATTTATCACTCAGATATCGCGAATATTATAGTACTAATTAATTAAATAATTCAATATTGTAACATAAGAAATCTAGCAGGCACGAAATATAGCCTAATTTCGAAATACGATTATTTTTCTTTTCTGTGACCTACCACGAGATAGTATTCTCTGGTATTGGACACTGTTCATTCGCAGTGTGGTTTGGTCTTGGGGTAAGGTGACTGTCTTGTTGATCAAGAGATGTCACGTTCGAATCCACCCTAAACCCAATTTTTTTTTTTTTATTATTATAAGTTATGTTAAATTGAGTCTATTCCATTCTTGTGTTCTATTTTTGTCAATGTGCTTAAATAAGTATTATATTTTTCTTAAAAAAAAACTCGGAATTCATTGTCTTTCATTGACCTACAACATCAATCCTAAAGAATGATAACATTAGCCTATAAATGTTATTTCACGAACAGAAACTATCTTTAAAGTTATTGCGTTGCGTTAAAATTGCATAAGCCTATATTCAGAACAAAACTTCATTCCGCTAGGTGGAACTATCCTCTTCTTATTGGTTTACTGTTCTATTTCATTGTCAATGCATTTTGCAAAATGTTTACATATTTTAAGAATTTATTATATCAGTGTATACCAAAATGAATTAAGGTTAAGAATCAAACTTTAGACCTTTGTTCTTCCGTAAGCCCTACATGAATACTGTTATAATTATACCAAATAGAATACAAATATACAATACAAATCCTATATTGTATTTGTATAAACAGAAGGTACATTATTGTGAAATAACTGCAATTATAACTGATTTAAAAAGCATACTGGCACTTTGTTATATCAGTTTACCTGATTTTATTTTATAAGTGAATTTTATGTTTTCCTCACATTATGTAATTTTTTACACAGTTATAGGACAACTACAATCGTAAAATTTCGCAGGAATATTGGCATATCCTACTGTCATATGGATGCAAAATTTTATTTAAAAGAAACTGGCTGGATAGCCGTGAAGTCATTCACATCTATGGCAGTCTGGATCACCCACTTATTAACTTTGATGATTACCCTCTTCCACATGTACTAGAAATTTGAAATTTGGCAGACTTATAGCTTTTAGCCTATAACCGATGGGATGATTCCAAACAGTTCAAATGCTTAATTAACTGTTTAACGTATACTAAAAAAAAATAATAAAAATATTAATAATAATAAAAAAAAATATTTAAAAAAAACCTTGAAAGTTTTTAAATGCGTATTTGCACGCCTTAGATGTTTTGGCAAAAATAAGTATATTTCATGTTTCCTCACATATGTAATTTTTTACACACTTATAGGACTGCGTACTGTCGAGTAAGGAATTTATTGTAAATTCGTTCTGTTAATATTCTAGTGATCCACTTATTCCTTCACATATGTTGATCTAACTTTCTCAAGAAACCGTGGTCTAAATCATAATAGTTTCTTAAATATGGCCTATTAACTCCATCTGGCACTTTGTTTTATAACATTCCCCAATTTCATGTTTACTTGTAAGTGTTTTTAAAGTCTGTATTAAGAATTCCAGAACAGTTTGCCTACATACGTTCAAATCTGCGAACATCAGTAAGACAGAATTCAACGTGACGGAACAGTGAATTAGGCCTACGAACATGGGATTCCGTAAGCCCTATAGGCCTACGAATTAGTACTTTTTTTTTTTTGGCCTCCGAAGTGACATTCGGTGCTGCTGTTTGTGATAATTTTGTAATCCAACAAATCTTTAAATGTGTGTGTCAAAAGCAGGGGCAGATCCAGAACTTAATGAAGGGGGAACGACATAAAGAAAAGTTCGCAACTACTAGGGGGTATGGAAAGAGGGTTCCGGGGTCCTCCCCCGGAAATTAAAAAAAAATTAATGCAAAATAATGAGTGTTTAGGTCTTCTGAGTCATTCCTCACAATTTCTCAGCAGAAAAAATCATTTTTAAATTAATCGAAATAATTTATGTCATAGTATAAAGTGAGATTATATGGAGTTACAACATCCATTGATGTTATATCAATAGAGATTATATATTAAACGGAGTTACAAGTTATATTACTGCAATAGGTAAATTGATTCCCGTACAGGCCATGGAGGTCCTTAGGGTTCTAAGAGGTTAAGGCTCCAAGATTTTGAGGCATTCGGAACGTGAAGGTGGTAATGTTGTCATTGTTATGCGCCGGCCGTCTTTATCCCCAGGATTGCTCCTGGTATTCATTTCTGTTAAAAGGCTGAGTTGACCCCGGGGCGATTTATTACTGTAACTTATCAAAATATGTTTACCTATGCAGGAGAAATAAAATTACAATATTGGTATCAGATGGGAAACAGAAAATGATTTGGGGGAACGCCCCCTGACCCTCCTCCAACGACGCCCATGCGCAGGAAGAGGTCACCATCACGAAAGAAACCCCCTACATCCGTGCCTTATCTCTAGGTCAAACGTAAAGATACGATATCTTCGCGGTACTCCTTAGTAGTAACAATGGAGTGTTGCTGTTGAGTTTAGTGTACAATGAATATTATCAACTTGTCCTTTACTGTATATACAAACTGTTAGTGACTGATAACATATCAGAGAAAATAAGATGAAAGTTTACTCGGCCAGGAAAATCCCATTGTCATACTTCCTTGAATCATTATGCAGGAACTATCCCCAAGTTTTGTCGGATGGATGAATGGATCCAAAACTACGCTATATGTAATATTGTGTTGGCCTACTGTTGTATGGTTCATTAGCATCTTCTTCTCTTTAGCGATTATTTGCAGATCTAATATTTCTCCCGCATTACTCCTAACACTACTGTTCTTACCAGAATTTAGTTAATTTTATTTATACCGGGTATTCCCGAAACGCCTTCCACTTTCTGAAATTTTTTTCGTAAACAAATATGACGCACATGTATTGTTGGTTGCATGCTACATGGGTTTCAGGGGTAGTGCAAATTATTCTGTACTCTGTTTCGTGTTGAGGCGAAGGTTGTCAGGTGTAGCGATTTGTCACATTCTTGGCTACTCTTTTTTTTTTTTTTTTTTTTTTTTTTTTTTTTTTTTTTTAGAAATAGCCAGTGAAAGTGATTTGGCGACTGACGATTAAATTTGGGTATGAAAAATATTAGTAATGTATCAATGTACAATGCTACTGCTCAAATTATTACAGGATGAATATTATGTATATATTCGTTAATTCAGTTAATTATTAGAAATTTACAAAAAAAATGTTATAGTAGACAGGTCAATATTCAAAGACTTGGATATTGTAACTATTTTCAATTTAGATATGTAAGATAATTTAGTTCTTTTACTTGATAAAGTATGCACGCTAGGACTGAGACAATATCCAGAAATGTGATAAATTTTTAGATTACGTAAAAATCAAAACCGTCACTTATTGGATCGAAGTTGTACAACGGGTTACCTGATAATTCCACACTAATACATGTACCTAGTTACAGTGAATCCAAGTAGGCACAACAAATTCCATTGTTTTTGTAATCTTCATAGCAGGTAACAATTCTCTCCTCTCGACGGTCTATTTCGGTTGCCTTTTTCTTGGGGGCACCAGTATCTAATTGCAACTCTTCCCTGTTTTCATCGTCTAGATATGCAGTTTTTCTATAAGCTCATTAAAGGAAGGGTGGGCCTTGTCAATGATGAAATTCAGCAGATTATGCACCCTTCAAATGGATTCTATGTTGAAGGAAATCATTCTATATCAAAGACGGCAGTCAACTGTTGTCTCTAGAAATAAACTTCGCAGACAAAAAAAAATCATAAAAACTCCATAAAACTCCAGAATATCATCATTGATGTGGGTTATTTGTTACAAATCGGGTGGTAAAAAATAAATATTCAATAACAAATCAAAACAGTCGACTTTATATTAGGGAAATAAACTTCAGCTACGAAAAATCTCTTTAAGTCGCCAAAAATTGAAAGACTAAAATATATTACACCAAAAGGTGTTACTGTCATTCATTCCTTTGTGGAACAACAAAGCAAATAATACGCGGTGAAATACACATTTTCCATTTGTTGAGAAATGAGGGGTAAGTTATATATTACTATGGAACGAATCTTTTTAGTGGTACAAAATTCCTGGAACTAATATTTTGAAATCTTTCGGTTTATCTAAATGTGTCATTTTTTTCGCTGGAATAAGATAATTTTTTGTAAGAGTAATAATTATTTTTTGCACTCCTTAGCTAGTAAGTGGTACTTACGAACGTTGTTTACATGGATCGTAAGTTGACATTCCCACACAGTCTTGTTGCTAAGGGCGGTTGCGATGGGGTTAAATTACTTACGGTCCAAGCGCTACGTCATAATTCATTACGATACACTTCATAATACAAGCCTTTATGGGCACGGCCCCCAGGACAAATATTCGGTTCCCATAACAACAAACACATGCGAATCACTTTCTGAAATAAACATCTATTTTCAAGAATGTATTTACGTAATATTTTCAGGTAATATCACAATTAATCTAATTAAATTGATATAAATAATCATCGTGCAAAAAATAGCATGCAACACACGGGCCGTAAAGGCATTTACGGGTCTCGAAAACTTAAAAACCCCGGGTTTTCAATCTGTTTCCTCGACCCGTAAACGTGCCTTACGGCACTTGTATCGCAATATACTATTGTTGACGTCTATAAAGTATATTAATATTAAATCAAGACAGTATTTTATAGTTAGAAAACTACTTAAATCGGACAAGTAACCTTCTTCACCTAGAATGAATTTGTTTTCTTGAAGATTGGGTAGTTTAAATTTTCAGACATCCCATTTTCAAATATCTGTTTTTTTTTTAAGATCGTTATGAAACATTTCTTGGATAAGCTTTTATTAGATGTTGATAGTACTGAAATATTCCTACTGGATGGGGTTTCCGTAAAACTACTGAAGTTAAAGTGGGAGTGCTTCTTTATAAATCCCATTGATTCCATTGAAAATTATAATTTGTTATAATCATAAATTATATATTACAATTATACAGTGTGTGTGTGTGTGTGTGTGTGTTTTTTTTTTTTTTTTTTTTTTTTTTTTTTTTTTTTTTTTTTTTTTTTTTTTTTTTTTTTTAAAGATTGAAGGGGTACTGCCGCTTTTGACTTGACGGGACATTACCAGACTTACCCACATACAGGTATTTAGAATAAAAGAGTAGAATCACACAATACGCACAAGTTCTCTGAGGTGGATTCAGTTCGTATACATTTATTCTACCCGTAAGCTGCAATTTTTCTACGATACGACCACAGAGTTTCTTACACCTTTCACTAGAAGACGCTAAATTTAAAATGAAAAGTAGCGAGATTTGGGGCCTGACAGGTTTGCAACCAACCTCGGACCTACTGCGAGATATTGCTGATTATCTGATTTGTTTATAAGGGGAGTCATTTTCACAAGGACACATATAATTTAACACATGAAAAACTACAGAATAACCAGAGACAGTTATAGTGCTTTCACATTCGCCAGAGGTTTCAAGGCCACAACTTCTCACGTCTAATATGCCCCCACTGATCAGCAGTCAACAGTATTCCCCTTTGCGCAGAGGAGCTGCGCTGTCGCACACACTCATACGACACCAAGGGGGAACTCCCTACTGGCTTGTCATGTGACTGGCATTGGAGGGGTATGATGTCATATGAGCACGGTAAGTGGGGATATCATAGCCGTGCTACGTTTGGCCTTGAAACCTCTGGCGAATGTGAAAGGACTATAATTAACAGCAATATTAATCCAAATAAATGCAATTTGATGCCAAGAGGAAAGAGGTACAACAAACTCTAATGTTACAATCAGTAACAATGTAGTCTTGGTTACCATTGCAGCGGTGCTCTCTTCCCGATCGCAGTGCTAATGTCAGGTTCCACCTCTCGAAAATCATGGGATAGATAACGAACGTAACACAAAAAAGCTACTTTATTGCAAATGATATGTATAATCATTAATCACTTTGATTATTTTGTTTGGCATAAATTTCTTCAGATTTCAAAATTGTGGAAATTAATTATTTTCTCCTATATGAAATTGGAAAAATCTTTAAGGGGTATGCGTACCCCCACATACCCCTAGAAAAAAAGTACTGCAATTACATTATATTAACATTATTCATATTATTATATTATTCATATGAATGAAAACATTCTCTTTGCCATTAACAGAATATTCCGTTATTTCTAGTAGCAAGCTTGATGTCACATTTGAAGATATCATTCGATTAACTACTCTTTGCATAACTTCACAAACCATAAGTGTGTGATTATTAGTTGCCTTGGCATCGTCACCTTGACATCAGAATTAAGACAAGCATTTTCTGTCACAGATGATTATAACGAAACGTTAAATATATGGCGTAGTTTATCGACGATTATTCTTCATTTGCACATCTGAATTAGATTTTTTTAACCTTATGTTCTTAACCTCAGTATAAAGTTTGGTAGAAAAAGATTAAGAAGCGGTTCAAATATGACGGTCTTAGGAGAGATTTGCACTACTAGGGAGTGATTGGGGCTTCTCTAGAATATTATTATTTGCGATAATTTCTGCTATCCGTTCTACCTAGTAAATTTTATTTTAGGACTAGTTTGCAGCAAATTTTACAGATTCGTACTTTCTTTAATGTTGTATGTAGACCTCAACATTTCATCAGCATTAAGAGCGTGTAATGGTCAGACCCCAGGAGATAGGAGTCAACATGTCTGTAACTGTTAACGTCAAGTCTCTTCCTGGAAGCTTTATCGCCAGAAGGAGGCAGTTCGCCATACGCTATTATAGATAATGCCAAAAGGAAATAAAAACACGCATGCATATACATACTGGTCAGCTGCACGCAGGGAACTCAGTTAACCCGATCGCTCATAATTACACGTCGTACAAGCCTTGACTTAACAACTGTGTCGTCAGCGAACAGAATAACCAAATACATAGCAGACCCTTTTTTTCTTTCTTTTTACTTTCTCGCATATACATAGTATAGATAAAGTATTGTGAACGTGACAAAAAAATCGAAATCGAGATAACACCGGGAAAACATGTTTCTCGATACCGAAAAAAGTTCTTTTGGAATGACGTCTGGCCGTCTGCCTGTCTATGGACAAGCACAGCGGCTAAACGGTTTGTTTTTGGATTAAGGAATTTTTTCGGAATTTCATCGAACCGCCCTGAATTTGGTTTTTGTAACTGAAATTATAAGGGGACTTTTCATTAAAACTTTTTTCAAAATTTTGATTTTTTAAAAAATGGCTCTAACCATTTTAATAAAAATGTAAAATCTTAAAATTTTGTATACGACTAATGAAATAGGTATATCAGTTTTTCTGTAAAAATGACTTAGGGAGTACTTGACTCGTATACATTTTCAATTTTTCTACGCTATCTCCATTACATTGGGCGATACATGGACTCAGCACAGTCAAGGTGTAGATAAAATTAAGAAGAACATTTTTTGTTAAATACATTTCTTTATAAAATTAATAGGTATCAAGATAAAAACGAAATAACATGACTAAAATAAAATAAAATAAAATGATTAAAATATAAATGATATTCTTTTGTTGCTCATAGTAACAAGAAATGAAGTGGTCCTGGGTTAAAATCAACCCTCTTGGCCACCCAAATTTACCAGTAGGCTCTTGTAATTTATTATTATTATTATTAACAATTAACATGTGATGATTATAGTCATACACATAAAAATGAAAAAATGCTTATTTTTGTGCATTGCTGTTCTTTTGTGACCCATTTTAGGCACCAGAAAAAATTCTTGCCTAAAATTAAAGAGTATTGCCAAATTACAATATTTAGTAACTTATTTAGGTGCTTAAAATGTTGGTTTTTCGTGCCGAAAATTCCAAGGTCTAGAAATGGCATATTAAAACGGTGAACTTTTCCTACAGAAACTAGACTATACAATATTATTAAAGTGAACACATATTGCCTTACAGTCCTAAGTTGCTGTTGCTCTTATAGAGGTCTGTGCTCTTAATTGCCGCAGATGAATTTGTGGTGGAAATTCTAATGAAGGGAACAGTTATCTCCACATGACATCGCAATTATTGGAGTAAGTCAACAAAACAATTAGTTGAGTCTTTACGTCCTTGGTGTCTTGTCAGGCTTCTTCCGTTTGATTAGCTCCTCAAGCCTTACAACATCAGTCTAGGCATGAACAAATTGGAGGCTCGTATTATCTACAAAGAACTAGAATTTACATTACAGAATTGCATGTTCTAGCGTGATGTCCCAACGGCTGGAGTGATTTTGATGAAATTTTGTAATATTTCTCATTGATAGGGAAAACACTGTGGTGTCAACCCTTACAACGTTTGGAATTGGTTAAGTGTATATGATCATCTTGTTAACCAAACTTTTACGTCAATCCCCCAGCCTATCGCTCAAGGAAAAACATATTTGTACATGAAAAGATCCTGAATCTTGCCCAAGGACCCTTTCTTCCAGAAATATGTAAGACTTAGCACTCACAACTTTATTTCATTCAAAAGGAAAACATGCCCTTGATTTTTATGCGCTTGGTTTGAACCCGCTAATCCTGGGTCTAATGGAAAGCATGGGTCTATAAAAATACTAGCATAATTATGAATTCGATGAATTAACTAACGAGGTGGCAAAGATGAAAGTGTAGATATTCTTAAGTTCTTCGCGGTTATATCTAAAAAAAAAGAGGAGGTGGTGCTTTCAAATTTGTAATAGCCGAGCTAAAATTTGAACTACAATCTAAATTTTACAGTATGTTCTTGCTGGTATTAATTTTAGTGTGCCAGTGATCCAGATTTATACGAAATATTGCAACTCATTCAATTTTATTAGAATAAAGCTTGGGTTCTAAGTTACCTCTTAGGTATAAAGATCAGAGTAGCGTTGTTTTTCTTCCCCTGAGATCCTGGTTTTCCAACACGACACAAGGTAATGCAGAAAAGAAAGAAAACTTGATAGTTTTGCTTCTATACTTGATCCAAGATGTGTACTGAGCAAAAGTAAACAGCAGACTTGCCTTGACTTGACTAACTGTGTCCTGTCGTTTCATTGGTTAATCACACCTTCATACTTCATGCGCATACTTCACGATAATGCGACAAGCTCAGTCAGATGTTTACTTCCATTCCGCACACATCATATAGGCACATTATTTAAGTTATATCTTATGTAATTGTAAAAACATAAGTTCTGTTAAGTGAGTTGCTTTAAATCTAGCAAATAAGATTTCATTTGTTTTTATCGTTGCTTTGGCAAACTTCTTGATTCAGAAGAAAAACAAGTGACATAAGTTACTAAATACAAGACGTATTTTATAACATAATTAATTAATTCGTTTTACTTTTCATTCATATAATGTTGATGAAGTAGCTACATATTGTCAGTAAAAGTAATAGGCATAACATCTAATAATTTATATCATAGAAAAAAATTGCGAGCCAGGGCCTTTAGAACTTACGTTACCAATAAAGAAACATGCGAGGGAAAAGTTTGTCCAGCGGCGAGAAGATGCTGATTGTAAATATTTACAAAACATTGGGAATCGAACCCGGGACCCTTGGCGCTTAATCTAAAAAATAAAGTTCAATTGACTTTACTGTATGTAATCGACTAAACAGTATCAAAAACGAACTCTTGTGAACTGTGCTTTGTACTTTCACATTCGGTCGTTTACTTTCGCTCCATACACATCTTGGATCAAGTATAGACCGTAACGCCTCTTCCAAAACACGCGGACGTACGTAACTGCCACTGTCAAGTTGACTAAGGATTTGATCTAGCAACACCCAGATGTTGGTAAGGTTAGAAGACCGAGATTCTGATGCCCCCTCTGCTTTTGAAAGAATTGTTGAGCTAGAAATGTCTTGTTTCTTACCTAGGTGCAATGACCGATGATGCAGCCATAATCGTTGGTAGAGTTTCCTGTTGATCCGGCATCTTGTAGGAAATTGAGTCCAGGCTAAGTTCACAATTCACCCCCCCCCCCGAGGGGTGAAAACACTATTTTACCTAACAATTTACCACTCTTTTTACGTGGGTCCATTTTTTGTTTCATTAAAGCAGACAGGGGAAGAGATTGATTATATAGGCCTATATATATGCTCGAAAATTGGAAAATGGTTGTTCCGATCAAATTAAGTACAATTAGGGTTCTCTCAGGATTGTCTACCAAAAAGAGTTGGGTAAATTAAATGAGTCAATTCGTTCAGGTGCTGGATGTTTATTGCCACAAAACTGAGTGTAGAGTAGGATTACTCCCACAACGTCTCTGGCCTTGAAGACTAACCCAGCCAGCGAGCTTCTAGTTACGTCTCGTTACCAAGATGCGCGGATTCGCTGCGCGTAAGATCAGTGACCTACTGCTAGGCAGAGAGTAAAGACCATGGTCCACGTTGCCAGTGGTAGAAAATACTGCAATAGTTGAGTGGAGGGATAATGCCGCACAGACAGAGACAGACAACACGTGGAGTGGGAAAGCCAATCAGGGTGCGGCTACCTCCCCTAGCCAGGAACTCTACGAGCGGTGAGACTCGCTCCTAAGGTATATACGTAAAAACCCAGAGACGTTGTGGAGGTAATCCTACTCTATTAGAAAACACTATTAAGTCTCCATTCAAACTATGACAGCTTAAAGCTAACAACTGAACTAACCATCGAAAGAGCCCGTAGGGGTTCCATGCAAATAGCCTGCTCTTAAACGAGGATAAAACACAGAATCGTTTTTGTAGTTTACAAACTTTAAACTCCTGTCAGATTGAGAAGAGTGAAATAAGAATTCTGGGTTTAGTAATTGATAGTTCTCTTTCGTGGGCAGTTTGTATTACATTATCAAGAGTTATTTATATGTTAAGAGCTTCTATTGACTTGGTACCTGATAATTATGGAAAAACAGCTTACTTCGAATTTTTTCAATCTGTGTTGAATTATGGTCTAATATTATGGGGAAACAGTTGCCACATAAATAAGGTGTTGTTACTACAGAAGAAAGCCATGAGAATAATAAATAAGGCTCCTCTTAAAGAACACTGTAAGCCTTTATTTATGAAAAGTGGTATATTAACTGTGATAAATTTATATGTTTTTTCATGTTTACAATATGCGCACAAGAACTCTAATGTTAGTTTATCTGTTCATAGATTAGATATCCATAATCATGATACAAGAAATTAGTTAATGTTAGATGTTCTCTACAGTAGGCTAACCAAATGTCATAACAGCTTTTTCCATTATTAGTCTGAAACTATTTTAATAAACTACATAATGACTGCAAACTCTTATATTTCAAAATATTTAAGGAGAGATTATACAAATGGCTCTGTTTAAATCCATTTTATAACATAAAGGAATATTTTTATTTGAAATCTGTAAAATGTTGACTGTTTTTTATATTCTGACGTTGTCCATTGCACATTTGTAAGTGTTTAAAGACATTAAAGAGTTCTGTATTCTGCATTGATGATTGAATGTCTTTTTCTTATAGGCTAGACCACGGGTGCCACTGTGCGGTGGGGTAATGTCTCCCACTATAGTCGCCCTTGACTTCAGCATAAAGCAGTTTCAACGTGACACTGAACATGAAGAGCAGGTTTCATACGTCACAGAGTGGATGGGGGACTAAAACGTTTCTCCTCAGTTGCTCAGGTATGGGCTAGACTAAAAATCTGATGTGAAAGTCACATAACTTCCTCTGCCCAAATAAAAGTTAGCAGTATTCACATATCCTTGTACAGAAACCCAAGACACAATTTTACGCTAATTATCCTATAAATACCTCTTCTTTCAATGATGCGACTAAAAGCGCAGTCTATATAACAAACTTAAAAAAAAACAAAAACAAAAACAAATGACTACAGACGTTTATTGAACTTTCTGCCGTAAAATATAATTTCCGAAATTTATCGAATATTTCCCTCAGATACATCTTTACTCTATGCATGGCCAACAATACATCTTTCTCACTTCACATTCTTATATAAAATAAGAGGCCGTGAAAGAGCGCGAATTCAGTTGTTCATCACGTAAGACAAACTTTCTACAAACAGTGGGTGAACAGTGGGTGGCTTGTAACTACCCTCAGAGAATTTTCTCGAAAAAATGTTTCAAATAAAAGTTTTAGCTCTTAGTATAAGCAACCTATGTGCAAAATTTAAAGAAAATCGTTAGAGCCGTTTTCGAGAAAATCGCGAAAAACGAAAATTTCTTCATGTAAAGTCCCCTTAAAAATAAGAGAAAATAGTCGCCAATCTTATCCTCACATCTTCAGAAGGTACCTGACCCAAATACGAAATTTTGTTTTCATACGATTTTCCGTTTTGGAGCTAGCTTGTTCACAGATATTTTCCACACAGACACACAGACACACAGACATGTTTCCAAAAATAGTATTTTTGGATTCAGGGGGCCTTGAAACGTGAATATATGCTAAAAACTCAACTTCGAATTTTGGGGTCGAAAACAATACTTCCTCTACCTATAGTACCTATGGTACGGGCAGAGGAAGTAATAATCTTCTAGGTCTGTTGCTATAATACAATTTAATTTAAAACAACTTCCAAAATTATCCTTCAATATTCCGAAATATATTACGTACTGTCAATGGATTCTCGAAGTAATAATCTTCTAGGTCTGTTGCTATAATACAATTTAATTTAAAACAACTTCCAAAATTATCCTTCAATATTCCGAAATATATTACGTACTGTCAATGGATTCTCGAAATAGGCATAAATATTATTTCAATTCCCGGTACCTTAATACTGAACCTAGAAAAATCCTTTCTTGTTCAGGATGTGTGGAACCGGTGTATGTTTAATGAATGAATGAATGAATGAGCCACATGTGTCCCATTCAGGGCTAGAGAAGGCGAGAATTTATGAACGCTCTTTCACCAAGCTCGAATAGATGGCGCTATAGTCGTGCAATTGAAATAACGGTCGCCATGAAGAGTCGTGTGGTAACTTTCAAGATGGCAGGAAGTGAAATGCTATGTTTCTGTGCTTCTGAGTTGTGCATGAGTATGCGGCATATCTTTACAGACAGATTAAGTGAGTATAAATTTTACATTATTCTTCAAGCAAAATTTATTTCATGTAATGCTTAAAATCATGAACGAGTATTTCGGGATTTCGTTAATGCACAATATTACGGCACAATGATGTTCTAAAAGTAAACGGTGTGTTTATGTAGATATCTCGTTCTATAGATCCTGTGTTGAGCGAAACTCAGATCAAAATATACAAGCATGTTATAATATACAATACTTATTCAAGCTGGAAATATTCATCCATATTGTAGAAGGTGTGAGTCGTTAAAAATTCCTTGAGAGATCTTTCGAAAGATTTGCCTTTAAATCCATATTACTCGTAATTCAATGTTTTTGGGGAGCTTATTGTATATCTGTGTTGCAGAGCAATAAGCACCCTTGTGGAAAGGTTTAATGAATGAGCTGGTCTATGAAGATCATTCATATTCCACGAATATTGCAATTAGTTTCAAATATCTCAATATTATGTACCATGTTATAGCCTACATTACATAGTATATTATATTCCCCTGTAAAATTGAGTTTAAATTATTTACACTATAAAATCCAGTAATCGGTATTTTAACCATACTCTTTTGTTTCAAGTATTTCTAGAATATTCCAGTAGGCTACATTTATTACGCCATACCAACAGTGTTTAATTTCTAAATAGGCTAGGTATGGTATACGTTTAAATCCATCAATTTGAAAAACTCTTCATTTTGGGATTTCTAGGTGTAGATTAAATATATCGGTATTGCGTAATAAAAATGTACCTACTAGAATATTCTAGAACTGGTTGAACCAAAATGGCACTATGAAAACATTTTCGTCTGTGGAGCTGGTGTAAGGACGGTTTTTAAAACTTTTTTTTAAAATGTGCTATTCAGGGAAAGTGTAAGATTACTACCATTATTATTATTATTATTATTATTATTATTATTATTACACTTGTAGTTGGTGGTAACATCGTACTAAGTTAATTATTACATAACACAGATTGGAACCCTTAAACATTTCAAGCAACTATGTTAGTTCAGATTTCCGTAATTTTATTGTTTTTTACCAATGGCAAATTTGAAAATAATATTATAACCACAACAGAAGATATCGTTAGAAATTAAGCTTTTTAAAGTTAAATATTGAACTAAAGGTTTCTATTTTTGTTTAATTTATATGCCTCTTAAAACCCCCATGATTTTCTATTAAATAAATGAATTATATAATTTTCCCAGGAGTATGCTAATTTACACACAGCCGGTCCGTCATTATTTTACATGATAGACACATGACCAAAGTACACAAAGCAAAGTGAAAATCATCTGATCTGCAAAAGTACATGTTTATTTCGCTGATAAATCCAACAAACTTCATTATGTATGTTCACAGGAAAATAATCCTACACATTTTTATCTCAAATTTATAACAAGAAAGCTATTTACGTTAAGCTTCAAGCGCCGACGTGTATTTTTGGAATTTTATTTATAAACTTTTAGTGGTGATTAGGTGGAAAAATATTTTACCCTCTTTCATGTCCTATGCATTATTGTTCCAACATATTTTTAAAATAACGTGCATAAATTCAATTTTTGCAAAACTGAAGTAACTTTTTCCGAACTTCAGAAATTGTAGTTGAAAAGTACAGAACTAAGTTATATTCTTTTGTCAATAAAAATCTAAACCAGATGGTTTTGATTTTATTAAATGTTGCTAAGTTTGGGCATAATTTTAATTGCAGTGTGTTTTGCATTCGAATATCTTTGGTGTTTTTGTTGCAGGAAGCTCCGAGTCGTATGGATGGGGCTTTTCATCATAGTTCTCAAGCTTGACGGAAGTGGAATGCTTCAGGTATGTTCCAGTACATCATTATTCATTACGTTTCAGACGAGAAACCAAAACAGAAAAGTCATCCTAAAACTGAACAATTCAGCTTCATCTTTGCAGACAGAATACTTACTGTAAGTGCTACAAATCATAAAATATTTATTCCAAAAAAAATCTTTAAAACATAATTGCGGAAAAACATACATTTAAAATCCTCTAATGGTTCCAGAGTAAATAAACAAAGATTGTGCAACACATCCTGAATAATTATTTGATATTTAAATTGGTTGTCTGTCTGCAGTTACAATATGTTATGATTAAACTTTTTCCTATACAATTTCACTTTTCAAACTGCCTTTTCGCGTATCGAAAATCTAATTATAGCTGCACAGGAAAATAATACAATCCAAAAACACAGCTAACCCTTATATAAGGTAAAAATAGTAACAGATCCAGTCAGGGACGGGATTTAGATTCTCTCTCCCACACTCACGCCTCCTATTTCCATTGTTCTATAACAGCGTTTCTGACCCTTTTTGAACCCGAGGACCTCTAAAATGTCTACAAAATTTTACGGACCCCTAATTTTACATCCCACTTTTAAAAGAAGGCCTATATTCTTAATATTTGGGGTATTAATTATAGGTTATTAGGCCTATAACGAAATATGTGAAAAAAATTTACTTCTTTACTTTCCACTTGCTTTATGATATTTTTTAATTATGTCTACGGACCATAGGTTGAGAAAAGCAGTTCTATAATATCGAACTCTCCAGGAATATTTCTATGATATGGCAAAAGCTGATACTGATTGCAATAGGCTATAGCACAACATTATTATATCTCCATTTATTGCAGCCCTATTTTGCACCACAGAAAGTTAGGGCTATAGTTAAATACAAATAAAAGCATATTTACTATTATAAACAAGTACAATGAGAGTCAACCACAATGAGCCATCAACTACTAACTGTAAAAAACATTTTACTAGAAACCAAAAAAAGAAAACCTAGTCCTGTAATCTATGAATTTGCAATTATTGCAATATGTTGAATGTACTTTTGAAATTCGTGAGAGCAGCATTTGTTATTAAATATGCAATGTAATGGCTTGTCATAGCTTTTGGTACAGGAGTCCAGATGGAGAAAAATGCCATTCGTGCTGAATTATACATAGGACACTCAAATTTGAAGCTAAGAAAATTTCAAATTTACCATGCCCTGTCATAAACTGTGTAAGAATAAAGTTGGGTTTAACATATTTTCAATTTAATCTATCAATAACTGAAGGGAAGAATAACTGCTTAGGTAGTAAATTAGTAAGTTAGTTTTGTGCTTGTTTTCCAACATTGTATGTGACATTCAAATTCTGCATAAATTTTATGTACAGAAAATGAAATATCAACGACTAGCAGTACTAGATTGTAACAGGCCTATTCCTGTCATAGATGGTGGCTCGACTCGTTTTTTAGGGGGAATCTAAGTGAAAGAATCCAACAGCTTAGGCCTATATGCATATCTCAAGTCAATAATAGTAATACGCTTAGACCTATAGCTAGAACTAATAAATCATTTGCACTATTTCATCAAAACATAAGGGGGCTGGAAAATAAAATTGAAGAATTTAACTTAGCCATTCAGGATACAATTAATTCTAATAAACAGGAAATTCAAGTTATTTGTCTAACGGAACACCACTGTGCAGAAACAGATCTGGAACAATTAAAAATTGATAATTTTTCACTATGTTCAAAATTTTGTAGACATTCCATTAAATGTGGAGGTGTGAGTATATTTATCAAAAGAAACTTACATTTCAGTGATATAGACACAAGTTCCTTCTGTAAAGAACAGGATTTTGAGTGTTGTTCAGCCAGATTGAATTTTGACAATGATACATTTGTAATACTAGCCATTTACAGGGCACCATCAGGTAATTTCAATTATTTTGTAAATCAGTTAGAAAGGGTTCTTAATTCACTGTATAGTACTAATGTAAATATTATCCTGTGTGGGGACTTTAATGTAGATTTCTCAATTGATAGTGAGAAGAAGATCAGACTGATATCTTTATTGGGTAGCTATAATCTAGATTTCATAGTAAACTTTCCAACGAGAATTCAGAACGACTCCCAAACAACAATAGATAATATATTCATAGATATAGAAAAACATTTTAATTTTAAAGTACTTCCAATATTAAATGGATTATCAGATCATGATGCACAAATGTTAGTGCTGAACAATATTAAAGTAAATTCGAACAGTAAACATGCTCATAGTAATATGACTAGAGTAATGAATGACGATTCAATTTTAAATTTCAAACAAGATCTTGCGAATGAAAACTGGGAATCTATGTTATCCTATGACAAAGTAGATAGTAAATTAAGTGAATTCCTAAACATAGTGTCACGACATTTTGAGGCAAATTTTCCAAAAAATAAAACTGCTAATTTACCTAATTCAAGGAATAACACATGGTTAACTGCTGGTATTAAAATATCATGTGCAAACAAAAGAGAGCTCTACCTAAAATATAGAACTAGTAACAACCAAGCTCATAAGGAATACTATAAAAAAGTATTGCAACATACTGAAGAAAGTAATCAAAGAAGCAAAAAGTAGGCATTTTTCACAAATAATTAATAAATCAAATAATAAAGTTAAGACTGTATGGATTATAATAAAAAACGAAACGGGGAGAACAAAGGGAAACAATGATTGTACATCATTAATATACCAAAACATAAAACTAGACAATTTATCAGACATTACAAATGCTTTTAATAGTCACTTTATAAATATTGCAGAGAAATGTATTCCTATAAATAATATTAACATTAAGGCAGTAGACCTACTAACAAAATCTACAGTTTGGAACCATAGATTTCAATTGAACCTGACTTCCCACATAGAAATTGAAAATATAATCAAGTCTCTCAAAAGTAAAAGCTCGTCTGGATGGGATGAGATAAGTAATAAGTTATTAAAAAGCTGCTCATCGGAACTCAGTAAACCTCTTAGTCACATATGCAATTGTTCATTAGAAAATGGAATATTTCCAGAAAGACTTAAGCATGCTATTGTTAAGCCCCTCTTTAAAAAAGGTGACAAAAATCTACCATCAAATTACAGACCTATATCACTCTTAACCTCATTTTCAAAAGTTTTTGAAAAAGTCATGTACAACCGCATAATACACTATCTTAATTTGAATGACATTCTTACTTCATCTCAGTTTGGATTTAGAAGTGGCATGTCCACTGAGAATGCTACATTTCAACTTACTACAGAAATATTGGAAGCGTTAGATAAAAAGAAATATGCTCTGGGAATTTTCTGCGACTTAGCTAAAGCATTTGACTGTATAAATCATGAAATATTACTTCAAAAATTGGATCATTATGGGTTCGATAATTTAACACTTAAGTGGTTCAAATCATATCTTTCTGATAGAACTCAAAAGGTAATAATAAATGGAAATGAATCTAACCTAGGGATTGTTAAGAATGGGGTACCTCAGGGATCAATACTGGGACCTTTGCTCTTTTTAATTTTCATTAATGACTTGCCCTATAACTTAAGTGGCGAATCAAAGGTATTGCTCTTCGCAGATGATACTAGTGTACTTGTAACAGGAACGTCACAAGAACATATTTTATCAAGAATAGCTACAAAGGCTTTTCACGAGTTAAACACATGGTTTCTAGCTAATAAAATGACACTTAATATTGATAAGACCCATTTTATACAATTTAGGACAAAAAACAGA
The DNA here is from genome assembly GCA_964059195.1 of Ectobius pallidus. Classification (NCBI taxonomy): domain Eukaryota; kingdom Metazoa; phylum Arthropoda; class Insecta; order Blattodea; family Ectobiidae; genus Ectobius; species Ectobius pallidus. The sequence continues at coordinate 127,886,405 of CAXKWD010000005.1, forward strand.
TGTATCTCAAATCTTGAAATTAATTATGGAACACAAATCATACAAGAAATTAGCAATGTAAAATTTTTAGGACTGCAAATTGACCAAAATCTTGACTGGAAAACACACATAGAAATGATAAGTCCAAAACTGAGTTCAGCATGCTTTGCTTTAAGAATTTTGAATAATATATTAAAACAGGATGCATTACTTATGGTATATTTTGCATATTTTCACTCGGTAATGAGGTACGGGATCATTTTCTGGGGCAACTCTACCCATAGGGAGAAAATATTTAGATTTCAAAAGCAGGCAATAAGAATAATATGTGGAAAGAAAAAAAGGGAATCTTGTAAACCGCTGTTTGAAAAATTAAGAGTCCTCACTCTTACAGGGGAGTATATATACTCTGTTATGTGTTTTGTAGTGAATAATATTGATAAATTTCAAACTAATTTTAGTGTACATGGACGTACTACCAGAAACATGAATGATCTACACAGACCAAATAACTCGTTAAAACTCTTTCAGAAGGGTGCGTATTATTCTGCAGTACAGATATATAACAAGCTTCCAAACAACATTAAATTATTATGTATTCAAAGAAAGATCAAACCTTTCAAAACAGCTGTCAAGGAATTTTTAATAACTCACACCTTCTACAATTTGGAGGAATATTTCCAGCTTGGATAAATTTGGCAGCTTGCAGTTTCTGTAGACCTATATTATTGTTATAACATGCATGTATTTTTTGATCTGACGTGTTCTATATCCTTGAGCCCCGCTCAACACAGGATCTACAGGACGAGATATCTACATCTACATCTACATCTACAATAGCTCTGCAACTATCAGTAACAGCTTTTACGATACAGCATACAGAGTGTTAATGAATAACACCGAAATATTTAACCTGTGTATAGAGGGGACAAAAACAAACTACTTTTATCCGGAGATTGTTGCTCTCTGACGTAAAATGTGTATGCTATAGGGCAGCGTATCTCAACCTTTTTGAACTCAAGGACCTCTAAAATGTCTAATTTTTTTTACGGACCCCTAATTTTACATCCCAATTTTTTGCTATATGTAAGCCTATATTCTTAATATTTGGTGTATTAGGTCATTTTAACGAAATAATTCTAAATACATTTTTTTTAAATCGACGGAAACACAGTTATTGAATTGGATGTAAACTATTGACAGTAAAATTATATTTTGAACAGACTTTTAATATGTATTACCAATTTGATGATCTAATTAGGAATTATGTTATTACTCACTTTTAATGAGACGTTTGAGCTTGTCGCCTCTTGCAGAACTCTTGGATATTTGGCTCAATGTTAGTCAAATTTAGTCGAAGATCAACAGGTATTTGAAGTCGGTTTCTGTATTTTGTTTTTAGTTAAATAAGCGATGAAAAACCCTTCTCATAAAGATAGGTTGTTGAAAACTGCATGGCGCCTCTAATAACAAATTCCGACAAAATCTTATTTTTCAGGGTTTTGAATGAAAGAGGGAACAATAGAAGTTTCAAACTGTGGTTCGTAGCTGCAAAAGTAAGGAAACTTGCATAGGACCTGTATTTTCGAAGATTTTAAGAACTTTGACATCTAGTGTCCATTTTATGTGAAAAATTGTTACTTCTTTACTTGCTTTATGATATTTTTTAGTTATGTCTGCGGACCATAGGTTGAGAAACGCTGCTATAGGGCAATTAAGTCATTACAATTTGGTACTCATAAGTCAATAATGAAGCGAAATAGTGTTAAAATTTTTATTAAATTGACTACATGTCTTCTTAGTGATCAATAAAAACTTAATTCTTAATCATTCATCGACAACTAGACTATGTCATAATTTAGAGTTTTCATCATCTGTAAAATTTACAGACTAATCGCATGACTGGCCACCACTGCATTAGTTTTTTTTATTCATAACTCCAATGTTAACAACGAAGTTCCTTTGATTTGAATTTTTTTAATGTTAGAAGTCAGTGGCGACCATGCCCTGGGAAATGTTATGATGTAACAGGAAAAATTGAATCCATAGAGCAAAAGTCTCCTATTAAAAGTTGCTTGTCTATTTCCCTTCTGTACACAGGTGTTATTCATTAACACTCTATATAATACAAATTACATTACTTCGATGATAAGATGAGTCTATTTTACTCACGCTTAAGTAATGAGATTGTTTATACACCGTCATTTGACCACGCATAGGAACCACATATTCATTACTATTATTTTGCATTTATTCGTTTACACTTTCTGTGTGCCAAAACCAAGTAAAGCCAGTCTTTTAATTTTCTTCAATGTTTTTCTGCCAATTAGCCTATCTTTTATATTTGTCATTTGTGAAAACTTTGATCTTTTCCATTAACTGATTTTCATTTTTCACAATATTTCTTATATATTTAGGTCAAATGAAAAGGAGTTTTAAAAGCGTTGACTTACATTGATTTCTTAAATTACAGAGAGTAAATAATAAAAGTGGACAGAAGTACAAGAGGACAGCAGAAACTCAACACCATTTCATTATCGCCTGCATATCAAGACTGTTGTCATCTCAAACTGTCTGCATATCAAAAGGTCTATAAAATCTAAACATCTTCGGGTGATACAATGGACTCAATCTCAAAAATTTGGTGAGCACTTTTTTAACCCTTCCAGTGTTTGTTGATATACAGTATTTATACAGAGTGATAATGAACAACGCCACAATATTTTCCCTTCATATAGAGGGGTCATAGACAAGCAACTTGTATTACTTATTATTATTCTTACGCTCTATGGATTCAATATTTCCTATTATAGCATAAAACCTCCCAAGGGTATGGCCGCCACTGACTTTTAACATTTGAAATGATGCGAAACAAAGGAACATTGTTGTTAACACTTGAGTTATGAATACAGAAACTAATGCAGTGGCGACCAGTCATGTATATATATTATATATATAGGCGAGTTTATCTACACCATACGGCGTCTCTTGCATCCACGTTTCCATCGTTTTCTGTCACTGCAGTCCTCATCTGTCATCTGCCTATCTTCCATGGACTGTCTCACACAGTAGTCATGGTCTTCCTCTTTTCTTTCGGCGAGAATGCTGCCAATTATATATTTTCAATGGCCATCTTTCAGGTGACATTCTTCTCAAATGACCATACCAGCTTAGACGTCGTCCCTCAATTGCGTCGATGATATTTATTGCTGTCACTTGCATTTGTTCTCGTATCGTTTCATTTTTTATTTTCTGAAGTTTAGAGACACAGCAGCTTCTTCTCCAATAAACCATTTCAATTGCTTTTAATTTGTTTTCATTTCTCTTTGAAACCTCCCATAGCTCAGCCCCATACAACATAATACTTTCAACTATTGTTTTATAGATTCTTCTCTTTATATCTGTTTGTATGGTATTGTTCCAAATTATAGAATGTAACTGTCTAATGGCAAATCTTCCTTTTTGTAGTCTGTGTCTAATTTCCATCTCACTGCTTCCTTCGTATGATACCATTGTTCCTAGGTACTTATAAGTTTTACAGCACTTAATAATAGAGCCATCTTCCAATACTATGTCTCTTCCTACACTTCCAACAACCATGTATTCAGTTTTAGACAAATTTATTTCTAAGCCCCAGCATCTATATTCATCCTGTAATTTTCTAATCATATAGTTTCTGTCACTTTCATCTTCAGCGAAAATTATTTGATCTGCAAAACTAAATGAATACAGTACATCATCATTTATCTGTATACCCATGTTGGAAAGCAGACCAGTCATGTGATTAGTGTAAATTTTGCAGATTAAGAAAACTCTAAAATTATGAGATACCTGTTAAGAATAAGGTTCATACTTATATTTGGTTTTTGTATGTCATACCACACACTTTAAAACGGAACTTACACTGGTATTTTACATAAAATAACGTTTATGCATATAAACCATGCACTACATTTTTCAATACAAGGTTTATTTGAAACAGAGATGCACAGGATATTCCAATATATTATGATGTTAACTTCTAGGAGTTATAAAAGAAATGTTGCACTTTCATCATTGCATCACTCAAACGTCTTCATAAATGTTGTAATAATCATATGTTGTTGTTTATGTTGCATGTTACCCTATGTATTGAATATTTATCAAAAGAAACTTACATTTCAGTGATATAGACACAAGTTCCTTCTGTAAAGAACAGGATTTTGAGTGTTGTTCAGCCAGATTGAATTTTGACAATGATACATTTGTAATACTAGCCATTTACAGGGCACCATCAGGTAATTTCAATTATTTTGTAAATCAGTTAGAAAGGGTTCTTAATTCACTGTATAGTACTAATGTAAATATTATCCTGTGTGGGGACTTTAATGTAGATTTCTCAATTGATAGTGAGAAGAAGATCAGACTGATATCTTTATTGGGTAGCTATAATCTAGATTTCATAGTAAACTTTCCAACGAGAATTCAGAACGACTCCCAAACAACAATAGATAATATATTCATAGATATCGAAAAACATTTTAATTTTAAAGTACTTCCAATATTAAATGGATTATCAGATCATGATGCACAAATGTTAGTGCTGAACAATATTAAAGTAAATTCGAACAGTAAACATGCTCATAGTAATATGACTAGAGTAATGAATGACGATTCAATTTTAAATTTCAAACAAGATCTTGCGAATGAAAACTGGGAATCTATGTTATCCTATGACAAAGTAGATAGTAAATTACGTGAATTCCTAAACATAGTGTCACGACATTTTGAGGCAAATTTTCCAAAAAAGAAAACTGCTAATTTACCTAATTCAAGGAATAACACATGGTTAACTGCTGGTATTAAAATATCATGTGCAAACAAAAGAGAGCTCTACCTAAAATATAGAACTAGTAACAACCAAGCTCATAAGGAATACTATAAAAAGTATTGCAACATACTGAAGAAAGTAATCAAAGAAGCAAAAAGTAGGCATTTTTCACAAGTAATTAATAAATCAAATAATAAAGTTAAGACTGTATGGAATATAATAAAAAACGAAACGGGGAGAACAAAGGGAAACAATGATTGTACATCATTAATATACCAAAACATAAAACTAGACAATTTATCAGACATTACAAATGCTTTTAATAGTCACTTTATAAATATTGCAGAGAAATGTATTCCTATAAATAATATTAACATTAAGGCAGTAGACCTACTAACAAAATCTACAGTTTGGAACCATAGATTTCAATTGAACCTGACTTCCCACATAGAAATTGAAAATATAATCAAGTCTCTCAAAAGTAAAAGCTCGTCTGGATGGGATGAGATAAGTAATAAGTTATTAAAAAGCTGCTCATCGGAACTCAGTAAACCTCTTAGTCACATATGCAATTGTTCATTAGAAAATGGAATATTTCCAGAAAGACTTAAGCATGCTATTGTTAAGCCCCTCTTTAAAAAAGGTGACAAAAATCTACCATCAAATTACAGACCTATATCACTCTTAACCTCATTTTCAAAAGTTTTTGAAAAAGTCATGTACAACCGCATAATACACTATCTTAATTTGAATGACATTCTTACTTCATCTCAGTTTGGATTTAGAAGTGGCATGTCCACTGAGAATGCTACATTTCAACTTACTACAGAAATATTGGAAGCGTTAGATAAAAAGAAATATGCTCTGGGAATTTTCTGCGACTTAGCTAAAGCATTTGACTGTATAAATCATGAAATATTACTTCAAAAATTGGATCATTATGGGTTCGATAATTTAACACTTAAGTGGTTCAAATCATATCTTTCTGATAGAACTCAAAAGGTAATAATAAATGGAAATGAATCTAACCTAGGGATTGTTAAGAATGGGGTACCTCAGGGATCAATACTGGGACCTTTGCTCTTTTTAATTTTCATTAATGACTTGCCCTATAACTTAAGTGACGAATCAAAGGTATTGCTCTTCGCAGATGATACTAGTGTACTTGTAACAGGAACGTCACAAGAACATTTATCAAGAATAGCTACAAAGGCTTTTCACGAGTTAAACACATGGTTTCTAGCTAATAAAATGACACTTAATATTGATAAGACCCATTTTATACAATTTAGGACAAAAAACAGATGTATCTCAAATCTTGAAATTAATTATGGAACACAAATCATACAAGAAATTAGCAATGTAAAATTTTTAGGACTGCAAATTGACCAAAATCTTGACTGGAAAACACACATAGAAATGATAAGTCCAAAACTGAGTTCAGCATGCTTTGCTTTAAGAATTTTGAATAATATATTAAAACAGGATGCATTACTTATGGTATATTTTGCATATTTTCACTCGGTAATGAGGTACGGGATCATTTTCTGGGGCAACTCTACCCATAGGGAGAAAATATTTAGATTTCAAAAGCGGGCAGTAAGAATAATATGTGGAAAGAAAAAAAGGGAATCTTGTAAACCGCTGTTTGAAAAATTAAGAGTCCTCACTCTTACAGGGGAGTATATATACTCTGTTATGTGTTTTGTAGTGAATAATATTGATAAATTTCAAACTAATTTTAGTGTACATGGACGTATTACCAGAAACATGAATGATCTACACAGACCAAATAACTCGTTAAAACTCTTTCAGAAGGGTGCGTATTATTCTGCAGTACAGATATATAACAAGCTTCCAAACAACATTAAACTATTATGTATTCAAAGAAAGATCAAACCTTTCAAAACAGCTGTCAAGGAATTTTTAATAACTCACACCTTCTACAATTTGGAGGAATATTTCCAGCTCGGATAAATTTGGCAGCTTGCAGTTTCTGTAGACCTATATTATTGTTATAACATGCATGTATTTTTTGATCTGACGTGTTCTATATCCTTGAGCCCCGCTCAACACAGGATCTACAGGACGAGATATCTACATCTACATCTACATCTACATCAACTGAAAGTAAAATGTGTTTTCAACTTACAAGGGAACCGCATGGGTTGTCATGTGGAAACCTGTCCTCAAATCTTGCATGTCGGTAGGTCTTCATTCCAGATAGACACAAGGAAACAATTAGCTCCTCATATAAACTCTTTAAGTGGGTGAACATTAATTGCAAATTTTGCAAATTCAAAACATTGAGTAACCTCAGACAGCTGTCAGCAGGAGGGGTTACTGAAGCCTCCGCTACTTACAGTCACAGTGCTGCATAACACCGTTCCCGCTTTCCAAGTAGGCCTTACTTTGTCTAGTCTCTCCCTTTCCTTAGCACTAATAGCTCACACGGGGAACACTGAAAACCTTTATTTCTACAACACAAAATATTAACAGTGATCAATCTATATATATTTACTGTTGTAATTTACATAAAGAATAGACAGTCAGAATTGCAGTATAGAAATAATATTCACTCCCACGATACTAGATTCAGTAGTCATATATACATTCTGTTCCAACGATTATTCAAATCTCTGAATAGTTATGAAATCATAGGACATAAACTGTTTAATAAACTATCTGTATCTACTCAACATACTCATATCATTGTATTTAGAAAAAAATTACATAATTGGTTAGTTTGTAACCCTTTTTATACCTTGGATGAATACTTCAACTGTAATAGTGTAATTTAGCTTAAAATATGTGTTATTTGTAACTTAGAACTTAGTAATTTAGCTGTAGTTTTATATTAATTCTATTTTTAGATACGTATTAGACTTTGTCTATTGCTGTAATGGCCTAACGACAATAAAATTTATTTATTTATTTATTTATTTAAGTGACAAATAACATTATAATAATGATTAATAATGATTAATACCCTCCTCTGATACATACATTTGTATTCCAGTAGGTCTCGTGAAGTGATTAATACCTGTTTAAGTGTTTAGAATTAGCAAAATGAATCTCACGTGCTGTTTAAATTGGTTAAATTAACATTATTATTTTGCCTATTGATGAGTGTAATGCATAATATCTTAGTTCAAGTTCTTAAAACCTAAAGAGTTTTGTGTGGACAAGAAATGCCAACATTGAGAACAGGTTGTTTGAAGCATTTGTGTTGTACATGGTGAAAAAGTTTTGTTTTATTCACGTAAATTGAGTGGTCACACTTCTGACCTATAACACACACATACTAACACTCATAACCAACCCCTCAATTAAATAGTTTCAAAATGTGGAAATGATAGCTAGTGATTAAATAAAATTGAACTCTCACATTCAACAAGTAACAGCTTCTTCCTCTACCTCACTTGCCGGAATCCGCTGTCGCTCATGTTCCCAAGCATGCGGGCTATTCAAGCGAGCTGTACATGTACCTGCTGATTTCATCCAATTACAGTTCATATGAGCAGGTAATTTTTTGCGTGTGTCCATCTGTCATGAAGATCTATTGATATGCAATATTTGAGAGTAGGTTTCGACATGACACCTCGTAGGGTTCCCTTCTTAGTAGTTTAAGAACCTATATGCACTGTCGACTGGTCGCCAGAAACCATGGCTGCCGGACACCAGTAAGTGTGAGACCGAACGGAGGATACCAAGAGCGACCAAGGAAAAGTTATAGCTTTCCTCCAGGAAATAAATAAACAAAAATAAAATAAAACTGCAGTAATGTTGCAGTAAAGAATATTCAACATTTTTTTAACAATTTGAGACAGTATGAGAAGAAATTCTTTTTGAGAAGTCCATCACCACCGAATATCTTGACAATCACTTCCCATCAATTTACCTAATTATATGAGTTGACTAGACACTTGTTGATCACCAGAGATGCCCAATGCACCAAAGAAATCAGAGAAAGGATTGCTATGGCTAAAATAGCCTTCAACAAAAATAGAAATTTACTCACAGGAAAACTAAATTTGCAGCTAAGAAAAAAACTGATGAGATGCTACGTTTGGAGTGTAGCTTTGTATGGAGCCGAAACATGGACACTCAGGAAAAGAGAAAAGAAATATCTGGAGAGCTTCGAGATGTGGTGTTGGAGGAGGATGGAGAGGATTCGATGGACGGATAGAATCACAAATGAAGAAGTTTTAAGTAGAGTGGAAGAAAAGAGACACATCTTGCAAGACGTGAGAGTGAGAAAAGCCAACTGGATGGGACACATTATGAGAAGAAGAGGCCTCTTGCTAGATGCCGTAGAAGGAAAAATAGAAGGAAAGAGAAGACTAGGAAGAAGAAGAATTGAGATACTGGATGACATCAAGAAGAAAAGAAATTATGGAGAGTTAAAGGATGCAGCAGAAAATAGAAGGAGCTGGAAAATGGAATTTTACATGGGAGTGTAGACCTGCCGTAAGGCAGAAGTACCATGAATGAATGATGAAGACACTTGTAGATTCACATACCATTATTTTGGTATGACATGTTTCAAGGATCCTAATTTCCATTTTCAAATAGATTGTTCTCAGGAATTTCCTGATGCAGATCTCATGAACTTTTTATGAACTTCTTGTTCTGATTGTCTTCTTCCGGTACATCAGAATTCATCAATAATTTAGCAATAATTTTTTAATTTCGTAATTTTTTTTCATATTTCCAGAGCTTCATGTTTTTGACTGATATAATAATTTTGCTTCTTTGCAAATTTCATGATCATTTTTCCCAAACATGCAATGCCAGAGTTGATTTTTCAATTTTATTGTTTCTAATGTTCCTCATATGTTCTTTTACTCTTGTATCAATGCTTCTTTTTGGTATTTGTATGTAAAACATATAATAATTTTTTCAATTAATGTGGTATATCCCTGTCTTTTTTCCTGGAAGTATGCTGTCAATATTAGTTTTTATTACTTTTTGATACTGTAGTTGTTTTTTATGGCTCAAGTGGTACCGAATTCTTCGAACATCTTGAAATTTTTAAGAGGTTGGTGGGTGTTAGATAAAACCTTTGAATTTTGTCTTTTCCTTAATATGTGATAGTGTAGTTGTTTCTTGAATTTGGCAATCTGTTTTGTTAGTTTAATTTGTTAAAATTTACTATATTTACTTCACTGTGTAAATTCCTTAATACAGTAGAACTCCAAATATTTGGATCACCGATTATCCAGATCGCTCTGAGCTGCAAGCGTTGGGAAACCCTCTTTGAGGTCTGATTATTTGCAAAAAAGCAAAACTTTTAGCTGACAAAATCGACACTTTAACAGCAAAGCAACTGACTCTGACCAATATGTTGAAGACGTGACACTGTGCAGCACAATTTAGTTGTTCTTTTTTAAATAAATTATATTTTGTAATTTATCCGATTATTTGGACGCTTGATTATCCGGATTGGGTTTGTTCATAATTAATTCGGATAATTGGATTTTTACTTTATCAATAGCCTTCCCAAATTTTTTTTTTTTTTTCCTTCCAGTTCACGTCTAGAAATTAGGAGAAGGTACCTTTCAATTGACCCCTTCTTTTCACTTCTGTGATAAGCCTTTGCGATGATTTAAATGTCATTGTGACAAAGCATTAACAAAAGCATTGAAGAAAGAAGCGCACATGGGCTAGACTTGATGGTTGCCCGACTGGTCTCCAACAGTGCATAAGCCTTGAGAAGGAACAAGCTGCCATGTCGTATGCCCTCACGCCTGCTCACTGAGTGAGTTACTTTTGCTTCCAAAGTCTCCGGCAGCCAAACAGTTGCAGCAGCACAAGCATAATTCTGCATTTAAAACAAGCTATCTCATGGTTGCCAGAGACTAACTATGGTACAGTCGAAAGTGCTTAAAGGCTCTAATCCAGTGTTCTTTTGTTGTGTATTAAAGGATGTACTTTTGATAAGTGTTTTCAAGATGCAATAATTAATTCATGACATTCGTTTAATTGCTTTGTCATCATTTGTACAAATAATTTTATAATATTCTAAAAGTTGTGAGATAACATAGATATATTATTGTTTATCTGTTACCCATATTTTTTTACAATCATATGAACCATTGTCAAAAGTGTTTGATTGGTATGCTGTGTCTGTGGCAACTTGCTTGAAGCGAGCAGCTCATTTTATTCAATAAAATGTTTTTTTCTTTCTAAAAGTAGGAAGATACCTTAATAATATAATATATTCTGCATAGTTAAGGTAAGTATTAAAAGACAGTAAGTGCGCTTCCATCCAAAAAGTATATTATAACCAAAGTTTTTACTGTTGATATAGGAAATAATAAAGCTAGTTTATGAAAGCATTTATTATCAAAGTTTTTAACTGTTAAAAATTGTAATACTATTGGCTATTGTATACCATTTGTGTAGAGAAAATTAAATATCAATATGAAAGTATGTGATCATTTTTCATTCATTTTGAAATATCAATTTTAGTTTCACTTATCCTCTTTGACTGGAGCGAGAAAAAGTGTTTCCTGTAGAAAAATTCTGAATTGCATTTCCATAGAAGATGGTAATTTTGGTTATCTCTCTCACCATTTTTTTTTTGTTTAACTTATACAGAAAATGGTTCTATCTGTTTGGATTGGCCCATATTAATTTGTAGGCTACAAGCTAACTTAGAACATAACAGATCTACTTTCAGGATGAAAAACTGAAACAATCTACTCGGAAATATAACTGCAACATACTACTCAGTAACTCTGAAGTAAATTGAACTGCATTATGTTAATTTAGTAAAGAAGTCAATAATATTTATTTGCTTTTCTTTGTGCTAATTTTGTTTAGAGATTTATTCACTTTCATTGAGCAGACGCTATAGCTACTTTTTGGGGTACGCCGTAGCGTAGTGGTTGAGGCACTGCGTTACAAACTGGAAGGTCGCGAGTTCGATTCCCGATGAGGTCGTTGGAGTTTTTCAATTGGCCTAATCCTTCTGGTAACACTATGGCCCTGGAGTCGACTCAGCCTCTAACAGAAATGAGTACCAGGAGCAATCCTGGGGGTAAAGGCGGGTGGTGCTTAAGGCTGACAACCTTACCACCTTCATGTGCCGATGTCTAAAAATCTGGGAGCCTCAACCTCCTGGAATCCTTGGGCCCCATGGCCTGTATTAGGGAACACTTTACTTTACTTTACTTTACTTTACTTTATAGCTACTTTTCACCTGCATACTTAAAAATCACTGAAAATAATTTTGATGACTGGTTTTTGGTTAGCGGTCCTTACATCACCTATTAAAAAGTCTTGTAAAGGGAAGATGCCACAAGGAGGTAAACTGTAATGCAATAACAAAACCATACAACCCTCTCAAAATTCCCTTGCCTTCATGTAATACAATTAGGTACACAACCTCTACTGAAAGAAGTGACATTGATCCAGGCCAGAGATCTGTTGCTAAAAGAAATTCTTTCTCTAATGGGTAAAAATCCCTTAGCTCATTGAAGGGATGTTTTATATTTATAATTTACTCCTAAAAAAAATGTTTGTTATAGCCTTTGTTCTGAATTGCTATATCCTATCATGAGCTATATGCTCAAGGATTATATACATAGTGTGAATAAATAAATAAATAAATAAATATAGTTAAATAAGGCATAAAACACTAACCATAAAAATACTTTCTACTTGTGAATGTGATGGTGGGAAATATTTTGCAGCTGTCAGTTTTGTGTGATTTAATTTAATAGAATACACTGTGAAGTTCGTTAATCTAATTTAATATCAAGCCTTTCTGTACTGCCTAGTTTTCAATGAAAATGAGAGGTGAAAACTTGGATTCACTCAAGACAAACAAGAAATTAGTCACAGTATGCTACAAAACAGCCTACCAGGGGAAAAAGAGTGCAAAACGTTATTTTATTGCTGAAAGAGAAAGTGGGAGTTAGCTGAGGTTTGAATTAATGGCCATCTTTGGACAGGGATTTAGAGCTCATTCCTTTGTGTCAGCAGGCAGTTATATAGTAGGCCTAACATAAAATGGGGTGAAGGTAATCGTTGTGAACTTTGTACTAAATATATATATATTTTTTTTTTTTTCTGAAAGCATACTGATGAAGGTGTGGATCTGAAGAATATATTTTGATCTGAACACACTTGATTTCTGCATTATAAGTAACCATAATTTTTAAAAAAGTCACCTTATCCCAAGGGTGAAGGTGACCATATATTATTACTTTTCATAATATATAGGCCTACATAAATTTAAAAAAATAATAGTTTATAATGTTGTATTCCTAAGCGGCCTGTCACACTGAGCTTCGATCGATCAAGACCAACCGACTGCCATCGAGTGCTCTCGACTACATTTCAGTTCCTTGTCACACAGCATTCACCGTCATCGATCAACAAAAATATTATAGGTTATGATTTTACTAGGTCTACTCATCATTGTATATTAGAGGTAAAGTACATTACCTTATTAGGTCTACGTCTGCTTATCTCCTGCACAATGTCATACTACATGTGTTGGGCTGTAGGGTTAAATATTAGGCCTACTATCTCAGGCTACATCTGTTTACCTCAAGCTTCGGCCGAGCGAAGAGGTTTGTTGTTTGTTGTATGTTGTAGTTCGATCGCCCACCGCTAGGTGCTACAACTCTATGTATATTTGTATTTGTACAATTAAATTACATAAGAAGATATCGTTTTAAGTGTCTTAATGGATTCGTGTAATTCTATTTCATTCAAATGTGAGTCTAAAACGACATATTGTGAAAGTTAAATCTTCTAGCATCATGTAAGTGTCTTAAATTGTTCCACCATCAATTCTGAAATTCAGGTGGGTACGAAGCTTCCGAGTGCTGCCACCATTTGCCATCAACCGTCGATTGAAAAACGGACAGGTTTGATTTCACAGACCAGTTCATCCCTCTCGCTCGTTGTTGATCGCTGGCGATCGATGCTCTGTGACTGGTACCACTGCTGTCTATAGGTTCGTTATAACGGTCGGGTCGCTGTTGCTCGATCGATCCAGTGTGACAGCCCCCTAACTGTAATGAGATCCATGGTGGTTGATATATGTTTTAAGTTTCCTTGAGAAGAAGTTCTTGAAAACAAATGGATTTCTGCATTTAAGGACAAGCATTTCATTCCAACTAAACATTCAATGGTAAGTACTAGGATCAGTATTTTGAGTCTAAATTAAATCAGTAAAATCTCAGAATTGTAATGCACAGATAATAAATTTTTTACAGGATTAGATCTACATGAATATAACTACAGAGACAGGAATTCCTACTGATGCATGTAGGTTAGGTTACGTTAATCCGTTGTGCAGTTTTCATTGTAGGTTTGTGAATTCAATTTTAATCACAACTACACAAAGAGATGTACAGATTTTCATTGTGCGCTAGATTTAAAATCATGCACAAGATGTTTCAGGTTACACCCAACCTGACAAAGAAAAGTCGGGTTGTATGTAAAGTGATTTTCCTTTATTTATTCATAAAATTATCAGTTCACGTTTGGTAATTGTATTTTTTTTGTCAAGAACTGTATATTTAAAATTCTGTATTTTCCTGGTAATATTAAAAAAAGAGTGCGTGGAACGCCATGCGACAAAGGTGAAACTTGTTTTTATTTTTTTTATTTTATACTGTTGGATTTTTTTAATTTTGCATTATTGGACTTTTTAATATTGGGTTTTTGGACTTTCTAATTTTGGATTTTTTTATTTTGGGTCTTTGAATTTTTAAATTTTCGATTTTTAAATTTTCGATCTTATATTTTTTATTTTTTAAATTTTGGATTTTTAAATTTTGTTATTGTCGGAATTTTGGATTTTTTATTTTTATTTTATTTTGGATAATTGGTTTTTCTAATTTTGAAATTTTGGATTTTTAAAATTTTAGATCTTGGAATTTTGGATTTTTAGTTTTGGATTTTTTAAATTTTGGATCTTTAAAATTATTATTTTTTGGATTGTTTATTTCTGGATTATCGATTTTTTATTTTGGATTTTATTTTGTATTTTTAAAATTTTGGATTTTTAAATTTTGAATTTTTTGAATTTTTAAATTTTGGATCTTTGAATTTTTTATTTTTTGGATTTTTAATTTTGTATTTTCGTTTTTTTTTATTTTTTATTTTTGATATTTTTAATTTTGGATTTTTAATTTTTTTATTGTTAAATTTTGGATTTATTAATTTTGCATTTTTTATTTTTCAAATTTTTTACTTTTTAATTTTTATTTTTATTTTTTTTTTTAATTTTGGATATTTGGATTTATAATATTGGATTTTTTATTTTTAGAATTTTGGAATTTTGGACTTTTTAATTTAATTTAATTAACTACTACTAAAGTTCTTTGGGAAGAGCACAACGCCTCATTTGAAATACATGGGGACAGGGCCGTAACAAGATCCTTCTGCGCCCTTGGCTAGTTTGACAAACCTGCGCCCTCCAATACTGGGGGGTCTGAACATTTTTTAAAAATTTCTGCAAAATTGTTATTTTAAAAAAGTGGTTATTATCAAATAAACCTAATCCTCAATTTGAAAATGAACTAAATGTTGGACTTTCAAGGTAGTAACCTTATTTTCAGACGAATGAACTACTAAAAGATAATTAAATAATAAAATCTAGTGTCAAAAGTAAATTACATAATAGGCCTGAGGCCTACTAATATGTTTAATACATTAATATAGGTAACCTTTTTTTTCGAATAATTGAACCACTTTCATCTCAATAATTATGCACATTTTAATTTTTTATTGTTATATCATTCCATACTGTTCGTTACAATACCTGGCTATTTGCACCCTTTGCATTGGTGTTTACATGGTTAAAATACCTGCGATTTGCTCCCGATGCAAGTGCTTAACAAACCCAGCAGAGGGCAGCAACAATCAATACTGAATGGTGGTGCCATCTGTTGTAAGTAGTGAGCACTACTTATAACAGCGGAGCGGCAATCTTACAATGCATCGGTGTTTACATGGTTAAAATACCTGATGATTTGCTCCCGCGGCAAGTCAGCAAACCCAGCAGAGGGCAGCAGCAATCAATACTGAATGGTGGTGCCATCTGTTGTAAGTAGTAAGCACTACTTATAACAGCGGGGCGGCGATCTTATAATGCATTGGTGTTTACGCGGTCAAAAGACCTGGTGAATTGCTCCCGCTGCAAGTACTTAACAAACCCAACAGAGGGCAGCAGTAATCAATATTGAATTGTGGTGCCATCTGTTATAAGTAGTGAGCACTACTTATATCAACGGGGTGGCGAATACATTGGTGTTTACATGGTTTTAGAATAGCATTCAGCGGAAGATAACTACTTGAGGCTATTGGCCCTCCCTCCACACTCGTGGCGACCGTTATTATATATGAGTAATTTATTTGAGTCCCTAAATCGTATAGGCCTACATATTATGTAGACCAAGTCACATTTTTACAACTATTAGTCCATAAATTCATTTACACTGTAGTTCCTTTTCTAACAAGTATTCTTTAAGTCTTTTTTAACACATTCCCACTAGCTTTTAATTCATTGGGGTGCCTATTCTAATGTCATATCGATTTTTTTAATCGATTTGATGTTATGGTTTTCTAGATGTAAGCATTCTCTGTACCTTGTTTCATGTTTATGTACCTCGTGATTTCGATTAAAAACTTTTGCAAATTTGATTTCATAAATAATGAAACTTTATACACTGAATGTATAGTAAAATATTTATTATCCCCAAACATCTCGACAACTTTCCGTTTTGTTCATTTTATCAATTCAGCATTCAGCGGAAGATGTTGTAATGTTAATACCCTATTTGATCCGCCCACCACTATCGCACTTCCATTCCCCATGACATCAGCCAGCCAATCGAAAATCCTTGCATCTTATTTCGTTGGGATTAAAATGCCAATACTATCTATACGAAAATGTTAGAATTTTACTTTAGCATTTTTCAGCCGCCATGATGTCAGCACAGATGCATCATTCTGCCATATACGCCCCGCTGTTACAAGTAGTGCTCATTACCCCTAAAAGTTGGCACCGCTAGGCAGTACTGATTGCTCCTGCCCTCTGCTGGGGATGTTGAGCACTTGCAGCGAGAGAAAATCTCCTGGTATTTTAAATGGGGCTTGGTACGAGTGTAGTATGCCTTAAAACTTTTATTATTTCAAATTAATTTCTCATTAAATATTCTTAGGGAAGTAAAATATTGAAATATATAGTTCTCCATGAAAAATATGGTTATCAAAAGGGAGTGATAATTTTTTCACAGGATGTCATGAATGAAATAGAGGAAAAACATAAAGAAAAGTCTGGTAGGCTGTAACGTGAAACGTCTTGTGCATGCTGCCTAAATCTAGTGCACACTCAAAATCCGTACATCTCCTTATTTCATTGGGATTTAATTGCAAAAACCAATGCTTTCTATAAGAAAATATTAGAATTTACTCTATCGTTTTTCATTCGCCATGATGGAAACAGAGAGATGCATCATTACGCCATAGATCGCCAGCGCCCTGCTGTAACAAGTAGTGCTCACTGCCTGTAACAGATGGCACCACTATTCAGTATTGATTGCATCTGCCCTCTGCTGGGGCTGTTAAGTACTTGCAGCGGGAGCAAATCGCCAGGTATTCTAACCATGTAAACACCAACGCATTATAAGATCTCCGCCCCGCTGTTATAAGTAGTGCTCACTAGTTACAACAGATGGCACCACTATTCAGTATTGATTGCTCCTGCCCTCTGCTGGGTTTGTTAAGCACTTGCAGCGGGAGCAAATCGCCAGGTCACCAGTGCATTATAAGATCGCCGCCCCGCTGTTATAAGTAATTATCACTAGTTACTACAGATGGCACCACTATTCAGTATTGATTGCTGCTGCCCTCTGCTGGGGGTGTTAAGCACTTTCAGCGGGAGGAAATCGCCAGGTATTTTAACAACGTCATCTTTTGTAACCTATGATTCAGCGGAAAACTAAAACAACTGCAACTTTGCTGCCGTGATGGCGTCTGAAAAATTATGAAGTAAATTTTAATATCAAATAAAGTATTGATATGTTGTTCGAGTCCCAGTCAAGACAAATTTTAAGTTTAAAACTCATAAAAACTAATATAACATAATTAAAATTCATCTCAAATGTCATTATCAGAATTAGCCGAGGGCGTAAAAATGCTGGTCATCGGATGCTGAAGTCAGTGGTTCAAGTCTCAGTCAAGACAAATTTTAAGTTTAAATTTTATAAAAAGTAATATAACATAGTTAAAATTCATTACGAATGTCAAAATGACAAATACCCAAGGGCGTAAGGGCTGGTCTTCAGACACTGAAGTCAGTGGTTCGAGTCCCAGTAAAGACAATTTTTAAGTTTAAAATTCATAAAAAGTAATATAACGTAGGTAAAATTTAATTCATATAACAACATGAGAAATAGCCATGTGGTTTAAATGGCTGGTCTTCGGTCTCTGAAGATAGTGGTTCGAGTCCCAGTAACGACAATTTTTAAGTTTAAAAATCATAAAAAGTAATATAACGTAGGTAAAATTTAATTCATACAACAACATGAGAAATAGCCATGTGGTTTAATTGGCTGGTCTTCGGACTCAGAAGATTGTGGTTCGTGTCCCAGTAAAGACAATTTTTAAGTTTAAAAATCATAAAAAGTAATATAACGTAGGTAAAATTTAATTCACATAACATGAGAAATAGCCATGTGGTTTAAATGGCTGGTCTTCGGACTCTGAAGACTCTGAAGATAGTGGTTCGAGTCCCAGTGAAGACCATTTTTAAGTTTAAAAATCATAAAAAGTAATATAATGTAGGTAAAATTTAATTCATACACCAACATGAGAAATAGCCATGTGGTTTAAATGGCTGGTCTTCGGACTCTGAAGATAGTGGTTCGGTTCCCAGTAAACACAATTTTTAAGTTTAAAAGTCATAAAAAGTAATATAACGTAGGTAAAATTTAATTCATATAACAACATGAGAAATAGCCATGTGGTTTAAATGGCTGGTCTTCGGTCTCTGAAGATAGTGGTTCGAGTCCCAGGAACGACAATTTTTAAGTTTAAAAATCATAAAAAGTAATATAACGTAGGTAAAATTTAATTCATACAACAACATGAGAAATAGCCATGTGGTTTAATTGGCTGGTCTTCGGACTCAGAAGATAGTGGTTCGTGTCCCAGTAAAGACAATTTTTAAGTTTAAAAATCATAAAAAGTAATATAACGTAGGTAAAATTTAATTCATACACCAACATGAGAAATAGCCATGTGTTTTAAATGGCTGGTCTTCGGACTCTGAAGATAGTGGTTCGGTTCCCAGTAAACACAATTTTTAAGTTTAAAAGTCATAAAAAGTAATATAACGTAGGTAAAATTTAATTCATATAACAACATGAGAAATAGCCATGTGGTTTAAATGGCTGGTCTTCGGACTCTGAAGATAGTGGTTCGAGTCTCAGTAACGACAATTTTTAAGTTTAAAAATCATAAAAAGTAATATAACATAGGTAAAATTTAATTCGTATAACAACATGAGAAATAGCCATGTGGTTTAAATGGCTGGTCTTCGGACTCTGAAGATAGTGGTTCGAGTCTCAGTAACGACAATTTTTAAGTTTAAAAATCATAAAAAGTAATATAACATAGGTAAAATTTAATTCGTATAACAACATGAGAAATAGCCATGTGGTTTAAATGGCTGGTCTTCGGACTCTGAAGATAGTGGTTCGAGTCCCAGTAAAGACAATTTTTAAGTTTAAAAATCATAAAAAGTAATATAACATAGGTAAAATTTAACTCACATAACATCATGAGAAATAGCCATGTGGTTTAAATGGCTGGTCTTCGGACTCTGAAGATAGTGGTTCGAGTCCCAGTAAAGACAATTTTTAAGTTTAAAAATCATAAAAAGTAATATAACATAGGTAAAATTTAATTCACATAACATCATGAGAAATAGCCATGTGGTTTAAATGGCTGGTCTTCGGACTCTGAAGATAGTGGTTCGAGTCCCAGTAAAGACAATTTTTAAGTTTAAAAATCATAAAAACTAATATAACGTAGGTAAAATTTAATTCATATAACAACATGAGAAATAGCCATGTGGTTTAAATGGCTGGTCTTCGGTCTCTGAAGATAGTGGTTCGAGTCCCAATAACGACAATTTTTAAGTTTAAAAATCATAAAAAGTAATATAACGTAGGTAAAATTTAATTCATTCAACAACATGAGAAATAGCCATGTGGTTTAATTGGCTGGTCTTCGGACTCTGAAGATAGTGGTTCGAGTCCCAGTAACGACAATTTTTAAGTTTAAAAATCATAAAAAGTAATATAACGTAGGTAAAATTTAATTCATACAACAACATGAGAAATAGCCATGTGGTTTAATTGGCTGGTCTTCGGACTCAGAAGATTGTGGTTCGTGTCCCAGTAAAGACAATTTTTAAGTTTAAAAATCATAAAAAGTAATATAACGTAGGTAAAATTTAATTCACATAACATGAGAAATAGCCATGTGGTTTAAATGGCTGGTCTTCGGACTCTGAAGACTCTGAAGATAGTGGTTCGAGTCCCAGTGAAGACCATTTTTAAGTTTAAAAATCATAAAAAGTAATATAATGTAGGTAAAATTTAATTCATACACCAACATGAGAAATAGCCATGTGGTTTAAATGGCTGGTCTTCGGACTCTGAAGATAGTGGTTCGGTTCCCAGTAAACACAATTTTTAAGTTTAAAAGTCATAAAAAGTAATATAACGTAGGTAAAATTTAATTCATATAACAACATGAGAAATAGCCATGTGGTTTAAATGGCTGGTCTTCGGTCTCTGAAGATAGTGGTTCGAGTCCCAGTAACGACAATTTTTAAGTTTAAAAATCATAAAAAGTAATATAACGTAGGTAAAATTTAATTCATACAACAACATGAGAAATAGCCATGTGGTTTAATTGGCTGGTCTTCGGACTCAGAAGATAGTGGTTCGTGTCCCAGTAAAGACAATTTTTAAGTTTAAAAATCATAAAAAGTAATATAACGTAGGTAAAATTTAATTCACATAACATGAGAAATAGCCATGTGGTTTAAATGGCTGGTCTTCGGACTCTGAAGACTCTGAAGATAGTGGTTCGAGTCCCAGTGAAGACCATTTTTAAGTTTAAAAATCATAAAAAGTAATATAACGTAGGTAAAATTTAATTCATACACCAACATGAGAAATAGCCATGTGGTTTAAATGGCTGGTCTTCGGACTCTGAAGATAGTGGTTCGGTTCCCAGTAAACACAATTTTTAAGTTTAAAAGTCATAAAAAGTAATATAACGTAGGTAAAATTTAATTCATATAACAACATGAGAAATAGCCATGTGGTTTAAATGGCTGGTCTTCGGACTCTGAAGATAGTGGTTCGAGTCTCAGTAACGACAATTTTTAAGTTTAAAAATCATAAAAAGTAATATAACATAGGTAAAATTTAATTCGTATAACAACATGAGAAATAGCCATGTGGTTTAAATGGCTGGGCTTCGGACTCTGAAGATAGTGGTTCGAGTCTCAGTAACGACAATTTTTAAGTTTAAAAATCATAAAAAGTAATATAACATAGGTAAAATTTAACTCACATAACATCATGAGAAATAGCCATGTGGTTTAAATGGCTGGTCTTCGGACTCTGAAGATAGTGGTTCGAGTCCCAGTAAAGACAATTTTTAAGTTTAAAAATCATAAAAAGTAATATAACATAGGTAAAATTTAATTCACATAACATCATGAGAAATAGCCATGTGGTTTAAATGGCTGGTCTTCGGACTCTGAAGATAGTGGTTCGAGTCCCAGTAAAGACAATTTTTAAGTTTAAAAATCATAAAAACTAATATAACGTAGGTAAAATTTAATTCATATAACAACATGAGAAATAGCCATGTGGTTTAAATGGCTGGTCTTCGGTCTCTGAAGATAGTGGTTCGAGTCCCAGTAACGACAATTTTTAAGTTTAAAAATCATAAAAAGTAATATAACGTAGGTAAAATTTAATTCATTCAACAACATGAGAAATAGCCATGTGGTTTAATTGGCTGGTCTTCGGACTCTGAAGATAGTGGTTCGAGTCCCAGTAAAGACAATTTTTAAGTTTAAAAATCATAAAAAGTAATATAACGTAGGTAAAATTTAATTCATATAACAACATGAGAAATAGCCATGTGGTTTAAATGGCTGGTCTTCGGACTCTGAAGATAGTGGTTCGAGTCCCAGTAACGACAACTTTTAAGTTTAAAAATCATAAAAAGTAATATAACGTAGGTAAAATTCAATTCATATAACAAAATGAGAAATAGCCATGTGGTTTAAATGGCTGGTCTTCGGACTCTGAAGACAGTGGTTCGAGTCTCAGCAAAGACAATTTTTAAGCATAAAACTCATAACAAGTAATATATGATAGTGAAAATTGAATTTACTTATCAATATGAGAAATAGCCGAGGTCGTTGGAGGGACTGTCTTCGGATAGCAAGATGAGTGGATCGAGTCCCGTTGAGGAGAAATTTTAATTCATAAATACAGAATGTATTCTATCAGTTAGCAAAAATTGTAATAAACTTGATGTACTTGGTTCAGTTCCAATTACAGCAGGACTTTAAATATTTCCAGAAATCTTGAAATCTGGACTTTAAATAAATTTCTAGAAATCTTGAAGGCTCTGGGCTCTGGATCCAGACCCAGGGCCTTGGATTTCTGAGAATCTTTCTAGACGGAAAATGGCGGTAAATTGAATATAAGAAGCCATACAAACCTTATACTTGTATCGAAGCGTCGTGGCGCAGTGGGTTAGTGCGGAGTGCTTCGGATGGTAAGGTGCAGGGCACGGATACCACTCCTGGCAAGATTTTCTGTAAAATCTAATTCTGAGCGAAATCCCAGCCAGCTGGCAAAATCCAGCCAGAAGCCAGCGAGCTGGCAGGATCGGGCCAGCGAGCTGGCAGGATCGAGCGAGCTGGCAGGATCGGGCCAGCTGAAATTTCAGAATTTTTTGCTGAATGGACTGGGAAACCGAATGACATGATTGAATAGCAACCGACAAAAAAATTTAAAATGGCTGCAAGCGTTAGAGGGCTGTGCTCCCAACGCTAGGGTAGCAGGATCGAATCCTACCACAACCATATTTTATTTTATTTTTTCTGTATTTAACATTCTACGTTCATACAGCTTTTATAAAATGTGTAAAATTTGTCATTTGGCTAGAAAGATCGAACCAGCGATCTTTTCAGCCAAATGACAAATTTTAAACATTTTATAAAAAGCACTGTATGGACGTATCATATACAGGAAAAAAATTAAAATATGGTTGTGGTAGAATCCCACTATAAAACATTACTTTACTACTCTTATTAAAACATTTTTTATATATGTTTATATATATTTCACAGTTGTTACATCAATTGACTTACAATAGATATAAAAGCCCAGCAATTCGATTAGTACATTTTTTTAATACTCCTTAATCCAAAAATACAATTTTCTTAAACATATTTGTGTGAATATTTTACTGAAATATACAGGGTGTCCCTAAAAACGGTAACCGAAAAAACTTTAGCACTTAACTATATTACATTTTTGGGGCCACCCTGTATTATAAAAACGAAATGTTTAAATCTCGCTTAGTTATCTCCTGGGAATGAGACATTTAGCACTAACATGGATTTCTCTTACTTTTACTCTAAAATTAATAGAAAAACTACATTTTTGTCAATTTCTCTGAAACTACTCTCAAAATTTACGTGTAAAAATTAGGCTTTTTTATATTAAATCTTTTGACTAAGTTCTTTAAGGGTGGTTATAAGAAAGCCATTTTAACAAACTCATATTTTAGATTCACCTGGTGAAAATGTGGCTGTGAATGCACACTTTTCCGTAACGGCCACTTACTCTACAGGGTGAGCAATAGTAGTTTATCCATAGTCATAACGTTTATGTCTTTTGTATATTTCTTTCTTTCTTTCTTTCTTTCTTTCTTTCCTCTCTCGCTTCCTTCTTTTCCTAATTTCCTTCCTCCTGCCTTTTCTCTATTCTATCTACCTTCCTTTCCCTTCTACCTTGCTCTTTTCATCATTCCCTTTATCATAATTTTCTTCGTTCTATTTCTCCCTCCTACTTTCTATACAATCTTCCTTTCTCTATTTTTCCTTTTTCCTTCCCTTTCCTAGTAGTGTACTTTAATCATTCCCTCTCTCCTAATTATATTTCTTCAACCTCTCCCTCCTTTTCTTCTTTCATCTTACAACGCCTTTTTCTTTCCCTTCACACTTTCCTCTTAACCTTCATTTTAACATACTTTCCCACATTCCCTTTTCCTTCTTCCTATCCCTTCTCTTTTATTTCCTTATTCGTTCGTCTGTTTTATTTATACTTTAAATTCCTTCAAAATGCATTTTATAAAAAATTATTGCAGTTATCAATGAACAATTATGATTATGAATATGATTATGATTATGTAAAAATTATCTGTAGCATCTATAAATAAATAAATACATAAATGAAATGAAATAAATTATGATTGTGATTATTATGATGATGGTGATGATTATTATTGTGATTGTGATTATTATGTTTATTATGAATGTGATTACGATTGTGATTATTATGATTATGATTGTGATTATTATGATTATGATTGCGATTGTGATTATTATGATTGTGATTATTATGATAATGATTGTGAATAATCACAGTTATGATGATTAAGTATGTGATTTTGATTATTATGAGTATGAGTATGATTATGAGTATGATTGTGATTATGATTATGATTATTATTATTATTATTATTATTATCATCATCATAATGATTACGATTACGATAATGGTTATTATGATTATGAATCATGGTTATTATGATTATAATCATGGTTATTATCATTATGAATCATGGTTATTATGATTATGATCATGGTTATTATGATTATTTTGATTATGATGACTATTATGTTGTTTATAATGATTATGATTATTATGATTATGGTTATGATTATTTTGATTAATTTGATATTTATGAATATGATGATTATTATTATTAGGATATTTATTATTATTATTATTATTGTTGTGATTATGGTTATTATTATGATTATTATATTTATGATTATGATTATTATTATCATGATTATTATTATCATGATTATGACAATTATGATTATGGTTATTAATATGATCATGGATATTAATTTGATTATGATTATGTTTTTTATTGTATTTATGATTATGATTATTATGATTATTGTTATTTTTATTATTATTTCCCTCCTTTCATCCCTTTATCTTTTCTTCATTTAAACCATTTGAACTACCTTCTATTGTATCTTCCTTTATTTTTCTCTTGCCATTCTCTTCCTTCTTTCCTTTCACCCCCTTTTCTTTAGTGTGTTCATGAACAACCACACATCCCAGCTCACCAACATTAAATTTTTACAGAAAAATGAAATCAAAAGTGGAAAAATTACCGTATATTATAAAAGATTTCTTGTGACATAAGTAGATTATAAAATTATATTAAACCCCCCCCCCCCCACCCCAAGATACTCAAACCCTTCTCTAGGAGGAACAGTATATATATAAATATAGGTCCAATCGTAATTATCATGTTTTCTGGATAAACTCACTTCTGCACACCCTGTATGCAGGATAGAAAAAGTCATTCTATCTATGTTAGAATTTTTAAGTTACATATCGTGGGCTTACAAGGAAAAGGAAATATTTTGTTTGGAGAAAAATCAATTTTAAAGTTTAATAAATGTTTATGAATTTAATTGGTTGTACATTTCCTGCACAGCTAACTGAACTAATCTTCTTCCTCTTGACATAAAATTATTCATTTTTACAACAAAAAAACACACTTAAATGCAATATTAATGAATTACGCAGATCACTGCCGTATGGATAACCTAGTGCTTGCTAATCAACACGATCTGTTACCTAATTAAATCATTCTGCCTGTAGATATATGTTATCTCTATATATATAAGAGGCTTTGTCCTGACTGACTGAATTACTGACAGACTGACTGACTGACAATCAACGTACAGCCTAAACTATAACAGGTAGAGACTTGGAATTTTGACAGTACCTTCGTTTCATAATGTAGGTGCTCACTAAGAAAGGATTTTGATAAATTCTGATTTTAAATGCCAAAAATTAAATGTTTTTGAGAATACTTAATCCCTTTTTACACAGAATTATCCAATTCAAATCATATTTGACATAAAAACATATTGTTGCCAGTGGGTCTCAGATGGATTTGGAAATAATTGAAGTAGGACTTTCACAAAATAGAATAGCTATCAATATAATTCATGTTGTAAATAAATATTAAGAAAAGAAATCCACTAAAATAATGCAGTCACATAACTTTCTCTACCCTGGACATAAAGAAAGCAGTACGAGGTATGGTTATATGTATATTATTTTATCGCAGGTTTTTGGGGAGGGATGTATGAAAGTAATATTGCATTTCAGTTTAATTTCATCCCCAAAACGGTTTTATGGTAACATTAGAGTAAGAAATAAAATATTCCGCAAAAACAATACAATTTTATGTTACCGGAATTTATGTTTCTTCTTATTTGAACCCCTACCAGGCTTGCTGTGTACAAGCGATGGGATTTACAATTCTACATCCTCTATTAGCCGTAAAAAGCTGTATCAAGCGTTTTCTGAGCAAATAGTTTGAGTGTGATAAGTCATTCTTCCTCATTTCAAATTCCAAATACCTATAAAAGGACCTAGAATTTTAAAATTGAAAGTCCTTAAGTTAATTATGAATTACAAAATAAAAAACCCAGGTGACGCCGGGCCTTTTAAGCTAGTATTTTATATTTAGGTAAACAGGCAAAAGGTATGAAGTGCACTTAGTTCATTTTCCCTGACAATATTTTCTGTGTTATGGACTTAGGACTTTGTGACAGTTCCAACTATAAGGGTTAGGACTCAGTGCATTATCCCTGTGGATAGAGCATAATCTGTTGTACTTATTGCCAATAATAACTCATCTTTTGCATTTTTTGGAGTTAATACCTTTTCCTTGTAAGCCCACGATATAAAATTGACTTCTATATGTAAGAAAATTGTATTTTATGGGTGTAACCATAATTTCACAAATATGTAAGCTTATTATGATCAGAGGGCAGATTGTTAGCCACGAGAGATGCTTAAAATAGGCATCAAAACATGGGAAATAGGTTCTTAAGAGAAAACAGGTTAATAGTAAGCGATGTAGAATTCATTTAACCTTGGCTATTACCTACAGCCAAATACTCTCAATAAGTAATACCGTCCACTCCCTGTCTTTTTCCGGGACACGCTACTACTAGCGCCGCCAGTGAGCAGGAATGGGCAGTTACTCGTCAGCTGATATAGTTAACGTTTGTCTGTTGTGTTTTGTGTACGAAAATATAATATAAATTCTAGTAAAACAGGGTGCCCACGGGGGGGGGGGGGTGGGTTAAGACGCAGACTGCGTCATTGAAATTTCTGGGAGGGGGGAAAATATTATCGTGTTATGAATTTTCTGGCCGGGGGTTGAAAATTGTTGCAAAATTAGAGTTTTATATGTTAAAAATAAAAACGGTCAAGCTCTATAACTTCAAAAGGTCTCTTTTAATTCTTTATAAAGATAAAGATGAAGAATTTTGACAGCCATGGGCGCCCATACCCGGGGGGGGGGGGCGCAAGGAAAAAATGTATATTATTAATTATTATAGTCAGGTGTTTTTCTTTTAAGACAATTATTTGAATTGCAGAAGTTTTACCAAATCGACAACATGGAAGCAGAATCCACAGTGGATTAGGAAAGGGGGGTTCAGACCCCCAAGAGTCAAAACCTAAAATTCTATATTTGTCTTTAAAAAATATATTTATTTAATTAAACAAGATTTGTTGGTGTGTCAAATATGATATAGCAGTTATTTTCTTTTCATAACATAATGAGTAGGCCTATTATGTCCACTGTTCCATGTGCTATTTAACTTTTCTTATAAATAGTAATAAGTATTATAATTTAGGTAACAATTTCATGTTTAAGTTGCCATGTCTTAGAGTATAGTAAACAAATTTGCTAACTAGTATTTCAGTGCTAAAATAGCGTAAAATATTATTTTCATTAGTTCAACAATTAAAAATTTCCCGGGGGTGGACACCCGACTTAGGTAACATTTTCTTGTTTACATTGGCATGTCTTAGAGTATGGTAAACAAATTTCCTAACTAGTTTTTTAGTGCTAAAATAGCGTAAAATGTGATATTCATTAATTCAATATTTAAAAAATTTCCAGGGCTGGACCCCCACCTAGGTAATGATTTCTTATGTACATTGAAATGTCTTAGAGTATGGTCAACAAATTTCATAACTAGTTTTCAGTGCTAAAATAGCGTAAAATGTGATTTTCATTAGTTCAATATTTAAAAATTTCCCGGGGTGGACATCCGACTTAGGTAACATTTTCTTGTTTACATTGGCATGTCTTAGAGTATGGTAAACAAATTTCTTAACTAGTTTTTGAGTGCTAAAATAGCTTAAAATGTGATTTTCATTAGTTCAATATTTAAAAATTTTCTGGGATGGACCCCCGACCCCTTTTTTGGGGGGTATTCCAAACCCCCCGGCACTTCCGACCCTCCACGCAATTATTTTCTGGCAACTTATTATATTATTAATATAAAATACAAAGTGGCCTAAGAAGTTAAAGCGGCAAAAAATAAATTAATTTAAAAAATTGCCCCCCCCCCTAGATAATATCATATGGGCGCCCTTGTCGACAGGCAATTGGGTTGGGGGTGAGCAATGAAGTTTGGGGGGTGAGCAATGAAGTTTTGGGGGGTGGGCACCCCTGAGTAAAATAATAAATACAACATAGGCCTAAAGAAAATGTCCGGTTATGTAGGTGGCATGATATGTGCCGTCTATGGTTGTAATAGTTATTTTGAGAGTGAAATAAGTAAAATCGTTAATTAGAGTGTGTACAAGACTGATTCATTCAGATGTTCCTCGGCTTACCATCCGAATTGTTTTACATGTAAAAATTTCAAATTAAAAAAAAAGTATATATTGTACAAAGTATCTTGCAAATCGTATGAATTAAAATTTAAAGCTGATTTTCACGAAAATGTATTAAAGTGAAACAATTAGTTTTGATACTTATTAAAAAAAAAAGTGTGTGTAGAACGCCATGCGGCAGAAGTGAAACTTTTTTTATTTTTTCAATTTTGGATTATTGGATTTTTCAAATTTAGGATTGTTGGACTTTATAATATTGGGTTTTTGGATTTTTTAGATTTTGGATTTTTTAAATTTCTGATCTTTTAATTCTTTAATTTTGGATTTTTACATTTTTTTACATTTTAGATCATTGAATTTTTTTAGTTTTGTATTTTTTAATTTTTATATTTTAGAATTTTATCATTTTGGATATTTATGTTTTAAATTTTGGATATTAAGATTTTTTAATATTGGATTTTTTATTTTTTGAATTTTGGACTTATTAATTTTGGTTCTTTGAATTTTTTGATTTTGAAATTTTAGATTATTTAAATGTTGGATCTTTGATTTTTTATTTTTTGTATATTTTAATTTTGGATTTTTTAACTTTTTAAATTTTGGATTTTGAATTTTTTAATTTTTAATTTTTGGACTTTTTCAGTTTTGGATAAGCCTAATCATTGAGTTGATTGTTTTCTGTGCAGTCCGTTCCGTCACACCTCACTAATTTCGTGACGATTTTGAGCGTTACACAAGCTCTCGATTTACCCCTACCACGGCTAAAGAAGTTTTACTTAAAAAATTAGCGTTATCGTCATTTAATTAAGTTAGTTTAGCAGTAGTGTAAATTATGTTATTTCCCGACCTAATTCCTGCATTATCGAGCACAAAAATAAGTTACTGTGTCATCAGGACTTTGAAAAACAAATTTATTTCTGCAGCTATATAGGTTCATTAAGTAGCTTCTGAGACTGCTGCCCATTCCTACTCAACAGATGGCACCTCTGTGCTAGTGGACATTTTGAACAAAGGGAATAGAGTAGAGTGGGCGGTATTCTTATTGAGAGTATTTGCTACAGCCTACACACAATTTTCATTGCATTAATTGCTAGGCACATTTCAAGATTCTCACTACTTAATTCTTTTGTCAGATGAATGTCTTTTATAACTTGTAAAACTTCTTCCTATGATGTTCCTCCCATGATGTCTGCCGATGATGTCTCCACACGTAGCACTCGTTCCAACTTTGTTAAAGCTGAAGCAATTTCTCCATTCCACGTGTTGTCCTGACTGAGGTCCCCGTGCTGTGATCAGCCTTTGCCTTCGTTACTCAAACAGCATCCTCTTCATTAAGGTCTGTACTACCTAAAATTATGAAAAGTAACATTAACCCTTAACCATGGACATAATTATTCAGTTACTTTAACATGGACATGCGTTCAAAATGACCGCTCAGAGTTAAGGGTCTTATAACAATGAAGAAGCTTATGAAATATGAATTTTAATTATTATTCAAGCAGATTTACTTCTAAATGTTTAATTAATAAAGCGTTTTTTACACCATTTTTAGGGGGTTTTTAGGGTACACAACTGAATCACCACATCATAAGTGCAATGCAACGCACTGTCTCAATGATATGTTAATATTCTTCAAATGAATAGCCTACCTAATTAACACAAAAATTTATTTATCATAGTCACTCACATGACATATTAATCACAGTTCATCATAATATGTAATTGGGTTCAAAATTGCAGTACTTTAACTTACACCTTTTCCTCCCCTTAGAACCGAGACATACAGTTATTCTGCCTCGATACATTCAGTGCAATTTTTCTTGTGCACTCCAAACATTCGGATTATCACATCAGTAAGATTTGAAATGTTTTCCTTTTCTTAGTGATTCTCCCTTACCGTCCCTTCCATTGGGATACCGAGAATTCTACAGGGAAGATAGTGTAAATGACAAAATTATTAATATAGAAATTATAGTACTTAATACTATATGCAAATAATTTTGCACATATTCTTAGTAATACTGAATGTAAATATATGAAAGCTCTAAAAAGTCAAACCATTGGAGAGAAAAAAACATAAATGGAGCAAAAAAAATTGTGTTTCTGAATATTCTGAAGATGAAATGCCCTATTCAATGCATTTTGGGTTTATAAATTTCACAACCTGACACCAAACCGTCGTAAAAGATCTTAGAAAATAGCTTCTGGATGGCAACGAATGGGCACTTCCCCAGTTGTAGCAAGAAAAGCCCGTTGGCTTTATTTATTTTGAAAAAGAGTACAATCATTTAGAAAGAGCAGGTATACTAGAGTGAATGTCCAGTCTATAGGGTTGATCAGCATGCAAAAGCTGCTGAAAAAAACTAACGTAGGCCTATTCATGGAGGTGCAGTCAATTTGACTGCTATAAAATTAAGATGTTTTTAGCACGGATCCACAAACACTGATGGGTAAGTGATACATATGGATGGTAAGGGATCTTCAGAAGGGAAGGTAGTGTAAATAACACACCCATGAAGATGATATTCAAACAAAAACAGCTATTTATATTTTTGCTGTGGTCAATTTGATCGCATGTCCATGGTTAAGGGTTAATAATTCTAGATTTATTTTATTCAGTAAATCATTTCATGTTATTTCAAATCGTAAATCTCTCCTTCTATATAAAGTTTCATTTTATGGGCTGAGCCCGTTAGGATAAAGGAAAAGGTGCTAGGACATTATTGCCGCCATAGAGAATGTTACCAGATGACACTGTTGTTCTCTTCCTTTCATTCAAATAAATAATTATCCATTTCCTTCATTTTAACTACTACAAGAACTGTTAGTTCTACTGGTACTATTATCTTGTACATATTCATCACTGCAAAATATGACAAATAACTATTTTGGCATTAAAAATTTGATCCATAATCTACAGGGTGGCACACGAAATGAGTCACCATTTTGTTGTTGAATACAAACTTCATTGTGAATATAATCCCAAACAATCATACACCAAAATGAATAGCACACCATGGAAAATTATTGTCAACTCAACACTTTCTCAATATGACCACCATTTTAATTCCTAACTTAATTCAAGCGAACACTGATGTTAGCAATTACCCTACAGCACATGTCTTCCGTGTTTTCACTGAATGCTTGAAGAATAAGTCTTCTAAGCTCAATTAGATCATGGGGACGTTTTGGGAAAATCTTTTCCTTTAGGTACCCCCAAAGAAAAAAGTCACATGGGTTGAGATCAGGACTATTGGGGGCAAAAATTGTCCGGCATTGAAACGACCTGGAAACCTGAGTGAAATGACCCACATGTTGAAAAGTTTGTGTAAGTAATCCAGGACTATGTTCACTGTGTGTGGCCTTGCTCAATCTTGCATGAACCACTGTGTATTGAAGAACAATGCAATAGGAAGAAGGTGTAGAATGAAGTTATTGTGGAGCAAGTTCAAGTAACACTCACTGTTCACACTTTCTTCAAAGAAAAAGGGTCCGATAAGTCTGTGACTGGAAATTGCAGCACACGCTGTAATCCTCGGAGCATGATGTTGTTGTTCATGAAGCACTTGTGGATTTTCAGTAGCCCAAACAAAAGCGTACATTTTGTTTGTTAACCACACCATCCAAATGAAAATAATAATAATAATATGAAGTTCGCACAATGTGCATGATGTCCAATGTCCAAATGAAAATGCACCTCATCAGAAAACCAAACGTTGTTAAGAGTTTGTTGCACATCCTCCGCCCAGTGAGCAAACAGTAGTCTCTGCCGCTTGTGTTCATCAGTGAGCTTATGCACAGAGGTCATCTTGTATGGGTACATATGGAGGTCACTTTTAAGAATCCGTTGAATGGAGCATCTGGATACTCCCTGTTGCACTGCTGCCTTTCTACACGATTTGCTGGGGCTTCTCTGTACAGCAACTCTTCCTGCTTCCATATTCTCTGGCGAACAAATGGGCTTCGGCCAGGGTTGCTTCGGTTCCCATATTGTTCATTCCCGCACAAATTTCTCATACAGCTTGTGAATTTTCTGTTGCAAGGGGCCCATCATGTATTAAACTGTTGTCGAAAATGCCTCTGAGTTACATCAATGCTATTTGTTTCATGAAAAAGCAACACAACCGCTGATTGTTGCTTCGTCGTAAGTCTTCCTTTGTCGGCCATGTTGTAAACACTAGTCTTCTAGCAACGGTGTCATGACATTCGAGTCAGTTCGTTACTCATTTGTTTTTTCCATACTCTTCTTCTACTGCTGTTGAGATGTGAAACAGGTATCTTGTGCGACTGATAAATGATATAAAAAAAAATGGTGACTCATTTCGTGCACCAGCCTGTAGATACAGGCAGTTTAAAGTTTGACAAAACACAAACATAAGCCAACATAGTATTTAGTTTTGCTCAAAACATTATTTCTGACCATTTCTCCCCATTCATTCAGTCTGCAATTCCTTATCAGAGTGAGGCTTTTTCAATATTGTTTAGTTATTTGACTTTCGCAAAAATTAAAGAGATATAGGCTACTTTTTTTTTGAATAGGTCAATGTTTTACAAAAATATTTCTGTGATGGTCAACTGTTTCAAGTAATGATTTGTTTCAAGTAATGATTTGTTTCAAGTAATGATTTGTTTCAAGTAATGATTTGTTTCAAGTAATGATTTGTTTCAAACAAATTGTTGTAAATCGAAAGACACTACTCTGCATATGAAATATGAAATTAACAAAAAGTTTTTTTTATTACAATTCTAAGCACAAGCGAATTGAAATTATTTTCCTTTTAAAACGATTCAAAATAACATAACATGTCATAGGAAGTTCAATTGTTATAAGAACTTAGCCTTACACAAATAACAAAACTCGCTCACATTTGTTTTGTTAACTTCGTGCTTGCTTATTAAGTTCTATTTAATAGCCTTACATTGTAAATAACTATTACAGTAGGGTCTCAGTTATCCATCCTAAACAGGACCTGGAAGGAATCTCGTAAAGGTAAAATGTTGGATAATCCAGAAAAACAAAGAAATATGTAATAAAGTATTGAAATAACACATCCATAGCTAGGGTCACCAGACGTCCTGATTTCACCAAACATGTCCTGTTTTTAGTGTCTTTGTCTGCCATCTACCTGGTATTTTAGAGAATCAACATTTAATGCTACTGAACATAACAAAATTCTTGTGGTCAACATGTTTTACATAAGTGACATTTTACGGTTCATCCTAAATAAATTTTGAATTCACATATGACTCATGACTGCAGAAAACCAAACATAATCATTTGATAATCTAGATTGTACCGGTATAAGTGAATTAATATCATCATCATCATCAATAACTTTCGAGGATTAGGCCTTTTGGCCTGTTCCGCTTCAGATTGGAATTTGGTCTTTCCAGCGTTTCTTTGGTCTTCCAAGATCTCTTTTCCCTCTCGGTCTGTAGTTGTAGTGTCTTTGGGGTAGTCTGTCTTCTGACATTTGCAATATGTGTTGATATCAATTGTTTCTGTAGGCGTTCATGGTTCCCGTTATGGGTGTGACATGTATCTCTTCTCTAATTTCTTCATTCCTTTGTGATCATACAAGGTATAGCCTGCTAAAGGTCTTAATAATTGCATTTCAGCAGCTGTTCGTCTAAGTTCGTTTGTGGTTAAAGCCCATGCTTCAGAACCATAAAGTAAAAGTTGAGACTGCCATCACCTTGTAAAACTTCAGAATTGTCTCTGGTCTGATTTTGTTGAGTAATGATTGTGTATAGGAGTTGTTGGCTTTGGCTAGTTTAATCTGTGTGTCTCTCAGATTGAAGTAAGAGATGTTGCAGCCCAGATAGCTAAAGTCATTGACTTGTTCAATAATATTGTTGTTGATAAGCGAAATATTCAATCCAATATTTACTCTTTCTTTATGACTGGGGAAACCAAGGGGTTTGAACCCGGGACCTCCCAAATGTGAGTACCTTGGCCAACTCTTCGATAGAGTATGTTGTTCTGTGTATAGGCCTATTTGTAATTACACTAAATCTGTGATGAGACAAACTTTGAGTTTTCAAAAATAAATTAAGTGAGTGAATTTGTGTCATCTAGAATATGCTAAACATTTTTAACATCTGTAAATAGATGAGTTTTATGTTATTCTCCTTCATAAATTACTGTAGCAGAACATTATAACGAGGGCCCGGATTCTGACGACCTAAAATTGTTTGAAAAATGACCAATAAAATGACCCTAAATTTTAAAGGAAATGACTTAATAATTATAAAAAATGACCTAAAAACTGAAATTTTATTTATAAAAAATTATTATTGTACACACAGAGTACATAATTGTAAAAACTTTAAATAACTGCAATGTTGTGAATGTTCTTTTCTCATGGAAATTTATACTGGCACTGAACCACTGGCAAGTCAAACTTCAACATTTCCTTTTGTTGTGTCCTGGATTATATTATTGTTTATTGAGGATAAACAGTAGTTTGCACTCTCAAATTCAAGCAGGTGCCAAGTCAATCTAATAACGATAGTAATATAATAACAAATTTTGACGTTTCTTTGATTCTCACTTCCGACTGAGAAATTCTGGCGTTTTTTATTTTCACTTTCGACTGAGACATGACAACACTTTTCCTTCTCGCATTAAACAAACAACCTTTCCATGACAGCACCGCTAGCGATAAAAAAATGCTAATACACTCAATGTAAATACATGAAAATGACTAAATAAGGAAGCAAATGACACGAAAATGACAAAATAATGACCTAAAATTGAAATAAATGCCCTAAAAATATAAACCCGCATAAAATGACAAAAAATGACCTAATAAAAATGTGTTTTTATAATCTAGAGGCCATGATTAGGATTTATCTACAAGTTGGCAATGTCTATGCAGCATCAATAAAAGATGACATGTCATTAGAATCAGGGCCCTGATTATAACCATAGGCCAGTGCTGCCCACTGAATTCTGTTTTTTAGCAGATTCTGACCTACACAAGTGCTGCAGAGTGACTTATTGATGACACTGTATAAACTGATCACTTATCTATTCTTAAAATAAATTATTGGTTATGCAAGAAAACACCTTATCTACACCAGAGGGAAGCAAATTAAATAAATAAATAAATAAGTACTATGAAAATCACATACGTTTTGAATTCCATCAAAGTGTGCTTCTTGTGGTGAAATTAGTTCAAAATGTCTCCAGCTTGCTGCCCCATCTGTCAGCAACACAAACATCTACTCCATTATTTTCTGCTGGCCACTGCACTCCTATAATAAAACAGATTGTGTATTCCATAGAGAAATATTTATAATTAACTCTTCAGAGAGGGGTAGGGACTGTATTTTTTGGTAACAGCGACAGGTGCAAAATTTACAAAACAGCTTTCATTACCTACATTTTGCTTTGTACATTTGTAAAATACCAATATTAAGGAAACTGAATCCACGAAATATCGCAAAATTTGTTTGTGCAAAATGTTTAATAAGCACGCAATATGCACAAAATACACAAATCCATATGTTAATTGTAAAATGTGTTCAAAAATTTAATTTAAAATTCTATTTTTTTTTAGTGTAATTTTTTAGTTGATTTCTTATAGCATGCTTCCTTTTCTGATACTTCTATGGCTGACGAGAAGTTATCAATATTGTGACCAGTTACATTAAAGACTGATGAATATATGCTATTCAGTGATCACGACACACTCCTTTTCTATTTCTGTGCAGAGTTTGGAATGCCTATGTTAAATTGTGGCTAAGAGTGTAGATACAACAGATACAGTAATTTATCCATAGTAGTTGGCACTTTTGTTTGCAGATGATTGATTATATATATATATATATATACATAAATATATTTATATATATACATAAATACGAGTTCTGTAGGTTCTAAAGAAAATTACAACCTTAAATATGGTCATTTTTCGTGATTCTAAAAGAAGAGCACAGCTTGCAGAGTGTGGTAGAATCTCCATAAAATTTATCTGTGTACAATGCCATATGATTGTACAAAATAAATTTATTTTGTGAACTACCCATGAAACAGAAGGAAGTTAACACTGAAATCAGTCATTTTATTTTACAAAAAAATATGGTCCCTGGGATTTAAATGTCGCGATGAAACATAGAGGAGATTTCAATCCTGAAAGCATGGCTTTAAACTTCTCCCCACATTATTGTAAAACTGGCAAATTCTAATGCAGTTTTCAACTAACTCATTTTGAAAAAAGTAATAATTAAATGAATAATTAGCATAGGTAATATAATCAGAATTTTTTAAAGAGGATTTGGACTTTAAATTATTTAGACTGTAATGAAAAGCTTTTCCTTGCTATTTAACTAATTAGTTTCAAGATATATAAACATTTCACACTTCCTGAAGCAAAATACATGAATCTAAGTGAACCTAAAAATGCCTAAATGAGGCGTTATGACCTAAAATGTCCTAAATTGTTTTTCCCTATTGTTCGACTGTGCTGAGGATATGATCTCTGTGGTTAATGTTTATGATTTCCATGTCTGTGTTTTTGTGTCCTGTGCTTATCAGGTGGCTTACATAGGCAGAATGTAATGCTTTGTTTGAGACCTCTGAATTGTTCTGTGTATCATGTTTTGAAACTTCAAAACAAAGAAATACACTCCAGACAAAAACAAAGATAAATACATCACACTCGCATACTTCAACACATAAACACAGAAACCTGTCCAACACTTCAGAAAACAAGGATACAGAGTAGCATTTAGGACAAACACTTAACATATTACAACACAGAACACAGAGACAAATACAGTAAACCAAAAGTCTACAAACTAAAGTGTAATTAATGTCCAAAATTCTATAATGGACAAGCAGTCTGAAGTTATGAAAAAAGATACATAGAACAAATCAGAGCCTTCAAACAAAACATAGATTCTGTCTATGCAAACACAGGACAGGAATACGCAGACATGGAAATCTTACACATTAACCACAAAGGTGTACTACCATAAATGAAATATCCCATGAAAGTACTAAAAGGTTTCATCTCAGAGGTATGGGAAATGAAATTATATGTTCAAAATTAAAATTAATCCTTTCAGAGTTGAATTATGTGTAGCCTATATGTAATCATCAAGTCAAATCACCAGTGCACAAGTTTGAAATCAATGAGGAAAATGTCAGTGAAATATCTGGTTTCTATAAATGACAAACCTAACTTGTGGTTAAAATTTCAAACACGATTTGTATAAACCACTATTCTGTAGAGCTCATGTGTCTGCTTGTATAGAGTTTTTAAGATGGCGAATTTATACTTCAAATCAGTGGAGATTAGCATTCAGTTTTGATAGAAAGCAAGTGTCCCACTAGTCCGGATGGGATTTTTGTATTGAAAAAACAATAGATTTTTAATTTTCATAAAAAAGTTTCGTTTTGATTCTACATCAGTTTGTAGGTTTGTAGTTGGATGCACACAGTAGGCCTAGTATTAAAACTAAACCTGAGTTTTAGGAATGGTTACATAAAACAAACAAAAATTATTTTTATAGTTTTATGCACCTAAATTTGATTACAGTACAGAGTACAGTACTTGCATTTTAAGGCAAATTCAGTTTAATCTGGACTTTTGGTCATCTGGATAGAGCCCAGTTCCATTTTGTGTGGATTAGGGCTACTTTACTGTAGTAGAAGCAATTTAGAAAATGTGTGGGTAAAAGATATCAATATGTTTAATACGGTCATTTCTTGTAAATGGTAAAATAAATGGTACCAGAACCAGAGTCTCTTATTGTTTGAAAAGAATGAAAACTATTTTTGTAAGCATCAGCAGGTACACACCCATAACACATGCTTCGCCAACTTATGCTTCACTGATCGCTGTAGATAAAAAAAAGTTTGAGAAATCACCCTGCCATGTTGGAATGTTACTTTTTAATAAATTGCCTAAGATTTACAATTGCCTTATTTTAAAAAATCAATAAAGAAATTATTACTTTATAAGCATTACTACTCTGTGTGCGAATTTTTCAATGACTATTCCACTCATACGCTGTGTGTTTGATATTGACCAATAACGTTTAGCAATTGTTCGGATATAGACCAATCACAGCCGTTTATCTTACAATATTCTTGGAGGAATCGCAAGAAAGCCATTTTACCCGATAAAACATCAGCTCGTTACTGAACCATAACAGTTTCGCTATGCAGTGACTACTAAATTGCATCATCCATTGTTGGCACTAAATTGAAAACAAAAATACCAAGCTCAGGGATTGGTAATGTATCTGTTGACGAAATTGATATCATACAGGAAGCTATACCACATAATACTGAAAGAAACATAAAATGCATATGGATTCAGTTACAAAAATTCTGTGAAGATCGTAAGTACAATTGAATTGAATTGACTAGGGAATCTCAAATGCAGCAGATTGGGCTATCAATATGAGAATAAAACCAATGCACATTCAAATAGACAGTGGCAAT
Organism: Ectobius pallidus; assembly: GCA_964059195.1. Classification (NCBI taxonomy): domain Eukaryota; kingdom Metazoa; phylum Arthropoda; class Insecta; order Blattodea; family Ectobiidae; genus Ectobius; species Ectobius pallidus. The sequence continues at coordinate 127,925,694 of CAXKWD010000005.1, forward strand.
TTACAAATAAATTACGTTTTTTAAAAAGAGAAAGAAAGAAAGAAAGAATAAAAAAAAGTTTTCATTTTGTTCAGATTTTAATTTTTCTTAATTTTTAAGTTAACTCTTTTGTCACTACTTCATTGGAAGTACTGCTTATTATTCCATAATGCAGACTGTTCATTAATTTAGTATGCTGTGATCTGACAGCTGCCATTATTAACGATTTTATTTTAAACAAAACAAAAGTAATTATTTACATTAGAATATAATATTATTATTTATATAATCCATTACGTTTTAGGCCTATTCATGGAAAAGTCTTAATAAATCCAACTCAAGGTTATGAGTTTCATCAGATAAATTTGCTCGAATCTATTGATAAACTCGTAACCTCTCTTGGGATTACCTATGATAAACTTCAAGTGGTTATATGATTACTGTGTATGGTGTACGTCTTCTTAGATTTTACTATTAAATTGTTTGACTTCTATACTTGTATAAATATATCAGTGTTTTATTTTTTATTTTCATTTGTAAATTTCTAAATACTGTACATGTTTGACATGTCAGTTTGTTATGTGATGGCAATCTGGGAATTAAATCTGAATCTGAAAGCTGTTGACAGGACATCTTAATTCCACAACCCATGAGTATAAAAAAAAATATAAATATATATAGGCCTACACACATATATGTTGGAAAGTTCTAAAATACTACCAAAACGGCATTGTGAACACGGTTTGCTAGACAGGCTGCTAAAAAGTTCCATTACAGTGTCTGAAAGTTCAAGAGAAATTATATCAAAATGGCATAGCGAACATGATCAAGCTAGACACATGGCTGAAATCTGGAAGTCTGAAATGTAAAGTGACTGAAGGAATGATTATTTTTATTTACCTGTATTTCCAATATTGTGTCTTTCTCAGCTGTACCTAGCACACTATTCTCCATATTAGGAAGTAAAACAGCTTAACATAACTGCACAGGACTGTAGATTATGCAACATTACCACAAGACTCTGCTTCGAAAACTGCTTAGTACTCTTACTGTCACCAGAGCAACAGCGCCCTCTATCCTGGCAGTGATAAGCAGCGATAAAAAATTCTCATGCATATGATGTTAGCTATTTCATGATGTCTGAAATTAAGTTTTCTGATTAATTTATGATGAAGCTGTTGTAGAATTGAAGATTAATTAATAAAAGAAGATCAGGGATGTGAGGAGAAATCGTGTGTGACGTACTACCCCCCTCCCAACCAGCTGATGTAACGTAGGTGCACCTGAGTGATGATTCAATGGCAGAAGAGCACATTGAAACCGGTAAAAGGAGGTAATGAGGAGAAATCACTCCGCGGGTTTACATTCTACTACTTGCTCTACTAACAGAACTATTTATTTAATTGGAAAATAATTTTGTAGGGAACAAAGCTATAAGATTAGTCTAGTGAAATAAAATCACACATATTACCCATTGCTAAAAAACATCACTGTTATATGGGCAGATATCAACTAAAATATTCTTAACATGTTTTCTAAAACCTTGAACATTTATTTGTTTAATCCTAGCAGGCAGGCAAGTCCAAGCACCATAAATGATTTATTAAATTACTTATTCGATAAGAAGCTGTATTCAGTGGCGTACCAAGGCCTTGTAGCACCCGGGGCAGGATATTATCTTGTCACCCCCTCAGAAATTAATTTTGAGTATATTTTCCATTGAAAATATAGTCCAAATTAAGGACTTGTCACTGTTAGGATACGGTGTTAGGGTGTTAAGGTGATATAATTCATAAATAGTCTATTTCAGGTTGTTTCATTTTAATTTTTAAACAAACTAAAAATTAACTGGCTATTCAGTTCTATTGCACTAATGCTGTTTGAACAAGATAAGTGGATAAAAAAAGGAACATTATTTTTATTTACAGGTTTAATATCCTGCATACAAATTCATTTGCGTGTAAACATTTTGATTCTTATTTTATTTTTAATAGTGTAGTTTTTAATAGTTGCATTACTACCAACCTGGTAACTTTCACTTTGTCTTTGTTCAACTGAAAAATTCTTTTTTTTTCTAACTTTGGTTTCAGTAAATTTGGAAATAGCCTCATCAAAATCTATTTTTTGAGCGATACTGTTTTCAATGGATAAGATAGCTAAGTTAGATAGACGAGCTTGGCTCATTATTGATCTCAGGTAGTTTTTTTATCAGTTTGAGTTTCGAAAAACTCCTTTCACAAGAAGTTACTGATACCACGTAACGTAAAATAAAAATAAAAAAATTAAAACTTTAACACTAAAGTGAGAATTGGGAGAGAGTCTGAAAGTTCATGTTTCACTGTAAACTCCAACAGTTTTAAAGAACTCCAATCCAGAGATTCTTCTTTAGGAACATTGGCTGCCTGAAGAAACCTTCTCAAACGTAGGATTTCTTTTACCATGTCCTCTAGAGAAATCTCATCATACTTTTCAACTAGATGTGTCACAAGTCTCGGGAGTTCAGATTCTGCCGTTTTGATAAGATTGTCAGGATCTAAGACCGAAAACCGAAGAGATATGGTTTTCATTCCTTTGCAACGTGAGTCGATTTTTCAATGAAACATGTCGATACACTCCAGCATTGAGCTTAGTTCTTGTTCCAAAGTCAGCGGCTCATCTGCTGCCTGTTCTCCTGGCATTAATTTCTGCTTTCGGACATGTCTTCATTTGAATAAAGGAATATCCAACTCTCTGCACAAGTCTTTTGAAAACGTCAATGCTTTTTCCACAAGTTCATTTCCACTGTCCTTAAAATAGATCTTTGGACTTCTCATCTTCATGACACACCTCTCGAAGCTGATTCCGAGAATCTGTAAGTACTTTTGGGCTCGGTTAACTTCATCTAAAACAATATTCCACAAACATAAATAGCACAAAAACGAGAAATCACATACTCCAGGCAATATGTTTTGAGTTCCTCCTCTAGTTTCAATCTTTTCTGCAGGATCACAGTGTTCCTCAATGACATGAACAGTCTTCTTAAAGCACTTAAACACGGGTTTGACAGCTTCATAGTGAGTACTCCATCTAGTTTCTGCTAGCCGCTTGACCGTTACCTCAACGTTTGCTGTAAGGATATCCCGTCTGTGAGTTAACTCTGAGAAAAAGACGTACAGACTCTCTAAGGTCCCAAAAAAGGTTACACAAGAGAAAACTGTTGCAAAAGAGTGCACTGCACAAAGATTTAGAGAGTGGTTAGCACATGGTACAAACAAAACTTTAGGGTTAAGTTCAGAAATCTGAGCTTGAACTCCTGAATGTAGACCCGCCATTGTAGAGGCGTATCCCTGTCCTCGGCACATCGTCATATCAAGACCATCACGCTTTATAAGCTTCAAAATATCTCACCCTCGCCATATCCCACTCCACTCCGCCAATCCCACATCTTAGGTATACACACAGTACACCAACATGACACCCTGCACGCTGCACTCTCTGTTACAAATAATAGACGCAGTCACATTTCACTGCAAGTAGCGACTACTTTCCACTTTGACAGACCACCACAAATTATCTGTATTTTTTCTAACACTCTAAACGATTTTGGGATGTTTTCTTTCTTTCTGCCACAATGACACCCCCTAACCACCTATGGCTCATGGCACCCAGGGCAGCCCGCCCCCCCTGCACCTACCTTGGTACGCCAATGGCTATATTCAAAACGTCTCTATTACTAGTGCTGTAAATATGAAAATATACATACCGGTAATTTATGTTTACTTAAATTAATACACTAATGTTAAAAGATATAAACCATATATAGTTAAAATATTACTGCTTAAAATAATTAAACCTTCAAGCAAAGGGATGTGTCTTAACAGATCAGTGTGGCAACTGCTATACTGAGTACAACATCCCACCAGGTACCTAAGTCGTCTACAGATGATTCCGAGTCCCGATTTCAAACTTAGTACCCGTTATTGACTTCTGCAGGAGTGACCAGGCTTAACTTTAAATTTTCTTTGTAAAATACGTTTCTAAACAATAAATAAACCACCCAATAGAGATCAAGAACCCCAGAAACAGGTTCCATAAGCAAGTCTCGATTCAACTTCTCTGACTTATAAAACTAAAATAAAAATTCAATGCACTGTTTCTAAGAACCCTTAACTGATAACAGCATTTAATTTCAAACACTGACTATTCCAGGAAATTCCTTCATCCAATACCATACCAAGAAATTTAATACTTTCAAATCAAACTGTTTGCATTGTTATGATGAATATTTACTTGCAAATGTTTATTCTGATAAGTGCATGTGAAAATGAATACACCCTGTCTTGCTTAAGCTAGTTAAGCTCCTGCAATAAGTAGTTGCACTTAATTTCCATCATATTTACATCCTTACAAGTCATGATTATGTACAGATAGGGGGGGAAAAAAGCAGACCGACTAAAATATCTAAGTTGCCAATATGAGCCACTGCGCATGCCTAGCGGCATTCACAGGATAGCAGGGAATGCATTGAAATTTGTTCTAGTGTCGACTGTTGACTTAGCCCATTTCAAAACCTATTAGGAAATAAGCTAGTAAAATTCATTTTCTAGGAATAGCAGTTAAGTAGTTACATATTGCAGCAATCGAAAAGTAATGGGAAAACAATGTGCATTAAGAAAACAAAAAATTTCCTTCTTTGGCAGGATTCAAACAAAGAACGTGTTACCAGTTAAACGTGCTGTCATTGTCCTACGGAATTGCTTAACCACCAACATTCCTTGAGAGTCTTATGAAACAAGTGATTGACAAGGAGACTACAGCCGATAAATTACTTGAATTGAGAAATAATTTCACATAATTTGCATAGCTTGTGAAAACAAACGTTTCTGTTACATCTCTTGCATTTATTTATTTATTTATTGGTGTAGACAAGGCTCTGAAATCAGCTACAAGAGTCTGTCTGCTTTTTTCCCTACCTGTACAAGCAACGGTCTTCTCAGGATCGAACCTATGACCTCCGGTTTGTAGCACAATGGCTCAAGCAACTGTGGCACTGTGTACCCTGATAAAAGAGAAATATTATGAAAATTACTTACTTTTAAAATCAAATCTATGAGGTATGTAGTGTAGCCAGGTGCCCCGATATGTTACAAGTAGTATCTTCACTTGCATCAGTCTTAGGTAGAACACTGAAATTTCCCAAGCTTTTAACATTAAGTGTCAGCAACCTCAACACCATCTCATTTTCTGCTGGCCTTGACACTTCTGGAACAAAACAATGAGAAATATTTGTAATTAACCCTTCGTTGATTTGACAATTTAAATTCTGAGGTCTTGATTTTCAATTTCTGCAGTTAATATTGCATGACTGGCAAATTTTAGTGCATTTTTCATTAAGCTCATTATGAAAAATGAAATAATTAAAAGAACAATTTTATTATCATAGGTAATGTAACAAAAGAATCCTGACCTCAGAGTTATATTGATTGTGTCTATTTAGCAAATACTTAAAAATTAAGCATGCAATGAATAATTAAAACAAACAAAAAAGAAAACTACTTGTGCCATTGTAAACAAGATAGTCAATGGCTATACAATCTATATGTCATAGCAATGCATGCAGTTACTACCAACACTTTTCATTACGGAAACTTTGAAATTAGCCATTTTATTTTTTAGATTCAACTCTTTCGTATTACTATCTAGTGCTGTTAACCCTAGGATTCCTAGGTTTATGTCACACAGATTTAGAATGGGGTTTCATTGAACCAATTAGATAAAATCACTTTTAAATGTTTAAAGTGAATACGGAATTTTATTATTTTGCTGTTCATTTGAAACACATCTTGTGATCTTTATAACATGTTGTAGTTTTCTGGTTTGGTTTATGCTTCTTTCATTTCAGTCCTACCAAACCCAAACTAATATTTTAATTTAGTACAAACAAGTAAATAATGTTAAAAACAAAATCATGACACTTATTTTTATACGGTATTGAAAAAGACAATAGCTCAAGAGGAAATTGTTCTGAAAAAATAACACAAAGAACAGGAAAATAAAAAATTGTGGACTCAACAATCCGCAACCTCCCGGTGTTTTTTGTTTGTTTGTTTGTTTGTTTGTTTGTTTTGTTTGTTCGACCATACTATAAAATCCTTATTACTTGTGATGCTAAACCCAGGGGTTATAGTATGAGGGGATTCTTAGTGGGTAGTGCTAGACTTATAAGTAGGGCCCGGATGTTTATGACCTAAAAATGTTAGAAATATGCAAGCCTTTATGACCTAAAAAATGGCGAAATATGACTAATAATATGACCTAAAGACAATTTTTTTTCCAAAATCTTGTCGGTTTTTTCAATTAAAATTTTATGAGAACACATTAATAAATAATAATATTAATCTTTATTAATAAATTTTTGAATTTATTTAAACAAACCATAAGACACACTCGACACTACACAAAATGAAAGAAATGTTTCATTATGATGGACAGTCACAAAGAATTGCAATAACAGATCACATGCATTTTAAAGTTTTCAAATAAAAACGATCTTCTATTTTCACTCAGCATTGACTTATATCGGGAGAAAGACCGCTCAACGTCGCAGGATGTTATTGGGGCATATTTGAAATAAGTCAAATCATTACTGTTGAATTCAGGCTCACCTTCGTGGAATGTCACTGGCTTACCACATAGAATGTCGCCAATCTTGCAAAGTGTAGAGTACCCTTCGTTCCGACCTAGCACACGCTGTAGTTTTTCTTTAACACATTCACCAACTTTACCACGTGCAGCCGTTAACTCACTTTCCACATTTGTCACAAGGTGAAGAGCATCACAGAGTTTAACACCAGTTTCTTCTAATTGTGTGATTGTTGTTGATATTATACTGAAATTTGACTTAATATAAGCGAGGTCCCCGGTCAGTGTAGAATTTGAAAATAGCGTCTTTGCAGTTTTGATGGAGGAAGCTTCGCCTTCGTTGAACTCATTAACAACATCTTCGATAACATTGTAGTTGGCACAGTAGTAGTTTGCAGCATTAAGCCACGTTCCCCATCGTGTGAGGATGGGCTGGGGAGGCAAAGGAACAGAAGAGGCAATTTCCTTGAATTTCTGCACTCGAAGTGGAGCTTTGATGAAGATCTTTTTTACTGTTGCAATTAATTTGTCCACATCAGGATAATTTCCCCGAATTTCTTCTGCAACCCTATGTAGTGCATGCGCAATGCATGTTACATGTATCATTTTAGGATATAGAAGCTGCAGACCTTTGCCAGCTTTCACCATGTAGGGAGCTGCATCAGTTACTAGAAGAAGAACATTTTCTCTCTTCACTCCCTCAGGCCACAACAGATTCAATGCGTTGTCGAAGGTAACAGCAATAGTTGAGTGGTTAGTCCTCTCCAATGCTTCACAAGAAATGAGAAATTTTTCACCTGGTCGGTCTTCCCTTAAAACACCAACAACAACGTTTGCTACATACCTTCCTTCAGCGTCGCTGGTTTCATCCATAGAAACCCAGATCTTGTTATCAGCGACGCAAGATCGTATCCTATTTAAAACATCTTCGTAACAAGTAGTCACGTAGTTCTTGCGAAGTGTTGTTGCATTAGGAATGTGCTGATTAGTGTATTTCTGCAGAAAATTGCTGAAGTGCTGATTATTAACTTTCTCCAGCGGTATATTAGCAGACATCATCATTGTACATAAATCCTTGTTAAAATCAGACATTTTGCTTGTGGTGGACGATGATGAAATCTTCTCAAACATGAGCTGTTGGCGGTTCTCTGATGCAACATTTCGAGTCAAATTGTTTTTGTGTTTTGCCGTACTGCAGTGCTGTTGCACATTAAATCGCTTTTTAGATTCTACCTTAACTTCGCACAGCTTACAGAACAGAATTGTGCCATCTGTACTGAAATGCTTATCTCCAAACTCCCGTACAAATGCTCTCAGTTTTTCACTTATCGGACCCTTAGTTTTAGGCATGATAAACCAAGAGTATTGAGATTGCGATGAAGCACACCATGCAGCAAAATCTTTTCAATAACTGAGGGATGGTTGTTCCTTCCTATCACCCCTTCCCCTTGGCACCGCCAAGAAGAACTACCTGCTCAAGCTATTTACAGAAGCAGTTAGTTGACCTTGCTATGAAAACTGACAATAGCCATCCTAATATCTCCGTTCGCTTTCTTTGCATCTGTCCCTTTTTACGCATCTCTCTCTTTCTCCTAATTCTCAGAAATATACGTAGGCCAACGTATATTTTGTGAAAGTATTTTTAGGAAGAAAATACTGAGAAGTTACAAGCAACAATTCAGGGTTGTTCAAATCCCATCTCTGAGAGGGCTGTAAGCAAATAAATGAAAATGGAATAAAAAGCAAAAGCATGGGAAAAAATGAAAAATGATTGAAAATATGACCATAATATGAAAAATGACGGAAATATGACAAAAAATACTGAAAAAGCTAAAATATGACATTATATGACCAATGAAAATTGCATAATTCTAATCACATCAGATGATATCATGTTTAAATTATATTTGCTATGGTAACATCACAAAGGAAAAAAATATGACATGTCATAAACATCCGGGCCCTACTTATAAGAGATGTTTAAAGTGGATGTAGATAACTATGCATGTAAAAGCATGTAAATAAAATTCTATTCTATTCTATTCTATTACTTGTGATGTAATGGTATCATAATGATATTCATAACACTATAGATTACCATGACATCAGTTTGGTATTGATTATTATCAAACATAGAACAATCTGGAGACTTGAGAGTTTCAACTGAAAACTGCAAAATAAATAGCCTGCATTTGAAATAAAATCAATTCTATCCATGCTAATTTTAGATTCATACTAAAATTAATTCATTCCGTGTTGCCAAAATTCATTGTTTGAAGAAAATGAGCTAAAGGGAAGCTTCAATTTGACCAACGCCATTAGTTACCATCTGTTGTAGAAGACAAGACAACAACCAGCAGCCAGCCAATGTGAAGAACAGTATGGGCGTTTGTTTAAGAGACTATAAAAATCTCAAAATTTAAACTTTTAGACTCATCATGGTCAAACAATAACAGTCATATGCAACTTGCCTATAATGGTAATTAAGATATTCTTATCTTAATAAATGTAATTATAGACTTGTTGCATAATTTACTATATTACACTGACAGACAAAAGGAACTGATCACTGTAAAATTTGTTGTAATTTTTAGATTAAACATATAAAATTGATTAAAACTGTTATTAAAACTTATATACAGTGGATAAAATTTTACCTTTAAAACGGTCACTACGTTTCAGCCTGACCTCCAGGCCTTCCTCAGGTGAACTAAAGTTTACTCGCATGTTGGTACGTTGTCCATGCTGGAAGGGGTCTCTGCCGTGCTCCCGTGCACGTTCGGAAAACCACTCTGTGCACAATCATCCTCCATACCCATTGCATGAACAACGTACCAACATGCAAATAAACTTTAGTTCACCTGAGGAAGGCCTGGAGGTCAGGCTGAAACGTAGTGACCGTTTTAAAGGTAAAATTTTATCCACTGTATATAAGTTTTAATAACAGTTTTAATCAATTTTATATCCATAACCGGTGGAAAGAGTTGGACCTGGGTTGTGAATTACCTGATATGTTGAAGATTAAACATAATTTTGATTGGATGTTTAAGTTATACATTGTTGTTGGTGAGGATGAATTATTATTTTTATTGGACCATTAGCTATAGATACAGCATATCTGCTTTCTTCATATCATCACTTTATCACCAAACAAAACAAAACAAAAGCATCACAATAGGGCATTTCCGATCTGATTATGCGCACTAGCTTGTCATACATATTGCAAGGTGTTTCATTGTTGTATTGCATCATTTCCTTCCAAACTGAAAGGAAATTGTCTCCCTTCACATCGAAGAGATTCTGCCAGTAGGTTTAGTTGAAATTATGCCTCACAGTCCTGAAAACGTTGCCAAAGCTGTTGCTCTAATTGATGATGGACGCAGCAACCGCTGCAACCTTAGGCTCACGGTGCAAGAGGCAACATGGAGAATTAAGTGTGAAATGTGTCATTAAATTTTAATCTTAAAAACGTATAAAATTGCAATAATTTTAATTCAAGCACAAGGCCTACTACATAATTTTTATTTAAACTTAATTCTTTAAAATTTCTTTCAGTGATCGGTTTTTTTTTTGCCTGTCAGTGTGTGAGATTTATATGATTCACCACACATAAAATAGGCCTATCATCTCAGTTTGCTCATATTCAGCTTATAATATATAGCAGGGGTGGCCACAATGAGCCTCATGAGCTGCATGCTGCTCTTGAAACCAAGCTAAGAGTAAATATGATACAGATTTTAAAAGTAAATATAATTTAATGAAAACATATGAGGAAGTGAAAAACTTATTTTTGACTTAGTGCAGAGTGTATTTAGTTTTCGGTATGCTTTTAAAACAAGTCTGCATGCCGGCTTTCAGTTGATATCTCTATGTGATAGAAGACTGTGCATTGCGGTACGATAATTTTTTTTCAGTCAATATGAATGAAGTGTGGAACTATTTTCAAATAGACCCTCATTGTGATAATTGCAAGATGTACCTGTTTATTGAAAATGGAAATGTTGACGGTATCGAGCATCGAAGTATTGAGGAAAAAATCATGTATCGGTATCAAGTATCGAGAAAATCTGGTATCGATCCATCCCTAATGATAAATAAAATAAACTGAAGTAAAGTGATCCTTATTCAGGCCATGCAGGCCCTGAGGGTTGCAAGATGTTAAGGCTCCCAGATTTTTAGACATTCAATATGTGAAGGTGCAAGGTTGTCAGCCTTAAAGCACTGGCTGCCCAGGGGCGGATCCAGAGAGACATTTCGGGGGGGGGGGGGGGGAACCAAAGTAGAGAGGAAGTTTTTACGCATAAAAATTAATTATTCCCAGTACACAATTGAAAACAAAATGAACATTTCAGCATTTTCTTACAAAGGTATTTCAAAATAATGAATGTCGTTGCTTTAATTTAAGTATTTGGGATATGTTCTAATAAATTTTTAATATTTTGTGCTTAATGTTACAAATTTTGGGGGGGGGGGGGAAATTTCCCCCATTTCCCCCCCCCCCCCCGTGGATCCGCCCCTGTGGCTGCCTCTATTCCCAGGAGCTCATTTCTTTTAGAGGCTGAGACAACCATAGGGCCACAGTATAACCAGAAACATCAGACCAATGGTCTCATCGAGAATCGAACCTATGACCTTCTGCTTTATAGCACAGTGCTACAACCAACTGCATCGCACGTACCATAATATAAATTAAAGTACTCACATTACATTAGTTTTAATCCTATTTAAAATTAAAGATTTGAAGAAACATTAACAAACAAACTTACAGATAGTGTATAGGATCCCTCCTTCAATGTGGATTCATATGGGACTGAACCCATGACCTTCCAGTTTGTAAGAAGAGGGGCCTCAAGAAACCTTCCGGTTTGTAGTGCAGTGCCACAACATGACCTTCCAGTTTTTATCACAACACTTCAATTAACTGCACCATGGCGTACCCTAATATAAACAGAAGTACTAAGATTAAATTTATTTAAAACCTATTTAAAATTAACATTTGAAGAAATATTAGCAAACAGACTTACAGAAAACTGCAAAGGATGCAAGTATCTCTTCTTCAATGTGAGTTCATCAGAGATTGAACTTACAACCTTTCAGTTTGTAGCATAGTGCCTCAACATGACCTTTTGGTACCGGTATGTAGTGCAGTGCCTCAACTTGACCTTCTGGTTTGTAGTGCAGTGCCTCAATTAACTGTACCATACCCTAATATGAACAAAAGTACACACAATAAGTTAATTTAAAAATTATTTAAAATTAACATCTCAAGAAACATTAATAAACACATTTACAGATAATCGCAAAGGATGCAAGTATTCCTTCTTCAATGAGAGTTCATCAAAGATTAAACCAACAACCTTCTGGTTTGTAGCACAGTACCTTAATATGACCTTCCCAGTTTGTAGTGCAGTAACTCAACATGACCTTCCAGTTTGTAGCACAGTGCCTCAACTTGACCTTCTGCTTTGTAGTGCAGTGCCTCAACTAATTGTGCCATACCCTAATACAAACAAAAGTACACACATTAAGTTAGTATAAAGCCTATTAGAAATTAATGTTTGAAGAAACATTAACAATAAAACTTACGGATAGTTATAAATGATGCAAGTATCTTTTTCTCAACATGGATCCATGGGGGATAAAACCAATAATCTTCCAGTTTGTAGCATATTGCCTCAATTGTCACACAGCTACCCCAATACACCTAGGTAGCCTATATGCAGAAGAATTCACATTAAATTAATTTAAAATGTTGATGCTACTTGCTCGGCTTCAATTCCATTGAACCAGTAGCAGATTACATCATGATACGCCAATTCATACATTGTAATATTATGGACTGCCAATTTAGTATTGTAATATAATGCAACAGCTTGCAAAAAAAGAGATACCTGCAAAACCATCATAAAAACACTACATGTGCCTGATTTGACCGCTGCCTTATATTTTGTCTTTCCCTCCCGAGCCTTTCCTTTTTGATAACCATATTCATTTACATTGCTGGTTTTATGTCCAGAACACGTCACAGTCGTCCTTTCTGGGCCTAAAGAGTCCTATATTCATGTCTGTGTGTGTACATACTGTCACCTTGTTCAATTCTTTACAATTTTCTTTATATAGTTCATACCCTTGGCTTACAGAACTTATTCCTGGTTCCAGGTAGAGTTTGGTAAACATTTTCCTATAGTAATGAAATGATAATTTCGGGAGGTTTTCTGAAAATTCCCTAACAAATGTCTTATCTAGTCCCCGAAAAATTCGAATTCATCTGTTCCTTACTTTGTTTCATTTCTCGAAGAAGTCCCTGAAGAATGATGCTCGTAACTTGGGTCATCTATGTCATCTACATCATGCTGGGAAGAATAGTGTATGTGTAATAAGAAAATCACAATAATTATAAATTTAATTCAAAATACCGGTACGTTACCTTTCCTTATGTTCTTAAAATTGTTAGTTTTCCTTTTATGTCAGTCAAATCACACACAGAAGGCCCTTCCACAATATTTTCTTCAACCATAAGTAAGGTCTCTGCCTTGCTTCCCTGTAGTACACACAGAGATGAATCTGCAATGAATAGGTAAAAAAAAAAATGCTAATAGCATAATCATAGATAATGATACATCTAATTTTAAATTAAAACAGGCCCTGTAAAACAAAACTGTACATACAGTTTAAAAATTTTTTAAAATATGAATCACAAGCTATATCTCATATTACAGTTTCCGGTAGCTGTCTTCATTTTAAAATTCCGTTATTATTGGCAGGCTATTACAGGGCATACTAAAATAAATTACAAAACACACTTACTGTCTTCAGATATCAACTGTATGTTCCATTCCCCTTCCTCATCTTAATTTATACTAATCGTCTTCTTTATGCTTTCTTCTGGTGTACCAAACGGTGTATCTAGGAAACAAAAAATAGTCCCTAATATTGGTTAAATTGGTCAAGACAAATCCAGTAGTTCCTTCTACTAATGTAATACTTTATTTTGAAATATAACGTTTAAAAAATAAGTTAATGTTAATTAATATTCAAGATTTTTTTAACCAAGAGATTCTGGAGAAAACCATTTTTAATAAAAATCTCTAACATCAGTTATTCAAAAACTAATGTTGTACAAATATAGGCTACTTACTTCGTTTTATCCTGGTAGAATTTCTAAAATTACTGAATATAAATCTTAATTGTGCAATTATTTCTCCTTCAGTAAATAATCCATGTACAACTTCTTCAAGCAGACCCATATACATATAGGGCTGGATGATGTACCTGTGTGTTCAGCATGATTTGATGCCATCATGCCAAGATATAAATTTTTCAAAATTTCAACCCCTCCCCCGTCCCCTTCTTGGGCCAATTTTGCTCATTAACGAACTTTTCCGAACTATTGGGCCTAGAATTAACATAATAAAATTTGGTTCAAATATCTTCAAAATACGACCGATAGCATGTAAAGATATATAAATATACAACAACAAAAATTTTGAACGGGCAGTGGTTTCGTACTTAGGGAGGCATGAAACATGAAGATATGAAAGAATTTTTTTTAAAGTCATGACATGGTACCGATCCCAATAGGCTAAAATCAAAATAGCTGCTTTAAATGAAACATTTCATGTAGAATTGCTGTATTTGGATATATTAAACTCAGGTTCATAACAGAAAAGAAAAGAAAGAGAAAAAAAAAAAAAAAACCCTTCCATTTAACGATTTTGATATTTTATCTTAAGAACAATTTATTTTGCAAAAGATTTAGATTATTGAAAGCATCATCAGTAGGGTGGCCATTTCTAAAAGGTCAGAAAGGAGGACACACTTCTTCGGTAATCTAGTGTAACTTCGGGCATGGACGGCTGGACAAAAGATACTACATGGTATAACCCTGACTAATTTTACTTAATAACTGCATTTATATAAAATAAATGATTATACACTGCAAAAAGGGATTTTCATCTCTATTTATATTTTTGTCCTTTCTTTGCCATCCACAGGAGGTTTTTGTTGGTCAGGAATTCCTTGACCCACTGAGGATTAAAAGAAGTCCTTCGTTTGGCATTCTGGTAATTGAAGAAAAACACGGCAAATTGCAATGAATGCACAATACAAATGGAGACTTGAACAACAATCAACAGTATGGCAACCGCCACGTACTGCACCAAACAAATGATAGTACGCTATCATCGTATGGACAAGCGTGCCAACCTTACGAATAGATTCAGATTTTTCCGTGGCACCAACTAACAAAAAATGATAGTATCGACAAGCGTGCCAACCTTAGGATTGGCAGGAACATACGGGTAAATACAAATTTTATTAATGGGTTATTCTCCAGAAAAGGGCAGATTCATGTCGCAGTTGATTTTCTGGTGTAAAATAAGTACTTATGGATTATTAATTATTATGATAAGTTACCGGTAGATTGAAATAAGGTCTATTTGATCCCATATTCCACTTTTTAAACAAAAGTTACAATTTTCTGCATTTTAGGGCACAGTATGTGAGATCTCACCTCTGACTTGTCATTTTCATTCTTTCATAATTCAACAGGCTTTAATTTTTATTCCATTTTAGTGTTGTAACAAGAACAAACAGCTCAAAAAATGAGTCATTAATAACTGAAAATAAAATATATCATTTTGTAAAGACAACTTTTTGCACTAAACATGCTTGTCCCAAGGTGAGACCTCACCTCCGTAAAACAATATAAAAGTTCAATTATTTCCACAGATATGGCACTGTAGTCTTTCTATTTTCCTTGGACTCCAACTTTTGGCAGTTTTTTATCATTTATATAAAGCCAAGCTGTTAGTGTGATTTTAAGTGTTGTTTTGTTTGTGTAAAAGGGCTAAATGCAAAGTTGGTAATTGGACTTCCTCACCTCCGTTACCTACACCCAACGGTAAAGTTGTATGTTTTTATATTTACTTTTGCTATAAATTATAATAATAAGGAATGCTAAAACAGATTTTCTAACCTCAAATGTTCCCAAGCTGTTTGACAAATTAGAGAAAAATCTCACCTCCGTTACTGTTACTCTCGAGTCCTATCCGTGGAGGTGTAATTAATGTTGTAATTGACATATTTAACTGTCTGCATTTTTTATTTTTGTTTAAAGAAGATACTGGTATACCGGTAGCCTAATAGTTTATGACAATATATCATGTTTTGATTTAAAGTTTTGATTTTAAGGTGATAATCTATTTTAACATAGATAAAAATAAGTAAAAAGTTATGTGTTAATTCATTTGTATGGTAATAAATATTGTTCATTTTCATGATAACATTTAATACAGTAAATTAATTCTAATTCTCACATAACTTATATTATAATTACTAGCCTATTTCATACTATTTTCTCACCTCCATGAATGCGCCATTTTCTAACCTTGTTAATTTAATGCAAAATACCACTCGGTAAGTAGGGCAAGTTCCTCAGTAGTACTCTGCAGAAGGAAATATTACATAAAAAAATTACATGATCCAAAATAAAAAATATTTTTTAAAAAAATTCTAACATTGAAATCTGCCCTTTTCTGGAGAATGACCCTAATAGGCTTTACTGATCCATCAGAGTCTCGAAAAAGGGGACAAATCAACGTTCGGCATGAAGCCGCGCCGGATGGAGGACTGCTTAGCAAAAAGTCTTACAGTCCGGCCAAAAGTCGGTTGTCTGGCCACCCTGATCATCAGTAAAGATGTGAGTGTAATTTTGTTGTACCGTATGTGATCTGAATTTTAGTTATCTATTTAAGATGTTTGTTGTCGTGTATGATGAGTTTGTATATTTCATATTGTTCAAGTGTGTTGAGGATGTGACCTTTGTGGTTAATGTGTAGGACTTCCATGTCTGTGTATTCGTGTCCTTTATCAGACAGAATCTATGTTTTGTTTGAGACCTCTGATTTCTTCTGTGAACTGTGATTTGAAACTTCAAACAAAGAAATACAATCCAGACAAGTACAAAGATAAATACATCACACTCATATACTTCAACACACTTACACAGAAACCTGCCCAACACTTTAGGTACCCTAACAAGGATACAGAGTAGCATTTAAGACAAGAACAAAACACTTAACATTATACAACACAGAACACAGAGACAAATACAGTAAACCAGAAGTCTACAAACTAAAATGTAATCAATGTCCAAAATTCTATAATGGACAAGCAGGCCAAAGTTTTGAAACTGGATACATAGAACAAATCAGATCCTGCACACAAAACATAGATTCTGCCTATGCAAACACAGACATGGAAATCTTACACATTAACCTTAAAGGTCACACTCTCAACATGCTCGAATATGAATTGCAAAAAAACATCATACAAGACAACAAACATCTTAATCAAATAGTTCCAGTTCAAATCTCATGTACTACATGACAAAATCCTACAGAAACTCTTTCTGACCACAACGTAGGAGTCACTTGCTCAGACCGTGTGAGTATTCTGTGTCATAATGTAGTGCACTGGAAGCCACTTCCTTTCATTTCTTGATTCTCTATGAGAGAAGCTTGTAAGGGTGCTCTGTGTTTGTGAGGCCTCATTCTTACAAATACTCCGAACATCCTAGGCATGACATAGTCAAGACTTCCCTTGCTCTTTGGTCGTTACTCTTAAGGGACACAAGGATTTATTTCGTAGCTTAAATTGAATACTTGGGTGCAAATTAATGGTAACCGTACTCTTCAAACCTTTGATTATCAGCTCTATAAATTAATTCAGTATTATGTCTATAGATAGTAAGAGGTCCATGTAAACAACATCATGCATATATGCTAGTCTGTATGTGAGAATAGAAGCAGTATGAAGACATGCACCATTAGAAGCCACATTGTTTGGGTGAAATGGAGGACTTTGACTAGCGTATTACTTCTTCAGAAGAAAACATTGCCGGTAGAGAAAATAAATCTAAAAGACATCATACAATTCCAAGAAATCCTGATTTATGGGAAAGAAATGTTGCAATGTGCCAGCACCAGGAGTAGGCCTATATTCTGCTCAAAGAGCAGATGTATTATCATTGTGTAAATTTCAAAAAACAAAGAAATGATAAATAGTGTTATAAATGAAATTTCAAACATTGACTCTGGATCTGAGACACAAAAATTCTACATTAACGGCTAGCCAGTATGCCTTCTATGCAATTACAACTTTAATTGTATTTTTTAACTACCTATACTAGTTCAATTATTACTTTTGAAATGTTAGTTTACAACATAAACATATGTTCTTTCTAAATAAATAAATAACACATTTTTAGGTCTTTTAGTTCATACTTGAAGGATTTCCACACTTAAACTATGTATGCTTTTTTTCAACAATGCATTTTGCCACTAATGCTCTTGTTGCACCCAGGTACTCAATCAGTGATGAAGTTCTAGAATAAAAACCCGAAAGTATTAAATTCTTTAAGTTCTCGAGATATCAAGAATCATACAAAAAAGTATTCAAATCATAATTTGAACGATTTAATGCTATAAGAAGCGAGAAGTTGTATCGCTTTGGTTAACTTCATTAATGCGATGTTAACTGTTGTAGGGAAGACCTATTTTAAGGAAGTGTACTACTTTAATTGAAATATCCCTTGAGAATTCTAAAAGGTTTCATCTAAGAGATATGTGAAATGAAATTATAGAGGAAAGGTGCCTAATATCTGATAGGTTCCTAATATCGGATAGTAAGATATTAGCTATAGGAAGTGGTGCACCCAGTTGTCTTTATGTGGAATCACTAACCTATTGGGATGCCACTCTGGTGTGTTGAGCTGGAAGTGGTCATTTGAAAATCTTCTGCATGAGAAGTGTATTATTGTTTTCTGGCATTGTGAGTTTTTGCAAAGGAGAATTTACCAGCCTCTACTGCAAAGAAGATAAGTGCGATAATTAATTCACTTCTTTTATGAAAGTTATATTATATTGTAGTTTACTTGTGTATTTCATTATGCTCGTGTGAACAGTGGGAGAGATAAATTAATATATTTAAAGCTGGTGCTTATGTCAGATATTGGATATTGGCAAAGCCTGATATCGGATATCCAATATTAGGTGCCTTGGGGTTTCGAAAAGTGAATTCAGTCAGATAACACACATAATTTCATTATTTGTTGACGACTCCTGTACAAACAAAGCCACCTAGAAAAATTGGGAACCTAATTCAATTATGAAAGGTGTGGAACTAATGAGAAAAAATAAATGGGCTATTTTAAAGCTTTTAAAACCTTAAAGTGTCAAGGTCAACTTTGGAGAACTATGCTCTTCATACAGGTCAAGATTCTGTGACCAGTACTCCAAAAATTGGGAAAAAGTGTGTTCTACCAGAAAGTCTAGAAAACAAATTAGTGAAGTATTCTTTATCAATGAAGGAACAATATGCCTATTTTAGCTTGTTTGGCAACTAGCTATAAGAAATAATTTGAAGCACCCTTTCTCTGAGAATTTAGGGAAAGCAATTTTTCAGTGACATCCAAGTCTATCTTTTTGGAAACTGCAAGCTGTTTAGCAACCTTTTATAAACTCCGAGGAGACTTCAAACAGTGATGGTGATGAAGAGAATGACACTGTGGTGGGCTGTTTTCTTAGGACAAAAGTAATGTGACAATGTGCCAATTTGCCAACGTGCCAAAGTCAGTGACCAGATAAACTTTACATGCGCTGGGTACCTCAGTAGTTAACCCGAGGGCATGCATTAATAGTGAACCCAAGTATTGGATTGTGTCCAATATTAGGACATACTAGTAACCGATATTAGTGAATTGATGACTTTTAAAGTTAATGTAATTTAAAGGTTTCTTTTCATGCATTTTAAATTAATTGATGTTTGTTGTGAAATAACAATATCACTAATACGATAAAACAAGTTTTGTCAAAAAATATTTGTAGTTTGTATAATTATTTTTAAAAAAGAATCCTATATTTGGCTACTTTCCTCTATGATCAAAATCAAAATTAATCCTTTCAGAGTTGAATTACGTAGCATATTATGTAACCATCAAGTCAAATCATCAGTTTAAAATCAATGAGAAAAATTTCAGTGAAATATCTGGTTTCTATAAATGACAACCCTAACTTGTGGATAAAATGCCAAACACAATTTATATAAACCACTATTCTATTGGGCTCATATCTGCTTTTATGAAGTTCTAAGATGGCGAATTTATATTTCAAAGCAGTGAAATATTAGCATTAAGTTTTGGTAGAAAGGATAAGAGTCCCATTAATCTGGACCCTGCTCATCCGGACATCCAGTTAACTCAGACGGGATTTTTGTATCAAACAACAGATTAAGAATTTTAATCAAAAACATGTTTTGTTTTGGTAATCCTACATCAGTTCGTAAGTTAAAAACTTAGCTGGATGCATACAGTAGTATTGAAACTAAATTTAAGCTTTAGCAGTGGCGGCCTCTGATCATATTGCAGTGTTGCACAATGACCAGTTTTTAATGTAAAGAATATTTTGATATTGTCTTACATTATAGGCTACTATTAAACTACTTCCAAATCTTCTTTGCAATAGGTTCTTATTGACTGAAAACATGGCTCACACAATATGTAGCAATTTTAAATCTTTTAAATATGTAATTGTGCGTTGGTCATCACAATCTAATTGAAACGACTTCCTGCCTCATCCTGCAGGCGAGCAGCATATGCCAGATGCTTGACTTCGTGGTAATGCTCCTGGGGTTTAAACATTTTGGTTGTCGCATGAGGATTGCAGTGACAAGGCATGATTCTTCTCTTTGCCGCTAGAGCGCTTTGAAGCAAGCAAGCTTCTCTACATAGCGTCGTCTGCTGTCTCCAAGCGAGATTTCCCTTCTCCAAGCACGCAAGCTTTAAAGTCCCTCACAGAGCTACCATTGCCTATGTAATCACTAGGGAAAGGCATTTAATGGCCATAAAATAGTGAAAAAAATGCAAAATAAATGCATTTATGGCCTAAAAATAGTGAATGACAATTTTTTTTAAATGACCCATAAATGAACCATTATTACTTATAATTGGATTTTTAAAGTAATGAATTGCTAATTAATTTAATGGATGACAGTTTGTTATTTATTTAAATCTACAATATTGCTACAAAGACAAACCTGAATTAAAATGAACTATGAAAACTTGACGGAGATTCTCAAATTAAGACTGTTGTCTGAAAGTAATGATTTGTACATGGAAAAGCTTCTTCTCTCTACTTCCACTGAAACATGACTTAAAAATGCCGAAAATGACCTAATAATTGCCAAAAAAGACCTATCTCCTGAAAATGACGAAGAATTCAAAATGAAGCAAGAAAATGATGAAAAATGCAAAATAAAGCAAAAAAATGTAAAAACAAATTGCCCTTACTTGATCAATTAATTCATTATACACATTTGTACATATTCAAGCTTCAAATAAAAAAGATGCAAAATAATCATATGCCTTGCCCTAGTAATCACTTAGTGGCGAGATCAATATTACTATATTCAACATTCTATTAGACATTAAACTAAGCTCCATCATTCTACATCCCAGGAGAGACTAGGCCTACCATCCGACAGCTGCGTCACCTACTATAGGCAAATAGCAGAATTGGGAGCATGTGGTCAGCATGCCGACACCCATAGCCGTTAATAATGGTTTTCGTAACCGCTACTACTGAATCAAATAGCTCAGTTTGTATCACGAGGCTAAGTACACCCCGTTCCAAACCTCCCTACCTCAGAAAAATTCGAATAGGTACCTGTGGGCCTGTGGATCCGTAGTCAGTAATGTTAATCACGAGACCATGAATGGCACTCGCGAACCGCGAGAATATATATTCCCGCCTGCCAGTCCTTTATGCTATGTAGGCCTATATAATTCCTGTAAAATATTGCAACCCTGTTTCCACATCCACGATTCGCCACTGAGTTTTAAGAAAGGATACATTTAAGAAAAAGTCAATTTTTATGGTTTCTTGCGCGGATTAGCGGTACTCTACTGAAGTAGAAGCAATTTACAAAACGCGTGGGTAGAAAATATCAATATGTTTAATACGGTTGTTTCTTGCAAGTGGTAAAATAAATGGTACCAGAACCAGAGTAGCTTTTGCAGGCTATGTTAAATCTACAACCCGTGAGTCGGAATGTTCCAGAATACTACCAAAATGGCGTCGCGAACATGATCAAGTTAGGCACATGGCTGAAATCTGAAAGTCTGAAATGTAAAGCGACTGAAGGAATGCTTACTTTTACTTACATGTATTTCCAATATTGCATCTTTCTCAGCTGTTCCTTACACAATA
The DNA here is from genome assembly GCA_964059195.1 of Ectobius pallidus. Classification (NCBI taxonomy): domain Eukaryota; kingdom Metazoa; phylum Arthropoda; class Insecta; order Blattodea; family Ectobiidae; genus Ectobius; species Ectobius pallidus. The sequence goes on from CAXKWD010000005.1 coordinate 127,947,560, forward strand.
TTCTCCATATTAGGAAGTAAAACACTTAACATAACTGCACAGTACCGTAGATTATGCAACATTACCACAAGACTCCGCTTCGAAAACTGGTTGGTTGCCTACTCTTGTCGACCAGAGGAACAGCGCCCTCTATCCCGGTAGTGATAGGCAATGATAAGAAATTCTCATGCATTTACTGTTTAGCTGTATAATGGATATCTGAAATTAAGTTTTCTGATCATTTATGATAAAGCTGTTGTGGAATTGAATATTAATTAATAAAAAATAAGATCAGGGATGTACGTGAGAAGAAATCGTGTGTAATGTATCATCCCTCCTCCCAACCAGCTGACGTAAGACGTAGGTGCACCTGAATTATTATTCAATGGCGGAAGCACAGACTGATACCGGTAGAAGGAGGTAATGAGGAGAAATCACTCCGCGGGTATACAATCTACTACTTGCTCAACTAACAGCACTATTTATTTATTTATTTATTTAATTGGAAAATAATTTTGTAGAGAACAAAGCTATAAGATTCGTCGAGTAAGATAAAATCATACATAATTACCCAATGCTAAAAACGTCAGTTATATGGGCAGATATCAGTTTAAATATTCTTAGCATGTTTTCTAAAACCTTAAACATTATTTATCCGTTAATCCTAGCAGGCAGGCAGGCGATAATACAATTTGAGTTCAAGCACCATAATAATGATTTAAATTATTTATACCATATGATTTAATGTAAACTTAGATATAAGCAATAAGTTAGTCTAAAATTCATATTAATATTTCCTAAAGTTGCTTTAAAATTATCATAAAATCCATGAATGTAAAAAAATTGTAACATATAAAAGTGTACATACAGTATGTCCGTAAAGTCATGGTGCACTTACATATGTCTATTAGTATAATATATAGTGCACCATACCTTTAAGAACACACGGTATATATATTGCTACAATTGGACTCAGAGAAAACGCGGAACCATCTTCAAAACTGTGTAATATATAGCCTGTACTTAAAATAAAATCTGTTCGTGCTAATTTTAATATCACACTAAAATGAATTAATTTCGTGTTGTCAAAATCCGTTGGTTTCAAGAAAAATACCAAAAGGAAGCTTCGATTTGACCGACGCTGGCGCGAAGGTCATGGCTCGGTGAAACGTAACCGTTTGAGTGTATCTAAAATCTCTAAATTTAAACATTTAGACTAAATAATGTCGAACAAAAATAGTCGTATGCAACTTGCCTATAAAATGACAATTAAGATACGCGTATGAAAATTATGAAACGAGCAACGCGAACTTACTCTTTTCTTAATACATGCCATTATAGGCTTGTTGCGTAATCTATTGTTAACATATTACAGTTTAAGGAAGTTTTCACATCAAAATAGCGTTCTGCTTTTCACAATAAAGCTCGTCCAGTAAATGTTGATGTACGCTATTTATGCATTCCAAGTGATCGAAAAGACTAACTCACAGGATATAGAATAAATGCAACTTCATAAAGAAATATTGTGTTGGCTGTATCTGGATCACAATCGCAGGGTGTATACAACAGTGGCGTAACTAGACCACTTGGGGCCCGGGGCGGACTTATTTTTGAGGCCTCCTCCCCCCAGCAAAAGCTACCAACACGGCTATTTTTAACTTCTTTTTTCATGGCTAGCTTTTTGTCTTTCAGTTCGTCTCCATAGGCTAATCTATACGAAAAAAATAGACAGAATAAGTGAGCGAACTCATGCGGTATTTAATTCACTTATTTAATCCTATATTAAACCAATAATATTAAGTTTAACAGGTTAAGGTTAAGTTAACTGATTGGCAAAACATAAATGTGTGCATAATTACAAAGTAATGAGATGGAAAAAAAAGTTAAGTTTAAATATGACAAAGTTAACGAAATTTTAAGGTAACAAACAACAGTTTTAATTTATTCGGAAAATCAGATAAATTAGCAAAATCTGGATTATATTAATTCAGAATATGTAATAGTCACGTTTAAAATAGTCTTTTTATAGCTTTTACATTAGAAAATTGTCTAATTGTCTCATGAAAGTTTATTTTCATAGCCAAATTGTTCTCGACGTATAACATTGCTAGTCCATTTAGTCTGATTTGGCTCATTGTTAAGCGCAAATAATTTTTGATTAATTACAGTTTTGAAAAACTTCTTTCACACGTTTCAACAGAAATGTAAATAGTTAAAAACAACTTTTCTCCTGATTTCCGTGTTGAAACAAAAGGGCCTTGTTTGATTTGGAAAAATTCACTGCCTCGTTTTACAAAATCAGGTGGAACATTAAAATTTTTATATTAGGATGGGGCAACAATGGGGGTCCCCATAGTAAGTGGGGCCCGGGGCGGACCGCCCCACCCTAGGAACGCCACTGAGTGTATACTGTCTAAATCTAGCGCACCCAGTAAGTTACGATTTGTTTACATATTTGCTATAAATAGAAAAGGCAGTAGTATCTACACTAGCTTCTCGTATGTTATAGCTTAATAGCTGGTAAATATTTCAATATGAATATTATCAGTTAACATATCTATATTCTGTATGATTTAAGATTTTCCTGGCCTAACGTAAGAATGAAGGCTTCTCGGGATGACGGTTAGGTTCGAAGGCCGATTTCCTCCACCTTAATATCTCTTTTCTATTAAACCCATGGATGTGACATGTATACGCGCTTATGGTATGTTATAGATAGCCTTCAGAATTTAAGGCACTAAAGATAGTATTTTAGGCTCCTAAAAAGGCATCAACGAGAGGAAAAATAGGGTAAAAACACCTCGCAAAAAAATTGTAGTTCTCATAACACAACAGTCCTCGAAAAATTCAATTAATATATTTATTAAGCAGTTTTCATAATCATTGATTTGAGAGTGGAAACTACTGTTTACCCTCAATAAACAATAAAATCCGGCAGACCACAAAAGCAAGTGCCGAATTTTGACTCACCAGTGCCTCAGTGCCAGGGCATTTCTTAGAGAAATTCATAAATCAAAAAGCCTGCTGGTTTTATATCTTAGGCCACACTGAGCAGTGCATATCCTTACTTACCTACAGTTTCTTCACAGCTAAGGCTCACATATTGAGGTGAAGTCAGTATCCGACAGATTCCTATACTTTCTAAGTCTCCATAGAGCTTACTTTCATCTGTAAATAATAATTATAAAATATCAGTTATATGCAGATTATTCAAATCTAACCTTAAATTAAGATCAAGAAACAGCAAAATTCCGGTATTGATTTCCACAAAGACAAGTGTCTGTTTTGCTTTTTACTGTAACAAATCCTTCAGGGATGCGATGTGATATGGCAACAGCATTCTCTTCATTTTTTTAACCAATATACATGAAGAGAATGCCATACATAAGAATTATATTATACTAAAAGGCTAACTTTTATTTGGGCAAAGGAAGTCATGTGAATTTCACATCAGATTTTTATAAAATGAAGTTTGCCTAAACTTGCAACAAAATTTTAACACAGTGGCACTGTATGGGACAATGCCCTGATTTAGCTTCGAGTAAGAGTGAAAAAATATTATAAAATACATACTGTGTACTTTATTATTTCTACAGAAATAACCAGTATACACAGTGTCACTACAACCGTGCCATGCCGACTGTACATGAGATATCTGAGCCAAATATGGCTGCTGTTTTTCATTATCAATGTAGTTAGTTTGAGATATATACACACACACAGTGAGTTACATATGCTGAAAATTCATAGCTGTCAAAACATGTATTAAGAGTGAATACAAAAAACTAAACCCTCCCTTCACTTCATAAGTATTTACTGTTAAAAATTCATAATAAAAGTTCCCACATTCGCTTTTTTCTTTTTTTCTTTTTTTTAAATTCAGCTGTATTTATACTCCTTTGAGCATCGAGGCCATATCAGGAGTTTGGATTCTGTGTGTATACCAGTAGGCCGTGGAACTATTGATTCTCAACTATTCTCTATTGTTGGTGTATTTTTATGAGTCAAGAATTTCAATTAATATTTATTTCAATGAATATGATATAGGATGAAATAGCGAGGATCAATCATGCTAAATAAATATCCAAGCCATGACTGGGGAAAACCATGAAAAAACCAATGTCAAATTGGCTTTCCACCTGGGTCCCCCTGAATGCGAGTCCAAGACATTACCATCTCAGCCACCTTGCTCGCTACAATTCATTTCAACCCTAATCAATCAATTTCATTCTCTCTAAAAATGTGATATCTGAGAATCAAGCTTAATTTTCTAATTAAATCACATCAACACAACAAACTTCCTTTCTACTAGAGCAGAATATTATATAAATTTATTTACAGCACAATTCAATAAATGTGACAAAACCATTAGTCCAGTCAATGAATGCTCAAAAAGAGGTGTAGAGGGAAATGGAAGGAACACAATTTTTGACTTTGGGACTTTGTTTGGACTAGTAAGGAGGTAAACATATTAAAAGTCCCCACTCCTAGGGGGTGAGCGGGGGGCAGGGGGGCCCTTAGAATGTCCCTTTTTTTCGGTTTTTCGCTTATATCTTGGAAACTATGGGTCCTAGCGATAAAATTTTTCTATACAAAATTAGAGATGACAAAATTCTCCACAAGATTGATTCCATTCATGTTTTCGCTATCTCACCTAGTTTTCGAGATATCTGCGCTCAAAATTAGCTAATTTTGAAAAAAAATAAAACTGCCTCGCGTTTTTGCCTTATTCCGTTAGCTAACTTTTCGGCCCTTTGTCCTACGAAAAAGTCATAAGGAAAGAAGTTGTAGAGCATTAAATTCCCTTTAAGAATATATGATAGTTTACTTCTTTATCTTCAACCGTTCAAACGTTAGAGCAATTTTAACTTTATGTGTAAATTCCAGGATTTTGCATAAAAACTTAACTTTCGTATTTTCTATGATTTCACTGCTCTAACTCTGTATAAAAGCCAATATTACGTATTTATATGTATAAATAGTATGTACTGTATATAAGTTGTACATAAATGAATCAATATATATGTATATATGTGATGTATTTTGTAATATATTTTCAAGTAATATATATGCTTATGTATAGTCCAGTCAATGATTGATGAATAGAGGGAAATGGAAGGAACACGGTTTTTGACTTTGGGACTTTGTTTGGACTAGTTAGAAGTTAAACATACTGAAAGTCCCCACTCCTAGGAGGTGAGCGGGAGACAGGGGGGCCCGTAGAAGGTCCCCTTTTTAGGTTTTGCGCTTATATCTCGGAAACTATGGGTCCTAGCGTTATAGCACTTTATACAAAATTAAACCTGATAAAATGTTCTATCAAGACTGATTCCTTTCACTTTTTCGCTATCGGAAAATCGGAAATGTGATCGGAAATTAATTTTCAAGAATAACAACTATTTTTTCTAGAGTTTGAAAATAAGTATCAAACTGTCTCAGAAAGATCGAGCACTCCCCCTTTCGAATGTTAGCTCGTAAATCAAGATTAACGACGAATGGGTGTCTGTGGATCCTTTTTTGCTATTCCAGCGCAAATCCATAAGTAAGAAAACCGACGAAGATTTGAAAACTTATTTGCAATATGAATTAGCCCCTTTCCCTTTGGCCTTCTTCAATGAGGGTGGGATGAGGAAATCGACGAAGTCAGTTTTCTCTAGAAAGAGCTCAATCCAACTATCAAAGATGTACGTGTGACACACTTTGACATTGTTATGGACGGAGGACTTCTCCTGCACAAAGTTATTTGGCAAAGAGGTTCCACGATATTTGGCATTTGCTCATCCTCAAGTACAAAGGTCGTTGAGCAGCAAAGGCGGTACCGTCTCAGTAAGTCAGCGGACATACATTTCAATCAGGAGACAGTCATAACTGTGAAGCAGGAAGACTTCCTGTCAAATGTCTACAAAAAAAGTCTGCTGATTAACATGCTGAAAGTCACACTACAGGCGCATGTAGTCAGAACCCTGCAAGCACGGAATGTTGCGGATGTCCTCATTGTAGACATTGGCTATGGAGTTGTCACATACCACCGCTGTTGCAGTTATTGGTGAGGATGTCGACCTAATAGTCCTGTTGATGGCCAAAACACCTAGTGACCAGAACATAACTTTCGTCAAGCCTGGGCGTGGAAACATAAAACCTACATTGTTTTCTACCCAGGGGCTGTGAGACTTACTATTTCTGAATGCCTTCACTGGGTGCGATACCACCTCAGCTGCCTTCCGAAAGAGTAAGCTGGGATTTATCAAACTGCATTTGAAGTCTCCAGATGTCCAGGGAACTGCTACAGTTTTCTCAGACCCTTCCTCAAACAAGGATGGTGTAGAGGAAAGTGTATTTTGAGGTGGTACGGGGCCCCACCTAAAGAGAAATCTCTAAACGCTTACCGTTACCAATCCTATGTAAAATCGGTAGCCAATATCAAGCCGGACATCTCGTGGCTCCCACCAACTGAGGGGGCAGCGAAGCAACATTCTGAGGATATATGACAAAGTCGAGATGTGATTGGGACATGAGCCGCCTCCTCAGATGTACGGGTGAGAGTTAACTAACAAACCCCGGTGCACAGTGAGCAGCAGGCTGCACCGGATGAAATATTAATTTTTTTTGTCGGTGCACAAAGGATTCTGCCACCACCAAATGCGGATGCAGAAAGGCATCTCTCAAGTGTTCCCCTGCGTGCCAAAACTGCCACGGGAACTGTCTTAATGGGGGCCCCCTCTTGGTCAATGAGGATGAAGAACTCGACATTGATCCTCTGCCAGTTATCCTAGAAGATGTATCCCCTTTCTCAATGGATGAAGAAGAAAACGAAGCAGAACAATATCCAGGACCAAGTTACCATGACGAGGAAGGAGCCTCCGGCTCCAAGAGAGTCAGGAATTTATAGTTCAATTGTACTATAAGGTGTAAATATATTATTAAATTGAATGCAACACAGTTTCAGAAAACATTCACGAGTTAATGTGTTAATAAAAAAAAAGTTATGTACAAATTGTTGTTGACTCTGGAATCATCCTACCCCAATGCCTTTTGGAGCGAATGTGTAGTTAATATAGGCCTGTATATTATATTAACTGCACATTATATCTTATATACATTGAATACAAGTATTATTGCCTATGTAGAGGGCAATTATGGCTCCCAAATAACAATAAAGATTCAGCGATCCTCGATAAATTGTCAATTTTGAGTATTATCAAAACTTTCCATCATATATTATAGTAATTGTATTTCTGTGGGGTAAATGATGGAGCTCTCAAAGTGGTTCCACTAGGTTCGGGGTTCGAAATTAGTATTAAACGACACCAAACAATATTACTTTGAAGAACTCCATATTTACTTGAAAATATATTATAAATACATAGCATATATATATATTTATATATACCTTATATATACACATAATTTCTTTATGTGCCATTTATATATATAGTACATACTATTTATACATATAAATATATATAATACGTATATTTTGGATTTATATAGAGTTTCAGCAGTGGAAGAACGGAAATACGAAAGTTAAGTTTTTCTGCAAAATCCCGGAATTTACACATAAAGTTAAAATTACTCTAACTTCTGAACGGTTGAAGATAAAAAGTAAAGTAACATATATTCTTGAAGGAAATTTAATGCTCTACGACTTCTTTCCTTATAACGTTTTTGTTGGACGAATGTCCGAAGAATTAGCTAACGAAATAAGGCAAAAAACGCGAGGCAATTTTATTTTTTTTCAAAATCATCTACTTTTGAGCACGGATATCTCGGAAATTAGGCGAGATAGCGAAAAAATGAACCGAATCAATCTTGTGGAGTATTTTGTCAGCTTTAATTTTGTATAGAAGGGTCTTAACGCTAGGACCCATATTTTCTGAGATATAAGCGAAAAACCGAAAAAAGGGACCTTCTAGGGGCCCCCCTGCCCCCCGCTCACCTCCTAGGAGTGGGGACTTTTAGTATGTTTACCTCCTTACTAGTCCCAACAATGTCCCAAAGTCAAAAATTGTGTTCCTTCCATTTCCCTCTACAACTTTTCATTGACTGGACTACATTGCTTTGTGTGGAAATTTTATCTTTCTTTTCCCAGAAAAAAAAAAGTTCCCACAAAAACAAATTCTTCTTGTTACAAATTGACTTGACAATGAAATTCTTAAATTATAGACTTATGTAAGATTTTCACCACATAAGACATAAGACATAAGACATAAGTGTGTATAATTACAAAATGAACTACCAGTAACTTGAGATTTGCATTTCAACTGTCAGAAGGGTAAATTTTTCCAGCAGCAACAATCCAGGTAAAAACAAATTTTAGATTTTCATATTTCAACTGTCAGAATATTACATTTTCCCCAGCAGCAACCATTCATGTAAATTTATATCAATATTTCAAGTTTTGTAGCTTTGTGTCATGGTGAGAAGCTTATAAAATCTTTTGCTAAACATCAAGTTGGATCATGTAACTAAATTAAATAAGTCAAATATTCAGCAACACAAAAATTTGTTGTGATGGTGGATTACACTATAAATCAATATGTCTATTTCCTTAACAATTTTAAGGGTTCGCTATCGAAGCAATTGAAAAAGTTAACTGAAGTCTAATATGAATAAATGAATCACAAAACTGCAGTGATAAAATGGAACAACAATAATGCATCTAAATAAAATTTTAGATGTTTCATTTCTATAAGTTTTGGTTTCTAGATTTGGCTAGAAAGGATCCTATGAGAAATTATTATAGAATGATGATGGAGCAATCGAACATAGTCACAATAAATGGTGAAACTGTTCCACTTTGTGAATATGTAAAAGACAGATTATATTTTGTTACCTTATCACTGAAAAAGGAGCCAAAACAGACAGCTGATACTCACTATTTTTCCATAGACGATGAGCTGGTATACGTAAATTACTATTCAGATTTTGGTCCCCTTAATCTTGGATGTCTGTACAGATACTGTGTCAAGCTAAATACTAAATTAAAATGTTTTGCATTAGGGAAGAAAAAGATTGTTCATTACACAACAATAAATCCTCAGAAACGAGCAAATGCAGCGTATCTCATAGCATCGTTTGCTGTGATATATTTGAATATGACTCCAAAACAGGCTTTAAAGCCTCTGTTAACTGACCAAAATCACACATTTCGACCATTCCAAGATGCAACCATGGGAACTTCTGAGTATCACCTTTACATAATTGATTGTCTTGCAGGAATCTACAGGTACAGTATCTACCCATTTCAGTAATTTTGAAAGCATAAGAGGTAATTGAGGTATGAAGTGTTTATACTGACTTTATGATAAAATGAAAGGCTTCATGCTCCAACTTGCCTTGATATTTTCTTGACCAAACATGTCCTATTAGTAGGGACCTTTCTTCTTGGCAACAGCAATGAGAGCAAGATTTTACAAGACTGCTTTCCTTAGCTATATTTAGCTTTAAAGATGCTTAAAACATCATTTTTGTGTACCTTACCTTACAAAGAGGCTAACCGCCAAATTAAAAAAAAAAAATTGCTATACAATGGTGTTACATGGCATCCTGCAAAAGCGCTAAGTGAAATTCATAATAGTGTGGTTGCAAAGTTGCTCGAGAGAGAGAGCACCGTAGGTATGGAAGAATGCTATTTCTTTACAAGGATTGTTGATTATCTAAGAAAATTAATTTTCCCACTTAGCACCTTTGTAAGGTAAGGTACATAATTATATCCAGGGAATATCACTGAATTTGTTGGATTGCATGAAATGTATAAATAAGTGCAAAATGCGCTTCCTCCAGTACAAATATTGAAAAATGTGCACAAAATATGAATGAAAATCATAATTGTTAGTGATTGCAATTTCTTTTTCATTATCTTAGTAGCACGTTCCCCTTTTAAGCTTTCCCTATATCTGGCGAGAAATTATAGATACTTACAATCAATTACACTAATCAATGAAGAATGTATGTCATTTAGCAGTTTTATTATTTTATGGAATGTGATTGGCAGTTTTATTTTCAAAATGATATATGACATTTTTTATTTAACACTTTACAAAGAATTTCCCTTATAGTAATTAGAGGGTGGCCACTAGAAGGAAGCAATACAAAAAATAAAACTGAACTAACATAATGAGCTGAAATATCCAAAACTTAAAAAAATCCCTCCACTAATGTTTTATTTTTAATCACTGAAAGTAAAATGTGATTTGATTGCCAAATAATGTTTTGTAATAATTTATTGTATTTCTTATTTTTATATTTTACTATTATTGTAAATATAATCATTCTTGATTAAAATTAATTATTTCAATACTTCAATGTACAACAATTCTTCCATACTTGCCAGCCTTCAATTCACTAGGTTATCAGAAGAATGAATATTAATGTTTGTTTGAGGGCATTTATTTAATTTTGTTTGATTTCCATTGAACTTTGTATTATTTTGAAAGAGAATTTGTTGGTGTATGATCATAAATTACTTAGATAGTTCAAATACTGTAGTAAAACAATGATTTGTGGTGTAAAAGCACATTATTCTGGGAGAGATTTCGTTTCACTGACATTATCTTCTAATTCATAAGCGTGTTAAGTTTAAGTAATGTCTGAGACTGTAATAAAAACATACTGAAGTAGTAAGAAATTCTATACATTCTTGATAGAAGTTAAAACTTATACAATATTAATTTTGTTCATTTTCAGAGCACTTCAGCATGGGTTTTTTAATTTCAACGATTTTGATCTAGATGAATATGAGCAGTATGAAAAAATAGAATTTGGAGATTTAAACTGGATAATTCCTGACAAGTTTATTGCTTTTTGTGGGCCATCAATTGAATACAACACAAGTTACAAACCTCCAAAACATTACATTCATTATTTTCATATTAATGAAGTTTCAACCATTATTAGACTCAACAAGAAAACATACAATGCACAAAGGTAAGGTAATAAATGATAAATAACAGTGTTTTAAAAAATCCTACATAGCTCACACACAGGCTTAATGGTAGAGTTGTGGCCACCTCGATCTCCAGACTTAATGCTCAGGGTCTATAAAGCAAATCCTGATCATAAGATGAACCACCGGTACTAAACTTGTGAGGAAATAGCTTATATTTCAGAAGCAGTGTTACTTATGTGTGAATCAAAATGTGTTTATGAATTACAATGTCAGCCTACATTTTCATTATATTCTTTGAATTTGCTGATCATGCAGCGAGCTGTTTGAGCAGGCATGGTGTGCTGACAGTTGCCAGAGAAAAACAAAAGGAAAACATACAAAGCAGTAAGCAGTAAAGTATTATATACTTTTACACTTCTGTGGATTCAAAAAAAAAAAAAAAAAAACTATATTCTGTCCTGATACTGTAATCCCTCATACTACACACATTCCTATTACACAATTTTGATTTTCTATGGCTGGTGTACTGGTATTAAATGCCCACATTATGTGATTAGCTTTCATTTTATCATAATCGGCCTGGGTGACCTTGCTACACATTTTAGACCATTGCAGCGAGGATGCATTTAACCTGATGCTTAATTATTATAAATTATTTTTAAATTAACTGAGGTGTGTATTAGTTTTAATTTACTGTCAGGTTGGCTTTATCTCACCAAGAGATGTATATACAGAGTGCTTCAAAAAATGTATACACACTTTGAACTGTCAAAGAAAATTTCTGGAAATTTGAAAAATGAATGACTTTCTAATGAATATGTGATTAATGTTCAAAATGGTGGGCTTCAGCATCAATACAGTACATTTCTGAGTACGAGTCACCACTGATTCCGTATATCATACCAAAGTGTCCAATGAGATTTCTCCGCACACCACTTGAATCTCATTCCAAAGTGTGTCTAGGTGTGTCTATGACTGATTGACTCATTGGGCCTTTCCATTTTGAAAGTAAAGTAACTGGAGAAGAGTATCTAACAATGCTTGCTGATTCCATATTCCCTACCATTCATGCATTATACGGTAATGACAAGTTCTATTTCCAACAAGATTGCGCCCCGCCGCACTATCATAGGGGCATACGAGCATACCTGAATCAAAATTTGCCAGGCCAGTGGATAGGACTCAGGGAGCCAATCAATTTTCGTGCACACTTATGCCGCTGGATTTCTTCTTATGGGGCACAGTAAAAGATGAGGTGTACAAACGTAAACAATTCCAAATTCTTGTTCCCTAGAGGAACTATTTGATTTTTAACATGTAATATTACTTATGTACTAGATTAGATTTATAACAACATCATATACAGTAGCTGCAATTAATGTTAAAATACCACAATTATCAAATAAACCTTATCCTCACAATTCCTTATCTTGCCCATTGATGTTCTTCCAGTGATTTTTCTTAATCACAAGCATCATCTAAATTCTAAATCTAACTTTTGGCTGTGGAAACTGCATTGACAGAGTAGCACATAAAAAGATTTCAAACGACTGAGAGTGAATTGGAACAAAAGAAGATCGTACTATATCAACTCTACAGCTTTACAGAAATTCAACAACTAAACACAATTTTTAGTAATATAATTATGATAGTAATAATAATAATGATAATATGAAATTATAATTACATAATGTAAGGCAATTTATTGGGTGGGCTTTGAGCCCCATGGGCACATATAAGTTGGTGCCACTGCTGAACTGATACAGCTGTTATAAACATGGTAGACCCTTCTGAAATTGAATAAAAATACAAATAAAAAAAATAATAACAATACAAAATTACTATTTAGCTTTATAAAGATACACTTTTTTTCCTTTCTTTCTTTTTCCACAGTTTCACAAAGGCTGGTTTTGATCACCATGATCTGTATTTTGTAGATGGCAGCTGTCCATGTATTTCATTGGTCAATAGATTTTTAGAAATCTGTGAGGCAGCAAAAGGTGCTATTGCAGTTCACTGTAAGGTGAGTAAAAATCATATTTATTTCTGTTGGTTTTGCTTGACACTGGACTTGCAGCTGCATGAGTCCAGAATATAATAGGCTTCCTATTTGATTGTCTGCAAATGTTGTAAATAAATAGTGTGTTTTGACATTTCTTTGCTACCATGAGAAATGTTAAACAAATTAACTTAAACTTTGCTTAGAGGAGAATTTTGATAAATCACTTAAAATTTTAAAGGGAAGTATTAACCACCAATCATACGATGAAGATTCGTGATTTAATAAACTAAAAAATACTGTCATATGCCTTAGGCCAGACAGTGCTTCCAAATTCTGAGTTCTTAGAGTAAGCTCATTCAGCGACAAATCAATTTGTCAATCGCTTCGATTTCATGAACTTCCTCTACTTGATTCATTTGTTTATAACCTTATGACATGCAGAGATCTGATTTTTTTTACATGTGGACAATGCCTAAATGGGAAAACATTGAATGATTTGAATGAGAGTCATATACGGGGGATTTTTGGGATAGGGAATTCGAATTTGTGGTCATTTTTTCCTGGACGGTGCACTTTAATTATGGAATGCACTTTAAAGCTGGGTTTTTAGCTTGTTACTTACCAGTCGTTTTAGTTGTTTATGCATGATTTGAATTTGCTGATAATACAGCAAACTGTATGAGCAGGCGTGGTTCATGATCTTTGTTTATTTTAATCATTTCATTTCAAATCTGTATGCCCATATGACAGCATAAGATTAGTTTTATTCATATAAGTATTTGCTATGTAAAACAATATACTGTAATTAAAAATTGAATTAAGTAATGTAATTTATGTAAAAATAATGTCAGTGTTAACAGTTGTAACGTTTTTATTATTTTTCTGTTAAAAAATTGAATTATGTAATGTAATTTATGTAAAAATAATGTCAGTGTTAACAGTTGTAATGATTTTATTATTTTTCTGTTAAATAAATGACTTAAATAAAATGTCTAGTAATTGAGCAAATAATCATGAGTGAATCCATGAACAGCTGCTAATATTCAATAGTTAATAAGATCAAAGACACATAAAAAAGTACGGTATATGCTTGTTGTTTTAGGCTGGCTTGGGTCGAACAGGGTCTCTAATTGGTGCTTATATGATGAAACACTACAGGATGACTGCCAAAGAAAGCATTGCTTGGTTACGCATTTGCCGACCAGGCTCTGTGATCGGTCACCAACAGGCCTGGCTGGAAGGAATGGAACAATTCTTATGGAAAACCGGAGATACATATAGGTACTGTGAAAACAGTATCATTTTTAAGTATTGTTTTGCAAATGGAAGTATTATCTGAGCCTGTTTGAGAGTTACTACTATATGCAGTATATCTAAATACGGTAAATTTTAATATAATTAAGTAGTAATTAATAAGGAATAATAATAATTATTGTAATTCTTTTTGCATCTTTATCAAAGTAATGTTATGAAAACACATCTTATAAATACTTTGTACCACTAGTCTAAAATAATGTAAGTAAAAATGTACCGCTAATGTTTTTGGTTGCCTTTAATTTCAATGTAATTTCAATTATAAGTATCAAGGATTCAGTATAACTTTTCAGATACTTCAATATCAGTATATGAATATAACTCTGTAAAAAATTCAGTACAAGCAATTTTAAATTTGAAGGTGGTACTGAAACCAAAACTTTTAGTTGCTGCATTTTTACATGATTATTTACTCATTCAAACTTTAAGCGGGTAGAAATTAATTATGAATCTCATCAATTCGCAATATTGATTAGCCTCACACAGTTTTTGGTGGGAGCGGGGTTGAGTCCCTTCCCTACATACTGCACACCATTGTATCGACTGTCACAGTGTTGCAAAGTTAAAATTCCCATTTTCCATACAGGCCTAATGTGTAGTCTGTAATGCAAAATTGGAAAGTAGGTTTCGACAAGACATCCCATACAGTTCCCTTGTTAGGACATAAATTTTGAATACAGAATTGATATTCTTCTTAACTTAATTTCAGAATACGAAGGCATGGGGATGGTGACTATCTTCCCCACCACAAGCATGGAGTTTACAGCATCGTGGCACGCAAACAAAAGGAACTGTTTCAAAATGAAAACAAGTATCCAAAAGAGCCTAGGCCATCCCAATTTAATTCTTCCTGTGTAGACAAACTAAACACAGGGAACTGTCTGAAGTATTTGCTGGGCAGATCTGTGAGGGAGGGAAGAGATAATGTGCCTCACAACAAATCAAACCGCAAGAAATCAAGACACAAGTCCACAGAGAGGTAAAGAATAAAGCAATGGATGTGATTTAATGTTTATGTCATCTTTTTTACCCAGAATTTTCACACTTGCATTTTTATAATTTCAATTTTAACTTCATAACATTAACATAATGAGTAAATGCAAATTTCTTTTGTTTTTCCACTTTTTTCATAATTCATACTTGCAATTTTTTTTATAACAGTGATAAACACAACATTTTGAAAATCAGATTTCTTTAGTTATATTTAACCTATTAGATGCTTAAAAATTACTACTGAATCAAAAGAAACTACTAGATTTATAAGTATAAAAGAGAGTAACATTTAAATTAAATTGAAATTTTATAATAGTGATCAGCGTTTAAAACAACCAATTTGGGCAACTAGATCACAATGATCAGCTCTCAGAGAATGTGTTAACCCTTTCAGAGCTGAACACATATTAAAATAAGAATTCAAGTGTAGGAGCATGATTTTTTGGAGAAATAAAACTGCTGATTTCGGTTTAACTTCCTTATATTTCATGAATATTTTACGAAATAAGTATAGGCTAATTAGAAATTACTACATAGGACATTAAAAATATTCACTCCTTTAT
Source organism: Ectobius pallidus (assembly GCA_964059195.1). Taxonomy (NCBI): domain Eukaryota; kingdom Metazoa; phylum Arthropoda; class Insecta; order Blattodea; family Ectobiidae; genus Ectobius; species Ectobius pallidus. The sequence goes on from CAXKWD010000005.1 coordinate 127,963,299, forward strand.
TTATATTAACACTCAAAAATAGAGTGAGAAGTAGAACCAGAATTGTTACAAATATTATTTGATAAGAAAATAAAATTTAGTTTCAGTATTGAAAGATGAAAAATAACTACAGTATGCCTTATATAGGGATTTTTAAACTTTTGGAACATTGAATCTGTGATATTTTTATTTTAACCTCATCACTTTGTCCAGTCTCTTAATTAGAGAAGTTTGTTCATGAGGAGTAGCGATTGGCAATTTTCAACACATTCCACGAAATATGGAATCTATTGAATACCATAATATACCAAACATTGCTGTAATCGATCATAAGCATCTGTAACTTCTCAGCTATCAAAGAAATAGCAAAAAATTAGAACATGCTACTAAGAAAATGAAAAAAAAAATCCAAAATCTAACAACTATGAATTAGACCATACTTACATAGGCCTATCCATTTCTCAATATCTGTTCTGGGAGGTACGTCTTTAGCGCTTATCTAATTATTTCGTGAAATCCAACAAATTTTGCGATATTTCATTAATATAATTTGCTTAATAGTATTATTTTAAACATATATAAAGCGAGATATAGCTAAGGAAAGATGTTTTGTAAAACTTCATGCTTATCGCTGTTACTAAAAATTATGGTCCCTAGTCAAGTGATATCAGTATTTTCATAAATTTGTAATCAATAAAAAATGTAATGCAACTGCTGGTTTGCATAAACAGTAATAGTAACAGGAGAATAAAATTCTCCATATTTTAGTATAATGGATTACTCTATTAATTTTAAGCTTATATCACTTCTTTTATACATTCTTTACAGTAATTAATAGTAATAATATTTTTTTACTGAAAGATACCTTACATAGGTGAACCAGCTAGCCAATTAGCATATATTACAAGTACTTAAAATATACTGTAAGATACTAAACAATGTCATTAGTACTAATATAAGGGATGATTCTATTTAGAAGTCTTCTAGGGAGAATATACATTTGCTTATCAGGTAATGCTTTTATTTATTCGTAATTGCAAGTTTTTTCAAGGGGGAATTTTGTTAAGGTATTTCAGTCCAGTAAGTAAAGGGTTATTGTCTGATCCACTCTAAGTTCATGGAAGTTCACTCTAATTTGGTGGTGTTTTGTTGCATTCTGTATGTTGTAGTTGTGGTATTTCACTATTTAATTTGAAGTTTGCAATTTAATTTGATGTTTGCAATTGCTGTTTGAAAAGTACACTGCTCAAAAAAATTAGATGAACACTTGTAATAAAGTGTTTAATATATAATTTCTTGTAATGTTGGAAATTGGGCGGTATGTAAATTTTAATACAGATTTTACCAGAAGATAAGCATTTGAAATATTCATGGCCTTAAATCAGGGTAATAACCAGAGAAGGTAATGGGATCTTCTCATTGGTAAGCTTTCTGACATTGCTATGGTGATAAATGCTGAATATTGTCTTGCTTATTAAAGCTTCTGATAAAATTACTCACTTAATAAATGACTCTATAAATATGCCGAATGTCTAAAATCTGGGAGCCTCATCCTCCTGGAACCCTCTGGACCTCCATGGCCTGTATAGGGAACACTTTACTTTATATTGCTTCTGGAGTATGAGTACAGGTTTTAGATAAAATCTTCAGGAATAATATTTTTAGCTAAAACTGAATGTGAATGTTATTGGCAAATTCTCCGACTTATCCTACATACGTAATTAATGAAGGTATAAGGGGGAAATTAAATTCTTATCATATTAAGATATAACATTTTTATAAAAATTAATCATTAGAACATTGCTCACAGCTACAGACAAGTATATGTAAGCACCACAAAACGTAGAACCACCACCAGACTAAATGAACATAACAGACACAATCATCTGGGGCAGGTAGAGAAGTCCTTGGTCATTGAACATTCCCTTCTGGATGGCCACGACATATTGTACACAGACACAGATGTTTTCTCAACCACGGTACATTTCTACACATGCTTACGAGAAGCCATTGAAATCTATAAACACAGCAATAATTTCAACTGTAAAGAGGAAATTGAAAAGGTCAAAGTCTGGATCCCCTTACTAAGAAACACCACATTCAAAAAAACCAATGGCCACTGAATGGGAAGGAAAAATCTAGACACCAACAATCAATGAACAATCTTCCCACATGCCATCTAATCAACAACGAGATCTTGCCATAGAGAATGCACTGCCATGGGTATAAATAGGAGCGACAGTGAGACTGCTATAGACAGAGGACCCCTGAGGATGGTTTATTTGTTTATTGTTTATTTGTTTATTTGTTTTACACCATTAAGCATATGCAATAGGAATAGTCAGCATGTTAAAAAAGAAGTAATTACATAAAATCAGCCGCTAGATATTCTCTAACAGTGTAAAAGTTTTTTTTTGCAAAAGTAAAGCCTTAACTCTATGCTTGAAAATTCTAAAATTCCTGATATTTCTAATTTTTAGAGGCAATTTGTTGTAAAACTTAATACCTAAAACATTATGACTGTTAAGGGATTTTTGCAGTCTACAGGAGCAACCAAATTATATCTCCCTCTAGTGTTATAGTCATGTACATCGTTAAAACACAAAGGATTAAAATCATAATAAAATAGTTGATAGAACATAAAGTGAGAACATAGGTTTGCAATGCTGACATGGGTCACAGCCTTTCAAAATCCTTACAGCTTTTTTTTTGCAGTTTAAAAACATCTTGTGCCCCAGTACTATGGCCTATAAGCCCGGAATGATTCCAACACTGGCCATGAAAGCCTAAGTTTAATTAATGATTGTCATTTCATACCTTTTCCTTATTTCTCTGCTTACAGGAATAACAACATGCATCATGAGCATCTAGGAAGACCTTGCTATTGTAGCCCCCCTGTGCCCATTCCTAGGAAGAATCACACTCTACAGTCTACTAGACATACCCATCCAGAACACAGACTAGACAACAGCACTGGAGATTACAAGAATATGAACAACAGAGAAGCGACCCAAGGTGATCACCTCAATGCCATTAAGCTAATGAGAGCTAGAGCTACTGCCAATGATAAAAGCAAATACTATTTTGCATAAAACAAACCAATGCGTGGAGCAATTATGTAAGATGTTTCACCGATTTTATAAATTTTGTGTTTTTTAAGTTAAACACTCATAAAATCAAAATTATAACAATCTTGTAGTATTTATTATAAAACTTGTAATATTGGTACATTTTTAAATTTATATGAAAATATAATTAACACTGAACTCAAGTAATAAACTACCGGTATATGACATAGAAATACTAAAAAATCATGTCACTGAGTCATTCAAACTAAGGAAAGTATAGATGCAATATTATGTAAAAGTTCAATGTATTTTTTTTTAACTATAGAATAATACAGAATCATTAGAACAGTAACAAGTAGAATTCAAATATATTTCCAGTATTTATTAGAAAACATTGTTAGTTCCCACCTTCCCAACAATATTATAATTTCTCATCTGAATGTATTCAAATAAAGCAAACAAAAGTACAACCAGTTCTAAGCGTACAATTGTGTGTGTGAATTTTATATTAATGTAAATCTTGTAGCCTACTTATTTCATTTCATTTCATTTCATTTGTCGAAGAGTCATATGTGCAGGCATAACATTTCTAAATAAAATAATATCTATTAAAAATGTGTTTACAGTAAATTAAGATCCTAGCATACAAAAGGTAGAAAATAGAAATTGAACCTTAACTTCCATTACAGTATATCCCTTAAATTTGGCACAATTCCATGCTACATTCACAAAACACTTTCCTGTCCTTGACTTCACAGATTTGTTTTATTTTATGTTGTGTCAATGATTCAGACAATCAGAGTTTTATTTATCTAATTCCAGCCATAGAATTAAACCTAAGCTTAGCTCCGGTTAAAAACCTTTTGGTAGAAAATACTCATTGTCCAGCTGTTATAAGCTGAACATTTTAATTTCATGTTCATTTGTGGTAAAACTTAACTTAGGTAAATATCATGTAATGGTATTTCAGTTGTACATCTAAATAACTGTAGTGTACAGAAAAATAACTTCATCTCATAATTACAATAATTAAAATTGCAGGAACAGCTAAGCTGTAATATGACTTATATATTTCTTTTGTCAGTAAGTATATAGGCTACTTATCACATATATTATGTCATCACCCACATATAATATATCTTTGTAAAATTTATCATGTATCATAGTATTTTCATCAATATACTAGTTTCACCAATGTTAATAAATCATATCATTAATCTTATTTTATGTTATCCCTGTTATCCATGAGTCTCTGAATGGTCTTCATAAGATATTCTGTCGATTGCAAATGTTAAGAATTGACAAAGCCTTTCGACACTGTCTCGCACAATGCCTTAGGAGTAAGTTAATGTTTCACGGTTTTAAAGATTCACCAGCCAATTTGACAGATTCTTATTTAACATGTAGACTTCACAGTGTTGTTTTTTAATGGTTCTGTATCTCTGTTTAAACAAGTATCTCTGTGGAATAAATTTTATCTATGTCTGCAGAAGAAATTTAAGAAGTCATTTGGGATAATTTGTGTGCATGAGGAAAGTAAATTGTAAATATTCCCTAATTTAAGTGAATTAAATTTTTGTCCACTTTTTTCTTAACTGTCCTAGGTTTTTTACAAAAAAAATTAAAATATCCCATTTTTATATAAACGTTATAGCCTATAGACACCCTAATATAATTGACAAAGTTTGCAACTGTTTGTGTGCATTTTCATATGTCCCATATCATAATATATTGATCAATTGGACTAACCAACTCCGTGGCGCTAATATCCCAGAAGGAACAAGGCCTACCACCCGACCGCTGGGTCATCTACCATAGGCAGATGGCAGGATGGGGGGGGGCATGTGGTCAGCATGCTGTCACCCACGGCCATTAATGGTGGTTTCCATGACCGGAATGGGACTAAACAAATATCAATTAACCGTCGGAGAACTTACGTCTGAACTTGTTACCTTGAGTGAATAGCATAACCTATCATTAGATTCAACACGTACAGCAAAGATGAAGATTTAATATACTGATAAAATATTATTTTCATTATTATTGCTTTCAAGTGAACATCCCATTCACATGATTCATTGCATTTTAAAATCAACTGGACTGATGTCATGATGTTATCATCCATGACCCATGCAATAAGGAATCTTACTGAATGATTTCATTGCTAAGTTCAAAATTAAGTACAACATTAATAATTGAATTTTATAGCAGAAATACATTTAGTAGAGCCTGTGAATTGGACTGCAAAAAGCAAAATACAAGACACTCATACCGGGTCAAATAGATTAATAATTTTTAAGTAATAGGCCTATGCATGTAATATCTAATTTACAACATATTTGTATATAATTTTAACTCTTTAATTTGTAGGACGAATGCTACATGTACGAACGCTTATTTTATATCTTATAATGCAATAATATTGATTATTGTAATTAGATATAAATAACCTATTAGGTCTTCAGCAAGAATCTGGAACCAAACAAATTTAAGAATTGAAGGAGTCAGGGGAATATAGTACTAACCCTCATTTTGTAAAAGTTGAGAATATTGCAATATCTATATTTTTTCGTAGTCACTATTTATTACAATTATGCGGATAACGTTTCTCTGTTGGGTGATGACATAAACATAATCGAGAGAAATGCAGAAAGTCTTTTCGATGCCTGCAGAATGTTGGATTGAAAATTAATACAGAAAAACTAAGATATGGTCGTGAAACGTCAAAGTAATGAGTTACAAAATATTAGAATAGCCGGTAAATCGTTCGAACAAGTGGAAAAATTCAAATATCTGGGTGCAGTAATTACTGATGCATATAATAAATATTAAGATAGAAGTTAAGTGTCGACTAAAATCAGGAAATGCTTGTTTTTATGCAGTTCAGAAACTCTTCTCATCTCGTCTTGTGTCCAGAAATCTAAAAATAAATATTTATAAGGCTATTATCCTGCCGGTTGTCTTATATGGATGTGAGATAATATGGTCTCTTACTCTTCGTGAAGAACATAATCTGAGAGTGTTCGGAAACAGGGTTCCTAGGAAAATATTGGGGCCTAAGAGCGATGAAAATGGAGACTGGATAAAACTGCATAACGACGAGCCCCATAACCTGCACTCTTCACCGGATATAGTAAGGATGAAAGACTAATTCTTTCAATAATTCTTGTTGTTTTAAAACTCGAATTCCTAAAATTGTCTTTAACAGACTGATGTAGCTAGGCTGTATCTTCTGGTAACCTTGGACAGGACAGCTATAGTTATTATTATATTCTCTCTAGTAAAATAATGTGTACCAAAAAGTAGATAAAAATAAAACTCGCAAATTTGAGCAAATTTTTAAAATGTAATATCTCAAAACGAGATTTCGTGGGCTACCACTATCTTCCCCCGACTCTTTTCAATTTAGTTAATGGTATATTGGTGGAATAATCAATTACACATTGAATTAGAAATCAACCAATAACTTCCATGAAGTTTATCAATTCAAACTGATTCAAGCACTAGAAGAAAGATAGTATGAAGTACTAGTGTAACGAAGTACGGTTACTTCTTCTTGATTGATAAATTTCATTTTTGACCAGAGAGGGTGAATTTATTCCAAATGTTTTTTTTTCTCCTTATACCCTATAGTAAAATAGAACACACTGGTCCTTAAGGAGCTGGACCAATTTATTGTAATGGCTTTTTTCTCTCGTTAATATTAAAATCAAGCGTTGGACATGCAACTTTTTCTATAAACTTATGTAGACTTAACGCTTGATTTTAATGTTAACGAAAGAAAAAAAACCACTACAATAAATTGGTCCAGCTCCTTAAGGACACAGTGTGTTGTATTATATTAGAGGGTATAAGGAGAAAAAACCATTTGGAATTCCTCTTGATGTTTCCCGGGTAAGGCTAAAAACAGTGCAAAATACTTTTTAACCCTTACGAAGAACGGGCAATCGGCTAATAATGCATACGATTTAAAATAATTCTTCTTACGTCATTGGATTTCCCTAAAAGCAAACTGCATTAGGCTGCTATTGATCCGCCAGGAAAGTGGATTTATACAGAAAGAATCAGAAGACACTGATAAAGTCTCGTTTCATCTCCTCAGAATGTGGAATAGGTTTAAAATACTAATGCCACGTATCCCAGGAGAAATCAAGCAAGTCAAAACGTAGCTATTCCTGGAAAGGTAACATAGTTATAAAAGAGAGCGAATTCAGAATGGTTGGATCGTGCAGGCATCCCGGCTTCAGTTCATCTTCTGAGAATTGCCTAATGGATATGCAGCCCAACTCACAGCAGGTGATAAAATTGTTCATGCATTCAAATGTTCTGCGAAATAAAAATACGTCCTTTCTAAACCGTGACATTGTGGTGGCTAGTACATAAGTAAATATCCGTTTGTCATAGGTGATCCCACGAGAGTTTACGAGTTTGATTTATTAAGACTATTGACGAGTTTCATCAGATAAATACGCTCTTACTGCGCAGTCGCGAATCTATCGATAAGTCGTGAACTCTCGTGAGATTACCTATGACTATTTCATTAATAAAAATTTAATGGATTATACAAATAATAATTACTTTCGTGCTTTGTTATGTAAAAACAAAGCTAAGAGCTGCGAGATCACGGCATACTATGAATCAACCATCCATTAATCGATTCGAGTTACCATGTGTGACCAGTGCTACCAGTTGTGCATATAAGACATAGTTAACTTCATTCAGGTAAGCTAACAGCAGAACAGAATAAAAGCACACAAACTGGCTTGCACCGAATTGAAATTGTGTTTTTAATCAATGTACATTTATATTATTGCAATTTCCAAACAAGTTAAGTTTTACAAAATAATCTGTTTTCTTGCTGCTTAACGGCAGCATGTGACGTATAAATCACGGCACATTGATGCTTTCGCGTTAGACTGAATGTAAATATCCCGCAATGCAGCCAGCTATTCAGTGTGGGAATTTCTATTTCGAGTTACATTTTGATTGAGACTATTTAGCGAATATTTATAGAAATAACCATTTAATGAATATTATTAAACCACGAAAATGAATAAAACACCGCTATTTTTTCCATTGTAAGCGAGATAGCCTATGGCGAGACATTTCATAAGTTATAATTAAATAGATATTTTCGCCATCGGCGATAGTCTCGCTTGGTTTGACTTTTTAATTTTCGTCAGTTTTATTTTTAACATTAACTTCCTTTGTATAACTAATAATATCGCCTTGTTAATATTGTATTTATTACTTTAGTCTATAGCCTACTAGGTATAATTATACATTAGTTTAATAGTATCTTCTTTGGTTCATATGCAGCTTATGTAAACCCGATCGCTGTTTTCAATTATAGTTTTTGTTCAAGGAAGCTACTGATATGAAGATATACCAGTGTTCTGTCCATATGAATTTACATAAAACAAGTAGGTCGATACAATGGAAGTGTTAAAAATTAAACTATAAAATTGACGATAGACACGAGTGGTTTAATTCCACGTATTCTTATACTGCATTGGTCATTGATCTATGAGGTAAATAGTCATAATTACTACGTAACAAAATTATCGAAAGGGTGGTCTGTTTTCCTCTTAGTCTATTTACGTTATCTTTTTCTCAGAAACTACTGCTTCCTTCAACTGTCGAATCAGATCATCGAAAATTTAATTTTTCATACCCTTCCCTATTGAATTTGTATAAGAGTAAAGCATTCCATATACAGGCCGGGAGACACTTTGTGTTCCTGGCTTCCAAGAAAAATTAAATTATTGTGTATTAAAAGCAAATACAAATCTTTCAAAAGATCTCTCAAGGAATTTTGAATAACTAACACCTTATCACAGTTGAATGAATATTTCCAGCTTGAATAATTTTGGCAGCTTACAGTTTTGTATACTGTTATGACATGAATGTATATTTTGATCTTATGTGTTCTATATCATTGAGCCTCGCACAACACAGAATCTACAGAACGAGATATCTACATCTACATACCACTATGTGGTAACAATATGTAGAGGGGCAATATACCATCAAACTCCCAGTCAGTTACAGACTACATGTTATAAAGTCTACCAAATTTCAGGTTTCTAGCTCATCTAGAAGTGGGTAAACATTAATGGCAGTAAAAGGATTTGGGGGGGGGGGAATGGATAGGATGATAGATAGAGAGCGGGTGAACAAGCAAGAGAGAGATATGAGGAAGAGAGAGGGTTAATTTAAACATTAGGATATTTCGCTTCCCGGACTACTGCACATCAATGTGAGCGGAATTGTTTGGCGTCTTTTCAGGCATGAAACAAATTAAAATTGCCATGGAAAGGAACAACAAGGAGGTTTGTGGTAATGACGATACCATGCTCTTCTGATAGGTATGAGGTCCATCATTGCAATTATTTTATTGTGCGATGACCTTCGGTTTCCTTGAAAGGGATGACGAAGGTCGATTTTAATATGACTTCACTATTTGGAATGAAACTAGAAGCCAAAGGATCAACTCAATGACGACATACCATTATATCGTCACTGCTATTCTCTTAATTTTTCAATGCCAATACAACATTGCCATTTTTATATAACAGCCGGCAAGAAAAGCGTGAACACGTATTTCCAGGCAGGGGACCAGGAATCGCAACAACGATGTAAGGAGAAGTACTACGTATTTAACGATGGATAATATTTTTATACGAGAATGCAACTAAATGAGGAAATTAAGACTAGGCCCCTTGAGCCCCTGAGAAAATTTGAAAATTAAACTAATAAAATTAATCTTGTTCTGCCACATGGATATACAGATTCGAAATAAAATGATTAAAACGTAATCAAGATTCTTGAACCTTACCCAAATCTTGAATAAACAGTTAAAACTATTGATAATTAAAAATATGAAAACCCGACTTCGAGATTAATTAAAATGCGATTGGAAAAAAAAAAGACCTCAGATTAGAGTTCCCCAGCCCAAAAAATTCGCATAACGAGTTTCGTACAAATCATTAAATGTTTTCTCATCTAGGCATGCATTCATGATCCCCTTCTGTCCACCTATGTATAAAAAGAATCAGATCTCTGTGAGTAGTAAACAAATGAAGATAGAAACATGAATTAATTTCACAGTATTTAATACGGTCTTCTTAATAGATGGCGTTGAATGTGCACGGAATTAAGACTTCAAATATTATATTAAATACAGTTGTATTATTAAATATTAGTTAACTTGTTGCTCTGATACCAAACAAAATAACAGCATTAATGTACAAAGAAATTTCGTATGCAGTAGGTCTAACATACAAATGTTGCCGAGATAAACAAGGAAAGTAAAAAAAAAATTGTAGGCCTATTAAATATATTGTAGTAATTTGTATTCCGCATGAAATGGTATGGACATGTACTCAGAATGACAGAGGAAAGAATACCCAAGGAAATTTTGGATTGGAAAGTAGAAGGAAAAAGAAGAAGAGGGAAGCCCAAAGAGTGCTGGATGGATGGGGTGAAAAGGAGTATGGCGAGAAAAGGATTAAGTGAAGAAGATGCTATGGACAGGGACTTATGGAGGCAAAAGATTGTTGTGGGATGAAGGAAAACCATTGTATTGTGGAATATTCCTTAATTTAAAAAAAATGTTTTCAATAAGTGTAAACATTTACTGAAAATCCGTTAGTCTTTTTTGTAGCTTAAATCAAATGTTTGAAGAAAAATTATATCTTTTAGCAAAAGAAAACATTTAAATGTAATAACAAGTAAATAATAAAAAAACTGATAATAGTAATAATAATAATAATAACAATAATAATAATAATAATAATAATAATAATAATACCAAGAGATTAGCTTTAGTTTATATACAACTTCTGCTCTAATATCAACTTGTAGGGTAGAGCACTATCTCCTTAGCAATGCAATTTTTCACTTATTTTTCATATTCTAATTTGATCCCTAAGAAGTTTTAAAATATCGTTCTACCTGCAATTTTTATTTTTTATATTAAATGGTTCTTCCTATAACTTATCATTCATATTTTGTCCATAATTTTTATAATATCTGAGTAGTGTGCAGGTCAATTTTATTTTTCCTATGTGGTGATTAACTTTAAATCGCTTTCCTGGTAAATAGTAGGTCAGATAGAATCCACTGGTTCTAACCTCAATTTATATCATTATTACTGAACTCCCCAGAGCACGAGCGTTGCTAATTCCATGTACTGTGTATGTATATTACAGTGCTTTTTCTGCGTATAATCCGATATCCGTACCGGCTAACATTTTGGGGTACTTCTTAAAATGCACTTGATCTGTTACGCGTTTTTGTACATGTCTGGAACGCTATTAATAACCTGCTGATACCAGTTTGTGTTGTGAGTGATGACATCAGTATAGCCCAGACAGGCGTTGTTAGTATTGCTGAGTAACTGATTTGTCTATTAATTCTAACTGCCATAGTAATTATCACTTTCTTCTTCAAAATGTTTGTACATTTCGCGTCCCATTTCATACTGAATAGCATTTTGGGACAAATCTTTATATTGTGTGTGTTGCTTTCTGATTTTTCTTAGTTAAAACTCTGCGTATTTTAGTATTAAAGAACACGACGGATTATAATCGTCTTCAGTAAAATAGAGCATATGTATGTAAACTTGCTAGGAATATGGCCTTCAGGATTATAGTTTTAAACAATGCATTATCGTACTAGGGAATTTATGAAAACTTACATTACTGTTCGGTTATGTTGAGAACGATTACTGCACCCAAAAACACAGCACACAGACATGTAGGCCTACATAATTACACTGCAATACAGTAACCAAACTTCAAGAGATCCTCGCTACAACTGAATACTATGCTACTCTGCCGGGCATAGATGGCGTCATTGCAGTACGGTGAGGAACTTCAACAGAAAACTACGACTTTTGAATTTTCTGCTCACTTAATTTGGGAACTTAATCTTTTCAATTAATCATTCTTGAAATTTAACCCAACAGGGCCTTAATCTAAGTATACTATTACTAGCTTAAAAGGCCCGGCGTCGCTCGGGTTTTGTATTTTGCAGTTCGAAATTAACTTGTGAAGGACTTTCGATTTTCAAATTCTAGGTCCTTATATTACGTATTAAAAATTTGGAATGAAGAAGAACGACTTATCACGCTCAAACTATTCCCTCAGAAAACACTTGATATAGCTTTTTATGGATCATAGAGGATGAAGAATTTTGCAACCCACCGCTTCTGCACACAAAGCCTGGTAGGGGTTCAAAAAAGAAGAAACAGAAATTCCGGTAACATAAAATTGTATTGTCTTTTCGGAATATTTTACCATATAACAGTTTCGGAGATGAAATTAAAAAGTAATTCAATATCACTAACTTACTTCCCTCTCCAAAAACCTGCGATATAATAATATACATATTGGCATACATCGTAAGGTATTCTCTATGTCCAGTGTAGAGAAAGTTGTGTGTTTGCATCACATTGTGCATTATTTTCGTGGATTTCATCTTCAATATTTATTTACAGCAATGAATTATATGTTTTTTCAGGACGTAAAAATCCTGGTCATGGAGTCCTCCAGGAGGGACTTTCAGCTGGGGGCCCATGTCGTAGATTTACGCCACGTAAAAGATCTCCAAGCCTTTTATCCAAGCCTCTGGATAAAATTTCTCCGCCCTTTCACTTCCAAGTAATACCTTAGTTTCCGGAGGAGAGTTAAGGGGCGATGGGCTTACCACCTGTCCCTCTGCCTCTCCAGGAAAATAAGCGTAACAAAATTCACATCGGTAAACAGAAATCTCCACTTGGAGGCCCTTCGCCCCAACATGGGGGCATAGGACGAATGAGAGAGAGGGAGAGGGAGAGGGAGGGAGAGGGAGGGAGAGGGAGAGGGAGAGGGAGGGAGAGGGAGGGAGAGGGAGGGAGAGGGAGGGAGAGGGAGGGAGAGGGAGGGAGAGGGAGGGAAGGAGGGAGGGAGAGAGAGAAGCTATTCCAACTGTTCCAAGGCCAGAAATAAACTTGCAACCTGGATAGGATCCCGGAAATATTTATAAAGAGATTACATTTAGATGCCTATCCAAAAGTCAATAATTGCATAGCATTGTTGATTCGATTCCATGCCAACGGAATATGTTATAAAATTCTTTCACCAGCATTATGGGTGGAACAGCTTCAATTTCTGATCCCAAAGAAGGAAATGAAAATTCAACCAATCTGAAGAACGAAGTAGGAACACTTTCGGGAGTCGGAGCCGGTAACGAAATTAAACAACAAGCTATGAGTACAGCCGCTTCCACCAGCGGAACCAGAGAAGAATCTGGTGAAGGTTCCAACGTTGATGAGAATGACAGAGTCGGAGCCGGTAACGAAATTGAACAACCAGCTAGGGGTACAGCCACTTCCACCAGCGACACCAGAGAAGAATCTGGTGAAGGTTCCAACGTTGATGAGAATGACAGAATCGGAGCCGGTAACGAAATTGAACAACCAGCTATGAGTACAGCCGCTTCCACCAGCGGAATCAGAGAAGAATCTGGTGAAGGTTCCAACGTTGATGAGAATGACAGATTGGCTCGATGCTACGGCAAAACATGTGCAAAGTGCTTTGAAATAGTTATGCAGAAACCTGAGAGGAACGAGCGGTTTTTTGCAATCCTGATGAACTGCAACCATTGCTTCTGCATTACATGCATCAGGAAATGGCGCCGGGCTAAAAACGCCAACTGCCCTGTGTGTAAGGTAAGATCTACCGTCTTCATCCCGAGCAAGGTCTGGGTGGACATCCAGGAGGACAGAGACAAGCTGCTCAGGGATTACAAGGCGAAACTTCGCACGACACCTTGCAAATATTTCTCATTTGGGAGATGCCGCCATGGAGACAGATGCTTTTCTCTGCACGAACAACGTGGACCACAAACCTAAACCCGCTCGCACTTATATCATCCCTTGTGCATTTTTTATTTTATTTTTTACAATAATATAAATTATACAATTTATAAAACAGCATGCACATTATAATTGTGCATTAACGTAAACGCTGATTTAAAATGTTACAAAAATTAAAGCAAATTCAGCATAATTGGTATTATATATTCATTTTATTTTAATTTTAACTAATTGAATCGGTTATTTGGAAAAGGTCAAATATCTAAATTTCACAGGAGACAATAAAAACGGAGTATCACAAAGGTGATAAGAAAAATTACTTTCTTCAAGATACTTTACTGAATCCTAATTAATTTGAATCTTAATATAACGTTTCAAAGGAAAATAAACCTATCTAATAACAGAATATAAAATAAGAGAAAAAGAGAAAATAAGAGAATATAAAAAGGTGGAATTTTGGCCTTTTTCAATTACACGAAGATACGAGGGGCGACCATAAAGTAAATTATCCTGGGGCCGTTTACAGAAATAAAACACAATTTAAGTAAATAATTATTACAACACACACATCCAGAGTTCAGCTATTTTTCAACATATTCGCCAACGGAATTGAAATACTTGTCTTACCGTGGCACCAACTTTTGAATACCTGTTTCGTAGAAGTGTGCCGCCTGGGATTCGAACCACCGAGTGACAACCACCTTCCCCTCTCTGTTATTCTTTGTTATTTCGTGAGATGTAGGAAAAGATGGAAATCACTGGGAGCGAAGTCCGGGCTGTGGGGTGAATGTTTCAACACCTCCTAGCAAGTCTCCTGTAGAAGTTGGGCTGGGAGATCTTTAAACATTCACCCTAAAGCCCGGACCTCGCTCCCAGTGATCTCCATCTTTTACTACAACTCACAAAATGTCAAATAATGACAGATATGCGGAGATGGTTGTCGCATAGTGGTTCAAATCCCAGCCGGCAGACTTCTACGACACAGGTATTCAAAGGTTGGTCCCACGGTATGACAAATGTCTCAATTCCGGCGATGAATTTGTTGAAAAATAGCTAAACCCTGGCTGTGTCTGTTGTAACAACTATTTACTTGAAACTGTGTTTTGTTTCGGTAAACGGACCCAGGAAAACTTACTTTATGGAGGCGCCTCATATTACATAGGGAAACAAAAATCTCGTTTAAAAAACCTTCTTTCACTGCAGTATGAAGAAATGGCTCTAACACAGTTCAACTGCACATCTGTTCTGTAATAACATGCAATCAGGAAAAATCTCGATATATGGCATTTTCCAAATAATCGATTCAATTAGTGGGGGGGGGGACTCCAGGCAGTTTTTTCATACTTGTAGGGCAGCTGGAATCACTGAATTTGTCATGCTTATGGCAGTTAGATAGCCCAATATTCATGCCAAATTTTATGTTTCTAGCTGTCCTGTAAGTTTGTAAAAAATAACACAATACGTGGAAAATGTTTGAAATATACTTGAAATAAAAAGAAATCTTACTCTATCTAAGGCATAACTAATGAAGATACGACAAAAAACCAAAGGACCAAACTTGTAGATCTCTCAAGATCCATCAGTGGAAATGAAATCTATTTTATAATACGATTTACCGTTTAGTTACATAGACTTTCAAGCTGCGTCCGCCATTTTGAATTTTTTTAGAGGGTAAAAAATAAATATTTGAACTTTTTAAAATGTTTACTTCGGTTATAGGCTAAAAGCTACAAGTGTGCCAAATTTCAAGTTTCTAGCTCGTATGGAAGCGGGTGAACATTAATGTCAGTGAGTCAGTTGGCCATGTGGATTTAGATTAGGTTATAGTGATTCGCGTTTTCGTGGTTCACAAAAAAAAAATCAACTTATATTCTAATTCATATTTTCATTTTCAAAGTCGGTAATCTTAATTTTGCTGTACAAGCAAAGTATTGTCTATTATGAACAGTATTTCGTTCCACACTATACGATTGTAGTCTCCGTTAATAAACAACGTGTTCATAAAATACCAACACATCAAATCAATGTGCTCTACATACCCCTAGGAGGAAAATGGATCCAGATTTCAGATCAATGCGAAATTAGATGAAATATACGAAATCAAATCGTCACACAAATGAAAAACAAAGAGAATGAATGGCAGGGAATATGTCATAATGACCAGGCTTGCAGCTAAACAGTGAAAAGCTTTCAGTAATATTACAGCTTGATGCTTTTTACGCTAGAGACTTTTGTTTACATTTCCTGTGGGTCTGACAAGGGCGTGGCCACCCTCTGTTTTAATGGGAAACACCACGACATGAAAAGAAACAGAAGATATTATCTACCTCCAAGCCCCTGTTTGTAATGATTATTTAATATGCTTAGGGATTAATTTCGTTTGAACTCCAAACTACATTTTCATGAACAAATATGACATGAAAAGTAATGAAAAACATTATCACTCTTTCATCTTGTACGTCATAATTGCTCACGTTTATTCCTCCACAAGGTTAAAATAGGATATGTGGAGGAAATGTTCGGTTCCGCACAAAGACATTTTATGTTGTAGTTAGGGTGACCAGCATTTGAAAACGAAAATATGGGAGATTTGTTCACGGCAAATTTTAGCTGAATTTTTAGGACGTAAATCCTACATTATTGGTCGTATGGTTCATATTTTAAACACGAAAATCTTAATTTAATAATAACAGCACAAAACATTTAATATCATTGGAAATATTCTGATTTATTTGTTGTGTGGCTAAATAACCGGTAAAATTGCAATTAAAATGCCTTTATTATTGGATTAAACTTACTTTTCCTGATTTATTAAAATACATGTTTAATACCGTTGAGCTCGATCAATGTAATAAAATTAATAAGATATTAGATGCTCAACGAAATAAGTTATATTTTGTGTCGCCTAGGCCTTTCGGTGTTACCACACCATCTTCAGGGCATCTTTTGTGTCGCCTAGGCCTTTCGGTGTTACCACACCATCTTCAGGGCATCTTTTGCTGCTGTCGCCTAGGTGACACAAAATATAACTTATCTTGTTGAGTATCTGGTATCTTATTAATTTTATTACTTTTCCTGACTTAATCACCAGACAAGGCCGAGTTTCTATAAACAGTGGGTGGCTTATAATTACCCTTTAGACAATTTTTTCTACAAAAAAAATTCAACTAAAAGTGTTAGCTCTTATTATAACAACCCTATGTACAAAATTTAAAGAAAATCGTTAGAGCAGTTTTCGAGAAAATCGCGAAAAACGAAATTTTCTTAAAATAAAGTCCCCTTAAAAAGAAGAGAGGTGTCACAAATCTTCATGTCACATACTCAGAAGGTACCTAACCTAAAAATACAAAATTTTGTTTTCATTAGATTTTCCGTTCTGGAGCTATACTGTTCACACATACACACACAGTATTTTTTTATACAGGGGAACCCAAAACGTGTATTTGTGTTAGAAACTCAACTTCGAATTTGGGGGTCGAAGACAATACTTCCTCTTCCTACAGTACCTATGGCACGGGCAGAAGAAGTAATAAGTTACCTCGAAAGGTAATCCAATACTGACCAAGGAATCACCACTTTTTAATGTAGCTTCTTAATATTTTGGCTTTTACAAAATTACTTGCCCAATTATAGCTTAATGATAAAAATACTGTTCTCCCCCCCCCCATTTTTGAACCTTAGACCCGTCAAATAACACGTACAAACTGGGAGATGCTGGCCTACATACCGGAGAAAAGCCAAATAGTTGTATGCCTACAGATTAAGTTAGAAGTGAATGACCAAACACTCAGAAACATACAATTAATCAGACATACAACACGTCAAGGACATTGGAGATATTGAAGTTCATAGATGCACCATCATATTTTTTAAAAACTTGACTACAAAAGTACAAAGTATAGACAAAGCATACTACTTGTTCAGAAGAACATTAAAATCGCGAATAGTTACTCCAGGGAAAATGAGATCTTGATTTTTAACAACTCTTTAAGAAACATTAACGCATTATAACAGTAAGCATTTACTGTACATTTTTGTAATATGAAGATAATAATCAATTCATGCCTACAGATACGAGAGAATGAAAACGCCATACCTCTCGACCAAGAATCTTAACCTCAACTCTAAATTAGTACTGTACCGTAAACACATGTCACCTGAACCAAATATCTATCTTTTCGATATAACAGTGCAATAATAGTACTGTAATCAAGTTTACCTTTAGTTCTGGCTGCTGCGAATTGTTGAAAGGCTTTCTCATTTTCAGACGGCTGTCTTCACTTCGCAATCTAAGTGAAGCGTCCATTCAAGGGCTCGTTCAGCTGGTTTGTGACGTCAAGGTAGCCTATCAAGGTATGATACTGGTCTTGGCGTAATGAGCTTCCTTACGTTTATAATGGTGTCGTAGGTATCGAAATTATATATTGACTTTCCTTAAATATCTCCACTGTTAACAGACTACTGAATGGGAAATACTGTAGGTTATCTCACTACTAAGATTGTGTAAGCGCATGTTTCATCCGTCAAAACTTTGTTTCCACTCTATTTCGAACTAGTAAGCACAGCACAAAAAATACACCTCAAATTCTGAATACTGAAGCATATTAACAGAAGTTCATTGGTACCTGTCAGCTGTGAAAGCTGTAGTACTACGCCTATGTACAGTGGAATTTCTCATACCTGAACCTGCTCAGAAAGATGCCCAGTAGTCTGGACGTGGACGAGTCCACTTTTTTTGGCCCCGCCTTCCACCCCCGGATTACTTGAGCTCTATCTTCGGTCCAACAACTGATTTCGAATTTGTCCTAAGAACATCGTGGACGAGTCTACTACCGAAATATTGTGATTTAAAGGGGTTAACGCCACTCTTCAGGGGAATAATTTAGGGAATTTGATTCAGTCTAATTAAGGTGTAGGCTACGGCTGTCATGACTCGCGGGAGAAGATGACTTGTCTCTCTGAATTCAACTCCCACCTCTGAATGCCCTTCCCCTCACATGCTTTCTGCCAGTGTCCGGAAAAAAATTGTACAGTAGTGTACAGGTAGGGGGGGGGGGAAATATCTAAGTTGCCGATATGAGTCACTGTGCTTGCCTAGTGGGTTCTAGGCATGCGCAGTGGCTCATATCGAGAACTTAGATATTTTAGTAGGTCCACTTTTTTCCCCCTACCTGTACATGAACGTTTGAGTATCAGTGTTGCCAACACAGAATGAAATAAGATGGGACTGTAAAAAATAAAAGGAGATTAAGTGTACTTTTTTTTTACAAATGAACGTGAGAAATATTTAACAATTACGGTATGCTACACTTCAAAATTCCATGACTGCTGTCTCAGCCAGGCCGTACCGATTGCGATGAAGTATACAATATCGCCAATATCACAAACATGACTATGTATGGCCTAAACTCAGCAGATGGTCAAGTAGTCTACAGATTATAAACGTAAAGCTGATGTTACTTCATATGGGATATTACAATGGTAAATATTGGATGGTGAATAACATCAGTGTTAGTAGAAGTAACTTTAAAAATTATTACAAACAAAGGCATCAGACTTCTTAATGTAATGAAGTTTTACGAAAGGTTCCGGGAGGGTAACAAAGCTACTGCATTAAAATCAGTAGTGACAGGTAGACTCTAGGTCAGTGACATGTACTGCCAGTATTTGGCTAGGAACTGTTATAATAGTTTAGTAGTAGCATAATAGTGTGAGTTTCATCATGTGACATATTGAATCTCTGCGGGGAAATTTCATCACTGCGACAATTGTTCCTCTTTCTTTTCCGCAGCTCCTACTGGTAAGGACGTTATTGGGAGAGCACCGAGTGGACATTTAGTAACAATCACAGCGAATAAATAATACAGGATTCTCAAAGAAAAAAAAATGTAAATATAATGCATAAATTTTAATACAGTTGATAGCATTTTGTACATCCGTACACAACATCTTATGTAACTAAGATAAAAAAACAATCATTTATACATGAGCAAACAATACAAAAGATCTCTCATACACCTCATTCTTTTTAATTATTTTCTTGGTATGAAATATTATCATACACTTCTATATGGATAAGTAAAGTTACATATAACAACCAAAACTACATATAAAATATAGATATACAATATGGCATATTATTCTACTTATGTCCTGAATTAATTCCAGAAGCCACTGATACATTACACAAGCCTGCAAACTAAAGCTTTTCAAACGGTACAAACTTCAACAGGTGACATTTGGAAGCAATAAATTCAAAAATGCATTTTAATTTCCCAAAAAACTTCTCATTACTGTATTGGGTAATATAAGAAAACATGAAATAAAAAGTAAGAAATTATAGAATGAGATGGCCATCATATTAAATTACAACATCCCTGATAACTCTGCTCTAAATCTTTGAGGTTCTGATGGAACCTTTCATCTTGCTCTTCACTGATGGCCCCTAAATTCAATGGAAATAATTGTGACATTACGAAATGAAGTGTTAGGTTCATATTATTAGTATTTTTGAGCAATCTGAATTTCTCAACCTGTCTCTGGTACTTTCATTGTTTCTTTTGTGCTGCCCAGAAATATCTTTATGAATACTTTGAATACAGCGTTGAATATTTTTAAAATTTTGTTCTTAATGCTGGTAAAACCAAAATAACTAATAATAAAACCTACTTTACACAATGAAATTAGGTTTGTAACTAAATTTCACAACTGTTCTACATTTGAATGTACATGTGCGAGATGTATTGGCGACAATGAGTTATGACACTATGCAGTTTCGACTGATTCCAACTGTTCATGACACTATAGTATTAATTTTGAGGTTGTGCATTATTTAGCTTGTTTGCGTTTTGTTAAATGAAGTGGAGAAGTGAGGAAATTGTGAAATGCCTGGATTTATATGTAGTTCAAACGTGGGACTTCAATCACTTGAACTTATAAAATAAGGTGAAATGTACGATTGCACTGGAATTACTTTTGAAGAAAACAGGCGTAATTACTGGTAGTTTCACAAAATCACTTTCATGAAAGTAGTTACAAAATCTAGTGTCATCTATCCTGAACTTAACAAATACAGTTGCATGTAATATTTATTGATACTATTCTTTTAAAAGGAACATTTTACATTGTATTTATTGCACCAGAAACATTTAAAGCAAATTCATTGTAAAATGCATGAGAAGATTTCCCACTACTACAGCAAACAACATTGGTGAATACATAAAACAATAAAATTAGTTAAAAACTAGATCTAAAATGCAAAACTGACTTTATTTTTTAAATCAGTGTGCTGATTTACATTCAGGTCACCTGTTTAGGTTTATACTGCATGAACAAAGTTGACTTGTGTATTCAGACTAAACACTTTGCTATCATCTTCACTGCTCATGGCAATTGAAGTGCTTGGTTTAAACTTGGGTGGATGTGGAACTGTTACGACATGAAGCTAACACATTAATCATTACAGTCATAGGCACTTCTTGTTTTCAAAAAGAGAGATTAATCAATAAGCACAATGATACAGCACACTGTACTCAAGGCTGTTAACTCGGAAGGAAAAGGAAAAAAAAATTGAAATATGACAAATCTATAATTATCACTTTGAATCCCAGGCCAACTATTTTTCATGATTTATTTATTTATTACTGTTTAATTGTTGGCCATGGTGGTGTAAATGTTGCGTACCCGCCTCTAGATTCAAAGGTCATGATTTAAAAACCCGGCTGAGGTCAATGGATTTTTCAGGACGTAAAAATCCTGGGAGGGACTTTAAACTGGGACCCATGTCATAGATTTACAGCAGGTAAAAGAATCCCAAGCCTAAATTAGAGCCTCTGGACAAAATTTCCCGGGCCTTTCACATCATTAGACTCCTGAGAGGGTTTGTGAGGCGATGGGCCTCTGTCCTCTCACAGAAAAAAAGCACGACCCAATTAGTCTTAAGTACTGAAACCTCCACTTGGAGGCCCTATGTCCCACAGTAGGGGTTACAGGAAGATTGGATTTTTATTTATTTATTTGTTAGGTTTGGTTATATGATCACTGTACTGTAATTTATTGTTGATTTCATTACTGAAAAAGTATCGTTCTGTACATCCTGTACTTGACATACAAAGATAATATAAGTACTGTTCACATTTGAATCAGCCAGTTCAGAAACGACATAAGCCACTTTTGAACCAAAATGTGGTGCCCATGGATTAACACACACAGTGGTAAATACATCATTTGGGTTTAGTTTCCCACTCTACTGGATTTCGGCACACGATGTTCGGCGTTGGTATGCGGTCTCTGGCTTGCAGACCAACACTCCCATTGGCTGACAACGACCTTGCATGTCATTGGTCTGTTCCATACGGTCCTGCAACCTCTACATAAATCTAAATAATGCAAAACACTAACCACATTAGTTAAGTGCGCGAGCGGAGGCGGCAGCCGAAGCGAAGCGCCCTTGCATTTTAGAATAATGTACGATACACTGTTTGTCGGTTTCGAAAATGTGGCATATTATATCTTCCGGAGGGTTGTCTGACCATTATCACGTTGGCAGCTGATTCCAGCACCACGTGACCCATCGGCTTCTTCCCAGCATGCACCTGCGCTGTTTCTAGCAGCTGATTCTGTATTATTGAGATTCCAATCTGAGCGCCATTTTAGGTTAGTTTTTTGTGAACTTCTTACCGATTTTACCCATATTTAAAATATTCTTAGAAACAAAATGTGCCCTTATATGGATTCTATAACTTCTGGAGAATAATATTACATGAAATTTTGCCGTTTTACGTGAGTAAAAAACAAAGTTAACGAATCCAGTAGAATGGGAAACTAACCCCCATCATTTCCTTATAATAGTCAAAAGGGTCTCCTGAGAGGGCAATTAGGAATGATAAATTTCATTCTTTACTGTAGCCATTCAATGATGTTAAATTCTTTGGATACTTCAATAGGTGATCTTGTTTGCATCGAGTGCTGCACAAAGTGAAATATTACTGGGTTTCAAAGTACTAAGCAATTGTTGTCATCTTTACCCCAGAATATTAGATACTGAGGATCTTAACTTCAGCCTTGAGTCAGTTATACAATTCACAGAGAATTCACTTAAGCAGAAAAGCTGTGCAACGAAGTTCCTTCTAGTAGGGCTATAACAAATGGAAAAGCACACCACAATGGAATGAATAAAGGTAAATGTTTAACTGCACGATTCTATAGTACAACATCTTCTGGGCCATAACTTGGATCATGCTATTTTGTCTTGTCTAATTATGGCTAATAACAACATACCAAATTGGATCATTAAATTTTTAAGAGCCACAGACAATGTATTTGAAGCATTGATTAATTCTAAAAAAAATACCACACTGTTATAATAAGACATTGAATTAACATCTAATCTTAACATGGAAGCTAAAATGTCAGCTTTAATCTCAAATACAGTTTGGCCAATACTACATAATTTTAGAAATCGTAGTGCTAATAAGGATTTAATTCTTACGATCACTATAAACTTCATTAGAAGTATAACTATTATTGTTTAAGACCAGTTTACCATTCTCAAAATATATATTTTTACAATAATAACAGTAAATGGCTGCTTCAGTGTCATCATTACTCTATAATTATTGGTCTACATAAATGGCCAAAGCTCATAATTAAGAGCACACTATGGAAACAGTCTTACATAGGAATAGACTGCATTCCTTCTGAATTTGTTATAAAAGACTATGACTAATTTTAAAATATATCAGAAATTTCAGTGATTATGAAGAATCTGTTTGAAATATTCACTAACTTGAACAACGAACAACAACTTTTCCTAAACGGAGTCTTGGAATATTTCACTAAAATGAATGATGGTACATTCTTCACAATTACTAAAGCTTTATGTTATTAACAAAATCTGCCATTATATTATATACTGGTAAATCAAGTATTAAAGTTCTTATAAGTGAATGTCTATAAACCTCATAATTTAGAATATCATCAGCATGTAAGGCCTGTCAAAGATTGTAGGTAAAGAAATAGGTAATTTCTGTAAATATACTGTGTATGCTAACAGTTTGTATGTATATAATCAAATCCACTCCTTCAAATGAATAAAATCTATGGTTTCATTACAATATACTATTAAGTTATTACTGAATCCATAGAAACTGTTCAAGAAAGACATGAGAAAAAATATTTCATGATTGAAATGTTATTATTATTAACTGTAATGTTTATGCCCTAAAAATGTCATACAAAAAGACTTGACATCACATTATCAGATTCTGAACATTAAACAATCACACGACATTTTAATATCTGCAGCTATAAAGAATGCTTACCATGGATACTGATTTGTTTTTACTGAACCACTGAAAATTATTCATTATAAATTTTTTTTTCTTCCCAGCTTGGTCTGAAGAGTTATGAAATAAAGTTGTTATTAACTATATACGTACAATGTTTATCGTATGGAATGCACACTATTATATAATGTATACTTTCACACAAAAAACTGAATTCTTCAGTTCAAACAATTATCATGTACGACAAAACTCTTATCACTCCAAAAACCAATAAAACATTAAAACAATAAAATTATGGCCAATGCTAACTCATTTATGAATATTCTTGCTATAATTATGTGTTTGTAATTTTCATAACTTCTTCCAAATCTGAAGTGTTATAACTAAAGCTCGGAAGTTTAGGCAATTATTTTGCTTAACATAGGCATGCTAAAAGGCACTTAAAATACCGAAAATAGGCAGCAATATAATTAAAATAGGCATTTATTAAAAATGAAAACAGAAAGTAATCCCACTCTTTATTAATGAAAATGGCTATTTATTAAGATACTTAATAATTTATTTATCACATACAGTACTCACTCTTAATTCTCCCTCTTACTCTCTCTCCTGGTATTCATTATGTCTGACATAACCTGCATTCCTTTCATAGATTATATTTAAAGAGCTTATTTCAATCATTTGTGGAGGAAAATTCTCGAATGCTTGAAAAGAAATAAATGCATTTATAGGGAACAAGATCTTCAATAAATATTTTTGTGACGTGATGGTGTCATTTAATTATTTGTGTAACATTTTTTTCACTTTCATACCTTTAAATTTTTGTGTGCTTTTTAAAAGTGTAAATAATCACATAAAAATGCCATAATGATCCAAAATAGGCAAAAAATTGATTTAAACCTTGGAGTCTTTTCACACTGGGTCAAATGTGACTGTCACTTGTGATGGTCACCAGTGAAGAAGCATTAGTTTAAATGGGAGCTTTCGTACTGGGTCACCACGGTGACCCACCGAGACACAAGTGGTGCTGCAGTGTCGACTCCAAACACATGTGACAGTCACTTGTGACCAGTCATCAGCAAACAAGCATTGGTTTAAATGGGAGCGTTCACACTGGGACACAAGTGACAGTCACCGCATTTTCGGATTTCCAACAATGCAAGTTGTATATACATAATTCAGTTGTATAGTCGAGCTAAGTTATCCAGCCATGAGTTTAGATTTGATTAATACTGAAGATTTTATAAGTGAAGTGAAATGTCGACCTGCCATTTGGGATGTCAAAAGCGATGACAAATTGTTTTATAATGTAGCTACTATTGGCAATAGTAGCTATGGCGGTGACCATCACAAGTGAGCCACGTATGTTCACTGCAAAAACCGGTAACCGTCACAAGTGACCCAATGTGAAAAGGCCCTTAAAATAGGCAACAGAAGCCAAAACAGGCAAAAAAGGCAAAATAAAACCTGTCTCTATCATCCCTAAATGTACAGAAATGTGTTTATCCCTATTTAACTCTTTAATATATCCACCCAAATAGAAAAGGCATTTTGCCTAACTTCCAGGCCCTATTTATAACTTATATGTGATCTAAGTAATGCACAGTACACAGGGCTTCCTTGAAAATACACATCATTCAATTACAGTAGAATTCCCATTTGTCTAGGGTTACCAGACATCTAGGTTTTGCTGGACATGACCTGCTTTTTATGTCTGTGTCTGGCGTCTGGCCAGGCATTGTAGAAAATTATACATTATTCTGCTTTTTAACGCTAGTGGACATATTAAATTTTCATGCAAAACATGTTTTCTGTAAGTTCATCCTAAATAGATTGTAAATTCATATATGAGTCATGACTATGTATGACCATAAAATATAATTTTATAATCTTGGTTCTACTGCTAAATGTGATCTAGTAATGGTGCTTCAATCACAAGGTAATTGATTGCTTAGCAACTTATGGAACATCTGTTTCCTATTAGCTTATGGGTTTCAGATTCACATGGTGAACTTTTTAGTATGTGTTGTACACCATATTAAAAATTTACATTAACTTTATACATATTTTTAAATTAGTCTCTTTTCCAGATATTTTGTGGAAAATTAGGGTTTTTAGAGAAAATGTTCATGCTTTTCATTTTTACATCTGGTAACCCTATTGATATTTTAACTTTGATCAACCAGCCGTGGTTAACAAGCCAATTTTTTCCCCTCCACTTTCCCCTCCACATTTTTAACTTTGAAGGATTTCTTTCTGGTAACATTTTATTGGTATCTGTAGTGATAAAAGCATTCTATTAAAAAATGATTGTTAGATAAAAAATGTCATTACATTACTGACATAATGTCACTGAATTCAGATTGCAGCAAATAAACAAATACTTATTCATATAAATACTTATGCAAACAGATACTCTTGACATAGCAATATTATCACTTCTTAAAAATAAAAAAATAGTTTAATGCTAAATAATATATGGTACTGACTGAAAATGTTTCCAATACATTTCATTTATATAAGCTATATTGATTATATATGGCTAAATAATATACCTGAATCTTCGAAGACTCAAAATCCACATCTTTACAACATGGCAGGAAGCATTAGAGTGTACATTTGGAAGAAAAATCAGGAATTTTCTTTTCATAATGAAAATTCCTAATTACATTTTTTAATGTGAGCAGTGTGTAGGATATGCTTTTTTTAAGGCATAGCTTGTTAGTTACCTATGAAGGATTTGTCATATCTACAGTTTTATAAAGATTAAGTACTTATTTCATCTATGGCATATGAAATGTAAAATGTGAAGTGTTGTACAGTAAAAATAAACTACATTTTGTATCGTTATAGCTTTGAAAATTCATCAAAGTTACTGAAATTTACTCCACCATATTACTGTGTGATTCTATGGTTTCAGCAGATGCCAGGATATAAAAAGGATTAGATTATATTTCTGTGGTAACAAAAATATAACAGATCTCAAGGAAAACTTTTAACTCTGCAGCAATTATATAAATCACGCCTTTTTCCTGTTTGGTATTTTGTTGCTAAGAATTCTGATTTTATAATGTGATGAATTGCAAAATTGATAGAAATTGCTACATTATATTAAAATGTGACAAGTGGAATAACATTTAGAGATTTTTTACTTTAAATCAAGAGCAAGAAGTTTTTGTAGATGAATACGGTACATTGAAAAATAAAAAGATTTTCATCCCTGTAAATTTCTTTGGCCAAAACAGCTCCACAGTGTACTGTAATATTATCTTCCACTAAAAATATGGATAGTGACTAATTCTCCAGTAAATTTCCTTTGATTGTTGATAATATGGGAAAAGTGTAATTAGAATCTGTACCATGGCAATGTGTCATAAGTGGGTAGGTTCGTACTAGAAAAGTAGACTGATTGTGATATAGAAAATTGCTTATTATCGGTAATGTATTTCTTTTTGTTTCCTATTGTTATATTAATTTTAGATAACTGTATAATACAGCACATTTACACATATTTTATCAAATTGCATTCATGCAAGATCTGTTTTCCTTCAAAATGTTTGACACATTTATGCTAGATGTATAAATTTCACATTTAAAACGGAAGGCAGCATTCGGCCCTTTGCAAGCACACCTGCAGCCTGCACAAAGAATACATAACCTGGCCTAATTTTTTTTTCCAGTTCTTTAACCAACGAGTTTGGAGTTTTTTTTTTATTATTTATTTATTTTTTTTTTTTTTCTCTCCCCATACCTTCCTGAAAAGATTTAAAACTTCAGAAAGTTTGCCACAAGGATTATGGCAATGTTTGATTCTATCTGTGTGTGTGAACAATTATTTTTCCTTAATGAAACCAAGAAAAACTCGATCAAGATGAATTATCAACACGTTGTCAGCTCTGATGACAGTCTGAACTGCTCAGACTTTTAGTCAGAAACACCAAAAATTGTCATTAAAAAGAAGTGTCAAGCCTCAGGACAAAACTTTAAATACAGTTATTTAAGTGTTCATTTTGTCTATGTTGCCATTTATAATTTGGTTTAGCTTTCTTTTGTTTGTACTTCTTTACTTTGCATTCATAAATGTGGCTACAAGTTAAATCATTTGTAGGTATGTTGTACGTTCCTAAGTTTAGATAATAGAAATTCTGCAATAATTTTTAATTATTTTTCATGTGTGGCTCTCATGACAAGACAAATGTGTCACCCTCAGGTGACTCTCAGTTGACAAACCTGCATTACAGTATTTGCTAATGTAGAAACATAAAAACATGGAATAAAACACTGTAATAATTATTTACAATGTAAGACCAATATATAGAACTTAACAGGCACGAATGAAATTAACAAGCAGTAGTAAGTTTTGTTACTTGTGCGAGACTGTTAAGTTCAAGTTCAATGGTCAAACATCGCACAACTTTTATGTTATTTTGAATTGTATATTTTAAAAGAAAAATAAATTCAGTTTGCTTGTGCTTAGAATGGTCATCAAAAAACATTTTGGTAATTTTGTATGGAGCGGAATTCAGGCTCTTTTGGTTGGCAACAATTTGTTTTAAAACAAATAACTGTTCTAATCAGTTGAACATACCAGAAACAAAAACATCTGCATATATTTAATTGTTATCTACTTGTAAAGACATTTATATCTCTCTTGAAGTTAAAAATACAAAAGACAAATAATAAACTAACATTTAAAAATCCTTCGCTATGATAAGGAGTTGCAGAGATTGAATGAATGGAGAGAAATTAATTTTGAAAGTAATGTTTCGAGCAAAATTAAATACTGTGTTGGCTTACGACTGTGGTTTGTCACAAACATAACTCCAGTATCTACGTTATGGACCAAATTCTATTCCTGAAGTAGTTATTTATGTTCTTTTGAATATTGTAGATAACGCAACAATAGCAGTAGGAATAATAATATTTGTAATGGTTAAAACTAAGGAAATTGATAATTAATTATTAATGATTTCTACAAAAGTGAAGGGAACGACAGTGACATCTAGGGATATCCTCTATAATCTCTAATCCACCGGGCTCAGCCCATAAAATGAAACTTTGCATAGAAGGAGAGTTTCTTTTAAACAATGTTTACGATTCAACATAACATAAAAAGATGTAATGAAGCAACATTGTAAGTATTCATGTCTTGTAACATTTAATGAATAAAATGATTATTGAGGAAGCAAGTGATCCTCTTTGATGTGAGTGCTATGACTTGTTTTTATACCAAACTGGTTGATACTTGTAGTAATATAATGGAGTGAATACTTCATTAAATGAAGGTCTAGCTAATTGCTTCCTGCATTATGCTTCAATGCTGAATGTGATCTCTACACAAGAATAATACAAAGAAGAAGTAAAGGGGACTTCAAGCCTTCAGTACAATATACAAAACACTCTATGACGTACACACATAGTGTTAAATACAGCAATATACATTATAACACTTCCTAAAACCCAGTTAGAAATTTATATTAAAATGTTTTAGCTCTATTGCCAACCATTTTGCAGAAGAAGTAAAATACATGCATTTTCTAGTAGCACAGCCAGTACTAAGCTCTGGTGAGATTTTAGAACACTTTCTGCAGATTTAACTTTATTCAAAATTTAAAACTTCACTGCATCAAGAATAATACAACGTTCTGCCTCGAGATTCTTTAAAATGCAATTTAGCTATTTTGGAGCTAAACTCAGTTCTCTTTGTATTTTACACACAATCATGTTTTGTATTTTATGCTTTTTAGGAAAAAAAACATTCTGATTTTCCTTAACCAGCTGAACTTCCTTTTCTAAAAGAATACACTTATTGTACAAAATTGAATTAGCAACCTAATTTTAAAGAGTAGAAAGAAATATGTATTAAAATTACTCTAAACAGTTCATTTATATAAGACATAATTTTGTGTAACTTTAGCATAAGTTTAAATAAAATTAATGTTAAAAGATACTACACAAAATAAAATGTATATATTTAAATGGATACCATAATTTCTATTTCACCACACTTCATGACTTATTTTTTGAAAGGTGTTTGCTTAACCGAAATCAATCTCGATGAAACATAAAAATCATGTTATTAATGAATGATTTTTTTTCCTTTAGAAGTTTTAGCTATGAAAAAATAATGGTCACTAAAGTACCTTCTCAAAAACCCTAGCAAAATTCTTTCTAACAATAATATTTAAGAACTCATATATTTTGTTTCAGAACTTCAATTCTGCAACTATTTCTGAACGACTATTAGAGTAATTTAAAAATCTCATAACTTATGTGTCCTTAAAGTTTTGAAAAGCAAATAATTTAGGTCTCAATTTTTGCAGTACTAAAAGATACTACAGGCTTCGTTGGTTTTTCCCTCTGTTGCTGTATATCTAATAAAAATCGCTAGAATCTGATTGCAGCAATCTTATAACCGGAGATCAAACTCATAAATTCAAGTATCCATTATTTTTCAAAGAACTAGACAATCAAAGGATATCTGAATAGACATTTCTTCTGAATGAATTTTGGAAGCTTTTATCGGTTGAATAGTCCACATATGAGTGTCTTAATTATTTTGTTTTTAGTTATTCAAGTGTCGATAAAAAAATTATAACAAAACATCAATTATGTTACAAAAATGTAAGTTATAGAGTAATTCTACTACAATTAAAAGAAAAAAAAACAGAACGTGAGCATTTAAACATTCAAGAGAGCAATATGGACAATGCAGGATTCATTAAAATTTAACTCTAGTTACACTTTCATACACGTAAATATTACTAACAGCTTACGTATATATATATATATATCTAAAAGACACTAGGAGGGGTTTTCTAAATTCAAAAGCCATATTCTCTCGCTGACTGCACCACTATTAACTTCCTCTTCAATTATTAATGCATTCAGTCTTCAGAAAACACTTTTTCTTGCACTCTGTGATTAAACTTTATACTGACAGCAAGCCATGTCTTCATTTCTCAAGAGCCATTAAAATCTTTTGTATGCATGTATAATGTGTTCAGTGTAAAAACAGGCAACCTGATGACTTCAGAGGAAGTTCAATGTAGTGATGATGGAGTCTACAAGTTTCTTGTGAATCTGCATTATAGCTTGGTACAAGCTTGGTTATACAACTCAACATAAGTATCCACTCTGATAATAACGGAATTTATCAAAATGTGGGGAAAATAGTTAATTTATGGTTCAAGCGTTAAAAACGAAATTTTATTTTGCAAGTAGGTTCAATTGTTGCATACAATTTATCGCAACTTTCTCTTACATCAATATACAACTGGCCTCAGTGACAGAATATTATGTGCATTATTTCTTGAATGGTGCTGTATTTTTAAAATACTGTAAGATCAATTTTGGTCTTAAGGAACAATTTATATGGCTCTAATACTGAAATATCTGATCTGAAATATTATTTCACAGTGTTAGTTGTGTATGTACTGCAAATTGTTAATTACTAGGAGGTGCCCGCGGCTTCGCCCACGATAATTAATTGAAAAATTAAAAATTAATAGTATAATAATTATTGAAGCATTATATTTATTAACACTTGCACGCGAATCATTCTTAAACTAAACCATTAATAATTAATGAAACAGCTAAAATTCCGGCTTTAGAGTACATTCCACGATTAGAAATCGCCACCTGGGAAAACGATCTCAGATTCGATTATGCAGTTCCAAAGCTAACTGTGAACCACTGCCTTCTAAACTGTATAATTCTCGTGCGTAATTCTCGAGACGGCGGTGGATAATACGTATCGTTTCTCAACTGTTTGTTGACAGATGAATATGATGTGAATTTTATTCAGTGTAATTTTCAGAAATTACATAATTTTTCAAGGGAAGGAATAGTTTGTTTGGAATTTTTATTATCAGCGATATTTCAAGAGTTAACCATCAATAGTTTACACCTGGTGCCCCCGGCTTCGCCCGCCATTATTAATTGACTCCAGGATTTTAAAGAAATTTACACTGGTAGGTTATTAAAAATGTTTGTGGTTCAGAGCTATGAAAATTGTAAGTAAAAATAAAATTAGAATATTTGTTTATTGTGTTCATTTCACTTAGGCCTTATATAATAAAGAAACGGTTTTCCTGATTTTGTAGTCGTCATGAAAGTTTAGACTGCGAGAGACGAACATCGCCGAGTATACCCGATGTCTCACGAAGCGGGCGAGCGAGCAAGCACGCTATTTAGGGCCGTTGAATTGTATAAGAGTAGATAGATTTTGGAGAGTATGCTTTGTCTGTATGGCAATGCCCCCTATGGGGAAAGCTGAAAGATAGTCTTTCATAACAAAATTTGAACAAATGAAAGCATATTCAAGTCAATGAAATACTTTCGCAAATCATTTACTTCATTTATTTGTTTATTGTATGAAACATAAATGCTGACTTTTTTTCTAACAATATGATACACCTAATTGTTCTCTACCCATTTAGTTTGTTATAAATGTATTTTGTAACTAGCATAGAGATTGAGATCAGTAGGTCTTTACTCCTTCTGCCAGAAAAATAAGGTAGAGTAAGATTACCTCCACAAAGTCTCTGGGTTTTTACGTATATACCTTAGGAGCGAGTCTCACCGCTCGTAGAGTTCCTGGCTAGGGGAGGTAGCTGCACCCTGATTGGCTATCCCACTCCACGTGTTGTCTGTCTCTGTCTATGCGGCATTATGTTTCCACTCAACTATTACAGTATTTTCTACCACTGGAAACGTGGAGCATGATCTTTACTCTCTGCCTAGCAGTAGGTCACTGATCTTACGCGCAACGAATCCGCGCATCTTGGTAACGAGACGTAACGAGAAGCTCGCTGGCTGGGTTGGTCTTCAAGGCCAGAGACGTTGTGGGAGTAATCCTACTCTAATGTGTACAAGCATGACCATATCAATACGGGTGTCGTGTTGTATTTTCTAATACAACAAACAAACATTTATTTGGAACGAGAATTCTTTCACACTGGCCGTGTGTACGCTAAGGTGGAAAGGCAGAGTCAGACTGAAAAATTCAATGCCATAGCCGGGGTTTGAACCAGAATGTGGCATTGAATTTTTCAGTCTGACTCTGCATTTCCAATCATTTATTTACTTTAAAAATAATTCCTTATTTGCTTTAAAAATAATTCCTTCTACCTCTGCAATCTGTGTCTAACTTTTAAGTGAACATTCATCTAAAGTCATCAGGTTACGAATTATTATGTAATATTTTAATGGAAGGGGAAATGCACTTGTATACCTTCCTATAATGGAAGATAAGTACCCAAATAATCTATTTCTTTGAAGATTCTTTGCAGGTCCACGTTGCTTGGACTCTGTGTGGCATTCTGGACATATGGCATAGGCAAGCTCGAACCGTTGGTTGGAGAACCTGTCAATAAAAGAAAATAATTTTCTTAGATACAAAACAATATTGTAGCTTCTTATATGGGTTGACACAGTTACACGTTTTTCTTCTAGTTTTTTTTTTCTTTTCTTCGCGCCTGGAAAAGTAAATGACCAGGCCACATAGGAGAAATGTACCCTTCTCTTCACCCACAGCAGAATTTTTCTCATAGACGAATGGGAGGGGCAAGTGGGGGGGGGGCAAATGCCCTCCTCTGGAATGCCCTATGGATTCATTTACTTTATAATACTCTTTGTCAACCTGCAGTTGGTGCATGGAGAATTAAAAATAAATAAAGTTAATATTTGCTAAACTCATTATAAAAAGAATATTATAGGAGAAAAATTCCTCCAACACTGGGACTTGAACCCAGGACTGGCGCGAATATTCAAAGGTTCATACCCAGTGTAGGAGGAATTTTTCTCCTATAATATATTATAGGACTGGCGCGAATATTCAAAGGTCCTGGGTTCAAGTCCCAGTGTCGGAGGAATTTTTCTCCTATAATATTCTCATGTAATGTCCAACAGAAACAATAATCTGTGGTTCATGAATACTTATGTATCTATCATTATAAAAACGTATTATAATTATAAATGCCTCATTGTATTAAAAATAATACGTCACCTAGGCTGTTGCTCAAAAGAACGTTATCTGTTAATTTAAAATCTCTGCAGCCTCGTCGAATTCAGCTGGGTTTCAAAACTACGGGCCGGAAAACCACGTGAATATTAATGTGTTTAGGCTAATCATTTGAAATTAAGGTCTGAAATTGATTTTCTGTCGAACGTAATAAAATATAAATCTTATCACTTGTACGTGGACAGTGGCGTATCAACAGTGATGGAGTCCTGGGGCGCTAAGCAATATGGAGGCCTACCCAGTAGTCACAATATTATAAACAATTTAGACAGCCTACACCAATTTACGAATAGTAACTGCTGATTCATTATATTTCTCTGGACTCTGAATAAATTATTTAATAATGGATTATGCTTTTTTCCCCATCTGGGATTCATATGTTTATTATGCATTAAGAAAATTTACGTTTTTGGCATAAGTTTGCTTGGAGTACTGGTACCAGTACTGTCTTATGGCCGGAGGAAATCAACGTTATTACGCAATTCCTTCGGCCATGGTAATGAAATAGTAGGTCAACTAAATAGTTGTCATTTCAGAACATTCTCCTATGTAAAAAAAAAGGCCCAAACAGCAAAGATTAATATAGTACAGACTAATAGATTATAGAATAGATTATAATATAGATTAATAATAATAATATTAATAATATTAACAATAATAATGACAGTAGTAGATTAATAATAAACTAAACAGTATGCAAATTAAAAACCTTTCTTACGAGTTTTTACCTCTGGAAATTTTGTTATTGAATCATCAAATCTGACTCGTTTTGCAACAATGTTCTCAACTGATACCAGAGCTAAGCTTGACAAATGATACTGACCTCTCTTCTGGACTAATTAACTTATTACAGAGGGCCTACGGTCCTTCCAATGTCATTGTTTCTAACCTGTTTACTATTTAATTAATTGTTTAAATGTTGTAAAATGTTGTTTAATAGACAGCTGTTTACTCACTCAAACCAAGACTCATTTCCAGTCTGGTAAAAATAAATAAATAAAATTTTGGGGCCTATGTTCAAAGCGGGACCTGGGGCAGACCGCCCCTCCCGCCCCCGGCTTGGTACGCCACTGGTGTTATGTGGTAATCGAGTATGATTTTACAGAGTGTTTATGTACTGGTTAATAACATAGATAAATTTGGACCCACATTTAATTTCCCCCTTCGTCAAAATGTTTGATTCGAACCCTGGCTATAGTGTATATAATAACGTCTTTGGTACCTATGGTTTGGGCAGAAGAAGTAAAAATAAACCTTGCTATTAAGAAGAAGATTTGATGAGACGACAGAAGGGTGGATGAAGATTGAAGATGCATACTTCTGGGAAGACAATTACAGACACATTTCCGAGGACTCGAGAACTTTATTGTTCATACCTCTAATTTACGATTTACCACGAGTTTTGCTTTTTTTGAACAGCATCAGAGTAAGACAATAGTAGGTAAGTATGTAAATGCGGCGTTGCGCTTATTTATTCATGCTTCAACAGCAGACAACGCCCTCTGGCATCGGCAACTTCAGTTCCAGAGAACAATAAAATGCATGTAGCCAGTGCCAGCGAGCAATACTGCCATCTGATGTCTGATTCCAGACAGCTGAAGTCTTTCCCAAACGCAGGACAAATGTCGTGAAACATTCCTTACAGGCATAGTTTCTATGACCCAGTTTTCTGTAGTCCACACTCCACCAGTTTGTACATTATTGAATCCTATTATACAATAATTACTAATTCAAATACCAGAACAATCAAAGGCATGCTAGATGGATAAATATGATAAGATAAATCATTAACATAAAATACAAGGTGTTTCAAAAATGACTGGTCAAGAATTTAAGGATCGAAGCAAAAATTTCCACTAGGCCTATTTATGAATCCGCAAATTACGATATCTTTTTTTTTCTTTCTTTTTTTTGGGGGGGGGGGATGGCCACTGAACCAAGCACCTGTACTCAGTGCTGCAGTCACAAAATTTACCCAGGGTATTCTCTAAAGTTTCGGGGAAATTTTAGTGGAAGTCATGATTTTAAACTGTGTATAAGCAATTAATATTAATACATTTATAAAGCAAAATATTTTACTGATTTAAAAAAAAAAGCAGTATCAATGCAGTAACATCTATAATTCGGCATAAAATATCAGGATACATTTCAAAAGATGAAATACATTTTATCGAACACAATTTTATACAAGGTCTTTAATAAAAATGCGTTTGAAAACTGCACCATTTTGATTCGAAGATAAAATCGGCATGATTTGGTTCTGACTATGTCTTAAAAAGAACCCTACACAGAATTTCTTTCAATGGTTTACCAGAACCTTTGGCTACTCTCACATTAATGGCAGAATTTTCAAATACGCAAACAAATAAGCAAATGCATTTAAAAAAATAAATAAATCGCAGCAAAAGCAGAAGGTATACGCGATAAAACAAAAAATATACGCTAACGAGTAAGGTTACGTTGAAAGTATATTGAATTTTGTGTTCTAGCAAAGACTTTGTAAAACTCAAACAGTTTTAAACTTTGATTAACGTGTCATAGGTTTTCAAACTGAATTACAATCAGTCTGAAACTATCCCAAGGAGTCAGAGAAAAATTGTCTGCGTACGAATGAGCATAGTCGTAAAAAGAACAGTTACATATTCCTATATCTTGAATCAACAATAAACACAGCTTATTCAGACTATAGTTCTACACAGAATAGAGTATATGCTATAGCTAATACAGCTCTCATGAACGAAATACAATACGATACAATTGTATGTTATTAATATGTATGTACATAATATGTTCATTATTTTAGAACGTGATACATCCACCATTCTCAATCGCTTTGATCTAAATCAGGCCTATTGAAGTTTTTTATACAATAGATTTCTGTTATTGCATAAATTAATTCTTACGAGATTACAGGCCGGGACGTGGCCAGGATTTTGGTTCGGGAGGACCCACTGGGAGGTAATTCACCCCCCACTTTTTTTTTGTAATGTTAAACCTTCAAATTTAATATAAACGTCAATTTCCGGTTACAAACAAAATATTATTCTTTTTTAAAATTCAGCTCTATTTATAGGCCTACTCCTTTCAGCTTCGAGGCCAGATCAGGAGTTCAGGATCTGTGTCTATGAAGTTGGCCATGAAACAATTCGTTGTCAATTATTTCCTATTGTTGATATATTTTATGGAGTACATTTCAACTGACATTAATTTAAATGGTTATAAATAAGATAAAATAGCGAAAATGTTTCATGATATGAAGCATCCAATTCCAAAACTGTCTCAATCCAGTTTTAACAATTTTCAGGAAACGTCAAAAACTGATAACTTTTTCCTAACTGTTTGCAGTGTTCCAATTTTTTTAAATTTTACAGTTGAGAAACACTCTTCTCATGAGTGATATTCCTGAAAATCAGGGATCAATATTTCAGGAGTTATTTCATATTTTTGGTTGGATTGAGAGAGTTTTGAAACTGTAGGGTGAAACGAGAGAGTCTTTTTTGTTTCTAATATTTTAGAAGAGGCTTCTTATTAATGTAAATACAATAATCTATTACTTAAATTTCTATTTTGTCTATGACATTGAATTCAAATATTAAAGTAATGGTCATACAGAATGAATAGATTATTCTGTTTGGTTATTACACTTCAGTTCAAATTTTTAAGTCTTCTTTTTCCATAAATAAATCCTCATTTGCATTTTCTTCTCTGTTTAACCTTGAATCACCCTCTATTACGCTCTTGTAAAATGATAAAACAGTAATTTTTCTCCACTCGGAACCAAAGTGTTGAGATCGGATAGTTTCTCTTCCTTTTGATTCTGAGATTCTGGGGTCATCTGCAAAATGTTTTTCCTCTCTTTAACACCGATTTGAATGCTCCTATGTCTATTAATTTACTTCCCCTCTTACAATCACATTTTTTCCAGATGCAGTTTTCTTAGAATGATTCGCTTAGCTGTGGAAAAATGGAAATGCCCCACTAGGTTTGAGAGTAGCTTGCACTATTTTCTTCCAATCAATGATAACAAAATCCTCTTCCAGTTCCTTCAGATTTGCACTTTGTGCAATAATGTCTCTATATTCACATGGTTTAATAATAGTATCCCTCTTCCTAATGATATTTTCTATTCTCACAAAAACTCTAATGGCTGGGAGAAAAGAGTGGCCGACAATTGGGAAAATAACATGGAGTTCTTTACAGTTGGTATGCTATTATAGAGTCAAGACATTAACATTCCCATTATTGTAGTTTTTTTATTTTGTCCTGGGCACCCGTCTGCATACACTTTCATGACCTTAGTTTCTCCCCCCCACTTCTTGCGTTTTTCTTTATTTTTTGCCCCCCATTTCGAAGGATCTTTCCATTTCTTCCGTCCTTTACCACTAGGCGATATCAATATAGCCTATTACTATCCATTTCTTAATAATAGTGCTTAATTAGCTTGTATTTGTGAGCAATGCATAGAAAACACTATCTTCTTATTTACATAGTCTGTACTATTTGTTGCCTTCTAACAATGGGTATATGAGAGTTACAACGTTCATAATTATAATTTGTGCTAATACACTGCTGACAACAGCTGGAAACATAAAATGAAAGGTTATTTATAAGGAAAAAGAAATTCATGTATGGAACGAGACAGTTTTGTAACAGTACATGGCATGGAATGAGAAAGTTTTGGAACTGTTTGTCTTTTCTGAAGCTTAATTTTGGAAGGAAAGAGGAAGTTTAGGCACAATATTCATTACTACATTGTTAGAGATATGTAGGTAGATGACGAAACCGGCATTATCTCAATTTTTTTAAAAATGGATTGAGACAGTTTTGGAATTGGACGCTTCATATGTAAATATCCAGTTCGGCATTTGCCTTTAGGACCGGGGAAACCATGAAAAAACCCATGTCAAATTGGCCTGAAATGGGATTTGAACCTGGGACCTCCCGAATGTGAGTCCAAGACGTAACCATCTCGGCCACCTCGTTTGGTCATACCACTCTTTTTACTGTTCAAAAATTACATTAAAAAAAAATGAAATTTAAAGTCTTAATTTCACAACTGTTGGATAAGTATTAAGTAGGGTACTTTGGACTAATATAGAACGCCATAAAGTAATAAGATTATTTAGCCTATTTATTTATTTAGGTGTCACGGTTATGACAGTTATTTGCGTTAAGACTAAGCCTATTGCATGTTATATTGCTGTAAGGTGTGATTATTAAACATTAAACATTAAAACATTAAACATATAATTTGGGTTCTAACCTGAGCACCTAAAAATGATTGAAATACATAAATAAATTAATAAAATAATAAATGAATAAAGTCAATTCTGAGTCCTTACTTGTGTAATTTAATTTACAATAAGACTAAAGAAAGACTTAAAAGAGTCCCATCACACAATTAAGTCATTTCCAACTCTGCTTACAATACCTAAATATCTTACATTTAGTTTGTGAAAATGTTTGAGTGGAAAGCTGATATTCGATTATTATGATGATAATTTCTGTTACAGAAGCCGACTGAAGAGAGTCAAAATGATCAGTCTTGTGTTTGTTTAGTTGATCAATAAACAAGTGTTACACGATACGGACGCCGTTTCTCTCATCCAGCCCGCCCAGGTAATCGAGTTTGCAAACACAGCTTGCATTTACATAATAAATTATGTTTATGCCAGGAGTGTGAAGTGTGCATAGCCTCTCTGCCAGAACAATTAATGTATCCTGGTAAAGATAAAGGGAGAAAATTAATGTTAGATACAAGCTCCAACAAGGACGGAATTGTATGACCAAGATGTATTCGACAATATATATTTTAAACAACAGAACTCAAAATAGAAAAATAATACTGTATGAAAACTATATTGACATTTGAATCGCCAAGTCTGAAAATCATTCCAGTGCTTCGGAGATTTATTTTTTACGCGCAGCAAGGTGAAAAACTGTAGGCTAATATCTACTAAACAGGTACCTGACCGCAGGAATGAAATTCTTTATTGTACTTCTAAACCTGTAAACCTAAATCTAAAAGTTTTATAACATACTTGATACCAGTATCAAGTATATGTTTTATTATATTGACTATTTTAAATTTTAGATATTTACGCGGCTAATTCAGTGACCGATCCAGGGAGGGGGCGTTAGAGGCCTCCACCCCTTTGGTTTTTCCTTTCAAGTTGATTTTACTAATTTTATATCGTAGAAATTAATTACCCAATAAAATAACAGTTAAATTTAATCAAAAAATACAAAACAAACAAATTTATGTATTCGCTGTATTTATTATTATTATTATTATTATTATTATTATTATTATTATTATTATTATTATTATTATTATTATTTAACTGATTTATTCTGAACTATTTCAGACCAGCACTTACTTAAAGGAAGAAAGTTTGATATTTGATTAATGACTTAAATTTTTATATACAGTAATATGTAAAAACGACAATTTTCTCAGCAGAGCTCTCATTAAAAAGAGTTTAGTCTGCTAAGAAATTTTGAGGAATCCCCCAGAGGATCCAAAACTAATCATTTTGCACTTCTTTTCTTTTCGGGGGAGAACGCCCAGGCTCCCCTATTTCTGGAGATATTCCATACCCTTCCTTTCCTTGCAAACTTTCCTTTGCGACGGTTCCCTTTCAATAAGTTCTGGATCCGCCCCTGGGCTAATTAAGGTGATTTATTAGCAAGTAAGTTTTATAAAATCAGAATAGCGAAAGATCAGACAAGTCTTTTATTCACATACGGCATTATAGGCCTACAACTTATATCTCCCTCATAGGCAAAAAGTTAAATTCATCAACACATAGAATAGCTAGTTATAAGGTCTATAAAATAATAATCAGCACTTAGCGCAATGAGGCACATGCTCTTGGGAACTTTATCTTATCTCATTACTTGCCTGTGAAAAGAGCAACGATTTATCCAAACAACTCCTCTGTCTGCACAGAAATATAGAACTTGCTCGCTATAACCGCAGATGTTGGATTACCTCAGGGACATGGTCTTAAGAGATTGATAAAAACGAAGGACGAAGTACTAAAATAATAAAACATGAATAGAACATTACACGCTGTGCAGTACACGCGACTATTGTTCATTTCGTTTGGTTACGGTATTGTGAACGTTTTGCTTACAGAATTTCTTTACACGTCAGTTCTGTTTAGAAATTCTCAAACATACAAAAACCAACTAACACTATAATATCCCGACAAAAAAAAAATCGACATGATGAAAGACAAACGGAAGGGCGACTGAAAACGACAATTTTATGTTAAAATGTTACGTTTGATACCAGTCTGGTTTATAAATCTTTTAAAATGTTACTTCTTTTTAATTTGATTTATTCCTCTGAACACGCGCTCTGCTAGTTGGAAAGTACTATCAAGTTGTTCAAAGATAAATCCCAATTTATCATAGGTAATCCCACAAGAGGTTATGAGTTTATCGATAGATTCGAGGCATTGCTAAACGTCATATCAAGCATGCCTCGTATGAACGTCTCAAGCACTCTCCATAAGTAAGTTCAAAAATAATTTATATTTGTATATTTTAATTGTATATTTGGTTGACTGTTTATTTGATTGTAGTATGTTTTGTAAATTGTAAATGTTCTATAAACATGAATGAAAAAAAATTAAAAAACAGACCACTGAAACTGTATTGATCGCGGATATGATAAATTTATGTGAATAAATTCATTTAAAAAATAATAAGTTAAAAATAATGCAGACCCACTTAGAAAGAAAATTGTTCTGACATGTTTATACAACATACTTGCTACTTGTTCCAATGATGGGGTAAAATCAATTGAAAGAATTAGCTTATCCTATTTCTACCCCTGCCAAATACCAAAACTATTAAATGCATCATTGTATTGCGAAACGGACTAACGGAGAATTTTGGAAGGGAATACCGCTCAATGTTTTTGAACGGACCAACGCGGTTAGTGAAGCTAGAACAGAGAAAAGTCCTTCTTTCTGAGAACGGAGAAAAACATCCTAAAATCCATTTTCCAAAACTGGAACAGATGCTGG
The DNA here is from genome assembly GCA_964059195.1 of Ectobius pallidus. NCBI lineage: Eukaryota > Metazoa > Arthropoda > Insecta > Blattodea > Ectobiidae > Ectobius > Ectobius pallidus. Next base: position 128,005,556 of record CAXKWD010000005.1, read on the forward strand.
ATTCCACTCATCATACTAAACTTAAAATTACAGCGAGCGTCAAATCGACCATGATCGACTTGTAATCTTGCTTCTGAAAACGCGATGTTAGGGTCATAATGTCATATTATACAACCAATGTTATGATGAATGAAGCTCTAGTGGAATGATGTATGGCGGGGAAACAGGAGTGTCTCGAGAAAACCTGCCCGGCCTCATTTTGTCCACAAATGCCACATGGAAATTGTGGAATTATGGAAGAAATTAATTATTATACAAAGAAATTCTCATAAACATATGCGGTACCTCCCCATTTTCAGAAGTCGATGCCTATGGATTGTATGGGTCTTTTGTTATTTTCTTCCATAACTTAAAACGAAATAAAATAATTATATTTATATGCATGTCATAAAAATAAATATATTTTAAATAGAAATGATCCTCAATCTGTTTAACTTGTTTCAAAGCATATCCTTCCAAAATCGTTCACAGTATTTCTGAGTAATGTTTGAAATGTAGAGTGAATTTGGATGTGGGTTTAATTTTTGCGAAACTGAAGTCTAGTTGTAACCTCATTGTTTCGTCACAGCATTATGTATTCCCTCGTGACACTGCCTGACCTTATGCTCACGCTGCAGCCTCGCTCCAACATACCAATTCACGTCGTTACACGAACATTTTAATCGGCGCTTATCGGCTCTCATAGATCAAACAGAACAGCCAAATCTAGAAGATCTCGTGCAACAGAATTAAGATATTTTTCTATTGATTGTAACTTAAATTTAAAGAGTAGTCATGGAAAAGCATGAAGTCATCTTTTCGAATCGTCTCCATATTACTTATGTTCTAAAATATTTAATTCACTCCCTTCTTACATCACATTACACAAAACAACAGAAATTGCATTTAATTTTATGCTTAAATCTTTTCTTTTAGCAACTTTTAAAAATATATCTACATTCTTAGTAAATTTGTATATTTCTTTCTTAAATTTATTGTATATACTGGATCTTATATTATCAATAATTTTTTATGTAAAGTAAAAATATAAATTTAAAATATTCAAATATATAGAGTTAATTAAAAAATATAAATTTAAAATATTCAAATGTATAGAGTTAATGATGTAGGCTATAAGCATGTAAAATGTAGCATGATTAAAATACTGTGATAATTGTATATTGCATATTTTGTATCTAAAGGGCAATTAACAAATTTAAATGTACTTAATTTTAAGAAATGTTTATGTGCATAGGTCTATGTATAATTTAAAAAAAAAAAAAACTGAGTAAGCAAATAAAGTAACTAACTAACAATTTTATACGATGTACAACAGAAGAAAGGGAAAAAATACTCCTACAAGTCGTTTCCGATCATTTTCCCGCAAACAAAATCCCGAAGGCCTCTTTCGTAGAATGAACATTTTCCCTAATCGATTGTCCCAAACCCATTTTCCAGAAAGTAAACTTACATGAATTAAACGAAAGCCAAATGCTTCAAATATAAAAAAACCCTAATAAATAATTACTCTAAACAATAACAATAACAATAACCCCAATAATTTATGTTGCTATGATATAAAAATATTTCGAAATTTACAATTTAATGCCTGTCCTCACATTTAAAATGTTTGCAATGTATAACGAACTAAGGATTCTAACGTGCAGGAAAAGAGGAACAAAGTAAGTTACGGCAATAAATTTATAACAATACATGTAGTCTATAGTGTATAAACCCCGTAGCCCTACATCCCTTGTGGAACAAGCCTACCATCCGATTACTCCGTTATGCATCATGGGCAGATGACAGGACTTAGGGGAATGTGGTCAGCACTCAGACTCCCACGGCCGATATTGATAGTTTTCGTGACCGGAGCCGCTATTGTCCTCAGGAGGCTGAGTGTACCCCGTTCCAGATATTCCTACCTCGAACAATCCGAGAAGGTACCGTGAATTGAATCAAGACCTGCAGATCCGTAGTTAGCTAGGCTTGCCAGACGTCCCGGTTTTCAGACAAAATCCCGGTGTCCCGGCCGGTTTACTTCACGTCCCGGTAAAAATTAAATTTGATTTTCTAGATGACCAAAATAGTTTAAAAGAAAGTCCTAGCCAATGAAAAGTACATGTAAATATTGTTCAAATTTTTATTCCTTATTCAAAGCGTTTCTTCTTACTTAAGTAACTTTTATTATTACCCCTCGTTTAGGTTCCTAATCAGTAACCATTTATTCATAGCATTGAGAATAAACTACCCTCTAAAACACTAAAAACCCACCAAGGGTGTGTAGGCCTACCCTTGAATACCCGCGACGCTGGAGGCTTTCCTGTGTCCCGGTTGAACATTTCAGAAATCTGGCAAGCCTATAGTTAGCTATTACACCACGAAGGCGGATTATAAATGGAGCAGTGGGGGGGGGGGGACTTGCTGGAATTGTAAGAAACTCAGAGGGAGTGTAATGCAAAAGCCTCACGGGTAAGCCAAGGTACAGTAGATAGACAGACTTAATTAGCTAAGGACATAAAATAGAATTACAGCTTCGTCATATAAATAATACTGAGCTTTTAAAAAGCACTTAGACTGTAAATTCGTATTACATCGTAAAGAGGGATTCTGTTCATTGTGTCTTGAACTATCTCCTGAATGTTTGAACAGGAAGCTGTATACCCTACTAATAATATATTATTATTATTATTATTATTATTATTATTATTATTATTATTATTATCACTACTACTATTATTATTTATCAATCTTTCTGCACAACGCAGATTGCCTTGCAGACAAAGAATATATGAACAATATACAAAATTACATTAACTTTCAGTTAATCATTAAAATTTTCAAAACGATCAATAAAAACAAGAAAATTAAAACAATCAAGCAAAACAATTAAATTTAAGAAGGGAAACCTGTCCAGCTTAATTTTTGTCATTGTATAGGTAGCTTCTCAATATTTGGATGGATAGTTATCATTATTGTCAATTGCCCCCAGTGTTCTGACGTTTCAGTCACCTTAGTTACAATTTGAAAGAACCTTGGCAGTTTCTCTTTCCCAGGAAGCTTTGTACGTTAAAAGTCCATCAACCTTTACACCGGAAAAAACTACATGAAGCTCCTATAGGGAATCGAAGGCGTGATGTTTAGGTTCTGGAGAGAATGCCGTGAGCAAGTACTTCAAAGAGTTTTAGTGAACGCCACAGGGAAAGGAAGTGGAACAGACTGACACCTGTGAAGACAATGGCAGTCTCTGCATGTCTGTGCACTACTGGTATACATAATGTATATCAACATCCAAGGACACAACCATCATGCCCGTCTCATCTCGGTTTCCATTCTCTACAAACATTTAAAAGTCCCTCCCGTAACAGCACAAAAAATACAGATAATATCCGTAAAAATATGAACACTCCCTTCTAACAAAGGGAGGGGCAACAGAATGTTAAATAAGTTACAAAGACTGTAGAGGTATTCTTGGCACATACTTCCATCGATGTATAAGATAACAGACTAATTTTCTGACGATAGCGGTTTTTCATCTATATCCCGTTGATGCAACTACGGGGAAAACGTTTATTTGTGCACCCAGTGCTGATAACCTCTCTACCTACGTCTTTTGCTTTTTTGCAGCCCACGTGCGACATTATTATTATTTAATCTCCATTGAGTGAGCCCTAGTTTACAATAAGTATGTTAGGGCTATATTTAGTCAATTGAGGTTTCCTGTGTAGATCTAAAGTTCAGGAAGATACATTCACAGTCTCTTAAACACATATTCTAAAAATGCTGTGAATGACAAATAACAACATTTTCTAGTGAAAATTTCTCCGTTAAGCGGAAATTGAAAATTTGCACTCCACTTGTCTAAATGTAGTTCAAGATCTAATCTTTTTGTTTGAAAAACTGGGCAAGTGAACATAAGATGTTTGGCATTCTGAAGACGGTCACCACATATGCACTCGTATATATTGCTGTCCGTCTTGATATGAAACCTTTGGAAGTACTCGCCAAATTTTCCGTGGCCGGATAGAAATTGTGTCAGAATAAAGTTTGGTTTCATGAGTGTACTTTTTAGACGGTCAGAAACATTGGGAAAAAAGAGTTCTTTGATAGTCCTTCCGCAAGTGGTTGCACGTGCGACATTATAACAAACACTAACCTTTGATATATTTATTACTAGCAGGTGCCCGCGATTATTACTTCAATCGTTAGATTTTTAAAAATAATTTATTTAACAGCAAAATAATTAAAACATATTTGTTAACACTTACACGAAAATCATTCATAAACAATTAAAAGGTTAGTAATTAAAAAAGCAAAGTTCGGTTTAGAGGTGCATTTTACAAATAGTGTGCGCCGCCCGGGAAAAACGACTTCAGATTAGAGTTCACTGAGCCCCCCCCCCCCCAAAAAAAAACCGCACAGTGAGTTTGCTCCAAATCGTTCGATGTTATCCTGTTTAGGCCTACATTCATGATCGCCCTTCTGTCCGAACTATGCAAAAAAAAAGTTCAGATATCTGCATATCGTAACGTTATAAACAAATGACTCAAGCACAGCAAGCTAACAAAAAGTCGAACCGTTCGATAATTCGAAGCGTTATATTAAAAAAAATATTTAAGTAATGCTCTTTTTTTCCCGGTAGCTATGGCAGTAGAGCAAGCACACATATAATTAATTTTACTGTTAGAATGTATTAGCAAAAGCTAGACCTTCAACAGCGCAAAAAAATCGCATTTTCTGAGATAGCTGACGAACGAAAGAGAAAATTAAAAATCCTGTTCCAAGGTGCATTCGGTCACCCTTCAGTCCATCTATGTTAAAAGTTTCAGATCTCTGCATGCCCTAGATTTGGCTGGACATCACACACAAGCATACAACCATTCAGAAAAACGAACACTTCCTCTTATTATAAGTTATAGACTCCAGACATGAAATATAATAATATTAATTTTACCATATCAATTTTACCCATGTCTTTACTTCCTTTTTAATTCTTAATATTGACCAACTATCTGCTAAGTATGAAACGACTGGTTGCGCCTGCACTAAAGCAATCAATGTATCCACTCTTGTAACTTGACCACTATCTCGAACAGCTGTTAGTGGTTAATTATTTTCAGGTAAGTAATGTTTTTATGATTCGCTATCGTCGAAAACAGTGTGCAGTACGCAATCGTTAAGTGCATTGGAGCCTTCGGATCGCTTTTCAAATCCTTTCTCTTTGAACTTTTCCTGGTGCTGATAATATAGGATATTTTCCCGGGCTACTAACCAGGTGGTGAATTGGATTAATTCCGACGTTTCGAAGCCAATCTGAGGCTCCATTGGCCTGAGGCTCATATGAGGATTCATATGATTGAATCATTGAAGGAGAATGATTTGGAGAATGAATTTCATTCTCCTTGACAATGGAGCCATAGATTTGCTTCAAAACGTCGGAATTAATCCAATTCACCACCTGGTAAGTAGCCCGGGAAAATATCCTATAAATCCTTTCTCAATTCTCCAATGTATTATAATATTCTATTATTATGAGAGCATTTTATTACAGAGTGAGGTGGCTGAGGAAGTAACGTTACGGAGACACATAGATGAGGTTGCGGGTTCAAATCCGTGGACGGCCAATCTGAAAGAAATTGGCACCTACATTTCCTCGAAGCCCAGAAAATATTTGAAAACTATGGAAACACTACAAAATCTTGAACATTTTAGCATTATTAATTATTATATCGTTCACATGGAAACGGTATATCTCTAAAACTTATATTTTGAGACTTATTATTCAAGGTAAGTGATTTGTGTGAATGTTGGTGAGAAATATGTAACACGAATAAGGAACTACCTAACAGCTTACTCAGAAACCAACAATTAATTAATATACCTGGTAATTAATTACCAACATGCAGTGCGATTACTTAATATTAATTAATTATGTCTTGAGTGGAAAAGCTAATCTCACGTATGGAAACCGCGTAGTAGAGAACAACTCCATCTAAAATAATGACCGACAATCATAGAATAGCTGTAGGCTTATTATAGGAGTTGGATTCCGCCTAATATCAATTTATTTTGTGCAAACTATAAATTTTATTTGCTTTTAATGTCATAAACAAGTACTTTCTTTTAAAGTATGTGTGGGAGAAAGTCTTACGTATATGAACAAGGCGTATTAAATTTGTAAGCAAGAAAAATGGCATTTGAATGGAATAGCTTTGGAATGTGTAAATGAATTAAAGTACTTGAGTACAATGGTACATTCGAGAGGAAAATTGAAAGTACAAAAAGCAATAACAATCAACGGTAAGCAAGAAATGTCAGCAATAAACAGGTCTCTAACTTAAACACCAAGGATGCAAGTAAAAGCGCTGAATATTTTCAGGTCCCGGGTACAATATTTTATGGGACTCAGATCTAGGAACTCTACAAAAACAGTTTGGAGCAAATAAATATAATAGACAAAATATATTATAAACAAATTTTAGCACTTTCCAATCCTGAGCCAAAGAAAATATCAATGTTGGAACTTAGTAAATGTAGTAGTAAAGGAGAGTTATAAGAATTGTGAAATAATGGCTCAGCACATTAAAAATGGAGGTATATTATAGATTTGTGGAAAGTAACCTAATTAAGTAAATTGGGCTTCTTTCTTAAATCAAGACCTGAAGAAAGGTGGGTTGGGCTGACAAATCTTTACTGCAATACTGTAAAGAAATTAAAACTCTTTGGTGCCAAGAACCTTAGATATCTGTGACAAAAACGATAGGACTGGTTTAAATTAGGAGTTTGGAAACTTGAGGGTTAAGAGTTGGAATAGAAAAAGGTCCATGTCTAGTTTGATAAGAAAATGAACATTTTAAACACATACTTTTAACATGTAGTAAAAAAAAAGTTGGAGCGATACGGTAGGAGTTGAATGAAAATAGAACAGGTGCATTTCAGCAATGAAATTGTGTTAACTAAAACATCAAGAATCTAATATATAAAGTCGAATGTGTGTTTGTGGGTATGTGGGTATGTATGTTTGTTCCTTATAGAAATCTACATTTCTTTACCAATTTACACGGAATTTTGCACACATACCCAGTTAAGCCCGGGAAGTAACGCGGTGAACATTAAAATTCAAACAAAATACTCCTTCCCTTGAAAATTATACAATTTCTGAGAATATTATACTGAAAAAAAAATGAAGTGCTGTTCAGTTCACATGACAACAGTGAATTGTTTACTGTGATGACATAGGGCCTTGGCAACTATATAACCTAATGCTGGACTTTAACGAATTATGATTCCATCGATGTAATATATTGGCGAAAATAATTACTGAAAATGAAATCCACGAAAATAAAGCACAGTGTGATGTAGTCACATAACTTTCTCTACCCTCGACATAAGAAATATTTTCTCACTTCACATTTTGATGTAGAATAAGAAGTCGTATTGCAGGGATAACTTAAGTGTGTGAGTATGCTATATCAGAAGTCTGTAAATAATCCTTTCCGCTGATACGTTATCCATAGGCTTTGTATTAGTTGAGATTTATCATAGGCCCTAAGCATGGGTGGAACATTTTGAGTCCTATGCTCGCAGTATATTATGTCCCGGGTTTTAGGGGAGGAAAGTATGAAAGTGATACTGCATTCTCTTTTATTTCAGCCCCGAAACGGTTGTAACATGAGATTGAGAAATAAAATTTTCCGTCAAGCCAATACAATCTTATGTAATTTATGTTTCTTCTTATTTGCACTCCTCCTCTGCACTGCTTGTGTAGAAGCAACGGAATGCAGCATTCGACATCCTCTATGAGCCATAAAAAGCTATATCTAGCGTTTTCTGATGGAATAGTTTGATAAATCTTTTTCTTCATTTCAAGTTTTACATACATATTATATAAGGATCTAGAGTTTCAAAATCGAAAGTCCTCCATAAGCTAATTTCAAATTAAAAAATACAAAGCCCGGGCGACGCCGGGCCTTTTCAGCTAGTTACAAATAAACAGCTAGTGAAAACCTTAGGATTATATTTATGGAAAGTAAAGGAAAAGAGGTTCAGAGAAGCAATTATTGTCTTCGAGATATATAATTTTTATATAGAACTTACCAACAATAAGGTGGTGTTCAAGCAGGGGAAGAAAAGTAAAAATTCGAATTAAATAACTGAATTATAGCTAAACGACCAGAGATCTTTCCCATAACTCAATCATGTGATGTGAGTACCGCAATAAATAAATAAATAAATTATTAATAAGATATTAAATTCGTATTGTGAACTTCCATTTGTTGTCTTCTAGAATCGTTAATTATTTACGGTACCGCCGACTAAATTCACTTAGCCTACCTCCACTTACCAATTCGACTTTAAGGAAAATTCCTTAGCTCATAGCTCGTGTTTCAATCCGGATGGTAATACTAGTTTAATCTGAAGGTTTAAATTTGCCTTATTTTTTTTCTAACCGTCGGAGTTTTCAACAGTGTTTATTCATAGAACTCTAAGATCAGTTTACAAGATGGTAATGAAAGTTAGTGAGAAAAAAGGTCGATCAAATGCGGTTTTAAGAAATTGATTACAGTGCAATACTCATCTATATATATAAAAATGAATGTATGTGTATGTATGTGTGTGTGTGTGTGTGTGTGTGTGTCCTTTATGCATTACTACACCATTCATCCGATCGCCATGAAACTTTGGGAAGTTGTTGGGTACATTCCCGGGAAGGTTTCTGTCATACTACATTTTTAATTTTAGCCTTCGTTCGCGAGTTATGGGTGAAAAACTGCAAGAAAACGTGCATTTTTTACGCTTTCGAACCATCAGTTTTGAGTTATTCATTTCAGTTGTCAAATCAATTGCAGAAGGCTTTGTCTATTATTGTCATACCTTGGAAATAATATCGTCGCTATAATAAGCTATAGCCTATCTAGCGTTTTCTGAGGGAATAGTTTGTGTGTGATAAGTCGTTCTTCCCCATTTCAAATTCTTAATACCTATATAAAGACCTTAAAGACCTAGAGTTTGAAAATCGATAGTCCTTCATAAGTTATTTTCGCATTAACAAAATACAAAACCCGAGCGACGCCGGGCCTTTTAAGCTAGTCAATTTATATTTAAATAATCCAAGATGTCTTGATTTGAATTTATTGTAGGATTATGTCTATGGAATTCTGAAAAATATGCTAATTTTTTAATTCATTTATATTTGTAATGCATATTGAGGTTAAGGCTGATAGTAGGCTATTTATAGTTTACTTAACAATTAAATATTTGTTTATTATATGAGCTATAATAGTTTTTAAAATACAGGTACCTATACTTTATAACGTCAGAAATAAAATATTTCTTCTAATGAAGAAGAAGGGGGAAACGTTCCCATAATACTTGCGGCATCATGTGGGATACAGTAGTTTACCTTACATTTGTAGTAAAATGATAGGAAAGGAAAAAGAAGAAAAATTTAAATTTCATGTAAAATTACAGAATGAAGTACAAGAAATAAACTATGGGCCAAATCATTGCGTTAATGTTTTCTATGCAGTCCGGCATGGGTTTGTATATTCTGTGAGAAAATGAGTCCCATACATATATACATATGTTTATTTGCGGCACATTTATCAAGATTATTCCATTCACATCTTATTGAAAGTTTCGGGTCTTAGAAGATAAAATCGTAAGTAGTTTTCAAGGAAATCGCTAATAACAAACTTTTCTTCGTAATCCACATGGCGATGGTTTGGTGCATACATCTATTACATACAATTTTGGGGTAAAACGTGTTAATGCACATTTTGCAGGGTCATATTCCAACGAAACGTAAAATGCCTTCAAAATTTTAAAACACACCTTTTCAAACCGTAAAATGTACCCTTTCAAAAACAATAGATTGTCTCTTTAAGAATGTCTTAAGTTTTCACACTTGCTGATATCAACATTATGTTGAACAGAACAGTTGATTTTATCATAGAATATCGTGACCAAAGGCTAGATGCTATAATCTTCTTGAACTCTTCGTAAAAATACGCTAATTCTGTATCTTTATTTATTCTTATTCCATTACTCAAACACCAGTCCTTGAAATTCGTGTAACTGCTCATACAAACTTTTCTTGATATTTTCAGGAAGCAAACACAAAGATGCATATTTGACTGCTTCTAAGATTGCAGTTGGTGGATCATCAAATTCTTCTTCTTCGCTCATTTTTACTTTTTCAAGCGAAATCTAAAATGGAGACTTCAGTAACAAATTTTGTTCATTATTCTTGTTACCTGGAAAAAAAATTTCTCAATCATACAAAGATAAGAGTAGACTTCGACCGACTCAAAGTTAACTAATATGAATTTCTTAATTATAAAAAACTATCTACGTTAAACAGACTGAACTTAGATAAAATACTGTAGACCACAAGTTACAAAATTAGTTTTAGTACCCTCTCATTGGGGTACGCCATGGTGTAGTGGTTGCGGCACTGCGCTACAAACCGTCGCCGGTTCGATTCCCGATGAGGTCGTTGAGATTTTCAATTGGCCTAATCCTTCTGGTGGCACTATGGCCCTGGGGTCGACTCAGGCTCCAACAGAAATGAGTACCAGGAGCAATCCTGAGGGTAAAGGCTGGACAACCTTACCACCTTCACGTGCCGAATGTCTAAAATCTGGGAGCCCCATCCTCCTGGAACCCTTAGGGCCTCCATGGCCTGTATAGGGAAGACTTTACACTTTTTCCCTCTCGTTAGTCTAACTAGTCTAAATAAGTATTTTATACACGTTTCATTTTTGAGCTGTGGAAATATTTTGGATTTACAGGACTTCGAAATGTCTACCAATGTTTAAACTTTATATCGAACGTCAGGACCGAAGAGAATAAGTTAAGTGCCTTCTGTACAGTGAGGTTAAAAAGTAAAAAAAAAGTAGAGAAAGTAAAAATAGAGCAGTTTTCGAATAGATTAACTGTTACCCATGTACGGGCGGTCGCACTATTATTAACTTCATGATGCCATAATTATTGCGAATTTACATTGTTTGAAAACCCGTTATGTACCGAGTGACACATAGTAAAAAATGTTTTGCTATTTGAAGTATGATATATGAGAAATGGGAAAGGTGACTGACTTATGGCTTCCTGCTGGTGTTGTGCGCCGGAAGTGGGTGCGAGCTGATGGTCATTGTCATTCACTGCGCCCGCTGTCACCTTCACATTTCCATATACGACACAAGTGAGAGCGTCCCGTTATGCAGGAGCCACGGGCGTCACTGCTTGCCTAGAAGTGAGCTCCTCTCTGCTACTTATGCTTCAATAAACACAATACAACATTACTTCTTGCAATAGTCCTATTATGTGATATTCACAGGGTTTTCTCTTGGTGCCCCAACAACTCATTCCAAGAAAATCATACCACGATAATTCGTATCAGAATCAACATCTACAATCTTTGGAATATCTACAGTATAAGTATTTTTTCTAGATTTTCTTTTTTTATTATATATATAACTTACGGTTTATTAAAAAATTAACTATTAATGTTAAATAAATTATTGTAAATAGTGTGGTTCATATGATATCAACAAATAGACAGAAAAATAATCACTCAGAAATATTGATATTTCTGGAAGTCATCAAGAAAAAGGCATTTCAGTGCTGAAACGTGGCTGCCATTTTGAAACGATAACTATCCGTAACTGTAACAGTTTTATTAATTATGAAAAATGGTATGAACTTTTTAGAAGTAGTCAATAAAGAGAAACTATTAATGTTAAATGTTAAATGAATGATTGTAAATAGTGTGGTCCATACGAAATCAACAAATAGACAGAAAAATAATCACTCAGAAATACTGATATTTGTGGAAATTATCAAGAAAACGACATTTCAGTGCGAGAAACGTGGCTGCCATTTTGAAACGATAATTATCCAAAACTGTAACAGTTTTATTAATGTTGAAAATGGTATGAACTTTTAGAAGTATTATCGCCTCGCTCAATTCGTTGACAGTTAACATCAAAGAAGTCGCCGCCGCTTGGAGTAGTTGCCACACTGCACAGTGTTAGTAAACAGAGCGGGAAGATGTAGATGCAGCAAAACACTTACGTGGCAATGACATTGAGCAATGAGAGAATTGGCAACACGAATTCAGTCAGCGGTTTCTTTTGAGAAAACCTTTTACAGTAACAACAAGCATAGTGAATAAAGAGTAAGTCAGATTGCAAGATTGTACAGCAATTCATTTCTAAGAAGAAAAAAAAATGAATTTCACTTATTTCATACCTATAAATTTCAACCAAAGCTTTACGTCCCCTTTAAATAGACCAGCAGGGTTTGAGATCATGTCTGAGCAGCATTTGAAAGGTCAAGCTTAGTCTTGTTTTCAACTAGATCAGGATAGGTGACAGTCTAGTTGGGAAGATCTGTGTAAAAAGCGAAAGCTTCGGTTTAGGACAGGAGCAGTACCATGCTCATGTAAATCCGTTTTGCTTTTTTAAATTTTCAATAACACACTGTAACTCATATGTACGCGTAAAATACAAAGTCACCTACAAACTGTTATTTTAAACATTAAATTAACGACTTCTACAGAGGATATAGCTATGATTCAAACGTAATTTTAGGTACACAGAAAATTCTGAATTTTCATATCAGAACATTTTGAAAATTATTTTTTTGGTCCCTATTAGCAAGCATTTCCTGAGAACACAGGAAAACAGGTAATTATTGGAAACATGTTCCAAAGTTAAATCATACAAAACAGTTCATTGAATTGTCTGCAAAAAGATCAACAAAGATCCTCACACTCAGCATACAGGAATTAAGGACAATATTAATGGCCTCCTTTCTGGAGCATTTCCTGAGAACACAGGAAAACAGGTAATTATTGGAAACATGTTCCAAAGTTAAATCATACAAAACAGTTCATTGAATTGTCTGCAAAAAGATCAACAAAGATCCTCACACTCAGCATACAGGAATTAAGGACAATATTAATGGCCTCCTTTCTGGATACTGCCCTCTCGAAGATCATCTTTAAAATGGGAAAGGCTGAAGTGAATACATGTAGATTCTGTTTAGAGGAAAAAGAAGCAGCAGAACACGTACTTTGCGAATGCGAAGCAATTGCCCAACAAAGAATAAGGCATCTGGAGTTTGCTTTTCTGACTCTATAGTCCAGTCAATAAACGTCGAAAAACACCAAATAGAAAAAAAAAATCGTGTAGTTTTGAAATTTTGCAGAGATGTCGGAGGGAGTGTCCCGAACAACATACTAAAAGTCCCCGAAGGTGGGGGGTGAGCGGGGGGCAGGGGGGCCCGCAGAAGGTCCCAGTTTTAGGTTTTTCGCTTATATCTAAACAACGGTGCATCATAGAGGAAAAATTGCTATATACAAAATTAAAGCTGATAAAATTTCCTACAAGACTGATCCTACACATTTCTTTCTATTTCCAATAGTTTTCGAGATATCCGCCAACGAAAATAACAAATTTTCGAAGAAAGTTCTTTCGCCTCGCGCTTTTCGACACACTTTGCCTTCTAGCGCTTCAGCCCTTAGGTATACACCAATGTTCTCATGAAAGAAGTTGTAGCGAAATAAATTCGCTTTAAAATGAGTAGTCATTTGTTATTATTTATTCAAATGTTCAAAAGTTATAACAATTTAAAGTTTCGGTCAAATTTCGAGATTTCGAAAGAAAACCGTACATCGCACTTTCTCTATATTTAGGGGTAATGTATTTGTATATAAACTGTATATTGTGTATTTACATCATGAAACAAGTGGAGAAATATAAAAAAAAACCATTAAAGTTGAATTTATTAAAAATCCGATCACGGTACAAGCACAGGACATGTAATGGAAAATACATTATATTTTAGGCAAGAAAGGAAAAGTGGGGACAAAAAAAAATCATGTAGTTTTAAAATTTGGCAGAGATGTGGGGGAAAGTGTCTTAAACAACATAGTAAAAGTCCCCATGGATAGGGGGTGAGCGGGGTGTGGGGGGAACTTTTGAATGTAATTTCTCGCAGTTTTCCCTAAACACACTAAGGCTATGGGTTCTAGCAAAAAACAGTTTATGCACAAAATTAACTACATAAAAGTTCTTATAAAATTGATCTGAATAGTATTTTTGTGGATTTAATGGTTCAGGAAATAGAAGGATATGAAGTATGACATAGTTCTGGATATTCTGTTTTACATACACCTATATATTATATTTTTTAACAAAAATGAAAGGAGATGATAATTAAATTAGCATGATGCCAAGCAAGCAAACTAGTTCTTAGAATAATATTCGTACTAAAGGTAAACATGAAAAATAAAACTCATTATTATTATAAAGCTTACAAAAATCTCATGGTATGAGTGTACGTTATAAGAAGTATAAACCAGGCCTATTATCCATTATATTTTTCTTATAAAATATAATTTGGAAAAATTGTGAAGAGTTAGATATATTTAGTAATTATAAGACCTAGTAGGCCTACATAATACTTGAAATAAATGTATAGATGTCTATTTTTTTCAGTCTCCAACACTGGAATCCTAGTACATCGTATAATAACTTAGGGTTATATTGATCTATCAACATTCAGCATTTATACACATATACAACATTAATTAAAGAGTGCCTGAACAATTACTTATTTTGCTTGGACGTCATCAATTTTAAACTCCTTCTTCTTCTTCTTCTTCTTCTTCTTCTAATGGTATACTTGTCGGTGCATGTACCATGACAGGTTCCACAAACGGATGAGCATTTAATACCAGCTTTTCGGCATCCATATCTGCCACCACACCGAGTTACACAGTGACAAAATATGATGTTCAAATATTCTCAGAAGCCACATAGACAAGTAAACATTTATTGAAAGTAATAGGTAGGCCTACTATTCTTACAATATCTCAATATATCTAATTCCTTACCATTTTTCAAAATACCGGTAATTTTTTTAACTTAACATAGAACAGCTAAGCTTTACAACAAGAATAATAATAATTATGATGATGATGATGATGATGATGATAATAATAATAATAATAATAATAATAATAATAACGATAATGAGTTTTACGTGTGACGTTAACCATTAGTAAGTATATTTTTCTAAGAACTAGTTTGTTTGCTTGGCATCATGCTAATTTAATTATCATCTCCTTTCATTTTTGTTAAAAAATATAATATATAGGTGTATGTAAAACAGAATATCCAGAACTATGTCATACTTCATATCCTTCTATTTCCTGAACCATTAAATCCACAAAAATATCATTCAGATCAATTTTATAAGAACTTTTATGTAGTTAATTTTGTGCATAAACTGTTTTTTGCTAGAACCCATAGCCTTAGTGTGTTTAGGCAAAACTGCAAGAAATTACATTCAAAAGTTCCCCCCACCCCCCGCTCACCCCCTATCCATGGGGACTTTTACTATGTTGTTTAAGACACTTTCCCCCACATCTCTGCCAAATTTTAAAACTACATGATTTTTTTTGTCCCCACTTTTCCTTTCTTGCCTAAAATATAATGTATTTTCCATTACATGTCCTGTGCTTGTACCGTGATCGGATTTTTAATAAATTCAACTTTAATGGTTTTTTTATATTTCTCCACTTGTTTCGTGATGTAAATACACAATATACAGTTTATATACTAATATATTACCCCCTAAATATAGAGAAAGTGCGATGTACGGTTTTCTTTCGAAATCTCGAAATTTGACCGAAACTTTAAATTGTTATAACTTTTGAACATTTGAATAAATAATAACAAATGACTACTCATTTTAAAGCGAATTTATTTCGCTACAACTTCTTTCATGAGAACATTGGTGTATACCTAAGGGCTGAAGCGCTAGAAGGCAAAGTGTGTCGAAAAGCGCGAGGCGAAAGAACTTTCTTCGAAAATTTGTTATTTTCGTTGGCGGATATCTCGAAAACTATTGGAAATAGAAAGAAATGTGTAGGATCAGTCTTGTAGGAAATTTTATCAGCTTTAATTTTGTATATAGCAATGTTTCCTCTATGATGCACCGTTGTTTAGATATAAGCGAAAAACCTAAAACTGGGACCTTCTGCGGGCCCCCCTGCCCCCCGCTCACCCCCCACCTTCGGGGACTTTTAGTATGTTGTTCGGGACACTCCCTCCGACATCTCTGCAAAATTTCAAAACTACACGATTTTTTTTTTCTATTTTTCGTTCGTTGCCTGGACTACTAGGACAGATTGCCTCAACATCACCCAGAAAAATTACAGGCTATAATAAACGCATTAAATTATAGTGGGACCGCTAGAGTAAGGTATTCACAATAGATCTATTACGGTCGCAGTACTGAGAAATCGAAGGGCTTTTCCTACCCTTCATTGATCTAATCTAATCTAAGCAAGCATTTCAAAATTTCACTTTCTCAGATAGTCCTATCGCCTACGGAAGTACTCTAGATGAAGAAGAAATGGCTTAGGAGTAAAAATGATGGAAATATACCCAAGGACCCTCCTTTTTAGGTTTCGTTTTTTAAGTAGGACATACAAAAGAAGCATTAGTGGAAAATTTAAATTGCATAAACATAAGGAAGATGTAATTATAAATGAAGTCAGAAGAATGACAGAGCAACTGATCTTCTATTGTGAACTGGTTCGCTTACTCTACATGGTCAACTACCTTGGCGACTGCATGAGGAGGAACAATTGGGAAATTAATATTGACCTCGGAATTCCAAGGCTGAATATGCATCACGGCAATGGAGAGATAATTGCCATACTATTTAGCTTAAAGAGATTCAGAAAATTATTCTAGAGTAACATACAATTACATCCCGCCTTAATATATTCCACTCCTTTCTTTACACTAAGCTCGATTTCCTGTATGGGAGCTCCTTCACGAAACTGTCGTAACGCCTGCTAAGAATCAACTAGACTACACGCCAAACTTCCAGTAGCAGCTGTTACTGAAGAATAAACTGAACCTAAAAGCTGGACTTTTCAAAGCATTTTAATCCTAACGTACAGTTACAGCAACAATACATAGTTCAAGAATTTTGTGCATCTATTCGGTGAAAATCCCTATAATATAAAGCCACATGGCTGACTCACTCACTCACTCACTGACATTAATGTTTGCCCACTTCCAGATGAGCTAGGAATTTGAAATTTGGTACATAATATATAGCTTTTAGGCTGTAAACCACAGGAAAATTCCAAAAAGTTTCTTTTTAAATTTTAAGTCCTAAAAACCCCCGAAAAAGGGCTCGGTTTCCATGGCAACGGTATTATCAAAATGTTCACGTAGAGCTCTGAAAGTTTAGAAATAATTATTTCCGTAAACCTAACGGGGAGGTCGAGATAGTAACGTCTTGGACTCGCATTCTGAAGTCTCCGGTTCATAATAATTAAATCCAATTAACATATTTTTGTCCAGAACTAACAAAATTTTCTTCTATCTGTTAAAGAAATTACATAATTTATATTCTTTAATCATAACTCGTATATGAAATTTTGCATTTTTACTTGTGTCTTTCTATGATTTTCTCGGTCGTAAAGGCAATGTTAAATTGAATATTTACCTAGATAGGCTAAGAAATCTACGTAAACAAAATATTTAGCCAATACAGCAGACTAAATAAACGCACTCTATCTCCCATAGATCTTTTAAAAAACCTTTCCCGAGAACCTGAGCAGGGGTTGGGTTTGGGGGCAGAGCCCCCATTGAGCGAAGTGAGTTTTATCTCTATAGATGTAATATAAACAGGCCCGGCTTGTCCATATAGACGAACTAGGCAGCCGCCTAGGGCGGGAATTTGTTAGAAACATTTAGGGACGGCAACATTTAGATATTTTTTAAAGCTGAAATTTCCAATGCAACTTTAAAATTTAGGTCTTACTACAAATTCCATCGAAAATGAATTAGCCACTCAAATTGACGTAAAAGATCTTGTCAATAACGTTTGCCAAAATTAAAGCACGAAAAGTAGTTTTAGGATTTAAGCCTTTTTTTCCCTACTCCTGCCTCCTGAAGAAAAACTTATCTAAAATATAATTTCTTGTTTGTTTAATGTAAATCTAAAAAGTTTATAACCTTTTCAATTAAAATTAAACTTTTTAAAATTAATCCCCATACTATCTAGATGTGTTATAAAATCTTCATAAATACAAGCCTTTCTCAAATTAGGCCAATCAAATCTATTTCATTTAACCTCACCTGGGCGCCAAAATACCAAATATGTGAACAAATTTTACTTCTTCCCCAAACTGCCACCTCAATCATTCCGTGTATTAACATTTGATTAAACATGAAATTTCACGTCCTCTAGCCTGGTATTGGTAAGTAAACAATGTAAATTCGCAATAATTATGGCATCATGAAGTTAATAATAGTGCGACCGCCCGTACATGGGTTACATTTATTCGAAAACTGCTCTATTTTTACTTTCTCTACTTTTTTTACTTTTTGACCTCACTGTACAGAAGGCACTTAACTTATTCTCTTCGGTCCTGACGTTCGATATAAAGTTTAAACATTGGTAGACATTTCGAAGTCCTGTAAATCCAAAATATCGTTTCCATATCCATACTCATTCCAGAGAACTGAAATAGCGAATAATAATTGTTTTAAAATTAAATGAAGTTTTGTGTGAAGCTCCCATTAAGTTAACAGGAAGATTAGCTTACCTGACCATAGGTGCTTATAAATAAATAAAAAATAAAATAAGCCTATCGTGTCCCATGTAGGGCAAAGGCCTCCTAAGAAGGGTTTAGCTCCTCTTATCTAGCACGGCGAGCTACTCCGCGCTAGTGAAGTTGTTCGTGATTTTGAGCGTCATGTACACTTTAACTTTAACACTTGGTCTTGAGCACTTAGTCTTGCGTATTGTTCAGGGTTTTCCCCAGTTCTTTCCACTCGTTTCTTCTTTTGGCTACCCTGGTCCATTGTTGGCCCACTTTATCCTTGAAAAGGTCCTCCCATCTCCTTTTTGGTCTTCCGCGCAGCCTTCTTCCTTGTCTGGGGTCCCATATGGTACTCCTGTATGTCCATCTATCGTCCACCAACCTTGAAACATGGCCACCCCATCTCCATTTAGTGCTTTCTGCTAGGTGAGCGATATCTGTCGTTTTTGCTGACTGGATTAGATAGGTGCTTAGATAGAGAAAATGTTGTTCTAAATCTTGTTTAGTACGATTTGAGGTCCCACGAGTCCAAAAATATTATTTTCAGTCTTTCAGAAATGTAGCACAAATTATGTTGATGACTATCTCCTACTTTCACTACCATGCTGCAAGAAGAAAATTTCATTTTTTAGAGGTTTTGTCTAATTTTATACGTTAACTGCAAGTTAAATTTTATCTGTCAGAAAAATGTCATAGTCATCCGAAGAGAATTTCTAAATTATAATTTCATCTACTATCTTGATTTCTTACCTCGTGGCTTTGTCGGAATGTGAAGGGAGAAAATTACTTGTCCATGCTTACGGTAGAGAAATTCACTTGAATTTTTTTTCCATACGATTTCTGTACAAATAATTTGTACTCTGTATATAATACCAAAGAGTTTTCCAAAAATTTCTTCTTACTTTCTTGAAAAGAATTCTGTGTGAGAAAAATATACAGTTACAGACAGCAAATATAAGAAAATAAATTGTAAATAGATGTAGGGCAAGGAATGTACTTGATGTTTAGAGCAATCGCCATTGTTTTTCTTTGTTATTTGATGGAAAATTGTGTTTTCAGGTTTAGGTAAGTTTTAATATAAGAACTTTATGAAGAACCCAAATTTAAATAGCAGCCAATAATACTGGTAATTGTTAGGCCTATAAAAATACGTGAAATAAAAAGCATCTTATGCTGTATTTTTGAAATTATGCTTTCAAACTCTACATTTTTAAGCGTACGGTACTCCAAAATGTATTTAAGGGTCCATATAATAGGCCTATTAATCAAACTAATGCTGTTTATACTTTAAGGTTCCCCTGCTCATGATGCATGCGCGTTATGGATGAATTCATAGTATTAAAACACTAACTTCACTAATTAATAAGTAATAACTCAAATTCTAATAATAGCAAACAATACTACTAATTGTAATAAAAACTACGTGAAAGAATTGCAGTTGAGCAGTTGAACTGGATATGCTGTTGGGAACTGCGTAATTTATATGCCTGCAGACGTTTTTGCAAACTTAAAGGGATATTGTTCACGAGAAAAATTGCTACAATTCGTTCTGTTAATATTCTAGTTAACCCACTTATTCTTTCACATATGCTGATCAAACTCAATAGTTTCTTAAATATGGCCTATTATCTCCATCTGACTTCATTATGTTTTCAAAATAAAGATTAGGTACAAACCATAAGTCTGATATGACTTAGGTATTTCGAAGAAAAATCTATATCTTTATATATTTTTACACGCTAG
Organism: Ectobius pallidus; assembly: GCA_964059195.1. NCBI lineage: Eukaryota > Metazoa > Arthropoda > Insecta > Blattodea > Ectobiidae > Ectobius > Ectobius pallidus. Next base: position 128,025,918 of record CAXKWD010000005.1, read on the forward strand.
CGGCCGTAATTTTGAAGATATTTCAGCCAAATTTTACTATGTTACTTCTAGGCCCAATAGTTCGGACAAGTTCGTTAATGAGCAAAATTGGCTCAAAGGGGGGGGGGGGTCGGGGGGGGGTTGAAATTTTGAAAAATTAATATCTCGGCCCCTAAGAAGTATAAAGGGAAACTTTGTTTGAATAAATTAGAGTACTCCCTATGGAGTTCACAGTGACATCAACGATTCGGGGGTTTTGGGGGTACGAGTGGGGGTGGGGGATGGAAATTCGAAATTTTTGAAACCACGTCTGGTGGGGTATCGTTGAAAAGCTCTTGACGAGTACTCTACAAATCAATAACTAGTTTCTCGATATCTCTCATATAAGGCGAGATTTGAATGTTTGAAAAGGGCTCTTTCCTCTTTTTTGCAGTTATTATTGCGGTTTTGTCATGCCAAGGCTAAAGAATTCTGCGCCGCGACAATAAATTAAACCAAAAGCACTTCGAAATCTACCTCAGCCTGTAGGCCTGCCTAAAGGGATTTTTTTTTATAAATATTTTATATGTATAAAGTTTGTCCTACTGAAGATGCATGTAACTTATGGATGCATTCATACATTAAAGTTCTAACTAAAGTGGAACGTGGAGATAGTAGCCAATTTCTTTATAAGATAACACAAAAGCTTCTCTGGCAAACTATTATGTATGTTCGTCTTAGTTTGCTAACAAGCAATCTCCATGGAATTATCTCAGTGGCAGGAGTATTACACAGAAAACACGAGCTCCATTATCTTTTCTTTTCTTTTTTCCTTCTATTTTCGCTTCACTCCCCTCTCGAGTGAGTATATATCATTTTTGCTGAGTACCCTTGAAAGTGACAAGTTTCAGGGTTTGTCCTGACGTAAATGAACCATACACACTACATACTTGAGTGTCGCAAATACACAACGACAGCTGTACCACACCCCTTTTTCTAGGCGTGGTTTTTTTTTTATCTGGCCAGCTTCACGTTTTGCTGTGGGTGGCGGATAACAGATTTTATTAGCACGCCAGATGCAATTATATCGTCGATATCTGATGATAAAATGTGATAAAAATCTCGGCATTTGGATTCCAGTATAGGGATATCAATATTAATATTTCCGGTTAATAACCTGATATTGATTATTAAAAGTAAAGTAAAGTGTTCCCTATAACAGGCCATGGAGGCCCAGAGGGTTCCAGGAGGTTGAGGCTCCCAGATCTTTAGACAATCGGGCATGAAGGTGGTAATGTTGTCAGCCTTACGCACCGGCCACCTTTACCCCCCAGGGTTGCTCCTGGTACTCATTTCTGTTAGAGGCTGAGTCGACCCCAGGGACATAGTGCCACCAGATGGTTTAGGACAGTTGAAAAACTCCTATGACCTCATCGGGGATCGAACCCGCGACCTTCCTGTATGTAGCGCAGCGGATAGTGATTATTAGGTTTTGTTAATTTAACTCCCTGTAAAGTAATTGAAAAATACACGAAATTCTGAATGACGGAATATTTTTTGGAAGCGTCAAAGCTTTCGACATTCAGACATCAACCGCAGTTTTTAAACGTTTATTTTATTGCATGGATTACTTAAATAATCTTACAACTGATATATAGCAAAATTAGTTATAGAATGAATTCTAGATTCTGTTTGAATAGATGGAAGACCTTGGCGTCTGATCGAAAAATGTTTTAACAGAATACTTCAGAGTAGATAGTTCTATAAAGTAGGAAAATTTTAAAAGAACAAAAGCAATAAGAGAATGCGCAAAAACAAGTTACAAAACAGAGCAGCGACAGAACTGACTTACGAACATTTGTGCACAGTCCAGTTTATATAAAGTAGGAAAACTAGAATGATTAATGGGTCTATACATTTAGAAAGAAATGAAACAAGGGTTGATAACAACAGCCGATAAAGAAATTGAATTACCTGATAAAATTCATATCCTTATATGCTATTTTATAAGATTATTTCACGAATAAAATTAAATAAACAATTTTACCATTAAACCACAAACAATGGTTAACATATTTTATATTCACATTATATTCACAGTTACCTCGAATGTTAAACGTAGCTTCAGAACAAATATTATACATAGAGACTCGTTGCTTCATCGCCAAGCAACGAAAACAAAAGTCTACAATAACGTGAAAATCATGTAATAAAAGAATTCTCGTTCGAATACGCAGTTATTATGAACTTCTACGCTAAGCGAATCCGGACCGATTTCAACGCTGCTGTTTATTTCATAGTCTATAAGTATTACATATCGGATGTTCAACGTAATTGTATTTTCAACTTTGTTTGAATACAATTACTCTTAGGAAAAATAGATGAGGGAATTAAGTATTATTTGTCAATTTATAAAACGTTGTTCAAGGTGTTTCAGAATCTTTATGAATAAGAAAACGGAAGAATTTTCATTTCGAGTCATATTCTAATTCGATGCTCTCCGTTTATTAAGTATAAATCAATCAAAATAATTCTTGCAATGGTTTTAAAGAAATTCAACGAAGCAAAAAAACTACGCATCAGCGGGCGGAACTTCACGATTGAGAGAATATGTTCGCGCTCTAACGATGTATTAATATGCTAAATTTACTTTTAAATACGACTATCTTAGGTTTTTCGTTTTGAATACGTTTGTCTTAATCCACAAATGTACTGAAATTGGGTTTTAATTTGAACTATACAAGAAAAAGCTCTGATTTCATAAAATTATTTTTTTTATTAGTAATTTTAAAAATGTATAATATAGCACAAGGGTGCTTAATTTTAAGATATAACGACTCTGCATGTGCTGTCTAAATGCCAAGATTGGTGAATTACATAAAACAATTTCCATTCAACGATTGAAAATCAAACTTCCGGCAAAATGTAATTTACGAAATGCAAATACACCCACCCTCAATTGTGCAGCCATTTAATAAATCCACTAGTTAAATATCGTTTACGAGATACCCGCCCTTTACCCGAAAGTGCAACCTAAGAATGCATAATTTGGCGAAGAAATTCCCGAAAATGAATATTTCCAAATTCTCAGTCGAATATCACATTAACCTTAAACATAAATCAAATTTCGACTTACAACACTAGATATTTCCGTACCACAAGTTTTCTTCTCATTGTAAATATCCACGTAATGATTCTGAGTCGGGAATTGAACCAAGGACCTACAGTCCCATAGTTTATAACCTCCTTCCCCCATTACCTAGAAGCAATATAACCATGTCGATTGGCACCTTATGGCCTCACGCATCATGCACACCCTATTCCGATGAAATGAGAATGTGCTGTCGGTGTGCTTCCGTTATCTGAAGGGAGTTATCTTTAACAGGAAGTACTGCATAGAAGGATTGCCGTATCGGGTATTCCAAGTACGTGTAGTATCAGCTATTCACACACGATCTCTCTCTTGTACGCTCAATTATTTACGGATGAGACAAACGCAGAGAAGTGCAGCTGGAGCACTCCAGGAATAATGGATCTGATTCGTTGATATATAGAAATGTCCAAGCGATCACTCCAAAAATTAACATTTCTTCATACGCCCACACAAGCAATTCTTGTCGCCTTTCATGTCTGCAGTTCAAAGGAGCTTTGGTTAAATATTTTGAGCTATTTTAATACATCAAAACTATTCCGCGACAATCTTGAGATATAAACAAGGGTACTCTTGGAATATAAACTATTCTGATTACTGCTACGATTGTAAACATTTATTTCACCGTGAAGAACTTTTTTCTTTATTTATACCATAAGATGCTATCAAGTAGATACCATACACTAAAATTCTATGTAACTTAGATCTAACATTTTTTTTCTGTTTATACCATAAGAAGCTATCAAGTAGGTACCATGCACTAGAATTCTATACAGAAGTAACTTTTTTTTTTATAAATAAACGATCTGCGTGGTGGTAACGTGTATGGAAACCCGAAAATAACAAAAAATCTTACCAAAACGAAATGTTATATTCTATTAACTTCTTCCGAAACATGTTGACGCAATTTCTACGTTTAACTTGAAAACGATAGTTTTAGGATTTTCTAGAAAACGAATCTAACAATATAGTATTTGTTAGAGGGCATAGCGGTGAATTTGGTAATTTATTTTTTGGTCCGACATAAATAATATAATGAATTGAAATATCAAGTCGGGGTCACCAAAAAACATGACAAAGATTGGGCATGGTGAGTTTACCAAAAAACTTTGTTAACAATTGGCGTATGCAGGACTGACTTCGTATTGGGTCAACAAGTGTCCCAAGTCCCATACGCCATATGCCCCTAACAGTTAATATTTTCTGCAAGTCTGGTGTGGTCGTCTTTGAGAAAGGATAGCCTGGATTCGTCAAAAAGTACATATGAATTTCCAACACTGAGTTTTATTTTAGAAATACCTTTGACTTACAATGCATGAAAATGGTTTATCTCCGTTTTGGGAGATAAAGAAAATTAAATCTCTACCCTCTTGGTAATAAGCTTCCAAGCAGTAAACATTAAGCAAGACAAATAAAAGACTCTTTGCTTTATATAACTTATTTGCAAAAAGAATTACTGAAATAAATGAAGCTTTGAAATTAATAACAGATAACATCAAGTAGGCTTTGACTGTGCCTCTTGCAAAATTTATCATACATACAAATGAGGGTTTTAAAGGAAAGAAAGGAACTTAGCGAACTTATCTTTGGCTTGGTGTTTCTTTCCCCTTGAGTAATTTCATGCTGTATGCTGACTTCCAAGCAAGACAGCATCGACTGATGACCACATCCGACAAGCAGCTTTGCCTTCCAACCCTGGTCGAGGGCAGGAAGAAGAGAAGCAGGCGATGGCTGTTTCCCTTGCGAATTGGAGTATAAACCTTGCCAGACTCCTGTTCCGTCTCCAACCGGACAGGGGATGTCTCTAGGCAGGCTCCCTCAAACCATCCACAGACGATGAAGAGGGCAGCTGAAACTCTAGCGGCGGCCAGGCTTCTGATGTCGGTTGCCCACTGGGAGAAAAGCTGTATTCTTGCAGTGGAATTCTCCGACGGCAGCCAGAGTTCCGACGATGGCTTCTTCTTCTGAGAGAAAGCTCTTTGATACAAGGAATGTTTGAAAATGTTCCTTCGTATAGCACGTTGCACATATACGAGTTGAATTCAAGATCACAAATGTTTCTAATTCAAGAATTGCCTTTAACTTGCAATAAATGAAAGTCGTAATAATGTTCACTTGAGTATAGAATGAAGAAATATAAGCACCAATGTCCTTTGACCTTAATTGCTTATACAAAATGGCTGACTAGCCACGTGAATTGCGATCTTGGAAAACTTCTTTTAGAGTAGAAGCTTGAGTCCAGAGTTCAATATTCATCACTTAGAATATACAAAATGGTTACTTATACTGTGCCGATGTGCACAAGTGATGCTAAGCAGAATATTTTATTGTAAAAGGCAGACTGTATCGCTTAACAGTATTACTACACTTTTCAATAAAATGCTTTAGACAAGACGTATTGTAGAATTGTAGATCTTGCACTATAGAAGACTACAATATAAGAGTTCTTCGAGATAACTGACATGAAAGTTAATTATTCAACAGTACATGAAGAGAGAGTTCGTGCAATGTAGAAGTTCTTCCTGAGCACCTGAGCGAGACTGAACTTACTGTTACTAGTAGTCAAGACGAGAGAATACTGCGATGTTAGAATAAGACCTTTGCGAGTATTTTTGGAATGAAGAACTTCTTCCGTAGCGAGCGGTGCGTACTTCTACTAGTAGACGAGACTAGAGTGTGCTTGCGAGTTTGAGTAGAGAATAGATCCTTCGATGCCAAGGCTTGGACTGCGACTTAACGATGCTACTAGTAGACCAGGCGAGAGCGTACCACACAGTGCTTGAGAACATACTGAGGGCAGGCAGACTACTTTTTCACCGCCCCTTGAATATGTATAAGTCCGCTAATGGAAAGGTCTAGAGGGGGGTGGGGAACATTGATCAGTACAAACTAGAACAATCTAAGAGTAATTTTCCCCCCAACCCGTGTGATTCCGCGCAAGAAATAGTGCACGGCGGCCAGCATTACGTCATTAGTGAGATTACACATCGAAGATTGTGCAACTTAGACGACGCACAATGAAACACAAAAAATTAAGAAAAAATATTCACATGAAATGTGAACATGCTGGCGACACACAAGGGTTGGTTCACAGTAAAATGCACATAACCCATTCCATTTCATTCATGGGGAGAAGCAGTTCTTTTCTGGGAGAGAATACCCAAGCACAAAATAATGACCCATATGTTCAGAGACTAATTACAGAGTGAAGCACAAGAGTTAAAAATCACTATATAGTTCAAGTGATGCACTAATAAAACACTAAGAGTCTAAGCGCTCGCTAAAACTTAGAACTACAGTGTTTTTCTAAACCTGTTACTATAGAATACAAGACTTTTCAGGGCGGCAGGTTTAGTTTCCACTAAGGGAAGAGAGTTAGGGGTGCGTGGCACTTGTGATGAAGTCACTTCTTCGAATTCCCAGAATTTGTCCACCTTGTCTTGTAGCACACAATCCGTTAAATGGCATTGTTGCTTTTTCTGAGAGGGTTTTGAAGAAGTAAATTTTCCAGTGAAAATCCAACCCAGCTTGGTACGTCTCGCTAGAATTCCGGGTTGTATTTGCTGGTTTTGATTCATGAGCACTTTCCAAAACATCTCCGATCCCAACAATATATCCACTGGTGCTTTCTGGTTAAATGCTGGGTCTGCCAATTGGAGAGTTTTGGGAATTTTCCAGTCTCTCACTGGAAACGAACTGGAAGGAATATTAGATCCTATGTGATCTATGACTAAGCAATTCAAATTAAAGCGAAACTTGCCACCATAAGAATCCTTTAATTTGATCTTGACATAACTCAGAGCCTCAGTGCTCTTTTTGTTTATGCCAGTAACAGTGACATCAGTTTTAGTCCGTGTAATGTTCAGCTGAGTAGCAAACTCCTTACTGATGAAATCATGAGTGGCAGCAGAATCCAGTAGGCATCTGGCTGGTATCCACTGCCCCTTGGAATCCTGGATCTGGACTACAGCAGTAGACAGAAAAACATGAGAGCCTCGGATGGTCGTAGTGTTATGATTTAAGCTCTGGACCTCCTTGCTCTCACCATTACTAGAAATACTAGGTTCAGATGCAGTTTTGATGTGGGAAGTAGGATTCTTTGTAACAAAAGTTTTCCTTCTCTGTTGGCCTAACTGTTTTCTCTTTTTCACTACATAAGCCGTTTGAGCTGACGACTTGTCTTGAGAAGGCCTATGCAATAAAGTATGATGTCTTTGATTGCAATGAAAACAGTTTCGATTTGATTTACAAGCTTTTACATGATGTCTTGACGACAAACAGTTAAAGCACCTTTTACTTTTTTGAACATGTGTCCTACGTTCTTCCACAGATTTGTCCTTAAACGTGGCACACTGGTATAGGGTATGGCTTTGCTTGCATAGGGGACACTGGTAAGCATCTACCACATTATAAGCTCGAGAAGAGTTAAACTGAACAGGAGGTGCCCTCTGCCTCCTATGTTCATAACCACTTTGCAATGAGAATAGCATCTTGCACTTACTGTTGAGAAAATCACACAATGAGCTAAAAGTAGAAGCATGTTCTGAGATAACTTCCTTTTCCCATTCTCGCAAAGTAGTAGGGTCCAACTTTGAGGTTATGAGATAAATTAGAAGTGTGTCCCAATGTTCCACAGGTTCCTTTAGCGCTTGCAACGCTCTAACCTGTCGTTGCGCATTGTCTAATAAGTTCCTTAGAGCAGCGCCATTCTCTGTTCTAACAGCTTCAAGTTCGAAGAGAGCTCGGACATGTCGCTGTATGTTCAGATGCGGATTGTCATATCTTTGCTTTAATAGGTAACACGCCACTGAATAGTTGTCACCCGTTATTGGAAGAGACTCTAGTAACTGAGCTGCGGGACCAGATAATGACAATCTTAGATAATGGTGTTTCTGTACTGGGGGCAAAGCTTTGTTTTGGTCCACTAATGAACAAAAAAGTTCGTAAAAGGTTTCCCACTCATCTTGCTTGCCGGAGAATTTAGGCAGTTCAAATTTTGGCAAAATAGGCTTAAAGAGTTCACTAGAATGCTCCGGGGGAGCAGCTTGTGGAGAAAGCACTGAATCTATTTCTTCAAGCCGCTCGCTTTGCTTAATAAAGTCTGTAGCAGCAACCACAGCTTGAAAATAAGTTTGTTCAAATACGTCCCTATCCCTAGCTTGATCAGGGTTTATCTGTTCGAGTTCAAACTGAATGTCCTCATATTTATCCAGGATTTGTTCGAGCCTTTTTAGTCTTAATTTTAGAACACTTATGTTCTCCGCACTAGGCTCTAAACTAGCTAAAAAGTTTTTAAATTGTGTTACACGCCCTTTATAATTAGCCCTAGCAGCTATTAGTTCTTCCATTGTTTTATCAGAAGTTGACATTGTGCATATATAGAAGATACACTAGTGAGTAGAAAATAGTTTCTCTCTTTTAGGAATTTCTCTGAACATGTGGGGTCATTAATACAAAATAACTTACAGTTTGTCTTCTTGACTGATGAGTGAAATGCTTGGTTGCTTTGATGAATACTACCAGCTTCATAGGCTTGTTGATACTTGAGTCTTGCTGATAGATTCTTCTTGTATTCTCCCCTTGCGGGCCAAGTATACGTGCACACCAATTACAATATGTTTCACCCAGACACCCATTAGCTGAAAACATTGATAGTATATTAGAATTGTGTCAAAATAAAACAATGACGTCACACAGGTCACTTGTCCCTAAAGTGGTCTTGTCTGAAGCTAATGTAGCACAACAGAAAACATTTATCATAAATTATATCTTTGAGTTAAATGACATCACGTCGGGGTCACCAAAAAACATGTTAGAGGGCATAGCGGTGAATTTGGTAATTTATTTTTTGGTCCGACATAAATAATATAATGAATTGAAATATCAAGTCGGGGTCACCAAAAAACATGACAAAGATTGGGCATGGTGAGTTTACCAAAAAACTTTGTTAACAATTGGCGTATGCAGGACTGACTTCGTATTGGGTCAACAAGTGTCCCAAGTCCCATACGCCATATGCCCCTAACAGTTAATATTTTCTGCAAGTCTGGTGTGGTCGTCTTTGAGAAAGGATAGCCTGGATTCGTCAAAAAGTACATATGAATTTCCAACACTGAGTTTTATTTTAGAAATACCTTTGACTTACAATGCATGAAAATGGTTTATCTCCGTTTTGGGAGATAAAGAAAATTAAATCTCTACCCTCTTGGTAATAAGCTTCCAAGCAGTAAACATTAAGCAAGACAAATAAAAGACTCTTTGCTTTATATAACTTATTTGCAAAAAGAATTACTGAAATAAATGAAGCTTTGAAATTAATAACAGATAACATCAAGTAGGCTTTGACTGTGCCTCTTGCAAAATTTATCATACATACAAATGAGGGTTTTAAAGGAAAGAAAGGAACTTAGCGAACTTATCTTTGGCTTGGTGTTTCTTTCCCCTTGAGTAATTTCATGCTGTATGCTGACTTCCAAGCAAGACAGCATCGACTGATGACCACATCCGACAAGCAGCTTTGCCTTCCAACCCTGGTCGAGGGCAGGAAGAAGAGAAGCAGGCGATGGCTGTTTCCCTTGCGAATTGGAGTATAAACCTTGCCAGACTCCTGTTCCGTCTCCAACCGGACAGGGGATGTCTCTAGGCAGGCTCCCTCAAACCATCCACAGACGATGAAGAGGGCAGCTGAAACTCTAGCGGCGGCCAGGCTTCTGATGTCGGTTGCCCACTGGGAGAAAAGCTGTATTCTTGCAGTGGAATTCTCCGACGGCAGCCAGAGTTCCGACGATGGCTTCTTCTTCTGAGAGAAAGCTCTTTGATACAAGGAATGTTTGAAAATGTTCCTTCGTATAGCACGTTGCACATATACGAGTTGAATTCAAGATCACAAATGTTTCTAATTCAAGAATTGCCTTTAACTTGCAATAAATGAAAGTCGTAATAATGTTCACTTGAGTATAGAATGAAGAAATATAAGCACCAATGTCCTTTGACCTTAATTGCTTATACAAAATGGCTGACTAGCCACGTGAATTGCGATCTTGGAAAACTTCTTTTAGAGTAGAAGCTTGAGTCCAGAGTTCAATATTCATCACTTAGAATATACAAAATGGTTACTTATACTGTGCCGATGTGCACAAGTGATGCTAAGCAGAATATTTTATTGTAAAAGGCAGACTGTATCGCTTAACAGTATTACTACACTTTTCAATAAAATGCTTTAGACAAGACGTATTGTAGAATTGTAGATCTTGCACTATAGAAGACTACAATATAAGAGTTCTTCGAGATAACTGACATGAAAGTTAATTATTCAACAGTACATGAAGAGAGAGTTCGTGCAATGTAGAAGTTCTTCCTGAGCACCTGAGCGAGACTGAACTTACTGTTACTAGTAGTCAAGACGAGAGAATACTGCGATGTTAGAATAAGACCTTTGCGAGTATTTTTGGAATGAAGAACTTCTTCCGTAGCGAGCGGTGCGTACTTCTACTAGTAGACGAGACTAGAGTGTGCTTGCGAGTTTGAGTAGAGAATAGATCCTTCGATGCCAAGGCTTGGACTGCGACTTAACGATGCTACTAGTAGACCAGGCGAGAGCGTACCACACAGTGCTTGAGAACATACTGAGGGCAGGCAGACTACTTTTTCACCGCCCCTTGAATATGTATAAGTCCGCTAATGGAAAGGTCTAGAGGGGGGTGGGGAACATTGATCAGTACAAACTAGAACAATCTAAGAGTAATTTTCCCCCCAACCCGTGTGATTCCGCGCAAGAAATAGTGCACGGCGGCCAGCATTGAAATGTGAACAGTATTCTAAAAACTACATAGGCCTACATCACATTCTGCAGCATATCTCTATCGATAGCGTACAGCATAGGGTATAGGCTACCGATAGCATAGGCCTATTGATACCGATAACCCATTGAAAGGTTTTAATAATTTACCGGTACGTACGATACTCACATATACCGGTATACCACCAGACGTTCTCAATATGAGATACAACCCAGTGGCGACTTACAAACGTAAGTGCTTTAAGGCCTGGGCTTCAAAGTAAACCACCAGTAGGTCACAATGGAAAGATAATTCTTTCACACTGGCCGTGTGGGCTAAGGTAATATTGATTATTAGGGGATGGAAGTTTATGAAAAATCACATTTTTAATAATAATTTTTTACATGCTAGTGTTAAAATCTATATAAGATATGAAAGGAATAACAGAAAATTTATAATTTCATTTTGCATTTTGTTGCATATTTTGTTCGTTTTGCGATAATGCAACATATTCGCTATATATTCTAACAGACTTTTAATGCTGTGCATACCTCTGTTAGTCCAAACATTTACTACATATTTGGCTAAGCGAACGTACAATGATTTGACAGCCTACATAGCCTAACGTTTTCGGAAATGATTCTATAATATTAAAGCGAAGTTTCACTTCGTTAGTTTTCAATTTAATGAAATATGTTGAATTGATATTATTTTTAAGACTGAGGTAAGTTGAAATAATTTCAGACTGTAAAAAAAAAAAGCTTCGGTTGTACAGTACCTAATACAACTCCACGCCTTGCGTGATACGATGAAGCTCTCGTCCAGAGCAGATGTGGGGACAATGGTGATACACACCCGGAAGCCGGAATTGCAGGTGATAGTTGCTGGTTATGATCCAGAGGTCACCCACCTTCATTATCACATGCAAGGGTTTGCCAGTGTGTCGCGGTGCAGAACACGAATTTTGTATTTCTGCCAATTGCAAACAACAATCCACAATCCTACTGTTTTTTTTTTTAAAGCAGAAGATCGTTATTTTAGATAGCCTAATAGATTCCTGGGTAATTTCTTGCTTTATCTCTTCTTTTAAAAAGTCAGCCAGAAAATCAGCAGTTTTGGTCTTATTGGTTGGTTGGTATATGGTTATTTAACGACGGGAATGTACTGCTACTTAGGCCTGTGACTAGGGTGGCCATTTCTAAAATGTCAGAAAGAAGAACACACTTCTTCGGTAATCTAGCATAGTATAGGCCTAAAACTTGGGGCATGGATGGCTGGACAGAAGATATTACATGGTATAACCCTGACAAATCATTAATCACTGCATTTATATAAAATAAATGATTATACACTGCAAAAAGGGATTGGCAGGAACATACGGGAAAATACCAATTTTATTAATACGCTTTACTGATCCATCAGTCTCGAAAAGGGGGACAAATCAACGTCCGGCATAAACCGCGCCGGATAGAGGACTGCTTAGCAAAAAGCCTTACAGTCCGGCCAAAAGCCGGACGTCTGGCCAACCTGCCTGTGACCATCACCGGTGTGCCGGAATTTTGTCCCACAGGAGTTCTTTGCATGCCTGTAAATCTGCAGACATAGGCCTGTTGTCACATTTATGCACACATAAATTCAATAGATCTGAGACGGGATCGAACCCGCAACCTTGGGCACAAGAAATCCAGACTGCGCCACCCAGTCAGAAAGTTTTGGTCTCATCATAACAAACACTCAGAAATACTAGACAAAGTAACATATATCGGCCAGTTGTTTGGGACGACACAAGTGAATGTGAAACAAAATCTCTATTGACCCTACTGAAAATGGATGTTTTAGGAAAGTTTGAACATGACAGTTGGCAATTTTATGGGAAAATGACGACACATTCATCACATTTTTATGCCACTGCATAGTCAGATGAGAGCAGTCATGAAGCAGAAGCTTTTAGTTGTTATAAAGCACTATTAAATGTAATGTAAAAGATCCATTTAAATTTGCGCTGTAAATTTTAAAAATTACACACCGATACCGACGTGAAAGTGAAGAGTGGACAATACATCCAGAAGATTTAAATACAGTATATTAATTTCTTTTTCGCTTTGATTATCGAATATGATAAACTTCGCGGCTCTATTGCATCAAAGTAATTGGTAAAATCCGCCACAAAATTAATACCGCGACGTTGCCATTTTAAGCTGAAGATAAGTGAAAATTGCTTTGTATTGTATTCATTTTAATTTTGATTGTGGTTTTATCCCGTAGTTATTGTGGTTTTGTCCTATGAACAAATATTTACAATCTATTACAATTTCTTTTTTTAAATTTTAGGGTTTGTGATAATCCCACTTATTAACTAGAACCTATCTTTCGAAGATAAAATCCCCCTTTCCCGGACTAGAAATCAAACCCACAATCTCGTGATTACCAGCTGGAAGTACTCAGCTAGACAACAAGGTCTAATACAACTTAATTCGTATATCTTAAATGTATGGTGTTGAGATAAAATTTTCATTAGGGTAGAAAATAAGAGTTTCTTGCCTTCCTTACTTTTGACAGGATAAGTCAGCAGGACACTACAAGTCTGACATGACATTCTCACAAGGATATCGCACGAATTTATTTCTTATATTGCTTAACCAAATTATCATGAATCAATAGAAAGGAAAGGAGTAAAATCAAAATACTATGTGCAATGGGCACTGCATAAGGGGGAAAGAAAGTCATGAACTTTAATATGTGAGAGCATTTGAATATGCAATCTTTCTTATATCATTAGTCATTTTAGTAGAAAGAAACGCCCTACAAGCATTCTCTTCCTGTCTATAGTATTGTATTGGTATGCGGGCTCTGGCTTGCAGACCAACACTACCATTGGCTGCCAGCCTCTACATATAGCTAAATAATGCATAACACTAACCACATAGTTAAGTGCGCGAAGCGGAGGCGGTAGCCGTAGCGAATAATGTACAATACACTGTTTGTAGGTTTCGAGAATGTGGCATATTATACCTCCCGGAGGTTTGTCAGACCCTTATCATGTCGGCAGCTCTGATTCCAGCACCACGTGACGCATCGGCTTCTTCCCAGCATGCACCTGCGCTGTCTCGAGCAGCCGATTCTGGTGTGTCTTTCTTTCCGAGCGCCATTTTAGGTTAGTTTTCTGTGAACGTCTTACCGATTTTACCTACATTTAAAATATTAGAAGCAAAATGTGCCTATATATGGATTCTAAAACTTCTGGGGAGTAATATTACATGAAATTTGGCAGTTTCTCGTGTGTAGAAAAAATATTAACCAATCCAGTACAGTGGTAAACTATCCCCAACATTTCTAGGTGTGATTTGAATTCAATCATTGATGAAAGAATGGAGATATGTAAGACACGTTTCCGACCAAGATTAAAACTAGGGAAAGGGTTTTATATTACCGGTTTTAATGTAACGCACTGGTTTCGTGTTGTTTACATTTAGATGACTATCGTCAAGGTTAGTTCATTGTGACAGAGACAATAGAGGAAAGCGAACACTGGGTACTCCAGTTTCCGGACTCACAATAACGCAATACAAGTCGCACTGCCCTCATTCCACTTCTAGTTCCCACTACATGTGCATGCAGACAATTACCATATAGTCCCCAATACACACAAACTATTCCCCATGTCTTCTATTGCGTATTTGGTAAACACAATGGCAGCCAAGATTTCAGTTTCAGCCTATTTTCTATTTTACTTTCTTATACGCACTGTTTAAGTATGGAAATCATGGGAATTTGAGAATTCTTAATTTCAAGCGGAAATGCATGTCTTGAAGCCCCAGTCGAGGAAATGATGGTCAATTTTCTATTTCCACAGTTTTTCAATTATGTTTGTGAAACTTTCGCAGCATGCAATTAAATGTCACACAATATTTGCAATATGCCAAGAATACTTTTTGCTTTGGGGAAACTAGTTATATTCGTAATATTTTGTTGTTACAAAAAAAAAAGTTAAGATAATTACATATGCAGACGTATTGTTTATCAGGTTTGGGTGTCTAAAAGTAACAAACTTGTATATTTACCACGTATTACTTTATACTTAAAATTACCTGTCAGATCATTACTTTAGACAAGATGTACACACATATAACACTAAGAATAGTAGGAGGATGTATGTACCTTTTAGAGACTTTCCAAATCTTTAAATAGTTTTGAAATTTTAGGAATAAAAATGTATAGAGCTGCCATCTAATGTATTTAATTAATAAACTTTATAATTGATTAGTTAAGTCACCTTTTTACTCTATAACGGAATTTTTTATTGTTACATTGTAATAGAGTCTTAAATTGAAGGTCCAGTGTTTTAGTTTAAATCGTTGTTATTTTTGGTCTAACCTATAGTATAATGTTGTATTATAAGCTAAAGGTTGTAGGCCTATTTAGATTAATAGTTATCTTCAGAAATGAAAGAGGTGAGACATAAGGTTGTATTTTACTTTCATATAGGCATATTTAAATTACTGACTAAAATGTAGATCTAATTATCTATATTCTTAAGGTTGACAGTAGTTGAATTAAATTGTTTGTGAAAAAATGTTTTATATTGACCTTGTCTATGACTGTGTAAGTCCAATGGCAAATTATTATTATTATTATTATTATTATTATTATTATTATTATTATTATTTGTGCCAAAAGAAACTAAAAATATTCGATTTTCTTGGAATGGAACTGATTGCTTCTGGAACGAATTTTCACTAAAAGCCCAGTTTACTATAAAAAAGATATTTCGAAAACTGTATGTTCTACGAAGAATCGAGAACTTACGGAAGGATTTCAAAATACACTTTAAATAACTCAGGCTCTACTGAAGCATCATGAGGAAATGGAAGAAAGCGGTAAGTATGAAACAGTCGATAATTTTGCCCAGGGACCCTCTCCTTCATGATATGAGTTTCTTTAACGTGACTAATATCTACATGGGGCCAACAGTTTGCTTCTCTTCCGAAAGAAGATACGTAGCTTTGCTCTATTGACAAGCACGTTAACTACTCCTCGACGTCAGTGCTAGTCTAATAAAAATTATTTATGGTCTTCTTTTAGTAAATATGCAAAAGAATTTGGTAGACACTCAGTATTCTGCATGAAATTGGTTGTAGGCCTACTTAGTTGCAAAACATGAAAATCTTAGGACTCAATTCAATGCGGCATCTTTTTGTGCTACAGTTATACATTTTCTGTATTACAAAGCAAAACTAAGAACAAGAGAACCTTCTTTATTTTCTTGAAAGATTCATTAACTAAACTTTTTAAAAATAAAGCATGCCTTAAGACTGAGAGGAAACAATTCATTCGATTGGTCTGCTCAGTCAGCTCTTTTTTTTATTCCATTCTTACTTTGGACTGAAACTTCCTGGACAGGACAATCTGTTACAGGAAATTAGGTAATCATTAAATATAAATACCGTTAAACTTCACAAACTTAGACATCTAGCTGTCGCTACTTTTTATTCCAACAAAGTTTCTCCTTGCACAGATTTTTTTTCTAATTAACCCGTCCCTCCTCCACTTAACTCTAACTTTAAGAAATTTTATTTAGTTTTTCAGTGGTTTCTTTTACTGTCTGAAGAGGAAAGGACGTTGTTAATTTTATTCACGTTTTTTATGTATACATATTTAGACGAATATACAAAAATATACTGTAAAACGATTCCTTATTATTTAACTTGATTTGAATGAAAATGAATTCCATGATATTATTTTTTGTCACTAACAGTATAATTTATTTTCCTAAAACTTAAAACAAAGTGGACGTAAAGTTTTTCAGTAACTTATATTCTTAGTAGAGAAAGATAAATTGCCTTATTGGGTTTGGAGCTATGTTTTGATGAAGTATTATGAAAAATGTGTTTATTTTATTATTATTTTTAAAGTCAATACATGTAACTTTTATTAAGGGGTTTAATTTTTGTCATTTAGACCTTTTAAATAGAGTCAAATGGTCGCCATAAGAGGAAGGAAAAGATGGAGTGTCCCCTACATACCTGAAGTCAATGTTTTATTTCTTTTGCAGTGGTCAATACATTTTGCCTAAGTTATAGTTATAAAACCATACATACTGTTTTCGATCCCAGGCATATTCCAATCTACAAGATCGATTCTTTGTGCCCTTTGTTACCCAATATGTGGGTTTGTTGACATAGATAATGACAGTCGGCATCACAGAGTAATTTGGTTCGTTGAGTATTGTTTATTGAACGATTGGAGTTCACTACAACTTAGATATGTGACCGTCGCCGGTGTGCCAGAATTTTGCTCCGCAGGAGTTCCTTTACAAATCTAGAGATATGTCTTATTTATGTATATAAGTAAATGAGTATAAATTTTAGAGTGTAATGCTGGTCTAACATTAAAAGTTTGTTGTCGAATGGGCATGTACACTATCAATTATGAAATTAATGGAAGTTCAAAACTTCAAAAGTGAATGATAAGAAATGGCAGACTGATTATTGAGACGTCTTGTTACTGACCATTGAAGGAATAAATCATAAATGACACATATATTATTGTAAAGCAAGACAACTATTGTAATCTGTAATCTTTAATCAGTAGCCAGTCGAAAGTCAGAAAATAATTTAATATTATTGTATTGTTAATGTTATTATTATTCATTTAATACTATGATATTGCTGTTGGTGTTATTATTGTTATTATTATTATTATTATTATTATTATTATTATTATTATTAAATCTCCATGTTTTACTACAGTGTGATAGGGCTAGAGTTAAAGTACAAAATATAAATGCTATACCAACTTTCCATACCTTTTATGCCCTCATTTCATTAGATTGATTAAATGGCGATATTTTGGCCACGTTTTCTTCTCCAGTCGGCTACAGTGGTATAGAAAAATCTGGAACCCTGATTCATCTCTGAAAGGGTTAAAAGGTATTTAATATAAATATGTGAAATTCGGTATGTATCACAGTTAAAATTTGAGCCAAACTGGATGTAGATTTTGGAAAATCACTTACGCCTCAATGATGGTAACGCTGAACAGAACCTCACGAAACCGTGGATGTAAACCCCAGTTCAGCAGATATGCTTCCCAAAATAACTTGTTCTGAGTCGGATACGAACCAACGTATGTTTGGAGCGTGCTTGACGTTACATCACTCCACGCTGTTGACTCCTATTCTCAGTAATGCCCGAACGACGGAAAGATTTTTTATCTCTTGAGCTTCATGGACTATAGAATTATAATTCTACCAATTACCATAGATTCCACCTCATTGTTGTTCTTATTATCATCAACATGAAAGCGTCGTTCCTCATACTTAAAACAACTAATTATCGTTTTTTTAATTGTATATAGATTTAGTTTTAAGAGTTCTAATGAGTTAAAAGGCCTAAGAATGTTATTTTCCACTCTAAGCACATATTAGTAAATTGGCAACTTTTAAATAATCCTACTTTATCATATATTAAGTTTTACGATAATTGTACTGATATATATATATATATACGATGTTTTAACTAATTATGTGTTACTGTAATTTAATTAATTCTGTATTATGACGACGCCAGGGACAGATCCAGAACTCGTTTAAGGGGAAGGCCACGTAAAGGAAAGTTTGCAATTACTGGGTGGTGTGGGGGTATGGAATATCCTAAAAAGAGGGGGTCTGGGGTTCTCCGGATATATAAAAAAAAGAGCAAAATGATGGGTATTAATGAACTTCTTTTTTCAAATAAGGGTGGAATTATAGTAAAATATAATATTCGTGTCCACCTTATACCCTCATTTAAAAATAATCCTTGCCTTTAAATCCAGTTTATTCTTGTACAATATTTTCTTATATTATAATATACAGAGTACCCTGGTTTGAATCATAAAATTATGCTAAAATGTTTTTTGGCCTATTCCTTATGTATACATATTAAAAATAATAAAATATACTAGAACAAACAGTGTGTTAAAAACGTATATGTGCCTTTGTCAATCCTTTTATACGTAATATCTTTATTACCAGTCAGTATAAAACATTGTGTAGGCCTATTATCACTTAGTCTATTTACTCACTGACTATTTTCATATAGTTCATTGATGGGTGATTCCTCCAAATTTCTCAGTAGACTAAAACTTATTTTGCCCATAGCTTTAGTTCTGTCGAGAAATTTGTCTGTTTTACATATTAGCATACATAAAAATTAAAAAAATAATTAAAATATCAAACTTTTTACCTTTAACTTTGGTGTGAAATAGTTCACAAAAAAAATAATAATTTATAATAATAACAAAAGGAATTAGAACAACTGCTGTCTTGTGGTTGTTACGGCATATCTACAAGGCGTCTAGACTACAAATACTATTCAACTTGCATTTTACAATCATCAGATTGAAACAGATTGAGTAGTAAATGCTTTAATTTTGTTGTAATTATTTAAATTTGAATTTTATTTTATTAGATAATTTTGGGAAGAATAAACAAATTTTAAACAACGTAAAGGAAAACTACTGGATCCGCCACTGGGCGACGCCTATTGTAACAAAATAATGTTATTTAATGCGGAAAATTCTACTCTTTTTCATCACATAATTTTAATATAATTTCAGCTTACTGTATTTTTAAATAAGTAGTTTTATTTTACATTATTTATTATGTATTTATTACTTTTTATTTTACATTATTTATTATGTATTTATTACTTTTTATTTTATTTGTACAGTTTTATTTTGTACAACATTCTCACATTTTCACGCTCGTCTATTCCGTGAATACTGGAAATGGTAACGACATTTTCATGAACTATGCAGGTTATGTCATATTTAATTAAAAGTCACTAGTCTACAACACATATTATAGTCTACAACAGAAAGATATCTAACTCTTGCGGAAGTTAATGTTAAAATCACTATCAGAGATAGGGTATGCACATAACAATAGTGAAATGCATGCAAGTAGGACTAAGTAATCAGGGAACTTCAACGAAAGGGCACTTGTACTGCCCTTCAATACGCCACACTAATGATCAGGCAACCTTTTCACTTTCCAGCACCGTGTTTCCTAACTGTAAAGACATACACAACTTCATTAACTCCATGTACAGTAACAAGGTATTAGATTCTTTATAAGGGGTGTCAATGTCTTCCTATTCCTCCTTATAGGTAGACAAGTACAGGTGGCTACTATATTAGTAAAGGCCGTGAGCAAAAAAGAAATAGATCTCATGCAGAAGGAAGGGGAATCCCGTTACAGCGTACGGAGACCCACAGCAGGAGTCTCTGCAAATGTATACAATTAGCAAATGTACGGGCCCCAAAGGTCAGTGCAGCCGTTTTAACCCACAAAAAAGACTTCAATAATAACTGGACGCATTTAGAGCCCTGGTTAAAACGGATATTCACTATTAGGCCAAGTTTTTCAGCACCTGTAACTAATCCTGAAGCTCATCAATTAGATTTTAAAATTGCAGTGTCAAGCTCCGTCTTTTTTTACATACTCTGGGGATGTCTTTTTATTTTAATACTATCAGTAGCATCACATTTCACTCCACTTCGCTCACCATTTCCACAATTTGATTATGGAACTCTTTCCCCATGAATGTCAGGGACTGTCAAAAGTTCAGACAATTCGAACACAAACTGTTTGGATACCTAACTCACTCAGGTTTATCGTTTTTCACATAAAAAGTATTGGCTATAATGGTTACGGATATAAATAATTTTAAAAGCTATAAGCACTAGATTTCATTTTTATTATTGTGTAGTGTTTTTATTGTAATTAGTATTATTATTGTAATTTTAATTTTCGTAATTTCATATATTAACTTAAGTGTTAATGCTACTTTATTTTCCTTACTGTATTCTTTTTTTATTCTAATTGTAGTTTGTGGAATCCTGGTCGAGAAAAAAAGACTAGAAAAGTACTAAAAAATTTATAAGTATCAACAGTTACTTTTTTAACAAATTATCAAACATAATCAAACATTTATCTTTCAACAAATTTAGTAAGGTTAGACTATATCGAACTTGCTGAAGAATAAAGCTTTTTACACTATTGAGGAATACTTAAACTACGATATAGAGGAGAGTTGAATAGTTTAAATATAATGAATCTGCGTTCTATATGCATTCTAATGGTTATTGTACATTTGTATTTTATTGTTTTATATATTTTTCTATGTATTGACGATGCCTATTGTACGTTATTTATTTAATGGCTAATAAAGATTCTTGATTCTTGAGAAGAGAAGATTTTACCTCTACCAGGCTAAATAAATCAAGTTATATAATACTTATGGAGTAAATAAGGATCAAGGTTTGGCAAATGCTTTTGAGAAAATATATGATGAGATGATGATGATGTCTATGCAGAAGCCTTGTCTATTCCAAAGAATATTTATTCTGTGTAAGATTTTGCGCGTATAAAGTAGTCAGACCGTTGAAAACGCTACAAGCATCCACCCAAGACAGTAGCATAATAAGTATCCGGCCCTTTTAACGTTCATCAGTTTTGTCGTAGGCATTTACTGAAGCAATTGTACCGGTACTAGTTTTTTTTTTCAACTAATAAATAGGACTTCAAAAGTAAGAGTTCGTATTAGACGTTTGGCCATAGTTACTTCCTAATGTAACATAGACTATATCGTTCTTACTCCACGTACAAAAACAATAAACTGCATTATAACATTTGAGATGTACGTTGCTTTGTACAGAGAACTTGTATTTGTATCTACTTTGTTTTGACATGAAACAGTCATTAATCACAAACATCAGACATATTTACTATATTATTTCGAACATAAACTGTGGGTTGAATTTACGAAGATAGATGCTATATAAATTTAAACACTAGACATTTGGGTATGCCACTCGTTGTCGGCTATTTAGAACTGAGTCGAAAGTAAAAAAAAATCGGACCGACTAAAATATCGAAGTTGCCGATATGAGCAAAATATTCACAGAATAGCAGGGAATGTAATGAAATTTGTTCTAGTGTCGTCTGTTGACTTAGCCCATTTCGAAACCCATTAGAAAATAAGCCATTAATTTGTCGGTGTGTTTTCAAAGAGAAAAATGCACAGATAACAGATGTATATCAACTGAAATCAGCTACAAGAGTCGGTCCGCTTTTTATCCCCTACCTGTATACGAATCATTTAATTTAGAATTACATATTAAATCACCTTTTTAGTTTTTGTATCGACTTAATTTTACGGGCGAATAGCCCATTGTTTCATTTTGCCATATTGATTTTATACAAACCATCGGATTCATGTATATGTGTTTATGTTTATGTGTGTGTATGTGCACCTTTATCCACGTGTATTACTGCACTTAACGATGAGAGTGAATGGGTTTCCCCTTTAGAAATCAAGGTGAAAAGCAGCGAAAATGATATGGTAATATAGATGATCATTTTGATACCATAGGATAAAAAGACGCCGTTGAAAATGACGTCTGGATGAATAATTGATAACAGTGATAAATCTAGTAGCAGAGACGGTGAGTGTGACCTAGATATCTAAAGTTAAGGTCACAGGAGCTAACTGAGGTGTTTGTTCTAAGCAAAGAAACGAGTTTGTCTCAACTCAGCACGAGAGAAAGTGAAGATAGTAATGACTCGCTACACATGACTTCCTATATTCTTAAACGTTCAGATAAGTCAGATCTCTGAAAACGATAGCAAGTCTATAGTGTCCAAACCAATCTATAAGATAGCTAAATTAAGTGAATAATTTTCTTCTTATTCATCCTTTTTTTATAATTTGTACAGTTTAATAACAAGTGCAGACACCTATAGGAGGACTATTATCTAGGACTTTATCTAGGAGGACTATTATATTTCATTAAGGGGAAAAGGTACCTTCTATCTCCGCCATGTTTAATCTGTCAATTTCAATGTACCTTCTCTCAAAAACTGTAAATAGTAGGCCTACACAAATGATTTTTTTTTTCAACTTATTTTATCTACGCCAAACATGACTAGCAGCCATTACTGTGTCTGTACCTGATACAGCAAGGCTGTTTGTCATGTTTGGCTTAAATAGAATACGATCTTTGCTGGTCAATACACACAAATATTAGCACTTTTCTTGATGGCACTTAGTCACCTCTTGAATTGAGATATCCATGTAGATATCGGCTTTTGAAAAAACGCTCCTCAATTGCTGAAGTGCATTATCAGTAAAAATACTAAATAAAGAAGTACAAAATGACACTATCAGAATGAAGTAGTCATTGCCGAGTAATTAAATTTTTCGGCGGTGTTAGAACATAAGGGTAAGGTATATGCAGTTCCGAGAATAATAACCGTACGTTCAATTTAATTATGGAATATTTGAGCAGCTGAACAGTCAAAGGTTATATGGACATGGCATGCGGGCATCTGTGGTTAGGACTTAAGCGTATACTCAATATCTGTCAAAAAGCTCACACATGTCCATTAAACCAATATTCGGCCCTAGCAGATGTGTTTTGTATTGTCCGACAAAAATAACATAGCCCGAATTCCATTTATGACACCTGCTAAAAATATGAGAACAGAGACAGAATCGACTGAAGATAATAAAATACGAGCTCTTCATGTACCGGTGTAGGAAAACAGGCTGCTATTTTAGTTTAAATACTTGTGAGCATAATGTGTGACTTTAAACAGCTGTATTCCAGCATTAGATCATAACTTACTTATCTAGAACTTATTTTTACATTGTGATTACTACTATTATAACCAATATTTTTAATTTTAATTTTCTCTACAACTTGACCGTGCTAGGTTTTCATGTATCGCCTACTGTAATGCAGATAGCCTAGAAAAACTTTAAAATAGATACGAGTAAAGTACCGCCAAAGTCACTTTTACAGAAAAACGAATATATCCATTTTATTAATCAGATAAGAGTTTCTAGTTTTAAATTTTATTAAGATAGTTAGAGCTATTTTTTCAAATATATAAAAAAAAATTGAAGTTTTCATGAAAAGTTCGCTTAAAATTTCAGTTATAAAAATCAAATTCTGGGCGGTTCGATAAACTTCCAAAAAAGTCCTTAATTCAAAGAAAGAAGTAAATCAGTGAACCGTTTACCTGCTGTACTTGTCCAAAGACGGACAGATAGACAGGCAGATGTCATTCCAAAAACAATTGTCTCGGTTTCTAGGAATCGTGAATATGTTTTCCCCGTGTGATCTCGATTTCGATTTTTTTTCACGACCACAATACTTTCTATATATTACGTATAAGCTAGAAAGTAAGAATAAGCATACGTATCATGTGGATGAAGTATTAAATGCGAATTAAGCTTTCATCGTTGGAACGCCATTTTGAAATTCATATTAAAGAGTTTTAAAAACATATATATATATATATGAATACTGCTATGTTAGTAAAGAAACGCATTGATAAAATTATTTTTGAAGCCAATTACAATGACCTCCAACCACCATTTTTACAGCTTTTGTAATATTGCTAAACTGCATCAAAATAATATTAGATGGCATATGTACTTACCTGAATGTACATCACAGATAGAGGGTGCCGATTCGTTTCTGGCCGTTCACAGTCATTTTGTTGGAGTTGTTCTTGCGGTGAACTCCCGGCTCCAACTTATTGGGTTTCGTCTTCAGTTCCACGTCGGGGGAAGGCATAGGTGGACCGCCACCCCGAAGCTCCCACATGAGGTTCGACAGAGATCGGGGACGACTTAGTTTCCGGGACCTCTTTTCGGGAAGCTTGGCTCCGGCACCAGAATCCCCGGATGTCCTGCCGCCGGAGTGACTGGAATCCAGCGTGCCATCGAGCTCCATGGCCTGCTGAAGATTACTGAGAGACTTATAGCGGACGTTCACCAACGGAGAATTTGCTTTGGTTACGGTTCCAACAGCTGCTGTGACTACCGGAGTCATTTGGCTAGATGGGGACGTCTTCGGTCTGAAGAGACGGCCTCTTTGCGTATTGCCACTCTTCGTGTATAACTTGGTGAGTGGGGGCTTGTCTTTATTTGCACACAAAGGCGTGTCTTTGTTTCCTGTGATGACACTCGGACGAGTCCGCTTTTCAGCCTTGTTGTGGGTTCCTTGAAGAAGTTTCTTTGATGGGATGGTCTCGATTGGAGGTGGTTCTGGCTTCACATCTCCTGAAGGCAGTAAGGCTATATGTCCAGGAGTGGAATTAGGAGAATGGGGTGGGGAGCTGGTGGGTTCTAGAGGCGCCACAGTTGATGGAGGCTGATTATCAGCAAAAGGAGATCTAATATTCTTAGGGAGAGGCGCAAAGCCTCGGACATAGTCATATATCTGATCAATCTCATCGTAGTCATCTACGTGAGATGTAGGCACTCTGTTCTCATCCCTACCATGACTGTGACTGTGGTGATGATGGTGATGGTGGTGGTGATGGTGATGGGGCTGGTTTGCAGAATCAGACGAAGCACTCCTCCTCAGGAAGTAGCCCGTTTTAATGACTGAGGTTTGGCTGCTGGCACGTAATGCTTTTGAGTCCCCTAACTTACCATCCAAAACCTGAATTCTATCAGCTACGTCAGACACCAATCTTGTGCATTTGTCTACCAGTCTCTGGAACTCTTTGAGCGATCTCAGCTGCTCGTCATTTCTTGTGCGCTGCAATTTCAGAGGAGCAGCAAGAGGTAATGCTACAACCACGCCAGATTCCTTTTGCAAAGGAAGCGCAAATACGTGGTCCTCTTCAAACGTGGAGAGTAATCTCAGTTCAGGCACAAAGTGATTAGGACTTTTGAGACCTCGTGGTGGAGTTCCATGCACTAGACGCACAGTAAGAGGCATGCGCTTACTCAACAGATTCTTCGCCGTGTGTACACCGCTGATGTTATCTTCACGAGCTAGTGCACTGAATCTGCCTCGTTGATCCATGCCTAGCAATACAGTGTCTCCTCGAGAGTCCACACATCTGAGGTATCTGCCTTTAGATCCTCCACCTAGTTGTACTTCCCCACCTGGTATCAACGTTTCTCCAGCAGCAACAGTTCTCGCACCATCCGCTGTCACACCACCGTCGTCGTCACATCGAGCGACAATCGCTCTTACAGGCTCCCTCACCAGACATCCAGCTTCAAGTCTCCGCTTAGCAAGCTCTGCCACACTCTCTATACATCGCACGGCTCTTCCTTCTTCGCTCAGCAGCTCGAAGTAGCCCGGGTAAGTATCTGGAATTGCTAAGCGAGGCCCGACGGCAGCAACTCTACGACCTTCTTTTAATTTCACAGCCTGTGCTGCAATCTTGTGTCGACGCCCAGCCGACATGAGCAGCGCTGTGGATTGTAAGCCTGGGCTTGGAAGCGTAGGGACCCCGAGACCCCCATACTGGCCCTTGATTATTTTAACAACAGCTGGCAGCTTGTGTTTGGTAACAAACTCCCGCAGATAGTGACCCTCGTCACCCCAGCGGGCTGCAGCCACCAAGATCTGCCCATCCGTGGCCGCCATGGTTCAGCGCAGTGGCATCATCTGTGAACAAATAAACAAAAACTACTTATTAAGTTAGTTGAAAAAGGCATCAATTTTAAGATTTTTTCAAAAGCTTTGAACTTGAAGTGTGTATGAAGCAAAAAGCCAATATTGTTACATATTTTGCTTTTGCTTATATTATTTTTTAAAAGTACAATATCAGGATAACAGGAACGTTCAGAATAATGGTATCAACGATATCATGATTGCCAACGAAATTCTCCCATCGCAGTACAAATTTATCACAGTAACGTAACGGGTACAAAGAAGTCAGGGGAAGTTCAAACGTACAGCAAAAGTTGCATTTGCTATATATTTGCTAGTTCAAAAATCAAACTTAGAATAAAGTGGACAGAACTTACGGATTATTTCATATAGGACTATGTCCTTATTGTAAGAAAAACAGCGAGAAGTGGCTTCATTTTGCGGACACTGACAACAATCCAAGCAACACTTCTAGATCGTTGCTCAGAAGCGTTATCGACTGTTAGTTTTTTGCACATGGATGGAATGTTAATATAAATATGAAAACAGAATTTAAAATCTTCATAAGCATTTAAAACCACTCTGCTTTCGAGATTCCGACCAGAATTCTGTGCTGAAATAATAAGGTATGATACAGATACATGTAGAATGTTTTTTTTATTAAGGACTAAGATGAATGAAACAATTTTTTTCTGTATAGGTGCAATAGACCAATGATAACAGGAATAGAATATGTTAACCGAAACATGATTGACTGACCACGAAAGAAATCTTACAAGTTATTGTTCTAAATAGGGTGAAAAAGTCCTTCCCGATTTTCTATAACACAGACTATATATTTTATTTTATTTACACTTAACTGCCTGTATTAACGAAATAAAAATGCTAAGTTTAGGTAAGAGTATTATATTTGGTAAATAAGTTGTACACAAAATATAACACTCACCTAAGTTATTTGAAATAAAATCTCACAAGGATGATTAACCATCGCAGTGTAGGACAAAATCATTTAGGAATTTGCTAATATAATACTAGCATAAACTTTATTTACGTAAACTGTTCAAAACATAGAAGAGGAAGGAGATGAAATGTAAGAAGAGGAAGAAGAAAAGAGAAAGAACCTAAGTATAAGAGAAGAAAGAAAAGAAAACGGACATAGACAAGAAAGAAGCAGAAATAAACGTAGAAAAAGAAGTAGAGGTAAAGAGGAAGAAGAAGAGAAAGGGGCGATAGAAGAGCAAACTGAGCTAGGAAAGGAAGATGGAAGTTCTACAAAAAGAAGAGGAAGGAAAATATAATAGGAAGAAAGAAGATAAGAAAGAATAAAATGTAAAAGAGGAAGAAAAAGCGATGAAAGACGATAATGGGAAGAATAAAAATTAAAAGAGGAAGAAATTAGAATAATGCTAGTGTTTAGCGTGGCCTCGCATAGAAGTAGATGTAAAGAGGAAGAAGAGAAAGGGGCGATAGAAGAGGAAAGTGAGCCACGAAAGGAAGATAGAAGTTCTACAAAAAGAAGAGGAAGGAGAATATAACAGGAAGAAAGAAGATAAGAAAGAATTAAATGTAAAAGAGGAAGAAAAGTGATGAAAGACGGTAATGGGAAGAACAAAAATAAAAAGAGGAAGAAAAAGATAATAATGCTAGTATTTAGCGTTAACAAAAAAGTGCGCCATGTAAGCCTATCACATCCTTATGGTAACCACATTCAAGAATATGTGAAAAGTTAAAGGTTAATAAAGCAGAACCTCTTTATAGTTCGAACTAAACGTGGCCTCACATAGAAGTGTTTTAAGAAAAACTCCTGCACCTTTGTATAAGAATAATGTATGGAATTAAGCACACCTGCCCCGTGTGCCGTTAAGTTTCGCACATGTTCTTTTTATGTACCGTACAAGAAGCATTAATCAAAACCTGAAGGGTGTTACTTGCATGAAGAGAAATCTCTTTGATGAACATTTGACCCCCAGAGGGTGTAACGAAAGAGACCTATAAGAAACAAAGAAGCTGAATGAAGTGCATTCTTCATGAACGTTCCAAGCGCTCGTGCATTATGTAAAGCCGATTTTCTATCCTTGATATAGCGAAAGCCTGAGATCAGAGATGCATTCCCCAAACTCAAATAAAAGGCAGGGCACTCAGCAATTCACTTTCTCCAGATCAGGAATCTTCAGTGCTAGACCAGAACTAGCAGTTCGTATTTTCACAAGTTTACAAAATGAGAGATTGGGGGCAGTGGTATTTTGGAGGAAAAAAAAGTGTGCGTGAAACGCCACGCGACAAATGAAACCTGTTTTAATTTTTGGATTTTTAATATTAGGTTTTTGGACTTTTTTAAATTTTGGATTTTGGATTTTTTCATGTTTGATATTATTTTTTTTATTTTTTTATTTTTAATTTTTTAATTTTAGATTTTTTAAATTTTAGATCTTAAATTTCTTTATTTTTTGGATTTTTATTTTTTATTTTTGATTTCTATTTTTTAATTTTTTTATTTTTTAATTTGTATAATTTTGAATTTTTTGATTTTTTAAACTTTGCATACTTGGATTTTTTAATTTTGGAATTTTTTTTAAATTTTGGATTTTTGGACTTTTTAATTTTGGATCTTTGAATGTTTTAATTTGGGATCTTTGAATTTTTTAATTTTTTTTAATTTTGGATTTTTTAATTTTGGATTTTTTAATTTTGGATTTTCAGATTTTTAAAATTTTGGATTTTTAAATTTGAATTTCTGGATTTTTTAAATTTTGGATAAGCTTAATCATTGAGTTGATTGTTTTCTGACGATTTTCAGCGTTACACTAATTTCGTGACAAGCGCTCGATTTACCCCTACCGCGGCTAAAGAAGTTTCACTTCAAAAACATTCTATGTCCGGACATCTAATCTTACCATGCCTAAAAAAATTTCATGAAGAACTGTCACATTTTAAAAGTCGTTACCGGTTAATTCCGTTTTCGTAACATTAGTTAGGCCATTTTAAGAATAAAAATAATGCACTGCTATTGCACTGAAGCATGCCGAAGACTTCTCCTAGGCCTACTCTTACTATCACATTACGAAGAAAATTATTTCTTCCAAAATGGCTCAAACGATTTTCTTTAAATTTGGAACAATATCAAGTTGTGCTATGACCTAAAATGTTTTCTTGAAACAATTGTTTTTCGTAGAAATTCTCTAACTTACCTTCTGAATGAGTCTAGGTGGAACAACTGAACGAAAAATCCCATAATGTTATGAAAAGAGTTAGCATTCTGCCCATGTTTAGGATGTAGAAAAAATGCAAATATTTCACATCTCTTTTTAAATTTAAATAGAAACAGACTTTTATGGGATAGTCTATCCTATTTTAAAGAATATCTTTCCTCGAACTTACGAGTAAGTTCGTTAAGTTCGTAACTTCAACTAATGATGCACTTACGACTTTAGGACCGCAATATAGGCCTACTAAACAATTATTAGCTCCCCTGTAACGTTCCATATGCAAGCATGAAATAAGCGAATAAGGAATATAAATAAATAAATAAATAATAAAATAAATCAGGTAAGCTAATGTAACAAAGTGCCATAATGCTTTTGTTTAATCAGTGATCATTGCAATTATGATATGCAGAATAATAGTTTGATAAGCATATGTGAAGGAAATGTGGGTAGTGATATTTGTCATAGCAAACTGTATTGCAACTTCCAAAGCCGAATATGAATACTGTCCGAA
Organism: Ectobius pallidus; assembly: GCA_964059195.1. NCBI lineage: Eukaryota > Metazoa > Arthropoda > Insecta > Blattodea > Ectobiidae > Ectobius > Ectobius pallidus. The sequence goes on from CAXKWD010000005.1 coordinate 128,055,972, forward strand.
TATGACTGATTTGGATTTGATAAATTCTTTTTAATATATTACCATAAAGTAGGTATTAATTGGGCATTACTCCGGTACCGGTCAACCTATTTGGTCCAATATTCTTAGGCTTCTTGCCATGGACGTTATAATTGCGTACACCAAGTTTCATGAAAATCCTATAAAGCGTATTTGAGTTATCGCGCCTACAGACACACGGACAGACAGACAGAAAGACGAACAGACATTTTTCCGTCCACCACACAATCTCATAAAGTACCATTCTGGCACTTAATAATCAAAACTCTCCCAAATTCTATGCATTATTATGGTAACTTATTTTCTCCAGCCGGGTAAGAACGCTTAATTCTTAATCCCAGAAGCTAACATTAACTCAATCATATAACACGTGATCTTCATGCAAATATTCCAGCCACCATAACTCACAACAGAGTTCAAGGATTCCGATGAGATTTCGGCTGTAGGTAGGATTACCTCATATATTTGAGTGATGGCGCCAAATCCCGAGGTCAGGCCAGGTCAGGTCAGTAAGGTCAAGAGCTTGGCTTTAGCCATTACGCTTCCGGTTCCTCCTGATGTTAAAAGCACGTCTCTGATATCGCCTTATGACGGATGTTATAAATATTGGTACGACTGCATTGAATTTACCACGGTGCAAGTTATTTTATGAAAGATATACAGTTTAAGTCACGAGAAAAGAATAACATCCCGTTTAAATTCATTAATAATAATTATAATAATAATATAAACATGTACAAGATAAATATTAAGTGTGCCATGTCTATTGTTGTAAAGTCGACTCTACTTCGTGTCCGGGCATTGGGGTATGTGTTACGCAGTTACGACCTAACGCGTTGTTCGATTTTCTTCCAATTTGGCATTAATGTTTCTAGAAGTTATTAAAAAATATGTGGAAGATTTGTTTATTTTTTTACTCCATTTCAAGATGGTGGCATTTAACTGATAAAGAACTGATAAAAAATTTACATATTTTTGGTAGCGACATCTTCTGTTCACACAACATTACTATTGAATAGGCCTATAGGATTTTTTAAGCTGTGTGTTTTGGGGAAATAATTTAACTAATTACTAAATACGGGTCTAAACTGACCCGTACGCTGGTTCATATTAATTATGTGGTCTGTAAGTGAGGAGTTTATGAGATACTAGATAATTAAGCCCATAACACGGGAGGGGAAAAATTACCATTAACATAAATTTACCAATTTAGCACTAAAATTTTAAAAACCTAATTGTAAATTATGATACAACACTGAGGTTCCGAAACATTTCCGGGTCATGGAAAACGTATGGTATTAATTTTAGGGCTCTAGGTCAAAGGGTCTAGGAGGAGTACGCATACAAACACACATTTAAGGTCATTTCAATGTACTAAAAATAGATAAGTAAGCACGCTGTACTACACATGTTTCATGAATTATTGTATCTGTTCACATTACTTGAGAATAAAGCAAAAAATTCTTCAACATCGGGACTCGAACCCAGCTTAGGACAGATGAAGGTTTGAGTTCCGATCAGAGGAATTTTTCTCCTAATTATTCTCATATCTCTAATAACAGGAACTTAATACTGTTGATTTTAACACCGGGAAAGATTAGAAACGTTTACATATCAGACTACGGCATCTCTCTGGCAATCAGTGTGCAGCCTCCGAACACACGTGGTGAGATCAGATCGATATGACTTTATTATTACGTAATGTGTTTGATACAGTGGCGGGCGATGAATGGTGACCTTTCACCTATTGATCAAGCATTGTCAGCCCGGAGTTCGTGACCGGATTGACGCCACACCCACATGGCGGAAGTGACCTGCGCAATCCCATTTCACGATGATGCAGCATCATCTTCAAATTAACAGTACTTAACATATTCAATTCATGTCTCGCGAATTAAAGCATTAAGTTGCGCCACAAAGAGATTCCACCTCTGAAACCTAGTTTCGACAAAACTCCGCTAAAGTTTAGGCTTTGTCCTCTGCAAACGTGATGTTACTTCAAATAGAGGCATTCAACATCAGTGGTGGAAAAAGCTATGTATAAGCCCCAAGACAGAGAAATGACAGGTCCCAATCAATTATTTTCTTTTTTCTCTCTTTTTCGTAGTTTTACCTCTCCCTTTTAGGATTTTTAAGCGACCCAAGCCGCCCGGGCCTTACAGGGCCGCGACCTGTCGGGAGAGGGATTACCTTTGGATCACATACATACTTTTTTGACCAGACAAGGACATGGAGGGCCTCCCCGGATGAGTGATCAGCCCAATGCCGGGGCCACCTCCGAGACAACACGAACACATAGGACGAGACACACCATTCACACACTCACTCAGAACAAGGCGAGGATGAGGATGAAGATGATAATGACGGCCAGATGATATCCGGGGACCACAAGGGCCTAAAGTTACCTGACATCTCACAGTGAGGGAAAACCCCGGAAAAACCTCACCTAGATAGCTTGTCCCGACCAGGAATCGAACCCGGGCCCGCTGCGTGAGAGGATTGAATGCATCCCCTGAGCCACAGCGGTGGATTCAATTATTTTCTAACACTTTAAAAATAAAATAATGACTACAGAACGATTTTAAAGGGGATTTTTTTAAAAATTCAGGGCCAGACTGGCTTTTTGAGACCATTGGGACTACTATATGGGACCGACTTTTTATTCAATTCCAGAATGGTACTTTCTAAGATTACATGGTGGACGGGAAAATGGCTGTCTTTCTGTCGGTCTGTGTGTCTGTACGCGTAATAACTCAAATACGCTTCATCAGCTTTTCATGACACTCAGTATAGGTCTACAAACGTATAAAGTCCATAGGAAGAACGCTGTTGATTTTAAACCAAATCGGTTCACCGGTACCAGAGTAACGACCAATTAACGGGCACATGCTTTTTAAATGGCAAGTCATCACTACAACTACAAAGCCGCATGGTCACTCACTGACACAATTTTGCTTGCCCACTTCCAGATGAGCCTGAAACTCGAAATCTGTCATACTTGTAACCGACGGAATTATTTTAAAAAGTTCCGATTTTTTATTTTTTACCCCCCGAAAATCATTCAAAATTGGGAAGTAACTTAAAGGTCTGCGCAGATCTTCTAGCTTATAGTAGCTAAACGGTGAGTCGTGTCAAAAACCGATTGCACCGCCACACATTATACGTTATTATTAAATAAATAATTAAATATTCTATTTGGGGTACTTTTTTTAACCCTATGCCTCTTTTATCATTATATGTTTGACTTTAATGTTGAAATTACTTCTTCGTCCTTCTGATATATTTTTCGTGCACACTTAGTGCAAAAGATACATTGTTGTGCGATCAATGCATTGTTACGTTAGCATTAGCTAGCTAAGCAATCCACTTTCCCTGTTGGCCAGAAATCCAGTGACTAACTTCTTTGACTTGAACCAGTGACTTTACTACAACAGAAAGAATAATACCCAGAAATGGGAGATGTACATATACTTCTTTTGTGCTTAACAGAGAAATCTTCTGATAGCTACGAATTTGTCCCAATTCGAAACTTCACAGAATTTTGCTTCCAAATGAAACAGAATTAGAAATTACGAACGTGCTCGTATTCGTTTCGCTCTGAGTATATTAAAACCTAAATAGCTGGTCAATTATCTTCACTGTTGCTTATCATGCTCAGTCATCAGCAAAACGAACAGTCATCAACGTAATTTCGATAATTTGGGTCGTGAGAATGAGAAACTAAGTTATCAGTCTAATTTGGTCATGAATCACTTCTAAATGTACATTCTCCTCTCTGTTCTTCATCCGTATCTTACGCTTCAATGCAAGGAAAAAGCTAATCTTAATATTCAGCATTATTAGCTTCCAAATGACGTAGCAAGATTTGAAATCCGTTTATTGCATCTGTACTGAACTGAAAATAAATACCCGCGTGACGGTATAAAAACGCTGCACGGCAAAAACTATAGAACAGAGTACGCAAAATGAGGTGACGGTTGTTACATTTTAAGTTAGTATGTCTCTAAAATGGCACATCTACACATTTCTAACACTTAAATTCTGTAAAATTCTTCAATCTTTCTTGTTTACAGATCATTTAGTTCTCGATCGGAATAGTATAGTCTGTAGTGGACAGTGGGCTGGCTTTGGAAATTACATGATACTCGGACTTACATTATCGATTAAATTAGAGAGGCTCTCGATGAAATCCATTCCTATAAATCAACAATAGCGATGAAATCCATTCCTATAAATCAACAATAGCGATGAAAATACACCAAAATAAAAATCTGATATGTTGCACTCACGTATTCTTCTCTGGGCGGGGATAACATTTTCTTATTTGAATTTTGATACACAATAAGAGGCCGTGTTGCGGAGAGTGCGTACCGTAAACTGGGGCGGCTTCGGACAAACGGGGCGGCTTCGGACACGCTGTTAATGAACAGATTTCTTAGTTCAGATTTCTCGAAATTCTGGCGTAAGAACGCAACAATGGAAATAACTTGAATTCAGAAGTCCTCTCAACCAATCTTGACTGGCGGAAGGAAAATTAGCGCAGTGTAAGCAATATTATCGTACATATTTGTGCGAATAGGAATTTCATATTTAGAACAAAGCTTCATAAAACCTCTTGTTGTAGAAGAGTGTGTACGTCTTCAGAACAAGGTGAGTAATTTATTATGTTCGCATTGCTTTACTTTATTCATATCTTGCATTGGCTCGCTTTAAACATCAATACTGTATTTAAGACTAGCATTTTTATTATTTTTCCAGAAACTTAGGGGCGACTTCGGACATGGTTCGAAATTATAAAAATAAATTAGGAGGAAGAAAGTATCAACATTATACTAATGAAAACCTACAAAAAGGTTGCAGAAGGGAATGGAAACGAAAATGACTAATCCTGGTCAAACGAATTTGTAGAAATGCTTCGTGATGTTCGAGCTGATAAAGACACCGACACAGAGAAGAGCCAAACGCATGAATGTCCAGCCAGGAAAACGCATCAAAGTCCAGGCAGGAAAAAGTGTTGGCCCCTAAGACATCAGACAGGAAAGATTATACCATAACGAGGTTGCAGAGTCATTTTCCTCAGCTTTGTCGTCATCTGAATCGTCTGAAGATTCTACTGAGGCTGAATGCATTCAGTGTGGAAAACTGTGGTCGTCAAGCAAGCCTGGAGATGACTGGGTGCAATGTAGTAATTGCAAGCGATGGGCACATGAAAGGTGTGCAGGGTTTCCACGCAAAATGTACAAGTGTGTGAAGTGCTCTAAAAAATAAGACATGCAATAACTTTGTATTTAATATTATTCCTACCTTAGTTCCAATAAGTCCATTTATTTCAGTTGTAATCTGTTCACTTCTTTTAATGTATCAATGATATAATTAATAAAATGCTTTTCTTCCCAAACCTAGATGTTCTATATATTTTTTTTAATGTAAACACTGTCCGAAGTCACTCCAGCAACGCGTAATACATCGGATTACATAAGAAACACACGATGTCCGAAGTCACCCCAAAATGCGGGGCGACATCGGACACGATTTAAGTAAATATTATCTAATGAGAATATTGCAGTACCTTGTGTTACACTACAGACTGACAAAACAACGACAATTACAAACATACATGCGAAAAAATGTCCATCTATGACTATTATCATACGAGCTACTCCATAAAATGTACAAAAAATGTCCGAAGCCGCCCCAGTTTACGGTATCCCAAGTGTTGTAATTAGGATACTCATGGACAATTCTATGCAGCCTTTTAAGGAGTCACAAAATATAACAGTAAGTATGTATCAATTATCGAAAATGAGAAACAAAACCAAAAATTCAATCGAGTTCTGACATGAAATATTATATACAAAGAGATATTTTAAATTTAAGTAAATTCGTAATTCTATCTACTTTTTACATCGTATTTTTCATTTTGTGTACACACTTCGCTGAGTATTTAATTAACAAAACCCAACAAAACTACATTATTTTTGGGGGAGGGGAAGGGATGACTGAATGTGTGAAATTTTTGCACGGGTTTATTGGCTATAATAATAATAATAACAATAATAATAATAATAAAGTAGTGGTAATAATATCAACAATGGTAATAACAGTAGTAGAACTAGGAATAATAAAATCAGTAATAGTAATAACAATAATAGTAGTTGTAAAAACAGCACAAATAATATCAATAATAGCAGAATATCAGCATAATAATAGTAGGGCTAATTATGGTAACAAAAATAATAATAATAATAATAATAATAATTGCAATAATATATTGTCTAAATCGATAGCACCTAATAGTAATGATGACAAAGATGAAGACGATAATGATTATTGATTATACTGTAATAATGGGTAATAATGGGTTCATGCAGTACAAACAGCAATAATAATAATAATAATAATAATAATAATAATAAAATAGCAATACAATTAAAATAAAATAATAATAGTAATAACAATAATAATATGTAGCAATCGGCTAAGATCATGCACGCCACCGTTACTCTTTACAAACGCGTTGCTTCATCAGCATCACCGTGTTTCGCTTTAATTGGCGATCATACAGGAACCGATCATAACACGACGCAGAAGATACACATGTACTTTCTGTCTGAAGGTAACGGTTCCACGTAAAAGGTCGTGTACCCGGCATGGAAGCAATCATCGTCAGAGAAGCCACATATTTTGTGAAGAGGGAAAGTCACTGAATTGAAAGTTGTACCCCGTTCATCTGGATCCCCAATACTAGAATATTCCCTTTCATAAGGACTTGTCTTCCCTGCGGACATCGAAAGCTTTTTATAACAACACGTGTTCTGACTTCCTAAACATAACACTAATTAAACTGTTTTGTTAAAATTTTGTACTACATTAACTGCTCGGATTTATAAAAACTTTTGACAAAAATCACTTGTTGCTGAATACTATCAATAAACTGCATTATTCTGAGTATAACAAGGTAAAGCATCATCATTTTGCTGTCACAGTAGTAAGTTGTTAAGAATTGTACATTTGTATTATGATATTCATGGGCTTCATGGCCAAATGATTCAGTATAATGCGAAATACAGAGCTTTTGTTTATCGTTTATTCCACAAGATTGATATATGTCCTCAATTTTAGTTGAGATGGCTTTTGGTAAATTCGGTCAAATCTCAAGACTAAAACTCTGCCCCATATTCCACCGTAATCACTTTCTCACTGAAAATTTAGCTTGAAGTTTCCTCCAAATTCACGAACAATACCTACTTCTACGTCTTCCAAATGTGTTTTGTACATGTTTTATGTTAAAGATTATCCACCCAAATTTTAAAAAAGACCCAATGTTAGTACATCCAACGCCGCTTTGTCTAATACTTCAATGCCCAAATTTAGGCTTATAGCCCACATAGGCTCTAACTTGTACAATGTATTATGAGTACTCACTCAAAAAAGAAAAACCACACTCAAATTTGATATAATTTGTGGTGAAAGTCTTTATTCATTACAACAAATGACATTATTATTTGATAAACATAAACACTATGTTTATGTCTATGTTTATAGTCTGTTTAATTAATAATTATTGCATTATTAATTACACTGCCACTTTTTTAGTATTAATAAAATTGTTGTAGGGACTGTTAAGTAGGCCTATGTATATAAACATTATTGGGGTGCTCATCACCCCCCAACAATTATTTTGGGAGTGCTGAAAATGTCGGCGCCCGAAGTAGGCGACTATGGGCCAACATAAGTTAGCTACTTTATTTTCGCCCAAAATCAAAAGTTCATAGAAATTTTCGTTGAATTATTTGCTTTCAAATTCGTATAACAATTGCCGTCGTTTCTATAGAAACTCGCAGCGTACTCACTCCGAAAAATACTAAATTATGATATCTAGTTTCAGCTACGAGAATTTATCTTCAGTTTGTGATGGGTCGCCCAGCTAGAGGAAGGAGAATAGCAATGCCACAGAGATTTGAACTCAACATCTGGAATATTCTGGGAACTGTAACGAACTGACTGCAGAGAACAAATTTGATTGAAGGCTGGCACTTCTGTTACCACAACACTAAACACCATGCTTCAATATGAAAATTTATGGATAAAATGTTTAAAGGACCCAATAGTAAAGAAATTCAAATAATACAACCTTTTGGTGGTCAAACGGATAAGATATTCCTTCAAGAACACTTATACAGGCAGGTAAGCTGATACCGATCTTACCTTAATAACGAAGTACGTTTAAATGAGAGACATTACCTATAGGCAAATTATACATTGAAGAAGTATCAATAGAAATTACCATAATAATTAATACGCTCTGCCATGTAAATAATTGTTCCAATAAATTAATATTTTATGTTTTTTTTTTCAGATAACATTTATTCTAATAGTACCTAATGTTTGTGAGGAAAATCTCAAAGCGAATGCTACGAGTACACAAATTTAATGGACATAATATATCCACAATAAACAAAATATCTAAGGACGAATAGGAAAATGCACTAAAACTCCGTGAGAGTATTAGGACCGTATCTAATAAGCTGATGTGCGAACTTCAAATGAACCCTAACATAGCATAAATTTAGTGTAATTTGGACAACCCTGAATTAAACTTTGAATAAGACATGCTTGATGTGACGCTCTAATGAGATTCCTGTAATTAATTAGCTCATGAATCAGTTACCAATCTAGTATAAGAACATGTGGAACTTCAACCTATTGCACCTATGTGCACTTGTATTTATGTAAATTCAAAAGGACTGAACACTGAAACTTCGTCACAGTTTATTTGATCAAAAACAATAATTGGGCACAGTGCAATGAATGTATATAGTCTATAAGCTGCATATGAGCAAAGGGAGATATAAAAATAATGTACAATTTTATGTGTAGTAAATCATTATAAACCTCGAATAAACATAAGTAGGCCTCCAGCATTAATAACATTAGACTGAGTAATGGCAAAGCATTTAAAGCGAAAAATAAAACAGTAGCCCATACTTTCTTGTGGAAAGTTTTGTGCTCAGTATTTTTTATTTTTTTATTTTTACCGAAAACAATTTAATTTAATTTAATTTAATTTACAGTCGTTGAGTGTAAACTACACGAAAGACATTGTCAGTTATTAATACAATAATATTTACACAATAATGGGACACTTAATTTCCATAAATTCCCTTATATTATAAAATGGGTTCTTTAGGAGCCAGCAAGTGATACTTTTGTTGAAGTGTTGTTCATTTCTAAGAAATAAGTCGGATGGCATCTTATTTGCTACCTTGATAGCCATACATTCAAAGTTTTCTATTGATTTTGACAGCCTATTATACGGAATATTGTATTCTTTGTTCCTAGTATCATGTTGATGTATGTCACTCCTAGTTGTGAAATTACTAATATTGTCTTTAAAATATGATAATAAACTCTTTATATACAAACAAGTCACTGTTAAAATTCTCTGATTAACAAAGAGTGGTTTGCAGTGTTCGGTATATCCAGAATTGGTCATGACTCTGATGATTTTCTTTTGTAACGTAAAGACTTTATTTACATGAGGACTGTTACCCCACAGTATTATACCATAATTTAGCATACATTGAAAATGTGCAAAGTATGCCCATTTTATATACTTGTATGTTATTATTGTTTTCAGTCTTCTAATTAAGTACACTACACTACATAGTTTATTGCATATATATTCAATGTGTTTCTCCCAAGTCAATTTTGTATCTAAATATACACCTAACATATTAAAACAACTTACATCTGAATTTACTTTAAAATTTAGACATTTCGTCTTGTCATCATTTAACATAAAGCCATTAGCAGCAAACTACTCTTTGGCTTCATGTACTAAGTTATATTTAGTTTCAGGTTTTCCAGTATATTTTGATCACTTACAGCTGTAAACAATTCGTTAGGATCCATGTGCACTGGAAATCAACAAACTAACACAGAAAGCAATTATAAACGTTTTGAAAAGGAATATAAGAATAGGAAAAATGTAAGCAAGTAGGATATTAACTATTCCTTTTTCCATTTGGCAAATAGTCACAATAAACAAAGGCCATTTTGACTACGAGTAAACTTAGATTGAGTTAAGTGCCGAACTGAGTAAAACTAACTTACCAGAGCCTTCAAAACATATTTCTATAAATATAACCAGATTTACAATAACGTTATCAGGGTAGCAAAGCTAATGCATAATGCACCAAAAAATAGCCTAATGCATCCATGGGCACTTGTAAACAAATGCTATGCACTCGCGCTTGGTTTAACGAACCGTTCAATAAAAGTGCTTTATTATCATTAATTGGCTTTCCAAAGACTGAAATACTCTAAATACAAATATATTCAGGTTCATTTACCTTGACCATAACGTTCAAACTGCAGACATTATACGGAAATAAGAAGTGTACGGTTTTATGATAGCGGACAAGGCTGTAAAAGAGGGCAATAACTGATTTGCGTTTATGGCAGGTTTGTAATGTGTGAATGGAATTACAATGCTGGTTTTTAACGTCAGGAAACTGATATGGATGGAGGAACGGCAAGCTTACGGTTTATCACCACTTCCCGCGCCCTTCTATCGATGCCACTTTAACGACGTTTATCCCATAATTTCCCCATGAATGTAAAGTTCGTGGGTTGAAACCCAACCGAGATTTTAGTCTATAATAATAAGAGAAAGTGTTTGTCTGTTTGTCTGTTTGTCTGTGCGCGATGTCTATCAAAATCTACTGCAGCACGCAGAGATCTAAAATTTTAAACATACATGGACCGAAGGGTGGCCGACTGCACCTCGAAGCTTTCGCTTTCGTTCACGAGTTATGAGTGAAAAATTGGCAGAAAACGTGAATTTTTTACTCTATCGAAGCATCAGTTTTCGGTAATACATTTGAATTGTCAAATCAATATCAGGTGGCTTTCCCTTTCCCCCCCCCCCCATAACTTGAAAATAAAAGCAACGCGATTTATGGATTAAATTATTGTCTTTTTTATCAAAGAAGCTACAGGTACGTAGATGTTTCAGTGTTAAGTGTACGTGGATTTAGATGAGAAAAAAATTGCACGTAGGCCTAGGTGTGATAAAACGAAAGAGAAAAACACAAAACGACGAAATTATGAAGATAGACACTAAACTTGCGATTGGTCGAAATTTCACATAGGCCTATTCTTACATTGGATGGGTCACTGATTCATGAGCTAAAATACTTAGCATAATCTTACTCTCACTACTCCCTGCGTCAGTTTTCTTACCATTAATTTATTTTAAATACGTTAGAACACAGACATAATAGTAAGGGTATTGTAATAAATACATCACAAGTAAACATAAATAAGCTCACCTACGTTTTCCAAAGTCTAATCAATGACAAATACATTATAGATTTCGTATTTTGTAAATGAATGCTTTACGATCTTAATTATAGCCTACGTAAAGAATTATGCAAATCATTACTTGAAGTTTTACTGTAGAATATTTCCGAATTTGTCTAAAAGAAATATGCATTGTATGCATTACTAGGTAATGTCTACAATAACTCGATTTCCAATCTTTCCGGTAAAACAAACACACATAACAAAATAATGCAATTAGTGTACACCTTACTAAAAGGTATTTTCCTTAAACTAGCATTTCAGCCTTCTCGTGGTTATGCAAGAACATTACCATAGATCTCATAACGGAACCCATCAGGGAAAAGGAATAGAAGCTAACATGCGTGTATTCGCGCAACTGTTAGAAAGACTCGGAAGCACTTGTACTAAGAGACTATAATCCAGTTTAATGAATAGTCTAGCCTAGTCATTATAAGGTTTTAATGAAATGATTTCTAGACACAGTCACATACATTATGGATAGCACTAATGATTAGAGACTCGCCAATTTCGTTTACTCGAGGTGATTGTTGGTCTAACTATTGATTGCAGGCCATTTTATCAGTTATTGATTCCCAATGCAATTTACTTTCCCTAGGAAATGGGATTCCCATTTGTTTTTTTAATTTCGAGTCCATTTTTCAACAACAACAACAAAAACACACATATTTATATTTAAAAAATCAAACACATACTTTACATAAGAAGTACATAAGCTATTAGCCTATATAATGTAGACCCATGCTTTCGAAAGCTTCAAACAAAAACTGAACTGATATCTAACTCATTCTGACATATCGTTCTGTAAATAAATCAGTTAAATGTACGTGGTATCAGGTAAGGTAAATCAACGTGTTATTTTAATTTCTTTGTATTTAGAGTTAAATATTACGTCATGTACATGTAAATAATCAATACAAAATCACATAATATCCGGATGCAAAAACAAGTGTTCATACTGTAATTTTATATCTTAACCCTCAAAATGCATATGATTCATATCGGATCCAATATGTCGTTTTAAATTTGTAATACAATCATGGAAAATAACTCGAAAGGAAATTTAAAATTAATATAATTTTTGAAGTGAAACTTCTTTAGCCGCGGTAGGGGATAAATCGAGAAATGTGTCACGCTCAAAAATCGTCACGAAATTAATGAGAAGTGACGGAACGGAATGCACAGAAAACAATCAACTCAATGATTGGGAGTAATCAGCTGCTATACGATTTAAAGGACAAAATAAAATACTTAAAGGGGAATAAAAAATTAAAATTAAAAAATCCAAAATTGAAAAAATCTAAACATCCAAAATTAAAAAATCGATAATCCAAAATTTAAAAATCCAAAAAATAAAAAATTCATATATACAAAATTTAAAAAAATCCAAAATTAAAAAATACAAAGACCCAAAATTTAAAAAACCAAAAAATACAAAATTTAAAAAAGAAAAATTCAAATGTCCAAAATGTTAAAAACAAACAATTTAAAATTTAAAATCCAAAATTTGAAATATAATAAAATCCAAAATTTAAAAATTCAAAAATCGAAAATTTAAATAATCCAAAAAATAAAAAATTCAAAGATCCAAAATTTAAAAAATCTAAAATTAAAATATTCAAAGATCCAAAATTTAAAAAATCCAAGGTTTAAAAAAATCCAAAAAACAATATTAAAAAGTCCAATAATCCAAAATTGAAATCCAATAATCAAAAATTGAAAAAATTAAAAAACAAGTTTCTCTTCTGTTGCGTGGTGTTCCACGCACACTTTTTTATAATAAATTTTTTTCTAAAACCATTAGTCTAATCATTGTGTTAACGGTTTTCTTCGCAGTCCGATAGGGTTTTCTAATTTGCATGAGCAATTGAGTTTCGCATACAAATGCCATTTTCTGAAGAGTGCAGTGCATGCTCTGGGAGTTTGGCCTTACCAGCATAGTTGTATCACGTACTGCAGAATGTGAAAGAGCATTTAGTGGAATGGATATTGTTCTATTACCGTCAACAAATACTTCAGATATTAACAGTAATTAGAGTCGGAGAAATTGATTAAGTCATGGCTAGGTCAGGGTCGCCAGAGTGTATATGAAATGGAACCATGAAAAGGAAAACACCTCCAGGAATGAAACCAATATAAAAGGTAAAGTCATCCCTATACAGGCCATGGAGGCCCAGAGGGTTCCAGGAGGTTGAGGCTCCCAGATTTTGGACATTCGGCACATGAAGGTGGTAAGGTTGTCAGCCTTACGCACCGGCCGCCTTCACCCCCAGGATTGCTCCTGGTACTCATTTCTGTTAGAGGCTGAGTCGACCCCAGGGCCATAGTGCCACCAGAAGGATTAGGCCAATTGAAAAATCTCAACGACCTCATCGGGAATCGAACCCGCGACCTTCCGGTTTGTAGCGCAGCGCCTCAACCACTACGCTACGGCGTACCGAAACCAATATAGGAACTTTTATTAACCTGAGCTGGTGAATATATATCAATAGGAGGTGTAGTTGCAGAAGTAAACTGCATACAGTAAAATACAATATTTCAGTCTTTTGACGCATTTCTTATGCCAAAGATGCTTGTATAAGGTATTTCAATATCCCTGAATTATCACACAGACGAAATTATCATGCATTGTTGTTTTTATACAAATTACTTAATATCGAAATAGATCATATTAAATTTCTCGATGAAATATATTTTTTTTATGTTCCACGTTACAGATCTTATAAATTGCATAATCTTTTTTTCATTCCAAAATCAAACACTGACTCCCATAATAATTCTCCTCTTTAAAATGTGCTCCGTGTATACAATCAATTGCACAAAATGGGCAGTATAGATATATTTAATACTAACAATAAGCGGTTTAAAAATATCTGTGATAAAATTTTGAAAACTTTAATTTTAGTAATAATTAAAAAGTGATAGTTCAAATATGCTCCATGTCATTTTCTTTATATAAGTCTTTCGTTTCCACCAAAACTATTTATTATATTACTTATCTTTTATCTGTTCCCTTCATTGTGTAATTTTCATATTGTATGTGTTTCTTGTTTCTTTTTTCTGTATTTTTTTAGTTGTAGTATTAGTTTAAATATTTTTATTATTATATTAAACATATAATATTAGTGTTGTAAAACTGGTGTAATTAGGGTAATTGGGCAATGAGCCTATTATATTCTCAACAAAATAAAATAAAATAAATAATAAAAATTGTTAATAAACATATCACCTCGCTTATTTCTCACTTCGAACATTTATTTACAGATGACTCGATGGGACCCTTTGTCAGCGAGAGCAATGGGACTCCTCAATTATAATTAGCCTTAGTAATGTAGCTATGGAACCCAAAATAGATGTTTGCTACACAACACACACATACATACATACGTACAAAAGGATTATCTCTTTTTACGTGGGAACGGGTTTAACAATGGAAGTAGGAAGCAGAGGACATATGCTGGATATTTCCACTCCCCAGTCATACTGTACAGACTGCACGAATTGTGGCTGGCTATGACCTACTTGCATTCTCTCAGTCTGCCAGCCATCAACTGATTCCACTAAATTGCATTATGTAGAGGTGAATTCATGTTCACCGCGCAGACAAGCAGTTTCTCAACTCCATTATTAGCTAATAGCTACGTTACGAAGCTCTAAAGAAGACCTTAAACGCTTCGAAGTACTGAAAAGTTTTGGCATTTTGTCATAACGAAAGCACTTGCACTAAAATGCTGTTTTGTCATTTGTCATTTTCCTTAAACGCTATTTTTATTACTGATCATATTGTTGTCTTCATTCTTTATATTATTTCTCTTTTATGGCTGAACCTTTTTTCTGTTATTATTATTAAGTTATTATTATTTAAACTATTACTATACTTGTTAATGTGAATTTAAATGCAGCACAATACACGAGCAGTGTGTAAAGGTGTATTAATTTTATATTAATTATTGCTATTATTATCATTATTATGATTAACATTATCATTATTATTATTATTATTATTGTTATTATAATTAGTTGGTAAGTTTATTAGTTATTATAATTTGCAAACCACACTAACACTTACATTGAGGAATCCGCCCATAAATACAAGAATTTCTCATTCAGCGGTGTTGCTATAATTCAAGCATTATTGTATTACTCTGTATATAGTTTGCAAGTAATAAACCATAATTAATGAATTAACGAAACTATAGTTTCTTTCAACTGCAGTTATTACTGTAGTTGTTACTGTTTTATTACCTTTCCCTTACTGTTTTAAATCTTTTAAATCACTAATATTGTAAATGTTACATTGTTATTGTTACTATTACTATGAAGAATTCAATCAATAGAAACAAAATCTTGTTCACATATTCGCATTTCGATTTTAAAATTTACTGTGGACTTGTTTAAGAATTCTGCATTTTATTTCATGCATAGAAGAAATTGATAATAATAGCAAGTAGTATTTTATATGTAATGTATATTTCGAACTATTAGTTTAGATTAAGTTACACATTATATCTCATTTTTCGCAAAAAATGTAGTTATAGAGTTATATGAGTAGATTAAGTTATGTATAAATGTGTCCGAAATTCAACCGAGAATATTGGTGGATTTTACTGTAGAGTGGACACAGATAACGTTTTGACTTAAGGAAAAGAACTTAAGATCTACGGGTTCGAAATAAAATGCAATAGTGTATAAAGTATTAGGGTCAGCACGTCACAATACCAGACGTTCATCAAATGTGGTGAAAACAGGATGATAATTATTTAATTAGCAAATTCTATCATTTTATGACGTCTTCATTTTACGTATAATCATAGTCGGCCGTGTAGGCTATAGCAGAAACATTCGAACTGTCATTATCACTAGCAGTTTCACTTTGCAGTCAATTTTTTCCCCCATAGCCTGCGTTTTTAGTAGCAACATTCAAAGAAGAGGCTATAAGGTATTTACAGCATAATTAGCGTGTCTTGCGTGCCTTGCGAATCTGTACAAGAATATGTGAATACTGCTAACTTTTATTTGGGCAGAGGTAGTTATGTGAGTTTCACATCAGGTTTTTTAAAGAAAAATTCAAATTTTTGAATATCAATAACGTCTTTTATCTCAAACCATATCCCTCCTGCAACGACCCATTATAGCCTAAGCCGCCTATATTTCGCCTCCCGCTATTGTCCCCACGTCACATTTTGTCCATTAAGAGCTTAGTATGTCACTTTGCAACATGCTGGATACATCATTATAGTACGCAATACTTTCAGTTATCATAGATGCATTAGGTGTGTTTGTGAAGAAAGGAAAACACTTCATCTAAACCATTTGTATTTTCGTAATTGCACAAACGCAAGAGCACTTAGTAATTTAAGTCTCTTTACCCCTGTAACATTTGAAAGCAATAATGCAGTAAGCCTATCCTCGAGAGTAATACTGAAGGAGAAAGGCATCGCCAGTGATGGGATTCGAAGAAGAAAAAATAGTCTTGAAAAACCACAAGAATCTGGAATGAACCGCAATGCAATTGTGTAGAGGTTGAGCTATGAAATTCTACAACCCATTCTGGGGATTCTAAACAGTGATTCTTCCGATAAAAGTCAAGCTATATGAACTTAACCATAAAAATTTCTCCATTGCTCATTAGAATTTCTGGTTCATTGAATCTAGTATGTTTACTTGGAAAGTAATTTATACAGCATAGAGATGATTATTATTATTATTATTATTATAACATTAGTTCAGCAAATGAAATTAACATTAAAAATAAAAATAATAATAATAACAGCCTTAATAATTATAGTAATATTATAATTACAACTATATTCGTACGGTAATAGGTAAAGCAAACTGTTCCCAACACAGGTTATGAACGCCTTTGGAGTTACAGAAGGATGAGGCTCACAGATTTTTATAAATTTGGGGCATGAAGCTGGTTAAGGTATCGCACCGACCACTTTTATCCCCAGGATTATCCCGAGTTCACATTTGTCTTAACAGTCAACACAAAGACCAAAGTGCCACCAGAAAAGACCAATTGAAAAATTCCAATGACCTCATCGGGAATCGAATCCGCGACCTTCCAGTCTGTAACGCAGTGCATCAACCTACTGCACCACGTTGTATCCCTCATTAGGATGGTTTGAATAGGTAATAACTACTGTAATTAATAAGACAAAATTAGCTGTTGCCAGAAACTTAAATTCTTACAGCCTGTTAACTTCTGCGTATATTCAAGGAGAACTATGTATTATAAATAGGGCAAGGCATTTAATGGCCATAAAATAGTGAAAAAAATGCAAAATAAGAAATGCATTTATGACCTAAAATAGGGAAAAAATGACACAAAATTGAAAAAGAATGACCAATAAATTTGCCATTATTACTTATATTTAGGTTTTTAAGTAATGACTTGCTAAAAACAATTTAATGGAGACAGTGCGTTATATATAAATTTACAATATAAAACACACTTATTTTGTTACTAAAGAAGTAAGTAGACTTATAGGCCTACTATTTGGACACCCTTAGCGGAAAAATAAATTCTTTTTGAACTGACATGCCCATCATATTGCCCCTAGCAAATATGTGTCATTTAAAAAGAAAGAAAAATAATTATTTATTGCCATAAGACAAATTGCTATCGTCTCTACAATAAACCTGAAATAAAATTAACTACGAACACTTGGCGGGGATTCTCAAATAAAAACGATTGTCTGTTGTCTGAAAGTAACGATTTGTACATGGAAAAGCTCTTCTCTACCTCCCCTGAAACATGGCCTAAAAATCCCGAAAAATACCTAAAAATGCCGAAAATTACCTAAAATTGCCAAAAATGACCTATCTCTTGAAATGAAAAATGCCCAAGAAATTCAAAAACAAATTGCCCTTAGTTAATCAATTATTTCATATTACACTTTTATATATGTTCGAGCTATTTTTTAACCTTCATATAAAAAGATGAAAAATCATCAAATGCCTTGTCCAAATTATAACTGTTCACGGAAGTTGGCGTGGATGGTAGCTAGATAGTTCCCTACAGGCCTAAAAGATACAGAAGATTCCTAGCTGGCGTTCTTAAAGATTTTACTGTCATATTAAGATTTTTACTACGGAATTTACCTCTTTTATCACCACATTCACATTACTTAATGAGGATATTCTTAAACAGACTATATTTTAGATAATATACGAAATAAAATATGGTAATAAGTCACATTCCGGTTTCAATTTTTAAACAGAATTACGTATTTTCTGGGACCCTCGAAATAGGAATGACCAACATTTTGCCTAATGCTTCAAGAAACTTCTAACATTAAACATTATAGTCAATCTTATTTTAAATTTCAGTCTATTATCTACAATATTACCTCACACTCTGCATGTTCTTCAGTATAAATGAATAATTTTCTATTTTAGCAACACAAAGCCATTTATGTTTATCTCTGTATAGGAAGAAACATGTTGTTTCTACAGTTACTACATAGTATTGTTACATTGAATACAGTCTGGTGGTTTCCATGCTTACGTTTTAACATTTGTTGGTATTTCATTAGTCTGAGGCACCGATTTTTTAAAATATGTAGGCATATAAAGAAAATGAGGCATAGAACTATAAGCATCAATCAGAAATTTCACTGTGAAACGTGCGGATAATGTGTAGTGCCCAGATATGCAAAATGCATATTTATTGTCAGACTTCAAAACATAAGCAGACAAGTATTATTTCACTATACACTCCTTGACAAGCAATTTTATTTGATAGTGCTTATTTTGCTTATTCTGAGAGAACAATTATTTTGATTGCTTATTTTATGATGTTGAATTAAATTAGCATATTTTACTTTAAAAAGTCACATTATACTACTAACTTCACTCCTAGATATCATTATCAAAAGTTTCCTTTTTCGTCGGCTAATACAATTACTGAAAAATCCGGGTTGTAAAACACCATCAGATTTCTAAATAGATTTCCGGCGGAGAACCAGACAGTGAAAGAATAATTGTGTTGCTTTTCACATGTGCCTGTGACGTCCTGCGACGAAAGTACCTTTCCACTTTACAAATAGTTCTTCACTGACAGACGCACACAAGAAAGCCTGCGGATAACCTCCTTACATATTGTAACAGCCGTAAATGAGATAAGATTTCTACGAAACCACTAATTTATTTTATTTTCAAGTAATTCGTTTTTTGCTTATTTTGGTGCTTACTTCTTATATTTTCTTATTTTACTGTTTTATTTTGCTTATAAATCTGGGCTCTAACCATACTTGACCATACTTTGGACACGTAGAAAAACTAAAAGCTGGATTATTTTTTGGCCCTCAAATTGACAGCTCATAAATCATAAACGACCGTACAGTTTGTGATAATAACAATTTTGTGAAAGACCGCATGTTATATTGTTATTGTAATGTTAGTGTAATGTTAGTATGTTGCTTTTTTCTTCACATGATTTAGAAGCTACAAATAGGCACTGTTTTTATTTATATTAAACGTAAAGTGGGATAATATGCATAGGCCTAATGGTAATACCATATCTCAAAAACTAAAGCTGATAGGGCAAAACTAATGGCACATTTGGCATCAGCGACTTAAATATACCCAAGAATAGGTATAAATTCTAAGGCACCAAAATGGCTGTTGGTCTGTGTAATAGATCATTAGTCATTACTAAAATTTAAATTACAAGGCTTATGGATTCCAATAAGTGAAGAAACTGAATAACAAAAAGTAATGCACAAAACATGGCAAAGTTCAGCTTTCAAATATACCATATACGGGAGCCGGTAGAAAATGAGGACGAATTACTGGGGAAGCTGCAAAATGTTTAGACACATTTAGTTAATTAATAGTCTTACCAGTACTTACCAGCAACTTCAAGTTCGGAATGCGGCTTATGTGAGCAAGATTTCGGTGTCAAGTGTGCAGTTACGATGTCGTAACGAAAACACCCGCGTCAAATACCAAACATCGCCTTAAGTGCTGTTCAGTTCTGAAGTGTACGTACAGCTAGTCCTCCACTTATTGCCGCTATCGTCCTAATCAGTAATACTTGAAGAGGCAAACTGTCTAATCTTGCAGCTAATTGCTGTATTAATTGTCATTATCACTTCAACCGAGACAAAACTCAGATCTAATGTGTTTGTACAGACATTACACTTTCTCTTCGGAGAGGACTGGCGCGGAGTAGAAAAATATTTTACCAATTTCTTGGAAACAAAAATAAATTACAGATTCAAGGAAACTTTCTGAGTTCGGAATTTCAGTACCGGTATTGTAAGATTTTCTTATCACTAAATCATCTTGATGGGAGACGACGAAACAAAACATCAATAAACACATGGTACTAAAAAAATCCATCATTTATGCTAATATTGAATTGCCAATGCCTGATATCATCACACTCATATTGCTCATTTTCAGGCCATCCAGGTCAGATTTTCTTATCAAAAAATCATCCTGGCGAGAGAAGAAAAATAAAATAAAAATATGAATAGTAAAAAAATAAAAACTAATGCCAATATTGCATTACCAGTATCTGATACTTAACAGCAAGCTCATTTTGCGCACATTTTGGCTTTATTCGGGCAACTTAATGCTACGCTCCAGTTTCCTTCGGACATCTCTAGAAATTCTTTTTTGTTTCCTTTTTTGAGCCCAATCGGATTGCATTTGAGCCATTTTCGATCATCTGCGGCAGCAATTGGAACACCTTCTTGCAACTAGGGCCTCGTTTAATTGCCTTCTTCTTCTTTGGGAATCTTGGGTAAAATTCAGTCCCTTTGGGAACATTTGGGCACGTTAATCCTATTGATACCCATTACTCACATTTTGGCACCCCTATGCTCCTTCCAGATACATTCATGGATTGACTAACTTCGGGTACCTTCAGGCTTAACCGTCATAAACCTTGGAACTGTCTTTATCGAAGACTCTCTGGGTAAAGTTATGTATACCAATGGATTTGATCAGAGAAGAGATAGACGTAATGAAGACCGAAAAATTATGTATGGAACGGTACCAAGTCAAATAGAAGTTCTTCGTGGATATCTAGTCGTTCTGTTTACCGTGGTAAATTTGGGTAAAACACAGCAATCGGTTTCATTAGGGAAACATTATTGCAATAATCCTACATAGAAAATTAAAATAAAACTTACCACAAACAGGCTATTGATCTTATCGCCCACCGAATAACTTCTCCCGCTGTCCATTGTGTCAGGGCGTCCAAATCAAACCAGTGAAGTCGGCACTGAAAGTAGAATAGAATATTATTAATTATAATAATGAAAATCATTTGTACATTGGTTGTATTCGAATTATTAATTGAAAATAAATTAATCTACTGGCTCTCTTGAACCTCCAGATCCTTAGTCAGCGAAGCAAAGCGGTCACCACTTGTTATAGACTAAAATTCGCAATTATTCAACTCGACATAAGTTAAGGTTTATAAAAACGAAACACATAATAGACTACATATATTTTCATCAAATAGTTTAATAGAGCACTGAGAGAACATATTATGTCTTTGTTTTCTAGTATTCAGGAGGAGGGTTAGGAGCCTGTCTCCTTTATCACAGTAATGAATTTCATTTAGAAATCATATTGATGACCATAAAATAGTAAAAAAATGCATTTATGACCTAAAAATAGTGAAAAAATAACACAACATTTTTAAAAAAGACTAATAAATTTTCCATTATTACTTATATTTAGTTTTTTATAGTAGGCCTAATAAACATTATTGCTAAAAGGAATTTAACGGATGACAATGAGTTATATATGGATTTACAATATAAAACACACTTATTTTATTACAAAAAAAATCTATACTACTTGGACACCCTTAGCGAAAAAGAAATTCTTGCCGAACTGGCATGCCCATCAAATTGCCCCTAGCAAATAAGTGTCATGTAAAAAGAAAGAAAAAATAATTCTTTATTGCTACAAGACAAACTGCAATGGTGTTTATAATAAACGTGAATTAAAATTAACTATGAACACTTTCCTGAGATGGAAAACCTTCTCTACCTCCACTGAAACATGACCTAAAATGCCGAAAAAGACCTAAAAATGCCGAAAGTTACTTAAAAATGCTGAAAAGACCTAAAATTTGCCAAAAAATGACCTATGTCTTGAAAATGAAAAATAAAACAAAAAATGCAAAAACAAATTGCCCTTATTTAATCAATTATTTCTTGATACACATTTATACTGGGTATATATTCAAGCTATCTTTTAACCTTCATATAAAAAAGATGCAAATGAACAATGCTACTATATTCTTTTGTAGATAGACGACGGTTTGGGACGAGGCCTTCTTAAAATGGCACCAACACTGCACCACGTAGGTCGACAGTATTTTGTCTTCCTTTCCTTTGGTATCCTCTACAGGTACATTCGAACTGAGTTACATTTTATAAATACATTAACATCCCTCGGCACAAGGTCACTAAAGGCGAATTAATCAATCTGGTTTGTTCTATCAGTCCGTTGTTTGCGTTATTGGATTGTTACGGTTAAAAGCCTTCCATGCACTAAACAGGCCGCGAGTGAATGGGATTCGCATGTGATGTGGGTTGCGTGACTGCGGGCGTTTCCATCGACACAAGAGCTTATACAGCTTACAAAGCAGGGGAACCCATACCGGATACCTCTTTATGTGAAAATTGTTCATGGCTTTATTGAGAGGAATTGGTTCCTGTTCACAACAATTTCCGAACTCTCGTTTTATCCTATCATATAATAGCTCGATATCACGATTCTGGTCAAAATGAATTTAATGTAATTTATCAAGCTTTAGCACGCCAGATTACAGGGTGAAAGAGAGCGAGAGAAATAGCGAGAAAGAATATCAGACAGAAATAGTCTAGACAGAGATAGAGTAAATAACCGTCGGCCGCAAAACTCGTTAATATACGACTTATTTATTTGGTTTATATCTTCAAACCAATCTGATTTATTTTAATTAGCACAGGTATAATTTTACTTTAAGGAAATACGCATATGATTCTGGAAAATAGATTTGGAAGTTGGGGATAATCTATTAGGGAAAACATCCATTCCACAAAAGATGCCTTTAAGATTTTGGAGGTCAAAAATGGGTACGGTTGCCAACCCTTGAAAGGGAAATAAGGGATAATAGTGTAAAACAAAAGTGAAATTAAGAGATAAATGTAAAAAATAAGGGACCCTAAGTTTACTACTCGTACAGCACAAAGAATGGTGATTTATAGCACTGTTATAATATTCTCTGTGAAAAATATATTAATCACTCTGTAAACACTCCTACCAATACAAAAATAAAAAATAAAAATCAGGACAGATGTTTTACACACGAGAAATTACAGTGCTTTACAAACAATCATAGGCGTAACCAGGCCGACCATATGGGGGGGTTATAACATCCGCGGGGTCTGGGGGGTCCGGGGGTCCTCCCCCGGAAAATCTTAAAAATTAAGATGCACAATAACGAGTTTTAAGCTTCCCACGCCTTATACTCTTATTAAGTAATTTATAAGCAGACTTAAAAACAATTATACAATTTTCCTTTTTTTAATCAATGGGGGGGGTTCAAACCCCCAACCCCCCCCCTCGTTAGGCCTCTGCAAACAATTACCTTTTAAATTATTTCAGGCTTGCTAGAATTTGACAACAGATCGTGCTTCTTTCTGCATACCTTTGTCGGTTTTACAAAAGTGAAAAATTCCTTACAACTATAATTAAAATTTACAGTAACCTGAGCTCGGCTTTGATTAGATCTACACCTCTCCTATTCCTTGTGTCAGACTATTTATTGTTCATTAATGAAAAAAAATCTTCCTGGTCTTGCATTTCTTCCAGACACACTGAGAACAAACCCAACCATTTCATACATGACCATTGTAAAAATATCGTACCAAAACAAATTTAAAAGAATGAAGAGCGGGAATTCTGGAAATCAGGACATATCTCGAAAAATATGGGACGCAGGATTTTCTTTCCAATTAAATGAAAGTACAGAATTTCCCGGAAAACACGGATAATTGGCAACCCTAAGAATGGGTCATCACACTACTTTCTTACTTCAAACGCAGTTGAACGATTTGATTAGTCTCGCGTGCACATGAAAATTAGATGCAATTTTTAACAACCATTTCAAAATCAACGTTTATGTGCGTACTAAGTATCTATTATGAGTTCAAATTTACCAGAAATAATTTAATAGTCCTTGTATTTTCGATAACAATCAAATTTTGAAAATAAAGTTTAAAGTAAACAAATGACTAGAGAACTTCTGTAAGTATACTTTTAAAGTCGAGTACAATTAAAAACTGTTATAATATTTTAATGGTTTTGTCATTTTGTTATATCATAACCTCGAATACCTTTAAGGAAGGGTTCAACATTCAAGATCATCACAAAAGACATGTTTTCAAGTAATAGTGCTAAACGCTTGTATATTCTCTCGTATGTTTTAAAGCATGTAATACATCAAAATTAAGTGCCTTTAAGTTTGCATTTATAACATTAATATAATTTAATGTGTACTTAAAACATCAAATTTTACTCAATAATTTGATTCCTATAGAGATGATTCTCACTAGAATGTTCTAAAAAGGTCGTTTATTTTCTTGAAAGAAAGAAATTAAAGGAGTTAAGAGAAAAACTAATCAATCGCACAAATAGATAAAGACAAGGAAAACAAACAGGAAGATTTAATTTCGCCACTAAATAACCACATAGATTAAATATTGAAGTAACAATCTTAGCTGTTAATGTCACCAGACTCATCACGACTGTTTTGTTCTCAACCAATCAATGACGGAAGTCCATTACAACAGGGAGAGGCAGGCGGTCTATTCCGATGGCATGTGCACTTATGACATCTTGGCAAATCCACCCCAAGAGCGAACACAACACGCAAACTGTAGTCTTCATAATTACAATCCCCACCCCTCAGCTTGAAACTTGCAAATTACTTTTCCTTCATTTCCACTCTATGGGAATAAATGTGACTTCTCAGCTGGGCATAACGAAAGACAGTCCATGACCATGACATTACGTAGATAAGATTTTACTGCGAAGGAAATAGCGATATATTCCTTTCTCTTTCACGACAGATTTCGTTCTTGCTGTAGACTCTGCTGTGTCCAAGACAATATGGGTAATAATTTACATATTACTTAATTATTTAATGTATAAAACAGGACTGCATAGAAGTAATCAAACTGTAAACAAAAAGGGAAACTCAAAACGAATAGTAGCTTACATACTATTAAGTGAAAAGGAAGAATGTAAATGAAAGAAAACAAACAAAGAAGGAAAAAGGAAAGAAAATGGATACAAAAAGGAAAGAAAAGGAAGAAAGGCAGTCAAATTCACAGAGAATAAAACAAAGTAAACTAAGAAGTGGAATACGAAAAATAAATTTAAAAAGGAATAGGTATGCAGTAAAGAAATATAGTATCATAATGAAGATTACGGTATATATACATTTTATATAACATTTTTAACTTAGACTCCAGTATGTGGAAAAATGTTAGGTGCTTTAGAACAATGAATAAATAAAAATTGAAGTGCGTGTAGTAACAAACCTGTATACAAGTACGTTACGACTCCACTGACCTTAAGAGGCCTAAGTAATATTTAAATATTTGCTGTAAAAGGTAAAAGGCTGAAATATGCCTTTTGCACTGAAAATTAAACTGTTTTATTGTATTCGACTCTGAATAAAGATCAATAAATAATTTTCTTAGGAAAGTCGAAAATAAGTACTGAATAGCTTATTTATAGCGTTACTTTTGTTTCGGGATAAAAAAAATTAAAAATTAAAAAATAAAAAAAAGACCGTATTTGCTATCTATATCATACCTGCAACTTTTTACGAACTTCTACCAGAATCTAAAACCTTGGCCAAATCCAGCAATCGGAAATGACCGAATGACATGGAAAAATATTGAAGCAATCGGATGTATTATGCTTTGGGGTTGCTGTGAACACCTGAACAGTCCTTATGTAAAATATAACTAACTAAGAATCGTACGAAGATCGAGTGCTTTTCCTTTTATAAATAAAACTAGAATCTGAATAACATACAAATAACCGAGCGAGGTGGCCGAGATGGTAACATCTAGGACTCGCATTCGGGAGGTCCCAGGTTCAAATCCAGAGCCCGGCCAATTTGACAAAGGCTTTTTCATGGTTTCCCCAGTCGTAAAGGAAAATGTCGAATTTGATATTTAGCCTACATACCATGGATCATCCTCACCATTCCACCCTGTATCATATCCATTTATATTAATATCAGTTGAAATTTACTTCATAAAATACACTACCAATAGAAAATAATGGATAATCATTGGTTCCATGGCCTACGCTACTGAATAGACACAGATCCCGAACTCCTGATATGACCTCGTAGCTAAAAGGAGTATAAATACAGCTGAAATTTTTAAAAATACAAAAAATCAACTGAATGTAGCACAAATCGTAGTTTTATTCCAAGATGCAAAACCAACTGATAAAAGTGTATCGGGAAGAAAATAAAATAACATGAGCCGATGAACTCTCGCAGTCATGAGAAGTCTAATGTAAATGAAGGGAGGAATCCTGCACGAGTTCTTATGCAATTTGTCCTTTTATATGATTTGAAAGGAATGAAACGTTGTCAGATGAATTAGTATTAATGATCAAAATAATTACGTAATTAGTGAATTCGTAGTAGGTCATGGATAAGATGCCATCGCGACCGTGAGTAGCCGCTTCCAATGGTTACACAGTTTCTCGGAATTTACTGTTCTGTTGTGGATTGTGTTAATTATTATGTCTCTTGGTTTTCACGTAATTTGTCATTTCTAGGTTGTGACGCAAAGAGCGACACATTTCCACTTTTTTGATGCCATGTGTTTGGGATTAAAGTTGATCAAATGAACGTGGCCTTCTCCCTTGGTTTTTCGTTTTAAGATAGGCATATACAGTCATTTCATAATTACGGGTGGGACATTCTAGCATATTATGAAAAATATTTTTGTTTATTATGTATCATAAATAATAAACTAGATTTGCTATTCATGTTCTGTAAAA
This sequence comes from Ectobius pallidus, assembly GCA_964059195.1. Classification (NCBI taxonomy): domain Eukaryota; kingdom Metazoa; phylum Arthropoda; class Insecta; order Blattodea; family Ectobiidae; genus Ectobius; species Ectobius pallidus. Next base: position 128,083,410 of record CAXKWD010000005.1, read on the forward strand.
TTTACAATGCCTTCTCCTCCACACTACATGCAAAGCATTATTTAAAATTTATTTAAAATATTTTTAAAATTTGTTTTTTCAAAATCTATTACGGGTGGGACATAATTTGGACAATGATTTGAATGATGCACAAAAACAGTTCGTTTGCTGCTCTGCTATTATTGTTAGGGCATTAATGTTGTTATTAATGAAGATATGAGGGATTAATTACAAATTATAAACTGTTTCCAGATTGTCAGAACATTTATTTAACTCATCGATAATAATAATTTAATAAAACTATCAGCATTACGGGTGGGACAAAAAGTCACTGTTTGTTATTTAACATAGTAATTAACCACACACACTTGTTGAAGTTAATCTTACGCCAAATTGTACCTTAAGATGTAAATTTTCTCAAATCAAAATGGACATAGCTGATTACCCTTGACTACATGGTATTAAAGAGTGTTAAAATCATGCCAGTGCAAGATCTTAATTCCAAGCCCATGAATATTTTAAGGTCAGCCGAAATGTTGTTTACTTCCTAAAAGACTTTCTTTCGTACTGCCAGAAACCGTAAAGTAAGAATGCCATAATAATAACTGCCTGTAGTATACACGCAAACAAAGTGACTGAGATATCTTCCTTTTACAAGCAATAATTTGCTACGTAACTTTACACCTAAAGCAAGTGTCAATAACAAAGGCAATTTTATCGTGGGACATAACGCTCTTAGAGCCTTAAGGGAAAGGTCAGCGCTGTAATAAAACCATGCCTGGGTATGGAACAGGTTGGCTGAGAAATGGAACCTTCCACCTTTAAGACTGATAAACACAAACTCCCTACAACAGCCCATAATTCTTGCACGGTAACTCTAAATATGTATTTATGTTTATTTGGAGATATGGAGCTAGATAGCGAGAAAGGACAGAAAGAAAGAAAATGGAAAAGCGAAAACGAGAGAAGGAAAGGAAGAACGAAATGAAAGAGAAAGAGTCGAAAGTCTTAGAGACAGCAAGGGAGAGGGAGAGAGAGAGAGAGAGAGAGAGAGAGAGAGGGGGAGAGAGAGAGAGAGAGAGCGATAAATATATATATATACAATATAGAATGAGGGTGCGAGAGTTTTAAAGTGATAGAACTGTTTCCGGACGTGTATTGTAAATTGTTAAAATCGTCCCGAAATAGGCCTATATAAAATATATATATATATATATATATTTAAATATCCACTTTATACCCTAAAGTATTTAAATATAATATAATACCACCCTCAATGGTAAAACTAAATTCATTAATATAAAATACATGTTGGTGAGAGAAAATATTTAACTAAATTTAAGTAATAAAAAGTCGCTGTGTCGTCATTAATATTGTGTCATGTAAGTGGAAAAACTTTACAATTTCACAGATTTTAACCTCGGATAACTAAGATGGTGCAAGTCCAAATTGGTAGTAACTAGTGAATAAGTGTTCATGGGAGAGAAAGGTTTGAGTTTCATACCCTAGACAGTAGGATGGACTGTGAAATAGAAATTTTGCCGCAATAATTAATTGTCATATTAATTATCCATTTCATACAATGCTCTTGTAAGTAAATAGAAATTACTTGGAAACAATCTATAGAAATGCCACTGGAAAATATCTCCTCTGCTTAATCATCTCGACATGGTAAATCTGCAAAATCGCATATTGCTGTTACTCTAAGTAAGAATGAAATGTATTAATTTATTTTAATAGTTATTTTGAAATTTTGATTATAATTTATCAATGAATTCTTGTGGATGTGTTCAAGAAAATAAGGTCTATACCTTTATAATTATTAGCCCTTAAAGGCACTCAAAATATATGTATTTTTAAAAATCTCTACTCTCAATAATTAGATCAACGCTTTTGTTATTGCTAACTTAAAAATGATGTTGAAATAGTCCCACCTTCTTTCGTAAATTAGAAATTTACTGGATTGTTAAACTATGTCAAGAGGCAGCTCTAAGTGTCGAGGATGCATAACTTTTCTTTTTTAAATCCTATGTTAAAAGTAATCGATTTTAGGATGTAGGCCTACTTTTACCCTTCTGCATAATTTGTATAGACCTATTGTATCATTCTGTCTAAGGGCCTCTTTAGATCCCTGTCTTGAAAAACAAGCAGCCTATTTCACATAAACGTGATTAGTGTGAAATACATAATATATATATTATTTAAAATGGCCATCTTCAAAGAATACCATGAAATAATCCGTTTAATTTTTCATTCCCTTACTTGAGAAGATATATTTCCCGAAAATGGCTCTAACGATATTCCTTAATCTGTGAATATTAACTTCGGATGTAAATCCTCATAACTTTCGTCAAATCTCTACTTTTTAATCATCTAAAAGTCAGAAGTGGGAAGCTATGAAAGAGAATATTAAACAGATGGCCTTCCATTAAATCCAAAAGACCCATATCTAACTGGGCTAAATACTATCACACAAACAGTGATTTATTGACATTTTGGCTCTACATTTATTTTTGTTATACTGTCATACAGCTAGTTTGTGAAAGTGCTTACATGGTAAAAATAATACAATAGAACCCAAGGATGAGATGATGTCACAGTCAAGAACGAAACAATAGAGATCAAGGAAATGTAAGGAATTGAGGGGACAAACAAATCTGCCTTGGAATATCATAAAACTGCTTTAAATGACCATAATAAGGTCATCCAATATTAACCCAGGGCTCATGGTTCCAAAATAGCATTTTTTCCCAAATATTGATCATTGTCTCTAAGTAAAACTACAGTGAATTTGCGCAGGGCTTCCACAGAAATTTCAAAATCAATTTCCCTGACTTTTCCCCGACTTTCCATAACCAGAAACCATTCTTACCATTTCCTGACCACATGAATATGTTTTCAAGGTTCTTTACAAACAAAACAAAATAAAATCCAGCCTTCTCCATCCACATAACAAAAATAAGAAATGATTAGCTCAAGTACTGAAACGAAAATTGTTTAGTGTGGATTACAGCAGACTGGAGCAAAACAAGTCTCCCTCATTTCGCTTACTGGGGCTATTATTTTTCTTGACTATCCGATTATTTTTTTTACAAATTTTCCTGACCTTTTTCTTTACTTTACGAAATTCCTCGACTTTCCCTAACCGAATTTCAAATTTCCTTACTTTCATTTATTTTCTTTGACTTTCCAGAGTATGGACACCCCGATGGGTACCCGAATCTGACTGTCTTCGTCGACAGAATTTCAATTTTCTTACATTCTGTACTCGTATCATAGGTAGGCTACAACGGGTCGAGAAAGTATCGTATTATGTACGGATACTGAAAATCGGTTGCAATTTTTCAGCATTGTCCTTATAATAAACTTAGTCCAAAAGTGCTCTTTTCAGATAACATTTTCATGATCTCGCCACCCCTCTCTCTCTCTCTCTCTCTCTCTCTCTCTCTATTCATCTATCTCTCATAGTGTGTGTGTGTGTGTGTGTGGCATGGGTGTGTGTGTGTGTGGCATGGGTGTGTCAGTATGTCAGTCTGTCTCAAAAACGGAAAAACGTGTGAAAATAAAATGTTAACTTTGGGTTAAGCACCTTTCGGGAAGTGATGTGAAGCATGTCGACTTCCCTTACTGCTGATTTGAAAAAAGGTTTGTGTTTTGTGATTTTGTATGAATTGTGTATCTTCAAAGCTTACTAAAAGAAAGAAAGAAAGAAAGAAAGAAGAGAGGGGTGATAGATGACTGGAAAGAAAGACGACGAGAGACAAAAAAGACAACACAGAGAAATTACAATTAGGTATTCGTGAAAGTTCATAACGATTCAGATTATTTACACACCTCGGGTAGGTAATCAGTTTCCTCTGATTGAATTGGATTATCATCGCTAACTTCAAATAACTTTCTTTGGATGTAAAGTGGGGAAATCTAAGATTGAATTTTATCACTTTGCTTATGAAGATGGTTACTTTCTGAATACTGAATACACTCATGGTGTTCGTCCGAATCTCTAAGAATTTTTACATTACTTAATAATACGATAAAACTAACAAAATACAAACTTTTTCTTTAAAGGTGTGCGTGTAATTAGTTGATACTTATTCCATGTGCTAAGTTATCTTAAAAACAATTGGTACAACAAAATAACTGAGCAAGTTGGCTTTGGTTCGCATTAGGGAAGACCCGGAGTCAAACCCCAATGCCTCTTGCTTATGAAGATGGTTACTTTCTGATTACTGAATACACCCATGGTGTTCGTCCGAATCTCTAAGAATTTTTACATTACTTAATAATACGTTAAAGCTAACAAAGTACAAACTTTTTCTTTAAAGGTGCACGTGTAATTAGTTGATACTTATTCCATGTGCTAAGTTATCTTTAAAACAATTGGTACAACAAAATAACTGAGCAAAATGGCTTAGTGGTTCGCATTAGGGAAGACCCGGAGTCAAACTCCAATGCCTCTTGGGCTTTTTCATATTTTCCCCAATCGTTAATGCAAAGGCTGGATTGCATAGTTGTTTATCATGATTCAACGCCACTATTTCATCTTATATCATAAAAGTAACTGTTGCCGTTAAATACAATGTTCAATAAGATATATCAAAGTTTGTTAACTAGATATGATATACAATAATAATCACAATCTAAAAATTCAGTCAAATTATAAAAACTAGAAATCAGTTTAAATCATCAGAAGACATAACACACAGCAATAGAAAACAATTGCACATCAGTAGTTACCACTGCCTATTCGTGATATGATCTCGATGTTGAAACTTGCATAAAAATATAAAATAAAAAGCAGATAACTGTCAAAAAGAAATCGCCATCGGTATTTGTCTCCTTCTGGTCTATATGAAAATTAATGTAAAAAGTAATAAATCGGTAGTGTTTACTGACATTGAACTGCAGATTACATAAATAAATCATATAAATGCCCATAGGCCTACCGTAGCAATCTATGGCGGCAAGCCGCCCCCCCTCCCCGTGTAAGTTTTGCCACTTTACCTTCAAGACTCCTCAAAACTCCGCCTTATCAATATGTTTAAAAGTTTACACATTTACGAGGCGAAGATTCCGTATACGTCAATAAAGCTTTTTTTTACCAGGGGTATCCAACTGATGGACCGCGGGCTGCGCATGGCCCACGATGTTAGTTTGAAAAATATATTAACTCAATATACTTTCTGCTAAAATATAGTGTAATATTCCTGGAGGAACAGGAGAGGTTTTGGAGGAGACTATCATGGATGGGGTTGATTTTGCAGTTAATAATTAATTAGCGGAAGAATTACAGCATTTCTTGCAACCTAAGTGGACATTCCAACTGTAGTAAATGCAAGAGAACGGTCCCAATTTGCACATTAAACATTGAAAACTGTCTGCTATACTCTTTTCAATTTTTTTAAATTTATATTATTAAATATTTAGGTTTTGGAAAATAAATTATTAATGTAATTATCATTTGAAATTCCATTGTATTTATTAAGTTTCTTTCGTTCTATCTTCGTGTAACAGGCCACTAAATGACAAGGTACGATTCAAATAATTTTAGAAATTCAAGTTAAATTATGAAAATCGGTATTTCTATGTGAAATCCTAATAGGTCTAAATGTTATAACTTAAGAAAATAAGATTTCTTCAAGATTTCTTTTAGAAAGTTCTAAAACGAAACAACGTTAGGCACAAATTTCACTTAGTTTAAACTCATTATCTACAATTTGTCTCATTTTATCCCCCCAAAACTGTGCTGCTCGCCAATCAAATCTTGGACATAATATTGATCCTCAGACCTTTTGAAGTTGGAAAACCCTGCTCTATACTTTCCCCACTTGAATTAAATATATTGTTCTTCAAAACAAATCGTGCAAACCAACAATTACTCCAATGCTGCCAATAAGATGATATTATGGACTTATATAAATAAGCAGTTAAATAGACTGTTCCAGTCCAATCTTCTCATACTTTATTGCAGAGTTGACCTTTCCCTTCAAATGAATAGACTCGACTTGCAATATCGTAGTTTGTGCATACAGTCTCGACTAAATATCACGAAGGTTTACAGCTACCCTATCCAGCAGTATTGATATTATTCACTAAATTAAGTCTTGATTTTTAACGGAAGTAAAACTGACAAAGATGACGCTTTCTTTTAATCCAGTTAACAAATTGAGCAGTCCATACCTTGCAATCATATCTTCGGTTCAAGGTTGGCTACTATTATCCAAACGTTTGTTTCAATCAACACGCTATGTTTAATAAACACGTTTAGAGACACGCTAGAGTCATTAGCTGAAGAAAGTGTCACTTACGAATAGTTAAAGGGAGCTTCCCCACCACACCCCCTTCAAATTGTAATGGTAAATGTGTTACGTTCAACCTCTTATATACCGTACCCAAATGATGATCGCTAATCATAACTTGCAGAAATTGTGTAACAGTGCATAAGGAGAAACAAAAATGGTTGATGCTGTACATGCATAACAACCGACAAACTTTTCCTGAATTATTGTTGGTTCACTTATTACCCCCTGGACTAATAAATCGGAGACTCTGGTTCAAATCTTTCCTGTTGGTTGCTTTGTTTGTTTGTAAGTTTTTATTAGACTAGTTACTGAAATCTCATATTTCTTATAAAATCACAATCATATAGGCTGTGTTACTTTTGTTGTCAATTTATGCTTTTTAAAACAAATACTGGTCAGTAAGTATGAGTGACGGAGGTATCAATCGAAATATTTTTTCACTTAGGTCTGACTAATTTTCATATTGTTGAGTTTTAATAAGTATTTTGGCTGAAATGTTTAATTTCAAAACAAAAGAATGGCGTTATTATAGAATCATGAGTTACAAGTTCATTACTTTCATAACGGAAAAGAGATTAATACTAACAGAAATATATATTTTAGTTCATGGCCCGTGTGGACAGCTGTTTCATATGTAATTATTTTTAATGTTGATTGAAACCGAAATTAGAGAAGTGATAACGATAAGATTATATCTATCAGTTCACTACGAGTATAATTAGAATGGTTGAATTGTACCTGACTCAGTGCCCAGCACAACACAAACTCCATACTCCATAGCAATGCAACTGCAGCTGCTATTGTCTCTCTTTCTTTCTATTTTACTTTCATTGTTTCTATCTTTAATTATCTCTTTCTTTCTAAGCAGCAACCTATAGGAGTAGTTCACATTAACTTTAATTGATATCCGAGCCCTAATTATCATGCAGTTCATGAAGTGCCGGACAGATTATCTTTTTCCACACCACAATCTTAAATCTGTGTTGGAACATTTCCGCCACCTCGATCCTTTATTTCTATTATTAATAATGGAGCAACCATACTGACGAAATATTCAATCCAGCATTTTAAAGCAATAAACTGATCGTGCAAGAAGATTCAAATCGTAATACCCGAATAAATGTGTCAGCATAACTGACATTTCTGAAAATTATTGACAGAAATTACTTCAGTATTGAACTTACATATTATACTCAGTTTTATTATCTCATGGTAGGTTAAGTCTTAGGTTAAGATAATGCACATTGTGCGCGATTCCTTAATTATTATCTCATGGTATAACTTAATGATCAGGGCTTCCGAGTATCAACTATGGAGTCCAGGTTTGATTTCAGGATTTGCCATGGGAAATTCTTTCATAGTCTAGTATGCAAGAATTTACAATAGGCCTGCCTCTTCTAATTATAAGTTCGTGTCATTCAACCGCGGTTAATAGGTGTCTCTCAGCTCGAGAAATAGGGCTAACTTTCGCCAGTCGGGAGGGAATAGCATAAACCTGGACCGGTTAATGATGAGCTGGTGACATTAGGCAGAAAGACATGGAAAAATTATTCGTGTAGCGATTAAGAATAACTTCAATTAAATTTATACACTGGTAATAAGGCATTCATCAACTGAAATCATCACGGGGCACTAAGTTTGATATATATGAGGAAAATTTTCTTGCAATAGTTGTATTCCATAAATGACCAACTAACCCACGGACAAAAATCCTCACATTTTACAGAAAGCATTATGCAATTTATTAATCTTAATCTCAGCTTTTATGCAATTTTTAAGGCAACCCATCAAACGTCAATAGCGGCGAGAAGGCTAAACGTTGTATACAACTGAATCTGAATACGTAACTTATATATTACTGTGTTACAAAGAAGGTAGATACATTTATGCAATATCATAGGCGTAACCAGGCTGACCAAATGGGGGGGGGGTATAACATCTGGAGAGGGGGGTTCCGGGGTCCTCCCCCCCCCCCCCGGAAAATTTTAAAAATTAAGATGCACAATGACTAGTTTTAAGCTTCCCACTCTTTAAACTCATGTTATGTAATTTATAAGCAGATTTTTAAAAAAGGTGATATATCACACCCCTCGTTACGCCTATGTGCAATATTGCTCAATTATTTTTCCATCTAATATATCAAACCGGGGAATGAAATTTCTGAACGTCATTATCTTGCTCGGTATCGAATTATTTCTTTTTTTCACTATCAAGTCTCAAGTGATTCCATTATAACGGGAAATGATTTCAGTAACTGCAAACAAGGATCTAATGGCTTCGCGTCATGCACGTCACTTCAACACAAAAAGCAGACTTGATAGGAATTCCGAGTACACTACGACTACCTCAGAATTCACATGGATGCCATTTAAATATCATGTAACTCAGGCTTCCTTTCCTCTGTGTGTCTTCCTTATTGAGGTTCTTTCTTTACCTCTGACTTCTGTTCAATTATTCATTCCACTCATCTCTTCTTCATGTCATAATATACTGTAATAAAATTTTCATTGTGAGATCAAATTCACTCTTTTCCCTTGCAGATTGTCTTACTTTTTATTATAACTCTTTTGCTTTTCTCTCTGCTAGTTCTTTCTTTCATTGAAAGGTACAGTTCAACGATTCTAATTATAGTGAACCGATAGAAATTATTTTATCGTTATCACTTCTCTAACTTCGGTTTCAATCAACATTAAAAATAGTTACATATGAAACAGAACTGTCAGTCTTGAGTGCATCTACCATTTCCATACATGAGCTATTAGGATTTAGCTGTTCACACGGGCCATGAACTAAGCAATAGGCCTATTGCTTGTCCGTTATGAAACCAATGAGATTGTAACTCATGATGCTATAATAATGGTATTCGTTTGTTTCGAAATCAAATTTTAATTAAATATTTTCGAGAAAATACTTACTAAAACTCTACAATAAGAAAATTAATCAAACCTAAGTGAAAAACCTTTCCATTGATAACTCCGTCACTCATACTTACTGACCAGTATTTGCTTTGTAAAGCATAAAATGACAACAAAAGTAACATAGCCTATATGATTGTGATTTTATAAGAAATATGAGATTTCAGTAACTAGTCTAATAAAAACATACAAACAAACAAAGCAACCAACAGGAAAGATTTGAATTAAAGTCTCCTATTTATCAGTCCAGGGGGTAATAAGTGAACCAACAATAATACAGGAAAAATTTGTCGTTTGCCATGCATGTACAGCATCGGCCATTTTGGTTTCTCTTTATGCACTGTTACACAACTTCTGCAAGTTTTGATTAGCAATCTTCATTTGGGTACGGTATGTAAGAGGTTGAATATAACACAATTACCTTTACAAGTTGAAGGGGGAAGCTCCCTTTAATATTCGTGACATTTTCTTTAGCTAATCGCACTTCCTCTTTAAAATGAACTCTTCTGTGTTTTAAAACTTTATTTTACCCAAAGTCTTCGTTTTATTTTATTTTATTTTATTTTATTTTAAGATTATTATTATTATTATTATTATTATTATTATTATTATCTTTATTTATTTCCTTGTTTAACTAAATAGGTATAGGCCTATATATGTACATACAGCTTTACACGCAGATAAGTACACTAAAAATGTATATAGTAACAACAACTGTTCTGTTGTACACAACTTCTACTTATTATTATTATTATTATTATTATTATTATTATTATGTACCTATTATTTATTACTGTTGTGGGCAGATTTTTAAAAATAATTCCCAGGCCTAATTTTCATGCCAGTCTATCGCTGGAATTAACAGTTTATATATTGTAGGTAGAAACAGGGTAGCTGAGACATTCTGTATAGGCCAAATAGGGTCTACATACAAATTTTCTGTTCTATACTTCATAATCCCTTTTATCTTTCCTCACACCTAAACACGCGTACATGCATAAATACACACCTTACTAATCTCACAAATTTAATGTTTCCTGTTCTGACTTCAACAATCTTTATCCTTTCATTGGTTGAAGTTTTAAAGGAAGCGCACTGCTTCTCTCAGGTCAGGAAGAGTAAGATTGGACAGCTTTTCAAAACCTGCGGAAATATTTGAATTGAAGAAGCGGCTTGCTTCTAAGCGGTAACTTAACAGAATAGTAAAAGGAATATGGTGGGCCATGCACCATGTTTGGTAGACAAGATTAATTAACATTCCCCGGCAGACATGGCGTCCCTCGTGGGATAAAGACTCCCATTGGCTGCTAAGTACTCGGATCTTATCTCCTGGAATGCTCGGCCCCAACACTAGGACCAGTCATTCCTTATTTAGTCGGCATAATGCATTCCATCCGGTGATATGCCGAAATCTAGCTACTGAATGCACTGGAACCAAAAAATCTAAGATGTTGTTATCTTAAGTGTAAAATAGACAGAAGTTATGTATACCAATTTCGGGGAAGGGGGCGTAATGAATCAATATGACTTGGACTTGTAAAACAGAATTACAGCAAAATGAATATGACAATTATTGTTTACTCTCTTACCATCATAGAATAGGCCACAATGGAAAAAAAAGTTTTGCTCTTTAAAAGCGCTCAACCATATTCAGAGGTAAAACTTGTTTCAAGGAGATTTTTAATTTCAATTGCCGCACAACATTTATTCCATTTTCTAATGCTAATGATAATCGAAACAGAATACAGTACATTAGGAAACATTAGATGAGATAGGATTAAAGTGGATATAGAATTCAGTATTGAACGAAGAGAAAAACATCAATGTGATTTCAAAAATAGTTACTGAAAGATGTAATGATACACAAAGGCAGAACCATTTTGCCATAATGAGGGAAAAGAAATCTTTAGTATTCTACATCAAAATGAAGGAAATGTGGGGCATGGAAAATTATGTGAATGGTTGCTCAAATAAACAGAAATCTGGGCTGGCATGGTGGAGATTAGGGATATGGAAGCTTAGAGGGGCAAGAAGAAATTTCGAGAAAGGTCGTTGCCCATTATGTCTTAGTAATGAAGATGCAGAGCATATAATTTTTAAGTTGTCTCGAAAGTGAAACACTAAGACTTAAGTTTTTAAATAAAAAAAAATTGAAATTAAATAAAGAAGTGGCATATAAGAAATTAACTGTGACAAAAAACACAAAAACACTAAAGGAACTGGGGAAACTTTTTATATATAGTTAAAATAAAATGAAAAAAAAAATTAGTTGCTTAGAGGAAATTGTGTAAAAAATGGTAAACAGATATACTTACACAAGGTAAACATTTATTAGTATTAGTACTGATTTCCGATTTATATTATTTTGTAGAAATTCCGTACAGATAAAAAAAAGTGTGCGTGGAACGCCACGCGACAGAAGTGAAACTTCTTTTAATTTTTGGATTTTTTTCAATTTTGGATCAATGGATTTTTTCAATTTTGGATAAATGGACCTTTTAATATTGGGTTTGTGGACTTTTTTACTTTTGGATTTTTTAATTTTTTGTTTTTTAATTTTGATTTTTTTTTAAATTTTAGATCTTTGAATTTTGGATCTTTAAACTTTTTAATTTTGGAATTTTGTTTTTTTTTAATTTCGGATTTTTTAAATTTTGGACCTTTGAATTTTGAATTTTTCGATTTTTTAAATTGTTGATAAGGCTAATCATTGTTGACTGTTTTCTGTGCTGTCCGTTCCGTCACACCTCACTAATTTCGTGATGATTTTGAGGGTAACACTAATTTCGTGACGATTTTGAGCGTTACACAAGCTCTCGATTTACCCCTACCGCGGCTAAAGAAGTTTCACTTCAAAAATCGCATTATAAGCCATCGTATGGCATTGAGCACAAAACAAGCTAGAGTTAAATTAAATTACTTTCCATTTCATTAATCTGATCAGGGATATTCCCTAAGTAGCGCTTGGTGCGAAGAGATTCTTTCACGTCTGCAGGCTATAGCAGCAGCTGGATGCTGTGGGCGGTGGTGGGTGCGAGAAATGAGATCAAGGGCATGCGCTATGTGATATGTCAAATTGCGCGAGTTTTCACTTCGGTTCTAGGATAATACCGATCATATGTAGGTTCCTCTACCCAGCGGCTAACATAACAGTTATTTCAAAAACTGTTTACACTATCGCAAAGCAAGTTCTTAACCCCACTTAGGCTATATTAACTGCACGTACAAATAGTCTGCACGATATAAAGAGAAGTGAGAGAAATCTGTGCTCTGGATGCTGCTGATGATAGTGTTAATGTGTGTCGGAATGTATCTGTAGCATCAATTTGAATTACTCTGTAACTTGTTGTTGTCCCATAAAAATAACAGGCCTACGAAAGAAATAGCTTTCTATTACCCCTCAACAGTGGTTGAATGGAAAATAGTACAATCTGTACGTTTACATGCAGGAATCTAAATCCGTTCTCCGTATTGAGATCGTCATGTAAAGACAGAGTCTGGAATGAATTTTCGATCCGTCTGCAAAAATAACCCGCCTGGGTATGCAATTATTAACTGTACTATACATGGAATTGAATTGAACATGGTCAGTGATTAACAATGAGGGAATATTGCAACGCTGCTTTTGTTTTGAACAGCGGAAACCAAGAGACTGACTTAGATCAATTAACATAAAGAACACCGACTTAATGGTTTAATCCAATGAAGCCGCCTGGGTATGCAATGAAAAACTATACTATACTCAGGGCCGATTGATTGCCTTGCCGAATCAATTCGTCTGCACTAATTTTCATCGCTTAATAAGAGTGTCATGATAATGAAATACCTTTTTTTCTCTATGAAAAATGAATTCTAGCCACTTATGATAAATTAAACGTCTTGTAACTATATAGTTGATAGAAATGATTTCTTAAATGTTAAAAGTAAAGTCAAGTATTCCCTATACAGGGCATGGAGGCCAGGAAGGTTCCAGGAGGTTGAGGCTCCCAGATTTTAGACATTCGGAACGTAAAGATGGTAAGGTTGTCAGCCTTACATACTGGCCGCCTTTACCCCCAGGATTGCTCCTGGTACTCATTTATGTTGGAGGCTGTGGCGACCCAGGGCCATAGTGCCACCAGAAGGATTAGGCGAATTGAAAAACTCCAACGACCTCATCGGGGATCGAACCCGCGACCTTCCAGTTTGTAGCGCAGCGCCTCAACCATGTATCCCATTTCTCAAATGTACATGTAGAAATTTGTATAAAGTTGAACTATCCCCAGCTAATTAGTTTTACCTGCAGTACAAAAATATCAGAAATAATGTAAGACACTTCCTAATACCTGTAACTATATCTCTAATACATGTAGGTTTAGCTAATACCATCTGACATAGATGATGTCGCATTCCGCAAACGCTGATCAAATGTAATAATTTTTTGTAGCGTGTTAATGATGAGAAAATGTAATCAATGCAATGACTCATATAGTGGCATGCACAATCTGGTATTACAGAGTATAAGTTTCCAGGAAAGACTCTGATGAAATCTGTACCACGTAGAAGAAAGTATCTGGAAGAGTGATTGGTAAGCATGGAAATATTATAGGCTGAGGTTTATTTTCAAATAATAAATGTTTCAATTTAAAATGTTAAAGACACTAAATTCTTACATCACATGAATTCAATCAGGTTTTCAGTTTTTAATAATTTTGGTGATTTACAGTTTCTAAAGGATTTTCTCCTGTTTGCTCGTTTCATCAGCTCCAAATACTCGTAACATTTTGTAGACCTTGTGTGTTCGTATAAAATATGAACAATTGCATTACTTTTAAATTTTAAGTTACCAACTCGACCGTGTAGTACATAGCCTACACTGTATAACTGTGCTCCTTTAAAGAATTTATAACTGAAATATGACGTTGAATTACAAATATGGCCAAAATATGACTAGTACCACAAAAAAGGACAAAATGACTTTACAAGCAAAATAAAAGCAATCCGATTAGGATAACAAGCGTGCAATTCGTGTTTAATTTGTGTTTGCGGCGAGAACGGAGTTCAGGATAAAAATATGACATGTCATAAACATCCGAACCCTACTTTAATAATAATATATAAATATTTAACTTCGGAAATTAAATCCTTATTGGACAAAGAGGCCATCCAAGAGATATCTTGCGCTTATAGAAACCACTACTTTTTACTCAGATATGAAATATAGCACTTTCTTTGCCTTATGGTGCATAGAAATGGGGGAAAGTAAAAATATGGGAGTACTTGAATGTCTCACTTACCTACATAACATATTCAAACGCTATTCTGAATTGTGTGATGTGACAATGGATTGCAGAGAGAAAGTAACTCGGCGGCCTTGATTGCCAACACATGTTATACATCTGCTGGGGGTTGTTATATTGCACCATCACCATCACTTTTTGCGTGAGACTCTGCAGGAAGAAATAATGCTACAGCTACAACAATGTACCAAAATAGTATTTGTGCTGATGCTATAAGAAATGTAACGGAACAAGATACCAAGCAGGTTGACGCAAGTATTAAGGGGAACCGTGAAACTGAGAGGTAATTCTACATTCTTCACACGACCTGGAAGCAGGGCCGTAGCTAGGCGTTGGCGAGGTGAGCCCCCGCCAAGGGCGCAGGTGCAAAGAGGGCGCAAAATTAACCATGAAAAATCCCGCCTTTTTTAGGCCGGTGCAATTTATAAATAAACAATATGCATATTTTTCATTTTATCATTGCATATTGCAGAAGCTGTTTTAAAAAGTTTCTGTTCGAAAAAAATACTTTTACCTACATTAAGGTGATAAACATTTTAGTAGGCCTCAGGCCTAATATGTACTTTACTTTTGATACTAGATTTTATGATTTAATTATTTTTTCAAGTAGTTCAGTCGTCTGAAAATAAGGTTTTAGTACCTTGAAAGTCCAACACTTAGTTCATTTTCAAATTGAGGTTTAGGTTTTCTTTGATAATAACAGTGTTTTTATGTTAAAATAATAAAGAATTTTACAGAAATTTAAAGAAATTGTTCAGCGAGGGCGCAGACTTGTCAAACTCGCCAAGGGCGCAGAAGGACCTTGCTACGGCCCTGCCTGGAAGCATTTACCACATTAAACCCTAAAATTTTCAGAGCTGAAAATGTATTATATCTTGAAAAATAATTAGTGATTTTTATTGTGTTTCATGGCAAAAGGTCCTTGCGTTGCAGTTTTCAAATTTTTTGAACAAAATTGCAGATTTGATGGCTAGACAGAACAAACCAAAAAAGAACTAGAATTAGAAAAAATAGGGGCTACGGCCACCCTTGGTTTTCTTTTCGGTTGATTTGTTTTTCGTCTAAAATAATTACGTAATTAAATAACACTCAAATTTAATTAAAAACAAAAAAAATAATAAAATCATTTATGCAATCGCTCTGTTTCAACCTGAGGGAAGTAAAATGCAAGTTGAATATTATTTATATTCTAGACGCCGTGACATCTCAACAAAACAGAAGCTGTTCGAGATCCGTATATTTAATTATTATTACTATTATTTTTAATGATTCAATGATTTTCTGAACTATTTCAGACTAGCAATTACATTAAGTTAAAAACACAAAGTATGATATTTGATTAGTGATATTAATTTTTATGTAATATGTAAAATAGACAAATTTCTCAACAAAACTAAACTCTGGGCAAAAAAAAAAAAAAATGTTAGTCTGCTGCGAAATTTGGAGGAAACACCCAGAGGACCTAAAAAATCATAACTTTTTTTTTTAACTGGGAGGACTCTCTAGATTTTGGGGATATTTTAACCTTCTCCCAGTAATTGCAAACTGTCGTTATTCGTTAATGTCGGCCCTCCCTTTCAATAAGTACTGGATCTGCCCCCGTTTTGAATAGACAATACTTAGGATCAATGGACCTGAATTTCAGGGACATTTCTGGGCACCAGTGCGTTCGTTCAGCGAAAAATTGCACAAATTTGGCATTGTTCACAGAGAAACATGAGCAGATTGCTGAATATCACGAAATATTTCAAAATGACTACACAAACAAATCTTATATTTTCCATGTTATTTTATGCTTTTCATCTTCATTTAAGGCCTCCTTAGAACATAAACTAGCAAACGTATTAGTAGTGCAGTAAATTGCACAGACCTACAATTTCATAGCGATAATCACGATGACTGTAGCACGGAGGACGTCCTCGATATAGCCTACATACGCAGCTGCCGGCCACTGACAATGAGTGGGCAAAGACCTACTGCCAGAAACAAGAACAGTGACTGAGCACCGGGTTCCTGGTTTATCAATTTCTTGCTGGCCTCACATGTCCATTGAACTTTCTGCAGAGTTCACTCCTAATCTGTGAGGATAAGAAGCTTTTCAGTTCCGCTATGCCCGCATACATTGTATTTCTCTTCCCTATACATGCATCATGTTAAACGGCAAACAATAGGCCTGTTGTATATGAAAGTCGAAAAGGCAACTATAACGGTTGTGTTTTTGTACGTATTTGTATGTGTGTTTGCACGCGCGTATGTGTGGTTTTTTAACATCTGGTATTCGTAATTCTTTGAGATACAGAAAACTGATAACAAAAATGTTGTAGGATTGTTATAAAACATGACTTAACAATAAATGTTAAATGTCCCCAACATCTCTCTTTTAAACTTAGTTTAACCTCTCCAGTTGTAGGGACGTTTACGCGGCCCACGCTTCTCGGGCCTGTAGAGAGAGAAATTACCATAAGTTATACTTTTCGTATCAGAAAAAGACATGGAGGGCCTCGCCGGATGGGTGATCAGCCCAATGCCGGTGCCACATCGAGGCAACACAAACAAATAGAGATTAGACAAACCAGTCGCACACAACCACACACTTATGCGGATGAGATGAAGGTGATAATGACGGTCAAATGTTATCCTGGCACCACAAGGGCCTAAGTTTACCGAAATTCGTCTCGAAGGTGAGGATAAAACTGCACCCAGAGAACTTGACCCGACAGGAATCGAACCGGACCCACTGCGTGAGGAGAGTGAACGAATCTCCTACAGCGGTGGACAGATACCCCCAGCATAGAGGAGAAAATAGTAATATAAAACAATCTGCATTTTTAAAAAAAATCTTATGACGAGAAACACTTGCATAACTTTCTCAAAGCACGCACCTTATGTTTTTCTCTTCAAGGTCCAGCATAGAGTAGTATGCGGCCACCTAGCTCTACTGCGCATTCCACTGCCTCTACTTTCATGCAAAGAAGCTCAACATAAGCATTTAGTACTGTGCGTGAGACTGCCAGTTTATATTGTGTTCTCTTCAGATAAGTTCTCTGAAAAGTAACTTCAAATAAAATTTAAGTCTCAAACAGCAGTTACTGAACAAATTCGTAATTGAGCTCTTTTAAGAAAATCGCAAAAAAAAAAAAAAAAAAAAAAAAAAAAAAAAAAAAAAAAAAAAAAAACGAGAATACCATCAGAAGATACTCGAATGTGAAATTTCCTTTTATGATACTTTTTGTTTTCTAGCTACACTGTTCAAGAAATACTCGGAAATGCATACATAATTAGAAATTGCAGAGAAAATTTGTCCTCAGCAGGAATCTAACCTCCGTTTTAAGCTTCTTTTCGTAATATTTGAAAGTAAAAACTGATTGAAATTTAATTAATGGAATTAGAAGTTTATTTTTTAACAGTGGCAAGAGGACAAATTAAAGAAATGGGATGGTAGTCGATTCCGTCCAAATATAACTTAAACAAAACATATACCGGTACCGAGTGTTAGTGAATAACACCGAAATATTTTACCTACGTATAGAAGGGACATAGACAAGCAACTTTTATTAGGAGATATACAAGCATTCATGAACCACAGACTATTGTCTCTGTTGGACATTACATGAGAAAATTATAGGAGAAAAATTCTTCCGACACTGGGACTTGAACCCAGGACCTTTGGCTATTCGCGCCAATGCTCTACCAATGCTCTTATTAGGAGATTTTTGTTCTATGGATTCAATGTTTCCTGTTATAGCATAAAATCTCCCAGGGCAAGGCCGCCACTGACTTCTAACATTTGAAAAAAGTACAAAACAAAGGAAGTTCGTTGTTAACACTGGAGTAATGATTAAATAAACTATTGGAGTGGCGGCCAGTAATGTGATTAGTAGAGACAGGCAAAATATGAAATTTCATATTCTAAAATATGGCTACTAGCGCTCTGAAAACTCGGATCTTTATGAATCACGAAGTTTAGATGGCAATGCAAGCAAGAAAAAAGTTCATATTTCATAATATTTTGGTAAAATCTTCATATTTCGTGAAAATCTTCATAAAGCTTCATATTTTGTATGATTTGCAAATTTTTCGTTCGTTAATACTTCTATGACAAATAAATCGAGTTTTCCACATTATTGAAATGTTTTGAAAAGTTTTCCGGGAATCGCATCTCAAATCCCTATACGGAAAACTCCAGAAAGCTAAGAAATTTGGCAACACTTTCTAAGTGTTAAGAGGTACCCAACACAATTCCACTCTAATAATAGCCTACTTCCATTATGAACGGGAATGGGATTTCTAAGTATTGTTTGGAAGTAGTCACATTCCTTGCATTCCAAAAGATAACTCGACAGCAAGGGCGGGGGTAGGGAATGTTTACAGTTAGAGGAACCAGCTCACTAGCAGGGAGGAGGGAATATTCATTTATGTGTTGTTTGCGATTCGTGGTGATTTGGATCGTGTGCCTAAATCTGGAATGTGCAATTGGTGACAGAGTTAAACTGTTTTAAAACAGATGGAACGATTGTTATGTGCACATTTTGTAACAAAAGTGTTAAGTACGGAATATAGTCCTTTTTATTACCTGTGTAATATTATCTAAAGACATATTTTTACTAACATTCAAATTATGTTTACGCTACATTTGATATCTTGGGAAAGAACAAATATAAGATGCATCTTCGCATGAGACATATCCCGGCCAGTCCTCCCCCAGTGAAGCAATTCATTTTATGCCGTGATCTAGCGAATTCTTCGAGGATGAATAGGCTGACAAACCGTTGGGTACAAGGCACATATTCTCGCATTTAATATTTGATACAAGGGGCGCTCTAGAATTTTTAATATTCGGTACAAGGAGTGCTCTAGAATTTTTAATATTCGGTAGCAGTTTTAATATATTTGTTACAAGGGGCACTCTCGCATTTTTAATATTTGGTACTGTCGGGAGTGTCGGCGACAATATACAAGGATAGTTTGTCACCTGCTTCCCTGAGAAACAAAATGTGAATATTGAGTGATCGAGTGGGCAGAGCTTAAAGTGCACTTAATATTTGGCTTTCGCCGTTATCTTTATTCTGAACAAATGGGTGACTGAATTACATAATAATTTTGTTATTAATTAATTTTTTAATACTGGTATCTGCAAACACAAAGTTTCAGCTGAAACAACACACAAATAGCATTATACATAAAAAAAATGAAAATTAAAAAGACACACACACAGTTCAGACGTTTCTTACCGACAGAAGATGCACTTTTTGCCAGAAAACATTGAAAAACTGCTTTTATCTTATTGTAATAAATATTAGTTGATGTGATGTGAAAAATGTAGGTGAATAGAATATTGTGAATACTTAACGTATTAATTACCAGTTAACTAGTGTTTTTATTTTGCCCTCTCATTGTGAATATGGTAGATATTCCTTTGTGTGTTGTCTTAAATCAAATAACAAATATTCAGATGATAAAATTGGTGATTTATTGCATTTCATAATATTTTTAATTTTTTTCTTCATAATTTCATATTTAGCATAAATAAATTTCATATTTTGGCAAAATTTTCTTCATATTGTGCCTGTCTCTAGTGATTAGTCTGTACATTTTTCAGATTATGAAAACTCTAAATTACGATATAGCTGTCGATGAATGATTAAGAGTGAGGGTTATATCGATCACTAAGAAGGTATAAAGTCAATTTAATGAAAATATTATCTCTATTTCGCTTAATTATTGACTTATCAGCAACAAACTGTAATAACTTTATTGCCCTGTAGCATACACATTTTACGTCATAGAGGAAAAATCTCCTAATAAAAGTTCCTTGTCTATCGCCCCTCTATACACGGGTAAAATATGTCGGTGTTATTCATTAACACTCTGTATAAGTTACAGTTTTATGAATCCTGGACCTCTGAATCAGTTTTGCTTAAATCTCTTCAAGAGAAAATCAGAAGCACTAGTTATTAGGAATGTCTTTTTTCCATAAGACATGTGGTTGAATTCATAGAATGTGTATCTCGACGACGTCAGCCCATATGACGTCAAAGATAGCTACGCTCGTAAACTTTAAAGAAAAAACTTAATGTTGTTTAAATGAACTGTCCTCCACTAGGAATAAATTATACGGCAATCCTACACTGTTTATCCTTGTTCTTTTCGATTAAAGTTTTGTAAAGTTTTGTTTTCAATTTATTAAAACTCCTGTCCCATATTTATCCCAAGTTCATTTCTCTTGTTAATTTGTATGGTTTGCATACCTTTTGCAAAACTTGATTCATATGATCATTGAACCCTACGTTTGTTCTTCAATCTGTAAGCACAAGAACGTTGAGTTCCGTTGAGGCCACACGCGTTGCTGTTAGCCACGAACACGCTCACTTTTATCATCTTACTTCCCATTCAAAGATGTCGTCGAGACAGGGTGTCGTCCCGGAACTTGAGAGGTCACGCCCTGATTCTTTGTATTAAAATACCTTTCTTTGTATTCATATTGGTTACATCATATAATTCTACCAATAATATTTTCGTTATGACCGTAATGGCTTTCGTCTAGCCCAATAATCGTCAACGCCTTTCACACCAGCGAATCACTTATAACTGTATGTACGGTAATCCTATATAATAATAAAATAATTATACATTATTTATTATTGCAGTGGAATTAAAGTATTTGGTATATTACTATGAGGGAGAATATACACTGAAGCAATAAACCTTCGGAAGGAAATATATGCATTCATGGACCACAGATTATTGCTCTGTTTGACATTACATGAGAATATTATAGGAGAAAAATTACTCTGACAGGACTTGAACCCAGGACCTTTGGCTGTCCGTGCCAATGATCTATCAACTGAGCTAAGCCAGAGTTCACTTCACAGCGCCATACGGAACCTCTCTCTCAACGTCAGAGGATTTTTTATCCTGTAATATTCTCATCCAGATGGAATTGAATGTGGTCTACGTCCCTACAATGGGGGAGGTACCTTAAAAAATCAATATACGTCCGTATCAAAAGAACGAAGGAGTACCATATACATTATAGTTTCAATATTTTTCTTAATTAGCTGTAGTCTGTTATTATCAAAATTATCTACAATATTCCGGTAAATTCATTATCATGCTTAGCCTACTTGTACTTAGTATAAAATCCACTTTTTAATTAGTTTATTTATTTTGATGTATTTTATTTTATTAGTGGGACAGAAGGCCTTAAGTCATAGCTACACCAGATGAAAATGAAATAAATGAATAAATAAATACGTAAATAAATGGACATTCTGGAATTCGTAGCCAGGATCTGGTCCTGCCTCTCTACAACTCTACAGTAACTAGTAGTTTTAAGCCTCAAAATATTTTTTACCTTCTCTACTCATATCATGAATGACAGTACCACACAACAGTACTATATTCTATGTAGAGGTTTTCCTGAGCACAAAAAAAAAATAATGAATAGTATCTACAGTATGTGTGTGAGCGAAGAGAAGCAAGTGCCTCTCCACTTCAGTTTGAATCAATCAAAAGGGATTGTGGGACACCCCCCCCCCCCACTGGCTTAAACAATCGCATTGATATACATGTTAAATTTTAAATTATGGTGGTGAACCAATCAGGCGTCACCCCTCTCTGGTAAACTCACAATCGCACACTAGTTTGAATGCATATTCAATGTATTATGTAGTTACTGGACAAATATTTCGTAAATATTAATCATAAAAAAGCATGAAAGCAAAGACAAAGCACATATTGTCACCATAGGTGAATACATCAACACCAGTAGTTACACGGCCTAAGCTACATCCACAGATGCTAACATGACATATGGCCTCGGCCGTTAAGGCATGACAGAAGTGTTGATTTAGCCATTTTGGTGAACAATGCGATTTTTTAATTTGCATAAAAAATCAAGCATACGGTACCCTAAAGTATTACTGTCCAAAATTTTATGCCATTTGGACGCACGGAATAGGTGCTGCTGAAATCACTGTTAAATCTCCAGTGAGCTTCCAACTGCCAGTGATGTGAATATTTTTCACAATGTCCTTTGCAATGTGTGTGTAATAAAATGTTTAATCAGAAATCTGTATAGGCCTTCGTTAATTTATTTTAATATTTAATGTAGTTATATGTCAAATTTCTTAACTTTCCATTTTTCTGTGTAAAATATGTTTAACAAAAGGTATAAACAATATAAAAAATCCAACAGTAGATTTTCCAAGAAAGCATCAAAGAATCACATATAAAAAATCAGATTCGTATTTTAATATCTGTCGGAGACAAATTTCAATTTTCTTTAAAAAAAATTGAATTAACATTGAAAAACAAATTGAGATATTTAAATGAAATTTTGAACTTTAATTCTCTTTATATTTAAATTAGGTGTGCAAAACGTCAAGTTTCTAGGAAGTACTAAAACTAAAATTTGAAAAAATAAAAAACAAACAAAAAAAATTTTTTTTAAATAGAAAACCTATTAAGTCAACAGGAACATCGCACCAACAAAATGTTATATTCATGTTAAACATCATTTAAAAGTGTGACATGGCAATGGCGTTCTCTTAATTTTGCTAACGCTTTTCCAACAACAAAAATCGTCCTGCGCGTTTTTTGAAATAATGGTTGAAATGGTTTTGTACACTAACTATTTGAAATAAAATTCACAACTTTTGTTTCAATGTTTCCTCATAAATTCTCCAAACGGTCTCAATAAGAGACCGTTAAAGACTCTCTAATTGAGCGATTTCCTTCTCATAGACTAATAGAGCCTGGAGCCGATCTTGCTGGTGGCATGATAAAAACCGTACCAAAGTTCAAGTATCGTTTTCCACTTTCCCACGCTTGACTTAAGCCTTTGCCATGCAATCGACTGTTTCTGGTGTGGGGGAACAACGAAAAGACACTCCTTTTATGCGGCAACTTACTTTTCCGTGGAATGTAAAGCTAATAAATTAGCAAAATATGCTTAAAAGAAAAATAAATATCATGAATTCGCAAATAGGACTATTTGCCAACCACGTTTATTTATAACCAGAGCTCTAAAATGCTCAAAACATGGACTGATGGTGGAAAATAGTATAAAGAACACCTGTAATATTATCAACATTGTGTTATAAAATGAGTACAATTTATGGCTTAAACATGAAACCAAACCATTTAAGGAGAGCATAGGCGTAACCAGGCCAACCATATGGGGGGGGTATAACATCCGCAGGGTCTGGGGGTATGGAATACCCCCCCAGGGAGAGGGGGGTCCGGGGGCCCTCCCCGGAAAATTTTAAAAATTAAGATGGACAGTAACGAGTTTCAAGCTTCCCACGCTTTATACTCGTATTAAGTAATTTATAAGCAGACTTAAAAAAATTATACAATTTTCCTTTTTTTAATCAATGGGGGGTTCAAACCCCCAAAACCCCCCTCGTTACGCCTCTGAAGGAGAGTAACAAAACATAAGCATAACATAAAACCCTACATATTGTATAATAGGGGATTTTTTAAGCTGTTGTTGTTAGGGAATTAAAGAGAATTGCCTAGTTTGAAACTGTGGGTTCCATTTTCAAAACTGAAACTGCGTCTATTGTCCCTGAAAACTGATTTGTACTCAGTAACACTCAACATCACAAGAAGTAACTGGGACCACCCTAAACCCTGCAATGTCTTCAGGTGCTAAATCCAAATCTAGTTCTAGATCTGAATTTCATAGAAATTCAAGAATCCAGCCTTGGAATACAGATGAATACAGATGCTAGTGAACTAAAAATTACACAATTATATGACAAGAATAACTTTTAAACCATAAAATTAGGAACATATTTAAAATAAAACGTTTAATTATGTAAAGATATGTGAGTTTTTTTTCTAAAATATTAAAAAATATGTAGGCCTACCATACCGTGAAATATATGGAATATTAAGTATGTTAAACCATTCCAAATGTCCCAATTCGTAAACATATATCAAAATTTTAACTTTACCTAATGTAAAAACATACGTAGATATCCTAGCCCTCCATATAACCATGAACTCCAGCCATGAAAAATCCTTGATGGTAGAACAAACGTTGATATAATGGAAGGGTTAATTTATTTTACATGTCTATAAGAAGGATACGTAAATATCGAGCGATCAGTTCGGCTAGTCAAATTTACTAACAGGAAAGAAAGGAAGTGGTTATTATAATGAAGGAAAAAATAACAAGATGCGTTCATCCGAGATAACGATCACAATTATAACAATAACGAACCTATCATTACCCTAAGCTCAGAGCAAAGCAAAGTGGATATTCGACTCAGTTACCGGACGAATATTTCTTAAATATTAACCATAAAAAATGATGACAAAGACAATGCATTGTCACTATTGCACGACTTACTCATGGTAAAAAATGATGACATATAGGAAACATGCCTAATTTCGCAGTACCCCTAATTTCGCAGTATCTTTTTATTTTATTTATTGCAAAATTGGGAACAGTAGTGGAAATAGTTCATCTTATTCATCAAAGAGGGCATCTTCTCTTCTATTTTATACATTTTTTTTTTTCATTATTGTTCCTGATTTTGCAGTAAATAAAATAAAAAGATACTGCGAAATTAGGCATGTTTGCCCTACCTCACAATGAAATAGTTTGCCCGGGACTGTCCCGATTTTGACTCCAAAAATCCTGGTCCCGGGCATGCTCTCCCTGGGACGCTTAAAGTCCCGATTTTAGGTGATAAGTACAGAATGTAGAAAGAGAAAATTCTGTATTGAATGTTTAATCTTTGTTTCACTCTGGTCAGTCGTCAGTCGACCATTAGAAGCCTCGAAAGAAATTACTTAACCGCACCTGAATTGTTTGATGTTGTGAGGAGGTTGCGGCAGAAACTCACACAAAGTAAAAATTATCTATTTTTAAGTTATTTAACTGCAAACACACTAAAAAAGTATCACAAAAATGGAATGTCATAAATCAGGATTTTCTCAGTTTCCTTACGAAAACTCGAGCATATTTTGAAGCAAACTTTGATTTCAACAGTTCTAAATATCTTTGTGCGCTTCGTCCATTTTCCTTGAAGACAATTAGTGTAACATTTAGTGGTATTCAATATGCTTCTGAATGTTTAAATATGATGGACATTTTGTGCATGGACAGACGTTATGAAGAGTTTGTAAATTCAAATGACTTAATTAAAAACAGTTGACACATCAAGGCAAGCCTACAGATAAAAATTGGATGGCTATTTTTGCAGATTATTCAATGCAAGTTCAACAATGTAGGAAAACTTATTAGTAAAGTTCATCTATCTCCTGTTGAAATACTTATTATGTAGAGAAAGGCATTTAGCTTGATGCCATCCCACTGGACTGATAGGAGGAACCAGCGAAATGTGCGCTTAATAAAAGCAGAGCTTCAAGTTAGAGTCAACTTAAAGTTCTTGTATACTCAGTTCTACCACTATGTAAAGGAAAAGATGTTCTAAAAGCTTCAAGTAATTAAAGAAAGTATTATTTAAAAAGAAAATAGCTTTTAAATTTGTATTTTAGGTGGCTTAGCTTAGTAAGTAAAATAATACTCAATAACAATATAATAAATTAATATATATCTTGGTCTTTTACTTGTGTACGTATATGTGTTCCCCTCTGGGGTCGATTCAGCCTCTAAAAGAAATGAGTACCAGGAGCAATCATGGGGGTAAAGGCGGCCGGTGTGTTAGGCTGACAACCTTACCACCTTTACGTGCCGAAAGTCTAAAATCTGGGAGCCTCAATCTCCTGGAACCCTCTGGGCCTCCATGGCCTGTATAGGGAATACTTTTTTATATGTGTTCCCCCTCTTCCAGCTCACCGCTGGAAGGTGTGTTCTGGGTTGGCTCTCTAATAAGTTGGTCATCCTATAGACACCATTAATATTATAGATCATTCTTTTTTAATATCTTAATATTGTCTCTTGGCCATCTAGTCATCGCAGAAGGCAAATCTATTCACCAGTCAGCTAGCTAATCGCTTTTCGAGAGCGTTTAAGTTGGGCACGTTCAACTTAGTTAGCTAGCGCTTTTTAGATGCTGCGAGTTAAAATTAGACGCTAGAATAAAAAGAGTTGCTTCTTTAAAAGTTCTTAAAAGCGAATTTGTTAGCGATAAAAACAGCACCGTCTTAATCACCCCTCACAGTACATAACCGTCGTTAAATGACCATAACAAACAATCAGTGTACATAGGCAGTCTTTGTGACTGATCAGGAGATGGAAAAATGAAGAAGTAAGTCAGTTGCAAAGGCAGTTATCATTTCAATCAATGTGTGTGACCTATAAATGCAAATAATAGAGCGTATAGCCGGAGGGACGCTACGTCGAGTCCCACACATACAGGTAACAAGTGGTCAGCAGGCAGAACCAGTAGCGAGCACACTCCTTGCTTGCTGAAGTTCATCGGAAGCGGTCAAACAAACCAGTAACTTCCACCCACACCAGGTATGCTCCATGTAGGCTGGCATACAGTTATGCAATCACAGCTCTTCAAATTTGCCTTACAAACATTTACCACATGAATTTTAGGGCATTTTGTTGAGGTTTCGTTTTGTTTGTTCTATTAATGTTCTTGTGTTTGCTGCAACAATATCCTGTTTGTTTCTTGCACACACTATGTTTGTAAGAATTACTTCTCTATACACTTAATTTACTAGTGCATTCTCTTCTATGTGCGTACAAATGAGGGTTTTAAAAACGTCCATCCAATAAATTTTCTATCAAACTTCATATGATGTTTAGTCCGCTATATTTCCGTTCAAATTTATGATCAATTCTTTTTACACACATTACGTAAAATTTCGTTCTGTAAGAATATTTAGTCCTTATCCGATTTATTCAGCGGATATTTTGGTCATTTTCGTGATTCTTTTCAATATCGGATCTCCATCATTAACTTAACTTTTATTTAGATTTTGCAAAGATGAAATAATAAATATAATTATAACTCAATGTATGTACCAGCATCCATAACAACTTATCTGGCTATTGTAATTCCGACATTTAAATTTATTATTTTATTTTAAACACTACCTACCATTGTAGGCTGCCTAGAGACAAAGTATAATTTATACATCTCTTATCTATAAATGTATTGTTAAAATGTTACAATCCCTAACGAAAACGAAGATTAGATTTGAAACCTACTAACATCGTGTGGGTCCAGGAGGATGGCAAGTGCACGAAACAGTTACGTAATGACGTAGGCTGTAACGGAATAACGCCTAATTTTATTAGGCTCTACCACTGTCCCAAAAAGTAAAGGTTATTAATTTATGGCAAAGTATGAGGTATTCAACGAGACCTGAAACTAATGCAGATTGAAGAACTGTTTACAGTATATCCAGAGTGCAATGTATCAACATTCAAAATTGTGCAAATTTTACATTCTAATCATTGAATAATCTTTTTATGTGTAAGTAAATATTACTGTTTAAAAACGTTTAATCTTTATGAATAACAGTCCGATTAGACATAATAATGAATCCCCTAACAAATTTATGTTTAGATAAATTATTTCTAAAAATCTATGCAGTCTACCGCTTTGCATCTATAAAAATTGTGACGAAAAACAAATAAGATTGCTCATTTCCTTATGTCTTCTTCTGCAGATCGCAAATACTTTAACTTAGAATAGAATTATTTCCCTTTATTTATTCATCCTTTACATTTTATATACCGATATTACATTCAAAACATATGACATTATTTAGCGGTCAAGCTTTGACACCTCGGAAATTTCAATGCAGGAGTAAGCAGCAAACCGCCGGATTCCATCTGAAGATGATCATGTTTCACCACACGTATTGGTTTACACTTCAAGAGAGAATGATAATGCCCTTACGTATACAGGCCACCTTATGGTTTATTGAGCTTCTTTTCTGTGATAAGATATTGTTGAAACCAACTGCGCCTTGTACATCCTATGGCATATTGCTCTTCACCCCTTTTATCCATGTTGCCACAATAGCATTATTTTAGGTCTATCCCTAATTCAGATAGCATCGAGAGTAATTTGTCCTTAGAGACAATGGTATCAGGTTTGGAAAAGTGGGACGTATAGACTACCGAATGCTCGAGACCGAAAAGTAATTTGCAGCGAATATGCAAATACCTTAGTATTAAAATTGCAGCAGCAATTCTTTCATTTTTTTTGGCCCCGCCTTCCACCCTCGGATTACCTGAGCCATAGGCTATATCTCCGGTCCAATTTTGCATTTGATCTAAGATGGTCACCTTCTCTTGATCAAAGAACACAGGGAAAATGTTTGATGAATTGACTTTGACATTTTATTCAGTTAATTTTACTCTTGTTCATCTGTCTGTTGTCGCGGGGGGCGTGTCCCCGATCTGGTATTCATCTTATACAGTGAGGGGAAACCCCGCGAAAACCTCACTCAGATCGGTTTATTATTATTATTGTTAAATTATTGAAAAACTATCTAAGAACCGTAAGCCATTTACAATTAATGTAAATTATTTAATACATTCTTAAAAGTCATATTCGATATTGGCCATTATTTTTTATTCGTGTGAACATTATTTGTCTCAGCAACTTAAGTTTCATATAGTGGAGAATCTTATTTAACTTAATAAACTACAATTAAACAATTTTGTTACTATTAATAGAATAGTACAAATTATTAAAATACTAAGAACCTTGAGAAACAAACATTTATAAAATGTGTTGAATGTTTCCTGAAATATGAATGAATCAGGAGAATTAATGTACAGTACACTCAAGTGCAATGGGAGAAAACAAAGGCAATAACAGTAATTTGAGATAAACAAAGCACGTTAGTAGTTACGACTGCATTACCAAGTAGTGAAGATAAACTGTCTCCAGGAAATCACAGCTAGAATCATTTCTGTGAAAAAGGTTATGTTAAAAAGGAAGCTAACAATTATGTACATAATACATTGTTCTAAACAGTCACAGTCACAGTCTAGGGTAAGAAAGCTGGAGACATGCGATAATAGAGTGAACCGTCAAAGGAGTTCAGAATTATTGGAGTATTATAAAATAAAAAACTGATGAAGCATAAAAACTGTAGTAATGTAGCTGTATTAATAGAAGCAACTCAAAGATAAATCAATGAAGGAGAACAACTGGAGCGAATTAACGAAGAAGAACGACAAAAGAAAGTTGACAAAAAAGGAACTTTATTATATTACTTGCTACTTGCTGCTACGATTTTCCGCCAGGAGAATTAACATAAATCCATTTTTATATGTATTTTAACTATGAAAGGCACTGAATTCCACAGTCACTTTCAACCAACCACTTAGCGTTAATTACTTACAGTAATAAGTTTAATTGTCTACTGAAATTAAATGCATGAAGAGAATATAATATATTTCTTCCATAAATCAGTCACAATTTAACATTACAGATGCCTATAAAAATAAGCCGACCATAAAATATATCTCTAGACATAATATTATCACTACTTCGCGTCATGCGTGTCGAAAAATAAATTTCTCCTGAATAGAATATTCTTTATAAAATAACGGATTTTAGAATAAAAACATGCTAGATTTATTTATATTAAATTCAAATATTCAAGTACGTAACTGTAAACAACCACATAAGCTATATGGGCGTGAAATCCATCTGTGACTTGTGGATTCACGGTCGTCATGGTGTGACATCAACCATGATTAGTGATAAGTGACTAGAGAAATAAACGATCGGCATCTCCACAGTCACAGCCAAGCGCAATAAGTACCGGTACCACAATGAGGTCTACTGGTCCCTAGGCCTACGAGAAATGTCTCACTCCGATTTATCATAATATATTTAATAACTTCCAAATAACAAGACATAATAGCCGTTAACATGTCACAATTCAGAGAAGTCAAGACAAAGAAATTGGGAAAATATTTAGGGAGAGCGAAAGACAGTGGTTGAGAAAAAAATATCAAGTAGACTAAGCGAGATTAAAATAAGGAATGTGTGATAAGACTACCTGAATCCCCAGCCGTGCAGAGAACTTTGGTGTTAAAGCATAAGGGGATTCGTGAAGGATAAGGCTAGACTTGCAATTAAGATTATATAATTATGTATGTTACTTATGTAATTTGTCGCGGGTTCGATTCCCGATGAGGTCGTTGAGATTTTTCAATTGGCCTAATCCTTCTGGTGGCACTATGGCCCTGGGGTCGACTCAGCCTCTAACAGAAATGAGTACCAGGAGCAATCCTGGGGGTAAAGGCGGCCGGTGCGTAAGGCTGACAACCTTACCACCTTCATGTGCCGTATGTCCAAAATCTGGGAGCCTCAACCTCCTGGAACCCTCTGGGCCTCCATGGCCTGTATAGGGATCACTTTACTTTACTTCACTTATATAATTTAATAGGGTTTGTAATAGGCGCAGAATAGGGTGGAATGGAGGGTTCAGGTAAGCGCGGCAATGAACCTTCGGGTTCCATAAAATAGTTAATATTCCTTTAGATTGCTGAGGAATTGTCTATTGGCATTGAGTAAGTAAGTAGGTAATTATGTATGTAATTGTGTAAATAAATATTCGTTCATTCAACTGCCAACTATGTTATGATATTCTGTTATTTCCCTGCCCAGATTTTGTTCACGTTATGAGCTGGGCAGACTTACGTTAATTTTAAAAAAAATTAGGGATGGGTCCTCGATACTTTCGATACTTTCGATACCTCGATATTCTCGATACTTTTTCGATACTTTGGTAACTCTGCAATTTAAGGAAATGCGGTATCTCTTTCTGCTTTTAGTAGTCTACTAAATATAGTAAATACTTCTATTCCTCCTTGAAATGGAGAAAACCACTCTGTGACTTTTGACTTGTCATAAATAAAGACTTTCCTACTTTTGAAATCCAAACAGAAGAGATTCTTAATTGTTTAATTTCCTGTCAAACGTTTCAATAAGAACCAACAAGCAAACTGACTGTCCAAACCCCATTGTAATTTTTGAACAAAAACGTTTAAGTGGACTGTTTCAAAAACTAATTTTAGTTTTAATGTAGAGTTTAAAAATAATTATAGGCTACTGATGATATTAAATTTTGTCTCATTAAATATGCACACTTAATTAATTTAGTTGGTATTACACAGTTTCTCAATTTTTAATTTACCTATTTATTGAAACTGGAAATTTTGACGGTATCGAGTATCGAGGAAAAAATCATGTATCGGTATCGAGTATAGAGTACCGAGAAAATCTGGTATCGACCCATTCCTAAAAAAAAAAATGTAATCTCATGACTTGAAACAATAATATGTATGTATTGTATATAAAACGGCGTATATAGGCTATAATTATATAAAACTATCCAAATGTTACTTATTGAACTGATATAATTTAAAAAGGCTAGGGTTGAACAAAAAGAGAAAACTTCATGGGAAGAAATCATAATTTCTCGAGTTGATTTGTTATTGTTACGATAAAATAAGTAGGCCATTGACGTTTCCTATTTGAAAGTATTCTTAAGTGATTCATATTCTTCATGACATCAGGTTGATTATAAACAAAGATATGAATTATATAAACTGACATAACAAGGTGAGAAGTGGGAATTGCTCTGCACAAGGAAAGAAACATTTTCTCACAGGTTATAGTAATCTTAGTCATTTTCTGTCACATATTACCGTCCTCTCTCAGATCCCAGAAACGATTCATTCTCAGTTACGAACCACAGGCTTCCCTGTTTTGCCTATAGTGAGAACGAAAACAAAAATATCAGAAATTTCTTAAAACATCTCTCTCTCAACGCATCGCTTCTTTCTCGTACATGTAGAACATCCCAGACAAGAAATCTTGTAGCATACACTGTTCGAATAAATATTTCAATTCAAACTCTATAAGAATTAGCTCCAAATTATTTGTTCTTGGATCAGAAAATTTGTGCTTGAAAATTCTCTAATGATAATTCTGTGTTTGCACGTGCACAAGATACAGACGTTCAATGAGAACTTTCTGGAATACATTTTTTTAGGAAATATTTCACTCTTACAATTAAGCGAGAAGTGGCCTAGTTTTGAAGACCTTAACCATTCAAGAGTTGGGTTTATACGTGTATTAATACAAGCAATCGATTAAAATCATCAGTGGCCTAAGTTTCAAATCGACGAGGAAAATTTCACTAGAAACAGCTGTTTTCATGAATGATTAATCGTAACACGTGTATAAAATCCTTTCATTTTACATAAAGCATTACTCCATTAGTTTTATACGTTTGCTTTTACACAGCTTTTTGAGATGACAGATTTATACGACAGTAGCAATGAATAGAACATCTTAACTATTTCTTCTCGTTACTTAAAAAAGTAGTTCGAAGGCGTCTAATTACAAGTAATAATACTGCCTATATTATAATCTTATCAATTTACTAAAAAAATTAGGCTAAATTTTACTATATTGCTTCGCGGAATGAGGTCACTTACGAGAAAATACTTGAATCAATCGACTCTTATACAAAATCATAAGGGATCAACTATAAAATAATACAGAACATTAATCATGCGACAAATCTGGTAACAAAGGTGGCTAAAGGAAAGGGGGTGCAATTTATATTTTAAAAAATTATATAACTGCAGGAATGGTTAGCTAACTCCTAAGCTAAAGTGGTAGCTTAAGAGATAAGGGGTAAAAGTGAGATCTTCAAAGGTAAACCACTCATGATAACAGCTCTTTTACTTGGAGGACAAGAGATGACCCACAGTTTAACTTTAAACTTCATTTTCTCCAAACTAGTTTTTTTTTTGTCACTTGTAGCCCTTGTCTTCTAAAAGCCTCTATTTAATGTAAATTAAAAAGACTAAAGAATAGGCATGAAAGGATTAATTAGGTCTATTCGGAAACGAATACAAACAGAGGAATTAATAGGTTCCGAACAAGAAACACAGGGTGGAGAGAGTGAGTGAGAGACATGGGGGGGGGAAGAAAGAGATAAAGACAGAGAGGTGGGGAAGAAAGAAACAGAGAGGTGGGGAAGAAAGAGACAGAGAGACAGATAGATAAAATTAAAACATTTTGCCAATGTACGGCAAAAGACTAAAGAAACGCGAGGTTTTGGCACTTAGTGAGTAAGCCCACTTACATTATATCAATATCATCTACTTACTCAAACAGAATGGAAGCAAAGAGACATGAATTTGATGTTCAAAACAACAGAAGACAGCTACTCCACTTACCTAGAACAAGAAAACAATAAGTTACATAATTTTACTAACATTTAACTTTTTAGAATACATTAGGCTTATTCCATGACAAAACAGACAATGAAGTATTATTAGGAGCTTTGAAATGGGTGTGTGAAGAAATCCAAAATATTTGAAGCCAGATAAAAAAATATATAGATGATAATAATAATAATAATAATAATAATAATAATAATAATAATAATAATAATAATAATAATAATAATAATTACTACAACAATGCAGTCATCATTCCTACATATCGACCTATTAACTTTGTTAATCGTGTCTCAGGAAAGTTAGTTTGGTATTTTTATTTAATGGCGGACGTGTACTGCAATGTAGTCCTGTAACTGTCACCGAAGTGATGGAATTTTGTCCCAAAGGAGTTGATTTTTGTACATATATGCAGATGTCTCATTTATGAACACGTAAATGTTATAAATGCCATCAACCTGTAAATTTATAAACAGAAAGTCAGCACCATACCGAATAATCCATTCAAGCCGACCCCCTTAGAGTTGATTTCTGAATTGAGATAATTATCTTCTCGCAATTCCCAACAGTTTAACAGAAAAATCCTTGTAGGCCTTCTCCCGTGCTGACACTTAGGCCTATATAATATTTATTATTATTGCTATTGTTATTATTATTGTTATATGCAAGAGACTGCATTTTGCTTAATTATAATCTTAAAGATTTTAACTTTTTTTTAATAAAATTTTTAGAAGTAAATCATTTTTAAAAATTAAAGTAGCCTACAGTAGGCTATAAGGAGATACAAAAAACTGCACGTAATATCTTTAAAAATGGCAAGCTTAAAATCATTAGGTGCTAAGTTTTTTAATACCACATTTTATTTTTTGAGTTATAGTGTTCATAGACAAATAGACACGCTCATTTTTCTAAACGAATTTACAATATTATACCGGATAGAAATTTACTTAACACCTACCCCGAAAGCTCCTTGTCAGTTGTTTTTAATGTGTGTGTCTGTAGTCATAGGAATAGATCATTTGTCTTGTTGATCACATATTAGAGTCTCTCTATGTCCAGTCTAAATAAATATATTTCATGAATATATCTCATCCCTACTTATAATTTACAGAGAAAAAATCAAAACGAAGTTTTTTACATTCATTCTGGAGCTTCGATACAAGAATTGTCTGCAAAAATTCGAGAAAAAAAATCACACCTTTACTGTGACATCAGGGTGTCCACAGAAAATCCAAAATAAATTTCCCTGACTTTTCATGACCAGAAACATACATTTCCCTGACCACAAGAATCAATGTTTTCAAGGTTCTTTGTAAACAAAATAAAAGAAAACCCAGCCTCCTCCATCCCCATATCAAAAATAAGAAGAGATTAGCTCAAGTACTGAAAAGGGAATTTCTTACACAGTCTGGGTTACAGCAGACTGGAGCAGTACACATGCTGCCCCTCACATTTATCTCACTGGAGCTAATTATTTTCCCCGACTTTTTTTTTTTTACAAATTCCCCTGACTTTTTCCTTAATTTTATAAAATTCCCTTACTTTCCCTGACCAAGTTCAATTTTTCTGACTTTCCCTACTTTCTAGAATGTGGACACTCTGGATATAATAATAGCAATAAATAATAACAAATTATAATAACAACAATAATACAGTAGTTCTAGTTCGACCACCAACGTTCTCATGTTTTGCTTATGCTTGGATGACGGTCCCAGGAAGTTGACAGAAGAGCCTCGTGCAGGCCATAATGTCACGGTCTGCCCTCGGTCCACCTGAGTAATAAATCCAAATTAACGATTATCGATTGTTAGGAATCTTAATTGGAAGTGAACAAGGTGCCATTAAACTTTGCATTTGTCATGATGCCTTATGGCTCGATATCGTGATGTAATGTTACACCACAGGTCGTAATAGCCAACGACCGTTAATTAATAACATCTATACTACATGCAAGAGTTCATTGAACAGGGAGAGAAAACCCGTTAACTGTCTTACAATTCATCTTACGCAATAGATTCACGTAGATCGCATACCGAACATGAAGATGCCGTAAAATTGAATTTTATGTCCACTGGGATCCACTTCCTGTCGCCCTTGGTGGCTCATGTGGTTGTTTGTTGACCTCTGAGCTCAATGGACATAAGTTCAACTCCGGCCAACAACAACAGATTATAGGCCGGAGGGGGGGGATCTTCAGTATAGGTCCTCTAGGATCTACATTAAGTCAAGGTTCCCGCATCGAAGTCACCGAGCCCAATTTGTCTGTTTCCAAACGTAGCTTTATCTTAGTTTTCAAGCTTCTGATGAGCGAATGTTCGCAGGGTTAAAAGCTTTTCATTTTTTAATTTTTTTTTTAATTTTTTATTAATCTCCCCGTACCATAGGTAAGCTAGTATAAGTAGGGGAAGTGTTGTGTTCGACCCGAAATTAGAAGTCGAAAAATATTTTCACCCAATACGTCTCTGTGCGTGTTGTCTGTATGTCTGTCTGCGAACAGCACAGCTCCGCAACGAATGAAAACAAAATTTTGTATTTGAGTTAACTACCTTCCGAGAATGTGACACGAAGATTGGCGACGACTTTTTCTTATCTTTAAGGGGACTTTACATTAAGAAAATTTCGTTTTTCGCTATTTTCTCGAAAACTGCTTAACGATTTTGTTTCAAATTTTTACATGAGATATTTATACTAAGAGCTAAAACTTTTATTTGAAACATTTTTTCCTCAAAAGTTCTTTGAAGGGTAGTTATAAATCAGTCACTGTTTGTAGAAACTCGGTCTTACCTGATGAACAATACAGCTTTATAACAGGTTGAAACAACTGAATATGTAGACCAACTCTTTGCAATACGGCATCCTATTCTATATCGGAATGTGAAGATTTCCCATGCTTAGTGTACTGAAACTTACGCGAGTGCATTAATCAGATTTTATTTTGTTGTGTATCCTTCGGGGATGCGATGCGGTAACGGCATTGTCTTCATTTTTACAACCAATTACATGAAGAGAATGTCATACATAATTTATACTAACAGTCAAAACTTTTAATTGGTCAGAGGCAGTTAAGTGCTCACATCAGATTTTTATTATTTTGGCAGCCGATGGGCAGGCCTGTCATTACAAGGTACAGGACTGTAGGTGGAGGTCTCATTCTATGGCCGGTAATAACAGAATTGTTATAGCCGCTGTTTCGGATGGCGCCACCAACTTTCGCAGTGAAGTTCAACCACAATTTTAATTGGTTTTTGTTTGTTAAAATAGTTTACTTGCAATAAACAAACACATCCTCACTGGCTTGTTTATTAATTTATTTTGTGAAATTATCATGGAATGCTGTCTTACTTTCTCTTTCGATGTGTTTTTGTAAAGTCAGCTTTAACAAGCCCACAAAAGAGTTAATTTAGAAATCCGTTACATTTGTGTAGGCCTATGTTTATTGAAAGCAATATATTCCTCAATATCCAACTGTTCACCAATCATGAAAAAAGCAATATATCTATAGAGCGTTACACCACAAATATATAGATTATCTGTGCATGCAAATGTGTGTGTGTGTGTGTTTCAATGCTGCATCATCTGGTACGATACAGCCGTTACAGGTTTACATTCGAAATACTTTTTATATAAATTTGGTACAATGTATTATAATGGATAGGTCTATGTATTCATTAAAAAAAGGAGAAATAAAATAATTTCAAATTCAAAGATTTTTTATTCTATCTTAGACGCTGAAACCACTTAAGCTATAATATTCGATGAAGGGTGTTCATTTTTCAGCACAAGTACGCGTTTTGAATCCACAGTATTTTAGGGTCTGTGTGGCTGTCTCTTAAAAAATTATACCAAAATTTAATTTTATATTTGACTGAAATATCTGTCGGAGATGTGACATGAGGTACGTCGTCGAATTTCGCTTTACTCTGTCAATATAAGTCTTAGGCCTACATGAAAAAAAAATTGTTTTCTCGCGCGTTCCTTGAAAATGGCTCTAACGAACTTGCCTAAATTTTGTTTACTAGCTCTATATACAATCACCAAAAACTTTTATTTGGAACATTTTTTCGTAGAAATTCTCTGCACGGTAGTTATAAAACAGTCCTCTCTTCCACAAGTACATGTAAGTCCTCCCTCGCGAATAATACTGCTAATACTTTTTGAGGCTGAGGTAACTGAATGCATATATATCTTAATGCCGTAATTTAATATACCGTATACAAGGAACGTGAAGCGAGAGAGTCGCATACTTGGGTTAGAAAAAGTCATGTGCAAGTATAATTCTTTCCAAAACATAAAAACTTCAGATCATGGAGTTACTCAGATAACATTTCCCCCTGCTGCGAACTGTAGGGATTGATGAACAATTGACGACCCTCGTTAAAGGCTAGAAGCAACATATCAAGTTTTCGTTCATTTCTAGAGATTGTTCAGTCCGCTGCCCTTTTTTTCCGATCCAGGTGTAAAAATGGTCATCCTCGCCACATCAGAAGAATGTGTACTCTCTAAATGCACTGCCTGGAGGATTAGCGAACACTAATCGACCCTCATTAGGAAGGGGCGAAACCATTCCGCAAAGTCAGCCCGGGCCTCGGGCGGTGGAGTGAGACGAGGCTTTCATGTTTTGGAAAGAACTATAGGCTATCACTTTTTTGTCTGCTGTTTTATCCAGTAAAACTTGAAAGAAAAGTTTGGGTTTGATTGATACCAAATCAGAACGAATGGTCGAGGCTGCAAACGTTTCACGCAATTATAGGGTTCTATAAATTCTGGCATTTTTTTAAGATAAGAAGTACAGAGTAGTCCAGACAGAATGTCCAGTTCTTGTGAACCCTGAGCGGCATAATTGGAAGAGCCCTTGCTTGTTTTCCGCACCGATGAGTCCCGTGTACTTCCTGCGGTTAAATGCAATGTTACGGCTAAATGAAATGTAACATCCAGTCATTAAATAAAGTGGGCAGAGGAATTCAATTCCCATGCTAAAGAAAATCCCATATACTTGCAACTACATTACCGTATGATTTCAAACAATGCAAAGAAAGACAAGTGCAGACTTCAAACACGGCGAAATGCAACAGGAAGTTAAAAATTATTGTTTCTTTGCAAATGAAGGATTCCGGGAACTGATTATTCGCTCCGTTACATACAGTACACCTATTCTGCTCGTTCTTGTCCTACCTTGTCCTATCATGTCCTATATAACAAAACGACAAATTCCTTTGTTTTTGGCAATCTTAACATGAAAACTGAGTGAAACAAGCTTGGGTGATCCTACTGGAGTAGAGTCTCGATTAACCGAGTTAATGTGGACCTTAGATAAACAAATTATTGGTTAACATGGATATACAGTAAAAGGGGATCATGGAAATAGAATAAGAAAATACGATCAAATTGCCAAAGAGCAGTAGCCTATAGTGAATTGACATATAATGACATGAAATAAAAATAACAGTAAACATAGCTTTGATATATATATATATATATATATATATATATATATATATATATGATTATATTATATACGATCGCGATTTGCGATTTTCAGCTAATCCTCAATTTTATGTTTTCCCTTAGTTTAGGCTCAGATAATACGGAACCTTGGTTAATTGAGTTAATTGAGACTCTACAGTATTTCCTTTACGAAAAAGCTAAGAGGTTTCGACTAAATGAAAACTGATTGGGTGGTAAGTGTATCAATTGCCAGAAAGAATTATAGAACATTTTCTGGTAACTAATTTTTCTATCTTAAGTTAATATTGTAAAGACTATACAAATAAAATTGTTTAAAAATTCCACGGCAACGATCATTTGGTAATAACAATATTATGAAAGCGTACTTCATCATGAATATACCACCTAAAATATGTATAACTCGTTAAATATCCACTTTCTCAAAAGCTTGACCATTCTAAGCAATTTTTTGCTATGTAGGCCTACCTTTAGATAATATTAACCCCAGTATCGAGAGAAACGTTTCCAAATTTATTTTTCGTGTTTATTATAATCTCCCACAATCCACACTGCCATTTGTGTAAAACCACAACAGCAGCTAAATAAATCTCTTAAATTAGATATGGCAAAGATTCCAACTAAAGACTTATACTTTCAGAAGACATGAAAATCTTTTCTCACACCACCGCATAAGGGCTTCGTGGTAGGCTTTACTCAA
The DNA here is from genome assembly GCA_964059195.1 of Ectobius pallidus. Classification (NCBI taxonomy): domain Eukaryota; kingdom Metazoa; phylum Arthropoda; class Insecta; order Blattodea; family Ectobiidae; genus Ectobius; species Ectobius pallidus. The sequence goes on from CAXKWD010000005.1 coordinate 128,123,213, forward strand.
TCGAAGATACGTTGTTTGCCTATACTATTATAATAGGCTATTTAGTATATGTCAAATTCTAAATAGAGGCATTATGTGATTTCCTCAGAAAATGCCCTTTTAAAATTCATCCTTATTACATTGATGTGACACTGAAAGGTCGTTTTCCCCATATGAGAACACTCCCTCTGACAGACGTCAATGACCGCAGGTAATCTAGAAAAATATGTAATTGTTCACTATGATAAAAATAATAATCACCACAAATAATGGTCGAAACAGTGAAATTTATACAAAATGCTACTTATATATATGCTTCAGTAGTAGATGTACGAACAACTGATGAGTCACTATATTTACTTAAGAGAGAGGAAGAGGAGAAGTAATTTTAAAAGACAAAAAATAATGAATTCCTCACATGCAGTCTTGTAATTCCGTTTAAAACTGGAAAGAGATTGTTTGTACTGTATACCGGTACAGAGAAAGTAAAAATTAGTATCAACTGGTAGTTTCTGTTATTAATAGTGTTGGAACATACTGCAAGACGAGACAAAAACAAGAGCTGCAAGCCGTTCACGGATAAAATGAGAGACAAGGAATTTATTCTTGTTATTTCTCAAAGCTTTTACTTCGAGAGGTCACTTCCAAGTCATAAATACTATCTCACTTGTTCTATAGCGAATGACATTTTAAGTTATCCATAGCCATCGAGTAAATCAAGCAGGAATCAGGAAATCCCTAACTCCGCGTCATATGCCAGACAGAGTTATAGTTTAATCCAGCAAATATAGCTTTCGAGAAGCTTGACCTTTCACAGATTGTAAGGTTCAAGTTCATATCCGAATACATAAAGTTCATTTGTAAAGTTGTAAAGAGGGTATTTTACGATGATAGCCCTAGCACTTTGCACTCCCAGCTTGTGTGTCATCACTGAGAACAAGTGTTTTGGCTGGAAGTACCTGTAAATGTGCCTAGGTTACACTGGTAAGTCAGATATAAGAAATTTGAAGATTATTTCATACGAAATGCCACAAGACCAAATACTGATTGTTAGTCCAGAGACATTAAAGGTCACAAATTGTATTTATTATGATTATTTCACAAATAAATCAAACTAATATAAACAATAAAATCAGGTAAACTGATACAACAAAATCCCAGATGGAGTTAATAGGCCATATATAAGAAACTATTGAGTTTTAGACCACGATTTTTTGAGTGTGATAAGCATATGTAGAATAATTCCTATCGCTAGCATGAGTAGCATGTCTAATTATTATTTGTCAAAGCCCAGGATATTGCAACTTCCAAAGCACTATATGAACACTGCAAACAATATTGTGTGAGAAATTAATTGCATTTGATGAATTCGGGGTAATATTTTCAGAAATTTGGCCCCTAAATGGGCGATACTCGGGTACCGGTCAACCGGTTTGGTCCAAAATCAATAGGCTTCGTACCATGGACGTTATAAATGCGTAGGCCTATATCAAGTTTCATGAAATTCTGATAAAGCATATTCGAGTTATCCCGCGTACAGTCACGCAGACACACAGACAGACACTTTTCCCCGTCCACCATACAATCTTACAAAATATCATTCTGGTACTTAATAATGAAAGTAAAAAATAAGACCCTTGGCCATAATACGCCTCACAAATTCTCCCTACGCAGACAACTTATGTAAATCCAAACAATGTAACAAATAAATCACTGATGCCAGGAAAAACAAATGACTGCCACGCTGAGAATCACAGATACGAAATAGGTAAAAAGAACCTAATTTTAGTAATAATCTATAATTTGTCTATTAAATATTGACGACTGCCTAGAAAATAGTGCACGATGCTCGTGGTAAAATGAATTTAATTTGCTTCCCTCGCCCTTACAGGATTGTTCCGCAAACATATCTACTCTCAAACTAAAACCCTTCTTTTAGCCCTTGTATCATAAATAAATATTAAAGCCCTCAATCCTTCAAGTTTGGAAAAATAGCTTTCGGGATGGGAGAATGCCTAAACTTGAAATCTGATTTTAGCATGTTGTTAGCCATACCGAGCGCTTTTAGAATGAAATAGCAATGAGTGGTCTAAATCAGCGTTTCTCAACCTATGGTCCGCGGACCACTGGTGGTTCGCCGACATAATTAAAAAATATCATAAAGCAAGTGGAAAGTAAAGAAGTAAATTTTTTCACATATTTCGTTATAATGGCCTATAATTAATACCCCAAATATTAAGAATACAGGCCTAAATATAGCTTACTTTTAAAAATGGGATGTAAAATTAGGGGTCCGTAAAATTTTTTAGGTATTTTAGAGGTCCTCGGGTTCAAAAAGGTTGAGAAACGCTGGTCTAAATAATTCGGCTGGGCCTTTGATAATAAGTTAAAATGTATTAGCTTTGTTATCTGCTTATCTTCACTCTTTAAATTTTAAGATATTTGAACTAAGTTCCTTGTTATTTAACAAACAATTTTATCATTATCTTTCTGGTCGCAAGTCTGAAGGTGGCACTGGGAAAACCAAATGACACATTTTAGCTCTGATCTTATATGCAACTAAAGCACGTGTATAGGATTCTATTTAGTGAAAACTGTATAATGAGAAATACACTCTTTAAATTTGAAAATATTTTAATTAAGTTCTTTATTGTTCGAAAGACAATTTTATGCCTAATTTATATCTTCTGGTCAGTAGGTATAACACAGAAAGCCATAATGACACATTTTAGCTACCATCTTATGTACAACTAAAGAAAATACAGTATATAGCATTCTATTGAGTGAAAACTGTTTAATAGTAAATACAGCGTTATTTAAATATATCAGTACTCTCAGTCATGGCATATAAGCTATTGTAATATAACAAAGCATTAATCTATATTATTCTATTGGGTATCGCATAAACTTTACTACAGACTTAAACTGCGCCTGAATTGCGTATATTAACACATCCTTCTGTATAAAATATAGCCTAAATTCATCTTAAGTAACCAGGTAGTTAGTAGGCTTGATAGGCTTGTTCGCGTATTCAAACCCAATTGTGAATGTGCTTTTCTTCGGACTAAAAAGCAGCAGAAAATTTTCATTCGGAAGAAAAGTAAGTTTGTTGGCGTAGTGTTTTAGATTAACGACATGTTAAAGAATATAATGCCTTGAAAAAAGTCTCTGGCAAAAAAAAAAAAAAACCGTTTTAGGTTCAATCCATTCCTTCCGATTATTTCGTGGTCCCTCGCAGACGATGGGTAAACTCTCCATCACTACAAGCTTTGAGGGAATGAAAGGTAGAATTATTTCGATGAAAGAGGTACGTTACTTCACTGCCAGAAGGTCGTATGTCGAGTCTCCACTGAAAATTAGTTTAAGTGCTACTTCACTTAACATATGCGACATGTACCAAAAGGTTGTACGTTGAAAACCACTCTCACTTAATGTAGATGTGTACTTCATATGATTGTATGTTATTTTTACCAATAGTTCCAGAACCAAAAAGTCGTTTGTTGCTTATTCAACTTTCTGGGGAAAATGCACATACGATCATATGGCACTAAAGCAACGGTTAAACCTGCTGAAAACTGTAGCCTATTGGGTGTAAGCCCGCAACTGACATACATACACATACACACGTGTACTCAGGCTTATTATTATAAGTTCATAAAGACGGTGGTTGGTAATGAAAATGAATGGAAATTAATTACGTTTGAAAAATTGACGTCAGATTTCTAACACTGCATTTGACGCTGGTTAATATTCTGTTATGCTGCCGATTTATTTAAACAGATTTCTGTAGCGTGATAATATGGTAACATAGTTTCTATTTCACACTTTCTGCGAGAATTTTGGATAACAGCTTTTGATTGCTTCTTCTCCCATAGAAATATCGACTCTTACGTCATGCCCTGTTTAGCAATTGAAATGAAAAACAGAGCTCGTACGGCTAGATTGAAGGGTATGGGACGTAATGTTAGCAAGCTACAATGAGATAATAAGCAGTTATTAAAGGGTGAAAGTTTGCGAACTAATTTAATAGTGCATTATACCATGGATTCAAGGCTGAATTGTTGTTCTTCCATCTGATGACCTATAGTAGTACCAATTCTAGTGGAACAGCCAGAATGAAGTGTTTGCATGGTTGACGACATGTTGCTTGACCAGGTGGATGCACAAGGAATTTCTTTGCGATCACACTACGTTATATGTTTAACTTAGCTTGATTCTCTTTTACTTTTGATTAGTGTCGGTTACCCGGACTTAAGATTTTCTTATCTTATAAGTTGTATATTAAAATAAGACACACCTTTTTAAAAAGTACTCACCCCAATAATCCGAATTGTTCGAAATACGTGGACCAATTAAATTACTTAAATTTTGATAAAATTAAGAACTTTGGAGAGCTCATTAAGGAATAATTGTGACTTAAGTAATTATTAGTTAATTTAAGGTTTGCCTAAAATAGATTTTATTCAACGCTCACATGAGAAGAACTTGAAATTATATTGTGCAAAAAAGTCGAATATACAAAATAGCTCTCATAACATAATTGCACAATGACTATTTATTAATCAGCGTTCATTGTCAAAACTAAATTAACCATTCCCTTTCACATTTAGAAGTCTGAAATAAAAATAGTAAAATTAAAATAATACCACGAAGACAACTGGATGGATAAAGGGCACCAGATTAAAAATTAAGTTTTATGAAAGGCCTTTAAAGATTTTAACATAAAAATGTTCCATAACAAAACTCAACATTGTATTGTTATTAAAATGTTTGGCTGATCGTCAAGTTTGTCATAATTCGGACACTGCTATCATCCTTCAAATGTATACACTCAAACAAAATATATATTTTCCTAAATTTCCGATGCTCTTATTTATAACATGTTAACATCACAAAACTTAGGCAGTAAACCACAAGCAGATAATTCGGGATTCGAACCCTCGCTTCATCGTATGTTGCGATCGCAAGCCAGACGGCCATGACCGAGTTTAACGTGCACTTCTTAAAATTCTACGGTGAATAACGACGGAACAACTATAAATTGTTGATCCTTCCCATTATGTTGTCATCACCTGCTTACATTGTCCCAAACCCCTATCCCAAAGACATTTCTCTAAGAATTGCCCCACGGTGAAGGAAAATTCAAGGGAATTGCGATTCCCCTCGTAATTGTGAGCCATGATGGAAATGCTTGGTTAAGAAATTCTCAGCAACAGAAAATTATAAGAGATGAATTCCAAGAAGTGTTGAAGGTATAAAGGTGTTCCCTTTCAACACAGTGAACACGATTCTTATACTCTGGTGGTCTATCAGCCCTTCATATCAACTAGCATTTTAATATTTCCACATAATAACTACTGATACCATCACACAATTACCATGGAAACGCCAATAAAGACAAACCTTCACAATGAATATGTATCCTAGGAAATGTGAATTGCGTGAATTCTTCAAATTATACTTCCCTCAAGATATTCCAAGTGAACATCCCACCTGGTTTCCAAGTACTGGGGTTTCAACAAAAGTGCAAACATATAGAATCAGTTTCGCTGGTTTGATTTTTCTTTAGGAATTATACACTTTCAGGGACAGTAATAGATCAAGAGGGGAAAAATTACACTCAAACCCAGGTCTACTAGTAAAATATTCTTAAAGCGTAGGTGCTATAACGAGAGGACCGGATTTATCTTAAGAAAATTTATTTCAATTCCAGATTTTTTTAATATAATTTGAGCAGAAATTAGAACTAAGATAATATCATACGAGAAACACATTTGTTTATCCTGGGTACGAGGCCATATGGGCACATTAGGGAACGAAAGAGCCGATGAATTGGCAAAAAATGCTGCGACCTCGAATTTAAATTTTAGCTACAAATTGTGTCCCCTATCTTATGCTAAGAATAAACTTAGAGATTATATTAGGACTGCTTGGAATGAGCATTGGGTGTCCAGCTCCAAAGGGACCACTACGAGAGAAATCTTTTTTCCAACAGTTGAGTGTCGCCTACGCTGTACGAGTGTAAAACCGGACTTCATATTCACTCAGTTTCTGTCTGGGCATGGCAAATTTGGTTTTTACTTTCAACGTTTCATGATCCAAAGACAGAACGGTTATCAATGTATATGTACTGAACAACAAACTGTTGAACATTTAATTTTTCATTGCCCAGTCCTAGAGCATAAAAGAAGAATATTGGACACACACTTAGATTATTGTAAAAAGAAATTAGATAAACCACTCTTTGATATTTTTAGGAAAAAATGCTGTTATAGAGAATTCCAAAAGTTTTTGTGTTCTATTTTTAAGATGTTATAGTTTTCTTTTATAATATAATATATTAGTTATCTTGTTTTCTTAGAGTATTAAGGCCTGCATCCAGCCTATGGATAAGAAGTAGTAATATTGCAAATATATTGTCTTGTAACTATAACCCTAATATACCTCCGGGTGGAATAGGGTTTAAGTAATTGTATATTCAATAAATAAATAAATAAATATAATTTGAGGTAAGAGTAAGTCTTTAAAGCGCTGAAGAGAGATAGAAGAAGATTTGAAGAGGTCGGGGGAAGATAGGGCTAACTCACAGAAACCTCATTTTAGATATTACCGGTACATTTTTAAAGTTTCCTAAAATCTTCAAATCTTATTTTTAACTTTTTCTGGCATATATTATGTTACTGACAAGACTTATTGACAGAATTAGTCTAAGCTCAGAAACACTGGAATAAATAAACTTTTACAAAAAGAGGGTTAGCACTATCTTCCTCGACCCATTCAATTGAAGGGAAGGATAGGGAAAAGAGTGAGAGTGATAGTTCGAATGAGCGTGGGACTGACCAATTGACTGACTTGACTGACTGACCGAGAGACAGAAATACAAAAATGGAGATAGCTAGAAATTTAACAGAAAAAAAGAGCAAGGGGAAATATTGCAGAATTCAAATAGTACCATACATAAAAACCAATTCCGCACAACTAATTTAATACAGCTAGGTGACCGACACCAGACAATAACCTCAAATGACATCTGTTACTCTGAAAACATCATTTCAAAATACTCAAACAGTGAAAAATTCAAGTTTGGTAGTGCTCTTCATTTCTTCATTAATACCGTATGCAAATTATAACTTATCTGAAACAGAATTAAAACTAGTTTTAAGCTATATACTTCTTAGATCTTTATTTAGCATCTGTCAAATTCGACTTGATGATGGCTAAGCCTGGGTACGATCACACACAAAAAATAAATAAAAGGAATGTACGGATATATCATCAGCAAGTGTACACAGTTGAGCATCATTACGTTCACCGGTACACGCTTTTTCTTCAGTTTATTCCATACATTAACACTTACGCACGCCCCAACAAGTATCGCATTTAAGGGCACTTAACTGTCCGTCATACCATACCACGATAGCAATCACTCGTGTGTGACTTTGGACATCGGATCAGAAACTTCATGGCTTCTGTGACGAAATTTCAATGTTCATTTCGACGGGAAAGTCCGAACTCAAAAGTTGTTCAAATATAGTAAGCTACTAGGCCTGCTATTATTAATAAATACAGGTACTAATATTTTAACTATTATATTATCATTATTATTACCATTATTATCATTACTATATTATGACTAAAATCATTGGCATTTTTATTATTTTTTATTAGCATATTATTAAATTATTATTATTATTATTGGTGTGAAAATAACTTTCAGGAGATCGGGAAGTATTAGGCATTTTTTTTTACGATTTCCGATCGAGGAGCTAATGAGTTAAACACTTCCATCTCATTTTTATCACTCCCGACAGACAATGCTGCATTTCGGCAATGCGCATTCCAGTTATCTGAACCTCATGCAAATCCACGTTCTTCGCGAGGCAAGACAGTACGAGTGTTAGTGATGTTTTACATAAAGGAATAGTGCAGGTGTCATGTTGCAAATATCAGATCTCGTATTAGAAAATACTGTATAATAAGATAATAAAAATAATGGATATTATTCAATTGTGTCTCATTACGTGGATAGACTTAATCGAGGAAAAAATTAATCCAGTGTTTTTAACCCACTATTTAGTTTCGAATAGTAAAGGTAAATTTGTATTCAATAATGTTTAGGCAATACTAACTTGTCTGGATGTTCAATCATATCATGCCATTAGTTGCCGAACAAAAAAAGAATTTCACATAAACCCAGTGGCTTTCGATTATACAGAGCGGAAAGGAAGGAGATCAAAGATTTTCAGAGACGATAAAATAAGATGTGAGGAAAACAAAGTTGCTTAAGTCATTTTCACACATCAAAACACTCTGCTTTTAGCATAGATATCCCTGTGTCCGGTGTTTTCGTTGTGTAAAGTAAATGTAAATGGCCTTGTGTAAGGTATTTACGCACCCTACTATTTTTCCATAAACACAATCTCGGTAGTGTTGATGTATATTTTAAAAAAAGGACCTCACGTATAAAGTGCTGTATAGGCCAGCTAAAAATTGGCAAAAGCCACAGACTGCAGTTCACTGATATACAATTTCTAATAAAAAGCTTTAAAAAAAACTTAGTCGTGAAGAAAGAATACCCACCCACATAAAATGTTCATGAATACGTATTTTGGAAAAATCTTGCCTATAGATTAAAGTGGAAGGTTTTCGAAAAATTAACTTAAGCCGTACTTCCCATTTTCTTTCATATAGGCGATTATAATTTTTGGAATTTAAGAATAAAGAATTTCAGTTATGTTAATTGCTTAGCAAAATTTAATAATGCACTTGCGTTACTGTCACATTATTTGATAGATTACCATAGCTACTGAAAATATATTAAGTTCATAATTCAGGCGAGAGAAAGTTTGTGAAATTGAGTTTATATGAGAATTTCACTTATGTAGTATTTCTCTGTGAAGTCATTTATGTTTTTTTTTGTTTGTTTATTGAGCCGTTATGTACAGTACAATTGGCCAGATCATAATATAAAATAAATAATTAGTTACAATACAAAAAAACTCAAACAGTGCTAAAGTCTAAAGTAAAAAACTCTTCAAGATTATACAGAGGATTGCAAATGAGCATATTTTTCAATTTTGTCCTAAAATAATTAAAAGATGTATTTACAATTCTTTCAGGAAGTGCATTGATGAGTCTAATACCCACATAATTGAAACTTGTAGCAATATTGGACAGTCTGTGTATTGGGAGATCCAGCAGATAAGCATTTCTAGTTGGGTATAAGTGAATAGATGATCTGATGACCTCAGAATTATAATTTTGTTTCATGTGCAGAATTAATTCAAAAATGTAAAGGAAATGTAAAGATTAATAACTGTCATAATTTTGGTTTACAGTGGGCAGTACATTCATCACCACTTAAGATTCGCACAGCTCTTTTTTTAATCTTCAAAATATTATCAATTTTTTAACAATTTCCCCCAAGGATAATGCCATATTTAATTATGGTCTGAAAACATGCATAGTAAGACATTTTAATACTATGTGCATGTAGTTGAGTTCTTAAGTTCGTAAGCCTCTGAGCAGATATAGTACTCTACTAAGTCGAATACTTAAATAGTCTAAATGATTTTCCCAATTTAACCTGGAATCAAGATATATTCCAAGTAATTTTACATTATTTTCATTGTTGCCTTTTAAATTAAAAGTAATAGTCTGAGTTTTCGCAGCATTTAAAAACAATTGATTGACATCACAAACCATTTCTTCGATTGAGTCAATGAGGTTTCATCTAAACTGTCTAATTCATTCGGACATTTACTACTGTTTAGAAAACATGTGCCGTCAGCATATAAAAAAGATTTACATGGCATATTAACTGACAAGTCATTGATATAAATTGAAAATAACATAGGTCCAAGAACGGATCCTTGGGGCACCCCATAATTCACAACCTTAATATTAGATCTTTTACTCAGGTCACAAAGGACGGCTTTGGTATGAAGGCTATGCTCGAAACCATCTAAAACATATATGACAAAGTCACTTATTTCACTAATAGTGGTTCGACCTGCACGAAATCCAAATTGAGAATCTGACAAAAGATTATTTATTTCAAAATATGTTTTCAATTATTCATTGATTAGCGTTTCAAAATTTTTTACAAACGTTGGTACTATTGAAATAGGACGATAATTATCAGGGTCACTCTGGTTACCTTTCTGAAAATCTACTACTTATTTAAAATATTGTATCAATTTTGTGGACCGAATACTGTATACTGTACATTTATGAAGCTGGTTGAGCGGAAGAGAAAAGCCTCAAGGCCTAACTCTGTCAGGTAAAATAAAACCATTTGCTGTTATTATAATTATAATTATTTTATTATATTTAAGCGGGCTCTTTTACAAATTAACTTTTTTTTTTTACATTTGATAGCCTACATTTCCATGAACGTATAAAACTGTATATAGTAGAATATTTAGACCTAAGTAGCAGCTCCGGTCCCGGAAACCATCATTAACAGCCGTACAGTATTTTTCATATGGGAAGCCTTTTCCTTCACCGCCAATCACGTGCACAGGCTAAAAGGCTGCCGCTGTCAGTGAGAGTCTTCCCTCCGTCTCGCCGTCTCTGATTGGACCGCGTATATATGCAGTTGAAGGACATAGGGCTTGTCATCTGCAAAGCACTGTAGGTGTCTGCATACTTACCACATGCCCCATGCCTATGGTATATAAATGATGCAGCGGTCAGATGGTAAGTATAGTCCCTCCAGGGATATAGCGCCACGAAGTTTAGTCAGTGTAGTTTTAGAATCTTTAGCTCTCCAAATTAACAAAAATTGAATGATTTTTTTTAAGCCCTGTTTAAAGAAACGCCCATGAGAGTCATGTTTCCGACATAGCGGAACTCCGAAAACTTTCTGGGATTGGAATTCTGTATTGGCATCGCAAAGAAATTTATTCAGATCCCCTGAAGCAGGATGCTTGTCCACGAGGGAGTCCCTCTGCTTGGCAACGTCGCACCAGGTCTCTGCCCTTGAAGACGGCCAGTCAACAACCAGAAACCCCGCCCAAGGTAAAGGCCCCCTTGTTGCGTCTGAAGCGAGTCCTGTCCTGACTGACAGACATCTCCTACGCCAGCATATGTGGTTTACCAGCCTTTATCCTCCTTATAGTCTAACCCAGTTTACATGAACTTCATCGCATTCAATTCCATCTGGGTTAACAATTCTTCCTATGGCTTCAGAATGTGGAAAGGCTCAGTTGTTTTGATTTTTTATTGGAATATGCCGTGGTATGGGCGTGCAGTGAGTGAACTTGCGCTCCAAGGGGATTCCCAGAAAAGCATAAAAACGTGTTGGAAATTAGCCTCCACTTGGCAAGAAAAACGTCCACTGTCATTCTGCTAGATCGTCAGCGAACATTTTACACATACATGCATTGCACTTTCATTTCTACAAGATTAATAAACCCAGAGAACAAATCACATTACTCTTCGTAAACTCTTGTCTACTCTTTCACTTTGCATCATTTGTCCCACATGCTTAGGGTGTCCATTCATCCCGTTTTTCCCGGGACAGTCCCGTTTTTTAACAATGTTCCACTGTCCCGAAAGTTTTATTGGGGACACTCAAATGTCCCGTTTTTTTAATTGTGATTGGCCAGTGTGTTTCACGCTACATTAATAAAGGTTACAACCGTGAAGGTCTTGCTGATTGTCAAAACATACTTTAATGTATTAATACTGACTTTTATGATAAATTATAATAAAAAAACGTACTTTTTGATAGAATACATAAAAGTGAAATGTACAGTGACAATGAGGCATCTATTTCTGTGGAATAAATTATCTACACCAGTCTGAGAAGAAATTTAAGGATACATTTGGGATCATTTGTGTGCATTAGTCAAAGGTAAATTGCAAATATTCCCTAAATTTTAATTAGATTTTTGTCCCCTTTTTTCCTTAATTGTCCCAGGTTTTTTTTTTTTACAAAAAACAGTTAAAATGTCCCGTTTTTTATAAACATTATATGGAAACCCTACACAAGCTGTAAGCTTCAGAGTAAAACAGGCATTTAATTACCCCAATATTCTCTGTTTTGTAATCCCAAAATATCACCAGCATATCCATAACGAATGTATATGCTATATTTACTTATTCAAGGGAAAAAGGTATGTTTAGCCACTTTGTCCATGTTTCCTCTTAGGCATGTGAAAGTTCCAAATGAATTCACTGAAACAGTAGGCTATAGAGGCGATATCATTTTATTTGTGTCAGATGTTTAGGAAAGATAGTGATTATATATTGTAGTTGTATCATTTCTTTTAATTATTCAGTGGAACCCAGCGGGTAAAAGAAACTAGACAGACCAGCACCTGGTATGATAATACTGGAAAGTAAATTGACGAAAATTTTACGCCTCTGACCTGCAGCTATTATAAGCAGTTCAAAGCCTTGACAGGTGGGTTGCCTAAAACGATGGCGTTTCGAGATCTTAAAAATTCGACAAATAAAAGTATGCTACCAATAGTAGTGTAGACAATAAAGCATAGTTCATTTATTTGTAGCATTCTAGAATCTCAACCAAATGCAAGCCACTCGTACAAAATACATTAATTACATTATGGAAGCTTCAGTTCATCACGTGTTTCTGATTCATCTCATCACCTGCATCCAATCGATCGATAGATTAATTGAATTTCTGATAATTACTTAAATGATAAAATATCGTTTTAATTTAATGTCATTTATTTTTATCATAACCTCATCTGTGTTATTCTACTTTGGATTGACTTTAAATAGCTTACCTACTTGTATTTTTCTGTTTTCTGAAAAATATTATCTACGCCTTTCTGTGTATGTCCTCTCGCCAGCAGCTAAACCTTAAGTCATGTACAATATACAGAGTGGAAGTAAAATATATGTAGAGATTTTTATCAATATTCACAGAGAAAACTGTTTGAGGAATTTTTTTAAAACTATTTTACTCCATGTTTATTTATTTAAATATAATTTTTATTTTTACATATGAAGGGCTCAGCAGATGAAAAATTTATTTCATGTATTAAAAGCATTTTCAGTTATAGGAAATAGTTATTTATCATATGCAGTGAAATCTCCATACAACGATTGCCGATATAACAATAATATTCTGTATAACGTTAAAATATTATAGTCCCAGAATTTATTCAATTAAAATAATGTAACATTCCCCTCGATTTTACGATAAGCCTCTCCATTACGATTATATTCAGAATCCCTGTATTATCCATTTTCCCAGTAAAACGCAAAAATAGGTCGCGAAAGTGTAAATCGGAATAATCATGTGGAACAAGAAGGCAAAAAAGAGTAGGAAGAACAAACTGTGAATCTCACAGCCTTAGCTACATTACAAACCATTGTCTCTTGCGAAGCTCCGTAGATATTTTTATCAATTGTCCCATGCGTTCCCGAATGTCATTTAGTGACCCCTGAGGCATTAAGGTCTTTGTGAGTTCTCCTCTCCTTGAGAAAAAAAAAAGTTAAATAGACTGTCATGTCCGACATTTTCAAGAGAGTCAAAAATAAAATGTATCCGATGTATTCATTGACTGTTGTACGAGTGAGCAAATAATGAGTGGAGATAGTGAGTAACAGTGTAGTGTATTTATTTAAGGGTAAAGTAAGGAGTTCATTTCCCAAAATTACCCTGGTTTTCATTAAATAGTTAAAATATGTCAAATACGGGAGTGGTTCCCTATATATCATCAAAGCAGGAACCCTTTTTTTTTTTTGTAAATTCTCGATATAACAATAACATACTCTACAACAATATTATGGTCCATGAAAAATCGTTCTATCGAGATTTCACTGTAAGTTTTTTTTTTTTTTTTTTTTTTTTTTTTTTTTTTTTTTTTTTTTGTGGTATAGATATTTAATGTTGCCATCACAGTGTATGATACCGAATTACAATACCGTGGAGCTTCGAGCTGAGCTGCCATCTACTGCCGCATATACACATGCACTTGCGCAGACAGAGGTTATTGATTTTATGGAGCACGGTTACCAACATAAAGAATGGAGTCAACGCTTTTCAACCACCAAGTATGACGATTTCTGCGATCACCGTAAGAAATTGAACATTTAAAAAGGTGTAATGAATTTAAACCTTTTCAATCTATAATAGAAGGAGTCTATTTAGCAACCTTATATAAAAATTCTTAACTAGGAGAGTATTTTCCATGTGATGAAAACAAAATTGGATACAATGGATTTTCAGAACCTGTGCGATAAGTGTTAGTTTTAATTCAAGCTGTCTAAAATTGTTTTTAATTATAAACTGAAGAAAATTAAATTTTAAAATAGAGATAAGTAAACCCTGTTTTCCTAGCTCATCAATCAACACACTAATTGAGAGTCCCTTTACCACACGAAACAAAATGTTTAGCTGTTGTCACTTGTACCACTTTTTTTCCCCTTAACCCTTCATATTTAATTTGCAGATGTCTTAATAAAGTCGGCGGTTTTTGTGTAAGTTGAAAGGATTACAAATGATGCTACTTCAAATGGGAAAGCTGTGGTTCTTTTCGTCCTCAATATACACATAAAAACCACGAACTTTACAGTAAAACCATAAATTATGCCTTACTAGCATCTATTTTGTAAAAATTAGAATTTTACGGAGAACAGTTATTAAGTACAGTATAGTTTTATTAGCATATGTCGTAAAACTATTTTTCTGCGGAAACAGTAAAATTTTGTCATTAAAAACATTTGTTAGTGAAATGTGTAATGAATTTGTTATTGAAAATTCGTAAATTCTATTTCTTATTGGCTCCGCAACCTGTCCCATGCGTAGTAAAATCTTAAAATTATTTCGTTTCCACCTATACACTGTGTAGGCTGCAATACAATCACAACCACACGTACATACTAAACAGCAGTAACGTTAATAAAGTTACTGAACTGTATCGACTTAAAATATGACAGTTGCCGTATTCTGTTTGAGAGAGAGTTTCTTTCGAAACGTATACTTTTCCAAAAGCCCGCATTATATGAAAAGTTTATAGGGATATAGAAACTTGTAACAATGCATTACAATTTATACGTTTCCAGTAGTTATACCTGATGTGCCTAGAAGTTACATTCGACAAATAAATCAGTAACGATAATACGGTCTTTTATTCTTGAAATAATTTTATTAAATACTAGAAGGTGCCCGGACTTTAAGCTGGGGGGGCCCGTGTCGTAGATTTACGGCACGTAAAAGAACTCCAAGCCTAAATTAGAGCCTCTGGACAAAATGTCTCGGCCCTTTTACATCCACATAATATCTTAGTTTCCGGAGGGGGGTTAAGGGGCGATGGGCTTACCACCTGTCCCTCTTCCTTCTCTAGGAAAATAAGCGTAATAAAATTCACAACATGGGGCATAGGATGAGAGATGAGAGAGAGATGAGAGAGAGAGAGAGAGAGAGAGAGAGAGAGAGGAAGGTGCCCGCGGATTCGCCCGCGTTTATTAATTCAATCGCTAGGTTTTTTTATTATATATTTTACAGCAAAATAATTAAAACATTGTGTTTGTTAACATTTAAACAAAAATCACTCATAGTAATTCAAACGATTAATAGGTTGATTAAAAAGCTAAAAAAAACCGGCTTGGAGGTGCATTTCATGGTTAGAGTGCGCGGCCTCGGAAGAAATGACCTAAAATGGGAGTTCCCTTGCCCCCCCTCCAAAAAAAAACGCAATAATGAGTTTTGTTCAACGTTTTCCTATTTAGGTCTATATTCATTATCCCCCTTTAGATCTTTCCGTGCCGTTAAGTTATAAACAAATGAATCAAGCACAAAATCAAAGCGATCAACAATTTGATGCTATGTGAAAAAATCTATTTAAGGTCTGTGTATAAGTACTTTTGACATCCCCAAAATCTTTTCAGGTCGGAATCTCTGTCTTAGAATATATTCTGTAATAGTTTTGTTATCGGTTATGTATATATCATGTAAAAGCAGCCTAATTAAACAAACTTTTTTTTCAATTGACACTTTTTTATTCTAAATTAAAAGAAAGGCGTACCTATGAGTTTAATGTCATTGTAGTTATCCTTGGGAAGAATTTTAGAGTAGGGCTACTGCCATTCCACTATTTTTAAGGGGGGTTATTTTTTATGAGGTTGATGTGATACGAAGATGGGGGTTACATTTTATGAAACTAGGGTATGAGTCATGAAACTACGGGGGGTGGGCAGACCCCGTATAGGCTATATTCAATATAATTTATTAATTATATTGAATATATCAACAATTTCAGATTACGAACATATACTTACTTACTCAATGGCAATAGACAATTCCTAAGTAAGCTGAAGGAATATTATCTATTTTATGGAACTCGAAGGTTCATTGCCGCGCTTACCTGAGCCCGCCACTCAATCCTATTCTGTGCTAACTCCATCCAACAATCCCTCCCACATCCGACTTCCCTTAAATCTATCCTAATATTGTCCTCCCACCTGCGTCTAGGTCTTCCAAGTGGGCTTTTGCCTTCGGGTCTCCCTGCCAATTTTTTTTAGGTCTTTCCTCCCGCATGCGCGCAACATGTCCAGCTCATTTCATCCGCTGTGATTTATAAATATAATAATACCGGTAATAATATAAAGAGTCCTAATATAAATAGTTAGATATAACAAAAGTAAAATAAAAACAATTACAACGCACTTACAACTACACGTAGCGTTACTAATAAAAACTGCTGTACATAGACCTACTAGAAAATAGCTTAGTGATTATAACCATAGGCGTACCGAGGGGGGGTTTTGGGGGTTTGAACCCCTCCCCCCATTGATTAAAAAAAGGAAAATTGTATAATTTTTTTAAGTCTGCCCATAAATTACTTAATACAAGTATAAAGCGTGGGAAGCTTAAAACTCGTTATTTTGTGTCTTAATTTTTAAAATTTTCCGGGGGTTTGCTTAAAACTCGTTATTTTGCTTCTTAAATTTTAAAATTTTCCGGGGGAGGACCCACGGAAGCTTAAAACTCGTTATTTTGTATCTTAATTTTTAAAATTTTCCGGGGAGGACCCCCGGACCCCGCTCTCCCTGGGAGGTATGGAATACCCCCCAGATGTTGTAACCCCCCCTGGTTACGCCTATGATTATAACATCTAATATATCTTCGAATCAGTGAAACGTACAAATTTAATTATTCGCTGGATCGTTTGTTTTAGCTAAATATTTGCACGAACAGTAGCAAAACCACAAGACTAACCGCAAATTTAACTTTTTTTAGTTCCTAGAGTACACAGATGGAAAAATACAATCAGGCAGAGATCTACAATGAGTTCGCTGTTACGTGTGAAGGAAGACCTTGGCTGTGAACAGTATATTGTAATGTAACAAGACTGGTCTGACAATAATTGTATTCCTATATTAGTAACTCCTACGGATTTCCGACTTCACAATCCTTGAAACTACCCAAGGCTAATGTGAAGTCTTGCAGTTACACAATAGGATGCTCGCTCATTGGAAAAGAAAAACACTGTATCAGCTTCTCATTCCGGGGTCTATACTTCCCTGGTTTGCCTTCAGTTCCATATATGTCACTAGTTATATATCTGAAGGTGTATCTCTAAAGGTAAGCATTATACATCGATTAATTTATTGACCTAATTATTTCTCCGTCCGCCGCGATGGGTGTATAGGTAGCATACTTGCCTTCTACCCTGGCGGTCCGGGTTCGATTCCCGGCCGGGTAGTGGATTTTTCAGCAACGAAAAATCCCCCGGGTTCAGGACTGGACATCACCCAGGAAAATCAAAGGCTATATTAAAAAGCCTAAATTAAAGTGTGGTGATGACTGCTAGAAAAGAGTAGAGTAGGGTATTCACAATAGATCTATAAAGGTCGCAGTGTTGAGAAGCCGGCAAAAGGCTTATACTACCCCCTTGTAATCTAATCTAATCTAATCTAATTATTTCTCCAATAAAATGACATTTCATTGAATATTATCAAAAACATATAAGTTGATCCCTGTGCTCAAAGCCTTGTTGCTACAGCGAAACCTCCGTATATCGATATTTGTGGGCCCTAGCAGATTGTATCGTTATATGAGGGTTTTTGTTATATTGAGTATAATCATTCATGGAACGGACATGCGAAGAAGTGTAAAATAAAGAATCACAAATCCAAAATTTTAACAAAAGCTAATTTTGTTACTCAACTTAGGTACTGACTTAGGCCCAGGGTTGGAATGTTTAAAACAAAACGTTTAAAACAAGTGTTTAAAACATGTTTAAAACAAGTGCTTGTGTTTTTTTAAGTTTGTTTAAAACGTGTTATATATATGTGTGTATATAATAGGCCCTATACATTAAAATGGTTGTTTTAAACAAAATGAACAATTTAAACTTTTTTTAAACAAACAACATTGTTGTAAACATAAAAAACGTTTTAAAACACAAGTTTAAAACAACCAACATTGTTGTTCACATAAAAAACGTTTTAAACAAAACAAAATTTTTTTCTTCTTTAAAAAAAACATGTTTTTCTCCAACCCTGCTTAGGCCTACGTTGAATTGTAACCATAGCTACTTTACACCAGCACACTAAAAAAATTATCATTCAGATTCAGAAAGGTAACACGTATTAGGCACCCAGGAAACAATACTGGTGACTGGGAAGAATACTGATCTGATACCAGCTACCATCCATAGGGCTAAGCACTGGTTTCCAGTAACAATTCAACCTCCAAATATCGTTATAAAAGGGTGTTTCTAAAATAGCTTCACCGTTGTAGTGAGTAACATTTAACATAATTAAGATAGGTAATTCGCCGGGACCAAACAAAAATATTGTTATATACGGGTTTATCGTTAGCCTATATCGATCTTCGTTATACAGTGGTTTGACTCTACGATTTTCTTTAATGTACACGTGCCTTTTTCAACATTTTTATTTTTGATGCGTAAACCTGCCCTTTTTTCTAAAAGTAGGCCTACCTATAATGGAAACAGATTTAAGGGAAATAACTAAATCAGCGTTTCTCAACCCATGGTCCGCGGACCACTGGCGGAAAGTAAAGAAGAAAAATTTTTCACATAAAATGGACACTAGATGTCAAAGTTTTTAAAATCTTCGAAAATACAGGTCCTATTGCAAGTTTCCTTACTTTTGCAGTTACGAACCACAGTTTGAACCCCTGATGCACTGACGTCTATGGTTCCTATGGTTCCTGTGTGTGTGTGTGTGTGTGTGTGTGTGTGTGTGTGTGTGTATGTATGTGATTTCTCGACAGGTCACGGTTCTGTAAGGCCCGGGCGGCATAAGTCGCATAAACGTCCATAAACTGGAAAAGTTAAACTAAGAGAATGAAGTTCATGAATTGTGCTTAATATCTACTCGATTTAATTAATCAATTTCTTTTAACAATTAAGTCTTCGGAGAAGATCCAAAGAAACGAAAATAACAAATTTATGGCAAACACGATGGGTCGGGGATCTCTGATCATTTTAATCACTTGTTTCGTGATCCAGTCATTAGAAGCAATAAAGCTTTAACGGTCAGACATAGCGTGTTCTATTGGCTAGAGCTCGCTGAAATAATGACAAACGCCATTGATTGCAGGGCGGATGGACGAAGCAATTAGACTGAAATAATTTTCACAGAAGAGCGGCCAGATAGTACAAGTTTACAATGCTGCTACTTCTATAATAGAATTCAAGTAAATTACCTGCGTCAAGTAGTAATTAACACTTTAATTTGTTTTACTGTCCTAGTGAAATATGTTACGAAGGATCAAAATTTTTCATGTAACAGTTATCATCAGCCCCAAGATCAAAGTTATTTTTATCGGCTACAGTGCTCATAACCGTAATAAGTTATACCTCTCCGAATAAATAATTGTCAAATTGATATTGCATTGCATAAGGAGTTATTTATATAATCTGAGCTATGGTCAAAAGAGATAAAATAAATCTTCTATCATACGACCAATGAAAAAATAGAGGAGGGTTGCTTAATAGGATGAAGATGATTTCACAGAATGAGTTAAACTACCGTTGTATAAAATACCTTAGAACCCTAAACTAAACTCCGTGGCGTTACATCCCGGAAGGGACTGGGCCTACCATCCGACCACTGTGTCATCTACCATAGGCAGATGGCAGGATTGGGGCATGTGATCAGAATGCCTACACCCACGGCCGTTAATGGCAGCTACCTCTCTATGAAGTAGCTCCTCAGTTTGAATCATGAGGCTGAGTGCACCCCGTTCCAGACCTCCCTACTTCAGAAAAATCCGAGGAGGTACCGGAGATCGGACCCGGGCCTGCGAGTCTGTAGCCAGCGACGCTAACCACGAGACCACGCAGGCGGTCACCTTAGAATCCACGACATGAAATTTGGAAGGGGGTTTATACAGTCTACTTTGTGAGAAATTGAGTCTCATGCATTTAAGGGTTCAAACTATTGTTTTAAATTGCTCGTTTCTAAACAGGCCAACATTAAGATAGGTAATACTTAATGCCTGGTCTGTGGTTGGGGAGAGAGGTGGTCTCTAAACTTGGGTCAAAATGTGGTAATTGGTTTC
Source organism: Ectobius pallidus (assembly GCA_964059195.1). Lineage (NCBI taxonomy): Eukaryota > Metazoa > Arthropoda > Insecta > Blattodea > Ectobiidae > Ectobius > Ectobius pallidus. The sequence continues at coordinate 128,143,710 of CAXKWD010000005.1, forward strand.
ACGGGGTGAATGAAAGTGAAACACGTATGTCACTTATGTTGATATTGTTATATCTTATTAAAATATGTATTTTAACATATTTTTGGAGACAGCTGATGCAATGGTAATATACATTCAGGTGTTTATAAAATACAAGTTTTCCATCTGTTCACATGTAACCTAAAGTTTTACAGTCCAGGGTACGGTTTACACTATCTTGTCGATGCTGCCTGGGCGATTCGTTTAGAATCAGCGTTTCTCAACCTATGGACCGCGGACCACTGGTGGTCCGCGAAGAAGGTGCAGATGGTCCGCAGACATAATTAAAAAAATATCATAAAGCAAGTGGAAAGTAAAGAAGTAAAATTTTTCCACATATTTCATTATAATGACCTATAATTAATACCCCAAATATTAAGAATATAGGCATTCTTTTAAAAATGGTATGTAAAATTAAGGGTCCGTAAAAGTTTTTAGATATTTTAGAGGTCCTCGGGTTCAAAAAGGTTGAAATGCTGGTTTAGAACATATTTTATTACGGGAAAGCTATGTCTAGTTCAACATCTTCTGAGAAAATCAGCTTTGCAACATTAGCCTATATCTAAAGGAACTGTCTGCTTTCAAGAAAATCACTTTCAGAATATTTTAAATGAGTAGGTCATTTATATATTTTATAATTTATAGAAAATATTTTAGAGATTTTCTATTTTCAGCTTCAAACATGTGTGCCTCCATGTTCCAATAGCCGGTGCAGGAAGCCCGGGTTTGACTCCGTTGACCCCTGGGAATTTTCTGAGGTAGGAAATTTGGATCCGTGCGCGCTACGCATCATAAAGGAAAACGAGAAGTGAGTTAACTTTTCACTGCTATTGAAAATAAATAAGTCATCTCAAAAATTATATAAAATCAAAAATCTAAGATTAAAAGAGTAATGCTTTGCGTAAAAGACGAGGATTTAAGTTTTTATCAAATAAGACCTATGTATAACCACTAAAAATCAAATTCTTGCCCCCTTAACAATATTTTCAGGTCGGCGCCTCTGTCATTCACGGAAACCATTTATTCTTTTGAAATTTTCCTCACTAATTTCAAACTTGGAGCTCAATGATGATTTAACTTAATATTGTTTAAATTAAAATATAAAATGAGCTCTGAAAAAGTTAAATAAAAAAATATATACTGTTAAGAAAATTGTCAATAACGTCTGTGGAAGTCGACAGGTCAACCACATGCCCCAATATTCTGCCTTCTACGATTTTACTCAATAGATAGAAGCTTCAGTGTTTTGTCGGAGATTGAGTATTGCCCTTCAGGGGATGCAAAGCCTTGGAATTTAAGATATGACATCCCCTGTTGTAGTAGATGTGAACTCTATCTACAGTTCAAGCAGCAAGGCCTACAATTATTATTTGAATTACAGTATAATATGTTCGATAGATATAATTACGTTATGCAAAGAAAAACATTGAAAAGAAAAGATATGACCTTGTGAATTTAATAGGAGGCCATGAAAATAAACGAGAGACTGACGTGTTAATACAATCTCGACTTTTCATTCCGCTTCAAAGTCATATCCATATAATCGTTCCTTGCCCTTCTCTTTCCCCATCTATGTTCAAGACAGCTTGTCAAAACTGTATGACTTTGCCACCACAAAACTTTTTTTATGTAGGTTAAACACTCACCAAAGTGCTACACTCACATATCTTCATATACCTTTCATATTGCGACTTAAAATAGGTGGCCGCATTGCAGGAGTGCACATTCAGTTGCCTTAGCCTCATTTAGATCTAAGTTTTCGCTAGGCAAGACCTGTTTTTTCTTCTTTTTTTTTTAGTTTAGTTTGGTTGTTTATAACCATCTTTCAGAGAATTTATACGAAAAACATTTCAAGTAAAAGTGTTAGCTCTTAATAAATATAGTTTTTGTACAACATTTTTATTAAACATTGTACTTCGAGAAAATCGCGAAAAATGAAAGTTTTTCATTTCAAGTAATAGTTCAAGTAGGAAGTCGTTACAATGTTTCGTGTTTCATCCCCAGAAGATACTTAAGCCCAATATCGCCTAATTAGGAAGACTTAAAGTGCTTGAAGGCACTAAAACTTAGCGAACTTATACGTAGATACGAGGGAGAATCAAATGAAAACCGCAATTTTTTTTTCCACTATTTTACTGCAGAAAGAATGCTTGCTTGTACATTATTTTTCCACGTAGTCCCCCCCCCCCAATTCAATGCATTTACGCCATCGGATAGGAAGTGCTTTGATAACGCGTGAGAAAAATTCGTTTGGTTGGTAGCCACTCGTACACCGCCTATTGGACGTCTTCATCAGACTTGAACTTCTGCCCTCCAAGGTGCTCCTTTAATGGACCAAAGATGTGGAAGTCTCATGGTGCCAAAGCGAAGAGGATTGCTGAGTGCAGGTGTTTTGCTTCAACATGATAATGCCCGTCCTCATTCTGCTCGTGAAACCATGAAAACCATCGACGACATTCGCTTCAAATGCCTCCAACATCCGCCATACTCGCCAGATTTGTCACCATCAGATTTCCACATCTTTGGTCCATTAAAGGAGCACCTTGGAGGGCAGAAGTTCAAGTCTGATGAAGACGACCAATAGGCGGTGCACGAGTGGCTACAGCGTCAACCAAAATAATTTTTTCTCTCGCGGTATCAAAGCACTTCCTATCCAATGGCGCAAGTGCATTGAACTGGGAGTGGACTGTGTAGAAAAATTATGTACAAGCAAGCATTCTTCCTCCAGTAAAATAGTGGGGAAAAATTAATTGCTGTTTTCATTTGATTCTCCTTCGTATATAATATTTTTAATACAAAAAACAAATAATGCTAATTTTGTCCCAAAATGGAGAATATTTCACCCCTTACCCCCTTAGTAATATAAAGGTTTTTTCGGGCAATTTCAAATGTCCCCATGAGTTACTGAAACTCACGGACATCGTCATCCTACATCTGCGTGGTGTGCATAGTTATTTTCGGCCCATTTCATTTGTCGGTTTCCTGGTAACCACATGCAAATGCGGTGTGAGAACTGTCCGGATTATAAGAAACGCTAAGCCATGGTATCGCATAGCCTCGCCAAACTGGAATCCCTGTCCACCGGAGGCTTGTAACGGAACTGTGGCCGTAGTTTCTGCTACGATACCGGGTTCGAAGTCTGCACATTTCTATATAGCCGTTTCGTGCATAGGCGTGCGCGACAGTTATTTCGAATCTGTGACAATTTTTATTTATAACGGAAAATTGGGGCAAGAAAACAGAGAAAAGAAAATCTTTACATGGAAAAAAGATAACAAGTAGGCGAATAAATATATATATATATATAAAGTAAATGAATAAAGGAAAAATATTTAAATAACCGGTACCCTGGAGCCATAAATGAAATGTATATCCGAAGTAAACTAAAAACTGAGTTCACGACAGACAAAAGACATAACACCCTAAATAACATAAAAAATAAAGAGGAAAGGATGAAGGGGTGTAGAAAGGAAATAATAAAAAGTGAAAAGATCACACCACCTAAGTAAAATGCACAAAAGAAAAGGAGATAAGCGTGGGAGTTGCCCTAGATCAGCGTTTCTCAACCTATGGTCCGCGGACCACCAGTGATCCGCGAAGATGGTGCAGCTGGTCCTCAGACAAAAAATATCATAAAGCAAGTGAAAAGTAAAGAAGTAAAGTTTTTCACATATTTCGTTATAATGACATATAATTAATACCCCAAATATTAAGAATATAGGCCTTCTTTTAAAAATGGGATGCAAAATTAGGGGTCCGTAAAATTGTATAGACATTTTAGAGGTCCTCGGGTTCAAAAAGGTTGAGAATCGCTGCCCTAGATGATAACGGAGAAGAATGTTTAGTGATGTATGAGAGGCATTGTGCCGATCGCAATTCAGAAAGTAAATAAAAAAGATAGAAAGAAAATCATTTTCTGAGTTTATACAATAGAAAATATTTTAACCATATATATATTTTTAAAAAATACAGTAACTGTTCTTTTTTTTACTGTTTCTATGTACCCAAACCTAGCTCTTACAATATCAATTTCGAGTATGGATATATTAGAATATAATTTTTGTGAAATTAGTTTACATTAGTTTACCTTAAGAAATGACATTGTAACCACAGTGCTTCAAAAGTTTTGCCAAACCCTTAATAATCTCCTACATATTAATTCTTTTTTTTTTACTTCTCTTTTCTTTTAATAATTGTAATTCTTGAGCATGTTTACTAATAGTCATTGTGTGTACACTGAGTACTTAGGGCCTACCACCGTTCATGGGCATCGGTATGGGGGCAACTGCCCCCCTCTGGAATGCCTTAAGGATTCATTTATTTTTTGGTACTCGCTGTTTGTCAACCTGCACTTGTTGGATGGAGAATAAAAAAAAGTATAAACACTTTATAATTAGTTTAGTAAGTATTAACTTATAAATGCTTCAGTTTAAAATAACCAGTCACCAAGGCTGTTACTCAAAAGAACGTTATCTGTTAATTTAAAAACTTCGCAGCCTCGTGGAATTCAGCTGGGGATCAAAGCCTAGGGAGGGAAACTATTATATGTGAATATTAATGTATTTAACCTAATCATTTGATATTGAGGCCCGAAATTGATTTTTAGTCGATCATAATAAAATACCATTCGTATCACTTCTAGGTGGATTAACTCCAAATAGGAATAAAGAATGCTTTACAATATGGTCAACTTCGAGCAGAAATAGCGTGCCTGCCTCGGGATCCAAAGTTCGCGGGTTCAAACTCAGCAGAGGTCAATGTATATTTCAGAAGTCAAAATCCAGGGCACGAAGTCTCTCCGACTCAGTCCCGTTGTCGGGGGGTTAAGGGTAAGTTAAAGAACTCCTGGCCTAAATTAGACCTTCTGCATCAAACTCCTCGGCCCTTTCACTTCTTAGTATATACTGTACTGTACCTTAGTAGTTAGTTTCCTCTAGAAAGATAGTCGTCCAGAGGACACCACATGTCTCTCTGTCCTTTATAAAAATAAACGTAACTAAACTAATCTTAGGTAAATGAAACCTCCACCAGGACGCTCTCTCCTCTGTGCGTGGAATGAAAAAGGATTATATTCGCTGCAATACATGAAACAATTTCGATCTATTCCTATACACATCGGTGTTCTCCAGCTCATGGCTGGGAATATTTCTCAACTTACCTAACATAAGAAAGGTATTGCAGTATATTACTATAAAAGTAAACTAATAAATATATATCTTACTAAATAAATGCAATAATCACCACTGGCTCAGTCATGAAAACCATTTATAAAAGTGACGCAAAGTCGCTGGAAACGTTCTTCTTAACATTATCCATCCTTGAACGACTGTCAAAGAATATTTCGCACGGTGAAAGTATGAGTGTCAGGGGTGGGCAAAACATTACTTTCGTAATGTGAACTGGTAAAATATTAATCAGTCTTCTCAGAGAATAGGTGTTAACCTATACGTGGAAATTACTCATATTACTTATTACTCACGTTTGATATTAAGTATCCCACCTTATTACCCAATTTTGCCGTGCCTTGTCAGTACGCGGGCTTTCTGACACCAGGGAAATGAGTTTAATTTTTCTACGGAGGTAGTAGGCCTAGAACATATGGCAGCAGGTAAAATGCTTTGTAGGGAATCTAAACATCACCTAATATTCATGGTTTACTCCCAACGTTTCATAGGGTCGAATTTTCATCTAGCATCATAATCCAGACAGGCAGAGTTAACCTGTTCACTGCTACTGGCGTATATATGCGTCATCGCAAAAACTGCATAGAAGCCGTGGAATAAGATTAATAGAGTAATGGTTAATGCTAAAAATGATTATTTTTTTTTTTTCGACGTCTTCCGAATGACATTTATCCGCTACATTTATCATCTACGGCAGCGTTTCTCTCTGTGGTCCTCGGGCAGATGGTCCGCAGACATAATTAAAAAATATCATAAAGCAGGTGGAAAGTAAAGAAGTAAAATTTTTCACATATTACGTTATAATGACCTATAATTAATACCAAAAATATTAAGAACATAGGCCTTCTTTTAAAAATGGGATGTAAAATTAGGGGTCCGTAAAATTGTCTAGACATTCTAGAGGTCCTCGGGTTCAAAAAGGTTGAGAAACGCTGATCTAGGCCTACGGTATTTCTAACGTATGATCCAGTAGTAATTTTATGAGATGAATGCTTAATATATAAATTCGTATGCGATTTTTTTTATTACAGGTTTTAACTTAGATACAGTTGGTACAGCATCAACACAGAAAGCCGAAGATTGGCCTATGGACGTGAATTCGGGTGTAAGGGACAGCTTCATCCTGAATCCTTTTTTTATATAAGGGAAAAAAGCTTCCAATGGTAATTACTAAGTATTGAAACTCTAATGCACACATTGTCACATTAAGTTCCTTCACTTATATTAATAGGGATGGGTCCTCGATACTTTCGATACCTCGATACTCTCGATATTTGCATGGTATCGGCATCGAGCGATACTTCAGAAAACTCGCTCGATACTTTTTCGATACTTTGATAACACTGCAATTTAAGGAAATGCGGAATCTCTTTCTGCTTTTAGTAGTCTACTAAATATAGTAAATACTTCAATTTCTCCTTGAAATGGAGAAAACCACTCTGTGACTTTTGTCTAGTCATAAATAAAGACTTTCCGACTTTTAAAATCCAAACAGAAGAGATTTTTAAACGATTACGATGTAGACATTGCTCTTTTACAAGAAACCCACCTTGACAGGAATGATCGTCTGAAGATAAGACACTATGATATCATACGTACAGATAGAATCAATAGAAGGGGAGGTGGAACTGCTATCGTAATTAAACAAGGCATTACATATTACCCAATTCAAATCACTGGTCTACATTCGGCAGAAATTACAGCGATGAAAGTAATGATACGCAATGATGAAGTAATGATCGCATCTCTTTATATTCCCCCAAACAGCAGACTAAATCCCAGTGAATTATCCGTCATCACCAATCATCATTCTAAATTCATCATAGGAGGTGATTTAAATTCCAAACATAAAATATGGAACTCCAAGATTATTACTCCTAAAGGAAGAATTCTTCAACAACACGCAGAAGAGAATGAATATATCATTACAGGTCCAGAAACACCAACTCATTATCCGTACAATGGAGAACATAGCCCAGATGTTCTGGATATTATGCTACTTAAAACGTCCGCCAACCCAGCGACAATGGAAACAGTAAATGCACTGGACTCAGATCATCTTCCAGTTTTATGTCACTTTACAACATCAACAATTTTCAGAACCCACACAGCACATACAAACACTCAGACCGACTGGAGTCATTATAAAGCTAATCTAAAAACGGCGATACCAGGAAATCCTAAATTTCTTTCCAAAGATGACATCGACTTCGGGATTCACGTTTTCTCAAACACCTTACAAGACGTTTACAAGCAAGCTTCCTTATTCCAAGATGCCATTCATGTGACTGAAGGTGATAACACATTATCATTCCTAATAAAATCCAAACACCAGGCCCGTAAAAGATGGTTCCTTACAGGGAGTCCTCAAGCAAAACGATGCTACAACAGACTCAACAAAGCAGTCCAAAAGAAAACAAATATTTATAAAATACAGAAATTTGAGGCAGCTGTCAATGAAATTACAGAAAACCCTATGAAGGTATGGACATTCTCCAAACGTCTCTTAGGGAAACTTTCAAAAACACCAAATACAGCAATACTGGATGAACATGGATGGGCACACTACAAACCAGAAGATAAAGCAAATGTAATAGCCGATTCACTGGAACTTCGATTCTCACCAAATATTACTCCTATGAACCATACTTACGCACAGGAACTCGAATCAGAAGTTAAACAATATACCAGCCAAATTCCACAAAATGACATAGATCAAACTACACCAACAGAAGTTAACTCCATAATCGCTCAACTAAAGCGCAACAAATCTCCAGGTCCAGACCGGATAACAGCAGAAATGCTTACAAATATACCTACTAATGCAATTACACACCTTACAAAAATATTCAATTCATGCCTCAAGTATAAATACTTTCCAAACCCATGGAAACATGCCCATGTTGTAACATTTCCCAAACCTAAGAAAGACCCTCTTCTTACACAAAATCGACGACCTATAAGTTTACTGTGTGTTTTATCTAAAGTATTTGAAAAAATAATATACAATCGTCTTGCTCCAATTTTGAATACACCATCAAATATTCATAATGTACAATTTGGCTTCAAAAAGGAACATTCTTGTATTCATCAACTGAAACGGCTTACAACATCTATCACAGAAAGCTTCAGCAGAGGAGAACATACCATTGCCGTTTTTCTTGATATTGCTCAAGCCTTTGACACTGTGTGGCATGCTGGCCTCATCCACAAATTGCAGAATCTTGACGTACAAGACAGTCTAATTCATCTTCTATACAGCTTCCTGTCAGATCGAAGCTTTCAAGTAAAAACGGAAGGCTCATTATCTACAGTTCGACGCATATCTGCTGGAGTTCCACAAGGTAGTGTACTAGCTCCTCATCTCTATTCTATCTATGTACGGGACATCCCTCAGCAGCCAACGTGTAAGCTTGGTCTATATGCTGATGACACTGCATACTATACAAGTGACATGCACATCAAAACAGCTCAACAAAATATGCAACTCCAACTAATCTCACTAACGCAATGGCTCACGAAATGGCGGATTAGAGTCAACGTCTCCAAAACTCAAGCTATTATCTTCACTCGAAGAAAACCTAAAACACCGGACCGCCTCAAGCTATTCTCAGAAGAAATTCCATACCAACAGACAGTTAAATATTTAGGACTCTCCTTTGACAAAAGACTAAATTATCAACATCATGTAGAATGTGCACGACACAAAGCAATTGCACGGTTTATTCGCTTATACCCACTATTAAAATCTCCAAATCTTCATCTTCAAATAAAAACTCGTCTTTATACTTCAGTCATCCGCTCCCAAATGATTTATGGGTCTGAAATATGGAACACTGCTTCAATACGCATCATTCGCAGACTACATGCTATACAACGGAAAGTAGCTCTAATAATAACAGGCGCAGATTATCACACAACCAACAGCCAGCTAGACGACATGCTTCAGATCCCATCCTTTTATAAATTCATTCAACAAACTGTCCAGAATTTTGAAAATACACTAGTATATCACAGCAACCCACTCATCAGAGCATTAGCAATGAAGTAATCATCAAATTATATGTAATTTATTCAAGTCATTGTACATTCAGCTTTTACTATACTTCTTTTTGAGTAAAAGCCTTTCATAGGCTGAAACTTGTACAACATATTGAAGATAATAAAAAAAAAAAAAAAAAAAAAAAAAGAGATTCTTAATTGTTTCGTTTCCTGTCAAACGTTTCAATAGCAACCAACAAGCAAACTGACTGTCCAAACCCCATTGTAATTTTTAAACAAAAACTTGTAAGTGGACTGTTCCAAAAACTAATTTTAGTTTTAATGTAGAGTTTAAAAACATTATAGGCTACTGATGATATTAAATTTTGCCTCATTAAATATGCACACTTAATTAATTTAGTTGGTATTACACAGTTCTCGCAACTTTTAATTTTTAATGTACCTATTTATTGAAACTGGAAATGTTGACGGTATCGAGTATCGAGAAAATCTGCTATCGACCCATCCCTAATTAATACACATGCGGTATATTACATATATTTTTCTTAACATTCGAAGGTCTCGTGAAATGTGCGTAGGCATTGTTTCCGATTACCACATTGCCATGTAGAAATCGCACACATTTAAGTGTATTCACACACACTGATGGGAAGGCCATACCCCTCTATTAATTATTCTCCCACAGAAAACTTCAAAGAATGCATGCAATTACATTACATAACTGAGTTTATGAAGCTTGCTTGAAGGTAACGCATACGGATGCATTTTGGTTGTAGACCTACTTGTAGGTTGTATTTAAATTGTTAAATAAATAAATCTTTATATTCCTTAGGAATTGGAAAGGATCTAGGCTTAGGGAAGTCACGTTTATATTACCTGTAATAATAAAAATATATTTTATAAAGAAATAAAGGAGAAGAGCACACAGACCGTGCAAACCATAAAATATATATATTTTATCGTTTAAGTAATTTGAAGTAGCAGGGATTCAGGATTCATAATATACTAGAGCTACTGAGGTTGTGGGCTCTTCCAAAGCTTTACCAAATAGAATTAATCCGCCTACTTATTTATATAAGGAATGTCTCTAATACGGATCTGCAGTTTTTAAGAACACTCGGCCTACAAAAATGAATATAATTTTCACTTGTGGAAGCATTTAATCTGTTTTCTTAAAATCGCAAATTATCACATCTAGCTACGATTCTATTAGTAAACATTCCAAATTATGTGTAATATGAGTTGAAAGTTTAAAATGTAATTAATGATATATGTACGTAGAATAACGTATACATTAGTATGCTGTTCATGTAGCCTATAGCTACTGATGGAGGAGTAAATGTAAGCTCTAACATAAGAAACTGTAGACTTACACATAAGTTACTATTTTAACATCATTTTGTTTATACAGATGCCTTAATCAAAAAATAGAGTTAGACAACAAAAATGAGGGGCATAACCATATCGCTTCTTTAGAAAGACCATAAGGATCACTGATTCTGGAAATTGACAAAAAACTTAACCTTTCCAAACCTCAGTGATCCAAATGTTACAGTCATTTTGTTATTTAGAAAAAATTTAACAAGTATATTAGTAGGCCTACATAAACTACCTGTATCTTAGAAGTGAATCTCTGATATCTTTCTGCAGCGAGGACTAACATCTCTTTATTAAATAAACTACCTGTATGCAGTATAACACAAAACAACATTCTAGTTCCTGAAAATTTATACTTAAGCCTTTATTAAATGTACATGTTTACAATAAATGTACTGAATATGTATGCCTAACAATGGTGATTTATTTTTAGAATAAAATGCCTTAAGGTGTGAATAATGTAGTTTAACCAACACCAGTCAAGTTAACCCCGTATTTGTTGTGAAGCATTATGTACTTAGAGGATTTGTTGTACTCAAACCGCCTGAAACTAAGCATTGAAGATATCTGTTTGGGGTTGTGGAATTAGACTGGATCAAGATTCTTCAGATAAGCATGCTGGCATGTGCAGTTTTGGCCATTGAGCGATTAAATACTGAACAACGACGTCCGGTTTCTATAAACTCGCGAAATACCTATGGGTAAATTATCCAAAGGACAGAATTTACACAAGAATAACTTTTACAAACTCAAATAATTTAAAGGTAACAATCACATACACTTGTGGCGAGTTTCTAGGCAAATGTCCTCTGGGTAAATACGAAAATGACAGAAAAAATGTTTCTACAAACTCGAGCTAGATCTTTCCAAGGGTAAATCGTCGGGTTAATTTATCCTGTCATGGATGGCTGGATAAAATTTAACCTCTCATAGGATCAATAATAATTTAAACAATGAGAATCAAAGCCTACTGAATTAAATTAACTCTACAACTCCAAGGCCTTTCTCATTATATAATTGTGGGTGATTAGGAACTAATTTGCCCATGGATAATTTACCCATAGGTATTTCACGAGTTTATAGAAACCGGGCAATTTCCTACATCTAATAGAACAAAACTAAAAGTGTTTCATTCAAAATTTAAACATACTTTAAACACAGCATGCAGTATTCCTGTACTCTACCATCAACTTTACATGAAATTTCCTTTGTGGAGATTAAAATGGTAAAAAAACAAAACAAAACAAACAAACAAACAAAATCACTCTTAAAGGCAGGTTTTTAGCGCTGCACGCAGACATCACTCGCCATAATAGTACAAAACTAGATTTAAACTGGAAACAAAATATGACGATGATACTGAAATCAACTGTCACAACTAAAGCCTATTATCACGATATCGTGATATTAATCTTACTTTTTATTCGTTGATAAGTAAACTAGCACATATTCCTGGTCTTTCCTTGAGGCTTATTGGTCTTAGCTAAGAAGTTTAAGTTGTGATTAGAGATTGTTTGCTTCATTACCAACCAAAATGTTGAATTTGTGGGTTATGACGGGGCCCGAGAAGACCCGTATATTATTCGATTTCACTTCTTATGCCAGTTGTCGACCAAGAGCTAAGCTAAATTAGGTTAGCTTACCTCACATACAGTGCGGGATTTCATGTGTAGTTGTGCCGACAAAACTACATATGAAATCCGGCACAACTATATATGAAATCCTTCACTGTATGTGAGCTAAGCTAAGCTAAGTTAGCTTACAGATATATAAGCTTTCATGAACCACAGATTATTGTCTCTGTTAGACATTACATGAGAATATTATAGGAGAAAAATTCCTCCGACACTGGGACTTGAACCCAGGACCTTTGGCTATTCGCGCCAATGCTCTACCATTAGGGCAATCAGTCATGGGAGAGAGGTTCCATCCGGCGCTGTGAATTGAACTCCGGCTTAGCTCAGTTGGTAGAGCATTGGCGCGAATAGCCAAAGGTCCTGGGTTCAAGTCCCAGTGTCGGAGGAATTTTTCTCCTATAACATTCTTAAGTTAGCTTAGCTCTTGGTCGACAACCGGCATTATGGTTTACATATTTCTGCGTTCTGCTGAAAATCAACGTAAGGTATGTCTTACTGCCATTTCTAAACTACTTCAAAATAGACGACTCATCACTTTTTTTTGTCAGGGCCACGCCTTGTAGCACAATACAATAAAACAGAAGAGCAAGGATACTATTCTAGAGTTTAGTCACCTACATCGAGGAAACCTTATTAGTGAATGCAAAACAACGATTAATAAGAAGTACTGTTTGGTAGCAACAAACTCATTTAATCCAACTGCCTATTCTGCTAATTTCTTATACGATATCCGACATTGAGTGGATCGATGTCAAAATTAGCAAGAAATCCGAGATTGCGGAAATCATGAGTATACATATAGGAATGTAAGCTATGGCAATGAAAGGCTGTACTGTCATTCTAATTTCCTAACAACCGGTTTTCTCTTCGGAGATCCGCAATAATTCTAACGACATCAAAGAGTGCTCTAGTAAATCTTTTTGCAGGAGATTCTTATATTCTCTAATTAATTTTTATGAACCATTTTATTAAGTGCCAGTATGTGTGGGGAAGGGAAAATGTCTGTCCGTCTGTCCGTGTGTCTGTTCGCGCGATAACTCAAATACGCTTAATCGGATTTTCATGAAACTTGGTTTACGCATTTATAACGTCCATGAGAAGAACCCTATTGATATTGAACAAAATCGGTTGATCGGTACTGGAGTAAACCCCAATTTAGTACATATTTTATGGTAATATATTAGAAAACATTTTATCAAATGCAAATTAGTTATCATAACAACATATTGTTTTACAGTGTTCATATGCGGCTTTGGAAATTGCAATAGGCTACAGTTAGCTATGACAAATAACACTATTACTTCACATTCGCTTATGAAAGTAGATCGTTAAATAGAGCGAGGTAGCTGAGATGGTAACGTCTTGGACTCACATTTTGGTTGTTCCTGATTCAATTCCCGTAGCCGGCCAATTTGACATATCTTTTTTGTATTTTTATGTGAGTGTGCGATTATCAAGATATCACAAATCTGTATAGTTCTGCTGATGCTGGACGATTTAAAGCTTATTAAAAAACTAGACCTTTGTTATCTCTGAAGCTCTACTTAATGAATGAATCTGGAGCTTACCTCGGAAATCAATTAAAAAAACTTACTTTCTGCATATCATAATTGCAATTATAACTGATTAAACAAAAGCATACTGGCACTTTGTTAGATCAGTTTACCTGATTTTATTAATCTTATAACCTATATCTTATTAACTAACACAAATTAATTGCTCGGTATAAAAACCCCACAAGTCATTCATTATGTTTTATTTTTACGATAAAAACGATACACAGACGTTCTTCTATGACGAAACCCTTAAGTTTACTGTATACACTGAAAACAATGGTTGTGACATCACGTATCGTGGGTCTTTACATGGAAAAGGTATTAGGCCTATGTCCTTAATATTTAGGACAAATCACTTTGAACTGTACCACCAGAGAAACTCAGTTTAAGTCTACGAGATGTTTACTACATAATAAGTGGAAATTTTTCGAACTGGTGGTCCATTCGCTAATGAAATCCTAAATATTCGTACACACAGTAAAAGAGGAATGTTTGCAAACAACTACAGTACAAGGAAGTATTTTTTAAAATACTGAAAAACTAAATCGCTTATGGATACGACACATCTTCGCAGATGAAAATCCTTACGCAGACATAAAAAGTTTTGTTTTCAAAGAAGGCTACGAAATTGAATTCACTCGAAGGAATTAGGTGTCGATAGCAAAACAATAACCTTTCAATGAAGAAGAGAGACAGGAAGAACGGATGAAAAATAAAGAAAATATAAGGAAATAAAGATAAAGAAACAAAGGAACTTTCCTAATAGCATGAAGAAGAAAATATTAAAAAGAACAGTATTAAGAAGAGAAAGGAAAGTTGTCGAAAGGAAGAGAAGTTAAGAAATTAATTATAGCATATATAAGTAGAAAAATGTAGAAAAGGTTAATGGTTGGATAAAATAAATACAGCATAAGACAAACGGCAGATATTCTAAAGTGACTGGCATTAAAAAAAAAATTTCCAAAAGGAGAAGAATGCTCATGGCAATCAACACCGCCCAATCGTAAATTGAAACATCAGAGAACTGAATATATTGGAATTTATATTTATGTACAACACATAAAAAGGCTTCTTTATAAGCTGTCTTTGGCTTGCCTGATTGTCGCTACAAGCAAGCCTATCTCAAACAAGACTTTATATTCTTACTTCAAATTAGAAGTAATTATGTGCTACACAATGATCTTGTGCGAGTGCACCCTTCAGAGTGAGTGTAATCGTAGGAAATGCCAATGCATTTTATGAATATTTATCAACCTGTTCTGAGAACCAACAAAATTTCAACAACCGGTTTCTAGAGACTGCTGCATGATACCTCTCTTCCCTTCAGGAGGACTTCTCAGCTGGTTCGGATGCAACGACCAAGCAACTAAAGAAGATTCTATAACTATCTTTTACTCGTATTGTAATCGGGGTTGGGATACATAAAAAAAGAATTTCTTCTTGACCTGTAAAAAACACGTAAAACTACACAATAAATGTAAATTACCTAAAGCTTTGTTCCATGTTGTAAATTTTACGTTTCAAAAGATTGTATTTCTGGATTCAGGCCTCAAAATGTGCACTTATGTAAAAAAAAAATCAACTTCGAATTTGGGGGTCGAATACATAACTTCCTCTTAATAGATAGTTAAGCATTCATGAACCACAGATTATTGTCTCTGTTGGACATTACATGAGAATATTATAGGAGAAAAATTCCTCCGTCACTGGGACTCGAACCCATGACCTTTGGATATTCGCGCCAATGCTCTACCAACTGAGCTAAGCCGGAGTTCAATCCACAACGCCAGATGGAATCTCTCTCCTATGACTGATTGCCCTAATGGTCTACCTCACAGACAGACAAGTTATGTCATATGCAGTACTGTGAGGCACACTAATTAGTGATTTTTGTGACCGGGCTCCCACTGTTATTGTACAGTTAACACTCAAGATAGATATATAAGCATTCATGAACCACAGATTATCTCTGTTGGACATTACATGAGAATATACCTACAAGTGTTTTGCAGATGACAAGCCCTTTGCACTTCTCCTGCTTAGATACGCGGTCCAATCAGAGACGGCGAGAAGACTCTTACTGCTAGCGGCAGTTCTTTAGCTCGTACACGTGATTGGCGGTGAAGGAAAAGGCTTCTCATTTGAAAAATACTTGTAACTTCCTCTACCTATAGTAACCTATGGTACGGGCGGAGGAAGTAATAAAAATAACATTTGCAGATTTGAGCAAACTTTAACTAAAATGAGGTTTGTGTAGGTTAGCACTATCTTCCCTCGTCCCCTTCAATTTATAACTTGCCGGGGAGCACTACTCTGTCACAGTTTTTAAAATCACTTATCGATCTCCAAAATTATGTCCTCTAGGTGACAACACCGCAGTCTTCATTATCTATGATTCATCGACAAAATTGGCGATATTATACTGTTAAAAGTTATTGTTTTATTATAGGATTAGTTTCTACGTTCTGTACTTTCTTATACGGGTCTAGGCGTACTCTTTATAAGAAAGTAACTAGGCGTTGCAATATGCGTTACAGTGAATGCAAATTAACACAAGTAGGAAAGTTAAGTAGCACAAAGGATGGCTAGTGTTCCAAATGACTTGCTTTCGAAGCAATGTCAACATTCATGCGACAAGAAAGTGCAAGTTGTGCTCATTGAATTGAAGTAGGAAAAAACTAAAAAAGTTTTGACGCTTTTTTTTAATTGCGTTACACAGACTTTTTAAATGTTTTACGTCGAGAAAATTGCATACTTGTCCACCGCTGGAGCCTAGGAGATGCGTTCAAAGCTGTCCTCACGCAGCGGGATCGGGTTCAATTCCTGACTGGGACAGGCTTCCTGAACGCGGTTTTTCTTCACCTAAAAGGTGAATCTCAAAGAGCTTAGGCTACCCCCTTGTTCAGAGTAAATGACCGGTAGTCTTGTCCTCTGGGTTCGTTTTGACCCGGAGGTGGCTCCAACATTGGGATGATCACTCATCCAGAAAGACATTCCATGTCTCAGAGAAGTTATGTGCTCTAGTAGCTACTTCCTGTCCCGACAGGTCACGGTCCTGCAAGGGGAGAGGTAAAACTAAGAGAAGACGAAGAAGAAATTGTCTACTTGCCTATATAATAAAATATTATCGTCGAAGTCACATGGACGGGGGTTGCTCTGTTCTTTTAAAATAAATATATTTGCTGAAGTCACACTGGAAACGAAAAAGGAATTTTCTTTGTGTAAAGAAGTATATCAGATTTACCCAAACTCCATTCAGTAACGAGAATATAATACAACAAAAATACTCGATAAAAATAATTTACTATAATGATAAACTAAAATCTATTAAAATCGCAGCTGTATCTCGACTCTCTTAAAATCCAATAATAATAATAATAATAATAATAATAATAATAATAATAATAATAATAATAATAATAATAATAGTAATGAAATGTGTGATTTCGAGCGTTCATTTCTGTTCGTCTAATCGGGCCAAAATGGTTGCACATAAATCAACGAAAGCTTATATTATGAATTCGCAGGCTCAAATTAACATATAGAAAAAGTAGGCTGTTTCGTTGGACATGATTCTTACAAAAACTTATCACACCTGGAATACTCTCTGAGGCAACGATGCTTTTGAAGTATAACTGTTGGAAATGGAGCGAAGGCCCGAAATTAGTGCAGGTATAGGCCTATTGTACAAAAGTGAAGTCAGTGTTAATTTCAATACTCAGGAGTGATTATTAATGTAAGAAAAATGTTCAAAACTACGCGGGAGAATTAATTACCGGGGGGGCAGTACACAACCTAGAGAGTATTTAAAAATAGTCCGATTATTTCACAAATGAAAGGCAACAATTAATTTAAAAACCGTAAAAGAGTTACAAAGAATTAAGTCTTGGCCTAATAAATGAATAGTTTTAGGCTAACGTACATGAAGCATCAAAAACACCCAACATTCACAGATATAAGGCAAGATAATAAAATTCAACAGTTTTCTCTAAACCTAATATTGTATAAGTTAATGTTGTACAGTAATTTTTAAGTCGATTTAAATAATGTAATCATGTACTATTATCTTCATTTACGTTCCTGTACATTTCAGGGCCGGTTCTACAGTATTAGACAATACCCATCCATGCCACTGTCTTAAACATTTTCGCACTGACTATAAAGCCTGTTATTTCGATGGGTTCTTAATCTGAGGGACTCGAACGAGCAAACCTGTCATAACAAAAAGTCACCTTTCGCAAACTGTTAGACTTGTAGACTTCATATCTATTTTCAGATATAATTTTCTTTGACTCCTGGAATAAAAAAAATGTTGCTAAAAATAAACTACTGTTCTTCTTACCGGCAATTTGCCTATGAAAATTTACAAATAATATTGTGGCGGATTTTTTTTAACTACTCCCAGTTCTCAATTATTGTATTGTTATATCGTCAGACTATTTTCTTTAATTTTGCATGACACGTAAAATATGAAACGTTCGCCGAGTTGTAGCGAAGTCAGTGACTTCATCGTTGTTTTAGATAAATAAAATGCTGATGCTGGTTGTAGAACAAGAACTTGGAAACAGAATCCTGCATCTCTTTTGTTTTGAAGGGGAAGACCGTGATACGAATTTTATCATCTCGTAGTTAAAAGAAAAGCTTTCTTGAAACATAAGTTTTTCTTAAAAACTATAATGTTTCACGCTGTTGTTATACATACAAACCGATACAAACAGTAGGCTAGGATCTATATAATACATACACACCACGCCTCCAAACTACCGAACGGTATTTTACACGGGATTTTGTAACCTCTTTGTACATGTGAAATCTCTTTTATTCGTAGCTTTGTACTGTACAATTGTACCAAACAATATAACAAGCTCCCACAGGCATTGAAAGAAATTGATAGCCCAAAAAAATTTAAGAAAGCTGTAGAAAACTTCCTACTAGAAAAATGTTTTTATAGTGTGAATGAATATTTAGAAGATTAAGAAATGTAGTAAATCTACAACATTTAGTAAATTTACAAAAAAATGTTTCCCAGGCATATACTTTCTCAGACTATTATTCCATAAGATAGTATTGGGTGGAAATAACTATAGTAAGTCAAGTTCTTATTTCTAAGCTTGACAATTGTAAATTTTATTAAGTGCCAGTATGGTACTTTATTAGATTGTGTGGGGGACGAAAAAAATGTATGTCCGTCAGTGTGTGTGTGTACGCGCCATAACTCAAATACGCTTTTTCGGATTTTCATGAAACTTGGAAAACACATTTATAATGTCCGTGGGAAGAACCTTATTGATATTGAACAAAATCGGTTCACCGGTACCGGAGTAAAACCCAATTTAGTGTCTTTTTTAAAGGCGCAATAACTCAAATACGCGTTATCGGATTTTTATGAAACTTCGCATACGCATTTATAATGTCCATGGAAAGACGTCTATTGATACTCGACCAAATCGGTTGGCCAATACCGGAATAATGCCCAATTTAGTGCCTTTTATGTTAATATAATTATATAAGATTCGCGATAACTCAAAGATGCTTTACTGGATTTTCGTGAAACTTTGCATACCCATTTATAATGTAAATGGGAATATGTCTATTGATATTGGACCAAATCGGTAGACCGGTACCGGAGTAAAACCCAATTTAGTGTCTGTTTTAAAGACGCGGTAACTCAAATACGCTTTACCGGATTTTTATGAAACTTGGTATACACATTTAATGTCCATGGGAAGACGTCTATTGATATTGGATAAAATCGGTTGACCTGTTTCGGAGTAATGCTCAGTTTAGTGCCTATTTTATGGTAATATACGTATTCGAAAGAATTTATGAAATGCAAATCAGTTATCATGACAACATAGCCTATTGTTTTACTGTGATCTTATAAGGCTTTGGAAATTAAAATACAGTTACCTATGACAAATAACACTATTGCTTTACATGCGCTTATCCAAATAGACCGCTAAACTGATCCTGGTGACCGAGATGGTAAAGACTTGGCCTCACATTCTGGAGTTCCATGGTTCAAGTTCCGAAACCGGCCAATTTGACTTTTTTTTATTTTTTTATTTTTATGCGAGTGTGGGATTGTCAAGATATCACAGATCTGTACAGTTCAGCTGATGCTGGAAGATTTTAAACTGTTAAAAAAAACTAACCTTTGTTCTTCCGTAACCCCTGCTTAATGAATAAATCTGGAGCTTAACTTGGAAATCAATTTAAAAAACATATTCTGCATATCACAATTGCAATCATAACTGAATAAACAAAAACATACTGGCACTTTGTTACATCAGTTTACCTGATTTTATTTTAATTTAATTTAATAGAATTTTAATTTTATTTTTAGTCATGCATGTCATGCAGACGAATCCAATATCGTGCATTTGATCTTAATGGATGAAAATTAATTAAACTTAAATCTTGAGTTATAGCAGTAAAATGGTTGTCAAACGTTATGATAAAAGTGCTGCATATACGGTTACCTGCAATACAGGTACACGTGGTAACCTATTTATTTTGTTTATTTCAGTTATACAATACTTGACTTGTACAATAACCTTATTTTGTTTAGGTTAAGCATAACTTCTAGACATGTATTTTACACCACAAGGTAGAAAAGGGTGTAATGTTAAAGACCGAATCTTAGTTTGTGTCAACAAACTACTGACAATTAAAATAGGCCTAAGATATCATTTTGAGGTGAGAACTTTCACACTAAGTATAGACTACAAATCACCCCTTCACCTGAAACTAAATATAAAACTTCAAACAGAAACCTATATAATATTTAAAACGTGTGATGACAATATTCTAGCAAAGAAGAAATATTTCCAAACGATCGGCTACTATTGACAGATAATGAATTAATACGTACTTATCTAATGCTCTAATCCAGTGTGTAGTGGATGCTCTTCTGCTGTACCAAACTTGTACACAGTTTTCACAAACACAAATGCACCTTCTGAAGCACAAATTTAAATACCGTACTGAACTTCACAATGAAACCACCTGAACACAATGACCAGCGGATGAAGACTGTTATGCTTGTTTGTGGACTGCTTCGTCTGCTTCGCTCACGCTGGAGCAAAACAGAACTCCTGCTATCTAGCGAGCAAGAGAGGAAATAAGCTGCCATCTGACGGTATGAAAATACGTAAGAACGCGAAAAAAGACTTTTCCATGCACTAAACATCCCATGCCGTAAAGGTCAATATCCCATAGCAGGGGTGCCCACAGAAGGCGCTTAAGACGCAGTGTGCCTCATTTAAATTTCTTTTGGGGGGGTTGAAAATTTTTGCATAGGATTTTGTATGTTTCAAGTCCCCTGAAGTTTTATAACTTCAAAAGGCAATAAAAACTCTTTAATTCTTTATACGTGAATAAAATATACCGTATAAATAGTATCATTCATGTATCTCAAGAAGTTTGACTTGTTGGGAGGGAGTTTCCATGGCGTTTGGTGTTTGGGGGAGTTGCTCTTCATGAAACTGGGGAGGGGGGGGGGGGTCAGTCGTAAGCTAAGGGGGGGGTGGTCACCCCTGACCACAGAATACATTAACTGTTGCCCTTAAATGGTTAACACACTATAGAAACCCATTAAACCGCATTTCAAAACCCACAAGAAACTACTTTACGATGTTCTTTTTTTTTTTTTCTCCCTCTAGATACTCTAGTTCCATCTTGCACTCTCACTGATGAATGTCCAGATATTAAAAATGTTATTGTAAGATTTTAGTGCATTACGACGAATGAAGAAGAAAAAAGAAATATGAAAAACAAAAACAAAAGAAAACAACAACAACACTTTCTTCTAGTCCCGTACTGAAATTTTCCTTTATTTTTCCTCAGAAAATATATATTACTGGATTTTTAAAAACATAATGTACAAGGTATAAAGTAGGATCATTGTAAAATTTATGAAGCTACAGAAAAAATTTTAAAATGGCTTGAACATGTAAAAACAAGTAAAAATCAGGTAAACTGATATAACAAAGTACCAGAATGCTTTTGTTTAAATCAGTGATAATTGCAATTATATGCAGAAAATAAGTTATTTTTGTAATCGATTTCCAAGTTAAGCTCCAGATCGATTCATTAAGCAGGGCTAACGGAAGAACAAAGGTCTAAAGTTTGATAAGCATATGTGAAGGAATATGTGGGTACTGTTATTTGTCAAAGCTAACTGTATTGCAACTTCCAAAGCCACAAGAACATTGTAAAACAATAAGTTGTCATGAGAACCGATTTGCATTTGATAAATTATAATATATTACCATAAAATAAGTGCTAAATTGGGCATAACTCCAGTACCAGTCACCCGATTTGGTCCAATATCAATAGGCTTCGTCCCATGGATGTTATAAATGTGTATACCAGGTTTCATGAAAATCCGATAAAGTGTATTTGAGTTATCGTGCGTACACACACATGGAGAGACATTTCCTGTCCACCATACAATCTCACAAAGTATCATTCTGGCACTTAATAAACTTGTATAATGTCCTTCCTGTCATAACTGTGGTATGCAGCAATAGCAATTGTTGAGTCCACAAACTTGGTTTTTTATATTAAATTGTATTATGAAATTAACACTGTGAAATTATATAACAGAATAATTATATAATGAGTTGAATTTAACACTAAACTTCACTTTTGGTATAGTTTACCTGTTGAAGTATAGTTGTTCATAATAGTAGATAAGGTGCTGAAACTAGTTCAGGTAAACATACCTGAACGTTAAATTCAACTTACTATATACCGGTAATTATCGTTTTTTCATCCTTTTTTTTACATAACAGTTTAAGGCCTACAATTTATATGGGCATTTTTTAAAATGTACCCTAGCTAAATATGTAAACTTTTACAAGCAACACATTTTTGTTTTGGGCATAAATTCAATGAGGGCACCTTCTGTGAAGACTGCCTGGATGGTCTCAAGGTCCCTTTACCCGCTGGAAGAAAATTTAAAAGTTTTTCTTTCTCGGGGACTGTTAATGAGATATTTTTGTAACCACGAACAGTACAGTTGGTCAAATAAAAAACGTCGGGCGGTATTTGATTAAGTATCACGAACGAGCATATGCGCATGTACAGGAAGACTTAAGGTTAGGTTCACACACGCCTCTTGTCTATCCATGTATTTTCTTGATTATTTAGTCAGTTTTGTTCCAAAACAAACATGTATAGAAGGCTGTGGCTATATGCCTCAAATCCGCCATATTCTTGGTTGCAAATTTTTATAATATTAATAATTAATAGATTCGCGAGGAATATGTTTATTCAAGGAGAATTTTTTTAAGATTTTATTTTATAATACCGGTACTTCTAGTGCAAAATCAATAACTTACGCTCAACTTCTGCAACCAATCTTAGCATCGAAATACGCGTCCGGCCAGATCAACGTTTGCTATGAAAACTTCCGGTCGCATTATAGTCAAGTTCCCTCCTCTGAGCTGCTCTTTCATAAATATGGAACCTTCTCGCTGCTTCAGAGACCGAAAAATGCAGGTCAATTACAGCCCTAACTACACTTTCTCTCACGTTAGCATTTGTATGTGGCGATGACACAAAGCAAAATGAATTATGACAATGCATTAAGTTGAATATCGTGTGTTGCGCTTTCCGCGATTTTCATTTTTTCCCTCCTGCCGCATGGCCTCATATGTTCCGAAAATGACCTGTATTTTGTGTTTTTTATAGGAAACTTGTGAACTAATGCGTCAAAACTTTAATTTTAACAGCATACGAGTCCCGACGTTTTTTATTTGACCGACTGTACACTATTACTGACAAAGTATGTGAAAAGAGCACAGAACTACATCTACAGTATAAGGTATTTCTATGTAAGAGATATTTGCAACATATCCTTTTAAATTACACGACATAAGAACATGGCAGCTCCCTCTGTATAACTTTATTTAACAAGTGAGTAATTGCATTCAAAATCTAAAAGGTTACTACTAGGGTTATGATGTTAATGACATGTCATATTTTTATCTTGACCTCCATTCTTGCCATAAACATAAATTAAACATGAATAGCGCATTTGTTATTCTAACCGGACCGTTTTTGTTTTGCATATAAAGTCATATTTTGGTCATTTCCATTATCTTGGTCATATTTGGAATTTAACGTCATACTTCAGTTACAAATTCGGTAAAAGAGGAGAAGTATGCAGTATGTGCACTAAAATGTCGACTTAAATTTTTTTCCTAGAGAGAACCACAAATATTTTGGTTTTACTGTAACTGAAATGTGAAGAAGTACTGGAAAAGTAACAATAGCACAATTACCTCTTCGTCCTTGTTGTTAACATCTTCCAATAGACATGTTTTAAAAATATTTTCAGTTTACATTTACAGTGGTATCTTGAAACATTAACAGATTTGTTCTTTACAAATAAAACTGTAAATCACCGGTAAAATTGTTAAAAAGTGATTGAATTCATGTGATGTAATAATTTAGCGTCATTAAGCGTTTTAAACTGTAACATTTATTTCTAGAAAATATGTTCTTTTATGAAGATATATTTAGAATTTTTGGGTCATATTTAGTCATTTTTAAGGTGATATTTAACCCTAGTTATGACAGTTGGGTTTTAGATATTTGGAATGTTCTAGTATGTGAATTTTTATGCCATGGATAGTGAAATGGTCATGTATGAAAGTAATAGGATTGGTGGTTTAGCTGAAGTGATGGATGAAATATTGAGGCGTTAAGATGGAGGTATTAATTTAAAATATTCTGAAAAGTACATGCTTCATGGTAATAAAATAAAATGTATATCCTTCTAAAAAGATATTTGCACATTTTAAATCCTAAATATGTCTTTAACTAGAGTAACTATGAAAACTGGCCAAAAATGAATATTTACATTCTTCATCTGATGCTTTGTTTACCATGAGATAAACAACTGCTTAAACTGCCATTTAAATTTCACTAATAAGTCTTGAAAAACACACGAGTTATTGAACTGTGAGTTTTGTGCTTAATTGCGATATTGCATTGCAGGGGTTGCATCACACAATCTTCTCATGTGATTGGAGTAGGTCAGCTGCAGCACATCACAGTTATGATGCCAGGTGTATTGACGGCAGGAATATCTTGTTAGTGTGAGTACATATAATATGTTACAAATTTAACTTTGAAGATTCCATTTTGGAACTTACAGAATGCATACTATATACTACTATTATTCCTTTAAAAGTTCCAAATTAATTAAAGTTGTTATTACTATTATTTTAAATATATTTTCTGATTGAATATCATTTTTCATGTTAACTTTGTACTGAGGGATTTAAAAAACTTTTTTTTTTGTATTCATATTTTCGAAAACCTATTTTGTACTATGGCGAAGTCAGGAAAAAAAGAAATAAGAATGGGGTTAATGCAAATAGCCAAACACTTCGAACCCCACATCATCAAAATTATTACTTCAAGGCTCTAAAAAAATGTATAATACATAGATCCATTTAGAATGAAAATATAATTATTAAAATGAAAAAAATTGTGAACATGAGGGGTTTGATCTAATGTTTTGCTTGGAATGACCCAATATGAATTTTTGTAAAGGGAGTAATGGCATAAAAAGGTTTTGAAACAATATTTCTCAAATTGAAGACATTTATTATGAAAAAAATATAACAAGACACAGTTGGAAGTTGAATATTTTAATTAAGTACCAAACTTGAATTAAGTAAGTCCTTCAAAGGCGAGCTGATGCTTTGTGTTCTAGGGTTTAATTTTTTTTACTATTTATTTCTATATATACATTTAATCATATACCTATGTTCATATCACATGTGACAAAAATAAAATTATAGGTGGGGCACACTAGACATTCATATAGCAATACTGTACTGCTTAGACTATTTTTATCTGTAACAAAGAGAGGGTTAGAGGAACTTTGTGTTTTACACTCCAAGCCTCTAAACTGATCTGAGGTAAACACAAATTACAGTAGAACTTGTTCTAAGTAATTCAGCTTGTTTTCTTATTTTCCTTACCTGAACACAAAATTCTTCAACACTTTATTGTATTATTAATTTTTATTTCCACTCTCTTGTTTTCTCTTCACCCCACTAAGTATCCTTTCTTTGTAATAGTAATGTAACTCAAATAAGAAATACTCTAAAAGTCAATAGCAGGATATTTGACGTTAAAACAATGGATAGGTTCACAAGAAAAAAAATGTATGTTTAAATACAAGAACTGCAGTAAAGATGTATGGGAATATTAAAAACTGCTTACCTAAGTGACTGGAGGTAAAAAATTGTCTCACAAGCCAGAATCTAGGTTTTCCTTAAAGTAAAGTTCAACAGAAATGCATTTTACAGATCAGAGTACTTTCACCAAAAAAAAAATCCAATACAGTGCACACTGCTTATTGTGATCACTTCGGGATGCAGCTAATCTGATAATATTAACCGACTGATAACAGTAGCCAAAATAAGTAACCGAATGTTATTTGTTCACTTACACACTATAAAATAGAATTAAAAGCTATTCATTCAAGCATAATTGTGAATTACTGAACCACTCATAATGCAGTACTAAACTGCAAGCAAGTATTTTACAATCAGTAAATACGTTCTTAATTGGTTTTGTTTTCTCTACTAGTTCATTAATCAGTAATGTATTTCATATTCTCATAGTGTTTTTGGATGTCTACTGACCTGCGCATCAAAACATCTAAGCCTCTCTGTTCAAGTCTTTTGATTTTACACTTGCCAAAACTGAATGTCAACACTGTGATCTTCACATGACATAAACTGCAGATAAACTGAGGGGTGAAACATGTTTTATTGGCTAAAAGAGTAAGTAGGAAATACAACCCCCTCAAACAGGTCATCCTGTGAGCTGGAAACAGGACAGTATTTGGAAATAAAGCTGCAAAAAGGAAAATGTGACAACATAAACCGAATCTTTGATCACAATAAACAGCATTTTTTCAATGTATCAGTATTATGGGACTTGATAAAAGCGATAACATTACTCGACTGATAACGTTATCTGCAATTACATTAAACAGCATTCACTGTATAAACAAGAAGCCAGTCAAAGTGAAAATGTGGAAGAAAAAAAAAAAAAGAGGCTGTACTTTACACTGTAAACCAGTGGTTCCCAACACCCTGCATTCAAAGAGTAATGCAAGAGTAAGAACTCACAAATGTAAGGCATGATCGCTTAAAACACAGTAGAGTATAGGATACAAAATGTTTTTAATATAACTTAAAAACATTTAAGAAGGCAAAACAGAACCCTGTTTTCAGGTTATTTAATTCAGTTTATATTCGATCAAAGACAAGAAAAATTTGTCCCTTCCTATCTCATATTCAGGGGGAATTTTTCTCATTTTATCACACTGTTAAAAAATTTCCAATTCCTATTAACATAGGTTCGTTATTTATTCCTTCAAAAATAAATTTCAGTAATAAACAGTATAACAGTAAAGTGAAAAAGTGCCAATTTAACCCCTTCCATGACTAAATATCCTATCAGTTTGTTTATCAGGTTGATGGAATCTTCCTCCACACATTAAAGAATGCACCTAGAAAATAATGATCTTGCTAACAAATTTGTGTAAGGTTAGAACAAAACATTTGAGTGGACTACCCCATGCTACCTTTGATTATTTACAAAATTCATTTTGACACTTTGTGTCTAGTACCAAGCATTTTAGTATTTAGATTTTAACGTCAACTACTGGTTTTGTTCTGGAATTATGGTCTATGATCACAACAAAAATAAAGACAACATTGCCACCCATAGTAGGCTATTTTCAGTTTGAAAAATTGCAACTTATGGTCGTGTTCTTGAAGGTACAAAATTCTTGGTCTCTACAGTTTCCTATGTCACTTCTCGTGAGAAAAGAACATTAAGTGCAGGTAACAAGAATGTTACTGTGTGACAAACTTTGATTCATGGTATCATAGTATTGTGATGGTATTTGAAGGTGACAGATGATCAAGACAGATGAACATAAATTATACTCCAAAAAATAAAACTTGAATCATCAATTTTTGAGCTAGAGATAGGTATGTTGTGTGTGTGTATATATATATATATATATATATTTTTTTTATTTGTTTTTTGTTTTTTGAATGCTCAGAAGTTTGTGCTGAAGTTGAATCCAAATCAGAAAGTTGATTTTTGCAACTTGTAGCTGGGTTTCCCTTGGCAGGGTGGCATATAAAACAATGTACTCAAGTAAATTGCTTATTAATATTTGGTAAGTCTAGGAACTCAAAAGGAAACAGTTACTCGAAACCATTTGTTCTAAATTGAGTCTTAATGTGTTTTACCGTATTCCAATGAACATATCACATTCTAAATTGTCTTTTTCTGTACAGGGTAATACTGTAACAACGATTAAGTAGCAAACACAAAATACGAAAATGCATGGAGTACCTGAGATAATTAAAAACCAGTCATGTAAATTTGACAGCACAGCCATGGAAGAGTTAATAAGGCGACAGACCAGAATACAAATGAATAGACGAACATGTAGTACACTTTAGAATTAGAAAATATATAACACAGACCAGTTATCTGCAAATGCATTTTATGTAAGAAGACTCACTTTTTAAATATGTTCTTGGATATAGCAATTCCCATGGTTAAGCAATTCTGCTTGAAGTAGATTGAGCATACTTTGTGCCAACAAAGTTTTACGTTCGAAATCAAACATGTACCGTACTTTTAAGCACTGAATATTATGCATACTGTTCTATTGTGCAGTTTTCTTAAGAAACAGATGTAACAATCTACAGCATTTAATTGAATCAGTATAAGTTTCTAGGTTGAAGAAAAGCTAGGCAGAAGATGTGAACACTATAGAACATGAAGCAATAGAAATAAAATTTCACTGAAAATCAGCACCTTACATTTACATTTTAATTCCTTAAAACTTAACTTTCAAGTCTAATTCTATGATTTTCAACATCACAGTAGGATATTAAGAAAATACTGAATTTGAAAGTCAGATGAAGCAAAATATCCTGGAAGCCTTCTGGAAGATTTAATTTTCCATTTTAATAAATATTAAAATAGAAAGAACCATAAACTTTTGTACCAACCCCTCCATTAGCGGTATATGACATGTTCATACCACTTCCATCAATGCCAACAGACTTCTTTTCAATTTATTCATGCATTTTCCCCCTATCTTTTTGGTTGAAAATGTATGTTGAATTTTAAAGAATTTTGTGTTATTCTGTGAAAATTCCATGTTTTTTACATGGATTAAAGTATTTTTCAAGGAATGTCTGTGTTATTTTTACAGCTTATGGTATCATAATATTTTAATGATTTTTGGAGAAAACATTTCTTGCATATTAATCAATTTTCAAATGAAAATACTTAACTTTTATTCAAGAAATATTTATTAACATGTCAAATAACTAAAATAGGTACAATGTCATCTAACAAAACTACGGTATGTATTCTAGCATACCCTGCTGTGGAAATTACCAGGAGAAAGTTGACAATGGCCAGGTAGCATGCAGTGTCAATAAAATTTAATCTTCACCCGGAGGGAGAAAGTTAAAAAAATTCTTAATAAAATCAACCAAACATTGCGTTAAGTTAATTTTTTAAATATAAATTTGCATTATAATAAATCTAATTTTTTTGTTTATTTACATACCCAATACTTAGAAGTACCTTTCCAAACATTCTTGGATATTTAGAATTAAAAATGGTTTTATCGCAAACACAAAAAATGCAGAACCTTATCCCTCTTTCTTTCTTGTTTACAAAAGGGACAAAAAAATTAATATTATAAAAACTATGAAAATTTACTGAAGGTTTTAGAGGCTGATCGGATTGAATTATTAATTAAATAATTTATACTTCAAACTATATCACAGAATAGCTGTTAGGAATCACATCACTAATACTTAGTTTTGAAATCATAATCTGAAGCATGTGAATGATAGATTTAGATATGACACCATTTTCTGCTAATAAAGTCAATGAGACAGTAGGATGGGTAGTTATCTCTCATTCTGTTCACATTAAATTCACTAGGTTTCATAGTTTCTAAAATAGGTGCTTATTGGTAAGTTTTTGGTTTTTTCATAATGCAGGGGATGATACAGAAGTTCTATTAGAAAAAAAAAATTATTTGTTCTTGCCCATAAAGCAAAACTGAATAGACTTCAACAATGTTTAACAAACATTACCATATTGTAATTCACATTTACAAAAAAATAAAAAGAATATAATCAGAGCATAACATTCATCACCACACAACACAATACTTTATTACAGTAAAACACATCATAATCAAATTTGAGTTCAGTTCTCAACAAAATATTTTTAATATACAATATCTCTCAAAATAAAAATGCAATTTAATTTTTTTGGAAGAATGTAGCGTATGGTTCCCTTTTAGGGCATTTCTGAGCCAAAAAACATTACTTTCTGGAGTGTAAAATTTATTAAAATGAATTAAAAACAAAAAACAAAAAAAAAACTCTTTCAGAATACCGTATTTTATGAATTGCTCTCATGTAAATATGGCATGGGTTTCTTATTATCCATTTTAACAACTTTGACTGTTGTATTTATATTAAATTAATATGACTCTTTTGCTTTCTTTTTTACAAATTGTAAACCATACATACATTCATTTTAATTAAGTCCACATTACTTCTCCTTCTTTGCTTCTGTCTTTGTCTCAGCTGTTTCTGTAGATGGGTGATCTTCATATCTATGAAAAGAAAATTAAAATACCTTAATATTACTTGAAGCTCTTATCATACTCATAACAAGGTCTAATAAAACTAAAACTAAACTCCATGGCACCAAATCCCTTCAGGGACTATGCCTGCGATTCGACTTCTGCATCATCTACCATAAGTAGAAATATGGCAGCACTAGGGGGCATATGGTAAGCATCCCGCCTCCCACAACCATTGTTAATAGCTTACTGAACGGGAGCCACTACTTCTTTATCAAGTAGCTGAGGCTCAGTGCATCCCATTCCAGACCTTCCTCCAGAAAAATCCGAGGAGGTAGTGGGGACTGAAACTAGACTTGCAGATCTGTAGTCAGCAACACTAACCACTAGACCATGCAAGCAGTCAACAAGGTCTAGTCCTCACATTAAAAAGATTCTGCCAAAAATTAATGAGACTGCAAATTGTAATGTAAATTTCTTCCAAACATTGAATCATTAATATGGGATTTGTTCAAAAAGATCCATAAAAGATTTTGTCCCGAATTATGAAATTTGGCCTACATTGTGGTGACTATTCCATTTACACACCATGTGTTTGATAACGACCAATAACGTCTGGAAATTCCTCCAATATATACCAATCATCACCGTTTATCTAGTAAAAGGCTTGCTATTAAGTTAATATGTGGATGCAATTTTATCTGATAAAATCATTAGCTTGTAAATGGACACGTAAGGCATCAACGTGCAGTAATTAATATGTCACATGCTGCCATTAACCAGCTGCACTTGTTTGAAAATTGAAATAATATAAATGTCCATTGATTAAAAAGATAATTTTGATATGGTGCAAGCCAGTTTGTGCACTTTTATATAATTTTAAAGTAAGCAACTACAACGAAGATCTCCATCTTCTGGTACATACTATTGGCAGCATTGGGAACTTAGATCGATTCAGGGACTGTTCATTCATTTAGTATACCAAGATCTTACGGGCGACAGGATATTGTCAACAAAGTAAGAAAATAATTATTATTTACAAAATCCATTACATTTTATTCATTGAATAGTCTTAATAAATCCTACTCGAGATTACGAGTTTCATCAGATAAATTTGCCCAAAGTTCATTCTTGCAAATATATTGATAAACTCGTAAACTCTCTTGGGGTTACCTATGAGAAAACTGTAGTTCTTCAGTTAAATAAAATGCTCTGATTATATAATGACTGCACTGTAAGATGATAAGAAAATGGATGTAACTATGGGACATAAGACAATCAATGAATTATTATAAGACAATGAATTCTGGGAAATATATAAAGTGTTTCGGTCACATGGTTAAGCTATATACCTATTATATCCTTACATGCCCCAATTTTTATTCATAAAAATATGGGCATCTTAAGACTTAGACACTGGTGAGGATGTGACATGGTTAAGAAGAAAGGCTTCGTATCTCCAAAATTGACCTTTTTAGGTTATAATTTGGAAGACAAAAATTATCAAATGAAATAATTATTCTTGTGAGATCTATTTCAGTTTCAATTATTTTTAAATGTAAATGATTTTTTTTTTCCTACACTACTGAAATAGGCTCTAGTCTATGTTTAACTTAAGTATATTTTATTTATTTAAAAGACACCTGACAATTTCTTTTAATGTAAAGCAATCTGTATGTTTTTGCTTTCTAACCTACTGTGCTGTTTTACTTAACATGTATATATATATATATTTTTTGTGTACACAGGCTTTTTCATGTGATTTAATAACTCAGAGTTCTTTGTAGTTCAAGGTAGTCTCAGTCCTGTCGACCTCGAATTATCGAGACTCTACTTTATAGGATAATGACTGCCATTCCATTAAATAAATACCAGTGATGTATTGCATGTTTACAATATTTGTACTATGGTATACCAAGATCCAGTGGCGGCCGGCCAGGTGAAGGGAGTAAAGGGGCCCTTCACCTACAATTTACGTTTAAGTTTAAAAATGAAAATAAAAATTATAAATATTAACGAATCGTGTATTCTTCATCCTCAGTCTAGTTGTTTCTGTATACGGTTACATTGTCTTGAATCTCATAGTCAATTGCTAGGTGAAGGGAAGCAAGAAAACATTTAGCGAGCAGGTCTGGTCGGGTCGGGGTTTCATTGTGCTCTCTCTCTTTCTCTCTCTCACTTGCATTATACCTGGAGACCGTATGTGAGGCGACTCTGTCCTTCAAACTAGGTCCATTCATCATTAGGGGGTTGCTATGGCAACGTGTCGTCAAATTCTTTAAGAATATTTTGTTTTTACTACACTTGTGACGAGACGTTTTCAAAACGGAGACATCCCTCCCTTGCAGTGAACTTCAGAACCAGCCAGATCACTTTTAAACCAAGTCCACCCTAAGGCCAATTTTTCTTGCACCCTCGTGGCTTGTATTGTACATACATGTGGCATGGCATTAGTGTCGCTAGACTGATATTCGCGAGTTTTTGGGCGGGATGTGTTACCGGTGCTGTGTTATGTTCCTGATATTAATCCTATTAATGATAAATAGTTAGCAATTTTTTTTGAGACACCGTTCTGTAGGTGAAAAGACGAAAACAAAAGAGACGTTTTCACAACTGGACGACCTACCATACCATCTTTGTGTCACGAAGGGGGAATGACGGTAAAATAATTAAGGAAAAGCAATAATATCAGTTTCTAAGAATCTTGGTTTTCTGAGTTCTCATGGTTGTGCAGTAGCCCAACTGTAGGTAAGTTATTTTGTTGGCCCTGCTTGCTTTTTTGTAACAATCACAATGTCTGGATTAAAGAAGGTTTATCAGATTTTAAGAACATTACGTGATCTCTAGATAAACATAGGGATTAATACACAAGAAATAGGTGAGTCTTGCATGTCCAATTATCATAGAAGTGCATCTCCAACTTTATAGTCATGCTTTACTAAACCCATTTAAGCCCTTCACCTACTTGCTGTGGCACGAGCCGCCACTGCCAAGATCAGCTATACAAATCCATAACACATCAACATTGGAAAAAATTTATTTTATAATTTGTAAAGGATAAAAGATGTTTTAGTTTAGTCCTAGGCTAGACTCAAGAATATTTCAGTGGATACTCTCAAGACACATATGAGCAGGTAATTCTCATAATTTTATTGGTGTGTGTACGTTGGAAATCAAGAATAATATGCATGCCAATAGTAATTTTTCACTACTGTTTTATGCAACACCTGCCAGGAAATGCTGGTTTCTCTTATGAAAACAAATAAAATCATAATTTTGAAAAATCAAGTTATTTTATTAAGTTACCGTATTTTACGGACCATAAGACGCACCTTAATTTGTGGATGGAAATTTAAAGGAAAATAAATTTAATGTGATTCTAAACGAAATATTTTAAAGGGAATACCGGTACTATATTTCATTACATAAGAAAACTATAACCTTGTAAATGGAATCGGTATAAACCACTTCTAACTTAAAACCTGCAATGTAAGAAAATCTCTTCTGTACAGGTGGCATCGCGTAAATTTTAACAACTGAACTGATTTCTCATGAAAGACTGAAAATACTTTTACACCCTCAATTCAGCATACGGTAAGTGTAACAAGACAAGGCTGTTTAGAGGTCACTGTATTCATTTAAACCACCCGGTGAAGACACTCCTTTCGTATAAAAGAACTCAATAATCCTTTCTTTTCGCATTGTATACCTGGCTTCCAGCTACCCTCATTTTACGATTGTGACAAGAGCAATGATGTGCAGTCTGTGCTAAAATTTGTAACTGTCTTATTGTTTACAACACCTTGTGTGTAACTATGGTATTCCAGCAATAATTACCATTTTTTTTTAAGTGTACTTCGGACCATTAGATGCACCCAACTTTTAAGGCTCTGTTTTCAAGGTAAAAAAGTGCGTCTTATGGTCTGTAAAATACGGTACATCATAGAAATCCAAGCTTTGGATCACATCCACATCCCATGCTTACAATTCAGTCAATCCTCAATATAATGCCCCTCTTTATAGTGCCACCCTCGCACTGTGCCAATAAATTCAAGTGAACAGATCTTCTCCCATATAAAATACACAAGAAACCTCGTTACTGTGCCAATTCATTTAGTGCCAGTGAATATAAGACAAGATTTTTACAAAATATAGCTTGCAGTGATTTTTTTTTTTTAGTTTCTGAATTCTTTTGAAACTGGTGTGAATGTTAGGAAGATTATTTAAGAAACATACTACTGTATTTCCAAGAAGTGAGTGTTCTCTGCCACTAACTGTAAATGTAGTGCAGTGGGATGAGGAACCTATCTTAAGAAGTCGGACAGACAGCCTGCATGAGGGTGGAGCAGGTAGAAAGAGCCCATCATATAATAAGACATTCCAAACGTTCACTTCTTTTAGTCCAGTGTCCATTCAGCTGTTAAACACTACACTATAGTTACTCGGTTACAGTTAATCACTTACATAGACCCACATGATTTTCAACCCCTTTGTGTACTGCAGAACTGGACATATACCGTAATAAATTGATTTACTGTACAGGAGTGAGTGAATTTTATTTTGTGCTGAAGTTCTACATTTGCCTTTTATTTAATTTTTCTTTCATAATACAGTACAGTAAATTAATACAGCAGTATATTATGCAATTTTTATTTTAAAAATTAAATTTTGTTTTAGTGCCACCCTTGCTTTGTGCCACTAAATTTTAGAGAACGGATGGTGCATTGTATCGAAGGGTTGGCTGTACATGACAAAACAAAACAAATCCTTTAATTGAACCTAAACAGTTCACATCTGCAGGTCTAAAACATTGTTCTAGCTTTGGTCCCATATTAAAAAATTCCATTGTTAAAAATAACCCTGAATTAATTACAAATTGAAAAAAAATAATTTAAAAGTTTATAAATATTTGTCATGTTTCTTCTTTTTAAAATGTCCTTCCTGTTATTGCTATGAGTGGGTGTAATTATTGCTTTATCCCTATATAAGACAGTTTGTATTTTTGTTTAATAATTATTAATTATTAATTTTGTTTAATTATATTCATTTTTGAATTGCCTCAGACCATGAGCTTGTGCTCATTCAGGTATAGTCTTAACGGAAAAAAAAATATCTATCATATTAATAATCATACTAATAATGTGAAAAATTGTAATTGTAAATTGTAACCAAATAAAACTCATAGAAACAAAAAATGGTGTGGTGAAAAGCAAGCAATTACTATTTGATATAATAGTATAAAGTAAGTTTTTGCTATCCAAGACAATGAAAAATCTGGAAATTTTATCTGTGTTGGTGAACACAACCCTAAGTTGTGGGAAAACAGAACTATTATAAAATGTGTATCAACTGAGTATCATGTAAAAGTTAAAAATGGACAAAAAAACAAAAAATTCTACAATATTTTTATTAATATCTGCATTATCCTTCTTATAACATAAATCTCTTTGTGAAGTATGAATACTACTGTACTTTACTTACTGAAACATTGCTTTTATATCTCCTTTGAAAACAGCAAGTAGCAGTGGTGTTCCTAAACATGCTGGTACTAGATACAACAGTGCAGGCTGGGCATGTTTAAATATATGCATGACAAACATTGTGGCCAGAAGTCCCAGCAAATATGCAACAAATGTTACATAAAAATAAGTTTTGGAGTTCCTCTTCAGGCTGAAAAGTAAAATGCACAGTAAGACAATTGCTTCCATCTTGTGATAGGCACATGTCACCACTAAGAACAATTAGTGGGGACGACAACTTTTAACATTCTAATATAACAGAAATTTGACATTTCAATTATTATAAAACTTTGCATTTTATAGTACACTGACCGAAATTATTTCATAGAACTTATGGAATTACTTCATAGAATATATTATTATTATTATTATTATTATTATTATTATTATTATTATTATTATTATTATTTAATCTCCATTGAGTGAGCCCTAGTTTACAATAAGTATGTTAGGGCTATATTTAGTCAATTGAGGTTTCCTGTGTAGATCTAAAGTTCAGGAAGATACATTCACAGTCTCTTAAACACATATTCTAAAAATGCTGTGAATGACAAATAACATTTTCTAGTGAAAATTTCTCCGTTAAGCGGAAATTGAAAATTTGCACTGCACTTGTCTAAATGTAGTTCAAGATCTAATCTTTTTGTTTGAAAAACTGGGCAAGTGAACATAAGATGTTTGGCATTCTGAAGACGGTCACCACATATGCACTCGTATATATTGCTGTCTGTCTTGATATGAAATCTTTGGAAGTACTCGCCAAATTTTCCGTGGCCGGATAGAAATTGTGTCAGAATAAAGTTTGGTTTCATGAGTGTACTTTTTAGACGGTCAGAAACATTGGGAAAAAAGAGTTCTTTGATAGTCCTTCCGCAAGTGGTTGATTTCCATATGTTGTTCCATCTGTGGATACCCTCAAGTATACTGATTGATTGATTTTTTTCTGTTGCCTCCTGTGGTGAAGCATAGGGCCTCCAAGTGGAGGTTTCTATTACCTAGGTTAATTTTGTTATGAGAATTTTCCAAGAGAGGACCAAAGAACAGGTAGTAAGCCCATTAACTCACAAACCCCCTCAGGAAACTACAGTACTACTTGGACATGATAGAGCCAAGGAATTTTGTCCAGAGGCTCTAATTTAGGCTTGGAGTTCTTTTACTTGCCGTAAATCTATGACATGAGCCCAGGATTTTTAAGTCCTGAAAAACCCATTGACTGCAGCAGGGTTTGATCCCGCGACCTTTGGATATAGAGACACAGTGTTCCTCATTTCAAAAATCAAGAGTTGTCCAATCCATAATGTTCATCCCTAAGACGTCTGAGCACTCATGCAGCAGCCGTTTAGAGTTATCGCCATGAACAACATTAGAATCTGGTGTGACGTCATTCTACCCCTATATAACTACCTGGACGAATAGACTGAATATCAAAATCTAGTGGACAAATCTTCAAAATGCCATTAATTATAATCAACACCGAGTAACTGTTGTAAAAATCACTCAAACTACCTGATTCCTGGGTACAGATTCAAAATATGGGCCTGATACTGGGAGTGTTAAACACAGGGTTCCAAGAACATAATCAAACTATTACCGGGAACAAAATATGCTCGTGGTGCATCAATCCCCTCCAGCTGACCACCCTCTTGAACTGGGCTGACTCAGAGATCGCTTGTTACTTCGTCAAAGGAAAGCATCCAAAAGGCCAAAAGGTAAAAACAGAATGCATCAAATTGTTGATCGCTTTGATTCTTTAGCCTGCTTTGTTTGGTTCATTTGTTTATAACACTATAGAAAAATAAAATGAATACATAGAAGGTATGTCTATTATGGCTGGACATTTTTTAATATCTTTGATAGATGGCTTTGTACAATGCATATTAAAAATATTACCATTCAAAATTTAAATACGCTTAAATAGCGTAGGATCTTAGCTTTACTAAAACTGTTCGTAAGTAAAACAGGATTATTTCCATTACTAGGGAATTTCATCTTTCACTAATGAACCACAAGGTTTCCTTTCACTAGGCCTACCATCTGACCACTGCGTTATCTACAACAGGCAGAGGGCAGTTTTGAGGGGGCATGTGGTCAGCATGTCAACACCCATGACTGTTAATAATGGTCTCTTTGTGAAATGTCCAGCCACTATTTCTCTGAGCTTGAGTTACCTACGTCCTGACTGTATGATGGCATGTACAGCTCATTATCAAAGAATTTGATGATGTCCTTAGAGGGAATTTGTTCATTGGTATAATGTTATGTTCCACTTTATATCATCAAATAAGTTGATATAACACCAGGGGCATTGCATAATGGCTTACAGTTTTTTAAATAGAAAGTTAACAACTACAGTCTTGCAAAAAAATTGGGAAAATGATACATTATGACACACCCGAGTCCCCCACTCCTACTCTCAATCCCTCCCCTAGCGGCGGCATTTGAACTACTAGCAGCGACGGTAGCGCAATCTCTTATGCAACTGATGAAACAGAAAAAATAATTTATTTCTTATTTATTCTCTTCCTTTCCCGTCTCCTTTCTTTCTTCCTCTCACCTCCTCTTCATCCTACCTACCTATCTGAGATCTCTTCCTACGAGTAAATTTTGGTTCGACCGGGACTTGAACTACCTCATTAGCTAGGAATCTTAGCCATTATGCCACGAGTGAATGTTGACCAGTGAAGGAAGCTTTCGTATATATGAGTTATGATAGGGGGGAATTCATGAGTTTTAACGCAAGAATTGGTTTTTATAATTATGAGATATTTTGTTAGTTATGAAAAGAGTAGTGTTGGTGCAAGGGAATTTCCCTGCATCAATTAAGCCATATTTAATGTTATAATACGGCATTTTTTATAATTGTGAAATATTATGTATGGTACAAGGGTATTTTTGTATTGTGAAATAGCCTATTTTGTTGCAAGGGTCGTTTTTATAATTATGAAATACCGGTATTATGTGGAGGTGCAAGGGTCTTTTTTTATTGTGAAATATGAGGCGACATGTCAATTGCAATTATGCATTACCGGCATTGAGGTTAAGCAGCAGCTACCGGCATGCGCTGCGGGGAAGCTGGGCAAGTGGGAAGTGGCCAGGCGAGTGGCGTGTGGAAAGGGGACCAGCTTGTGTCGCAAAGTACCAGCTTCCCAAAATATTTATATCAGGCATGAGATTTTAAAAAAACTTATTGCAGTGTTAATTAATTAATGGATCATTAATATTATCTGCTCTACCATTACAATGTTTATACAAGGTCTAAGTATTTTAAATTGAGGTAAAAACCTTAAACTTTTCAAATGAAATCCTATTGGATCTGTTTGGCTATTCTCTTTACATTAGTGGTTTAATTGCTCTAGCCATTAACAGCAGGTTATACTTAGAGTTGGAGTATGGCCATTTATTATATAATTAGAAGAAGGTGTTTTAACCTAATTAGTCACTTATAAAAACAATTTATGGCTAATGAACTCTTGTTCACTTCAGGGGAGTTAGTACCTATATTAGCAATAAG
Organism: Ectobius pallidus; assembly: GCA_964059195.1. Taxonomy (NCBI): domain Eukaryota; kingdom Metazoa; phylum Arthropoda; class Insecta; order Blattodea; family Ectobiidae; genus Ectobius; species Ectobius pallidus. Next base: position 128,183,197 of record CAXKWD010000005.1, read on the forward strand.
ATAATATAGTGTATATACAAGAAGCCATAAATCAGATGTTAACAGTCAGATTTTAAAAAAACTTTTTGTGCTTTGCATGTGCACTCTGCAGCTTAAAATAAATAAAGAATGGTTGTTCAAGAGCTCAGTAGTTTGGTAGGAAATAATTTTTTAACATGTAAGGGATAATTTACAAGTTTTACCGCTGCTTGCCTTGATACACATACACTTTATTCCATTTCTGTTGTTTAGATTTCTGTGAAACTTGAGAACTTACTAACAATAGGTACTAATTTTTACCCTACATAATCAGTGCAATATGTAAAATATTACTGTCAAAAGCTGCATGAAAATTTCATGACTAAGAGAAACTATTTTCTCTGTCAAAATAATTGAAAATTCTGTACCTCAAAAATTACTGATAATTCTACTAAGAGAGATCTGTCATTAATCTATACAGAAATCCTGAAAGTTTCATTCTTTCTGCTTGAGAACAGTTTTTGAGAATATTGTACCTGATGTACGAAAAATGTAATTTTACAGGAGAGCGAAAAAAATTTTGAGGAACTTACTAAGTACAAAAGTGCAGCATTTTAATTAATAATTAGTTACTTGAAAACTAAGCATCCAATTTTTATGAACTAAACGCTATTTTGCTACAGCATTAAAATTTGGATTTCTGAATTCACAAACATCTCCCCTTATTAAAATATTTTCACTTATTTCTCGTGTATCTTAAAATGTATTTCAGATAAAAAATAATAAAAAATGTGTATTGCTGCTTCGACAGTACAAGTTGTGGAAAAAGTTAAGTAGCTGCTGTTGTGAGAAGACATTCAATGCTGTGATGCAAGCAGTCCCTGGAGTTATTAGTGCTATCTTTCTCGGATACACATTTCAACAATGTGTCATCTTCAGTTCAAGTAAAGTAACAGTAAACATGACAAATGAGCCAAGTACATGAACGAAGAACAGCAATCTTAACAACTATTACTAACCTTGAAACCAGCACAATATCACTAGATACGCTATACTGCATGATTGAGCAGTCGCTTCATTGTTTTATGAGGATGAGTGCGTTCGTTTAAGATTTCAAATAAGTTGTATTCGATCGTGTTTTCATTCACTATCGAGTTCTTATTTTTATAAATTTCTAAGGATTCTAAAGTATTAAGATTATAACCTTCGTTCTATCTGCACATAATTTCAAGTTTTTCTAAACTGCCTGAAGCATGGCTTTCATTTAACAAGTGTTTTCCATAGACCAACTTTTGTTTTTCAAGTTTGTAGTCATGTATATGCTCATTAAATCTTTGTCTAAAGTTGTGCCCTGTTTGGCCTATGGATATCACTCTTTGCTTTTAATTTATAAACTCCAGTATTGTTGTATTTGTCTGATTTGTTATGGTCAATATTAACTAATATATTCTTAATATTATTTTTGGTATTGTACACATTTTTACATTATTTCGTTTCATAATCTTTGTAATTTTGTAAAGTCTACTATCTGTGTATTTGAAAGTAGTGTATTTCATGTTTTTTGGATTATCTATTGATGTTAGTTGGCTAGCTTTTTTGTTATTGTATAAGTGCCTTTTTTGTTAACTGTTCCATTTTCATATTCCTCTCAAAAAACGGTTACTAGTCAATAATAAATTATAATGAAGTAGCGGGAGTTTTGGGAGGTATTAAGAGTTAAAATAAAATTCAACATACTGTTTTGAGACATACCTGTTATCAAATCGTAGTAGAAGAGCTATAAAAATTCCAGGAACTACAATATCACCTAATCCAAGCATAGCAAAGTTGTTTGCTGCTAGTCCTTTTTCAAGAAGATCTTGGGGGAAAACAACTGAAAAATAAACAAGAAAAACAGGGAGTGTTTCAGAAACTTGCATTTCTTTCAAATATTAATCTACTTAATACACTGAGTAGTAATTTTTTTCAAACAAATCAATTTTATCACAAATATAATTCTCTGATCTCTCAAATTGCCTGATCTGTTTTGTTGAAAATTTTGCCAATGTTCATCAAATATTTTGATAGTGATTTCAATACATTTTCCCTTCTTTCATTTAATTTTTTCTGTCAACTTTACTATTTAATAGGATTCTTAAGGAAATAAAGTTTACATTTAAGAACATATTCACAGTAAAAATAACAAAAGTCATTTTACAAAGGCTTATGTACAGTGCATTTCACACAAGAGTTGGCCAATCGTGCTGGTTTCTGCATTGCGGCTGCCACAGCTCTAACTCCCGAGTGACTGGGTGAAACATCTATGCAAATCAAGCCGCTAACGGTGTAATGATTCAGGTTCTCATAATTACAGTTAACATTACAGTGAAAATAACCACGTACCTCATTACAACACATGTTGGAAATTTCCTCCTCTTACAACACATGTTGGAAATGTCCTCCTCTTGCATCCACACAACAATGGCACGTTTTTAGAAAATTTTCTTTCACATGTATAAGTTCAGCTTCCGAGATAGAGTTAATTTATCTTGTGATATTGTCTTTAAGTTCTTCTAACAGTATGTGACTATTATTTACGGGGAACTTGAAAAATAAAGTGTATAGGTCAATCCCCCATACATTAGAAGAACTTAAAGACAATACCACAAGAGAAATAAATTCTATCTCGGAAGCTGAACTTATGTGCAATAAAGAAAATTTCCTAAAAAGGTGCCAGTGTCGTGTGGATGCAAGTGGAGAACATTTCTAACATATCTTGTGATGAGATACATGGTTATTTTCATTGTAATTTTAACTGTGAGAACCTGAATCATTACACCGTTAGCAGCCTTATTTGCATAGATATTTCACCCAATTGCTCGGGAATTAGAGCTGTGGCTGCCGCGATGCAGACACCCACATGATTGGCCAACTCTCGCATGAAACACAATTGACATCATGGTTCTTACGCTAGGCTCAATGCACAACAATCATACAGTACATAAGATCACTGCTTATCTGGTTGTTTCCTCTTTTAACGAATCGATTTTCACCACAATTTGCCTCAATCGATCAAATTGCAAATGCTAGTTTAAAAGTCTTGCACAATATCATCAATTATTTTACGAACTTGCTGAAAGATGAATCATTTCTTCGCCTTTAACTGAATTTGAAATTATTCTCTTTTTCAAAAAACAATGTCTCCAGTTATTCCCTTTCTAGAAGCTTTAGCCACTTGAATATAATTTGAATTTAAGATATCGTTAAAATCAGGTATTGTGCCTTAAAAATTCATTGTCGGTTAACTGGAAGTACAAACACCCTAAACAAAATAACTTAAGTTTAATTAATGCCTAAAAGGCACACAAAACTTACGTTTAATTGGTGCCTCAAAAGATTTTGCAACAGTTACCATAACATCAGTACCAAACACCCAGAAGATATCATAGACAAATAAACCACAGAGGAGAATGCAGCCTGTCACCACATTGTTTAAATGCAGCAACTCTACTCCATTCACGGCAAATGCAATTCCAAACAAATTGTTTGCAATCCAGTGCTGTAACAAGAATTATACACCTTTCTGTACAAATACCAAAATGTGTTAGAGCATGGAAAAACTGTATAACACACATTTGTAATCAGTAGGGAGCAGATTTCTATGACATGTCATATTTTTCCCCTTTGCATTCTGTCTAATTAAACAGAATTTCAGGATTCTGTCTAATTTAAACCCGATTCCAAGCATCCTGGTGAAAATGGAATGGCTTTTATTGTGCACATAACTGCATATTTAGGAAATTTTCAACTATTGTAGCATATTTATTATGAATACGCATATTTAGGTCATATTTTTGGCATATTTGTGTGCATATTAAAGAAATTTTGAAGTTTCATATCATATTTTGTAAATTTTGCATTATACTGATACTTTTTGAGAATTTACAGATATTTTAAATATTTAACATTATATTTTAATAAAATGAATTGTAATGAAACTTAAAAAAATATATACATAATGTGTAAGTGGTAAAGTCATATCTTAATTTTTTTAGGTCATAAATGCATGCATATATCCTATTTTTTAGGTCATAGAAATCCACCCCCTAGTAATCAGTTTCACCATAACTTTATACACGTGTAGTTAAATATCTACTTCTATGAAAGTGTAACTAACCTTCTTGGCAAGATACCAGGCTCCAACAACTGAAGAGCAAACCAGACAAACGACATCATGTGATGTAAATTTGTAGTTAATTAGATCTTCATCCCCATCAGGGCCACCTTGTGTGAAGTGCAAGTGGAATGGAATGTTAGGTATTGCAGCTGGTACCAAAGGACTGATAATAGGACTAAAACAAGAGATACAAATTTATGTACAGTTTATGAATTTAATCACTAATAATCTAAAATTTATAAACCTACCACATCTTCCTATTGAAGTGCCTGATCTAAGACACTGCCTTTACTCTCACTAAAGGTTCACTTTTGAGTTTTAAATGTTAAGGAAGTGCATGGGACAATTTTTCCAGGAAGAACTAGACGTCTGTTCTACATCTAGTTTATGAAAAATCTGAGATTTGCAAGTGGACTCATCTGGTCGTGTATTTAAATTTTTGCAATATTTAATCAAGGAATTACAGTTAAATATTTTGCTTGTTTATGGAAATTTTTACCCTGCATCCCTTACTTTTTATCATATCCTTGTATTGTTTGGATGATGTGTCACCTAATATGAGCAGAATAAAGAAAGGCTCGACTGAAGATGGCATTACTTCTCCAGAAGTCTACTATCTTCATCAAGGGATGACCACACAAAAAACAGTAATCATAATTCCTATGATGCCAGAAAATGATAAACTTCTTTGAGAAAGATATTCCTTTGGCAATATGATTTTACAGCCACTTACCAATTTCCAAATTAGAGAAGTTGAAACAAAATAAAAAAAGAGAAGAGAATACCATTAACAAAGTTGGAAGGAGAAGGTTTAAAGTGGTATAGTCATTGTGAGGCAAGATATAAAGAGCAAAAGCAAAACAGTGGAATGTAAGAAAAGTTCGCCCTTAGCATCTCGAATGATGCAGTTGTTATGGAAGACATAATAATTGGCCTAACACCAGAAGATGCAGAAAACAAAATTCGATGAAGAAGAAAAATAGAAAGACAAAACTGAATGTACCTGTTATGCTTAAGCACTGGATTATTTGGTTGCAGGGAAAACCTCTGTATGAGGACTAGACTGTAATAGAGAGAGTAAATGTTGTGTGCTGTCAAGGCAATAAATGATTTATGTTGCTTCAGATGTGAAACAATGTCCAATAGGGAAAATATGGTACAAAAAATCTGGCTGACAAGCTCGCTTGGGGCACTGATACATGAGAGCTTGTCAGCCGAATTTTTTGTCCACTTTGTATCTTTATAGTTCTTAGCCAATAAAGACTTGATATTGATAGTCTACTTCTAGTTTAATTTCTCAAATGAGCAGTGGCGGACGCAGAAGGGGGATTGGGGGGATAGATCCCCCCCCCGAAATTTGAAAAAAGGCTATTTATGCACTCTAAGTGGCCAGTTTTATAAACTAATTGTATAATATGTAAGTTAATTAATTTTTTTAGTATTCAAATCCCCCCCCGAAAAAAAATTCTGCGTCCGCCACTGCAAATGAGTGTACTATGCTATGTACACTCAAGTACATAGAACCTTTCTAATATAATGTGAGTGGTTCGTGTTGGGGAGTTCTAAACCTGCTCTGTCAGTCTCACACCCCACCTCTGCACTTACCCTTTTTTCGTGATAGTAGATATGCAGCAGAAGCTAAGAGTCTCTATATTCTTTGAGAGAACATAATCATTTCAGAATTAATCTTAACCATGCACAATAAGGGAAATAGCTTTTGGTTTGTTAACCATGTCTTTTGTTCACTTCTAATGACTGTATATACATTATATATACAGAAGACACAATTTACAGGGCACATTCACCCAATCCCCCACTTAATGTTTGTCTGATTACTCCCATTCCTTCGCTCCTGAACCTGAAACTGACCTGTGTTTATAAGTTAATGTTTACCCAAACTTTTGACATCAAACCAATAGGAGTCTGTCTCATCCAGAAGTATGCACATTCGTGTGATGCATGCCTTCCAGCCACTTGAATAAAATGTTTCTACACCTCACCCCTTTGACCGCTCATCTAGGTTTGTGTGTATTTCATAGGCTAATGCATGTGGTTGGACTTGAATTCAAACCAATAAGAGATTGACTCATCCAGGGCTTGTGTAAAACACAAATGATAAGAGATTCAATGGCAACTTTAAATAAAGAAAAACACTAGAAGAAACAAGACATTGGCAAGTTTCCATACACTCGACTGTACAATGCACATCAAATATTCATCCTACCATCTAGGCTACATTTTTAAGTAGACCAAAAATTTCAGGATTTCTTACCTCATCATGTGACATAAAGCAAGGATGCCTAAGAAGAAAAAGTATCCAGTCAGCAACAAATTTATATATTCCTTGGAGAAAATCTGGAAATTAAAAATACATATTGTTAGATAATTTTTTTTCTCTGTAGACCCTTCTTCAAATGAAATTTAACTGAAAACCTGTCAGAAACTATAAACACCTTTAAAGCCTTTTAAATAAATATCACAACTTGATTCACCCTTGCTACATAGTAGGCCTAATGAGAATCTGTAGTGAGGTCTATAGAGGGCTGGAGTAGACTAGCTTTCCTTCATAATAGAAGAGGAGAGTTTGAACAACTGGGGTATAACTTCTTATTGCCTGTACCAACCACAACTACCTTTTATTATTTATTAACATTAAAGATCCCAACAAGCCAGCTGCTCGCATTTAGAGACACTATAACAAAGAGTGAATGACATGACAATAGTGTAGTTATAACAGTTGACAATAATTTTTTTACAATAAAGCTACTAACTGAGAATGGTTACAAAAAAAAATTTAAATATGTGTTGTGCTATAGGAATGCACGTCTTTATGAATATTATTATGTTCACGTTTATTTACTATTTTATTTATAAAGAATGCTGCACTATATTTTATAACCAACTCTAATTGAAGAATTCCTGATTGCTCATATAATAATTTAGCTGGTGTTAGATAATGACAGAGTAAAAGATTTCATACTACCCTATTTTCAAGGATTTTTAGGCTATGCACATCTTTTCTTTCTGAATGTCCCCCATATAAATACCATAAACAATATGTAAGAATGAAAAGGGAATAATAAACAGCTCATACATTAGAAATTTATAATATTTCTCTCAGTTGTCATAATGCACCAACAATCAGTGCAATTTTATTGCAAAGGTTTGATATGCGTACACTCCAGTTTAAATGTTCATTATTAACCTAAATATGAGAGGCAATCAAATGAAAACGAGACAGATGGAAAACAAGTAAGCAAACTGCTTATTATTTCAAAAGTAATCGCCATAACTGTTAATACATTTATCCCACTGTGAGACAAGACAGTCAATGGCTTCATGGAAAAATGTTTGCAGTTGCCTATGGAACCATGATTCTACCCAGGTGTGCATCTCTTCATCTGAAGCAAATCGACGGCCACAAATGTCTTTCTTCACTTCTCCAAAAATATGGACCGAGATCTGGACTGTATGGAGAAAACTTTGCAAAAATTGAAGTGTGCCATCAAGTCCAAATGCCCAGGAATGTTGATGGATGGCATCATTCTGTTGCACGATAATGCTCGCCCACATGTTGCCAAGGTTGTTTTGATTACACTGCAGAAGTTTCACTGGGAAGCCCTTACACATCCTCCACACAGTCCAGATCTCGCTCCATATTTTTTGTTCGTGGCCGTCAATTTGCTTCGGACGGTGAGGTGGACGCCTGGGTAGAATCATGGTTCTGTAGGCAATCGCAAACATTTTTCCATGAAGCCATTGACTGTTTTGTCTCACAGTGGGATAAATGTATTAACAGTTATGGTGATTACTTTTGAATTAATAAACAGTTTACTTACTTTTTTCCCATCTGTCTAGTTTTCATTTGACTGACCCTCATACTTTGCACTTGAGATTTGCTGTACAGGTATATCACTTATTGTACAGAATCAATAGTTAGACTCAATGAAGGTTTATGAAATATAGGAAATACTTCTTTTGAGCATTTATTGCTAATTAATTTGATGCTAACCGTTGTTCTAAAATTTTTAAGTTCCCATTGCATATGACATTATGGCATCAATCATTTTGTTCACATAAAATAATATAGTTGTATTACCTGCAAACATCGTCACTGTAACATTCAGATTTATGTAATTAACACAGATTATTTAACTAACTTTTCTAAACAGTTATATACAAAAGCAAAACAAATACATCTTAGACAATTAAACATTAAATTAAGCCTACTTTGCATCATATGTCCATAGGTATTTATTTGATCTAACCATCAATTAAAACTGAAATGAAAATTATAAATTTCATTATCAAGAGTAAAACTTGCAAACATTTGTGGTATGTTTAATTCATCACTTTAAAGAAAGTGATATGAACTCTAACTTCATAAGCTAATCCCTGAAATATAAATGGCTGGTTCTTCAGTAGAAGTTTGTGAAGACTGATATTGCGTGTTTGATGGAGGCAAAGTTGTATATGTTAATTACACATCAAGGTAAGTAATACGGTTAACGTAAGCCAAGAGTTGGTTGACTCAAGTCTTACCTTCATTATTATTCAGGAACACTAGGATAGAATGACCAGACTCCCCAACTTCCAGGGATAGACCTAAGGTGGCCATATATTTGGCATTATGCTGGACAGCTGGATTTTGAGCTAGTTATCTTCCATCTGGCACTAACTACTCAAGCTAGACCTTATTTGTCATTTTTTTACTCTGAATTACACACAGATATTTATTTTATGATGTTCAGAGCATGGAAAAAGCAAATAAACTGCTGCAAGTATATTTGGTTAAAGCAAATCTCCAAATCTGCTAAAGTTTCTCAAAAGAACGTTCAGTCATGCTCAATAAATTTCTGCTTACAAACAACTTGTGAACACTGCTAGCAAAGGGTACGAAAAAAAGTCTGTTCATTGGTTCTTGATGGTTATTCAGAAATTTGTATGTCGTTTTAAAGTTACTTTTATAAATGTACTTAATGTAATAAATTCTACTTTTTGTCTGAAGCAATTTGAAGTGAGGGTAGAACTTCAGGTTAAACGTGCAACAAAAACACACAGGTGATAACGGTCAACTAATATCGGCAATCATAATACAGTAAGCATTCTCTTAGGTCATTTTTCTTTCAACATGCTGGAAAGTTATGTGATATGTGCAATCACTAACCTTGACAGTTTATGACTATTTTATGGCAGATAATAGATAACAAACAGTATTAGCACAAATTATAACAAATGAGAACTTTAAAAGCAGAAATTAAATATGTGTATATGTATCCAATGACAACCTTGTTGTCCCGATGCATTTGGGGCCCGCCCTGAGGCAGATAGATGGGACTTACAAATGATAAGCATGCTTTGTCACTCTATCTTGATGTGGACTGCCTGCCTGTATGTAGACATAGTATTTGAATATTCGGCTTAATTGGATCCAGTTTTCAGAATTAAGTAAAAGTTATTCTGACTTCCTCGTAACTCATTCCCCTTAATAGAGCACTAACCATGGCTACTCTTTCCTCAATATTGAACATCTTGACATTGTGTAAGTGAGAAAATAAGATATTTCAGTTATTCTTATTATTTCACTAAAATAGATCGGGACTTTATAAACACACTGTATAACTTAATGTAAATGAGGACGATTGCGAAAAATAATTTAAGTCAAGTAATTAACCCAGAACTGGTACCAAGGAAACTGTTTAATTTCTGTGGGTACTTTCTTTTACCCCCACCTCACCCCAAAAAGAAGGATGAAAGTGCTTTCAGTGGAGAAAAAACGCAGTGCATGTTCCTAAAACTGTTGCCCATGAGATAAGCAGCAAGTTTTCTGCAAACATTAAATACAACAGAAAATGAAAGATTATTTTCTGCATATTTTCATCACTTCTTCCAACTCAGTTCAGTTCCTTGGTTGTTGGGTCAAAATATAACCTTACTGGTACTGGTACTGTAAATTATATGATTTCGTGTTTTAAAAGAACAAAAGAAAGGAATATTTATTATCAGCATATGACTCATAAAAGCTGATACCGAAAATGTACATAGAGCAGAAAAGAGGATTAAGTACTACAACACATGGATCCAACTTTATTTTGCATACAATTTACACTCTGGTCCAAACACAAAGCATTATGTATTAATACAGTAAAATGTCAAGACCACATTTTTAAGGTGATCCACTTTTCCAAGGCCAAGTTCACAAAACTGGGAACTGATCTGGTCTGTTAAAGGCCATGAACATAATTTGAAAGTTAAGACATACTGGTTTTAACCATACATGATGTCTTTTAACAAAACGAGTAAATAATGCCTCTTAAAATCTCAGTAGTGATAAGAAAAGACCACTTCTGTCAGTATTAGAGATGTTTACTTTCTCTGCTCATGTACTATAGCGGACAGCGAACCTGAGATCTGGTAAGGAGCTTTCACCAGAAGTACAGTAGGCCTACTGTATATGTTCTGAGATACCCTGAGACCAAAGATGCAAGAGGACTGGATTCTCATTCATCATGAAAACAAAGTCTTGTCAAAACAAATTTTTTTAGGTCTATTTGAACTTAATTTATCTGAGGACCTAACACACGGCATATTGATGTATTTCTCTTATCCAAACTACCGATCTATATTTATTTTTTTGGGTAGGAGAGGGTTTCTCGGAAACTTTTAGGTTGTAGTAGGCTATAACTGGGAAGGCGAGACAAGAAGCTTGGTTCGAAGATGAGCAGATGAGCTTGTGGAATGGCTTCAAAGCTGATTTCTCGCACAAGTTTTAGGTTGATCTCATGTCTCATCAGATCAGTTATATCTTGACAAGTTTTCCAGGCTGATAGGCCATGGTCCAGTGAGGTTTAATATTTCTGACAATTCACCAGTAACTGCATCCAGCATGAACAGTTCACAGGCAGCTACATTTTTTTCATATTCATCATTTGTTAAATTGTTGTGAATCTCATCGTCTAGCTTCAATAAATACTCCCAGTAATATTTATAATATTGGCTGTCCCACAGCTATCCAAACTAAAGATACTAATGATCCAAACTGAACCCACACTATCCAAATTAATGATACTAATGATCCAAACTAATCTCACAGCTAACCAAACTAATGACACTAATGATCCAAACTAATCTCACAGCTAACCAAACAAATGATCAAAACTAATCCCGCAGCTATGCATTTAGATTTGGATAAAACAGTAAATGAGTTCATCACTGGAAACGAAATTCGCAGGCAGATATTTGCACTGAAAAATAATTTGCTTAAAAGGCCACCCTTCTATGGCACAGCATGTTAAGATTTTATTAATCCTCAAGGAAAGTGGTGGTGGTGTTAATAATATAATAGATATTTATTAAACGGACTATGAACAGAGTGTTTATGTTCATGAATTAAAAATGTCGTTTGTTGCAACGAAGAAGGTCTTGCAACATAAATTATATTAAACTTGAATGTGATTTTCCTTTTCTGTGAGCAACCACAATAAATTTTACAAGTCAGCACCCTTAGGCTTTTTGCATCATCTCAGCTGTGCATGAATTGATTAGATATGTAAGAACCGGTTGATGTTACTTCTATCCCATTTTCGATATGTTCAATTTTGTGCAATTCATTGTTTTGAGTCATCTTGTGAAATATTAAAATCTGTATACTTACTATACTAATAGCCTGTTTACTTGAATATGTTTCCTGGGTTTCGGCACAAAAAGTTGAGATGACTAGTTTATTTCTAGATTTTATACTAGACAGTGAGATGAAATGAACTGATACCAAAGCCATATTCCATCTTTATTATGTTGAACCATTAACAAATCCATAATACAGCAATTTCATAAAATATGGGAATTTTTTCCTTAAAGAGAGAAGTTATATGATTATTGTAATTGGGTAGACAAAAATAAGTTTAAAACCTCAAATTCCCTGAATATTACGGACTTAGATGTATCTGAAGTGGTTTCATGTGTAAAATCTGTCGAATTACTTATTTATTGCGTTGAGTTACTTTTTTTTTTTTTTTTTTACATTTTTAGTATGATTTACTCTCTTTAATACCAAGTAATCAAGAGTAATCAGCTATGTCCATTTTCATTTGAGAAAATATACATAGTTGAGGTACAATTTGGTATAAGATTAACTTCAAAAAATATGTGTGGTTAATTACTATGCAAAATAACAAACAAGTGACTTTTTGTCTCACCCATAATGGTGATAGCTTTGTTAAATTATTATTGATGAGTTAAATAAATGTTCTGACAACCTGGAAACAGTTTATAATTAGTATTTAATTCATTACTTGAACTTAACAAAATGTGAAAGGGTAAGCTTGAAATTTAACCCACTCCAACCTCCCAGTAGCTGTAGATAGTCACAGCCATTATAATAATAGTTAAAAGAGTCGCATGAGAGGGCATTAAGAACAAGAAATTTCACTCTTTACTACAGTCATTCAATTAGAGTCTTTGGACACTTCAATATGTGATATTGTTCACATCGTCCACTGCACGACTTTGTTCTCTTTGCACCAATTTTTGTCCACCATAGCACAATGTGGCATAAAATTCCGGAATGATTTGGTTCCTCTCGTTTTTCTTTCTTCTCCGGTAGTTCACTATATGGTCCATAGATGGTAGTAGCATTTATAGCCTGAGGTCTTCTACATAGAATGTTTTCTCTGCTAGCTCATTATGCTAATGTTGATGGCGCAGTTCTTCCAATTCTCAAAAAATACTTCAGAAATCTTGCCTTTACTTATTTGACACTCTGCAATGCCAAGATCAATTTACTTCAAATTAGGTGTATTCCATTGGTGACTAGTTATGTGATTGGATTTTCAAAGAGTATCAAGGGTGTTGTCAGTGACAGTCATGGGGATCTTTTATATTGTACATTGCTCTTACTGCTGCCTCTGTTTTTCCTGGATACGAGTCAACATACAGTAAATATTCCCCCTCCACCTACAGAATGCTTGAGGATGCTGGATACGATATACCCGAGGGATGGAGAAGAGAACACTCTAGAAACACTTTGTTTATGTGTGTCAATAAACAATCGACAGACAATATGGAATTTTCTTCCCAGCAGTGAGTCACCTGAGGAAGGTTCGAGGGCTGAATCGAAACAACGTGTAGTTACGCCTTAAAAGTGTATCCATTGTAAATGAAGTGGATTAAAATATATTTTAATACTATAATCAAAGGGCCACATAAAAACGTGTTTCTAAACATTTTACAAAACAAAACAAAAATTCACAAGTGTCATTAACATCATATGGGATTTTACTCTTTTCTTACCTGAAAGAAGATGTACAATCCAAAAAGGGCAGCACTCGCAATTAAGGGAAACATTGCAGCATCTTTCTGTGACATCGTGTCTGGTTTCTCTCCTGATTCCTGCAATGAAATAAGTTCAATTATACCAACAAACCTATATAGAGGTGTTCACAAACATTTCTACAATTTCTAATTGTATCAAAGAAGGCTACTCAAATCACTGAGATCAGACAGGTTAAATTAATATGCATTACATTTTCTCTTGTTTGTGAAAATTAGGTTAGTTTGGATCAGTGATGAACACAGTGATGTCTACCATGCTGCTTATGTGGCCAGCATGCACTACATCCGTAGTGGCAATTGCTGCCTGTACATGCATGGTTTTACCCGTCGAGATTGGAAATAATTCCAAACTTGCTTGTACGTGCACCACTAATAGCAAGCTTACCGGCTCCAGAATACACTTGCAAGCAGGGTGAACATGGAAGTCGATAAACTAAGTGCTGGCATCCAGTAGTTGCGAAGGGCTGGTTTTCTGCTCATTAGGCTACTTCCTTCATAATACCTTTCTAGTTGTCAATTACCTTCAGATCAGATGAAAGGGTGTCCTTTTTATTGTTAAACGTGTTATGATATCCGGTCTTGTAGCTTATTAAATGCCTTCTGTCATCTAAGGTCTTTGATATAATCTTTTTATGAAATCTATTAACTCTTGTGTCAAACATAGCTAAAACATATTATTATTTATTATTATTCCACTGAGTCGTGAACGACTCCTGGAGATTCATGTGGATATTCACAGCAAGAAAAGGGTCCTGCCATCCCTAATAGGTGTTTAGTCTTGTTCTATTGTCTATGATTCTTTGTATTGTTGATCTCCATAGGTTCCTGTTTTTTGCAGCACTGATCAGATCACACAATTTCATTTGCATCACCTCCTGCACGCCTTGAATCCACCTTGTACGTGGTCTTCCTTGTTTCCTCGCACCTTCCATGTGTCCCAGCATTACATCTTTTTCTAATGATCGTTCTTTTCTGATGATATGTCCAAAGTATGATAATTTCATTTTTGTGGCCATTGCCTCCAATGAGTGTTTTGGTCTTATTTCTTCTATTATAGATGTATTTGTTCTTTTCTCCGTCCATGGGATGCTCAAGAGTCTTCTCCAAGTCCATAGTTCAAAGCTGTCAAGTTTCTTTCTGTCTTGTTTGGTCCAAGTCCAACTTTCACATCCATAAAGTAGGCCTACTGTTGGGAAAACTATGGTCTGTATTAATTTGATTTTGGTATTCTTACTTAATCAACATACAGATACTTAAAGGCAACAGAAAGTTTAATGCAGAACACAATATTCTGAAGGAAATAGTTGGCAGGAATGTTTTGTTATATGCTTTTATTTTTCACTCCAATGAGGAAATAAAGATGCTAAACTTATTAATGATCAATAGTGTTAATGATTAATGATCAATAGTGTTCAATAGTATGTTGAAAGTGTTCAGAAATGTTATTGGTAGGCCTATGTTACCATAAATAGGCCGTATCAACATTAAATGGAGTCCTCAATGAAATATATATATATATATGTTATTAACCCTTTCACTGCTGAGATATAGGCAAGCTGACATACCCTCCTTGCTGAGATAT
Organism: Ectobius pallidus; assembly: GCA_964059195.1. Classification (NCBI taxonomy): domain Eukaryota; kingdom Metazoa; phylum Arthropoda; class Insecta; order Blattodea; family Ectobiidae; genus Ectobius; species Ectobius pallidus. Next base: position 128,198,223 of record CAXKWD010000005.1, read on the forward strand.
TTTCACTGTCACTCTGCGCTAAATCCGAAAAATAAGAAGGCAGTTTTAAAATACGCCAGAACTTCGTCATCACGTTAGAAATGTTTTTCCTTGCTCGTGAAAGCAATGACTGTGTTGAAATTGAACATACCATGGCCTTGACGTGATTCCCCGCTTGTCATATGACTCGTGAGTTCATTGGGTTCTTCAGACATCACAACATTGTGCAAGGCCTCACATTTTCGTCTACAGATTGCACCACAGGGCAAGGAAAGCAATGAAAATAATTTCTATCTAACCCCAAGAGATGGCAGGACACTATCCTTTCGTTGAAACCATGTTAAAAAATTCTATTCTACGAGCAATTGTCTTAGTCGTAGCACTAACTTCGCAGCAACATTGTGCAAGGCCTCACATTTTCGTCTACAAATTGCACCACAGAGCAGGGAAAGCAATGAAATTAAATTAAATTCTATCTAACCCCAATAGATGGCAGGACACTATCCTTTCATTAAAACCGTGTTAAACTTCAATTCAGCTCTTCGACTAAAATACTTTCCCAAACTTTGGAAACATGCACATATAATTACCATACCTAAGCAACATAAATCGCCAAATTATCCAGAAAACAGACGTCCGATTAGCTTACTAGACACCCATGGCAAACTCCTGGAAAAAATTATTCTTAAAAGAATGCTGCCTTTCACAAACGAAAGTATTCCACCTTGGCAAACTGCCTTTCAAAAAGGACGTTCTGTAAATCACAATCTGCTGTCAATAGTAGAAGATGTTTCCATCGCTTTCAACAGACAGCTATACACAGCGTCTTTCTTCTTAGATGTTGCCAAGGCTTTCGATAAAGTCTGGCATTCAGGTCTGATATATAAACTTAACTTATCTATGCCGCTGGCATTAACAGTTATGTTAGAGAGCTACTTAAAAAATAGAACTTTTCAAGTCAAAGTTGATGGATTTTTGTCTAACACTCGTAAAATTGAAGCTGGAGTACCTCAAGGGTCAGTTCTAGGACCTTTATTGTACTGTATTTATACTGCTGACATACCTACAAATGACTTCACAAAAACGTTAATGTATGCTGATGACATAACAATCTATAGCACAAATCATGATCCCACTTCTGCTGTTTCTAATCTGCAAAGGCACATTGAGCACCTTGAAGAATGGTTCAACAAGTGGAGAATCACAATAAATCCAGAAAAGTGTCAAGCCATAATGTTTACAAGATGCAAGAAAAGACCACGTGAAAATCTACAGATCTACAATAAAGAAATTCATTTTACAAATTCTGTCAAATATCTTGGAACTATTTTGGATAGCAAACTGCTCTGGCATAGACATGTTGAATACATGAAGTCTAAGGGTCAAGCAAGAATATGTCATCTATTTCCTCTTTTGAAATCTCCTGTTTTAAGTTTAAAAAGAAAGATTGTTCTTTACAAGTTACTTGTGCTACCTATTCTGACATATGCTTCACCTGCTTGGTGTTATTTACCGAAGACAATATTCAAATCACTACAGACTGTGCAAAATAAAGCTTTACGAATTATACATGGTTCAGATTGGTATACTAGGACTATCCAGATTCATGATGATTTAAATATGCAAATGCTTCATGTAATTTTACGGAAACAAGTTCAGAAGTTTTATGATAGTAACCTTAAAAGTGACAATTCTTTTATCAGAAACCTTGGCCAGTATAACCCATGTGATTTTGTAACTCATAAGACCCCGAAGTCATTTATTATATGAACAATAAGTTTCATGCACTTCCCCTACATCAAGAACAGTGATCTTACACGTACAATAATGCCTGTGCGTCTGCAGTTGTGACAGCAGAATTGCACGTCCTAAATAGAAACTCATTATTTTTATCCACATTTATGTAAAGGCATAAAACACTTGTGTTTTGAAACTTTAATCAATAAATTGAAGTATGTGAAAAAAAAAAAAAAAAAAAAAAAAAAAAAAAAAAAAAAAAAAAAACCGTGTTAAAAAATTCCATGCCTTGTGGAATCGTCTTGTTCATAGCACCAAATTCACGGGCGGAACAGTTCCGTCAATAGCACACGTAGGTGCCATTCTCCGCGCCGTCACAGTTCCGTCGTTAGCAGTGAAAGGGTTAAATATGACAGACCCACCTGATATTAGGCTTGGTCTGCTCGCAACTTTCAGCTGCTTTAAGCACAGGTCAGGTTTAGACCTCAAAATGATTATCATTGTTATTTTCTCATTAAAAATACCTATAAAGCTCTATCCACAATGTACAGTCAGCAGTTGGCAGTTGCAGTCGGTCGCTTGGGAGCTGCAGTCGGTCACTTGGGAGCAGCACTCGAGCCGTCCACATTATGCAGGCAACATTGAGGTTAGGGAAACATTTTAGAGTATAAAAAATGTGGAGGAATCACTTTATAATTGCATAATAGCCTATATGTAATAAACACATCTTGCTTTTTCATAATATGCTAATCTGATTATTTGCACTAATAAATCATTTTCAATCTCGTAATATGTTACTTGCAGTCGTGCAGTCGGTAGTCGAAGATAAATTTCCCGACTACCAACTGCAGACTGCCTGCACATTGTGAATGGCGTTCACTACTCACCACACGTTATACTTCGACTACCAACTACCGACTGCACATTGTGGATGGAGCTTAATGGTTGGCAAAATCAGCTTTATTATTAAAATTTAAACTCTATAAAACTTGCATAAGTGATATGATGAGTTTGTAACAATGAATGCCAACACATTGTGTCAGATTGGTCAGTAAGCAATGCATAACGTATCAATTTATTTTCAACCTATGTATCATCAATAATAGCAACCCAATAATATTATGTTACTGAAAAATTAAGGTAGTATGCCTATCCTGAGAAAATTTTGGCTACATAACTTAGTAGTAAACCGAGAAATTATACTTTTTATGCCCCTGACAGTTTATGCGAATTTTACAATTAAAGTGAAGTATGAGAGTTATCATCGCAATTCTAAAGTCTGCAGAAGTAAGATTTCAAAATCTTAATCGTTACACCTATTCTTCAATTGACACCATCCAGAAATATTGCTATATTAAACAATGGAGTTCATACTGCATAGGGTTGTTCTATATATACTTACAAATCACAGGTTTCATTATGAATACGGTGGCTATAACTAGAGCCCATTTAAAGGCAGAGGTTTCATTGTCTGCCTAAAATGTAAAAAGTACAAGGAAAACAATATGGAACAGAGTATTTAGCACATAACAACCAAAAATCAATCTGGTGAAAGGAATCGGACTACGTGTAGGTTACCTTCTGCTCCTTATGGTGCTTCACAGCTCGAAATGCACCAAAGAATATTGGAAGTAAAGCCATTAAAATGAGACTTCCATATGCAACAGCCATCCCTTCTGGCGTTGCTGGAATTCTTGCCGTCGAATTACTTGCATTTTGAGTCAAATTTTCATTTTGAGAAGAAGCTTCCTGCCCTACGTCAGCCATGTTTTCGGTTTACGACACTGACGACTGACAAGAAACGAAAGTGTCAGCCAGAAATACCAACATAAATACGCTAGAACTAGGAAAGAGTGTAGAACACGTCAGCGTTCCGGAAAACACAATATGTGGGTAAATTTACCCATAAAGCAAGGGAATTAAATTGCAAATTTATTTTATTTTTAAACTTTACGTAATATGAGAGCCTCTTTCTGCAAACTACATTCAACTGCTGCGACTAAAGAACCAGTAAAAAAATCTGAAATAAAAATTTAAAATATCATTACCCGCGTTTGCTAAACGTGTGGTTGCTGTGACGACTCGTAAAATATAAATAACGTAATTTTCTCTTTTTCCGAATGAACGAACTTTCAGGGTTCAACCACAAACCTCTCCACTAAGCATATGACATTAAGGAATATGTTATTGTTGACGTTGACAGTGATTCGTCTGTCGGATGGGGACGTTAAGACTGGCGGTCCCCTTGATGTCTTCCGACAAAGTAGGCTAATCCCGGCACCGGGTTTCCCCTCCAACCCTCCTCATCTCAAAATCATCACTCAAACTACATTATATTGTAGCCTACACACCTATCTCTTCACATCCTCACACTTCTCCTTACACATCACCATGTAATGTGGCGCTCCCAAGTAGGGCATAAGTCGAAAAATAGGCCACATTATCGCCATCTATCTACCTCAGGGAGGACCCTAAATGCGTCAGAGCAATGGGGTTTTTAGTATTAAATACACGCATTTAATAATAATGTTATTACTATTTATTGTTATTATTATTATTATTATTATTATTATTATTATTATTATTATTATTATTATTATTACAGTTACTACTACTATAATGGCAAGGTGTATTATGTAGATTTGATTTCTTTCAAGAGTTTAGGTATTTGTTGTCTGCCAGGGCGTAAAGGGAAAAAGGGAAATCAACCATCACAGCATTGCAAAATCTCATCGAAAATATTTACAATAAACTAGACAAAGGGGAACCATGTATAGGAATATTTCTAGATTTATCGAAAGCCTTCGATCTTGTGGACCATGATATAATAGTCAGGAAACTATCCAAGTATGGTATAAGAGGTATCCCGCTTAATTGGTTTGAATCTTATCTTAAAAATAGAAATCAACTAGTGGAAATGAAATATTTTGATGACAAAGATAGGGAGTACAAACACATTAAGTCAAATCTTCAATTTATAAAACAGGGAGTTCCCCAAGGATCTATATTAGGGCCCTTACTCTTTTTATTGTACATTAATGATCTAGGGGATTTAATGGAGCAAAATAGCAACATAAATATGGGACTATCACTTTTTGCTGATGACACCAATTTATTAGTCTCAGGGAATAATATACAAGAATTACAATCAAATACTGATAATGTGACTAAACTGATTACTTCATGGTTTAAAGATAATAAATTGATTATTAATACAAATAAAAGTATAGCTATAGAATTTAAACACAAAAATAATAAAAACAAATTGTTACCAGCTGTTCTTCTAGGTAGTGAACCTGTGAATTACGTAACAAACACAAAATTTCTAGGCGTTTGGGTAAATAGTAATTTGGAATGGGACACACATGTGGAACACCTAGCGAAGAAACTTGCCCAAACATGTTTTGCAATCTTCAGCCTCAGGGGCCGTATTCTGTAACTCCACCAACGCTCTCAACTACGATTACACCAATGTAACTAGAAAAAGTTATTCTGTAACTATTGGTGTCAAGTATCGATCTTGAAATCACACCAATATATTGCTGGAAATATTGGTGACACACCGACGGCTCCAAACCCCTCGGTGAGCTCAACAACAACTCGAAAGTACCAAAATATCGCATAATTTGCAGAAATATCGACATATTTGTGATACAATGGCCGCTTATATCCTAATTGGGCGACTTCGTGATGGTGTCAATAGCTATATTTTCGTAATAACAGAGAAGGTACAGTATATATCCATTAATGAATAGATTCTTAGTATTTGTTAATATGTTTTTATCAATATAAAAACTAAATACATAATTTTATTTTGCAACAAGCATGTTTGAGGTTATGTTTGCATAATTGCACATAATATTAATTATTTTACTTTATCTTGTTTCAGATTTGGAATTGTAATCCATGTGATCTGCATTAAAGAGTGGACAACATAATATGCACCAATAATAAGCTTAACGAACACTTATGGGTGTCACCTCTATGTAGGCCTAAATTTTTTAATGTAGTGTAAAATTTTGTTCAGTTCATTCGAAAGAACAGTGCACAAGTAGGTCATTTGCAATTGAGAAAAACATCCCACTCAAGCAATGCTTCAAGTAGTGAGATGTTGTTGGCTTTTTGTAATTTTCAGGAAATAATGACGAAGACTGTGCTTATTAGAACTGAGCAAAGTGCCATGAACTCATGATACATATAATAGTTTTTTTGTACCAAAGTTTACTTTGTAAGTGTGTGTGTAGGCCTACTATATCACTCAGCAAAATATGATGTACATTGTCCTTACTTTTAAATATACTGGTAGCCTATATAGCGTTTACTAGTTTATAAAACTTTTCACACTTAGAGAAGCATCTGTTTTTAACTGCACAAAAAATATGCCTCCCTGCCAATGTAGCCTATTGTAATTGAAAATATTATTTAAATCTAGCTACAATATTGGCTTTACCAATTTTTTGTCTAATTTAAACCATCTATTTTATTCCCTCTAATTCCTTTTATAATAATATGAGCTATATTGTATCTCGTGATTTTCCGTCAAGTGGGTGTGGCTTATACTATGTAAGTTGAAATGCATGTTGAATTTTCAGAGCCATTTTCCCATAACTTGATTTTTTCAACACAAAAGGCACAATATCTCTTAAAGTAATGGTCCAAATTGCATGAAACTTTGCACACCCATAGTTTTTTGTGTGTTCTAGAGGATAAACCTAAATAATCTGATGTATTTGCAACACAAGATTATTTCACTTGTGAACATGATGTGAAAAAATTCGTAATAATTTTATATTGAAATTTTAAAATGCCTGAAAATTGTATCAGGCATACCACAGTATAAATTGATGGTTTATCCTCGAGATTATAGTGTCAGCTGTGAATAAAAAAAATATTACACCAATCAGATTGACTTTTGCATGAAATCATGTTACTTAGGCTTAATCGCATGCTGAAAAATAAAATAATTTTCTAATATCAACCTTCATATTTGTGACACTGTAATAATTTTTGTGCTCATTTCAACCCCCAAATGTATACTTCTAATGTCCAAAATTTCATTTTATTATTGCAAATAGTGTTGAAGATATCGAACAGTTACTGCAATGCCTGCTTGGGCATGGTCTTTTGGTGTATGAGCCCCTTAAGACACTTTTTCAGTGATATTATGGTGTTATTTAAATTAATATATAATTATGAACAACTATGAGGCCAATTGTAATGTTTCAAAGTACTGTGTAAATTAAATACTAATGAATTCATTTTAAGTTAACCTAAAACGCAATTAATTTATTTCAAGGGTTTTATAAATGTCATAAAAGCAGTAGGCAAGATAAGATACTCTTATTTGCTTAAACTTTACTATTTGCTTTATCTATATAAAAATAATTTTATAATTGGCTTGTGTTCTATAAATTAAGTAAAAACTCCTACTGAATATTTTTTTTTACTTTCTCTGCCTGTACCATAGGTAATACAGATAAAGGAAGTATTGTTTTCGACCCCAACTTTGAAGTTGAGTTTTTAGCCCAAATACACATTTTGAGGTATTCTGAATCCCCAAATACTATTTTCGGAAACATGTCTGTGTGGATGTGTGTGAACAGCCTAGCTCCAGAATGGAAAATCGTAAGAATTTTTTTTTGTATTTGGGTTGGGTACCTTCTGAAGATGTGACACAAGGATTGGCGACAAGTTTCTCTTATTTTTAAAGGGACTTTACATAAAAAAATGTTCGTTTTTCGCGATTTTATCGATTTGTTTAAATTTTGCACATGGGTTGCTTATAAGTTACTTGGACTTAAAACTTTATTTGAAACTTTTTTCGAAGAAATTCTCTTTAGGGTAGTTATAAGCCACCCACTCTGAATACGTGCTAAAAGTTTTATTTGAAATATTTTTTCGAAGAAAATCTCTAAAGTGTAGTCTTTATCAGAATGTGAAGTGAGAAAAATGTATTGTGCATGCTTAAAGTAAAGAAAGTTATGAGAGTACATAAAATATATTTTATTTGGGTTGTGTATCCTTCGGGGATGTGATGTGTTAAGGACATTCTCTTTATTTATACAACCAATTTACATTACAAGAATGTCATACACAATAATTATATTATAGCCTACTGAGAGACTAACTTTTATTTGAACAGAGGTTGGAAAGTTCATTCCTTTCACTGAGTATGAATCCAGCAACATTTTGTTAAAATGAGTATTCTGAAAAGGGCTACATCTTACTTTCTGTTAATCGTTAAAATGAATACTTTCACACAAACAAGGTGAGTTGCAATGGAAATATATAACTACTTCGAGATTGCATATTTTTTTATAATCATAATTTAAATCAGACATTGGCAAACTATTGCGGAATTTGCTAATTGGATTCCCCGAGATACCCTCCTTATTATATATATATGACAGTAAACATTACTAAAAACCATTGGCATTTTGCGAATTTCTCCTATTATTAGAAATCCGCCTTTTCCCCCTATAAGCGTCTTGCAACATGACAGTACGTGTAATATAAACGCCCACTTTCAAAATATATACATGAAATTAAACTCCCGCCCAGTTTGGAAATTATGAAATCACATTCCCGCACTCCATCAGCCAATGATATTCATTGCAGTTTGTTCGGACAGATTTCTCATAGCTACTTCCATTGCCAACATTCACGAAAATTCACAAAGTTATTGGTGGCCTCAACAACGCGTCCCGAGATACCAACAGGGAGTTACAGAATCGCTCACGCTCCGGCCGTTGGTATCTTGCTGTCGGTTGTTGAGCTCTCAACAACACCAATGCGTTGGTGACGAAAGTTACAGAATACCGCCCCAGATCTTCAGTCAGTTTAGAAATCCTCAGAGTTGCATACTTTGCTTACTTTCACTCCCGTTTGATGTACGGAGTAATGTTTTGGGGTAAATCAAATCATAGTGTCAGAATATTTAGAATGCAAAAAAAAGTAATAAGAATAATGCTCAACGTACCCAGAAACAATAGCTGTAGACCTTTATTTAAGCAATTAAATATACTGACACTGCCTGGAATATACATAAATGAGGTCCTTATACAAACGCGAAACCAACTAAACAGCTTTCTCTCTAACGAACAGGTACACCACCACGACACAAGGAACAAGTCTAATTTACACAGCACTTTGCATAAAAGTTCACTATTTAAAAATAGCTTTAAGTACAACGGGACAGTTTTATTCAATAAATTGCCTTCTTGCATTAAAAACATACAATTAGTCAAGAATTTTAAAAAGGAATTAAAGAAATTTCTGATAAATGGTAGTTTCTACTCAGTGGAGGAATATCTTATGCATGGGAATAGGTAGTGGAAATTCAGTGAATAAAATATAAAGCAGTGTTAACTATAAGTTGTTTCAGTATTAGTTGATAATAGTAACTATGGCACTAGGGTTGTATTTAGGATACTAGTTTAGGATCTATTTAAATTGTATATGTTGGTGTGTGGATGTGAATGAATCAGATCGAACCAAGTCAATTAGAATATTTTAATGTTAGTGTGAGAAGCTTGTAGATGGGATGTGGATGTGGATGAAGAATATTTTATTTATTTTATTTATAGTATGTCATTGTTTTCAGTCCATGTTCCTTTTCTTTTATTTTCATTTCTTTTATTTACTTATTTTATTAATTTAAGCATAAGTGTGTATATGAGAATAAATGCAATTGTAAGCAATATTTAGCATGTAAGATTTGACGTGTCCAACATCATTTGTACCCTGTACATGTTTATATGATATAATGGATGAATAAATTTATTATTATTATTATTATTATTATAATTACTAAAAACTTGAACGATACCGATAATAATAATTATTATTATTTTGCTTACAAATGTATACAGCATTTAGGTAACACAGTCCAATACAAATGTTAATGTGCTTCGTAAAAGATTCAAGATTTGGAGCTAGTAATGTTGTAGATTACGGTTTGGCGTAAATAAAGGAAAAGACAAGTGACCCATTTCATCTCAAATCATACAGCTTAGTACCAAATGTGTCACCTTTGGATTTCAAAATCGGCTGAAAAAAATATATGTTAAAGGACCACATGACTTATGTTCAGAAATGAAATATTTTCCTTCTCACTTGATTTGTAACAATGTTACAGGCACACAAAGAATCGGGATTTTTGGTAAAAAGTTGTACGCAAGGAAAATATTGCAATTTTCAAAGCGCTATATATCAGAAACCAAAAATTATGGAGACTTGAGGTTTTTTTTATTTGAAAGCCTGTTCATAGTAGTTTCAAATCATGATATAGGAAGACATTTATGAAATTCTCTTTAACTCTAAAATTCAACATGAAAATACAAAAAATTGGATTTTTTTCCAAAGTTCATATATTTTTTTTGAAAATGTGAACAGTCGTAAGTCGCGACTTTTATTGGGATAATATGGTATGGAAACTGGACTAATTATTAGCAATAAAATTTCTGCCCCAGCTTCTCACATTAAGTAGATAAATCTTGGTAAAAAGTGAAAAAACACATTTTTGACTGTTTTTTAGAAACGATTTTCTCGAAAACACCCATCTCAAAAGTTTTGAAAATTACACAAAATATTCTTTGATGGTTGTTCTTATAGGTGGTACAATCACATTGGGAGATATTTGTGTGGAAAACCTGAGAGAATTTTTTCAAAACTACTCTACCTGTTCCATAATGTTGGACATTTAGTATATAATGCATTATTTTTCCAAAGTTCATGTATTTTTTTTGAAAATGTGAACAGTCGTAAGTCATGACTTTTGTTGGGATAATATGGTATGGAAACTGGACTAATTATTAGCAATAAAATTTCTGCCCTAGCTTCTCACATTAAGTAGATAAATCTTTGTAAAAAGTGAGAAAACACATTTTTGACTATTTTTTAGAAATGATTTTCTCGAAAACACCCATCTCAAAAGTTTTTAAAATTACACAAAATATTCTTTGATGGTTGTTCTTATAGGTGGTACAATCACATTGGGGGATATTTGTGTGGAAAACCTGAGAGAATTTTTTTTTCAAAACTACTCTACCTGTTCCATAATGTTGGACATTTAGTATATAATGTATTACATTGACAACACTGTTTTGCCAAATGTTTTCAATGTACACAGTTCTATTAAATGAAATTGTATTGAAAGATCACACCATAGATGGTTGAGTCCATTTCCGGAGTGACGTCACTTGAATAACATAAACATGCTTTGAGGAAATGTTCGTCGTAATCTTGATGTTTATGAAGCTAATTGAATACACATGTAAATGTATTGGAACTGTATACAATCGGAGGACCAGCTATAATTGTAGCAAAAAGATGTAGCTTAATGACATTGTTACTTCTCACTAGCTAGAATATTTGTGTATTAATGTTTGTAGAAATGATAACATTTGAATGTTTACAGTATCTGAAGCTCAGAAGGAGGATTTGCATTGAATTAAGTTATTTACACTTGCTAAATAATAAATGTCTACATTTATTATCAATCACAATTACATTAAATTCTCTTTGGGACTGCGAATCTCACAAATCCTCGGTCCAAATATGCTGTTAAACTTACCTTCGGTATGTGATTCACGAAATTACTCACAAAATGAAGGATTTTCCCCTTCATTAGTATGAATGCCCTGAGGATTGATGAAGACTTATTATCTTTGTAAAGAAGTCCTTGAGGTCCTTAATATTGTGTTACATGCAATCTTCATGGTCGTTGACTTACTGAATCCATGATAAAAATGAAGAAAATGGCCTTTCGCCCGAAATTAGCAATATCTTGAAATGCTAGAAACCTTTAATAAGTTGAAAAAGAACTCCTTGCTCTTGGAAAAGGTGAATGTAACGTGGATGAAGCTATCTATTTTGAAGAAGTGTGATTAAAAACAGATGGTTGAAATAATTAGATATTCGCCAACCCAAAAAATAGCTTGATCAAAATATATTGAATTAATTAATCAATTCATGAAAAAACACTGCACTAAATATAATAATCTCACGATAAATAAAAATAAACAAAGAAATGTTTTAATAGGAAAGTATTTAAAAATAAATTTCCCATGTGCTTCTCAAGATGGATCATTCTTTTCCACATGGACAGTCAGCCCAGCTTCATAAGTTTAATGCGGAACATATGAAGATGACAGAAGAACTCTTCTCAGCAATGTCAAGTGAAAAATATAGGCCTAATGATATTTCAGCATTTGTATATGTTAACATATATTTTACCTTATGTGGTTTTGTCTAAATCTAGTGATCAATATTAATAATTAACTGAAACTGATGGACTCTCACAAAGAACCAGCAATACCCTTTGCTGAATTTGGACTCAAAAACCTCTAGTGGTAAGATTTCCAATCCGGAAATGGACTCAACCATCTACGGTGTGATCTTTCAATACAATTTCATTTAATAGAACTGTGTACATTGAAAACATTTGGCAAAACAGTGTTGTCAATGTAATACATTATATACTAAATGTCCAACATTATGGAACAGGTAGAGTAGTTTTGAAAAAATTCTCTCAGGTTTTCCACACAAATATCCCCCAATGTGATTGTACCACCTATAAGAACAACCATCAAAGAATATTTTGTGTAATTTTAAAAACTTTTGAGATGGGTGTTTTCGAGAAAATCATTTCTAAAAAATAGTCAAAAATGTGTTTTCTCACTTTTTACAAAGATTTATCTACTTAATGTGAGAAGCTAGGGCAGAAATTTTATTGCTAATAATTAGTCCAGTTTCCATACCATATTATCCCAACAAAAGTCATGACTTACGACTGTTCACATTTTCAAAAAAAATACATGAACTTTGGAAAAATAATGCATTATATACTAAATGTCCAACATTATGGAACAGGTAGAGTAGTTTTGAAAAAATTCTCTCAGGTTTTCCACACAAATATCTCCCAATGTGATTGTACCACCTATAAGAACAACCATCAAAGAATATTTTGTGTAATTTTCAAAACTTTTGAGATGGGTGTTTTCGAGAAAATCGTTTCTAAAAAACAGTCAAAAATGTGTTTTTTCACTTTTTACCAAGATTTATCTACTTAATGTGAGAAGCTGGGGCAGAAATTTTATTGCTAATAATTAGTCCAGTTTCCATACCATATTATCCCAATAAAAGTCGCGACTTACGACTGTTCACATTTTCAAAAAAAATTCAATTTTTTGTATTTTCATGTTGAATTTTAGAGTTAAAGAGAATTTCAAAAATGTCTTCCTATATCATGATTTGAAACTACTATGAACAGGCTTTCAAATAAAAAAAACCTCAAGTCTCCATAATTTTTGCTTTCTGATTTATAGCGCTTTGAAAATTGCAATATTTTCCTTGCGTACAACTTTTTACCAAAAATCCCGATTCTTTGTGTGCCTGTAACATTGTTACAAATCAAGTGAGAAGGAAAATATTTCATTTCTGAACATAGGTCATGTGGTCCTTTAACATATATTTTTTTCAGCAAAATCCATGATGTTGATGTGACACCCCCTGTATGATCTGAGATGAAATGGGTCAAGTATTCATCCTGGCATTCATTAGTAAGACGGCAGACACGGAAGGATACAGACTTTAGCGACTATTTCGTTCCTTATATTGGCTACATTGCACATTATGCGCTATCCCTATTATTATAATAAAGAGGAATTGCGCACAAAAGTGCATAGTCACTGGTACTCTACTCTTTGCTATAGTCCATCAATGATTTGGTTCTTTGCCTGCATTTCGTGAAATGATATCTTTCACATAGGTTCCCGCACAAGGTGCACACACACTGCTCGGAAGGCTCGTGGAAATTTCTGCGTGTGCACAGTTTGAAATGAAAGCCGTGCACCGCCAGTCTTGATATTGCACTACGCATTTGACAGTTCGGTCTTGTCCAGTTCCTGTTCATCATTGCATCTGTGCAGTGGAACTCCTTCCAGATCTCTAGTTTCTTTGCTTGCGCTCTCTTCATTGCTTCTTCATACTGCTTTGTATTCTGTAGTAGCTGGGCGGTTCTTATGTCCTCTAGGAGGAACGTTTCTCGTGCCAGCTCATACACCAGACGTGATTTTGTGTACCTGGATACCCCTAGTACAATTTTCAAATATCTAGCCTTTACCTTTTCAATTTCTTCCAGGTCACGTACAGATAGGTGCTCCCATATTAGTGGAAGCCCATAAGTTAGGATGGGTATGATTTTTGCTTTAAATAGGAGCATGGCCGTATTTAGGGATAGTTTGTTCAGATTTTTGATGTCGTATGTTGCTCTTATTGCGGCTGCTGTTCTGTCCTTGATGTGATTTCTAAATGATTTGAGGGTTGTTTGTAGCGTCAGTCCGAGGTATTTAAATGTATTAACTATTTGTAGGTTGTGCCCTCCAAGGTGTAGTTTGTCATTTGGCGATACTTTCCCCCCTTTACGGAACACCATTTGCACAGTTTTTCCTGTATTTATCTGTAGTTGGTTCTTTTTTGCCCATTCACTTATTTTATTGAGTGCGTCCTGTGTATCTTCTCTGTTGGTCGATCCAATCGCGATGTCGTCTGCGTACATATATACGTTGGTTGTGTTGTTCATGTTTTCGGCAATGTCAGCAATGAATATATTGAAGAGGATTGGGCTAATGGGGTCTCCCTGTAAGACTCCTTTGTTCTGGCTGACGGGTCTAGATTGGCTTATATTGTCTTTGATTATTAGGTTGTTTGGCTTGAGAATATCTTGCGCTATCGGTATCAGTATGTTGTTATCGCCTATCGCATTCTTCAGTTTTTCCATCAGTAGATTCCTATTTACCGAATCAAATGCTTTTTGAAAGTCCACAAATACTGCGTAATATTTCCCTTTTGGCTCCCTTAGTGCTGTTTCTATGTCATCTAGTAAGGCTCTTATTGCGTCCGTTGTTGCTACCCCTTTTCTGAATCCGCACTGTTGTTCGGGTATGTGACGGTCTGCTAGGTGATATAGTCTATTTGCCATGATTTTTGTCAGTATTTTCAGTATCGTGTCTTCGATTGCAATTCCTCGGTAGTTGTCTGGGATGTTTGGTGACCCTTTGCCTTTGTACAGCACTTTGAGGATCGATGTTCTCCAGTTGTCTGGTATGCGTCCTTCTTCTAAGCACTTGTTAAGTAATTCTATCCACAGTTCTTTCAGGTATTCGTATGACGTTTTTAGGTGTTCGCCGTATATACCATGCTTATCAGCCGCTTTGTTGATCTTTAGGGATCTTATGGCTTCAGAGATTTCTTCCTGTTTGATTTGTTCCATGGGCATGTTTCCCATGGGCACCAGGTTTGGGGTACCTGTGTCTATGGTATCTACACACTCCGAGTTTAGAATGCGCTGGAAGTGGGATTCCCATGTGCCCATCTGGATTTGGTTTGGTGCTGTTGGTTTTCTGGTTTTGAGTGCTATGAAGGCGTCTTGTTCCGCTTCTGCTGCTATTTTTGTTGCTTGCTGTTCCGAGAATGTATTTTTCTTTTCTTCAATCATCTGCTTGTATTTCCTCCTTGCTTGCTGGTACTCGTGGAGGGATTCGGGGGTTCTTGACGCTCTTGCGGTGTGCAGTGCAGTTAGTGTTTTCCTTCTCTCTTTGTAACATTCTTTGTCGAACCATATTTGAGCATTTCGTATATTAACAGTTTCGGTGGCTTTTGTTATGGTGTTCCTTATTGATTGTTCCAGGGTCTCTATGGTTCTGGTGCATTCCTGTAGTTCTAACCTTACCTTGGCTGCCGTTATCTTGAGCATGTTTATGTTGAGTTTTCGTGTTTTTTTGTGCTCGGGCTGTCCCACATTGATTCTTGCACTGTCACTTGTCATGTTTATGCGCGTGATTATCGGCACGTGCTTCCTTATTGGCGTCATCCCAGATTTCCAGGCTCCTTCCTGATTCTGCACGTTGATATTACCGCCTCTGAGGAACACAAGATCTATGGCACTGGTTCCGTTGTGTGCAATGTATGTTATTAGGTCTCTTCTGTTTACGAGCTCAAATCCTTCTTCTTCCAGCAGACCTAGTACTGTTCTGGTTTTTTGGTCAGGCTTGTCTATCCGACAGTTTAGGTCTCCTCCTAAGATGACCTGTTCTTTTGGCTCCACATGTCTTAGTGCGCTTAGGATTGTCTCTACTGCGTCTACTGTTGGAGTCTGGGGCCTCATATATACACAGATTATTGTTATTTTATGTGTTTTTACAATTACAACGTTTTCTTCCGTGTTTGTTGATATGATCTGACCTAAACTTGGTTTTAGGAAGCATGATACCCCCCCTTGGGGTCGTCCTTCATTCCCCTGTGTTGCTAGAGAGTGGGTACCGTAGAATCCTGGTATTGTTATTTCTGTTGTTAGGAAAGTTTCTGTTAGCATCAATATGTCGCTTTCCAGTAGTAGGTTGTCTGATGTTAGTTTAATTACAGTTTTTAATCCTTCCACATTCCAGAGAAGAGTCCGTATGATTTGCGCGTTTTCAATCGTTTGCTGTCTGGAGGAGGCATTTTCTTCAGTATGTTCTGTGGTTGCGAAATCGATAAGCACCAAATTTTATGCCTTTTGGCCAGAAATCTGGGTTCTCTACTTCCGCCTTTTCTTCCAGTGGTATCCCGACTCTGAAAGCTTTGTTGGGACCTCGAGACCGTATTTCTGTACATTCAATCACTTTGGAGATGCCATTTTCTATCAGGAACTGTTTGAGATCTTCTTCTGTTGTTTCTGCGTCCAGTCTTCCTACGAACATCCAGGCATCCCTATTATTATTATATTGGCTACAATGTCGGATGCTCATGGAGTTGGCGTATTTGGCGTCGCCTCGACTGTTGGCTATCCTGCATTCATGAAGTGTTGATGGCAGTGTTCATTATAGGTTATGCAGTTTATGTTTTTAACTATATCTGGCATCTCTATATGTTATTATAGTTTTAAAACGGGGAATTAATATACGCAATGAAGCCATAAATAACTGGCTCTTCGCTCTTCTATATGTAATTTCGGTTATTTGAATACTTGGTTGTAATAGTATGCACTTGTTCTGTTCAGTGAAAACATTTGAATGGACTCTTCATAGGTATTATTGCATGTTACCAGTTCCCATGACTGTTTCCCCAGTTGACCGAGGAAACAAAGGAATCCCGAAACCAACCATAAGACTCTAAGAAATACCGAAACTTGTGAGTCCCGACGCACTTGATCGGGATGGGTGAAAAAACAATGCGCAAGATGATCACAAGATTTCACCCCTATCACGGAGGTAATATTATTCTGTACGATGACAATACTGTCGCATATCGTAAAGCAAGTTTTGCAAATGCTCTCACTTTTAGTGAAAAGCCATTGCTACCAGGAGAGATATTTCTGTTAGAAATAGAGAAGAATGAAAGAGGATGGAGTGGACACATGCGATTGGGGTTAACACAACTCGATCCACAGACAGCTGCTTCAGAAGCCCAGTACGCACTACCAGATCTTGCAAACATGGGAACATCATGGATTTTTGCCATTACAAAATCTCACAACAATATATACGAATTTGGATCTATGTCAGAGAGTTCCTGCCCAGAAGCTTCTGAAAGAAGGGTTTTGGGTGATGGCCATAATGTGCGCACATCAAGAGGTTCCATACCCAGAAGTCTTCTGCGACCTTCATCATCTGGTCCTGCAGAAGATATTCTGCCAACAGATGTTGGTAGCCGAATAGGTGTTGTTTATGTTCCAAGGCCAGGTCCAGTTGATAGTGACTTAGCTGAAATGCACTTCATTATCAACGGAGAAGATCAAGGTCCCTGCACTAAGAATATACCCTACAAAGAAGGTCCTTTACATGCTGTTATAGATGTTTATGGTACTACCAAACAAGTGAGAATAGTACAGCTGTATGGAGGTAAGTTCAAATGTAATAGGCCTGAAGAGCAAAACATGCATTGAGTAAGTTCACATAGCCTATAAAAGAACAAGATAATGTAATAGGCGCTATATATATCTAGTTTCGGCATAATGGAACTTTGCACCACACGTTGCTCCCCTTTCCACTCACCACTCGCCTGGCTGCTTCCCGCTTGCTGCCCCGCTTCCCTGCAACGCATGCCATCATGCCTGTAGCCGCTGTTCAACCTCAACGCCGGTAATGAATAATTGCAATTCACAATTATAAAAACGACCCTCGCAACAAAATAGGCTTTTCACAATACAAAAAATACCCTTGCACCGCACATAATATTTCTTAATTATAAAAAACACCATATTATAACATAAAATGTGGCTTAATTGATGCAGGAAAATTCCCTTGCACCAACACTACTCTTTTCATAACTTAACAAAATATCTCAAAATTATAAAAACCGATTCTTGCGTTAAAACTCATACTCATGAAACCCCCCCCCCCCCCCCCATCATAACTCAAATATTCGAAATCTTCCCTCCTTCACTCGCGGCATAATGGTTAAGATTCCTGGCTATAATGCTAGGGGTCCCGAGTTCAAATCCCAGTCGATCCAAGATTTACTATTAGGAATAGGTCTCAAATAGGTAGGTAGGGTGAAGAGGAGGTGAGAGGAAGAGAAGAAGAGAATAAAGAAGAAATACATTATTTTTTCTGTTTCGTTGCTTAAGAGATGGCGCCACCATCGCTGCTAGTAGTTCAAATGCCGCCGCTAGGGGAGGGAGTTAGAGAGTTGGAGTGAGAGACTCGCATGGGGCATAAAGTTCGGGGATGGTCCAGCTCTCTACTTTTAGTGATATTTTCATTTTAAAAGGTTTCCCTTAGTTTCCTATATCCTCTAGTGTTGGAGCTTAGGGCCTCCAATTGGAGGTTTCTGTTACCTAAATGAATTTTGTTATCCTCATTTTCCAAGAGAGACAGGTGGTAAGTCCATTGCCTCTCAACCCCCCCAGAAACTAAGGTATACTTGGGCGTGAAAGGGCCGAGGAATTTTGTCCAGAGGCTCTAATTTAGGCTTGGAGTTCTTTTACATGCCGTAAATCTACGACAAGGCCCCCCCCCACTCAAAATCTGTGCCTAGGATTTTTACATCTCGAGAAAT
Source organism: Ectobius pallidus (assembly GCA_964059195.1). Lineage (NCBI taxonomy): Eukaryota > Metazoa > Arthropoda > Insecta > Blattodea > Ectobiidae > Ectobius > Ectobius pallidus. The sequence continues at coordinate 128,216,979 of CAXKWD010000005.1, forward strand.
CCATTGACCATGGCCGAGTTTGATCCCATGACCTTCAGATCTAGAGGCGGGCACGCTACCTCTAGCCCATTGTAATCTTTTAAATTTATCAACTGTAGATGCTTCCGCTTCCTTATATTGCTGGTATAATTCTCTATTATATCTAATTCTCCATATACCCTTATCATTAATTTGTCCAAAAATCCTCCTTAATATCTTTCTTTCGAATGCATTGATTAAATTTTCATTGTTTTTGGTCATAGCCCATGTTTCACAACCATATATTAATACTGGGCATATCATTGTTTTATATAATCTAATCTTGGTACCGGTATGTGGGTGAACATTTTTTTATTTGAACATTGATAATAATGCATATATGTTCTAATAGCCTTCATTATTCTATTCTGTATTTCTTGTAATTCGTTATGATTATTATTAATTAGGGTACTGTTCCCAGGTAATTAAAATTCTGGACTAAGTTATTTCAATTTTTTTTGTTCATTGATCACTACACTTCCCTCCTGTGCGTTTTGTGAGTGTGTCTGGATGAGAGCTTTTGTTTTTGTTATGTTTACCTCTAAACCAACCTCTCTAGCAGAATGTACTAGACATTTACATGCATCTTTCAATTCTCTTTCTGTTCGTGCCCTGATATTAATATCATCTGCATTGGCTATTTGTACTGATTTGCATACTAATGTGCCTTCAGTATTTATGTTTGATTTCCTAATCACATATAATCAATATATCCAAGAGCCAAATTCCAACATTACAAGAGCCAAAATGACAATAGATTAAATATCAGACTTGAAGATAAAAACATTGAACAAATTGAATGCATAAAATTCTTAGGGATATATCTCGATCAAAGTTTAACTTACCAGAATCATGTAGATGTAATATATAATAAGATTGGTTCTAACATATACCTTCTTAGGAACCTCCGTAATTACCTTAGTTCTGAAATTCTTCTGAATCTCTATTATGGAGTGATACAACCACACATAGAATATTGTATAGAAGTATGGGGTGCAACGGGAATAACTAATATGGATAGAATACTAGTGTTGCAAAAAAGGAGCCTGAGATGTATATATGGGATTAGTAATAGACAATCATGTAAAGAAATATTTATAACCAAAAGAATTTTGACAGTAGTTAGCCTGTATGTATATAAAGTGATACTATATGTTAGGAATAAAAAACAGCCTCCAGTAAATAAAGACATACATTCTCACTGCACAAGAGGTGAAACCGACTACCACAGGGTGACAATAAATAAAAATTCAACATACAAAGATCCGTTAAGTAAGGGAATTTTACTGTACAATAAGTTACCGATAGAAATAAAAAAGAAACAGAAAGGAAATTTTAACATTGCACTTAAAAATTATCTGATACAAAGATGTCTCTATACGAGGGTGTATCAATAAATAACCGGACTGATTTTATTGTACTTAAATAAACCGCCCTGGAACGAAACGGCTGCTAGCCGCGGAAAGGTGAATCCTTCGTCTAGCAGTGCTGTGAATCCCAGTCATGCAGAACAATTCAGTTAGGAGTTACACCCGGATATCGCAGGTGGTGTTTACTGTACCCAACATGGAACTGAAATTGCAGCAATGCGCATCGATAAAGTTTTGTGTTATTCTAGACAAAACTCCTACAGAAACCTTAGAAATGGTGGCGCAAGCATATAAAGACCATGCTTTAGGCAGAACACAAGTCTTTGAGTGGCACAAACGTTTCAAAGACCTTCAAGATTCTCCGCGCCCTGGAAGACCCTTAACAGCAAAAACAAAAGTTAACATCAACACAATTGACGCAACTGTGCAAGAAGATTGTCGCATAACAATTGCGATGGTTGCAGTTATAATGAATTTGTCATAGGAACCAGATCTTGCCAGGACAGGATGGATCTTGCACCAAGACAATGCGCCGGCTCATCGAGCGCGTGCAACTCAGATGTCGAAGAATTGGACATTGAGATCATGCCTCATCCACTACATTCTCCGAATCTCGCACCTTGCGATTTTCACCTCTTCCCTAAAGTGAAAAAGGAGCCACGTGGTCGCCATTTTCAAAGTGATAAGGAGTTGAACATCGATGCGCATTACTGGAATTTCAGTTCATGTTGGGTACAGTAAACACCACCTGCGATATCCGGGTGTAACTCCTAACTGAATCGTTCTGCATGACTGGGATTCACAGCACTGCTAGACGAAAGATTCACCTTTCCTCGACTAGCAGCCGTTTTGTTCCAGGGCGGTTTATTTAAGTACAATAAAATCAGTCCGGTTATTTATTGATACACCCTCGTAGGTTAGATGAATTTTAGCTTAATTAACTAATTTACTATTGACACTCATATTAATAAAGTTTTAGAATTTTAAAATGTGGTTATAGTGTTTTTTTAATGTTTAATAGTGTAATTTTATAATGAATTATAATACAATTTAATATGACATTAAATTGTAATTTTATAATTAGCTTTTAATGATATTTAATTAGTGTAATTTGTAACTAATTATTGAAAATGTATAAAATGCCTAAAGTGTTAATATGTTAAATGTGACGATGCTGGATACTTTTCCTGTAAAAGTCTATAAGCAAATAATTATTATTATTATTATTGCTTACTCAAATACATGGCACAATACCAAGTTTTCTGCATTATGAGTGTAATTTCTTATTTAGACCTAGATACAGTAGCTTAAATTTGGCACATCTTTTTGTGTTATTTTTATGTACTTTAGGCCTGTGTAGCCTATTATTCATTGCTAGTATGTGATTTTATATTTTGATTTCAGTTGCCACACTGCAGAGTGCATGTCGAGATGCAATCCTGCAGCATATCAAGAAAACGGCTGTTTCTTCTCTTCCTCTTCCTAAAATGCTCAAGGAATATCTTCTGTACCAGTCATGAATCTCTCATATAATATAAGTATATAAGCTTTGTGTTAAATTTCTGTATATAGGTAACTATAATGTAATGTATTTATTTTTTATTTCGTAATTAAACGTTCATCATAAAGCTAGATTTGCAAGCTATATTTTATGGTGTGAGATGCGATGTTATATGATAAGTTACAGACTTACATGATGTGAATACCTGATCCCTTGCAGTTACAGTTGAGCTAATGATGATGCTTCATGAAATAAGTGTCTCATAGTCCTCCCATGCATCAGTAACCCTGCTTGATGGCTATAATCTAACCCTGCACAGGGATCTGTATGTGCACAGGTATCTGGGTCTCAGGGACCCTCCCAGGTTCATCACTGATACAATCGAGCAGTGTCGGTGAAACAGCAGGCCTATAAACAGGAAAACCTGGTCACAAAGCATTTTAACTTTTGCTCATGTATATACCCTACTACATACAGTTATAAAAATATTTCAGAGAAGTCGACAGAGATTTCATTGTAACTATCATGTCAAGAAGTATGGCTAACTCAGTGGGTAAAGGGTTCATGCCTCATTAAAAGAGGAATTTTTCTCCTTAAAATTATTACATTTTACATGGCATATTCAACTTTATTAAATAGGCCTACGCTGATCATATTGAGAACAGTGAATGTAAACGAGAATTCAATAAGTTACGATCTCAGTCTGCTGCAGTGTCAAGGATTATGTGGCTAGAAATTGGGATGAGGTTATAATTAATTCGTTTTCAGTACCATGCAGATGCGGATCGTATTGAGTTCTATTTTAGTGCACTCTTAAACACATACTAACCTCCTCAATTTCTAACGTAAGCTGGAATTATGGTTTATACCTCCCAAACTGGAATTTGTAATTTTTCAATATTCAACTTTCTAATTTATTAGTATTTAGCTCATAAAATAAGTTTTTAATGTTCAATTTTCTAATGTAAACTCTTAAAGTTTAAATTTTTGATGAAAGGTGGTAATTAAACAAATTTCCTATTCTTTGTATTAACAAACTTTAAAGTTCATTTTGAACATAGGGTAGTAGCAATAATAATTTTAATCGTTTTACACTTAATGGGGTAATTAGGGGGCATTAAATCTGTACCTCAGAGCCAAAGGAACGTAACTCCAAATTTCATATTTTTTTGTTTTTTTCATATTCTTTACTAACTTCTTGACCTCTATAGAACCAATTAATATTATATCCATAAATTCATTAGAAACCAAGATATTGAGAGCCAAATAGTAGTAACTCCATTCCCCTTTATTGTTCATAATTTTGTTTTTCGCTTCTCCTGTAAAATTTAGTTTCTGGCAGTTACGCTCGTTTGGCTCTGAGGTACAGAAATAAAAAGGATACATAAAATTACAGAGTATACTCGTTTTATAATTGCAAAGAAGTAAAGTATTCCCTACACAGGCCGTGGAAGCCCAGAGGGTTCCAGGAGGTTGAGGCTCCCAGATTTTAGACATTCGGCACATGAAGGTGGTAAGGTAGTCAGCCTTATGCACCGGCTGCCTTTACCCCCAGGATTGCTCCTGGTACTCATTTCTGTTAGAGGCTGAGTCGACCCCAGGGTCATAGTGCCACCAGAAGGATTAGGCCAGTTGAAAACTCCAACGACCTCATTGGGGAACGAACCCGCGACTTTCCAGTTTGTAGCGCAGCTTCTCAACCACTATGCTATGGCGTACCCTGTTTTATAATTGTATATTAGATTAAATGTTTTATATGTGAATATTTTCAATAAATCACTTTAAAAATGTTCTTTGATTGTAGTTACTTATTTTAAAGAATGCATAATTTCACCTTCAAATGTTTGTAGCTCAGTGAATACCTGACTTACTTCCATTACCTAAATATTTGCCATCACTATCACTGGCAGTAATGTAATTTTCCACTCTACCAAATTCTGTATATCAAATTTTTCATCAGAATAAATAAATGAACAAATTCATGCAGTAGGCTATTATAATTATAATATAGCATGTGGCACCTTTATATTCGCTACTAACTTAGAGATCAGGTGAGATTCCCTCTCCCTGAAACATATGAATGCAGCCTTTAGGAGCGCAAATGTCTGCGTTCTTGTGCCCACATTTGTAATTAACTGCATAAATGTGTGAAAATTTTGTTTTGTACAGTTAAGAAGACACAGCCATTTCATAATTATGGGTGGGACATTCTAGCATATTACAACTACTTTTGTTCATTACATGTCATATATAATTAATTAGAACTGGTTCTGCTCATTCTGAGAAATTTACTATGGCTTCTCCTTCATACTACATGGAAAGCATTATTTAAAATTTGTTTTTCAAAATCTATTAGGTGTGGGACATAATTTGAATGATTTTGATGGTGTGCAAAAATAGCTCATTTGCTGTTCTGCTATTAATGTTTGAGCTTAATGTTATTATTAATGAGGGTGTGAGGGATTAAATAAAAATTATAAACGGTTTCCAGATTGTCAAAACATTACAATAATAATTTAACAAAACTATCACCATTACCGGTGGACAAAAAGTCATTTTTTGCTACTTTACGTATTAATTAACTACATAGGTTTTTGAAGTAAATCTTATACCAAATTGTACCTTAAGATGTATATTTTCTCAAATCAAATAGGACTTAGCTTGATTATTCCTGATTACTTAGTTTTAATGAGTGTTAAAATCATACTATAAATGTCAGAAAAATTAACTACAATGCAGGAAATAGGTAATCAACAAATTTTACACCTAAAACAACTTCAGATGCACATAATTCCTGAATATTCAGTGAACTCTATATTTTAAACTTCTATTTGACTTCCCAATTACACTAGGTTTATAACATCTCTCTTTGAGAGGAAAAATTCCCATATTTTATGAAATGGCTGGATATCTTCATACAAGAGTTTTCTCATGATTGTAAATTTTTGTAAAATTTAATATAATTATCGGTAATATAATATTAATATTAATTTAATATAATTAATATATTTAATTTATTATAAATTTTTGTAAAATTTAATATCCCATGATGCTTGGGATCAAGCTAACATTAAACATTACACATTAATGAATTAACAAACAGGAAAAACTTCAGAGTTCAGATCTATTTGAGTGCAATATGTTTAAATTTACATATAGACAAGGAGTTTGCTCATTATGATCAGCATACTCATATCAGTTTGAATATACCATGTAGATATGGTAAATTTAATCCTGAGTATGTATGTGTATGTTTCATTAGCATAGGTTAGCGTCAGAAAAAAATTGTCTCTATCTACCAAATGCATTAGATATAGGCCTACAGTATCTGGTGTTTCTGGGTTATCTGTGATTCTGCAATAATCTGAGGGTTGATATACTAGGGTGACCAGATGTCCCTTTTTAACAGTATTATCCCTTTTTTGATTGACTGGTTTCATTGTTCCTGTAAAACTTTAACAGGACACAAAATGTCCCTCTTTTAAAATTAATTTCTTGATATCACGTTATCATTAAATTTTTTTCTGTGTATGTATAGTTTCATGCACACGCTCACATCTGTATTTTTAATTTCATAAGAAACTTCAATCAAGCTATGACTTGGTCAATGATTTAATAAGGTAAAAGTATTTTTGGAATCTGTTTGTAAGATTACAAAGATAAGAAAGGCATAATAACGGGATTATCCTTTACCGATAACCGCATAGCCTATATTTTTAGAATATGTTTGACAGTCATTGTATAGTAATGTAGTTTAAAGTTGAGAATTATTAACTTTATTGATTTAAAATAAAATTTAATTATTAAATGAAATATTTTTAACATTTACCTAATTATAGGTTCTATGAGGGCCGTGCACAAAGTAAGTTTCCCTGGGGCTGTTTACAGAAACAAAACACAATTTCAAGGAAATATATATTGCAACAGATACAGCCAGTGTTCAGCTATTTTTCAATATATTCACCACTGGAATTAAAACATTTGTCTTACCATGGCACCAACTTTTGAACACCTGTGTCGTAGAAGTCTGCCACCAAGTATTTGAACCACTGTGTGACAAACATCTCCGCCTCTCTGCCATTCCCTGTCATTTCTTTAGGTGTAGGAAAAGATGTAAATCACTGGGAGCAAAGTCCAGGCTGTAGGGTGGATGTTTCAACACCTCCGAGCAAGTCTCCTGCCGAAGTTCGGCTGGGAGGTGTTTAAATTTTCACCCTAAAGTCCGAACCTCGCTCCCAATTATTTCCATCTTTCTTACACCTCACGAAATGACAAAGAATGACAGAGAGGCGAAGGTGGTTGTCACACAGTGGTTCAAATCTCAGGCGGCATACTTCTGCGACACAGGTATTCAAAAGTTGGTGCCATGGTAAGACAAATGTTTCAATTCTGGTGGCGTATATGTTGAAAAATAGCTGAACACTGGCTGTATCTGTTGCAATATATATTTCCTTGAAATTGTGTTTTGTTTCTGTAAACAGCCCCAGGGAAACTTACTTTGTGGACGGTCCTTGTATTTTCTAGGTAATCTGCTCAATGCGCCTGAGTGTCCCGTTTTTCCATTTTTAAAATATAGTCACCCTACGATATACCCCTTTCCATATTTCAGAATGCTACTTTTTTGGTGTAAAAGTAACACTTCTGGCCAATTTGATCAGGATTGGCAAGGTTATTAAAGAATTTTCATGAGGGACAATACACAGTCTCTAATTTTTCTCTCGGTGTTCAGTCTGTTGTGTTTTAATGTACATCTGTTACCTGTGTAATGATCATGCTTGAAAGTTACACTCTGATTTGGGTGGGAGTAATAACCCAGTATGGTGATGTAAAGAGTAAACGATGAGACAGATGCCAAATTGATTTAGGTAAGGGGCTGTTATAAAATCAAAAATACAAGGAAGGTAAGTTTTTCTTTTCTATTTTTGTAACTAGCGGTATACATTTTTCTTGTAGATCTGTACAGGGCAGCATTCCAGTTACCACATGCTATTAGTCTTTGTGGCATTGTACTGCAACAATAGTGTAGCATATAAATGTAGAAGGAAAAACAGTCACTTTGATGTTTAACATTACAAGCAAACATACATGGATTATAATATAGGGCTAGAAATTGTGGTAGCCTAATCATATAGAAGCCATAGTAAAAGATACTTTAAATTTTCAAGCAGCTCATTCCTTCTTTGTGCATGTCTGCACTCGTATTATTGCTGTGCTATTAATGACGGATGCAGAGATGAAATTCTTGAGAATGTGTCAAAAAAAATGTCCATGCCTTGGAAGGCATAAAACAATAATTATGATTTTGCCTCTTTTAAAAGGAGGTTGGTTGGTTTTTATGGATATTTAATGACGGGGTGTAGAGGACCTAATGTATAAATGGACAGACTGGGCATTTACCCAGTGCAGCAAACTTTTGAGGGAGGGATTTTATAATATTAAAAACAATAACTTTGGGGTAGGGATAGGTGGGGGGGTAAAAGTAAAAAATGAAAGGGGTGGTTATGCACAGCTTTGCCAAGGGTACAAAGAACCTGAAAATAAGGCCTGGGGGTGTATTGCAACTTTGGCCTGTGACCATCACTGGTTTGCTAGAATTTTGTCCTCCATGAGTTCTTTTATTTGACCGTAAATCTACAAAATCTATAGCAAAGAAATTGCCAATGAAATTCTGAGTCAATTGTGGATCAAGTTATTGTCATAAGAAGTTACTCACATACCTTTAAGATATGTGAAAGTATCTATATCAGTGGTTCCCAAACTTTTCAGTCCACGGACCCCTTGAAAAAAATTAAAATTTGGCAGACCCCCTCTGGGTTTTGAAAAAAAAAACGAAATAAATACTTTGATTCAAATGTATTTAATTCAATAGACAAAATAACACTAACAATGATAACAAACGGAGTTTACTCCTTAATGTGAACGTTGTTCAAAAGAGATGTCAAACATTTTCTTATATATAACAGCTTTTATAGTACTGATGAATACATTGAATATTTTAAAGGTCAAATCTAAAACATTTATAATTTACAACTTTACTTTTATATTTCATTTGCTTTTAGGGTATTTACATTTATAGCTCATAACTTCAACTTCATATTTATTGTTATGGTATTGTTTCTATGACGTTTCCTATGTCACTGTACATTGTACATTGTATGACTTGAAGGAATAAATGAAATGAAGTGAAGCTGCTTTAGAAGATATGTAATTTGAGAAAATGACGGGATATCCTGTTTCTTCTTGAACTGTCTGCGGACCCCATTTTGGGAATCACTGATCTATATTCTATTTGAAACAGCTTCATAGCCTGGAAAGCTTTAACCATATTGCCTTTTTTCCCCCTTCGTCTTAAAAATAATTACATAAAAAACTGATATGATAACAGATAATCTTAATAAAGATTCGGATTTAGGGCACATCAGTTAGCTAAAGTCAGCTATTTTTGCTCATGAAGTAAAAACAAAGTTTTAAAATGCATACCAGTGTATTGCAGACTTCCAAAATTTTGAAAAGCTTGTTACACCTTTTTTTTGGGAAAAATCCAAAATGTATTATTTAATTTTTCTAAAAATATAGATAAGGCCACAAACCAAGAGAATAAACAAAAACATAATAATATTGCCCAGTTAAATACACATAAATACATACTGGGGATTAACCTCAAATTATTTAAGTCCCATGGACAGCTGAAGTGTATTAGCTGAATGCATTACCAATTAAACCTCAAAGTGACAGTTTCTGTTTGTGAGTTGTAAAGTAAAATTTTAAAACATTCAGATTTATTGTGAAAAAATACTGAAGTGTAATGTGTGCTGCAACTTTTCTTGATGGTTTTAGAACATTCGATGAAGATTTGGGGTGTCATTCCATTGACTTGATATAGGATATTGAGAAATTTAAGTATGTGATCAGAAAGTTCTGAAAAATGGTGAAGTGTTATATGATATTGATTAAACTGACTCTGCCAACATCTTAAATATGTATAAGATGAACTGAATATAAACATTTCTAATGTGTTTGTAATTTTAGAAAGACCATTTACATTATTTCAGATATTGGCTTTGAAAGAAGATATCTACTGTATTTTACAATTAAAATGGAATAACATACTAAAGCATAATTATTTGAAAATATTTGGACTGCTTACTGCAGAAAGGCATTTTGAGTGGGTCAATGGATCATTTACCACAGAAAGAAAACTTTTTCTCCTGATAACGTAAGCCTGGATTTGCCTTCAATTTTCCATTTACCACAGTTATGATTTTCTTTCACGCGCGTAAGTTCAGCTTCCGAGGTAGAGTTAATTTATCTTGTGATACTGTCTTTTAAGTTCTTCTAACAATAGCCTTTGTGACTATTATTTATGGGGAACTTGACAAATAAATTGCATAGGTCAATTCCCCACACATTAGAACATTAGAAGAGAAATTAACTCTATCTCGGAATCTGAACTTACGCGCGTGAAAGAAAATTTTCTAAAAAAGGTGCCAGTGTTGTGCGTATGCAAGAGGAGAACATTTCTAACATCTCTTGTGATGAGGTACATGGTTATTTTCATTGTAATTTTAACTGTAAATGTGAAATCCTGAATCATTACACCGATCGCGGCTTTATTAGCATATATATTTCACCCGATCGCTCGAGAGTTGGAGCTGTGCCCGCCGTGACACAGAAACCCGCGTCATTGGCCAACTCTTGCGTGGGACTCACTGTAGAAATTTCTGCAGTAAGTAGTTTATCTAGAAATGTACTTGTCTTTTGTTTGGTCAATTAGTTGGAATTTTAAACAAAGCAGCACTTAATTATCCATCTTAGCTGTGTGTTGTAAAATTAAGCCTGAGTTTATAGAGTACCATACAATCTTAAAAGTATAAAATATGTTCACACAGAAGAAATGAAGAGCTCCCACATAAAGGTGATATTAGAATGTTTTAAAAAAGTATTTTTAGAAAATTATTTTCTGTGTGTAAAAGAAAGTGTTTTATATTTGTCCATCCAATAAAAGTTTCGGCTTATTTGCAATGGTGTCATAGCATAAGGAAATGTTCTTTGAAGAATTCATATTGATATAAGATTTTAAAATCCACCTTAGCTCAATTTTTTGTTACATAAAGTTGTTTTACTAAAATATAATTTGTAATTTTTTTCACAACATATGACTAAAACTTCCATATACAGTAGATAAAATTATAACATGAAGCAATGTTAACCCTTAAACTGAAGTATTGCTAAGATTTATGTAATTAAAAATGTCATTCTCGCAGACCATCATTCAAATATATTGTAAAACAACATTTGGTGAGTTGTACCTTCAATAAATAATTCTTCACAATTTAAAAAATTCTTATTTTGACTAAACAATAAAAGAAAAAAGTCAGTAATACCCCTTACGAACATTAGTCACAAATTTCGGATAAAGAAAATTAGTGTGAGAAAATTTCTCAGAACATTTTTTTTAATCCCTTGATGATGATTATTTTGCTCAGAATAAAGCCATAGAATGATGACCACAACTCATCCAGGCAAGGGTGATAGCACAGCGATTTGCCATTGCCTCTTGTGGAAGGGGAATGAAGGGACAAAACTACACCCAGTTCTGAACGCAGAAAGGAAATTTTCCACTGGAAAAATCCCGGTCAGGATTCAAATACGGACCATCAGAATGGAAGGCAACCAATTACGTTTAATTTCATTGTGTCAGTATTTTTCAGTTATATATATATATATATATATTCCCCTAAATTAGAAATATCATCTCGTTTGCCATATAGGTGGTTTTGAGTGATTGATCTTCATCCACTTCACATACAGATCTCTATCGAGCTATGTTTTATTTTCAGCCCAGCAGACTAAGATTACCCTACTTCTGTAATTAATGTAAGTAGTGATATAAAGGTGAAAGGTATCGAGAAGCTCAGATTCACAAGTTTCATATGCTACCATCAGCCTTCAAAAACCAATATTTCACTTTAAGGGTTAAAGATCCTAGATGGTGAAATCATTTATGGGTAGTTGCCAAGTTGAGGAAATGTTGGGGATGTTTTCCAGGTCTGTTCTTCACTACATTTTATCCACAGTCGCCCATCTTTATTCGGTACGCAGATATTTCTTCCATTATATCTTTGTCCACAGATAATTTTGGTTTAAGTTAGTTGCATTGTGGATATCTGTACGAGATGCCCAGTTCTCGTATATGGCCCGTAGGTTGTCTTACACACCTCCCATTGGCTACTGATGTTCTTTCATCTGATTGACCTTTCCTGCATATGCTTATCACATGCTGCCAACAGCTTTATTTATGTGCTTTCCAACAACTGACCTGTGCTTTCGGAACTCAAAACCTTATATAGGCATATAACGTAGCCAGTTGTCACTTCAATTCCTGGAAGCTACACACAACTTGCAGGTTCAAGAAAAAAATTCACACATTTAAGAATTAGCCTATCCAATAATATCTAAGGTTCACAGTTGTTTGCCCATGTTGTTTTGTTCACATATTCTCTACTTTAAAGTTAATTAAAAGTGTTGTGCACATATTTTTCAGAAAATCATAAATTCGTACTTGCAGTTAATAATTATTACATACAATGTTATCATTATTAATGGTTTCTATAGTAATATCATCCAATTGAATCTATCAGAAGCATAAAAATTATATAGTAGAGTTTCGACTTTATGATGGTGTATTTACTTACTTCATCTACAGGTAAGGATAAAATCGTTTGTAGTAATTAAATATAATATAATATTTAATATATATTATATAGTGTTGATAGACTACAGAGAACAAATATTTTGAAGAAAGCTAGCACTCAAAATTTCAAAAGGTGATTGTGACACCATGCACCAATGGGGAAATACCTGAATCACATAAGAAAAGCTCAAAGAGACAAGGAGAGCTTGTGGAAGTCCTATATGTAATTAGGAAATTATATATAACAAATCAGCATAAAAGATAAAACATTTATAAGGAATTTAGTGATAAATTATTATTATTATTATTATTATTATTATTATTATTATTATTATTATTATTATTATTATTATTATTATTATTATTATTACTACTATTGCACTCCAGTAAATAATAGCATTTTTATTTGCATGCCATCAGTTGCAAAATTAAATATGTACAACATCTAAAAGAGAGAAGGTAGAAGTAGAAAATAACCAGTACAATATTGGTAAAATGTTCTTTCACTTTTTATGTTGTTTCAAAATAGAAAGTTTTGGTTAAGCCAACTTCTATTCTATGACTGAAATAAAATAGCTAAGACAGACTCTGAAAAATTAAAATGTATATTACTACATAGCCCAAAAATCTTTGTTCTGTTGGCAAGAATATTTGAATGAATTTAGAGTATTCTGAGACTGTTGAATAAAAAATTGTCAGTATTTTTGCTGAATTGGTGAGATATGATGTTATCTAAAAACATTAATTTAGCTTGTTAACAGTTAAGAATGTCAGTTAACTAGTCATTATCGTTACTCAGGAAATTATAATTACATTCTACAAATTGTAATTACATTCTACAAGTGAATGATTACTAATCACACAGACATTGAATGGTTTGGCCTGGCAGTACAGTATTCTCATCAGTGGGAAAAGAAGGAAAACCTGTCAGTAATCAATACCACTAATAGTCTCAGTTAATTTAAAATCCCTCTCGCCATCATGATGTGGTTGGCAGCATGCCTGCCTTCGACCTTGGCAGCCTGGGTTTGATTCTTGGTAGGGGTGGATTTTTAATCTGATTCAGAGTGCTGGATTTAGGAGAGGTGTTATTATATAACTTCTGAGCACTAGTCTGTACACCAAATATTTCTGCGTTCAATCCAAAACCTCTCTGCAGTGGAAGCATGTCACATCGTCTCACCATCGTCAGTCGTACCCTGCACTACACTACGTAATATTAGCAATTTTGTCTGTGCTTTTAATATTGACAGACTATGTACCAATTATATGTTAGTAGAACTGCTTAATAATTGAGCTCATAGTGGATTTAAATACTTAGTACTGATAGGTTCAATAGAAAAGTAGAATGGTTTGAATTAATCATTCATTTTTTGTTTAAAAACGTTTTTTGTTGATCTTTGCTCATGGCTGAAGTATGCTCATCATAGAAGCAAATGCTTGCATTAAGAGTGATGTCAATGGCAAAACCACAAAAAATTGTATTCTTTTTTCCATCTATTATAATGGCTTTAATTTGCCAAAATGTTATTGCGATAATTCACTAAAAATGTGTGAAAAAAAATTATTACTGTATAGTCACCATATTGGACACTGAGAAAACTTTTTTTTTTCAGATTGACATTTTTGTTATACGTGTACCTTGTCTTAGCCAAAGAGCTTTGAAAATTTCATATAGACTTCTGGGAACTAGGATAACTGAAATAAGTTTATTGTTAACTGAACTATGAGTCAAGATACATTTGAATTTAAACAAAACAAAAAAATTGGAAAATGAAAAAAATAAGTTTCATAAAAACAAATCGCTCAATCTAACTTTTAGAGCCTTGAATCTAATTCAAGGCTGTCACTGTTTCACATGCAGAAATAAAGTAGCCTACATATTATTTTGTCTACTCCTATATGACTGTAAAGAAACAGTTTGCTTCTAAAATATTATTTGTGGGAGTCTTCATTTGTTTAAGAGCTCTAAAATTCTTTAAATGTGTAAATGTGTAGAGCATTTAAGCAAGTCAAAATATCTGGACACAGTACCTGAAAGAGGTAATTTAGAATGTATTTTAGTGTATCACAGCATATATTGTGTACTGTTGTTAGTATTAGGAAAGTCTGTGTTTTGATTTTAAGCAAAATTTGCCAAAATATTTTATAGGAGCAGCTTGCAGAATTTACATTGTGTCCATGTAATGGTGCCAACCAGAAAAAGTGTAATACTAATAAGCAGGGCTGGCTGTTTAAGACTAGTTTACAGTAAATTAAGTGCATGTAGACTGTGGAATGTATTTAAATTTAAGGCATAGATTAAACCGGACCCACATACAATCAACTAATTTGAAATTTATTTATTTGTAGCTAGATGTATATTCTGTGGTTTGTATGAACATTAAATCCACAGAATTGTTTTATAAAACATCATGTGCTGCATGGACTTTGATGCTTAAAGTAATACTAATCAGTTGTTCTAAACTGAGTGTACTTATATATAGCCTATATATATAAAATCCTACATTCGACGACAAATGAAACATTTTGCACCACTCACTTGAGGACCATTGAAACATCTGCTTTGGCATATTGAGATCAATTTTTTTGTCCCAATATGAGATTATGCTCAGGGATTGTACCTTCCAAAATAAATAAATAAATAAAATTGAATACGGTAGTATGTAAGACTTGAGGCTTTCTCGACACTGATTATTAATAATGGTTTCATGGGCTCTCTTAAGCCGAGTAAAAGAATGTACAGTATCCAAACTTTTGGTCCTGACATCCCTGCAGCCTTCCTCAGGGAAATAAATATGGTAGTGTTTTCATAGTGTTGAATACAATCTCAATCTGATCCGATCACACTTTTTAGGTGTAGCACCCTGAGACTCAAATTGATCTGAATTCCCATTTTCATGACAATTTCAATACAGTAAGTGTATTCAGATCGATTTGAATTCTCCATAAAAACGTAGTAATAATTTACCATGACTTTCACGCTCATAAATTTAACATGTTATGGTTCGGAAACCGCCAGCCCTGTTAATAAGGTTCCTATTCCACTACACAGTAGTACTGATGAACCATGAAGAATAGTCATACTTTAAAGTAATTTTTTTATGTGAAGTAAATGGAAGTTAACTACTTGGTGAATTTGGATGAAAGTGAAGTTATATAACTGGCATCTATAATTTGGCAAACAAGAGAAAACCTGCACAATTATACCAGTATATTTATGAAATGTTTCTCAAAGAGCAGTGAAATAATAATTCTAAGGGAGCATTCACACCGAAGTAGCATGCCACTTGCGAAGTGCTACCTGGATGCACGCTGCACGTTACTCATTTTAAATCTCAAATAAACAAGTTCAAGTCTTCACACCGAAGTAGCGTGGCAGTAGTGCAGCTCGCAGAATGCGACAGTCATTTCTTCAGACAGATCTGGACTTATTTTGTGCGACACTACTCGGGATGACGCACGCGTACAGAGTACAGCGTTTTAAGCTGTTTTTTAATTGTTAAGAAGATTCAACACATATTCACTTGTGTAGCGGTAGATTATGGCAAAGATGTCATGAAAACTGCTGGAAAGAAAGCTATTTAACATACAATTTGTACATGCGTAGACTATACAATATGGTAATTGAAACTAGTATGAAAAAGCCTGGATTAAATTTGCTAAAACTATATCCTCTTTAGGTAAATTACATTACTTTAAATGGGTTTCTCAATTGTTCAAGTGAAAATATATAATGTACGTTAAACTGCAGATCGCATTCGCTACTTCGGTATGAATACAAAACTGTGAACTATGCAACTCGATGTGCAGCCTGCATCGCATGCTATGCTACTTCGGTGTGAATGCTCACTAAGACCTGCATAAAATGAAAATATATATATATTTTGAACTTTTCCTGGTGCTGGTAATATAGAATACTTTCCCGGTCTTCTAACTAGGTCATAAAGTACAACATTTTTCTGGAACTTGCCAAACTACAAATGTCATGAATTTTGAACTGCTGTAATTCTGTTAAATTCTGTGTAGGCTTAACATTTCCACCCCTTCTAAGAAATGCATACATAGGGTATAAAACGACAATATTAGAGTAATAGTTGTTGTACCCACTTTTTTGAAATTAAAAAAAAAAATCAGAATCAAAATGAATGTTTGGGAAAAAATATAGGAAACATTTTTATGTGATAATAATAATCGTTGTAAGTAGTTGGTACATAGATACCGGTAATGTGTAAAATACTTCAAATCAGAATATCGCTGAATGGTTATATTTGTATTCACTGTATTTATGATTCTTGATTCAAAGAGCAAGAAAGTAAGAAGAAAAAGAAGGAAACTTTGTAAGCTGGCACAAAATAAGAGATTAATGCATCCCATAACTGGACAGAATCCCTAATTCAATACTAGGGCCTGGAAGTTAGGCAAAATGCCTTTGGGTGGATTGATGTAGGCCTACATGTTTCCATACATATATGGACAATAGGGCCAGTTTTGCCTATTTTGGCTTCTGTTGCCTATAACTTTTCTCGCCTGTTTTGAATGGTTATGGCTTTTTCCTGTGATTATTTGCACATTTTAAAGAGCACACAAAGAATTTCATTGTATGAAAGTGAAAATATATTAGGCCTACACAAATAATGAAATGATTCACGTCACAAAAATATTTATTGAGGGTCTTGTTCCCTATAAATGCGTTTATTTGCTTTCAGGCATTCGAAAACTTACCTCCAGTAATTCAATTAAGCTCTTAAAATAGCTGAATATGACAGTTAACACCTTGAAAAAATATCTTCTTGTTGCTTATAATCAAGAAAAGTAAGAGTAAGTACTGCATGTGATAAAGAAATTAGTAAGTATCTTACTTAGTATACTTAGTAAGTATTAGTAAATGCCTACTTTCTTTAGTAAAGAGTAGGATTACTATCTATTTTCACTGTTAATAAATGCTTATTTATTATATTTTTGGTAGCTTAAATGCCTTTTTGCCTGCCTATTTTAAACCAAAGTAAAGCCCAAACTTCCAGGCTCTAGTTACCCTAGTAGCACAGATCGTTGGGCCAATGTTGGGGAATGATCGCCATGTTTCGTTGGTCAACGGTTATGAATGTCCGTCGGGGTTCCGTTGCCAAGGAGCGTTTTATCCAACCAACTGCCAACTGTAGCCAACCAATATACAACAAAATCCCAACAGTTGAGAGACACCTATTAGGTAATGGTGGAACTACTACGCAGCGCAGCGCAGCGCAGAGACATCTGGCGGAAATACTAGAAGCACACAAAACTTAATTTTTTATTTTCCCTTTCATCCCTTTAATCATCCCTTTTCTCCTCTTATCCCTATTAACTCCCTCCTCTCCTTCACCCTACCTACCTATTCCTATCGTATAAAATTCGCACCTATGGGGATTCGATCTCGGAACCGCTTGCGTTATAGTCTATCGCTTTAACCACTACGCTATTAGATCGTTGAAATAAAAATCGAGAATTCTTCTAGCCTATTTACTACAGAGATGTGTAATACATGATAAATAGTAAGAAGGATATACATCTCGTATTTTGAATATTTGATGTGAATATATGATAACGTTATTTTCAGAGAACAAATAAAGAGCCCTAATATTAATAGAAGTAAAAACACCATTCGGATTCTTGAACATATCAAGATGGCGAATAACTGTTGTATGACTTGTTTCTTCATCGTCTTCGTGATGACCCGAAGTACGCCGGAAATTGCCGAAGATTGGCAGGAAGAGGTGGAGCGAAGTAAATTTTTATCATGTAACGCGCGCAAAGAGCTCGAATAATTAATTAATTAAAACTGTTTTATTTTATAGGAAATGAAAATTTAACGCTTATAATGTTATTTCAACACTTTTTAATTTTAACATAAATGCGATCACATTACAACGAGATTTATTGTTGGGCCAGCAATCATAAACCCAACGGTAGGGAGAGCCCTCGTTGGGTCACCGTCGTAAACCCAACGGTAGGACTTGGCGCATGACGCAACGGAAACGTACATTGGGCTAACCGAGGAAATTACAACGAACGTTTTCCCAACATATCCCAACCATGCCAACGAAATCCCTCCGTTAGGCCAACGAAGTGTGCTACTAGGGTATTATCTTTTATTAGTGCTCTCTACTATTGATTACTATTGATTGTTATTTTTGTACTTCATAGCCATTAATATCTTACTGACAAACTTTTTTTTTTTTCATTTGTGAAGAATAAACAAAAGTGGGTTCCAGGTTAATGTGATTCCATAGTTTTTTTTCCCCATTATGTTCTTATATTTCGTAGAAAGTGTATTTATTTGTATATTTTTGTTTTTGTTTCCTCCCTGAAACTCCTGTAAGTGTGATTGTGATAAAAACAAGGAAAAGAAGACTGAATAAGAATGTGTTTGGACAAAAGTTACGAAGTGTAATATTCAATCTTGTTCTATGAGCAACTTAAGGAGTTTTCCTTATTTGAACTGTTGTGTTGTATGTTTCAACAATTTCTATGCTTTAAAATAGTAAATAAAAATTATTATTTAATTTGGGTGTTTTGTTTTTTTAATCCCAGAGTTTATTTCACTAACTCTGTGCTCAAGGTGATCCTAACTTTAACAGGTCTGTCCCATTTTTTGTTTCCATAGAGAACTTATATTTCTTGCTGTAAATTGTGTATTTGTCTGTCCACTAGCAGACAAAGGGCTTCGAACCCCCTACAAACGACCAAAGGCCACTCTAACCAACTGAGACCTTAATGTCATAGCCACTAAAACATCTAAGTGCAGTGTATCCAGTGATGGGAAAATTACAAAAAAATAGTAATTGGGCCAAATTACAATTACTTGAGAAAAATTTTACTTAATTACAATTACAAATTACTTTTTGAAAAAGTATCTTAATCAGTAAAATTACAATTACAATTACTTTACAAAATAGCAGTACCTAAAAATTCCTTCTTTTTTTGGGGGGCACAAAAAAGTAATCAGTAAAATTACAATTACAATTACTTGACAAAAGGCAGTACCGGTACCTATTTTTTTTCTTTTTTTGGGGGAGGGGGGCACAAGGGCAGAAACTATTGGGCCATTCAGCTAATAAAGTTGCTTGGGACGTTACAAAGTCTAAAATTATTAATGACCAAACAAACAAAACAGATCAATACCAATTATTTCCATACACATTGAGTAAGTTTTGTTAATATTACCTCTAACCTGGATATTAGTTGTGACGACGTTAGCCTATAGCAATTGAGAATGAGAAGCAAATTTCAAAATAAACTTAAATAAGAAATGCTCTTACTGAAAACATTTTAACTGAAAAGTTTTGAGAAAAAACAAATATAGGGTGCATTTTTCGTTCTTTTTTTAAACCGAACTTGTAAATCGCTTGGTTCAGCTTCACTGGGGTTAAAAAGAAGGCCATGACAGTTCATGTAGCAAAACCCATAAAGTGACATTTACAAATGTGAAACCCCGCAACACGCGGCGTAATATTGCAGTATCACAATCGATTAGATTTGATCAAATTAGAAAAAGACAAATACCGGGATCCAGAATCCTACTATCAGAATTATATGTGAATGTCACTGGTCCTCATATAGCATAAATGAATTTTCAATGCCAGAAGCAGTATTTTCAACAGAGCCTCTAATGCTCGGTAATTAACTTTGAAGTTGAGGTTAGTTTGAGCTTAGTTTTATAATGTGGAACACATAACCTTCTTTTCAAAGAAAGGGATATAAATAAATATTATAGGCTGAGAACAGCAATTTGAACACGTCTTGAAATAAATGGAAACCATACAGAAATCTAATTAAATGTAGTATCGCTTCCCGTAAATTGCTCGGACTGTGGTCGCCATTGAAAAAAAAAAATACTTTCGACTTCCGCTCATCTCAGCTGATGTCGCGTTGCCACGTTTTTCCGCAGAAATGCGGACTTGCCATGTCGAATGTCGCGTCACTGCTTTAAGTTACAGTTTCGCCTCAGCAAACTAAAGTGTAAAAAAGAACGGCTGATAGCACATGCAGCAAAACCCGTAAAGCCAGATCTGACTTTGCTTCACCACCGCTGCATCGACCATACAGCGATGCTGCAACAGCTGTAAAGCGCTTTACGTTTGCTTTAAAAAGAACGCAAAGTTCACCACCGCTGGAGCGACTGCCAGCGAATAGAAAAGAGCAACATTTCCAAATTCTCAATTCGATACTTTTCGATTACTAAAATGTAACGATTACTCAAAAGTAACGATTACAATATTATTTCCAGAAGTAAATTACCAGTAAAAATTACATTTAAAAAAAAGTAACGATTACAAGTAAATGGGACCAAAAAAGGAATCGTTCCTGTAACCCAATTACTTTTACTCAATTACTTCCCATCACTGAGTGTATCTATTAGCTATGCATAAAGATTCACTTGTCTTACCGGAGGCTAGTCCTCCTCAAGATTTACCACATCACATGAGAAGGCGAACACCCAGAAGGGTGTGTTACTTGGAAACTATACGTGTCAATAGTGATGGGAAAAATCAAATGATTTGAACAATCGAATGATCATTCGAATACTGAACTAAACATTTCGAATGAAATCATTCAAAATATAGCATTCTTGTAGGGATTAGTTACATGCAACCTACGATATGTTCATTCGCTAGCTTCAATATTTTTTAATGAAATCTTCCGTTCTCACTCACTTCACTTCACTGACAATCAAAAGTGGGTAGATTTAAATTTAATGCGCACATTTCGGACGCATTAAAACAAAGCGACCAGCTTGCAACAAACACGGCATTCAGATGTTTATTATTTTACTCATGCAGTCTTGAACAAAAAAAGTACTGTAGTAAATACAGTATATTACAAAGGCTTAACATGAAATGTATGATGTCCTGGAAATATAAATTCCTTAAGCAGGAATAACGAGAACCTCGTATAATTATTATTTGTATTTGCATATCTGTAATAATAATTAATAATAACAAGCATAATACAATAAAGTATACAATAATAAAACTTTTCAGTTTACGAAACGTAAAAATTATGTAATTTCAAGACTTTTTAATCAATAACTAACAAGAAATCTGTTCGTACTGGTTTTCTCTTTGTTCTTACAATTTTAAATAAAATATCAGTCAATGCTTTTATCTTGTCTTTATCTGGAACGTGTCTCAGGTACCAAATTCAACAATTCAGTGTAGTCTGTAATTATTAATTATGATCGATATTATCTAAATAAGTTCTAAACATTATGTTGCAATGTTGTCACCCTCTTAAATAATGGGATCTCAAATTAATAATTACTGAACCAGTGAATCCCGCAAAACATGTATGTTTTACAAGAAACTTTTTATGAACTATATGTCAAACAAAATATTCCTTCCAGTTCCACATTCAGCCAAGGACATGAAAGCAGGCTATATAGAGTTAAAACTTTAAATATTGCTATCGAAAAGTACATCAATATGATTACTATTTACTTTGATTGACAGGCTGTAATTAATATCATAATATATGCTAATTAATCAAATAAATACTCCATTGGAAAAATGCGTATGTTTCATGTAGAAGCTGATAAACGGATGTAAAATAGGAACAATAATGCAATCTGTGAAAAATTGATCTTTTCAATTTTGGAGCGAATGGTTATTTATTGTCAAAATATATTATGTTGTAGCCGAAATAACGGGTAGAAAAATCATGAAATCTTCTAGCTCTACGTCGTGCCGTTGTCCCTCGTTTGTAATGGGAGAGACGGAAGTTACCGAATGCTTTGCTACTAGGACACGATGGAACACGAAAACAATCGAATGAACGAGAGCCCAAGCCGAGAGGACAGACTCTGAGAGGTTGAAGCATTCGAATGAATTCATTCACTTAAGCTCAGTAGTTCAGTAAGCACTTAATACTAGCCTTTAGCCTTGAACAGCGCAAAACTATTCAAATGATTTTTTTTACATCTCAGAAATTTCAAATGATTTTAACAATCGAATATTTTGAATGACTTCATTTGAATGGTTCTCATCACTACATGTCAAGTCATGAACTTGGTTGGTTGGTTGATGCCCAACAATAAAAATGGGTTGCACTAAAAAGGGTGTGTAGGACAGAGAAGCACAAAACAAACAAGCATGCCAGAAAAAGAGGGAAAACCATAGTTGCAAAAGTAGAAGCCATGTTGGAAAGTTGGCCTAGAGGGGGAGCTCTTTGAAAAGAAAAATAAACAAGATTGTAACACTTAAGAGTGAAAGTAATAACAAAACCATGCACTTGGCATTCAGTCAACAAGATAGACACACAGTTCTGCCATCAAATGAAATACAGGGGTTATGGGTTGTGGACAAGTCGACAGAATGTGAACCCAATAGCAACAGGAAAATAAAAGAGCATAATAGTCAAATAGGGGAGAAAGAGCTCAACAGATAACGAGCAAAAAGCAGGGAATGAGATGTGAATTGCTGCAACATATTAGAACCTAAGTAAATGTCTTATCTCTGATGTCCTCTTCATTTAAAAATCTTATATCCACTCCCTATGCCATAGATCCTTTCAAGATTAAAATAAATATTTCCATGGCTTTGTGCTACAATGTACAGCTTTATCTTCAATATGTGGTAATGAAAATTAATTTCCATAGATACAGAGAGAATCTAATGGCTTTTGGCTGGTTGGTTGATGTCTTATTCTGTGATGGCTTTGATTACAGGGCCTTATACTATCAAAATTATTGAAGCTTTCTTTCATATGCTTCGCCAGGGAAACCTCAAATCATACACTCCTTGGTTGTCAGGTGTCCTTTTTGTTTGTTTGTTTGTTTGTTTGTTTGTTTGGGGTGGAGGTTCTGTATTTACTTTCTGGTATCTGTATGTTGTATGTTTAGTTTATTTTTCATCCTTCTATCTCACGTCATATGTATGCAGCATGGAAGCTGCAGGGTGGGGGCACAGAAGGTTCATGCACAATATAAAATCTGAAAATAAAAAGTTATCTCAAAAGACAACTTGAGAATATCAGTTTCATTTGTTTAGTTATAGCGTTTAGTGAAATATTTTCCTTCATAACCCCACTGACATCAAGAAACTAGCCACTGTGATCAAATATATGATCCCAAACCTACACTAGCAATGTTTATGAAGAACTAAAAGAATTCAGATATTCTTTTGAAGAAATTAAGGACTAAAGCACAAAACTTGCACTTACATAGGAGGATAGAACCTAATTTTCAAAAGAAGTCTACTCCTTAGTGCAAAAAAAATAAAAAAAAATGAACATAGCCCAGATGAAATGATCGAAAATTCTGAAAACAAATTAAAAGTTGAGGTTTATTTTAAAGTGATGACATTCTAATTTCACAAATTAACAAATGTTTTTAATCCTTCAGACAAGAAATAAACAAATTTCAAGTTTTGAGTCCTATAATTTTAGACAGAGTTACTGAAGGTGAGCTGCAAGTGTCCAATATAACAGGGTCTGATGGATTCTTTCTTTCGTCAGATGGTTAACTTCTGTTCAATTATGAGAAAGGGGGGGGGGGTGGAAACACAGATATCAGACAATTGGCCAAAGTCATTGTGATATGTCAAAATTCAAGTCGTCTGCCAGCTTTCCTGATGTTTGTACAGCTTACATTTTATTAACCACATTGCTTATGACGAGTGTGATGGTTGAGAGATCATTCTCAAAACTCAATCTAAATAACAGCTACCTTAGATAATACGTTATGTGATGAGTGTGACGGGTGAGATCATTCTCAAAACTCATGCTAAATAAGAGCTACCTTAGAGTTAAATATAGTGGCAAGTGAGACGGCTGAAGAATCATTCTCAAAACTCAAACTAAATAAGAGCTACTCAGACCATATCAGTACTTTTATTCATCTCTAAAACTGTCCTCAGTCTACAACATTAAAGATACAGGGTTCACTGGTTTAGAAGAACCAGTCATATGTTTCTTTCTTTAGGAATGGCGTCTACACCAGCTTCGAGTATCACAACTTTTTCTGGGAACACTTAGTCATTTTGCCTCGCTGGCTTGGATGACCCTACCAGTAGCTATCCTTTTTTGCTATATGCTCCCTGCTTGGGCTCGAAGAACATGATAATAAGAGAGATGGGAAAGCAAAAAATTGGTTACCCTGAGTGAAAGTCTTTGTTATTTATGCAGGGGTTGCACATGTTAGATGTCAGACAAAAACTCAACTCAAAGGGCAGATATGCTATTCACATGGAAGTTAAGATATTCTAGAAAATGTTTCATATAAAACATCATGTTATCTATCTAAGTTAGGCCTACTAAGTTACAATCAACAGAAGAGAAAATTTAGTGTATGATCAACATGAGTTCATGAGCTGAGATTATGTTAAATTATAAAGATTAAATGTCAGTGAATTGTAATACTAACAAACAACAATGGAGAGAAGATGAGGAAGTGTAACATTTTAAGGGATACACTACTGAGTTTTTTTTTATTTCCACTACTGAGTACGTGGTAGAAACTGTTAAAATACATGTTCACAATTTTTATGAAATTTTTATGTTAAAAGAATGTGTCCATAAATTTTTATGTTAAAAGAATGTGTCCATAAATTTTTTATACTCATTTAGGAGGAATTTTATTATCAGTACTGTACGTTGAAATGTTAAAAATTTTTTTTAAAAAATTGCTGTAAAAATACTTTAAGTAAAACTGAACATGAGGTAAACTACTTATAGGCTATATAAACTGAATTTCTAACCTTACTAGTAGCTCCCCGCCGAATAACTGCAGCCCAGCCTTCTATTCCTATATTATCTTATAATAACTACGAATATAAAACTTTAATTAAACACACAAAATAATATACACTACTTTGCAACACAACTACAATAACTTCATGTGCTGTGCTCTGTGTACATGTTGATTTGCCCTCTGAAGTGTAAAGTTGGAAACTTAAGTAAGGTGCTGTGAGTAATATGTTTCCAAGAATTATTGTCATTACAAATTAAAAATTCATAAAGCATGACATTAAAAGTGAAACAGCAACAAACACGAAATTCCACGGCCTTTTGATACAAATTCCACAGCTGCAAGTAACAAATTTAAAAATACTAAAACAAACACACTTAGAATAAAGATATAACATTACAGACGAAATCTTCGCTACCGTATTCCTCATGAAACCGTACGTTTTCGGCACTAAATTTAAAATACGGAAAAACAAATCTTTTTTAAAACCAAAACTCAGTAGCGTATCCCCTTAATATCGTGACCTTTCTCCTGGAAATATAGAGAAAAATCCAACCATGTTTTAATTAGATTATTTTTTCTGAATTCCTTTGCTCATTAGTATTTTATATTGTAACCTGAAATACTGATACAAATCAAGAAAATTGATGCCTTTTAAACTGTGTCAGAAAAATTTTCCCAAATGCAGAGTCCCTGCACATTGATTTTTAAGGTTTAGTAAATATATATAAAATCCATGATGCTATGATAAGAAAATTTGCTGATATACTCATGTGAAAAATCCCTCTATACATACATTTTGTTTTTTAAATCCTACCTTTAGCATTCATCATTTTTTATCATTTCTACCATTCTCATCAGAAATCAATCAGAATTCTTCTTCTCACACCTATCCATTGGTGGATGTAGCAAGCACATGTTGTATTCCTGTCTAATTGATTGCTGTAACTAGCAGACTGTCAATAATAGATCTTGTCCACTGCTTAATATTGTGTAGCAATGACCTTCTTTATGCTTTTTCTCTTTGCTTCTAATCATCCAAAATAAATATTCTACAGTATATCTCAGGTGTGAATGTTTTCCTCCTTTTAATCATAACAATCATGTTAATCATAACATAGATATCGTTCTCTGTTAATCTGTTTCAGTACTTAATTTAGTGAGTGACTCTCGTTCACAGTATTTTAAGGATCCTACAATAAGTCTACATCATTCAGAAATTTATCACCTAAAACAGCAGTCATTCTTCAAAATGATAGTTCCAAAAAAAGGCCACTCAATTAACTATAAATAGAAATGTCTGCAAGATTGGGTACAAAAAACGTCTACCGGTACTGAAAGAAAAAAGCATAAGAGAAAGTGGAATATGAATACAACAGCCACAGGAGAGTGTCAAGATAATTATAAGTCTATTATCACAATCATAAACACAAGCTAAAAAGTAAGGATACGCTGAGGGTATATAGCGTATATCTGCATGTACCCTGACTACACACCAACCTGTCAGAGAATTAAATTTTAAAAAATCAATAGAACTTTTAGCTCTTAGTATAAGCACCTCATGAACAAAATTTATAGATAATTATTGTTATTTTTTAGAAAATCACGAGAAAGTTAATGTTCTTCATGTAAAGTGGTAGTAAAAATATAAGACAATTGTTGCCTATCTTCGTGCTACATCCCCAGAAAATATCTAATCCAAATAAAAAATATTGTGTTTCTATGACTTTTCATTCTTGAGCTATGCAGTTCACAGACAGACATACATACATGTTTTTGAAAATTGTGTTGATGCAAGGGACTTCAAAACGTGTATTTATGCTGAAATCTTGACAATAATTTTCATGGTTGAACACAATACTTCTCTACCTTTGGTATGGGTAGAGATAGTAAAAATATTTAAAAGGATCATCCAAAAAGTGTAAATATTGAAAATAGATAAAATGACGAATGAAATGAATATAATAATATACGTATTATATACCGTATAATAATCAACTTTGGAGAACTATACTAACTGTACAGGCAAACTTTCTGTGACCTGTGCTCCGAAAATTGCGACAAAAGTATGTTCTACCAGAAAGTCTAGAAAATGAATTAGTGATGTATTCTTTAACAGTGAAGGAATGATAGGCCTATTATGGCTTGGGTTACAACTAGCCATAAGAAATAATTTGAAGGACCCTTTCTCTGAGAATTCAGGGAAAGCATGTAAAAAAAATTAGTAAGAATTTTTTCGGCAATCCAAACCCATCTTTTTGGAAGCTGTGAGCTGTTTTTAGCAGCCTTTTATAAACTCCAAGGAGACTTCAGACAGTGATGGTGATGATGGTGGTGGTGATGATGATGATGATGATGATGATAACGACACTGAATGCTTTTCTTGTGGTGAACTGTTTACGAAGGACGATAGTAAAGTACCAATATGCCAAAGTCAGTGACTAGATAAACTTTACAGTAGTTAACCTGAGAACATACAACGCATGCATTAGTAGTGTAGCGTAATATCGGATGGTGTCCAATATTGGGATATACTATAGTTAGTATCCGATATTAGGAAACCATTTTTCATTTCAGTGATTTGGATGACTTTTAAAGTTAATGTAGTAAAGGTTTCTTGTCATACATTTTAATTTACAATTGATGTTTATTGTTAGACAACAACATTACTAATAATACAAAACCAGTTTTATGTTTAAAAAAAAAAGAAATCAATTATGGTTAGTATAATTATTTTTAAAAAAGTATCCAATATTTGGTTACTTTCTTCTCTGGATAAAAAATATGTACAGGCTTATATGGATACCTTTAGATACTCGATATCAAGTGTCCAAGCAGTTCTGAACTGTAGACTACAGACTGTCTTGTTGAAGAGGAGTTATCTGGAATGACAAGTGTTCCAAAACAGATAAAACCATGCAGTTTGCCAAGGGTCAAGTTTATTAAATATTACAATAAAATGACAATAACATTTTGTAATTGTGTATATTGAACTTTGACAAAATAAAAGCTAGATATTAAGTTTAAGGATATTTACATAAGCACATAATGTGAGATCTGCAAACGCAAGAGACCTATATAGTGTAGTAATTACAGATTAGTTCTTGTTTTTTAGTATCTTTCATGAAAACAACAGTTTCTTTTTTTCACATATTGGAAATTAAACTATATTTTGAGATCTGGTGTTCACTAATGATCACCAACAGTATCTGGAATTATTTCTGATTTTTAACAATTTCATTTTTCACTGCTTTAATTTCATGATCACTTCATGTGTAGCATAGCCTATATTTCTCTCCCAAAATTCTAATCTGCTTATCGAAAGGTTTGGTTTAATAAGGAATAGTCTATACCACTAAATATACTTATGAACACACATACTTCATTTGAAAGGTATTTTACCTCAAGACATTTGTTTCAAGACCTTTGTCTCATTGTTAGTTAATCTCGATAGCCAGGTGTTATATTGCCCCCTGGTGGTGGATGGATGTACCCTGTGATGAGGCTGTCTTCTGCTTAAACATTCTTCCCTGTTTTTCTGGAGATTTATTTTGATATCCCAGGAGAAGACAAACACCTCAGCACAAAGTACATCCATCCACCACCAGGAAGACAGCACAACATCTGGCAGTCGAGATCAGCTGTTGATTATGAAGGTCCTGAAACATATGTTTTGAGATAGTACACCTTTCTAGTGGAAGTATGTGTGTTCATAAGTATGTTTATAATATTTATTACTATTAAAACTTGTGATTCTCACTCAGCTATATATAAGGAATAGTCTGCTAAGTCCATATCCACAACATAACTCAACAAGTCATAGTGACGATCAACCCCACCTAAATCTTGAAATATTTAATTTTAGCTACTGCTTGTTGGTTGATGAACACAGTAGGCTAAGGACCTGCATGACTACCTCCCAAAAAAATATTTATCTGCCAGACGGGGAATTTATCTGGAAGTTTGCCAAGACTTGCATACTACGACCTCCCAACAAAAACTAACAAAAACTATCTGGAAGAACAACTCCCAGTTAAGCTATCGGGAAGAAGGAGTGGCTGATAAACTACAAACTACCAGATAGGAAGACTAGGCGAGAATAAAATGGCTGCCCACTGGAGCTTTGTAGAGACTTGAAATTCAGAATTGATGATGGAAGGTTTAACTTATACAATAAGGCCACTTTAGGTACGAATTTGAATTATATAGAATTGCACAAGTGAATGTACTTAAAACAATATATTCTGATATGACCTCATTGTACTAATAGAAAAAACACTATGATCAAGATGTCGCACCTAACTAGAAGAGACACACCTCGGCGCTCATCAACATACTATTAAAACTACAAAATTTTACTGCACTCTTCCTGATAGGAGTTTGGCAGTGGTATTACAAGACATCTTCCAGTTAAGCTATCTGGAAGTTACTTATTGGGAGGTGGTAATATAGGCACTAAATATTTTTTTATATCTTATTTCCAGGATACAAGGCATACTACATCTGTTTTTCTGTAAAGCTATAGGAGCCAAAATTGAGATGAAACAGCAATTTATTTTAAAGATGTATTTCTCTTTAGAATTTCCATATATTATATTGAGAAGTTTGTATGGTGTGAATATATGCTGTTCATAAAGAGTCACTTGTACAGGCAGTGACAGGGACATGCTGGAGTACTAACCACCCACCCTACTAAACGGGAAGAAGGCAACTAAGTATGTGACATTTTCTTTCCAGTTCAACCCTTTCTGTTTAAGTGCCAATAGTCAATAGCTTTCAGGTATCAGCTAGGACTACCTGCATTTCTGAATTAATTTTTACACATGTCAAGAGCATTTCTATAGTATTATTTTAGAAATACAGTAGATCTCCAATTATCCGGATTAATTGGGACTGGATCCTCCGATCTGAATACTCTGAATACTCTGGATAATTGGATATATAATTGAAAAGGTACTTTCTTAAGGGGAGGGGGGGAATTAAATTGTACAGTACTGTACTTACACAAAGTGTCACATCTTGAACATGTAGGTCAGAGTTCGTTGTTTTGCTGATAGACAGTCGATTTTGTTGGCTAAAAGTTTTGATTTCCGCAAATAATTGGCTCTGAAAGAGGGTTTCCGAATGCTTGCTGCAGCTAAAACCACTTGAATACAGCATCAAAGCGTTCCAGATAATTGGTGATCCAGATAGTTGGAGTTCTACTATAAAAATGTTTAAATCCTCTTCTGAATTATGTGTAACGGCTATGTGCACATTCTTGATAAAAAGAAATTGCAATAACGGAGGATTCCAGGAACATGATCAAACTATTACCATCGTCAAAATGTGTTCATGGTGCATCGGTCTCATGACCTACCTCTTTACCGGGCTAACTCAGAGATTGCTTATTATTTTGTCAAAGGAAAGCATCCAGATTAGTGCAAAGACAAAACAGAATGAATCCAATTGCTGAGAGCTTCGATTTGTTGTACCACTATGCTTGATTCGTTTGTTAATAACGTTACAGAAAGATAAAATGAATACCTACAAAGTGAGTTAAATTAAATTATTATGGTTGGATATTATGTTACACTTCATAGATGGATTTTCTCATGTTGTGCGTTGAATATTAAAAATACCACCATATATATTGTTAAATGTCCCAATAACATATGATCTTAAGAGTCTGTTCTGTCTGACAATTACTCCCTCATGAGCAGTTAAGTTTTATCTTGGTCAAATACCATGTAATAATGCTTGATGTACCAAAAACAGAGGATGAACAGGTTAAAATACTAACTTTACTCTGTAGCAAGATTGAGATCGGAAATATACACACTAAACTTCACTAAAAGGTATAATTACCCAGGATGATCATTTCAATGGGTCTTCCCATCATCATCAGCTGATTCCGACTGGTCCTCTAGCGGCCGGTGAATGAACTTGTCGATCAAAGTTCATTCAACCGCCGCTAGAGGATCAGCTGGAATCAGTTGATGGTGGGAAGACCCACTGAAATGATCATTCTGGGTAAATATACCTTTTAGCGAAATTTAGTGTGTATATTTCCGATCTCAATCTTGCTACAGATATCAACACTTCTAATATTAATTTGACTAACTTTAATGCAGTAAAATTTTAATCAAGAATAGTGCACACGGCCATTAGTGTATATGTGACACTGAATGATTGCTATTGAGTTAGCAATAACGCTCTCAGCCACAGAGTTTAGATATTCCTTTTGCAGTCCCAGTTTAATAACATTAAATTTCAAAACACTAGATATAAAACTAATTCTCCCAAATTATGTTAATTTTGTGTACCTAATGAACCAGATATATTGGGATTACTACCTTAGAATCAGGATTTTGACCATTATTCACATTCAGTGAGTTAATTAAGTCACCCTGATTGTGTGCTTTCACTCACTAATACATATGAATGCAACAATTTTCTATATAATTAAATATGTCTTTGAGCGTGTGTGTACATGGATGAGAAGTCAACTGTACTCTGTACATGTAAGTGATCAATGGACGAACAAAATGTTACATTACATTACAGTTTCCTTGACAACGAAAAGACACATACTGAGTGGCTATGAACAGAACATAATGTTATGTATTTGGCACAGTTTTTCAGAGATTATTCTTCAAGAGTATACAGTATCTCATTTAGAAAATTTTTCTTTAGTAGCCCAGTCTTTTATATTCCAATCTCTTTTCAAAGTTTGGTGTCGAGTTAAGTGGTTCAAATGAGATGGGTTTTCAAATAATTTGTAATTTACTGCATGGTCTCCTTTGGAAGGGAAATAAAGCTGTTGAACCTTTATCATAAACTTACAGGAGTTCTATAATTATTATAGTATAATAATAATTAATATACTGTAATTATAATTATATAGGGAGTTCAGATTAATACTGAACTTCCCTTTTGGTTTAGTTACTTATACTAGTTTTCGCAACTGTCATACCATTTTCAACAGCTATACTTCAACTGCCATGGCATCCTCCTCTGGACGTTGAATAAATTTTGAGATGTCATCAACAGTCAGGACGTTAAAGCTCTTAAGTTGGTTCTTCTTCTTAAGAATAAAAATAGTCTCCTACAGTGAATGTTCTTTATGACCTAGACAAATCTGTCAGTGTTTTGGTATTTGAATGTGTCTTATGTGCTGCTTATTTCTAACCTCCAATGTCATCTTGATATTTCCTACATCAACTTTTCCAAATCATACTTAAATTGGGAATGCAAGATATTTTCTAACTCATGAACTTTGACAGCTTGAACAAAGATGACATCTTGAAATTCATTCAGCCTACAGAGGAAGATGCCATGGCGGTTGAAGTATAGCTGTTGAAAATGGTAGCTACAGTTGCTGAAACTAGTAGGTAAACTACACCAAAAGTGAAGTTTAGAGTTAATTTCAACTCCTCACATAATTATATGTTATATAAGTTTGTGTTCACTTCCAACACAATTTAATATTACCAATGGGCTCCATAATTAAGTTTAGTTGTGATTTATACCATCTAAAAATCTATCCATTCATTGTTGCAAAAAGAATGGTGGAGGAAACCGCAGGGCCGTAGCAAGATACTTCTGCGCCCTTGGCGAGTCTGACAAATCTGCGCCCTCCAATACTGGGGGGTCTGAACAATTTTTTTAAATTTCTGTAAAATTGTTTATTATTTTAATATAAAAACACTGTTATGATCAAAGAAAACCTAAATCTCAATTTGAAAATGAACTAAGTGTTGGACTTTCAAGGTACTAAAACCTTATTTTCAGACGATTGAACTACTTAAAAATAATTAATTCATAAAATCTAACATTTTTATTGCTTGATAAACTGCCTAAAAAAAGGTGGTATTTTTCATGGTTAATTTTGGGCCCTCTTTATACCTGTGCCCTTGGCGGGGGCCCACCTCGCCACCGCCTAGCTACGGCCCTGGGAAACCGCAGAAGTTCCGATAACATTTAACTTCTCAAGTCAAGTGTACAGAAATAGAAGAAAAAGAGAAGAAAATAGGTGTGAAATAAATCTTCACAACTAATTGCCTGAATCTTACAACAAGGTACAAGTGGATGTTATCTCAGACTTGTGAACCAAAGTAAGTTTTTCATTTGTGACCAGCCAAATTAAACCAAACCTTACAAGTTGAATGTTACCAAGCTGTTATTAAGCCTTTTAACTATATAAGAGGTATGTTGTTTTCAATGCACTGTAAACAGATTCAGTCTTATTTTAAAGATAATCAACTAACCAAATACGTAACTAATTCATCAGCTGACTCTACAATGTTACAGATGCTGTGTATAAATATATATTTACATCAAAGTTTAAGATCAAACTCTGCCAAAGCTGAATGACTGCAGTAGTAGCCATGTGCAATTCTCTAACCGAAGATTTAATGTTAATTCTTTATTCAAGTGGCAGCAAGACAAGCCAAATTGCTAAAGCTTTCAAGCTATGTATGTATTTCCTAGTGATGAGTGAGATTTCACTAAATCTTACCTGTATAGATCGCTTTGAGAAAACAGATACTCAAAAAATTAATCGCCTTCTCTTATTGAACAAGAACATTCCTATCTATTCATAGAAGTTGAATTATAGTACGGTACTAGTCTTTGAACATTTTTAAGTTCAACAAGCACGCATTATAAATAACAGATGAAATAATGGTTTTTACCTTATAATTATTAATATAAATTCATTATACAACACAAGTAAATTGCTGTTAGGTAAATAATTTCTCATATCAACATAAAATACAATATAAAAATAATGAGATGGATTGTTACACACTACCGGCAACTTCACTAGAATTGTCACTAACCTGGACTGCAGTTTTGAATGGCATCCTCATTCATCCTCAGCTAGACCCCATCTGCTGGTTGGTTGGTGTCAGTATCCTCTGGTGGGGAAATAATGAACCTTCTAATGAGATCATCATCCCTGGGAATTTCGAAGTTCATAAGCCTGTTCCTATTCTTGTGTATGTAAATTTTTTCTCACACTGCCAGTTCTTTGTGTCCAAGGACAATATCAATATCACAATATCAAGGACACAAAGAAGGTTCATTATTTGCTCACCAGAGGATAATGACACCAACCAACCAGCAGATGGAGTCTAGCTGGGGATGAATGAGGATGCCATTCAAAACTGCAGTCCAGGTTAGTGACAATTCTAGTGAAGTTAGTGTGTAATAATCCATCTCATTATTATTTTTATATAATAATTACTTCACGGTGTAAACTTCCTATATATCATGACATAAAATACAATGTTATAATACAGGGTGCGGCATTTATCGTTTTCCATTTTCAAAACCGTGTAACACATTTATTTGACAAAGAAATAAGCTACAGTGAGTATTTTTAAATGCCTTATAGTCTTTGATTTGCAATTCTGGTCTTACTTTTTGAATATGATGTCCTTGAGATGCCCGCCATTAACTTCAACACATTGCTGCAATCTCCCTCGTACGCTGGCCATTATGCGATGTGTGGTGTCTTGCGTAACATTTGCATAAAGAAGGTCATTGCTACACAATATTAAGCAGTGGACGAGGTCTATTATTGACAGTCTGCTAGTTACAGCAATCAATTAGACAGGAATACAACATGTGCTTGCTACATCCACCAATGGATAGGTGTGAGAAGAAGAATTCTGATTGATTTCTGATGAGAATGGTAGAAATGATAAGAAATGATGAATGCTAAAGGTAGGATTTTTAAAAAAAAAATGTATGTATAGAGGGATTTTTCACATGAGTATATCAGCAAATTTTCTTATCATAGCATCATGGATTTTATATATATTTACTAAACCTTAAAAATCAATGTGCAGGGACTCTGCATTTGGGAAAATTTTTCTGACACAGTTTAAAAGGCATCAATTTTCTTGATTTGTATCAGTATTTCAGGTTACAATATAAAATACTAATGAGCAAAGGAATTCAGAAAAAATCATCTAATTAAAACATGGTTGGATTTTTCTCTATATTTCCAGGAGAAAAGTCACGATATTAAGGGGATACGCTACTGAGTTTTGGTTTAAAAAAAGTTTTGTTTTTCCGTATTTTAAATTTAGTGCCGAAAACGTACGGTTTCATGAGGAATACGGTAGCGAAGATTCCGTCTGTAATGTTATATCTTTATTCTAAGTGTGTTTGTTTTAGTATTTTTAAATTTGTTACTTGCAGCTGTGGAATTTGTATCAAAAGGCCGTGGAATTTCGTGTTTGTTGCTGTTTCACTTTTAATGTCATGCTTTATGAATTTTTAATTTGTAATGACAATAATTCTTGGAAACATATTACTCACAGCACAGCAGTGTTGAAATTAATGGAGGGTATATCAAAGACAGCATATTAAGAAAGTAAGATCAGAATTGCAAATCCAAGACTGAAGGACATTTAAAAATGTTCTATGTAGCTTATTTCTTTGTGCCAAATTTTCTTTTTTAAATAGAGGGACTCAGGATTGGAATGATTTACCTGCAGAAATCTTCGAAACGTTTCCTGCTAACACCAAATTTTTTAAAAATATATTGAATAGGGTATATGATAATGTATAGTTTTTTTTCTAAAATATTCTCAGTATGCAATTTTTTTATGTTATAGTTTTAAATGGAAATATATATATATATTTTTAATTATCAGGTTTGTGGATAGCTGTTGCGATATTTAATGTGTAAGTGTATGTATAGTTTGTCATTTTTGTATATATGTATGGCTGGTATTTATTTAATGTGTAATGTATATGTATTTAATGTGATATTTAATGTGTAGTGTCATTTTTTTATATATGTATGGCTGGTATTTATTGCACCACTGCCACCGGGTTGTTGACCCATTTGCAGTGTAAGAAAAATAAATACAAAAATACAATATAAATAAATGTGTTACATGGTTTTGAAAATGGGAAACAATAAATGCCACAACCTGTATAACCTAAACATAATACAAAAAATATGTACACCGAATGTGCACCCCAACTTTCTTCCTACCATCATTAAAAACAAAATTGACCCTTAGAATTATTTGTACAGGAGTCTAATTTTTCAAGCAAGTTGTCATCTATTATGTTAAAATCCCATCTCTCCGATTACACTATGGACACTAAGCCTGCGACGAAAAAAGTAGCATTACTTCAATCAAATATACTGGTACCATATTAGCAAGATGTTTACATATATTTGTACTGTATGACATAATGGTACTGCACATTTTGTGGGCATGTATCCTAAATACCAGCGTTTCCATAATTTTACTCTTATCAATAAGTAAATATTGTAGAAGTTCTATTACAATGAACTAGAATTGTTATCACTTAAGGGTGTTAAGGGAAGTTCAATCTTAATCACAGTCATCTTTTTTTTAAAATTGGTATTAAAAAAACTGCAATATTTAAAAATGAGACAAAAAAAAATATTGGCATCACTCATCACTAGTTCATTTACAAATGTACTAATTTTGATATTATGGAAGACCAGACAACATAGTAATAATTACAACAAACATGTTATACTTCAGATACATAAACCAACAACTTTGGCAGAATACAAATGTCTAGCAATAAGAAAGGAAATTCATAAATAATATAACATACAAATTGAAAATGTATATGAACTACAGAAATTCAACATTATTTATAAATTAAATAAAAGATAAATTTAAGTTACTTCCTTTTAAAAAAGCATTTAACACAATGGCTTCAGAACTTATGGTCATATAAATATAAGCAAATATTTTCACTTGGGTGGTTTGTGTGAAACCCTAACTTATAAATAATTTATTTCTGTTCAAAGAATCATCTGGTTGTAGATCTTAGTAAGTGAAAAGCCATAAAGGGAGAAAAATTGCATGCCACTTTTCAAACCTTTTTTCTTATCATTACTTTAAATAAATGTCTATTTACAAAGTCATGATGGATGACAATTACCACCTACCAAACTTGTGTACACAGTACAACAGCAGATATTACAATTACTTCAATGTGTAATTCAGCTCTGAGTATGCCTCTGTCGACACTCTGACTCCGCATCGCTCTTCTTTTGTACTCCAGTCTCAGTTTTGTGTTTCTCCAAATATCGGCGTCTGGCAGACAAAAGTAACTGCTCCTTGCGTAGCTGAAGGATTCGCTCTCGTTCTGATGAAGACTTGGAGAAACGACCACCAAGATTTGCAGCCGATTCAACACTGAAATCAAAACATGATACACTATCTACCCTCCACATCGATGAAGCCCAGCCAGGTAAGCAACCTCTGCCAGCTACCTGGTAAATTATCTATAAAGGCCTGCTATGTCCCAAGCTTCACCTACAACTGTCACTTGAAGCAGACCAAACCAGTCTGGACCCTCCTCCCTGCCTTCAACAAGTGTTACGATCTTTCCCAAAGGCGTTCATAGCAAGAGGAGGTTAACAGAAAATGTTCTACATGGCCATCATAAAATATCACTGTTGCCAATTTCCACTTTGAATAATACAATGTTCTTATGCTTACCACCGTATTAAGATAGTCACTTATAATAGTAACACTAGAAGATTTTGTAAAGGAAAAGTTTAGTATTCCTCATAAATGTGAAAATTAACTTAATTTTTCCCCTATCATATTGGTCACTATGATGTAGCCAATATAGCTTGATGTCATGTATCCACAAGGTTGCCACATATCACCGCAAAATCCAGAACCTTTGCTGGCAAGGCTCTATAGACACCGTAAGCAAGCAGACTCATAAGGGTCTGCCAGCTAGGTGAGGGTGTGCTGCTATACCTGGCAGAGATTTATAGATACCACCATAAATCTCCACTTCTGCTCAAGTCAATTATAATTAGAGACTGGATGCTAAAAAAAACTTCAAAATAGTGAGCCGATATGTGAAGCCGGCTCAATTAATTTATTTATGTTTAAACTCACTAGATGGCGCGAGCTGCTCCATTGTGTTCGCTTTCGCGGGCATAGGTCCGCTGGCCTCTCCCTCCTTTCATACGGCAAGCCTTCTCGCGAGTATATGGGCGTCATCGCGTCAGTTCTGGGCATGGCTTTCTTCTGTACAGACCTGTTTCGGTAGCTTCGTTTGGATTGTCTTTTAAAATGTAATTTCTTTGGTTTTAGTGCTTCGTTTTGTTGGGATAATGTAGCCCAAAAGTCTTCTTCAGGTTTGCAACAGGTTCTTAGTTTCTTTTCTTGTCATTTACAGTTGAAATTACGTAATAGTAGAATTTCCCTCCCCTTCTTTTTCTGTGCTTCTTAACTGTAATCAGTTTGTTCATTTGGCATTGCTTTTTAGTATATCCTTCGTAGAAAGTATGTAGTCTGTCTTCTTTGGCTTGTTAAGTAGTATTTAAAGGCTTTTCTGTTTATTTGAGCTCCCGATGGTTTATTTGTAATTGCGTAGTTGATCCGCGTCATCGCGGCATGTTATGGCGTCTCTTTCTTTCTCTTCTCCCCTGTGCCTGCTTGCAA
Source organism: Ectobius pallidus (assembly GCA_964059195.1). Taxonomy (NCBI): domain Eukaryota; kingdom Metazoa; phylum Arthropoda; class Insecta; order Blattodea; family Ectobiidae; genus Ectobius; species Ectobius pallidus. Next base: position 128,255,740 of record CAXKWD010000005.1, read on the forward strand.
ACCTGATGTTTCCGCGTGCTGGTAAGTCATTTTAAATTCGTGTTTCTTAATTATTTTTGGTCTGTGTTTTTGTTTATTTAGTTTTGTGCCATGCCCGCTCTCCTGTGGTTCGGGATTTTAAAGGCATCCCGACTGCAGTATTTTCTCGCCTTTTGCTAAATTTCTTCCCCTTTGAAAAGTTCGGTTGCGTAGGCCTACATTTAAATATATTTTCTTCGTCATTTTTCGGTTATGTCTTTGTCTTGTAATATTAAAGTCAGGATCTTGTGTTATTCTAAACTTTGTGTCTAATCCTCTTTGGTATTGTAAATCCCCCCTTTTGGTTTATCCTTTCAAATACATAAAGGGTTAATGATTTATTATTGTTATTCTTAGTCTGTATAAATGTATTTTCATTTCAGGCTAAACCATTTTGTCAACTTATTTCTACTTGTAACATTTTTGGCTTAAATTATATTCTGTTATATAGTGTTTTGAACCTGGAACTTTTACTTATTGTTTGCAGCTGCCCTGGGATCCTTTTCTATACCTTTGGGGTGGGGCCGTTTTCAGGGAATAGGTTAGTTCTCCCTGGGGTTGGTCCAACCGAGCACCTTTCCACACCTTTCATCCCATAGGGGCGGGAGCAAAGTTGTAGCGAGATCGTGGTTATTGATTCACAATTTTCTTTTTCATAAAGTAAACAGACTAAAATAAAATACATATAATTTATTTTGGTAAAAGTTCTTGGTTCATTCTACTGTTAGGCCTTTCTTGTATTAATAAAACATTTTATTTCAGGCTAATAATGTAACAATCTTTTCCAGGAATGTTTAAATTAGTATCTTGTTTATAAAAAGAAATATGTATTGATAAAAATTTCATGAATTTAGTATAGGCCTAATGGAAATTACTGTTTTTCATGTGGTGACCGAGGGTGAGCTGGTTTCTGTCGTTATTTGGAACTATTTTGAAACCTGGGTGGTGATGTTAACAGCTGTGACATGTTGCCTGTTCTAAGATCAGCTGACTGTGGGTGGAGTGTAAAAGAAATTGTTGGGAGTAACTATTACTGCTTCAGTGGATCAAATATGACTTGGTGAGTTCTAATTCAGTCATTTTATTTATTTCATTAATGCTAGCTGTACCAATATTTAGATTAAAAACCAATTAAAGTCCAGTGTTGTTAAAGAATAGTAGAAACAATGCAGTGGTAAGCTTAGGACGGGAGATAAATTTAGATCAGTAGTATTGGCAGTGGAATGAATTCCTTGCTATTAAACAGAATTGTGCCTCGTATGAATGTAGGTGTCGTCGTGGGCCTCAGTTGGTTGCCTTGTGCCTCCCAGGGCCCGGGTGGTGCTTGGTGACTGGCCATTTGGTCCTTGTAAATAAAAGGTTAGGGTTGTATATATTCATTTTATTTGTGTGGAAGTATGTTTATAAAGATTAAGCCTGAGAGTGAAAATTTGTAAATAATTTTAGCTTAATTAATAATCAGCTGATGGGGGTAATGACCCTGGCACTATTGCTGAAGGCTTCATGCGTGCTCAGGACGTCGTGGGAAGTCATGTTGTCTGTTGCGGTGGGGGTCAGGACTCTTGTCGCTTTGCCCGGAGTGAAAGATGCGTGTAAAAATTCAATATTTTGTACATATAGGCTATAGTGTTCAGGTTAGATTGTAATTTTTTTTAACAGTGTGTAGGTTATGAATGATAATTCCACGGATTAGCCTTGTAAATATAATTAATTTTAATGTCCTGATCATTGTTACTTACTAATCAGCTGTTCGGCTGGGGAGACTAGTAGGTCGGTATTCTTCTGGGTAGTGCGCCTTCTGGGAGTGTGCTGTCTGTTGCTGGTTTTCCTCACTCGTAGGCTAGATTAGCACCTATCCCGATTATGTCAACAGATAATAAATAATGAAGTAAGAAAAGTAAATCTTGAATTAATGATATGCTAGAGCAGCTATGATAATGTAGTTCTGAAATTTGACTTTAAGCCTAGTGTGAGTGGGCTATGGCGGCATGACTATTGTTGATTTCTTTAGCAGCATGTTGTAATTTGAGCATGATGTCTACGTTTAATACTCCTTACAATGGAAGTACTGGAGTTGTACATTCAGAGAGACTACGTGATTGATACCCCTTGCTGGTAGGCATTGGAGGTTTTGAGAAATGCAGTTTGTGAGCTGAACAAGATGACGTAAGGCCACTCCCCCTTGCATGAAGGCAGTGGAGAGGAGTTGGCAGTCTGTTTCATACAAGTCTGCATGATGATGGTTTTGGTAGTTATGCTGCTAAATTAATTGACTTGTCTTGGCCTATTGTTTTCTCTCACATGATGGCATGCTGTGAATTTACATCGGATGGATTTTTAAGTAAAGTATAGTTTAGTAAAGAACTGACTCAGGGACAAAAAGTTAGTAAATCTTGTCAGATTCGCTGTTCAAGTTTTCTAGAAGTTTTACCTAGCAGTAGTAAACGGAGTTTGTAAGGTACAGTGATAGTTTTACATTTTGAAGTCTTGTCGCTAGTCTGTATTTGATCCACTAAGTAGTTAAGTTACTGATTTGCTACAGCTCTCGAAATAAATGTAATTTGTATGTATTGACATTGTTCTTGTAACTATGTTGCAGCCACCCTGACGTCATAGGTGCCACATGTAAGCCTTTTTGAAAATTTGAAACTAAATTTAGTATAAAATTTAACAGAGCTTGTAAAAGAAAGAGATTTTGTGAAATTATTTAAAGTCTTTCTGTCATGAGTAAATTTAGTGATCAAATAATATGTAAACAAATAATTTATGGGTAAAGTAATACATTAACAGTAAATGAGGGAAAAACTTGATTTTTAACTTTAAATTCATACTGGAAATTTAGATTTTAACTTTAATAATTTGTGTTTTTTGGTAATAGTTATAATTTTGATAAAGTGTGATGATGTATGACCCTATGGGGGACTTAATTGTTTGTAAATTTTTCTGCCGCTAGATTTTGAAATGTTTCAGAGTAAACTTCTGGACTTATGGTGAGGATGGAAATGCGCATGCTATTAAATGACTCTGCTCTGATACGGAAATACTTAACCTCTGGCTGTCGGCTGTGCTGTTGGGTCTGTTGGAGGTTTTCACACGTGAAGTGGATCCTCGTTCTACAAACTTCAGACCACAACATGAGTCGCTGCAGACTGGTATAGTGGGGACGGTCGCCAGTGAAAGTGAGTGTGCAACCAAAGTGATAAGAGGAACCAGACGAGAGCCTTATCAACAGGTATCACACCGCCTATTATTATAGTGACCCTCCTCTCCTCTTCTAGAATTTGTAACGCCGCAGTTAATTTCCAGTCTCCTGGTCAGAGACAGTTGATTGGCTAGTCTTAGATTTTGGGCAAATGGTCTAAGCCTAGTGTTCCCTGCCTGCCTAGTTGAAGCAGTTCTTTCCTGTAAGGTGAAGCAAGATGAAGAAGAAGAAAAGTTTTATGTCAGAGCAAAACTGTCTTCGATTTTGGGTGCATGCAACATTCCATTTTCACCATCTCCGTCCATTTTTGTGATTTATATTATTTATTTTTTTTGATCCAGCAGTATTAATATGTAATTCAGGATAGGTAATTGAGGTTAGGTTAAGATGTGATTAAGGGTTTTTTATTTTTCTTCCCTCATTTAGTGTAACTGTAACTTCAAATTTAAAACCCCTGGTTTTAAAAAGGGGGGTAGAGTATTGAGCCGATATGTGAAGCCGGCTCAATTAATTTATTTATGTTTAAACTCACTAGATGGCGCGAGCTGCTCCATTGTGTTCGCTTTCGCGGGCATAGGTCCGCTGGCCTCTCCCTCCTTTCATACGGCAAGCCTTCTCGCGAGTATATGGGCGTCATCGCGTCAGTTCTGGGCATGGCTTTCTTCTGTACAGACCTGTTTCGGTAGCTTCGTTTGGATTGTCTTTTAAAATGTAATTTCTTTGGTTTTAGTGCTTCGTTTTGTTGGGATAATGTAGCCCAAAAGTCTTCTTCAGGTTTGCAACAGGTTCTTAGTTTCTTTTCTTGTCATTTACAGTTGAAATTACGTAATAGTAGAATTTCCCTCCCCTTCTTTTTCTGTGCTTCTTAACTGTAATCAGTTTGTTCATTTGGCATTGCTTTTTAGTATATCCTTCGTAGAAAGTATGTAGTCTGTCTTCTTTGGCTTGTTAAGTAGTATTTAAAGGCTTTTCTGTTTATTTGAGCTCCCGATGGTTTATTTGTAATTGCGTAGTTGATCCGCGTCATCGCGGCATGTTATGGCGTCTCTTTCTTTCTCTTCTCCCCTGTGCCTGCTTGCAAACCTGATGTTTCCGCGTGCTGGTAAGTCATTTTAAATTCGTGTTTCTTAATTATTTTTGGTCTGTGTTTTTGTTTATTTAGTTTTGTGCCATGCCCGCTCTCCTGTGGTTCGGGATTTTAAAGGCATCCCGACTGCAGTATTTTCTCGCCTTTTGCTAAATTTCTTCCCCTTTGAAAAGTTCGGTTGCGTAGGCCTACATTTAAATATATTTTCTTCGTCATTTTTCGGTTATGTCTTTGTCTTGTAATATTAAAGTCAGGATCTTGTGTTATTCTAAACTTTGTGTCTAATCCTCTTTGGTATTGTAAATCCCCCCTTTTGGTTTATCCTTTCAAATACATAAAGGGTTAATGATTTATTATTGTTATTCTTAGTCTGTATAAATGTATTTTCATTTCAGGCTAAACCATTTTGTCAACTTATTTCTACTTGTAACATTTTTGGCTTAAATTATATTCTGTTATATAGTGTTTTGAACCTGGAACTTTTACTTATTGTTTGCAGCTGCCCTGGGATCCTTTTCTATACCTTTGGGGTGGGGCCGTTTTCAGGGAATAGGTTAGTTCTCCCTGGGGTTGGTCCAACCGAGCACCTTTCCACACCTTTCATCCCATAGGGGCGGGCGCAATAGGAAGGCAAAAAAGCTCTCAAATAGCCTTTATTTTTTAATATAATCAGCTTCACAACACCCAACATGGAGGGGGTAGTAATAAAATTGCATTGCAATGCAAACAAAAGAAAAGAAATAATATTTTATAAAACAAAGGCTTTCAAAATAAATACAGCAAACTCTTGATTATTCATGCATAGATTATCCAGTTTGTGGATTATTAATGCATTTTTTAAGCTCCAACACATGAGGCCCTGAAAGCATGTGAACTGAGTTGACAAATTTAATTTATATCGAACAAACCAGGAGAAGTTTGGAAATAAGAAAAAAAGAACGCCTGAGGAATGTAAAACTAATGCAAACAGAAAAATCAGCAGTAGCACATCAATGCTGGACAGAAAATCACCACATTAATAAGGATATAAAGTTACTAAAGCATGTCAAGAAACCATCAGAACTAAATGCATGGGAAAGAATTTTCATCATATAGAACGAAAAGTGTGTCATAAATTTTGAAATCCCGACAGCAGAGGACTTTATTAGACTTACCACCAGGAATGGGAGGGCAGCATCAAGCAGCCTAAGTACTTACACTACCAACCATGATCGCCAGAACGGTCAGTCGACTGTCAGCCGAAGATGGGAGTAATACTTCCAAAACTAGTCCGATTTTATAAATTGACGTAAGTGGAATTAAAAAATCTTTTTATTTTAGACTTTTCTCAAGACATGTTCAATTTGTTTACTTTACTACATGTTGCTCTGGTAAGATGGCCATGGCTTTAAGTTTTCAAGTGGGAAGGCACAGTGACATCAAGGCAGGTGGCCAAACACTGGTACATGCAACAGCCTTCGTACAATCTTAACATGGTTCCTAAACATGTGAAATGAGCCTTATGTTCTACTTATATAAAGAAATATATACGTTACCTATCCAAATTATTTTCTGTGAGATCTTCCCAATGTGGGGAGGGTATGTCCACTGGCAACAGGTTACGTTCTGGTTCTGGAAGAGGTGGCTCTGCATCTCGCTGGAACATGGGAGGTGGTGCCACAATTCGACCATCTAACACATTCTCTATGGTAATTTCCACAGATCGAGTTGCTCGTAGATCTTCTATTACAGTTGTTAGAGCAAGATGAGGAAACAGTTGCTGAACCTGTGAATACAAACAGGTTTGTTATAAATGTCACAAAGGTTTAATATTATCCATCACCAGTGTGCCCATTCTTTGCACAAGTTCTAGTGATGCTTCTTTTTTTAAAGAGAGATGCATTCAGTAACTGTTTAAGGATATTTGTTTATTTATTCTGGTAGAATTAAGGCTATTAGGCCTTCTCTTCCATTCTAACAGACAATGAAAACAATGCAAATCTTACAAATAAAACAAAGAGAATATACATTTTACAGCAAAGAGATGATGGTACTTATGCTAGTGTGAAATAACTTAAATGATAAAATCAGATGAACTTAAAACGACCGAGACTAGAATAAAAAAATTGTGATTAGATATTTTCCCCCCTCACCTGTCTTGCCATGGCGTCCAACTGTGATGTTTGTGCAGGTTGTGGCTGATCTGATCGCAGTAGCTGGGTGTGTGTCACTTCAACTGAGAAGCTAGGTAACCATGACACATAACGTGAACCTAAAAACCACCCAAAAGTAAATAAAATACAGTACACTCCCGACTGCCCGGCTTGTAACTGTCCGGGATCCGTACTATCTGGCCTAGCTAAAAAGCAATAGTAATTCTCTGTAATAAAATGAAGAATAGTTTACATTCGCCAAGGCATCTGCTTGTATAAGTTGACATTGCATTGCATAAGAGGGCTAAAAGGGAGAAGCAATCATCTATCTATTAAGGACTTAAAAAATAAAAACTCTCAGTTATGAATATTCCATCTTAGGCCTACTTTTTCATATTTGTGAAATAATTAATCAAGGAACAGTAATTTAACAAGTTTCAAAAATTTCTATAAGAATTATGCCTGTTTTATTTTAAAAGGGAATGTATTTATATTGTATGAGGAGCATCGTTTCAAAACGTATTAAGTGCACTCTTGGTCAAAATACAGTTTGATACGATTTCGCCCTATTTCTTAAGCGCTCTTTAACGCTATCAATTGAGAATGGAACATTTAATGTTCTATCCCGTGTTAATTCACTGTCAAAGTTGACGTATCGGATCAAATCGTATTATGTGCACGGGAATGAACGGTTCAAAGCGTATTATGTACAACTTTATTTTAGTGCACTTAATACGTTTTGAAACGATGCTCCTCATATATAAATGCTTTTAAATTTCCTGCAATTAAGTTAGACATTATAAAATTTATCTTAAAATGTGTACAGTATTTTTATTCTTGAACTTCTATGAATAAAAGTGGATTTTGGTATTAAAAAAAAAGGTATTAATGGTGTGGTGAGGTACAATATAGAACTATGGCCTACTTGGCTTTTCTATTATCAGGGTTGCCTTTCTGTCATATTAGGTTGGATAGGTAGGAGTCTAATGTATGTAGTATTCAAACAATCTTGGGCAGGCCATGGGTTTTTAATAATTCTCCCATCTACACTCCCCACAAGGAATGTGTCTAATCTGTTATTAACTATTAGGACTTTTATCAAACTAACAAGACACAACTAACTTTACAAGTTGACCAGACACTAGTAGTCCACGTATAACATTTATACCAGGTATGTAAACAGCCAAACAAAAAAGTGTTTCTAAAAAACCGTACATATCTGTAACTCAATATCACCAATGTAAACAGCCAAATTTAAACTTTACATAAACAGAAAACAGATTAAAAGAAAAGCCTGCATTGTTCTGAAATAGTGTTTGCCATATGAAAAAAGTTATGTGTGTCGATGACAATCAATATTTTAATGCACCTATTTCGGATAAAGAAGTTCAGAATATGAGCAAACATAATTTAGTCTTAAAAAAAGACCAAGCAGAAGTCACTCACTGCACACAGTACTGGAAATAAAACAAGGTACAGTATACCACCAAGTGTAGTTGACTCAAAGTTGTCTAGTGATATGGTAAGTAGAGCAATACAAAATTTAAATAAATGGTTTGAACTTTTCTCGGTGAATACTATGTAAAAGTTCTTCATGGGCTAAGAGCCGAGTCGAGGTTTTAAGAGATTCCAAGATCCTTGACATGACGAACAGGTATATGAACCTGCTGGTTAAAGAGGCTATTGAAATCAATCTCAGTAGCAACGCTATCAACAGAGACAAAGGCCTTCCTCTCAGTGAGGCTTGGAAACCTGCCCTCAACATCTTAAACATAACCTACATAACCTGTGTTTCCTCGTGACGTCTGCCTTCTCCTCTGACTAGGCGAATTTTCAACAAATCTTTTCTGACGCCGCCATTGGCTGGAACTCACCAACTGCTCCGGCCTATATATACAGGCCCTTCCACCTTCTCTCTCTACCAGTTTCCCAGAAGATGGACTCAGAGATGGAGTCCGGAAGCTCGGAGTTTTTTAAAACCTCGACTCGGCTGTTAGCCCGTGAAGAACTTTTACAAAATACAAAATTACATTGATATCAATATAAATATTAGATGGAAATTTACAGTGAAGTGTTGATATCTGTAGTAAGATTGAGATCGGAAATATACACACTAAACTTCACTAAAAGGTATATTTACCCAGGATGATCATTTCAGCGGGTCTTCCCGCCATCATCAGCTGATTCCGACTGGCCCTCTAGCGGCGGGTGAATGAACTTGATCATCCTGGGTAAATATACCTTTTAGTGAAGTTTAGTGCGTATATTTCCGATCTCAATCTTACTACAGTTACATTGATATTACTTAATTACTGTTCCTTTGCCATTGCCCCCCCCCCAAAAAAAACCTACAAGGTGCAGTACAACAATCATGAACACAGTACCCATTTTGGATATAGAGTGATTCATGAATACAAACTCTATATTATGTTGAAATAAAATAATTACAGTCAAACTTGGATAATTAAAATTTTTTAAATTTGAAATAGTGAATAATACGTACTCTTAGCATGGTCCCTTGACATCCCTGTACAAACCAACACAACTTTTCTAATTTTAAATCATTATTAATTTAATTTTTCTTTGCTAGTCCCTTCAGCTTCGAATTATCCAAGTTGGAATGTATTATGTTCCTTGCTTATAACACTAAAGACAAAATTAAAAGTGAAATAGCATGTATTTATTCGTAGTTACATAATTATGTCTTTGCACATCTAATTACTGTGCACAAATACATAGGAGCATGGAGGAAATATAGTGAAAAGCAAAGCTCGATGCTGTACCATGTGTATGATGTCACAGTGCAGCATTATACTTGATATCTCCGCAACTACACAACAGACAATTAGGATAAACATAATTGTTGTTATAATTCACTAAGAAATAATATCACACTTACTTACTTACTCAATGGCAATACACATTTCCTCAACAAGCTAAAGGAATATTATCTACTTTATGGAACCAAAGGTTCATTGCCATGCTTACCTGAGCCCGCCATACAACCCTATTCTGTGCTAACTCCATCCAATCATTCCTCGCAAATCCTACTTCCCTTAAATCTATCCTAATATTGTCCTCCCACCTACATCTAGGTCTTCCAAGTTGTCATTTTCCTTCGGGTCTCCCAGTCAATACTTTTGAGATGTCTTTCCTCCCCCATGCCTGCAACATGTTCAGCCCATTTCATCCTCCATGGTTTATTGAATGAAAATTTTAATTTTACCATAGACTGCTCCTGTGAAAGTCTCTCCATTGGTTAAGGCATTATTTTACCTAACTTCATTGGGGTGAAGCTCTAGCAATCTTTCTAAAGTAAACTACTCTCTTCTGGTTGACAATTTTGCTTGGAGAGGTTATGTCTTTTCATGCTCCATTTACTCTAATGCTAATAATATAAAATGGGAACAATTATTCCACACAATATGCTGTTCAAATCCTTCTCTCAACTTAACACTCTTATAGAGTATTAACAATATTTACCATCAAAATGGAAGAAATGGTTTGATGGTCTTCGATTTGCTGCTTGATTGTCTCCTTGATTCTCTCCAGTCAAGATATTGTGCTCCAAATGATTTGAAGCATCCATACCAGCTGGGCTCTGGATACTGAGTACCATTCTACATGTTGGGCATGAAGTGTCCTGTTCCAGCCAGGATTGCAAGCACGAGCTATAAACAGGATAAGTAAGGATCATGTACTGCTATTTCTGTAGCAAATCCCCTTTTCTTTTTATCCATGCAACAAAAATTAATCTTGGTAATGCAGTAAAAACCAGTTATACTGAAGATCAAGATTTAAAAAAAATGAAATGCATTTGAATTTATGAGACAAGTGGCACGAGCTCTATACGTACTGGGTAATGGGTTTACGACCATTGAAAATCTACTCACTTGTGAAAGAGATGAGTACAGGGCAGCTTTCTTGCTGTTTCCATCTTTTCCCAACAAATGGCGCAGTTATCAGAATTGTCTGCCAGTTCTTCAGTAGAAGCCATTGGATAACTGAAATGTAAATTTAAATCTTACTGACATTCAATTTTTTTATTAAGAATTGTAATGTTAGGCCATAATGATATGGAATTCCTGCTAAGACCAATACTGATAATAAAAGATTTTTGAAATATCATGATGGTTATTTTAAAGAGGTAGTAAAAATTTAGTTAATACATCAAAGAAAAACAGCAAATGTCTTTCAACTATTGAAATTCACATTTGTAGGCAAGTCTCTGACTGTAATTTCTCTTTAAAGATTGTGGATATGTGATAACTACTGTCTGGCGGCGAGCTGAAGGCCGAGCTAGCGTTCCCCCACTACCTTACCATGCGCTAGCATTTACTGTCTATGTCTTTCCCGCACTATGCCACCGGCTCGGCCTTCCGCTCACCGCTAGACAGTACAGATTGAATTTCCATGCACTATCAATTCTAGAGTGAAAGAGAAAAAGCAAATAAGTAAAAATGCCCTAGTTTCAGGAAAGACACAAAACAATTTATTTCCACAGTATTGTAACACTATTTAGATCAGCCCACCCAGATATTTTTACATAGTATAAGATACTGTGTAAAAATATCTGGTGGACTGAACTTAAAATTGTAACAATGCTGTGCAAATAAATTGTTACTTGTCTCTCCTAAAACTTTGGTATATTGACTTAATCGCTTTTTCCCTATCACTCTAGAATTCTTAAAATATGCACAACATACTACTAACAGCCATTCCAAATGGGGACGCCACAATTTGTTTACGCTTCACAGTTCATCGCAGAACATGCAAATTCACAAAAGAATTATGTACTGCATACTGTGTACAAATACTACAGACTTAAAGCATACTGACATTAGATATTTTACTGCATTTTTCTAATAATAATTTTAGTCTCAGAACAGAACCTTGGGGGAGGGATTTAAACAGGCCATGTAACATTGTATTGAAATTTAGCCTGAGGCCTGTACATAAAAGTAGGGTGTTTAGAATTCCAGAATGACATGCGAGGAATTCTCAGGTAGAAAGATTGCAAGCCATTAGATCTTTTCTTAGGGTACTGTAAGAACAGGAAAATTAAACTCTTAAAGAGGTGACATGTATAAAATGCTGAATAATGAATTTTATTACGAAATATGGACTAAAACTAGAAAAATTAACATAATATGCAAGAAAAACTTCAAACCTATTAAACCTAAAACCCTACAAACATGCACTATGCATGAAATTGTCCATAAAAAGCCAAAACTTGCAAATATGCAAGAAAAAAGTATACCGTATTTTACGGACCATAAGATGCACGTTTTTACTTTGAAAGTTGGGTGCGTCTAATGGTCCGAAGTACATTTAAAAAACTAAATTTTGGTAAATATTGCCGGAATACCATAGTGATAAACAAGGTGTTGTAAACGATAAGATAGTTACAAATTTTGGCACAGATTGCACATCAGTGCACTTGTCACAATTGCAAAATGAGGGTAGCTGAAAACCAGGTACACAATGCCAAAAGAAAGGAATGTTGAGTTCTTTTATACGAAAGGAGTTGTCTCTACAGGGTGGTTTAAATGAAGGCAATGACCTCTAAACAGCCTTGTCCCATTACACTTACCTATGCTGAGTTGAGGGTTGGAGGGTGTATAAGTATTTTCAGTCTTTCATGTTAAAATTTATGCGTTGTGTCATGTACAGAAGAGATTTTCGTACAATGCAGGTTTTAAGTTAGAAGAGATTTACAGTGATTCCATTGTACAAAACTATAATTTGTTTATGCAATGAAGTATATTATTCCTGTTTCGTTTAGAATCGCATTAAATTTATTTTCCTTTAAATTTTCATTCTAAAATCAAGGTGCGTCTTATGGTGTGGAGTGCTTTATAGTCCATAAAATATGGTACTTATTTAGAATCAGTAAGCCATGAAAAGGATTTTTAGGAAGTATGAGAACTGTAATAATTTTATATAAAAACATCCATTTGCAAGGAAATCCTGCCTTCAGCGATAATAATAATTAAAGTAGGGCATAGCAAAACCTATATAGATATATAAGCTTTGATGAATGTCCGTTGGATGTTACATGATAATATTATAGGAGAAAAATTCCTCCATGAGGTAGACCATTAGGGCAATCAGTCGTAGGAGAGAGGTTCCATCTGGCGCTGTGAATTGAACTCCGGCTTTGCTCAGTTGGTAGAGCATTGGCGCGAATAGCCAAAGGTTCAAGTCCCAGTGTCGGAGGAATTTTTCTCCTATAATATTATCATAGCAAAACCTATCTTCTTGGCCCAGTTTGGGAGTTACATCATTGCCCGAGACCTCTGATTAATGTAAATGTAATTATTTCATATCATGGCATCAGTTTACTCATTTAGGTATAATTCTCAGCTTAAACAACAAAATAATCATGTCTTTGTTTTAATACAAGATGTGACTTCAGCTGAGAGTTCCTCACTTGAACAGTATTTGGGGGAGGGAGACTGACACAATATAAAAAAAATAGTGATAGGGTAGAATGACATAAATACAATATTTACATGTGATAGGATTCTGGTAAGGAATGGATAACAGAATGTAGCTCAAAGGGAAGACACTCAGTGGGATGCCAAAGATTACATTGGAAAGAAGAACTTCGAGACAGAACAGATCCTTAAAGGAGAAGAAGAAGTACTTACTTTTGTTCCATATGGTTCAGAACCCAGAGGTAGTTGCGATGCTTCTTAATGCGTCGTTGAATCTCATGACAAAGAAACCTGAGCTGCATACAGATGACTAAAGAAGCCATGGACAGGAAGATGTTGCTCCACAGCAGCATATGAAGATGGTGAACCAAATCGATAAGAAGTGCTGCCAACTCGAACACCAACTCAGTGTAGTATGCAACAGGACCACGTTTTTCCCAAACTCTGCCTCCGCTGCCTCCCCCATGACGCATGTCGTACAAGTGTAATGCATAGCGAAGAATCACATGCAATGTCTGTACACTCAATTGGATGCACTGGAATAAAATTCAAACATTACTATTATGTACCCTTTCACTCTCGTGCTTCTGCTTTTTGCTTTCTATGAGGGTGATTTGAAAAGTAATAGTAAACTAATTTTTGTGAAGTATATATTTTAATTACAGACACAAACAAGATTCCATTTTACAACATAATCACCCTCCTTTTTGATACATGTCTCACACCACTGCATAACTTTTCATTCCATCAGAATAAAGAAGTTATTTTGTTCAACCAGACTATAATATGCTTATTATGTGTGATGTAACGGTATCAAAATGATATCCATTTCAGAACAGATTTTCATTATAATACAGGTGTAATATCAATTAATATTAAACACGGAATGATCTCGAAACATTCAAAGCAGCAAATGAAACTGGGTAATTAAACAACCTGTATTTCAAATAAAATCAATTCTGTTAGTCTTAATTTTAATTTTGTACTAAATTGAGTTTATTTTCTGTGTTTTAATAGGTGTTATTTGAAGAGTTTAAGCGTCAAGACAAGCCATGCAGCCTATCATCTATCAGAAATGACAAGAATTATAACAGCTGATGGCAAGAGTAGTCTGCTTTATCAATTATGAGCTATTCTAAAAAACTCCGTGGCGCTACATTCCTGGAGGGATTTGGCATACCACTCAACCGCTGCGTCATCTACCACAGGCAGATGGCAGGATTGGGGGGCATGTGGTCAGCATGCTGCACCCATGGCCATTAATTGTGGTTTTCTATGAGCTATTCTAAAAACCCAAAATTTAAACATTTAATTGTGGTCAAACAAAAACATTTGTATGAAACTCGCCTATAATAGTAATTAAGACACTCGTATGAAAATTATGAAAATCACTTTGGGTTTCATAAAGTATACTAGCACAGTATAAGTATTAATACAGTAAGGAAACTGTGTGTTAAAAGTCCTATGACAACTTGTTAGCTGGGCGACACTAGCGCTCCATGCGGCGGTTGAGTAAAACTGCATTCTCACCATATAAAATAACTTGGGGAAAATGCATAAACACATAACAAAATATGTTATAATAAGAGAAAAAAATCTTCTTTCAAAACTGAATTTTAAATTTAAGAAACAATGAAGCATGTATTATATTTTAGTTAAGATCAGGCACAATTTTTAAATGCCACTTACCTGTAACTTGCACTGCAGTTCCTAGGGCTATTCTTATTACAAGTTTTAATAACTTCAAGATGATTCTTGGAAAACCAATTATAACTCATTTTTATTTTTAAAAGTAGCCTAATATTACATTAGAATAGAAATGTCACCATTTTACAAAAATAATACAATATTACATAAGATACAATACAAAATTTAAATAAAAATATAGGTTTCTATCAATATTTCTCAATTTCTAATACTCCAAAACTGCTTTTAGTATACAGTCGGTACAGCAGTTTTAATTAAAGAGTTCTTATTGGAATTCATAAACTGGCTGTTTTCGAAGTGTTCCAAACATAGGCGGCAATTTACATTTAAATATTTTACAGTTTTTGTTAGTAGGTCTTCTCGCCGACCATTGATGACCCATTTTTTACACCTGAAATCATTACAACAATTGAAGGTAGATCGAAGCCGTAAGATACAGAAACAAAATACAATCTCAACAATGAAGTTGAGGACGAGCAGTGTGACAAACCTATATTCAAAGGTCACTCTTTAATATAATTTATAACTTAAACGTTGATTTTAAAGGTGGGAAAAACCTTGGACTAGATACGCTTCTTAACAGTAGCCTATTTTAGGTAAGCCTATTGCTTGCCTAGGTTTGGATAATGATGTCATGTTAGTTTACTGTCGCAAACACCTTAATGGCACATGTATCCGAGAATTTATGATGTAAGATTATGTTTTCGTCATCTTTACGCCTACATCGTGTTCGAGAAAATAAATATCGTACCGCCTGTAAAATCGGCTATGTGCACTTTTTTACGAAATTGAGTTATGTGCACTGATATTCCTTAGCATTGATCCTTACAACCGGGCATGTGGATCTTTGATTGTCAGGTTTGTGCAAGCAAAGAAAGAAAATCGGCTACATGCTGCAAAATGGCCATGTGCATTAGAGCTCACATAGCCATTCTTGACTGCCAACACGGCACACATGTTTGTATACATAACCGGCCCTGACATATACATTACAATGCACATAGGAAATAAGCTGCACCGCAGCAAATATTGTGTTATCTTAAGCGATCACAATACGACATCCTAAATATTGTTATCTTTAACCGTGATATAGACTGCTGGTTTGTTAGAAATTACAACATAATTAAAGATAAAAATATTACATTAAAGTAAATGTAAACATAACCACACCAGAACATGTGTCAAGAGTAAGCCAGCAGGCATACAATAAATATTACGTATTTTTCTTCTTACCTTTCTGGATCTTTTGGGAAAGTGAAGAAATGCAATTCAGGATTTCTTCCTTTATTGTTACTGCAATTTATAGCAGAACAATAACATTCTTTCCAAACACGCATTGCTATAAAAATTCAAGACTCCTATTTATTTCCATTCTTCCCGCAGTAGTGATTGTAGTATTACTCAATGGCCGGTAGGATCGCATGGAATCTGCGCGCGCATGTCCGTATGGCAGAAAAACGGACTGAGTTTCCTTACTGTATTAATACGTATACTGTGATACTAGTGTCTTAATAAATGCCATTACAGGCTCGTGGCATAATGTGCTATTGTCGACCATTCACAAGAGGATATACTCCCAGGATACCCCAAATGAAACTGAGTTACGTAACCAACCATGTGACAAATACAATCTTCTGATATTTATTGTCTGATGATTATTGTCTGTTGGACATTACGTTATTGTCAGAGGTTCCATCTGGCTTAACTCAGTTAGTAATAGCAGCGGCACTGATAGCCGAAGATCCTGGGTTCGAATCCCATTGTCAGAGAAATTTTTCTCCTATAATATTCTCATGTAATGTATTACAGAGACCATCTGTGGTTCATGAATGCATATATCCATGTGATTTTGGTTTGAGATAGAAAATACTGTTATTAATTCAAAGACTAATATTGAAATTTTCACAGCATATTTCAACAATTTGTGTTGCATATTTTAACATTTTCATGGCATAATTGCATGCATATTTTGTCATTTGATTTCTGGGCCCAGTAAAAATGTTTATATACAAAAAAATTATAACGGGATGTATATAAAAGTACAAAAAATAGTTACTATGACACATTCTTCCTCTCATTCCTACACTCAAGAGAAACAAATCACAGAAAATAAGCACTTACCTCTGCTACCATGAAAGCAAACGTGTTGAGCCCACCAAAGAAGCCAACAGCAACACAGATAAGAAACATGAAGCCAGAGAGTACGAGAATACCAGCCAAGAGTCCCAATAGTCTGATGTGACTCCATCCTGGGGTAGTTGGCGAGAATGACAACTGCAAAGCACAGATTATATTTTCTGAGGATTTTATGAACACTGGTTTCTGCTGCTTTCATATTCATATTCATTAAAAACATCCAACAGATCACATAAAATTATGATATGGGACATGTCAAAATCAATTTGCAATTAATTGCCACCTACTAAAGTTTGTATCAGCAGCAATTTTTTTGTATGTGTATCTGTAATGAACACTATTGATATGCAAAATTTGAGGGTAGGTTTCGACATGACAACCTGTACGGTTCCCTTGTCAGACGAAACTTCTTTAATGTTAATAGTTCATAAACTCTGTCTTTGATTCGTTCAGAGGGAAGGCATTGAACGGTCATTGGCTAATCACTGCTTATGTCTATGTTCTACATAAGCCATGTTCAATTTTTTAAATTAATAATTTCTATAACTGATTAGAGCTACACCAGGTCTGTACAAAGGACATCATACATTCATCAGTTATTAACATGTGAGAAGAATTCTTTTTTTTAATTCAGCTGTATTTATAATTTTTTTTAGCACTGAGGCCATATCAGGAGTTCAGGATCTGTGTCTATAAGTAGGCCATGCAACTATTGATTGTTGACTATTTTCTATTGTTGGTGTATTTTATGTCAGTAAATTTCATTGATATTAATTGAAATGAATTTGGCACAGGATGAAATAGTGAGGATGAGTCATGGTAAGTAATTATCCAATTCGGCATTTGCCTTTATGACTGGGGAAATCATGAAAAAACCAATGTCAAATTGGCCGGCCACGAGATTTGAACCTGAGACCCGAATGCGAGTCCAAGATGTTACCATCTTTGTCATCTCGCTTGGTGAGAAGATATTATCTGCATACCTTGTGGAAAAAAGACAATTCACTACTCCCCATCTATCACCAATCAATACTATGCTGTGATAAAATCTAGATTGAACATAATATTAAATGAATTTCAGGAGTCAATCCATTGTGATGGATGTGAAATTTAGACATTTTTCACTACACTTTGTACAGTCTCCCTTTATACTGTTTTGCATGAATTTCATCAAATTTTTTATGTTAATATACCAACCCTTGGGAAATCCAACACAGGATTTTAAGTTTTTTCAAGGTCATATAATTGAGGAGGAAAATGTATTGTAATCTATGATGGGTGTGACCATGATTTGACATAGGTTTTTGACTTGGCTTTAACCCGGAATTCTCTGAATTGATTAGTTTCACTAATCATTTAATTTTTCCAAGTACAAGTACCAATCAACATACAGGAGGGGAGTAATAGATTTTACAAAAATAATTATTTTGGTACTGAAAATTTATTGTGACAATTGTGACAGGCAACAAGGAATTCGGCGATATTTTAGTCTGGTTAGAGAAATCAGTTCCGTAATTGATAATCCACGCTGTACCTTTTTTAATTTTTAATTTGTATATCGACATTGTTGAGAATCACTGTGACTTGAACTGTGACGAATAAGACAGAGTCAACTTAAAACTGAATTAATCTTTGATAAGATTTTCCTTATGTGCTGATATTAATTATATTTAAGTACAATAAATAAAACAGACAATTGCAAGCATGAATATGTAAAACCTATAAAACCGATTTTCTGAATATCTACACTTAAATTGATCTTAAAAATTTGTTTTATGACTTAATGGTTCTTTTGGCATTGGAATGAAAAACTCCAGGAATTCAACTGAATCTGGGAGTATAACGCAAGACCAACCAATATGTTAAATCATAAAAAATGAATGACACTTATACATTTAGTTACTTCTATGGGCAGAGTCATCATTCCATAGCTCATAAAGTTGCCTCTAAAACCCAATGCGGCTAGCTTGAACTTTAGGACCAGACTGCAGCGAATATGCACAGGACAGAGGAAGTACATCTGCACAGGGAACTGACACCTTTGGAGAGCTACTTGCATAGGGAATTGACACCTTCGGAGAGCTATAGCTATTACAGATATTGGCCATCTTAAATATTTACATAAAGTCTAAAAAGCACAGGTAGTGTGAAGTATGTGTAACTTACCAAAATTGATTTCCAATCATTAAATAGCTTATGAAGGATTCATTAGTACCAGTAACATTTTCCCCCTGCCTTTATCTTGATTAAACTTATACCTGAATTATTAGTAATAGTTCACAGATTAATTTTATATTCTATACTTACATATTCAAAACGATCTTTGCATAGTTGAGCCAACAGATGTAGAAATCCTAGCACGGAGAACCATGAGCACCAAAGTACCACTTCATCCATGTATTGTACATTAATCACACCAAAGATAAAGATGAATTTATAAAAGACAAAATTCCAAAATTTGTCTTTGATATGCTGTTGTTCTGACACTCTCAGTTCTCCGAAGACTAGTCGCTGAATAAACTTTCCTAGTAAAATGAGGCAACAGTAAGCCATGTTGATCAAAGTCTGAAAAGACAAAATGTTTCCAAAATAAATAATCAATGATTATGGTGACTTTCAGAATATGATAATGAAAATATGTGATACTTGAACAATGAATGACAAAATCATAAAAGAATTAGAAGTTTTACTTCCAGAAGTACTGGTATAACTGAGTACCGGTTCCATAAGGTTTACTGAAAATTAGGTAATTAATAGCTTGCACTAACTTATAAAGTTATAAAAGTATGATTCCAATTTAAAAATTTCTTCAGATCCTATATTGAAGTTAAAAAAAAATTCCATTTTTCTGAATTCTTCATACTTTTGTACTTCCTGTTTCATACATCACTATATCGTAAATTATTCTGTTACATGATTTTCTACACTTTTTGTTTTGGAAAAACAGCTCGTGTTTCCTACCTAGTTTTGTTAAACTTATTTACAAGATTACATACACACAGTGTTTCTGTGTGGGACCGGAAAACCAGGATATTTTCTTAAGAATTTTCTACCAACTTTTCCACAATCACCTTTCTAAAAATAAGTCAGTACCAAAACATTCTCTGATATAATGTAAGCTATGTTTATTTGGCACCATTCATTACCACAACTTTGAAACATCCACATGCAATAAAAAAAGTGAACCAGACTGACTGTCATATCACCCTGTGATTGACAGTTGGGATGTTAGTGCGGTGTGAGGAGACATGCTAACATCAGCTTTATTAGCCATGCAGGCATAGAAGAAATCCCCAGTTGAAAGATAATAATGCAATTGAGCTAGGTAGGATGACAGAAGCATAACTTCTGTGTGTAAACGCAAATTTTCTAAGAAGGTGCCAAGAATGTAGGCCTATAGTAATGGAGGGATAACACTTCCAGCACCTTTTATAATGAAGGTAAGCAAAATAATACATAGAATTTTTACACACAATACTGATATTCCACAAGATTAAACACACTCCTTCCTCCTACCAGGTGAGGAATGGCTGCGGACGCAGCAATAACCGTGCCAGGGAGCAAAGTTCTGAAGCTTACCCAGAATGCTAGTGACTGCTCTGTACATTCTACACACCACTCCTCCCCTCTACCAACACATTCTCATGTACAGCAGCCACATCTCGCACACAATACAACATGTTCCAAAAACATCCATCCAATTCAAAGAGCCAGCCCATAATTCAACCAAAGTTGTTGGAAGTAGGCTAACGGCATTTTTATTTCATAACTGTCTAACTACATGTCACATTAAAATGTCCTTATGTGCAACTTATTAGCATGTCTCAATATTTCAGTGGGATTGTAGCCCCCTCAGCCCCCTCCGTATATGCCCCTGCCTGGCACAAACCTAGAGCTACCTGTCAATTTAACATTCAGTATTTAAAATAAAATTTAAAACAAGAGCATTAATAAAGTTGAAATGCGCACAAAATGTGCAAAAGAGATTAAGAGTCTCTGCTGTATTCAGACAGGCTCCTTGTCCTTTTCATGCAGGTTTCCAGGTGGTATTGTCCACATTTCTGTCTGCACAGAGAGCAAAGGCAATCTTCCATTGCACGGTGGAACCCTGATTTCAAACATACTTTGTGGTGGAAGTCATGTACAGAAAAATGAGTAAGAACATGCTGTTGGGGTTGATCTATGAACTCCCATTTCCTATTTATCATCACTTCCGTGGCATAAAAGTATTGGTCTATCTCACTACGTTTCCTCTCTCTTTCTGTCAATAGTGTCTTGTAGCTGTTAGTTGTCGGAAGTTGGAGCAACACTCTTAGATCCTCTATGAGAAATGGTTCCCTTGTCAAGTCGTGTACACAAGTCTGGATGGGGTTGTTTTTTATACTCCGAGAAGATAAACGTCGAAGGCTTTCACCTTTCACGGCCAGAGTCTTGCAGTTCAAAAACTTCTTCCGGGTTGCTGGGCCGTGGTTTTGGCTTAAAACTGCCTGACGTTTCACCCGTTACAGCCCCCCTCTCTTCACCAGTGGTAGGGTATAAATAATGGACGAAGCTGTCAGAGACCTTACTTCGGCACCAACCATCGACTTGAGCACCTCCGAAGATGCCCGCCACAGTAACGGGCGAAACGTCAAGCAGTTTTAAGCCAAGACCACGGCCCAACAGCCCAAAAGAAGTTTTTGAACTCTGAGAAGACTTTTCAGATAAGAAGCTTTCACTTTTCTATAAGTTCAAGGTCCTTCTTTTTCAAGTATGTCCACATTATTTGTAGCCCAAACGCAAGCATTGGAATGATCTTGGCTGAGAACAGTTGAAGTGCTGTTTTTAATGATAACCTACTTACCGAAAGTAACTTATTTCATTTATCGCTCTGATTGCTGCAATGCCTTTTTCTTTTATAGCCTATGTCTGTTGAAACAAGTCCCTGTTGTTTGAAATGTGAGTCCCAGATATTTGTAATGGTTTGAAATTTGAAGCTTTTGTTGTTCACAAAAAACACAGTCTTGAGCTGATATTATCCCATCTTTTCTGAAAACCATTTACATAGTATTTTCTTTGTTTATGGAGAGTTCGTTACCTTCAGCCCAGGTTGTTAAGATGTTGAAGCTTGACTGGATCATTTGATGTTCCGCAGCATCCGTAGATGTCGTCAGCATACATGTAAACATGTGCTTGACTGTTTGCAGTTGCTAGCGTTTGTACAAGATCTGCTGAGCATTAGAATGCCAGTTGTTGGCAGCATTGTATAAAGCTAACTGAAATAACTACTCAGATGAAAGGGGAAAAGAGAAGATCAGGTCACCCCTTAAGCTCCTCCCACTCGACTCACTATCCCACCTGGGAAGGAGGGGTTTAGGGTGAGGAGTATTTTAAATAATGAGAGACATCTAGGTGTGAATGGTGGCACTACTAGCAGCATTGAAAATTTGGAAAAATTTAATTTTTTCCCCTTTCTCCTCTCTCCTCCACCCTTCCTATTTGGGGCCTATTCCTATCCTACAAATTTTCGCGATTCCAAAACGGGACCACTAGCATGATAGCAAGTAGTCTCAACTACTACACCATCATTGCGGTGTGAAGCGAGAATTCATCCAAGTTTAGAGAGCTACATGAAATAGCAGAGATTGATATTTCATATTAATTTTAATTGTGAAATATTAAGTTGGCTCTGAAAAGAGCAGTTTTGGTACAAAGGGTCATTTTGGTTTCATTAATCAACTCGTCTTGTGGGTGACTTACCATTTAAATCTAAAACTCTTCGCTGGACAATATCATAATACGTCCTCCTACATCATCTTTCGCTACTTTCATCCCAATACTTGTAGCGGTAGTAATATTACATAGTACTTTTCATGTGTGGCTTCAACCTGAAATATTTGTTAAGGCTGTTGAGGCATTCAATTAGTGCATGGGGAGATAGGTCATTCCCTGGTCATTAATTGGTAAAAGGGTTATTTTCATATTTTTCGTATTGTAGTAATTAGTGCATATGCTTTGGTACAAGGGTCAGGATGCATTAATATTAGCAGTGCGTTATAACAATAACCTGCAGTGCCGGCAGGAAAAGGTTGGTGGCTAGGGGAAGCAGGGTAAGCAAGCCATCGCCATAGCAATGCAACGGCCGCAGTGGGCAGAGCTTAAGGGGTGACCTGTTCTTCTCTTTTGCCGATGATAGATATGAGTCAGCCAATAACAGTGGGGGTTAACATCGTACAGCCTGCGGAAGATGAACTTAGCTTGCCGGTGGTTCTGAACTATACTATCGGCCTCAAACCTTCTACAATACAGATATTTCTAGCTTGGGCATTAGCAGTGTATAGTCCAGTAAGCTGTTATTATGCATTAGGTATACAGGCCTAACATGCATTTATATTTATATCTATATCCTTGAACTTCGCTCCACAGAGAACTTACAGTACGAGGATGGCTAACACAACAAAATAAAGGACAAATTAAATAGTAAAGCAGAATAATTAACCCTAGTTTCAAATATCTGACATATTGGGCATGATTAAAACAGGAGTTATTAAAAAGTTCAAGACAACATGAATCTATTACAATGTAAACTATCTAAAATGAAATCTAGATATTGTAAAGAACCCAAAAAATACTAACCCATATGCATAGAGGTTCCTGGATCATGTATGTCACCAGCTGATTAAGAAATCCCAGAGATTCATTTTGATGAAAGGTGGATGGGGAAGGTATAACACGTTCATCAACTTGCTCATTCCGACTTGGTTCTAAACTTGCATCCGAGGCTGTCGAATTAGCTTTCCAATTTGGATCTGTAGTCACTTGAATCGCATAATAAACCGAACAAGAGAGTAATAAAACACTGATTACTGTGTATGCCCGTAAACTGGGCAATGGCAATCTGTCAAGGAGAATAACTGGCATACTGAATCCGTCGTTCGTTATAAACCGCTCAAAAGAGAACCATATCAAACCATAATAATGTTATTATAAGCATTGCACAGTTATAAAATTAAAGCTCGACCAGCCGGCGATTCTATTTCAGTCCACACTCCCACAAGTCTTGAAATGTCTTCTGTTTTAAGGCCATTGCGGCCAGCATACCAAAGAAAATTGTACCATGTTACAAGTTAGCCAATCTTACGATACACATTCCCCTATACAATTCGAGGAAGATAGCCAACATACACGATATATCCCTACATTATGCCCAAGTACTTTCATATACCATATATAATTATATCTGAAAATCACATAACGAACGTTCTAGTATAATCAATAAAATTTGCGTGGCACGAGAATGGAGACGTCACTTAAATGTTTCACTTTTAGAAAACCTAAAAAAAGTCGTTCTCGAGCGTTCGATCAAATACACTAAAATGACGTATCCGCCCATGCTCTTTATCGATGGGAAGAGAAGGGGATATGATTGAGTTTTGGCCAAGGTGGCCAAGGCCGTCAGCTCTAGACTAGTATTACGAAATCTTTTTATGTCAAGGAACAGCAATTTTTTACATAGCACAAATAAATAATGTATAATACTTATGTTCAATGGACCATGCTCAAATTCGATGGATGGCATTTTACCATCATCACCACCACCACCACCACCATTATTATTATTATTATTATTTTTTATTATTATTTTTTATTATTATTATTATTATTATTATTATTATTATTATTATTATTATTATTATTATTATTGTTATTATTATTGTTAATATTATTATTGTTATTATTATTATTATTATTAAATTATTGCTATTATTATTGTCAACATCATCATCACCATTATCATTACAATTATTATTGTTATTATTACCGTATTATTATCATTATTATTTATGATAAAAAATATTAATTTGATAAAACTTTTTTACTTACATTCACTACTATTGTTCACGTTACCAAAAATTAGTAACGAGTGTCAGACTATCAGTAAATGATTTATTATTATGAACTAAATGTCAGATATTATATGGACAAATACAAACTGACAGACAATGAAGTGATAGGGCTCATGATAGGTGATAGGGATTCCATCACTAATTATTTTGTCAATTTTTTTAAAAATATTTGGCCTTGATAAACAGTTTAAAATGTACATAAAGTTACAAACTCTTAAATGTCCTATAAATATTGAGAAACCATTTATATGCTGAGCATCCCTCTTAGTTTGTAAAATCTTACTATTAGTATGGTATGAATTTTATATATTTGTTCATAGTTTGTGTGTTCAAAAGTGATTGTGTTAGATCAAACTGTTAATAATTTATTATTTTATTTTCTTCATTGTTTGATATACTTAATTGTATTGGCTACCCCTAAGTAGAGGAAGTTGTGGAAATAAATTCTATATTATTATTATTATTATTACTTCCTCTGCCCGTACCATAGGTATATAGGTAGAGGAAGTATTGTTTTCGACCCTAAAATTCGAAGTTGAGTTTTTAGCATATATACACGTTTCAAGGCCCCCTGAATCCAAAAATACTATTTTTGGAAACATGTCTGTGTGTGTGTCTGTCTGTGTGGAAGTTTGTGAACAGGCTAGCTCCGAAACGGAGAATCGTATGAAAACAAAATTTCGTATTTGGGTCAGGTACCTTCTGAAGATGTGATTCGAAGATTGGCGACAAATTTCTCTTATTTTTAAGGGGACTTTACATGAAGAAATTTTCGTTTTTCGCGATTTTCTCGAAAATGGCTCTAACGATTTTCTTTAAAATTTGCACATGTTTTCCTTTTACTGAGAGCTAAAACTTTTATTTGAAACTTTTTTTCGAAAAAATTCTCTGAGGGTAGTTACAAGCCACCCACTGTTCACCCACTGTTTGTAGTAAGTTTGTCTTGCGTGATGAACAACTGAATACGCGCTCTTCCACGGCCTCTTATTCTATATAAGAATGTGAAGTGAGAAAGATGTATTGTTGGCCCGGTATAGAGTAAAGAAGTATCTGAGGGAAATATTCGATAATTTCGGAAATTATTCTTTACGGCGGAAAGTTCAATAAACGTCTGCAGTCACTTGTTCTTTTTTTTAAGTTTGTTATATAGGCTAGCCTGCGCTTTTAGTCGCATCATTGAAAGAAGAGGTATTTATAGGATAATAATAGCGTAAAATTGTGTCTTGCGATTCTGTAAAAGGATATGTGAATACTGCTAACTTTTTTTTGGGGCAGAGGAAGTTATGTGACTTTCACATCAGATTTTTACTATTAGTAGAGATTGGATTTCTATGTAATTAGTAATTACATAATTTTACTCTTTACCTTTAGATTCTGGGAAAACATAAATATTCATAGTACACCATATGAAGATTATTTTACTGAAGTTTCATTTTATATGTTGTTACATATTTATAGGCATTTTAAATATTCTTGTATATATTACATGAAGTTACATAAATTCCTCAGGTTTTGTTGAATTTTCAAAAAGTTTTGTGGAAAAATGTTGCCTCCTTAATCATAATCTAAGGAAGAGTTAATATGCTAAGTATTAATATATATGTCAAGAATTTGTTATATTCTAATCTGTAAATAACTTATTTTGTAATTGATATCATATTTAACAATTAATTAATTATACATTTTTTTTAAAATGTTGTACTGTAGAATTACACTCTTAAATGCAATGTTGTTTTGGCATGAGTCAAAAATATAATTATGAAATTTATTATGTTACAATATAAAATATTAAAATATATAAATATGTTATAAAACTAACATTACTCCGATTTCTATATTGCTGGAACCACAATAGAAAATAACTGTATCAGAGATAAACCAAAATCAAAGACATGTTTTGGCCCGATTTTCAATTTGTGAATTTCATCACAAAATCTGTATAAACAAGAAATATCATCAATATGCATCTTTGAATTTATGGTGTAATCGGATAAGGCATAAAAACATAACACTGTTCATGACATTCCCTAATAGCATGCCTCTTTTTATCAAAAGTGATATGGTAACTGAGATAACTTATATCAATTTTTACACACCTGCTAAGAAACGTTTTGCTCAATAATAACCATGTTTCAGTATGTAAATGTAGAATTAGATGTAGATATCTCATTCTGTAGATCCTATGTTGAGCGAGGCTCAAGGATATAGAATATGTCAGATCAGAATAAACATGCATGTTATAGCAACAATACACAAAACTGCAAGCTAAAAAACTTATGCAAGCTGGAAATATTCATTCATATTGTAGAAGGTGTGAGTTATTAAAAAGTCCTTGAGAGATTTTTTGATATATTTGCATTTGTTTTTAATACACAATAATGTAATGTTTCTTGGAAGCTTATTGTAAATATGTTTTGCAGAATAATAAGCACCCTTCTGAAGAGTTTTAATGAATTAGCAAGATCGCCTTCAAAGTGCCAGCATGAAAACCAGCATAAAACCCAAAGAACATTGTTTCCAGAGTTTTAGCTCTACAGCATGTGATATGCCAAACTGAAGAAAACATTAATTTATATTGATAGCATGAGTTTCAATAAAACATTTCCCATAAATTTCATATGGTGTCTTCAGTCAGGACAGTCAAATCAATTTGTCGAGGATGAAAATAAATTGTGGGTCCAATGGTATAGGCAAGAAATTCATATCCAGCATAAATAAATTATTTTGTGTCCTTTGACATTTTCATATAAATGAATGTTCTCATTATATATTTAAAACAAAGGAAAAGAAGTAATAATAATAATAATAATAATAATAATAATAATAATAACAATAAAAATAATAACAACAACAATCATATTCATATTCATAACATGCAGACTGTACAATGCGATATGCAGTGCATGCTGCTTATTGTGATCACTTCAGGATGCAGCTAATCTGATAATATTAACCGATTGATAACAGTAGCCGAAGGAAGTAAATTAAGGTTATTTATTGATATATAAGATAATTCACTACAAAACAGAATTAAAAGCTATTTATTCATAAAATAATACGTAACTGTGAATCATTGAACTACTTATAGGCTAATACAGTAATAGACTGCAAGGAACTATTTTTCAACCAGTAACAAAGTTTTAATTGTTTTTACTTTCCTTTAGGAGTCCATTAACCAATACTCCATACTCAGTTACGAGTTACGAGTGTTCTTGGAAGTCTATAGTGATCTGTGTTGAACACCACATAGCAAAACATCTGACGCCTATCTGTTCAAGTCTTTTCATTTTACACTAGCCATCACTGCATGTTATCTCCGTAAAACAAAAGCTGCAGCTTAACCGTGGGATGAAACACGTTTCATTGCTTAAAAAAGAAAGTTAGACAATGCCACCCCCTCGAACTGGTCATCCTGTGAGCTGGAAACAATGCAGCTACTTCCAATACAACACAATACAGTTGAGTTAGAAACAAAACCCTTAAAACAAAATGTTGAATGATGTACAATACTTGGAAGTAAAGCCGTAAAAAAGGAAAATGTGATACCATAAACAGAATATTTGATCACAATAAACAGCATTTTTTCAATGTATCAGTATTAACCAGTACGGGACTTCAAAAAAGTGATAACATTACCCAACTGATAACATTAAGCGGCGTTCACTGTAGTAAGTTACTTGGTATAAATGTATTAACCTTCTTTCACCTCCAATAACCTGCAGCATACTTGTTGCGATAAAAAACGATCTGACCGCTCCTATCATAACAAAATGTATAGTCCTGATCACTTCCGAATATAGGTCACCCAGGCTCTTTGCTGGGTAGATGTAGATGTAGATATCTCGTCCTGTAGATCCTGTGTTGAGCGGGGCTCAAGGATATAGAACACGTCAGATCAAAAAATACATGCATGTTATAACAATAATATAGGTCTACAGAAACTGCAAGCTGTCAAATTTATCCAAGCTGGAAATATTCCTCCAAATTGTAGAAGGTGTGAGTTATTAAAAATTCCTTGACAGCTGTTTTGAAAGGTTTGATCTTTCTTTGAATACATAATAATTTAATGTTGTTTGGAAGCTTGTTATATATCTGTACTGCAGAATAATACGCACCCTTCTGAAAGAGTTTTAACGAGTTATTTGGTCTGTGTAGATCATTCATGTTTCTGGTAGTACGTCCATGTACACTAAAATTAGTTTGAAATTTATCAATATTATTCACTACAAAACACATAACAGAGTATATATACTCCCCTGTAAGAGTGAGGACTCTTAATTTTTCAAACAGCGGTTTACAAGATTCCCTTTTTTTCTTTCCACATATTATTCTTATTGCCCGCTTTTGAAATCTAAATATTTTCTCCCTATGGGTAGAGTTGCCCCAGAAAATGATCCCGTACCTCATTACCGAGTGAAAATATGCAAAATATACCATAAGTAATGCATCCTGTTTTAATATATTATTCAAAATTCTTAAAGCAAAGCATGCTGAACTCAGTTTTGGACTTATCATTTCTATGTGTGTTTTCCAGTCAAGATTTTGGTCAATTTGCAGTCCTAAAAATTTTACATTGCTAATTTCTTGTATGATTTGTGTTCCATAATTAATTTCAAGATTTGAGATACATCTGTTTTTTGTCCTAAATTGTATAAAATGGGTCTTATCAATATTAAGTGTCATTTTATTAGCTAGAAACCATGTGTTTAACTCGTGAAAAGCCTTTGTAGCTATTCTTGATAAATGTTCTTGTGACGTTCCTGTTACAAGTACACTAGTATCATCTGCGAAGAGCAATACCTTTGATTCGTCACTTAAGTTATAGGGCAAGTCATTAATGAAAATTAAAAAGAGCAAAGGTCCCAGTATTGATCCCTGAGGTACCCCATTCTTAACAATCCCTAGGTTAGATTCATTTCCATTTATTATTACCTTTTGAGTTCTATCAGAAAGATATGATTTGAACCACTTAAGTGTTAAATTATCGAACCCATAATGATCCAATTTTTGAAGTAATATTTCATGATTTATACAGTCAAATGCTTTAGCTAAGTCGCAGAAAATTCCCAGAGCATATTTCTTTTTATCTAACGCTTCCAATATTTCTGTAGTAAGTTGAAATGTAGCATTCTCAGTGGACATGCCACTTCTAAATCCAAACTGAGATGAAGTAAGAATGTCATTCAAATTAAGATAGTGTATTATGCGGTTGTACATGACTTTTTCAAAAACTTTTGAAAATGAGGTTAAGAGTGATATAGGTCTGTAATTTGATGGTAGATTTTTGTCACCTTTTTTAAAGAGGGGCTTAACAATAGCATGCTTAAGTCTTTCTGGAAATATTCCATTTTCTAATGAACAATTGCATATGTGACTAAGAGGTTTACTGAGTTCCGATGAGCAGCTTTTTAATAACTTATTACTTATCTCATCCCATCCAGACGAGCTTTTACTTTTGAGAGACTTGATTATATTTTCAATTTCTATGTGGGAAGTCAGGTTCAATTGAAATCTATGGTTCCAAACTGTAGATTTTGTTAGTAGGTCTACTGCCTTAATGTTAATATTATTTATAGGAATACATTTCTCTGCAATATTTATAAAGTGACTATTAAAAGCATTTGTAATGTCTGATAAATTGTCTAGTTTTATGTTTTGGTATATTAATGATGTACAATCATTGTTTCCCTTTGTTCTCCCCGTTTCGTTTTTTATTATATTCCATACAGTCTTAACTTTATTATTTGATTTATTAATTACTTGTAGATTTATCTTTCAAGTAGCAATTAATAACACTGTGAGAGCACTTTATGAATTTAATTTTGTCCAGTAGTTTCACACCCCAACAATAATTATGTACATAGTTTCCTCTTCCATTATCGGTATGTTCCCTATTTTGTCTTTGCCAAACGTTCCAGAATACGGCCTTATATGGCAGTTTTGTTGGCCGAAACGCTACCTCGAATTTTCCAAATGAAATTTTTGCATAGATGTTCCATCAACCCTTGCTTTACTGGATGTCCCTATTCAATCAGTTATTTCATTTTCCCGGTTGAGACTCCATTTTGAGAACTTCAGCCATAGAGAACACAATCACGGTAAGCAGCAATACCGATTTCCGTTAGCTAGTTGCTTGCTAGTTGCTATACGCTTCACGCTTGTCAATTTTTCCACGTTATTGATGTCGTGTCATATCCACATGTGAATATCGCGATTTGTTTACGACCGGCTAGTGTTGTCTAATATTATTTTCACTGAAGAAAATACTCATCTCTTGAATAAAAGAGCTGAATTAATCTACTGTCAGAAAAGAAAATGACAACCCTGAAAAGTGTTCTAAAGAAGTTTTATGTGGAGTATGTAAACAATACTCCTAAAAAACTGAAAATAATCGATGCCTATTTGCTTTATGTATTTTTTACTGCCGTTATACAGTTCATATATTGCTGCCTTGTGGGAACATTCCCATTTAATTCATTTTTGAGTGGGTTTATATCATGCGTCAGCTGTTTCGTTTTGGCAGGTGTGTATCTGTTTTTCTTTCGCTTATCACAATAATGAATGCTGAATATTTGCTTGTGTTACAGAGGTAGCCTTCTTATGTAACACACTATTGTGTATGTGCCAAAATCAAAGAGCGAGAGTTGTATGTAAATTATAATAATACCAAAGATCTGCATAATGATATAGGCTTCACAATTGTTTCCCTTGTTTTCCAGTGTGCCTGAGGTTACAAGTCAACCCTCAGAATAAGAACCAGTTCTATGGTATCAGTCCAGAACGAGGCTTTGCAGACTTCATATTTGCTCACATCATTCTTCACCTTGTTGTAATGAACTTCATCGGTTGAGTATTGTAAGTATTAAGCCTTGTTGGTTTACTAAACCTTTCCGTAGCCTACCTACTTTGTTTAGGTAGGTGTATGTGAAGGATTCTACATGCAAGGGAAAACGATAGGGATGCTACAATACACTGCATTCTGTTTTTTTTTTTTTTTTTTTAAGACAAAAAAGGGGAAAAAGAGAACAGGTCGCCCTTAAGCTCCACCCATGCCAGCACTGCAGCTCACTGTTATTTTCATCCTTGTACCAAAGCATATGCACCAATTACTACAATACAAAAATAACCCTTGTACGAAATCATCACCAGAGCCTTTTTAGTGTTACTCAGGACCCACAGAAGAAGAGGAGCAAAGAGTTTTAGATTTGAATGGTATGCCACCCACAAGATGAGAAGAGTTAATACAACCAAAACGACCCTTGTACCAATTAAATATTCCCTTGAACCAAAACAGCTCTTTTCAGAGCTAACTTAATATTTCACATTTACAAAATTATCAGTCTTCTCTATTTCATGTAGCTCTCTGAACTCGACTATATCAATTCTTGCTTCACACCGCAACGATCACTCGGCGTAGTAATTAAGACGACTGGCAATGATGTTAGTGGTCCCATGTTCAAATCCTGCTCGCATAAATTTGTAGGATAGAAATAAGTCCCAAATAGATACACAGGGTGAAGAGTAAGTCAGAGAATGGAAGAAGAGGAGAAGGAAGGACAAATTTAAATTTTTGCCCATTTTCAACATTGCAAGTAGTTCCACTAATGCCTATTAGATGTCTCTCCGGGGCCCATTTAGTGAGGGCAGAGCTTAAGGGGCGATCTGCTTTTCCTTTTTCCCCAAAAAGGCCATATTTAAGGTTGAAATGTTCTTTTGAACCTATAGAATTCATATGTAAACTATTTTGTTCCAAAAGTATGCAAAAAGAAGAAAAATTGTGAAGCGGACACTTATATAACTTAAAGTAGCTTCATTTATACTGGTTATTCGCAGAATTTGGCAAATGATCATGATATTAGGCAAGATGGGGAAGGCTGCTCTGAATCAATCTCATCGTGAAACAGGATAATATTGACGGTTATGGTGTTTTTTCAAGAGCTATCCTGTCATTAAACTGACCTAACTTGCCACAAACCTCGTACGGGTTACATATCTGCTACCTGCCACTAACCTTGCACTTGTTCTTCCTCCCTTAAATCAGTTGGCAGCAGTATGGCAACCAATGAGACATACAATCATAGGCAGCCAATCAGTGATTTGGGAAACAATCTGCAGGCCGTTTAACAACATCGAGCAGACTGTTATAGTAGACCCAAAGTGACTGATTGTGGTTTTGATGAAATCCCTAGAATGTATAATTATTAGTTAGTCAGTTATTAATTATTGTGTTCAGGCGTTGGTAGATATGTGCAACAAGATATATCTAAGCACAGGGCATTAAAAAAACTACTAAAAGAAGCAAAACTGTTATAGTAGACCCAAAGTGACTGATTGTGGTTTTGATGAAATCCCTAGAATGTATAATTATTAGTTAGTCAGTTATTAATTATTGTGTTCAGGCGTTGGTAGATATGTGCAACAAGATATATATAAGCACAGGGCATTAAAAAAACTACTAAAAGAAGCAAAACTTTACCCCATTTATAAATACAGTGATAAATCAGATTATGAGTGTTCTGCCCAAATGCAGGTGTAAACAATTAGGGTAGGTAATCTCTGAATATTAACTCACTGTCACATTGCATGTTACTGTTCGTAGTTCCACCATCTGAAGGTAGGATTGCATTATTGCATCACCATAGTCAGGAGAGGAATGTTTAATTATTTGCAGCCAATCTTGAGATTTTTAATTCTTGTTTTTGTATTCAGACACTGACTTATGGGCCTTTTCCATGAACCTAATTTTCCAGTTCTCATGTCAGAAATTTGCATTTGACTTAAGGTATTTTCCTACAAAGTGGTGTATCTAACCTATAGAAGAGGATTTAGCAACAAACTCAGTTTTGTTAAAAATTTGACTTACGGGTAGAAAACTGATTTTTTGCTGAAATAAACTGGTCCATACTTATGAGGTTTTTGAAATCAATTTCTGCTTTGTTGTAAATTCATGTTATTATTAAAAATGTTTAGATGGTACAGCAATTTCATAATTACAGGTGGGACATTCTGGCATATTATGAAAACTATTTTTGTTTATTACATATCATATATAATAAACTAGAATTGGTTCTTCACATTCTGTAAAGTTCACAATGCTTTCTCCTCCATACAACATGCAAAGCATTATTTAAAATTTATTTTAAATTTGTTTTTCAAAATCTATTACGGGTGAGGACATAATTTGGACAATGATTTTAATGATGTAAAAAAAAAACAGTTCATTTGCTGTTCTGCTATTACTGTTAGGGTCTTGATGTTATTGATGAAGATATGAGGGATTAAATACAAATTATAAACTGTTTCCAGACTGTCAGAACATTTATTTAACTCATCAATAATAATTTAATAAAACTGTCAACATTATGGGTGGGACAAAAAGTCACTGTTTATTATTTTACATAGTAATTAACCACACACATTTTTTAAAGTTAATGTTATACCAAATTGTACCTTAAGATGTTTTGTCAAATCAAAATGGACATAGCTGATTACTCTTGACTACTTGGTATTAAAGTGTTAAAATCATGCTAAAAATTGCAAAAAAAAAGTAACTACAACACAATAAATAAGTAAATTGACAGATTTTACACATGAAACAACTTCAAATACCCAAGTCCTTAATATTCACTGAATTTTATAACATCTCTCTTTGAGTTATTATAAGTTATAAGTAGGGCCCGGATTTTTATGTGCTAATAAACTTAAAAATATTTATTTTTTATGTGCTAAAAATGTTTAAAATATGTGCTAAAACTAAAAAAAAAAAAAAAAAAAAAAAAAAAAAAAAAAAAATCTGAAAAAGAAACAAAAACACCAGAATGTGTATTGAAACTCACCAATTGCAGTTAAAAATCAGATGTAAAATGCTGATTGGAGTTGCAGTGCGCAACAAATGTAATCTCCAGATTATGGATCACAAATCCTTGCCTATTATCCGAGAATAATGCCTTACATTGAGAAAAGGAACGTTCTACATCACACAATGTTAACCATGCATATTTGAAGAGGTGTACTTTATATCACTAACACACACACGATCAAGTTCACTTATGTTTTGGCCTTCCAAAACTTGAGCGACTTTGCGGAGGGTTTGGTTGCCACCATTTTTCTCAAACATACCTTTAAATTTTGTTGTTAGAACTTCTATTTTCAAACCTGAGATAGTGTTAAGTTGCCTTTCAACATATTGTATTTCTTTAACTGAACTATGTAATGTTGAGATTGGGTTCTGTTCTTCCCTGATAAGCAAATGCAAGTGATTCACTCTCACCTCATTGCAAGTGAAGCATTTGTGTTGAATTCATTCGAGATATAAATTTTTGGTGTAAAATGTTAAAAGAGAATGAGGAAAAGTACTAAAATATTTATTTATGGAGAATATATCGAAAATATTTATTCATATAACTTTTTCGTAAAACATATATTTTCATGTGAAATAAAATTTAGAATTTGCTGTTATCGGACCTTCACATGAGCATCAGGAAAAAAAATACATAAAAAATCCGGAAAAGTACTAAGATATGTATTTATGGAGAAAATATTTATTCACATAACTTTTTTTGTAAAATGTGTGTTTTTATGTGAAATAAAATTTGGAATTTGCGTTTGCTGGACCTCGATTTGGATATAAAACTTTGTTTTAGGAATGTATGCATCAGGAAAAAAAATATTTTTTTACATACAAATCCGGGCCCTAGTTATAAGTAATCTTCAGAGAATTTAACGAAAGTATATTCTAAGTGTGTGCTATCATTTGCACACGTTGTTGCCTACGCACTCCCTGTATGGTATTCTGGGTCAGAGTTTGAAGGGAGAAAGTTGTGTGTTTCACAACAGATTTTTAAGAAATATGCTATCTTATTTACACTTTGTTTGTTCACAGGTGTGCGTTGTGAAAGAGGAATTGAAATACAAGTTAAAAATCATTGATGTACTTGGGCATATAATGTACTACAGAAACTGATGTTTTTAATAAGTTGATTGAAATAAAATATTATTAGTTGGATATCCTGATTTATTGATGATTTATAGACCTGCATGGTAATATATTGTTTACTTTTTGTTCGGCCATATTATAATATACTTATGACATGTTGCATAACACAGGTCTTATTGACATAAATGCAACATAAGTTTCTTAATGACGTACACCATACATGGGCATTTACTGGTTCGCGAACCACTTGTGGTTCGTCACCTTCCCGCATAACACACAAGATGGCATTGCGGACATGCGGTGTACGTGGTAGATTATTCCCATGTACGAGTCATAATCTCTTTGCAAGCAGTGACGGGTCGCGACACAGTTCCAATTGAAAGGCGTTATGGCACATTCTAAGCCTTCGTTTAATGAAATAATTGCACACGTAAAAGAATAATTAAGAATACAAAATTGTTTGTATTATTTGTTTCTTGTAGTGTACATTATAAAGTGAAATTAGTGTTTCTCTAAGAATGAGCAACCGCCACTGCACTCATTGTCTGTTTGTGTCTCCATCTACCCGTTCTTTTCGAACTATGTGTAAGTTGACAAAAGTTTGCGGGTTGCGTGTCAATGGATAGGGGTTTGCCCATGTCTGACGTACACTAAAGTAAGGCTACACTGTTATTTTTCCATCTATTTATCATCATCATGCGGGACAATCTTCAAGCCTTGAAAGCAGCATTTCAGACTGCACAATGAACAACTGTATTTAAAATAAAAAATAATTTTTGTTCATGTTAATCTTAATAACCTAAACCGAGTTCATTTTGTATGTTTTAATGTGCGGTTATAACACCTAAGTGAAGCCCTGCTCTCTGCATACCTTTGTTGCCTACTGTCTATTGTAAAAGACGAGAACTAACTCTGCATACCTTTGTTGCCTACTGTCTATTGTAAAAAAGAGAACTAACATCTGTTCACCAAGATAGTTGTTTGTTTGATCAATTACAAGGCATTCAAACTTTAATTATGGCTGAACAAAAACAGTCGTACACAACTTACCTATTGTGGTAATTAAGAGGCTCGTATGAAACTTACTTGTTTCATAAACATACAGTCTTCATAAAATGTCATTATAGGCTTGTTGCATAATATACTATTAATAAAGTCATTGAGGACATTGAGCCCTTGGGGAGCAAAGAACTGTAGAATCACTTGTTAGTAAAGACCTTTACCTTTCTTAGTGTAGGTTGAGTAAGTAACATTTACTGTTACTTTTATATCCCAGGACCACACATCCCCATGGCTTTGTGAATTCTCTTGGGAACAAATATCCAAAGCATACTTTCCTCTGAATGTGTGAGGTATATCTTGACTTAAAATACAGAACTCTGCCTTGTCAATATATAAAAATTGACAGTATTGACAATGTGGAGTTTCTGCGTTTCAACACAAGGCCTATCAGTATATTTTATGAACATTATATGAGATACAGCTTTGTATCATGATGCAGATTTATGGCACTTCACTACTGGGAGAGAATTCCTTTTGAAAAATTATTTGTCATTTCATACGAAAATGCTTGTTCTTCTTAAAGTGACACTCGACCAAAAAACTGGGGAGAATTGGTCCTCCCTCCCCCCCCCCCCCATCCCACAAATATTGGATCCATAAAGGTGTTTACTACTAGAGCAGTGAGTGTTCTTGTAATCAAACTGCTGGTTAGTTACTAAGTGGATTTATTAAATGGCTGCGCACAACTGAAAGAAGGCAAGACTCCACTTTCTATTCTTACAGCACATGGAGCATCATAATCAGGGCCCAGATTCTGATGACATGTCATCTTTTAACTGGTACATCATGGGCGTTGCTCACGAACGCAGGTATTCTGATCATGACTCCTAGATTATAAAAATGGCAATTTTTAGTCATTTTTAGAACTCGTCATTATTTGGTCTTTTATTCCCACATTCCATATTTTTAATTTTAAAGTCATTATTGCTGTTTGCAATATAGAGTTTTTGAGCATTCACAGTAGAAGCCCAAAATAGTGTGATTCAAAATACCCCGGATTCGGATGTAACGCGGGGGAAATTATGTCCCCCAATAAAAAATACCGTAGGTTTATGAATACAATTTTTATTTTGGAAGTTGCTTTAAAACAGTAAAAAATTCTGCAGTACATTTTTTTTTTATCGTTAGACCCGCCCTCACCCGCTAGTTGACAATCACCAATGCCTTCCAAAGGATTTAGCAGAAGTAACAGGACATGGAATGAATAGTGTAGTTCTATAAGGATTTAAAAAATCTGCACCTGCCATAAATTCTTAAAACCTAGGAAAGTTAAAATATGATTTTAGTTTGAACCACGCAATTGGATTGTAAAGTCGGGAGTTCAGAATACAAAATGTGCCAGAAGTGGAAAGCATATTCAGTAGGATATAAACTGAAAATTACTGATCGTGTAAAAAATGCGGAAATGGGGACTCTGAATATTATACCTGAATGTAAAAGTGTATTTAACATTCTGTTGGTGGTCCTAAATCTTTCCACTTGGGTAAAAACTAATAAAAATCAAGAAAGAAGCTCCGTATTCTTCAGAGGGGAATCCTTCTACGACTAGCAGGAGCTTACAGAACAATGGCAACTGATACCTTAACCACAGTCCTTGGGGTCATACCACTGGATCTCCTTATAAGGCAAAGGGCAGCTACATTCTGGGTTAAAAAGGGATTACAGGCTTGCATGAGTTCATACTTGAGACTCGAGTTGAAACAAGGGATGTCAAGAATGTGATACTGGATGTGTGAATTATATTTTCATGAATGTAAACAAACGACTAGAACTGAGACATCTACAACTGTCCCAAGGTTTGATCCACTACATGTCGGGCCATGGACCGTATATGGTTTACTTAAAGGAAAAGGGTATTGTAGACTCTTAACGCATGCTCGTGTGGGGGAACAGGTACTCCTGAGCATGTGGTTTGGGAATGCCAAAACACTGCTCAGTTGAGGGAGTCCTTTCAGAGACTACTACAAGGTAGGCAAATAGGGAACATAATAAGAGACCCCTACTCGTGGAAGTTGTTGGATGAAGCAGCAAATTGTTTCCCAGAAAGCAAAAGAAGACTACATAAATAGCAGACATGAACAAAGGCAATAAGACACACAAGGACACATGACGACTAAAGATAAATTACAACTAAAAGACAAAATACACCTGGATATGACTTCGTGGTGCCAGGATGACCTACTAGTAGACGCCGATGCCTGAAGTCTGGCTTCCAGACTAAGGATTCCGGAGATGACTGGTACTCACCTGGTTGATGGTGAAATGGTGGTAAATATGCAGGAGTGTACTGCATCTTTGAAGGTATGGTATGCTTAGGTGCGACCTCCCATTCATCATCACAAATCCCCGGATTCGACATGTACTGTAGTTAGTGTATTATTAAGTTATTAATGTTATGTTTTGTTTTTCTCCTTCTTTCTAAACATATATTCTTTAGATTAAGTTCTAAACAGTTTAGATAAACTATGTAATTACAAATTAGCAAGTTGAAAATTGTAAAGTGCATGTAGAGGCCTCTCAGCGAAGTGCGAATTAGGATTGGACGGCACAAAAGGAGTTATTATGAGTAGGATTATGAAATATACTGATTATATATGGAACAAAGAAGAGGGTAACTTACTCAGAGCATGCCTTATGGAGCAAATTGAAATGGGGAACAAATACCAAAATTCAGAAAAACAAAAAACTGGTAGATTAGAGGACATAAAGTCCCAGCTTGAGAAATTAGGAATTGGCATGATGTGGGGAAAATGCTAAGCCGGGAGCCAGACATAAAAACAATTAGCAACATTTGCAACTGAAGCAAGCAAGGGACACCAGAAGACAAGAATGCTTAGAGATAATGAAAGATAAAATCTCGTTAGTTTTCTACGTACAAATGAAAGCGGACTGGGGAGAAAAGTATGTCAGTAGTTGCTCTCAAAATGAGATCGGGAGCTGGGCATGGTTCAGGTTAGGTATATGGAAATTACGATATAGTAGGAAGAACTTTGAGAAGGGTAAGTGCCCACTACGCAAAGGGCTTGAAAGTCCCCAACATATAATGTTAGAATGTATAGCAAATGAGAGATGGAGACAAAAGTATTTAGAGAAAGAGTTGAGGGATATGTATCCAACGTTCTCTACAACAGAGTAATGAACAATAGCAAAAAGATAGATGTAAGAAAGATGGGGAAACTATTATACAATATCAAAAAAGATTGGGAAACTATTATACAATATCAAAAAAGATTGGGAAACTATTATACAATATCAAAAAATATTGGGAACGGGCGATTGAAAGAGAGACGGTAGAAGAAGTAGGCCAAGAGTAACACCATAGAAGCTTCCTGACAGAGGTATACTAATAAAAAAAATTCCTTTAGGCAGGCCAACATGCTGAGGTAGATTTTGAAGTGCTTTTGTCTTTAGCCTTGGCATGACAAACCCACAATAATAACTGCAAAAAGAGAAAAGAGCACTTTTTCAAACATTCAAATCTCGCCTTATATGAGAGCTATCGAGAAACTGGTTATTCATTTGTAGAGTACTCATCAAGAGCTTTTCAGCGATACCCCACAAGACGTGGTTTCAAAAATTTCTAACTTCAATCCCCCCACCCCCACTCGTACCCCTAAACCCCCAAATAGTTGGTGTCACTGTGAACTCCATAGGGAGTACTCTAATTTATACAAAGTTTCCCTCTATATTTCATAGGGGCCTAGATATAAAGTTTTCAAAATTTCAACCCCCGACACCCCCCCCCTTGGGCAAATTTTGCTCATTAACGAACTTTTCAGAACTATTGGGCCTAGAAATAACATAATAAAATTTGGTTCAAATATCTTCAAAATTATGGCTGCTAGCGTGATATATATATATCACAATTTTTTTTTTTTTTTTGAACGGGCGGTGGTTTTGTTCTCAGGGAGGCATGAGACGTAAAGTTATGAAAGAATTTTTCGAAAATCATGACATTGTATCGATTGCAATAGGTAGATTTTTCTTCGAAATATACCTAAAAGTATGAAATACATAAGAAAAGAAAAATATAAAAGAACAAGTATATATGTTAAGAAAGAGTAAGGTAATACACATGAGCGATTTTAGAAGATAGTAAGAATGATAAACACAGACTTTGAACGGATTACAGTCTGCACACGCAGCATGGCCTACAAGAATGCAAGGTGTCAGCAAGGAAGGAGAAACAGGACGAGAGCATGCGACAGAGGACAAGCAGCGAATCGGAGGAATCAAATGACGAAAGCTCACAGAACACAGACGTCAGCAGCCGATTTACTGTCAATAGGATTCTTGAATTAACCAAAAAATTTCAATGTGAAAGATACGCGTTTTCCAGATTAACCGATAATAAGATACTTGAATTTATTAGAAAATATTTAGCCGTGTTTTATGTTGGAAATTTTATACATATTGATGGAATGTCAAAGGCATTCTGTGAACTTTGGCTAAAGAATGAAGGACTGCCAACACAGGATAGTCTATTTGAATTATACCTGTGGTTTGGTAAAGAACGAAGTCTGGATAACGATAAAATATTAGATGACCTAAGAACACTGGGGAAATATTTCAACAGTATCAGAGAAGAAAGACTCCACAAGAAAAGAGTAACAAGAAATGAAAGATAAGGACAGGCACTATTAATATTAATGTTATTTGTAGTGGGGCACTGGAGCAATACTTTGTAAGCAAAGTGGCCCTTTAGTTGATATATGTGTTGTTTTGTGAACCTCTGAATATTTAAATAAATGTAGAGGCCTCTGAAAGGAATCAAGGACAGGGGCTAATAAATATTAAAGTACTAAAAATAATCCAAAGATTGCAGATATTTCAGGAGGGGCTAAGCCCATGACTTAGTTCCTGTCAAATCTCCACATGGTACTGTCACATGCTTGGTGGAGTGACATATTAGGGCTTGTTTACTTCTCCTTTGAAAGTGAAAACATAATGGTTATTACAAAGAAAGTTTGAAACTGTTTTTTCGAAATTGTTTTATCATAGGTAATCCCACGAGAATTGATGAGTTTATCGATAGATTCGTGACTGCGCAGCAGGAGCGAATTTATCTGATGCAACTCGTCAACTCGAGTTGGATTTTTTAAGACTATTCCATGAATAAAATGTAACAGATTATATAAATAATAATTACTTTCGTGCTTTGTTGTATAAAAACAATACTAACAGTTGTGAGATCACAGCATACTGTGAATCAACCATCTATGAATCGATTTGAGCTACCGTGGTATAATCAGTGGTACCAATATTGCATATATAACATAGTTAACTTCATTCAGGTAAGCTAACAGCAGAACAGAATAAAAGCACTCGAACTGGCTTGCACTGAATCGAAATTGGATTCTTAATTAATGTACATTTATATTATTTCAATTTTCAAACAAGTTATGTTATATATAATCTGTTTTCGTGCCGTTTAGTGGCAGCATCTGACTATTAATCACTGCACACGGATACTCGCGTCTCCAGTAACGAGCAGACGGTTTTATCGCGAAAAACACCCTCCTCGCGATTCCTACAAGAATATTGCAAGATAAACGGCCGTGATTGGTCTATATCCGAGGAATTGCTAAATGTTATTGGTCAATATGAAACACTCGGCGTATGAGTTGAATAGTCCCTAAAATCTCTGGTATAATAAATTTTAGTAGTTGAAAGTTGTTTCATGCAATGCAGAAGTATTTAATTTGCAGGCCAATGAACTGCATTTAAAATACGGTAGAATTCTAACTGGATGTAGCTAAAACAAAATCTGACAGTAATAAGATCTGGGGATAATGGAGCAGGATACTTACGGGTAACACATGAAGGGCAATGAAATTACAATGCTTTTGCATAGCATTGGATTTACCACTTTTTATTCATTTTTTAAAATGTAGATGTTTGATAACGTTTAAGAGGGTTCAGAATTTTTTGAAGCTTTTCTTTGCTCCAGTTCCTTTGGAAACTTTGAGAACGTTGAAGCGGACCGTCTTACTCAAAGGTCTGCACTCACCAACTGTTACAACATCACCGATTTCAACGTCCCTGCAAAGAAATAAACAACCATTTTTTCTTTTGTTTGCAACATTTTTGTCCAACATATGACAAACCACAGCAACCTTATAACTACCCAAGTGTCTAGTCGGTTCCAGCATTTTCAGACGGTGATAGAGAAGATTTACTTAATTCCATCTCAACCCGTTAAAAAGTTAGATATTGTTTAACTGAGTCCTCATACAAGAAGAAACTATTTTACTTTATATTTATTTATTTATTTAGGTACGTTACATTATTCAATGATGGCATTGACCGCTGGTCATTTAATCATCGATCAATTGCTTACATACAAAATGTGCACTTTTCTTCTCTTGTTTGAATAGATATAATGTATGCATAACACACTAAGGCCCGTTATTACCACCTCCAGTAAAATATTTACGGCTACTTTTACGGTTACTTTACTGACAGTTCGATTTTACAATATCTGGTTAGGCGTTAACTGTTGGTAAAAATCTCTTAATTGGCAGTAATCTTTACTGTAGGAAAATGTACAAGTAAACTACTAACCGGAGGATTTTTTGAGGTTATACTTCTCACGAACTGAATTAAAATGGAGAGATGAAATTATTTAGCTGCTTTCGTATTGTCAGTGGTGATAAAGAACAATGCCAATATATGTAAAACAGATTTAAAAAGTATTGAAAACTAGATCAAAATATTATGAAAGTTTGGACAACCAATTATTTTACTTCCTCTACCCGTACATCAGATTATATTTGGGTTTTGCATCCTTTGGGGATGGGGTTAGAAAAGTGGTAACTTTTTTCATTTTTACAACCACTTTACTTGAGAAGGATTTTATTCTTCTTTATTTTTTAGGAAACAGCTTAACAACTTTTAGATTTTAACAGGAATTGTATAATAAGCGTAATATATAAAATATATAGCCTAGGCCTATATGTAATGTATTTTAATACGTTATGCTAAGAGCTAATAATTTCATTTGAAAACATCTCGTAATATATCCTGTAGTTATTAGCTACACATTTCATACACAAACTTATTAGGTTTTAGGTCTTGCCTCGCAAATTATGCGACCTTTTTAGGCTAAGACAACTGAATGCGCACTACTGCCCATACTGTGTACTGTATACTATAATTAAATTAAGAGGAAGTTATGTATTTCACAAGAGGTTTTTTCGATACGTCTTTTCGAGCATTTTTTTAATATCAGCCATAACCTCATCCATTGCAAAATCAATCTTAACAATGAAAACAGATGAAAGCTAATATACACAAGTGAGTAACGCTCGTACCAACTGCTATGACTTTTGTCTGATTGCGTTAACTGGAAGTAAACTTTAACTAGAAGATGATAAGAAGAAAGAAGCGTTTACTGAAACTTTACTCCGACCGTAAAATAAACTGTCAGTTAACATTTACTCCTACTTAACTGGACATCGTAAGAACGGGCCTAAGGCAAACTATATATAATAAAACTATACTACTTCTCTTAAAAAAAAAAAAAAAAAAATCCCTGTCAATTCAACCAGAAAAAGAACAGGGGTCTTACAAAACTAGATAAAACTAGGCATATTTGTTCCATTTGTAAGTCATTACACTAAATTTCAACTCTATCTCACTTTGTTATGGACATTCAAATTTGAGTTTTTTCATGTTTTGCTAGTCGGATGTAGCAACACAATGTGTGTGTTCATAGAAAACAATTTGTTTTGCTGTCAGAAAAAGTTTAGGTTACTTCATAATTTTCAGTAGACC
This sequence comes from Ectobius pallidus, assembly GCA_964059195.1. Lineage (NCBI taxonomy): Eukaryota > Metazoa > Arthropoda > Insecta > Blattodea > Ectobiidae > Ectobius > Ectobius pallidus. Next base: position 128,300,122 of record CAXKWD010000005.1, read on the forward strand.
GTCAGTTTCATCACTCAGCAGCAAAGAAGTTTAATTACTAATGCCCAGATGTTTATGACTTAAAAATCTTAAAAAACAACTTATAAAATTTATCTAAAATTGTGTTAAAATGTTGTGAAATAGTTTAACAATCGCCTACAATAAATGAAAATGATGATTTATGGGTAAAAAGATTAGCCTTAGCCCATGAACTTCTGTACCTGGCTAATATTACCGGGTTACTACTGAAATAAAATATCATTGAGTCATCTCTTTTAGAATAAAATGAAAAAAAAAAGTGCGGTCAGTGTTCACATGTCCTTAAATTTATAGCCTACAAGCAGGATTCTTGATGCAACGAGATCTGGAGGTGGGATTAAAAATAATGCAACCACTTCATTGCAACCGTTTCGGATCTAAACTGTTGTGAATGAAACCATTGTGAGAATATACCAGATTCGGTTGCCCACTGCTAGAACAATGGATTGTTGCGTTTCTACCGCCTGCAACTGATCAGAAGATGTTGCAGGGAGTCATGCAGGTACACGTGGATGCGAATGGAATAGAACATGTTGTAACTGATCAAAGGCTTAACTGTTTAACCAAATAAAAACCATGCCATCAGCAACATGAATTTCTTGTAAATTGATTCTTATACAATAAATTTAACAAAAAACTTTACTGTGGAAAATTCAAGTTCATGATGTATAAAATCACCTTAATACAAAATACTTCTGATTGTCCACTACTTATGGTCTCTAACTACTCTGAAAGAAGATGACATTATATAATACAGAAAACCAGGCCATAATAAAACCACAAAACAGTATGATATTAACATATATACCTGAAACATGGTGAGAGATGGACAGACATATTCCGATGTCTTTTCTCAAACCGATTATACTTCCTGATATAGTGCAGATAGTCACGTCTTATAACAATGGTCCTCTGCATCTTCATTTTCTGGACCACACCAGTTAGGATACGCCCTCTGATGGAGACATTTCCCGTAAAGGGACATTTCTTATCGATGTAGGTACCATCAATAGCCTATCATAAAAAAACATAACATCTGTAAGATTTAAACTCTTCTAACTGTCCCCATTTATTAAAAACAAGTTGTCAGACAATGCTATTAGCTTCAGAAGCTTCAGTAGACCGTCATTATCATCATTCAAGAACACAGGACAACCACATTGAACACAATGCACTTTAGGTTGAATTCAAATTTATATTATTAAAATAATAATAATAAAATAAATAAATAAAAAAGCATTGAAAAGCTTTGTGTGTTTCCATTCTGAATGTATAGATTATGGATTAGAGTTCGGCAACAGTCTGAGAGTGAAATCACGGTGCATGCATCCATCATGTAGCCTATTGGAACACAGCGCACGGCATGAAATGCAGAAGCACTTGAATGATTAGGCAACATAGTATTTATGTTAATTGAAATGGTTGACATTTAAACACTATTTGAACACTTTATAGACTTCACTTTCACTTACATTTTCGCAGAATGTATGTTTCACGGGCTTTGCCCACATTTTCAACTCCTAGTCAACTGTCAAATCCTGGCTTGGAGAATACTGATGTGCCCTCTGGTTTAGTTTTTATGAACATTTGATCAAGTTTTCCTCTTGCAGAATTTCAAAATTCATTAACCTATCTCCAAACTTTTTTATATAAATCTTTTCCCAAACTTCCAGATTGTTATGTTTTGGAGTGAATATCTGCTGAACGTATTATCACCACAGAGGAATATTCTAATGGATCCTTTGCTGACAAAATCTTGTGAAAAATGGAAACTATGAAAATATTCCTAAAAATGAATCAGTCTTAAGATTTTGCGAAGAAAGAAAGAAAGAAAAAAAAATTACAGTGAACGCCATTAATGTAATCGTGGATAATGTTATCAGTCGTGTAATGTTATCGCTTTTATGAAGTCCTGGACAGATTAATACTGATACACTGAAAAAATGCTGTTATTTTCCTTTTTGCAGCTTTATTTCCAAATACTGTACACCATCCAAAATTTCGTTTTTAAGGTTTTTGTTTCTAACTCAACTGTATTGTGTTGTATTGGCAATTGTGTTCCCAGCTCGTAGGATGACCAGTTCGAGGGGATGGCATTACTTAACTTTCTCTTTTAAGCAATAAAACATGTTTCACCCCACAGTTAAGCTGCTGCTTTTGATTTATGTAGATAACAGTGTTGACAGGCACTGATGGCTAGTGTAAAATGAAAAGACTTGAACAGAAAGGCATTAGATGTTTTGCTATGTGGTGTTCACCACAGATCGGTGTAGACTTCCAGAAATACTCATAATTAGTAACTGAATATGGAGTATTGGTTGAAAAAATAGTGAGTGGTTCAGTGATTCACAGTTGCAAATTTTTTTACAAATAAATATTTTCAATTGTTTTGTAGTGTATTATCTTTATGAATAAATAACCATTTAATTCCTTTGGTTACCGTTATCAGTCTGTTAATAATATCAGATTAGCTAAGTCCCGAAGTGATCACAATAAGTGGTGTGCACTGTATTGATGGAATTTGTTTTAAAAGTGAACTAATGTTAATTGCCTCTTGTGTTATTATATGAACACATGTTATTAGAAGATTCAAAAGTGAATTTTTTGTGGTTGCAGGATGCAGTTAAAAGGAGGTTCTACAAAAATTTGCTGAAATGAGAGCATAAAATTGTGACACTTCAACAATTAATTGTTATAGCCAAATTTGTTCATCTTTAGAGCAAGTAGTACACTGTTCTGGCTATATTTTGAGCCACAAGTTTCCTGAAGCTGTTGCTTTATAGAATAATACACTTGGGAAAATTATATATAAATGTTAATTTATAAATTATGTTAATGAATAATGGTAAGGTGTTTAATATATGACCAAAGAAAATAGTACATAATATTTTACATTGCATTAGAAAGTAATGTTAAAAGCAACTTAATGAGTCATATTTCATAACGATAGATTTTAAAGTTATCATGCATACAAAATTAAGTTTAACTAAGGTACCCATATTTCAATCAATAAATAAAATATATATCTGAAGCAATAAAATAATGTATCATGCAAGTGTTAGTCTCCATTTTTCACATAAAAAAATTTAAATATTATTTTTCATTCACATTAGTAGTACGTATAACCAACATGGTTTTACGGTTTATTTTAAACAATTTACACCACTTCCATTTCTCCTCCACTGTCCCACAATCTTTCAGTGCATGCAATTGCCCACCATGATAACTATAGTAAATTCAGGTTGTCTATTGTTCTTACTACTTTTATTATTGCTTGCTGCAAAGAATAATAAAAGTTGGTTGCAAATACAAATAAAATACAGATTTTATTTATTAATTTTTTAAATTTATTATTATTACTAAAACTTATGTGTATAATATTTTTTGTATGTCACAAAATTCTGGACTGGACCTTCGAAACTTCATATCCCCAGAGAAAAATTGCTTAGTAAAAAATGTCAGTGAAAAACTGAATACATTAGAGTCCTGCTAAACTAGATGCCCATTATCCTGGGAAGAACAACCAATAAATTTTGAATTTAAATAACAAAGATGTTTTGTTAATCCTACATCAGTTCGTAGGTTAAAAACTTAGGGCTACACAGTAGTTGGCCTATTATATAAATTTAAGTTACAAGAAAAACTGTATTTATTGGGGACACACACACACACACACACACACACTGATTTTTGTAGTTTTACCCACATAACTATACCCACTTGTACACTACAGTACATTAATTTTGAGGCAAATTCCATTTAATCTGGACTTTAGGGTATCTGGACAGTGTCTGATCACATCTAGTCCAGATCAGAAAGAGACCTGAATGTATTATTAATTTATACTAAATTCTGCTGAAGGTTTATTCTAAGATACCTGTGAACGACATGTGATGGTGAAATCAACTGCAGTAGGAACATACAGTATGTACACAATATTCGACAAGTTTACCCATAAACGTATATGGGAACTTAAGTAACCCATTACATGTATGCCTGAAAGTATGATGACTGTCAAGAAAATGATGAAATGATTCGAAATGCCACTGTAAAATGCATTAATTTTATTTCAATAAATTTCCTTACTCCTTTTTTCCTCATGTGATAAGTGAAAAAGCACAATATGAATCTTGCATTTAACTTTTTTTTATGCTTACTTCTGCTCTATAGACATCCTGAATTTACTACATGAGAAAAAACTGCTAATCAAGCTACAGCAAACTCCTGATTATCCATCTTAATTGGGACCATGACATGCATGAATAATAATAATAATAAATAAATAAAAAAAAAACAAGGATACTCCAAAACAGGTGCAAGATTTTGAATTTCCCGTACTTAATTTGAAATTCCTGCATTTTGTCGCCATATTGCGCATATATGTTGAAATTACATGTAGGAAATTGAAAATCTGATGAAATAGTGTGGGCAATTCAAAATAAAGTGTGAGAAATTTGAAATTAAGTGTGGGAAATTCAAATTTTCGAACATGAATAATTCACAAACCGGATAATCAGAAGTTTGCTGTATTTTGTTATTTTAAAATAACATGTCAAAAATTAATCTCCATTCCTCAGATCCAAGAAGCATGCCGTATAGGATTTTCAATTAATTTGTTAGTTACCACTGTGCAAAACAGTTATTGACCTTACCCACATATAACTTAAACATTTAAAAAACAGAAAAGAGGCATGTGTGATTTGAGGAGTAGGCTATATGATGTTACAGCCATTTTTCCAGGGTATCAGCTTAAATTCTGATATCCCTGGCATTAATATTTACTTAATGTAAATGCTGGCATTTCCATGATCATAAAGCAGCACCCTATATAAATATTTTTAGGGACAGATACAGGCAAACTTACCAGAAATATGCAATTAATTATAACTTCTTTACATTTCTGTTTGTAATTGCATAGATTTCATCTATTACTTTTAGCAAACAAACCATTTCCATTACACAAAGATGAAATGTAACTTGTTTTCATTGTTTCCTGCAAGGATAGGTTGGTTCATCCAATTATTGAAATTGTAATAATAAGGACAGGCAACCTTTAGAGCATGTTAAATTAATTTTTACAACTTCTGACAAAAGAAAAGAAATTAAGAGAAAAAAAAAATCATAATGGACAGATTTGTGAAGTGTAACTTAGGCCCCAAGTACTTTCAAACCCTTGAAATGCCAATGGTCGAAATTTTTTATCCTTATTCTGCATGGTGCCAAGATTGATCATTTCAACCTTAACAAAGGTGACTTATAGTAAAATTAATAACACTGAACAAATTTTGAATATTTTTTTATGAAGGGCATGATGTTAGTGACTTAGAAGATGGGGAAATAACTAGTGAAAATGACACTGAAGATAAATATATTCCAGAAGGCAATGGAAGTGTGAAGCTGAATTTTGTAACCAGCATGCAACACACACAAACATCCCTTGTACTTCATCCGTTGTAGGCTAATGACCAAATATTTGTGATAACATGAGGGACATTTCGTATATGCTAGAACTGAATGTTTCAATATTTTTCTCTAAACATTCATGCCTCACATACACATGTACCGTATAGTCCCAGAAACACAACATTCTATAAAACTCGCTAAGCCATTTTGTGTTTTCCCCCTTCATACACTACTCATAGTTAACCATTTTCATTCGACCATATTTCTAAGGACAGAGATGTACAGTCAGAGGACACTTCCTGGAAGCGTTATCTTTACAAGGGTCTTGATGGCAGACACTGCTTGAGAAAAATTCTCCCTTGTTTCATTCTTTTCTGTAGTATTTGGGTATCCATAAGTGGGAGGAACCTGACATTTACCCTATCTTAAATAGATCTCTACGGTCTATCCATTGTTCTATTTTAACCTTTCAACTGAGTGAAGACTAGACTTATTTTGAGCTGAATTGTGTAACAATTAGTGAACATGACAAGTGAGAAAAAAGGAAACAAGAGGCATCTCCCATGGACATTTTTACTTCTCAGCCATCTACGTGACAAAGCAGTGCAAAGAAGGAAAGGCACTATCCAGAATCAGTATTCTTTCTCAATAAAGGACTAATCATTACGCCTGGAGGTTGGTTGTTATGTATTTTGTATTAATTATGTATACTTTACGTTAGATTGTAGACTTCATATGGGCCTTGAAAACATTTTTAATTGTAAGCAGTACAATAGGCCTATATTTTAAATATTTTACACATTGTTGATACTGGTAAGAACAGTACATCCCTAATTCCACGAAACTTGCTATCTTCAGTAACTCTTCAACTTCTCAGTCCACATTAAGTTGTGTTTCTGAGAACTTAGTGTAGCAATAAAACAGAATTACTGCAGTCATAAAATTTTTCTGCAAGTGTACAAATTATATGAATTCGCCTGGCACCATGAAAAATAAAGCTGGCACTTCTGGGGTACAATGAACATTTTTTTTTTCTGTATGTTTGCCTGCAAATACCCATTTTTAAAAAAGACTAAATTGCTCTTTTCGATTACCGGTACTAATCAAGAAAATGTGACTATATATACTTGAGAAACCAGCATAGGTTAAACAGAATGTGATGACAAACCCCAGTAATTTAACACAATTACTAAGAATTAACAATAAAGGCCCAGTGCCAAAAACTAGTTATTAGTCCTATCTAGGTCATTACTATGGTTTGGATGTTTATGACATGTCATATTTTTATCCTGACCTCCATTCTTGCCACAAACACACATTAAACATGAATTGCACATTCGTTATCCTAATCCAACTGTTTTTATTTTGCATATAAAATCACGTTTTGGTAATTTTCATGGACTTGGTCATATTTGTAATTTAACATCATATTTCAGTTATTAATTCGATAAAAGAGCACAATTATTGCAGTATGTGCACTAAATTGTCGACTTAGAAAAAGTCACAAATAATTTGGTTTTACTGTAACAGGAATGTGATGGGGCAATAACAAGTTATAGCACAATTACCTTGTGTTAACAACTTCCAATAGACATGTTCTAAAAATATTTTCAGTTTGCATTTGCAGTGGTAACATCAACAGACTAGAAGTCCTTTACACGTAAAACTGTTGTTATCTGATAGAATTAATGTGATGTAATAATTTAGTGTCAAACGTTTTAATTTGGAACATTTATTCTTATGAGGTCATATTTAGGATTTTTGGGTCATATTTAGTCATTTTTAAGGTCATATTCAATCATATATTCCACTTTTTTAGGTCATAAACATCCGAACCCAAGTCATTACCTACCCTAGGTACAGCACAGATCATACTGTTCACCTTACATTAGATGCTGGTTCTTAGCACTTTACCATGAATTAGCACAAGTTACCACAAAAGAATCCCACACAAGTAAAATAATTGGTTTACCCTACATCCAGCCCACAAAAGAATTCCATAGACATACAGCTTAAAACAAAAAGAGTGTTCTTGGATATGAAATAGAAATAAATCACAATTTTATTATCTTAACTTAGCAGATTTACATTCTATACAGCGTTACATTGATACTTGAAGTTACATTTTATGGATAAGGGAACTAACAAAGAACTTTAGAGCAAGGAAACAATTTTAAAAAAATACACTGGAATACGTTCTTACAATTAAATGGTAAGAAATTTTTATAAATAAAATATATACTGACTTTTCTTTAAAAATATCTTATTTTGTATTTCACTTTGAATGAAACTTTTGTCAGTGCAACTTTAAATTTCATTTTACTAGCCACGGCTTCAACTGTAGCATCATCTTGATGGATGGCCTTAAAACATTACAGTTTTGAACTAAATGCTCGGGAATATACCACTGTTTATCAAGCTTCACTTATGTAGCTAATATAGAACATGTAAAGGTATTTGAAAAGGGAATTCAGAGAGTTATCAATAGATGAAGCAGATTTTGGAGATAACTTTTTGTTGTTTAAGCTGTATGAAAATACAAAGACAAATTCTGTGATATGGTTCAAGAACCCCATAATCTCAATTTTAGTTCAAGTTGAGCATAAGACTTAAAATCAGATTATATCCATTGCCTATATTATAATATAAATAACTGGTTTCATAACTTCTGGTTTTCCAGAGTAGAGGCTAATACTTAAATTACAAGTTTAGTGTTAAACCAAATGCTATGCACAAGGAGGATTGTTTCCCTGACTGCGTTCCGTGCGGATCAGTGAGCAAACATTTGCACATTTTGCGCATTTCACCATAGCCTATGATTATTAATTCTGTGTTAAATGATTGACTGGTGAACACCACCTCTTGGTTCTCTTTAAGCTAGTTCTTGTGCATTATCTGGTTCATGTACCAGACCACAGAATTATTACAATTAAAAAATTCACCAAGGAGCAAACATTAATGATATTCCCCAAATGCTCTCTTACACCCTATGTACAAACAGATCATTCCAGCACCGAAAAGGACACCCTGTAATTATACACCCTATGTACAAACAAATCATTCCAGCACCGAAAAGGACACCCTGTAATTAAAGTTAATTATTTTTCCTTCCACATTCCACCACCTCCAGCACCACCTGTCCCCTGTATAAGAAAGCATGGAAAACACAAACCTCTCTTGGAGTTTTGAAACCTAGACCAACATTGCGATGACGACGCAGAGGCTTCTTCTTCTGCCCTAGTTTCCTGTTAAGATTCAAATGTGGCTGCTTCTGGAAAGCTCTCTCTGTCTAGAGATAAAAAACAAGCAAAACGAAATTAATTTTAAACCATGCTCACTAAAAGTAATCAAATCCAACCTACCTCTCTTGGAGTTTTAAAACCCAAGCCAACGTTACGAATGTAACGAAGAGATTTCCTCTTTTTAGCTCCTAACCCTTTCTTACGATTAAGAAAAATTGTAGGTTGCTTTTGGAATGAACGTTCATTCTGTAAAATTGAAAGAAGGTATTATACATCATATGGTTAATTAAACTATGGTGTGATACATCAATTACTAGTTTTCTATTTGGCTTATAATTAGGAACAAACACAAGAGACATAGGCTATGTACCGATCATGACTTTGGTAATATTAATCCTAAACCCCCTGAAAATTAAACATTTAGGACCTTTTCACACTAGGACACTTGTGACAGTCACCGTTTTTGCAGTGAACACATGTGGGTCACTTGTGATGGTCACCACTAGTATTGCCAATAGTAGCTACATGATAAAACAATTTGTCATCACTTTTGACATCCCAAATGGCATGTCGACATTCCACTTCACTTATAAAATCTTCTGTATTAATCAAATATAAACTCATGGCTGGATAACTAGTTTTGCTGAGCTCAACTAGGCCTATACAACTGCAGGGTTGTTATGAAAAAAGCCGGCCTGATTTTAACCGGCCGGTTTTAACCGGTTTTATCCACTTGAAAAAAGCCAGGCAATTTTATCCAGATAAAATCAAATTGAATAAAAATAATGGAAGTTTCTTTCATGTTTTTATTTCCAAACATCATAAATTTAAGTTACAAGCTCAGAACCTGTAGTAGGCCTACTTAGGACTACTGAGTGCAAATGCAGAGCTACCAGTTTTATCCACTTGAAAGAAGCCAGGCCGGATAAAATCAAATTGAATCAAAATAATTCAAGTTTCTTTCATGTTTTTATTTCCAAACATCACAAATTTAAAAGTTACAAGCTCAGAACCTGCAGTAGGCCTACTGAGTGCAAATGAAGAGCTACCAGTTTTATCCACTTGAAAAAAGCCAGGCTGGATAAAATCAAATTGAGTAAAAATAATTGAATAATGCTTTTATTTCCAAACATCACAAATTTAAAAGTTACAAGCTCAGAACCTGTAGTAGGCCTGCTTAGGCCTACTGAGTGCAAATGAAGAGCTACCAGTTTTATCCACTTGAAAAAAGCCAGGCTGGACAAAATCAAATTGAGTAAAAATAATTGAATAATGCTTTTATTTCCAAACATCACAAATTTAAAAGTTACAAGCTCAGAACCTGTAGTAGGCCTACTTAGGCCTACTGAGTGCAAATGAAGAGCTACCAGTTTTATCCACTTGAAAAAAGCCAGGCATTTTATCCGGGTAAAAACAAATTGAATAAAAATAATTGAAGTTTCTTTCATATTTTTATTTCCAAACATCACAAATTTAAAAGTTACAAGCTCAGAACCTGTAGTAGGCCTACTTAGGCCTACTGAGTGCAAATGCAGAGCTACCAGTTTTATCCACTTGAAAAAATCCAGGCATTTTATCCGGCTAAAATCAAATTGAATAAAAATAATTGAAGTTCCTTTCATGTTTTTATTTCCAAAGATCACAAATTTAAAAGTTACCAGCTCAGAACCTGTAGTAGGTCTCAGTTTTATCCACTTGAAAAAAGTCAGACATTAATTACCCGGCTAAAATCAAATTGAATAAAAATAATTGAAGTTCCTTTCTTGTTTTTATTTCCAAACATCACAAATTTAAAATGTACAAGCTCAGAACCTGTAGTAGGCCTACTTAGGCCTACTGAGTGCAAATGCAGAGCTACCAGTTTTATGCACTTGAAAAAAGCCAGGCAACTTATCCGGCTAAAATCAAATTGAATAAAAACAATTGAAGTTCCTTTCAGATTTTTATTTCCAAAGATCACAAACTTAAAAGTTACAAGCTCAGAACCTGTAGTAGGCCTCAGTTTTATCCACTTGAAAAAAGCCAGACATTTTATCCGGCTAAAATCAAATTGAATAAAAATAATTGAAGTTCCTTTCTTGTTTTTATTTCCAAACATCACAAATTTAAAAGTTACAAACTCAGAACCTGTAGTAGGCCTACTTAGGCCTACTGAGTGCAAATGCAGAGCTACCAGTCTTATCCACTTGAAAAATGCCAGGCATTTTATCTGGATAAAATCAAATTGTGTAAAAATAATTGAAGTTTCTTTTATGTTCTTATTTCCAAACATCACAAATTTAAAAGATACAAGCTCAGAAACCTAAAATTGTATTTAGTGTAATTTAATACAGCGAGTCTCATGCAAGAGTTGGCCAATGACACGGGTTTCTGCGTCGCGGCGGGCACAGCAAATAGCCTAAAGCCGCGATCGGTGTAATGATTCAGGTTCTCACATTTACAGTTAAAATTACAATGAAAATAACCTCGTACCTCATCACAAGAGATGTTAAAAATGTTCTCCTCTTGCATCCACACAATACTGGCACCATTTTAGGAAATTTTCTTTTACGCGCATAAGTTCAGCTTCCGAAATAGAGTTAATTCTTCTTGTGATATTGTCTTCAAGTTTTTCTAATGTATGAGAAATTGACCTATACACTTTATTTTTGAAGTTTCCCCATAAATAATAGTCACATGCTGTTAGAAGAACTTAAAAACAATATCACAAGAGGAATTAACTCTGTCTTGGAAGCTGAAATTATGCGTGTGAAAGAAAATTTCCTGAAAAGGTGCCAGTATTGTGTGGATGCAAGAGAAGAACATTTCCAGCAGCTCTTGTGATGAGGTATGTGGTTATTTTCATTGTAATTTTAACTGTAAATATGAGAACCTGAATCATTACACCAATCGTGGCTTTATTTGCGTAGATATTTCACCCGATCGCTAAGGAGTTGGAACTGTGCCCGCCGCTTTGCAGAATCCCACGTCATTGGCCAACTCTTGCATGGGACTCACTGTACCACTTCACTGTGCAATTCCCAGCAATAGTTAATTACCTTATTTACTCCAATATAATGCACCCTCGAATTTAATGTGCACCCTGATTTTGAAACTTAAAATCATAAAAAAAGAGTTTGTTAGCGAATGTAATGCGCACCAATAGGATATTGTATTTGGAATTTTGTCTTAGTATTTATAGAATAATGAACCAACACATAAACATTTACAGTTAACTGCCAGTTTTAGGCCTACAAGTAGACCTATAGGCATGGCTCATCAATATTCACTAATGTGTTCATCACTGGAATCCTCGGAGGTGCTTATTTTTATTGCTAAATGGACAAACAAAATGTTAAATGCATGTTTCACAATAAAAGATCATACCACTCTTAAATGAGTTTAAAATTGACAATGCACAATATTCCACATTTGCACTATAGAACTGACAAAAACTATTTTTTCATTATGTTTCAGAAATTAAATTTCATATGGTGTAGGCTAACGATAAAATGAACGAAGTCGAGAATTATAGCAGTGCCTTGTTATGTAGATCAATATTACCTCCGACCTACGAAACGGATTTGTACTAGAATTTAACGCACAACTCAGTATTGAAATCTACAAATGGACAAAAATAGGGCACGTTATATTCAAGTAAATATGGTAAATTCACCATTCATCATAAGACTCTTGCATATTTGCTTTATTCTGCCTGTTGATGTATACAAGCTTCTGGGCTTTTTCATTGCCTAGTCTGTTTCTCAATTTTGTTTGTATTAACCCAAATGAAGAAAATACTCTTTCGATTAATGCAGAACTGGCTGGCATACGATGTAAAGATTCTATTGCTTGACAAAATTCCAGAGATAGGTGATTACGCTTCAGATTTGTGTAATTGATGGAGAAATAAGTATAAAAAATCCCTTTAGGTAGGCCTACAGGGCACAGGCTGAGGTAGATTTCATAGTGCTTTTTATGAATTTATTGGGGTAAGTTAGAATAAAAACTGAAATATTTTTTTATAAAAAGAGAGTTGTTAATTATGTATTAATTGATATCTTTTATTAATTCATTTTTAATTTGGCCAAGGATTATTGTTCTAAAGATATTTAACTATTATTTTTAATATTTCAAACTATATTTCATTGGTAATTTTAGCCTCAGTTGGTCCTCATGAATTCATTTCGGCATGCCTATTGGCTGAGGTATATTTTAAAGTGTTTTTGACTTTCAAAAATTCAAATCTCTCCTTATATGAGCGCTATTGAGAAACTAGTTGTTGATTTAGAGATTACTCATCAAGAGCTTTATGGTTTTAAAAATTTTTAATTTCCACCCTCACCCCCACAACCACTGAATCATGGTGTCTAATTTATGCATACTAAGTTTCCCTCTAAACCCCATAGGGCCCTAAATATAATTTTTTCAAAATTTCAACCTGCTCCCACCTCCCCCGACCAGGAAAAATTGATTTTAGCCGGCTAAATTTGATTTTAGCCGGCTAAAATCATGATTTTAACCGGCTAAAATTGAAAAAAACCGCTGGTCAGGTCTTTTTCAATTTTAGCCGGCTTTTTTACAACCCTGTACAACTGAATTATGTATATGCAACTTGCATTGTTGGCAATATGAAAATGCAGTGACCGTCACTTGTGTCCCGGTGTGAACGCTCCCATTTAAACCAATGCTTCTTCACCAGTGACCGGTCACAAGTAACCGTAACATGTGTACGGAATCAACACTGCAGCATCCCTTGTCTCTTGGTGGGTCACCATGGTGATGACCTAGTATGAAAGCTCACATTTAAACCAATGCTTCTTCGCCGGTGACAGTCACAAATGACTCAGTGTGAAAAGGCTCTTATGACAGCCAAGGTACCACTCGTTTCTTGATATTATGGGTTCTGTTAGTTTTGCTGTTTGATGTAATCTTCATCACAATTTTTGTTGATTGATGTAATCGTCATCACAATTTTTGTTGACTGATGTAATCGTCATCACAATTTTTGTTGACTGATGTAATCGTCATCACGAGTTTTGCTGACAGATGTAATCTTCATCACAAGTTTTCCTGACTGATGTAATCTTCATCACAGTAAAGTACAAAAATGTTCTATTAAGCTGTATGTTTTGATGTTGCATGAAACACACTTAATTACATTCTGTAAGCCTAACATGATAAAAATTACTGAATATTTAATGGTACTAAAGGAAAACCAAGGAAAAGATGGTTAGAAGATGTGGAGCAGGATTTGCTGAGAATGGGAATAAGAGGTTGGAAAAGGATTGCCCAGCAGAGAGATGATTGGAAACGGATTGTGAAGGAGACCAAGGCCCACCAAAGGCTGTAGAGTCATGGAGGAAGGAAGGACTAGCACCATCAAATGTTTCCTGAAAATGTGGTAACCAAAATACACAACTTTCAGTGTGATTTCAACAGTTCTAAAGGTGGAAGTGGAAAAAGGTGCAGGTAACATGACACTGTTATAAACAACTGAAACCTATGGGTGGCCAGATTGAATAGTTGAGCTGCACGAGTCATTCGTACATGAAAACATAATACTGGGATACTATTAACCTATGAAAAAAGAGGGTATCCGCCTTATCTGTCATGGCCATTCTTTTTTTCTACTCCCCTTTGCTGAAGCAAATCTGAAGTGCTTTACGAGTGCACTTTAAAAAAGAATGCATGGATAGCCTACACAAGAGTAGTTTATAGCCTATCTACTGTAACATTCTGTACCAAATTCTGTTTTTCATAAAGCATGTGCAATTTTTAAGTCACTTCTATTCCTTTAAGTAATTTTTAAGTCACTTCTATTTTTTGAAGTAATTTTTAATGAATGAAAGAGGACTGGCACCCAATGGGCATGGTACAAAGTATTATTCTATCAGTCATCACTATAGAAAGAAGTCAGAGATTCGTTTCTGAGTGCACAGTACACCACATATAAATTTATAAGGTCATAATGTCCTCTTTTGTTAAACTTCCGAATAATGTGACTGCCGTCTCAGCTGAAACATACTGAGTCGGACTAAGTATACAATGTTGGCAATATTACGAACACGAGTAAGTGCCGATTTAACTCAGCAATTGTTCAAGTAAGTTAGCCAATGGATTATAAACGACATGACACACCAATGTGTTACTTTGTAGGGGATAAACACAGGGTGACAATAAAATCAGTATTAGTAGGAGATACCTTAAGAAATTATTACATAGAAGGCATTGGACTTCTGGTGCCCTGGATTTCTTAGAGTAATGATGTTTTATGAAAGGCGAGGAAGGGTAATAAATCATCTGCATTAAGGTAGGCCAAAGTAGTGACAGTTAAATTCTAGGCCAGTGACAGATTATGTTAGGTTAGAAACAGTTGTATTAGTTTAGCAGCAGTATAATGAATAGTATTGGGTTCATCATGAGTCGTGTAATGTGGGAAAACGGAAGAATCCATGGTACCCTTTGAAAACAGCCGTTTTGGTGAAAGGGTCATTTATTATAATCGTGAACTATTATGTTTGCTCTTAAAATAGCCATTTTGGTGCAAGGGTGATTGTACTTTAATTACAATTAAATTGCATAGCGCAGTAGAACATGCAGTACAGAGGGCTAAGGTACCACAGATTCTTCTGTTTAGCCATAACAAGTGTGGAAGGGTAAAAACCTTCTGCATTAAAAAAAGTAGTGACAGCTAAATTCTAGGTCAGTGACAGTTAACATTAGGTTAGGAACAATTACATTAGCACTATCGTAATACAATTTTATGCTGTTTTCTCGGGTCTTAATCCATCTCTGGGAATACTCATGCGATTTTCTCTACTGTAATAAAATGTTATTGTTATTTCCTGGGTTCTTATTCTAAGGTAGAGAACGTTTCAGTTTTCCAAGAGATAGAATAATGAACCCAGAAAGAAAGTAGGCCTATAAAAGGGTATGGTCCAGATCTCTACTAGGATTCCACGTGCCGTGTTGCGATGGTTATGCGGGCCCTCGGCTGGGAACCAACATTCCCATTGGCTGGCGGCCATTTTCCCAAAGGCTTCTCCAGTGCTACCAATAGTTCTGTATACTCATGTTGTCCATATTAGTTATATGGTTAGGTCCCCCCCTTTAGTTTATGATAAGTATCGCACTCCAAGCTCCCGGTGTGAAGGGGGTCTGAAGGAAGCTTGGAAGGGGGTGGGCTTGGGGGCAAAGCCCCCAAAAAAAGAAAACAGGAAAGGGATCCGGGGCTGATACAAAGTTACCGTCCTCGGTTGAAAGGTTCTGGAGGAAAGCAGGAAGGGGGTCCAGGGGCTGCGGCCGTGATACCGACTGAGCCATTGAGACCGGGTTTGTACCGTTAGGTTTCCAGTATTGGATTATCAGCACGTGAACGATTGCGTGAAAACAGAACATCGGCCAGTGCATGAAGATTCGTGTTTTGACAGCAGTTCCCAGCACCATTTTAGGTTAATTTTGTCCCTACTTCTTCACAATTTTACTTATATTTAGGACCTTCGAACAAATGTATGGTGCTTATAAATGGAATCTATAGGTTTTAAAGGATAATATAACATCAAATTTTGTCGTTTTCCGTGCTTTTAAAATGAAAATATCACTAAAAGTAGAGTGCTGGACCATCCCCCTATAAAATTTTAATACAGAAGAGAAATCATGTGAAAGTTTCCAGAGATGGATTAAGACTTGAGGAAATAGCATAGAATTGAATTACAATAGTGAAAATCGCATAAGAGTTTTCAGAGATGGAATAAGAGAGAAAAAAGTATTCTTAATGATCGAGGTAGAGAAAATCACGTAAGTGCCCCAAGAGTGGCAGGAGGGGTACGTGTCTTTGCTCTTGAATCTATGCAGAAAAGCAGTCTCTCTAATTTATTTTATGGGCCGCCAGCCAATGTTCATCAAGGAGGCAGTGAAAGGATGTAGCCAACAAGACAAATGGAATTACACTCTATACCCAGACAAAATATAATGGAATACACTATAAATATATAAACATGTAATTCACATGACTTTCTCAGTCCCATGTACTTTTTTTACTGTTTTCTCACCTAAGATTCTAGCTTTTTTAATATACTTTCACTGCCCTAAGAATATATTTGGTACAGAAAATAATAGCACATAGGCTACGGTAACCCCATTTTACACAGGGGTGACAGTCTAATAACCCCGTTCTCCTGATGGTGACAATTTTACTTTGCATAGGAACTTGTAGGAAAAGATTACAATCAGAACTAGCGCAAAAACCCATTCTATTCACAGGTGACAGTTTAATAACCCCGTTCTATTAATGGGTGACAGTTTTGTTTACATAGAGACATGGCTATTTAACTGCCACCCGTGAGGAGAAGGGGTTATTAAACTGTCACCACTCTGTATGTGCTATTTTTTTTCAAAACAAGGGCTCTGCTCTCAAGTGCCATATTTGGAGGTATGAACAGCCGTCGTTATGACTTGTGAATCAGTATGCTACGGTGGACGATGTGCAGAGACCCCTTTTTAAATTGTAATTTATTACTAATTACAAAACTTATCCCTTATTACGCTAGGGAATGAGTTTCCAGTATATGTTTGTGTTTGGTTGGCTATGTTATTTAGTTCATCGCTGCCTAGATCACAACAATGACTGATTATAAAATATATGTGAGAGGATCTTCTTATACACGCAGACCCAAGAGCCAAACATGTACCGCAGGGGGAATTAAAGAAGATTAAAAACATTGCTCTCTTGACTATGGTCGTCCCTCACACCACCCTGTTGTCAGACAGTGGAACTACAACAGAAGACTGGTAAAACACAGCGTGAGATCAGCTGTGCTATGTCAACTAGTTCCTATTCAGCACCCTCACACTGCTGCTTCCCACTACAGTCTAGAGATGAACATTTCTTGTAGTCTAACTTACTTTGTAACTATTACAAGTATGGAACGATATCAACCTATTACAAATAATAAAAATAACAAGCTACTGAAGCTCCTGCCTAGGATACTTTTTGTCATCTAATCAACAGTGACGGATTATATAAGCACAGGGGAGGTGAGTCTAAATAAGATGGGAGAAAATAGTAATTGTAACTATTGAGGGAAATAAAGTTACGTGAGTGTCCCAAGAGAATCAGACACGAGAAAATTGTAAATGATCAAGGTAGAGACGCTTTGAAGGTTGTGACAGCAATGTTAATTTAATACATTCTAATTTAGCAGTGAATAATTGAATAGGTTAAAATTATTCCTGTTTTCACTGGTCGTGCACTCGCACAACGGAAGACTAGTGGGATGCAGCAGAGTGAGACACAGTATTTTTTTTTTTTATTTATTTGACAAAAAAGATCCCAAAGAGCCAATGGCTCGTAGGAGGGACAATACAAAAAAATTTTTTTTATACAGAGAAAATGGCAACAGCAGCTTAAGTATGATACATAATAAACATCATAAATACAGTAATACACAAAAAAACTACCATATTAATACACATAAAAGATAAGTTTAAATAATAATCCCAACTAATTTAAGTAGCATAATATAAAGGCAATTTATCATAATTTACATAATAAATAACTATATATAGTACAATTTGACACACTAAAATGAAAAATTAATTATTAAAAAAGTCATCAAGGAGGTGTTTTTTGGACATTTTTTTAAACGTAGTTAGAGAAACGCTTTCTTTTATCTTATTTGGTAAGTTATTGTATTCTGTAACAATCATTTTAAGAATTCCCTTCAAACCATATTTGGTGGTATTGGTTGAATAAGTTAAAATGAGTTTGTTTCTTGTCAGGTGATCATGCATTTCTTTGTTTATGCACAGTATTATAACCGAAGACTGCTCTACTGTTGTATAGGACAGGAAAACATATTGACAATCGTTATCATGCCAGTTTGTCGAAAACTTACCAAAATCTAGTTACCCACAATAACGGAGTTACCCCACGTGGAAGGTATACTACAAAATCAATACACCGCGGAGCTGCTGTACGAGCTTTATGTACCATTTCAGACAATAAAATTCAAAAGTACACTTCTTATTAATGTGTAGCTTCAATACTGTGCTGTTTAAAAGTGGAATTAATACTTACTTGATCTGCCATTTTAACAAATATGCACGAATAACCACAACGCCTCACAAAACCATCAATAAAGGAAGAGGAAACTCGAAGTCTAGGAGGAAACGGAAATGAGCATTCTGGGAGCAGCGAACAGAAAAAGGCTTCCTATTCGCTGTTCATTGGTTCAAAGATGATAAATTATATGGTGGGTTACCAAAAATATAATTATATTTCAAAAGTCTTTTGGATGTGAAACATATAACGTCCTCTGCCAAAATAAAAGTTTGCCTCCCATTATATTGTATGTATGACATTCTCTTCATGTACATTGGTTGTAAAAAATGAAGAGAATGTTAACCAATCGTATCGCATCCCCGAAGGATACACCTTTCTTATCCACCGCTGGTTTCCGGGATCGAATCTCTGCGAAGCTATGTGGAATTTTTGATGGACAAAATGGTTTGGGTTCTTCCGTTTCCCATGCTATATCTGCCTTTACTGTTGCTCCATTTATCATAACATGGCCATCATATATCTGTATTAACAGCAATTTTAATGTATATTGCAGGGTATTTAAATTGTATATTGTATGACGAAGCCAGAAATTGTAATATTTCATATGGTGAATAAAACAAACAAACAAACAAACAAACATTGGTTGCGATAAAGGAATTATTTACCCTGAGCACAGCAGGCAATACACATTTCTCATTTAAATATAGAGCACCGGTATGATGATGTGTTGCAAACACTGCCTTCTATAAGGCAGTGGTTGCAAAGAGTGCATGCATATTCAGTTGTTTCAACCTGATGCAGTTTTACTGTTCACCAAGGCAAGACTGAGTTGCCAAATCAGTGGGTGACTTATAAGTTATAACTACCCTTCATATAATGTTTGAGGAGAAAAATGTTTCAAAGCCCCCCCCCCCCCCCCAAGTACAAAATTTAATTTAAATCCTTAGAGCCATTTTTTGAAAAAATTACAATAACTAAATTTTCTTCATATAAAGTGTCATTAAATATAATCTTCGTGTCACATCCCCAGAAGGTACCCAATCCAAATACAAAATTTTGCTTCAAACAATTTTCTATTTTGGAGCTAGGCTGAAAATAGTATTTTTGGATTCAGCACACCTCAAAACATGTATTTATGTTAAAAACCAAACTTCAAATTTGGGGTCAAACAATACTTCCTCTACCTATTGTACAGGCAGGGGAAGTAAAAAAATTATCTCTGGACAGGAGTATTCATTTCGAAAAGTGATCCCTACATTGCATTGCACATTTTACTCCTTCGCAATTGCGCATTGATGCTGCTCTCATAAGTGCCGAGAAGAGAAAAGGAAGCAAAGAGTTTGACTTATTAAGAGATTAGATTTAGAACTGTACAACTTCTAGGATCATTAAATGCAAGTCAACTAGAATACTAGCATACTGGTAGCTTCAATTGTTATTTAGTTTTTAAATAAAATTCTTACGTGTGAACTTGCGTTTTATAAATATGTTTAAAACATATTAGGCCATACTACTTGATAAATATAAATAAATAAATATATATATAGTACATCTCTATGGACAATTTGATGGCATTTTTTATACACCCATAGGGATTGAGTTGTGAGACAGTAGCCATGCAGGTTGAATGTGGCAAGATATGAACAGCATTGTTACATCAGAATAAGTTTTTCTTAGAGCAAAAATGCCAGAGGAAGCCACAGGGAGCTGATGGAAGGACCCTCCAAGGGTTTTGCAGATTGGGCTATGCTTTCATGCTTCCAGATACTGCAATATGGAGCAGTACAATGCCATCACGTATGCATGTTTTCGGGTGTCTGCTCATGCCGTGATCTAATAACTTAATGGTGTATGGTCAATTGTGTACTTATATATACCGGTATAAATTTTTGTTTTGAATACTCATACATATATGCATGTTAACATACAGAACAATGTTCTCAAACGTATTACATTATACAGAACAGCAATAAATCTAAAGTCTTACTCTATCCTACAACTAGAACCCATAATCTGCATCATACCCTGCCCTCTTATTTGTATATTCAAAATGATCCTACATATTCGAAGATTAAAATAGTTGCCACAAATTATGTGCCATTCCTAGTATTATTTCATATATTCTATAATTATAACACTCATAAATAGGCTACATAAAGACAAAAATACAAGAACTACATAACACAATAAAAAACGACTAAAAGTTTTGCCAAGTGGATATGAACCATACCTCAAGGTTTCGAGCCAAATGCCTTGACACTACAAGCTTGAGACATCTGCCCTTACCCGATGGCACATGAACATTTAAATGCTCAAGGTTCAACAAATAAAGCCCATTCGACAGAACGTTCAAATGGGTGTTAATTTCTTACCCATGAAGTTTCACCTAGTGAAAGATGGATAAAATCTGTGACCAGCACACCCCTTGTCAGTAAACATGGGTTTGCAATATTTATTACTAGCAGGTGGCTGCAGCTTCGCCCACGATAATTTAAAACATGAAAATTGAGCATAATAATTACAGCATTATATTCATTAACACGTCTTACAGGTGAATCATTCATAAACTATATGATTAATAATCATAACGAAACAGCTAAAAATCCGGCTTTAGAGTTCATTCCATGATTACAAAGCGCTGCCTGGGAAAAAGACTCAGATTTGAGTTCTCTGGTTCAGAAAACCCTAGCATAGTGAGTTCTGTCCAAATCGATCAGTTTGCCCATTTAGGCCTATATTAACTATACCTTTTTTGTCTAGGTTGAAAATGTCAGCTGTCTGCATGCCTTGACATTATAAACAAATACATTGAAAAAAACACAATGCATTTATTTCAAAGTTCTGACAAAAAAACGGCAAAGCCACCTGCAATTGATTTGAAAATTAAATGTATTACTGAAACCGATGTTTTGAAAGCGCTAAAAATTCGAATTTTCTGCCAGTTTTTACTCACAACTCACGAACGAAAGCAACAATTAAAAATCCGGCTTTGAGTGCATTCAGCCACCCACCAGTTCGATCTGTTTAAAATTTCAGATCTCTGCATGCAATAGATTTTGCACAGACAGACAGACAAACATTTCCTCTTCTTACTACAGACAATACTAAATCCATACTTTAAGATACATGCTGGTAGCAGTATTTATTTTCATTTGGTATTTTTTAGGTATAGTAGTTTCTTTCATCTGAAGTTTCAATATCACCTGTGTTATTTGATATTCTAAAAAAAATAATAAAAAACTAAAAAAAAACACTAAAACAAATAACACAGAAACTCTCAAGTCACGAAAGACGACTTGGGGTGAAATTACTATATCCCATCCTCCTGCTACATATCAAATTCTTATAATATAGAAAAAAACCAAGAATGTGTACTTTTAAAGAATATGGTTTATGATACCCTCTCTTCCTTGATAACCCTTTTGCTTTCCCGAAAATCTCTACAAGTGATAATGTGGAAAATTCTTTACTGAAACATTGTTATGTACCTGGGTCTTTTCATTTCTCTATACCTGAACAAGCTATAGTTGGCTGCGGTGGTCTAAAGGTAGCGTGCCTGCCTCTAGATCCGATGGTCGCGGGATCAAACCCGGCCGCAGTCGATGGGTTTTTCAGGACATAAAAATCCTGAGCACGGAGTCCTCCGGGAGGGACTTTAAGCTGGGGGGGGGTCCGTGTCGTAGATTTACGGCACGTAAAAGAACTCCAAGCATAAATTAGAGCCTCTGGACAAAATTTATCGGCCCTTTCACATCCAAGTAATACCTTAGTTTCCGGAGGGGGGTTGAGAGGCGATGGGCTTACCACCTGTCCCTCTGCCCCCTCTAGGAAAATAAGCGTAACAAAATTCACATAGGTACAAAAACCTCCACTTGGAGGCCCTTTGCCCCAACATGGGGGCATAGGATTAGAGAGAGAGAGAAAGAGAACAAGCTATATAATAAATGCAGATAAAATAATAATAATTATACACTGTACTTAGCAGAAAAAACCTAAAGAGCATAATATGTACTTTTATGAACTATTATCATTATAGAGAAAAATATATAATTTTTAAAAATGCAGAGATAAAGAAAAATAGTTATAAATTTTATTTCATTAAGTTTTTTTTTTTTATCTCTGCCTTTTATCAGACCAATTTTTCTCATGGGAGGACTCATAAAAGGCAACCATCCAGCATTTTTTTTCTTTTCTTTCTTTCTTATCCCTCTTCACAGATTTCTATCTGTCCTTTAACTGGTCTGAGAAAGGACTTTTTTTCATTCTCCTAGTAACAGTAATGGCCCACATTTCAAGTGAAGAGAGCAACGCAAACAATTCTACAAACCCTATTCTATGTCTAATGTCAACCAAATTACAGCATGCAGGCAGGACGAGCAGGATAGGGCATATTACTGGCAACAGTATGGTAATTTTAAAAGCATGTATGTACAATACGCTGAAAGTTATATCAGTATTAGGCCTACCCTACCGTTCTCAAAGCTTATATAATTTCATGAATAAAGATCATTACAATAGTGGTTTGAGTCTCATGTAATTTATTACACATGATTTAAGAAAATAAGTAAAT
This sequence comes from Ectobius pallidus, assembly GCA_964059195.1. NCBI lineage: Eukaryota > Metazoa > Arthropoda > Insecta > Blattodea > Ectobiidae > Ectobius > Ectobius pallidus. Next base: position 128,323,400 of record CAXKWD010000005.1, read on the forward strand.
AGGATTCTTGCAGACACATAATATACAGTACAACTTCGTGAAACTGATCGGATCATCTGGCGATGTTACTGCACTTTTCTGATTTTAGAGACCCTACGTGAGGCTCCTAAATAATGGGACCATAGACAGTAAATAAGATATCATAGGACTGGTGTATAAGTAAATTCTAATAGTTCTCACTTTGTTATAAAATTCCATTCCAAGGAATCCTGAAAGTAAATTAAAATCTGGTCGAGGAAAATTACCAAAATCTGTGCTGATGAAGAAAACATTCATCAATAACTACATACAGACTTGGTATGAAATAAAGTGTGATGATACCTTCGGCAAACCCTATGTGTGAGACTACTAGTGTGAATAGCAGAGATGAAAGTAGCACTGGTAAAGATCTCTGAAACATATGTTCCACTGCAAACTGCAGTGATTTTTGATTCTCAGACATAATTACCAAAAATTTATCCTTATAGATAACTACAAGGTAATTTCACAAATAAATGAGAGAAAAATACAAATACAATTCAGTGAATATCAACACGTCTAAGGAAGAAATGGGGAAATTATGCTTGCAGTATAATCCTCTGGATCGTGAAGCTTATATGCTGTCTAAAATATTAAGTGGTGTGAAGTATATTGGTGATGGACTGTAGATGTTTGCCAATCTTAAAAATAAAGCTTTGGCTTCAGAGCACCAGGGACCAAAGATTTCAACTGCAATGACGTAACTGTCAATCATCGCTTGATATTTAGATCTCTTTAATGGCCAGTAGATTCAGCAAAAGAACCAGCAAGTTTACTAATGAAGGGTAAATGAGATGCTGTGTCAACACATGTTGCGTCCCACATCAAAGATTTGCCTTACCTCTACGGAATTAAAAGTTACAGTTAGGGCATTTAGCATCAGATTAGCTGATTCTTATGGGTCCACCCCTTCCCTTCATTACAATGGATAATCGAGGTTCTACTGTATACATTACTGTATGGCATAAAAAGTTTTTAGGCAACGTTTTATTCACATGCACTAAAACTGTGATTGCATGGCATTTTGAGCATTCACACAATCTGTTTCTCAGCCTCCTGTCACATTGTTATTTTGGTGCAAAAGCTCTTAACATTTTATACCACATTATCACTTCATGAACCTGATGGTTAATTAGAATTGCTAAGTTTTTTTATTTGCAGATGCGCATTGTAAGTATAAATCATGCAAGAAAAGTTGATTATCTTTACATGGATGAGGAGAAATTTGCTGTATTTCAACCAAATACGGATAGTTAATAATTCAATCACTCTTTTGTAGTTTTTATAACAATGCATAGAAATAAATGGTTATATCAAGATCTAAGGTGTCATGAAATATCAGGGATGTTACCATTATGTCGTTTGAAGAGAAGAAATTAATACAAATAAATGTTGAACAAGTTCTTATTTCTCTCACTACACAATTTTGAGTTTATACACCAGTCTAAAAATCAGAACATCATCATGATATCATAAATAGTGTTTTCCCATAAAATGTACACAAAACATTAGCAACAAATGACAAATAAATTTTCAATTTAAGACTCAAAAAAAGTATTAATAAGAGAATGCAGAAAGAAGTATGTTAGTATGCAATATCTTGAATACTTACTCAAACTGAACAGTTCTCTAACACACTAATGTAGCACTTCCCAAACTATTCCGATCATGACCTTAAGAGTAATTCCATCCAGTAGAGTTTACTTATTTTTACTGACAAACAGTTTAACGCAGAATATTTCTAGAAATTATTCTCTTCTAGAAGCACTTTCGTAAGGCATTATTTGCGCCATGATTTTTAGTTTGGGAACCACTGCACTAATGAAACATTTTAATATGTTACAGTTTTTCTCTCCTCAAACAAGTACTGGTTAAGATAGCTATTTCAATAAATGTTATAATATATCAAAGTTCCCAGGAGACAAAGAATAAGGTAAAATTCACAAATAACTCAAATTTTGTTTCACTAAACTACACAGAAACATAACGTGATTACATATATAGAGTCTAACAATCTAGGAAATGCAATAATTACCAACCAAACAATTAAGACTCATAATCACTTAAAGGATTTTAAGATATAATTATTATAATTAAAAAAAGAAAAACAGTTATAAGAAAAACTTAAAGATCTGACATCCAGTGCAAGTGCACTTACCACTGAAAGTGTTCGAACAAATTCAACATGATTATCTCTTCAATAGCTTTAGTAAGAGAAGAAAGCATTTTAAGCGATGCACTTCAATGTTTGTTAGTTGGTAGCAATTCTGCCTTTAAAATATAACATCTGAAAGGCAAATATAGAAGAAGCCTGTATATTTATACTGTGCCAAAGGTGAGGCAAATAACATCTCTTGCTTACAGTAGTCCAATCACCTACAATATGTAACAGGAAAGCCACTCGTTTGCACGTTGTTTGTTTTAATATTATGCTGAAAATAAATAGATATTACAGGACATTGTAAAGCCGATGGTGTGCCCATGCTATTGCCACTTAATGAATCTTCCATTACATGGAGAGTTATCAATGGAATCTTATGTCTATTTCATATACAAGTTTATTCCACGGACTTCACTGCCACCTTAAAAAAATGTACACAATGCTTCCTAAAAAAAAGAGATCAGTATTCTTCTTCATCATTCGGTGGGGGAGGTACATCTCCATCTACTTCTTCTGGAGGTGCAAATCCATCCTGAAATTATAAAAAAGTTCTTTTTAGATGTAATTCTAGCAGTAAAAATAATGATATACCGTAAACTGTTTATACAGACCAGCTTATTACACTACCCACTAGTAAAACTGCTTTTTACACCGGTAATTCTCGTTTCATATGCAATTCATTAACTTATTATAACTAGGGAAAGGAAGTTACTGTAATAGTGAATGAAATTTAATAAAGCATAGTAGGAATGGAGCTATTTTCAGCATAACCAGCAGTCTGAAAAATTCACTCTTAACTTGCAAAATGTCTCGAATTGTATATAAAAAAAAAAAGAAGCAATTTTCATGTTTTAAGTGCATGAGACTTTTTCATTTTGCACAATAATTTATATAATGTGAAACAGTTTTAAATTGTTTGCATAATTGCTGATATGTTTTATTTTAAAATAGATTGTTAATTTATTATGTAAAGAGTAACCCCAGTATCTGGGCAAATGTTCTTTTCAAGAATATATATATATGTATATAGGTTCCGAATGTGAAGAAATTATTTCAATTTTGGCATGCATATTAAGATACTTTAGGTGTTACACAATTCACCTTGTATTTTAAGTTTATATATATTTACTGTTATTACAAAAATTGTTATTTTTAACCAGTTTTTTCATAGTTATACTGTTCTTCCTTGAATTATTTATCACTTTAACAGTCCCTAACAATCACCTTATGGTACTCCCCTAAAAAAAGAAAGAAAGAGCTCTTCTGAAAAAGTGCCAACAATTTGAAATAACAAAAAAGTTAAATTGAAACCACGAACTTCCCACTTCAAAGTAATGAAATGGCTTTTCTTCAGCTTAAAATCTTTGGAATATTCCTATCCCAACTTATAATGTTTTATAATTCTACTTTTTTGAATGAGAAATGAGTAAAAATCTTGTATAAACAAATCTAAAATGCTTTAAAACTATTAAAAAAAATTGCCTTTAGTTTTTATGGTAATTATGCCTTAATTGATGAATCAAAACTCTCCATACCCTGAAAAAAAAAAAAAAAACCTCTAGGCTAATAAGCACTGGCATTACTAATATTAAATTATAAATTATATTTAGGAGTATTCCTTCTAGGATTGGAAGGAACTCACCTTTCACAAAACGTCAGTACACTGCTGTACCTTTCTTAAAATATTAACTCTAGGCTTAGTCACTCTTTTGAATCCTACTGTGAGGGACAATATATCAAAATGTAAGTAAAAAAATCCCTTTAGGCAAGCCTACAGGCTGAGGTAGATTTCTAAGTGCTTTAGGTTTAATTTACTGTCGCTGCATAGCACTCTTCTTCTTTAGCCTTGGCATGACAAACCCGCAATAATAACAGCAAAAAATGGAAAGATCACTTTTTCAAACGTTCAAATCTCGCCTTATATGAGAACTATCAAGATACCATTTATTGATTTGTAGAGTACTCATCAAGAGCTTTTCAATGATACCCCACAAGACGTAGTTTCAAAAATTTCGAATTTCCATCCCCTCACCCCCACTTGTACCCCCAAAAACCCCCGAATTGTTGGTGTTACTGTGAACTCCATAGGGAGTGCTCTAATTTATTCAAACAAAGTTTCCCTCTATACTTCATAGGGGCCGAGATATAAATGTTTTAAAATTTCAACCCCCTCCCCCGACCACCCCCTTGGGCCAATTTTGCTCATTAACGAACTTGTCCGAACTATTGGGCCCAGAAATAACATAATAAAATTTGGTTCAAATATCTTCAAAATTACGGCCGCTAGCATGTAAAGATATAAATATCACAATTTTTTTTTTTTTGAACGGGCGGTGGTTTTGTACTTAGGGAAGCATGAAACGTAAAGATATGAAAGAATTTTTCGAAAATCATGACATGGTATCGATCGCAATAGGTAGATTTTTCTTCGAAATCTACCTAAAATTGCATATTCTCTCCAAGTATTGTGAAAATTCTACATAATATTCGGAGGATTTCTCAGAATCTATATCCAGTTTAAGAACAATCACTTAATGGAGATGCATTTACTGATGCATAAATTAGGGTAATCATTAAGTGACCCCCTCATTATATAAAAAAAAAAGCCCGAGGAATTACAAACAGATCTGAAGAGACTTTCCTGCCTGTAATGAATGATTAGACAGACTAAAAACAAAGGCATGACTTGGCTGAATGCATAATTCTCAATCAAAAACTGCAATAACTGGGGTTCCCGGGAAAATTCTAAAACCATTACCCCAGTCAAAATACGCTCGTGGTGCATCAAAACCATTCGGCTGATCACATCCTTTACCAAGGCTAGCTCAGAGAATGCTTGATATTTCGCCAAAGGAAAGCATCCAGAGGAGAGCAAAGGTAAAAACAGAATCTATCTAACTGTTAAGCACTTCAATTTTGTTTGCCCACTCAGTTTGATTAATTTGTTTATAACATATAAAGATAAAATATGTTTTATGTATAGGTCTCAGATTTTGATGACCTGAAGAATACTAAAAATGACCTTAAAATGACGATTTTATGACATTAAAATTATTAAAAATGATCTAAAAACAAAAAGACTGACTAAAAAACTACCTTTATTTGTCTATCTCCTTGCCCATTATCACTTACACTTTATCTCTCAATACTACATTACAGTATATTACAAACAGTGTCACCATACTCCGAAACAAACTGTTTTAATTTCTTGGAAATACCTGCTTTTATTTTCAGTACGTCGAATTAATATCACTTTAATATCTCAACCATTAGCTTCCGCTCTGTGAGTTGTAACCAGTTGACACAATAACCTGTAGTTTCACCCTCACATTCTTTTAGTAACTGTAGAGGTAAACTGCTTAGGTGGACAAGTTCAAATGTTTAACAAAATATAAATAGGGAAGACCACACTGCAACAGACTTCCAAGAGTTTTTAGATTTCGAGGTGCTGTATCTTGATTCAAGTAGTATTATAAGAATAATACAACAAAGCTTGATAAAAACGAGAAAACTGTGGAATATGAGATCATAGGTTTTCTGAGGCCCAAGTTGACAATAAAATCTTCTTGGCTTCCGGGTACCTGCCGTGTCATGTTTAAGATGTCTGCCGACGTTTCGACCATCTTGCCATAGTCTTTATCAAGGTTACTGCAGCTCACTCCAAAACGTCTTCTGTATATATAGGGGCAGTGTGTGTTTCCTTTCCAGCCAATCAAATCTCACTATTCAATGCTCTGTTGTGATTGGTTCCGTCACATGGAACCAATAGAGCACATCTTAAATATGACGCGGCAGATACCCGGAAGCCAAGAGGATTTTATTGAGAAAACTGTGGATCTGTTCTTAAAAATGACCCACAAAAAGATGCTGTATCACAGAAAAGGGCAGAAAAAATCACCACTAAAAGTGGTATAATTTCACTCAAGATGGCACGAGAAAAATTTTCTACAGAACATCACCCTAGCATCATCAGAAAAAATACGCTAAGTGATTAAAATCCAGGCCCTAAATTATGCAAATGATGTTTACAATTATTTGGTTGGAAATTTTTAGTTATACACTTCATAGACGATTTCCTGGTATTGTCCAATAAATTGTACTACCATTCACAATGTTAAATGTCACTTTTAAGAATTTTAGTGTTATTAAAACTCTGTTCATAAGTAAAACAGTGGTTATGAGTAAATTTACGTGCTGAGTATTTGATTTGATGTTTGCAAACAAGTTTTACAGTTAATCGTAAATTAAACTGAATTTAGAGTTTCATCATAAGGCTATGTTTTTACCATTTGAGATAAGGAAACCTAAAAATTAATAATGATATGTTCGAGAGAAGAATACTTACTTCTGTAGCATATAGTATGTCCAAGATCTTTTGAATGATTGGATTTTGATCATTGTCGTTTTCTTGACACATTACTTCTATATCTCTCAGTTTACCAAAATAGAAGTCTCTTTCCTTCTCTAGTCCATCAACAGTAAGCTTTAAGTCCAGTAACTAGAAAACAAATTTGAAAAGCATTTTACTATTTGCATTAATACCACCTATACAATACTAAATGTACTAGACACTACTTGAATTCCATAATATTTGTCAAATTCTTTCCTATAATACTTTAAAAGACATTCTTCTGATAATGCAGAGCTGAGGAAGGGATGGAAAAAAGAAAAGTGTATTCAAATGTTTCTAAGAAGGAAGTGAATCGTAGGAGGTTTTACAATTTTGTATGTTCTCGGAATATTACTTTTGTAGAATGGGTTGAAAATAAACAGACTCAGATTTCCTAGAATCTCAGAGAGTGCAGTCTCTTCCTACAAAATTGACATCCTAGTAATTTGATATTACTTTAGTCTGTGGGATCACTGATGGCAATAATATATTTAACATCAGAGCCTAAAGAAACGTGTGCAGAATAAATTGTCCTTAAAAATCCTTATTTATACAATAGTAGGCCTATACTGCAACATAAGGGTGGGAAATGCATTTAAAGAAGCCGAGTCTGTGCACTGGAAACCCATTTAATTGTCCCCAGCACTGAGTAGTTTCGCCCATGTGTTTTAGCTTGAATTATATTTGCCAAGCATTCTATGATCTATCTCTGATATTTTTCATGTAGTTTGCTCACCCCTGTGTGTATTTCTTATTTTGAACTTTTATGAATATCAGAGAATTGTGGCCTGTCTACCATAGGCGTTGCATGCAGCCTGTTATCTTTTGACACTTTCAAGGTTCTGGAAGAGGGAAGGACGTTCCTAAACTTACTTCTACTGGTGTTGTCAATCAATAGATTGTAACATAAACACAAAGAATAGTTCACAACAGCTACAAAGAAACAAAAAATAATAGGCCATCATTTTACAGGAATTGTGATAGGAATATTCAGAGTAATATCATCATTATATTATTTTGAAAAAAATACTGCGTCCCATTGTTTACGGTCACAAAAAAAGCACTGCTAGTAAGTAATGAATAAAAATGAAATAGTGAGTGTTCTCCAAGATATTATGTATTAATAAGAGATTTTCATATTAATGAGTATAAGACTAATAGTGAAACTTTACCTGTGTGTTAAGTTCCTCTACTTTGCTAGCATCTCCTCTTTGGTTGACAATTCCTGTACTTCTGTTGACTGCTGCTGGACGACTATTTGTGTGCATTTTTGGCACTGTAATTAAAAATATAAAAATAAATTTAAAAAATGTGGTACTTAAAACTACAATTGTATTGACAGAAGTAAAAATGATTGGGTACTGTAAATTAACTTTCTCGTGCAGCTCATTGTGAAAACAAATTGGAACATATAAAAACGAAAATTAGAAGCATTACAATTAAGCTATCTACAGTCGGTCTACTCTAACACTTTGGTTAAATAAACAATGTGTTAGAGTGAGAGAGATATACCATAAGAACAAATGGAGTCAACATTAAGTGCAAAATAAAGTAAAAAGCCATTTGATAATTAAACAAAACTCCACAAATGTATACAGTCAAAACCACATATAACGACTCTGAAGGGACTGCAAAATTTACAGTCATTATAGTTGATAGTCGCACAAACCATATTTTTACTAAAACATTTCAAATCGGTTTTAAATTTTATACTTGTCATATATGCGGTAATAGTCATTTATGAAATATTCTCATTTCAGTTATTGCATTAAAATTTTTTTTTACAGTACACACACTATACAGAAATTACTGTATGTACTCTCCTACAGTCAAAGCAATATAAAAGCAATACTGTGAATTACAAAGGCCTACACTTTCTTCTGTTTCTCTTTTTACAATGTTGAACAAATGTAATCTACTGTACCTACACATTATAAAAATCTAACATATTACATAAACCACAAACCATAACAACAAAAACTCTTATTATTCCACTTCTGTACTTGAGAAAAGTTGGCGCATTATCAGAATTTAATTTTCTGGTTTTCTACAAAACAGCTAGGATTTTTAAAGAATTTTGTTCGAAAAGAGACTGTATTTTCTCTCTGTCCTTCCAAATTGTAGAAATCATTGAGTGTAATACACCCAATTCCTTCGCGATGTTAATGTTTGTTTCCCTGTTTTCTAATCACCATGTGCAACTTTCCACTATTAAACACTTTCCTTTTCTTTAGCAACATCTTGACAGTGATGCTTGCCTTGACTACTTAACAGAAACACTGATTTGAAATCCACAATTTACTGAAAACAAGAGTTTGAAAATAAGCATTACACTGATGTTGGCAATCCCTAAAAATGTAATATATATATATCAACATTGGACATTATAGCCGATATATTCATCCAAAATTGTTATTAAATATGTTGTTCTATAAGATATGACATAATAAGAGATATCGTACCAAGGACCGTTAGATTTCACCGTTATACTCAATATGTTGCTACAAGTGACGTCGCTATGAATGTTTTCCACTGTACTATTTGTGTAAAATTTCATTTTATACTGTAAGTGGTAATGAACAACAAAAACAAATTTCACAAAATTAAGTTATGAAGTGCAAAAATCCGAAATAGCATGAATAGTAATAATTGTGACAATCTCAAACACTTCACATTCTAATAGCGTCTAATACGGTTTGAACCTGTCCCATAGAACAATAACTCTGTCCCTAGCAATGAGTTACCAAACATACTGTACTTGTCTTTAATAAGACTATCTTCAACGGAACTCAAAACTGCCAATTTAAATAATCATGCTACTTTGGAATTGGGGGGTTTGGTACTCTAAATCATATCTTATAACTTGAAACTCCCGCAAGTGTAGTTTCAATTCATCAAAGCTGAATTAAATTGGTGACATGCAGCGCGTGATATCTATGTGGTTGAAGAGAAATATCTTAGAATCAATTTATATGATCCATATTCAGAATTCAAACAACTGTAGCTGTCTCCATCCCTATACTAGTTTTGTTTTCTCCCATGTTGAAATAACTATATTTCATCTTTAAGAAATATTTATTTTCTGCACCTTCTTCCACACATCATTATCCAATTTCCAGCATTAACTATGAACTTATAAAAAGTTTGATTCAGCCAACTAAACTAAACTCTCTGGGACTAGGCCTATCGTCTGACTAGCATAGGTCGACAGCAAGATTGGGGGCATGTATGCTGATTTCCACAGCACTATATTTTTATCAAGTAGCTAGCTCCTCAGTTGGTCTCAGGAGGCTGAGTGCACCCCATTCCAGACCTCCCTACCTCAGAAAAATCCGAGAAACCAGGGATCAAACTCTGGAATCCCAATCACTAGACCACTAAGCCGGTCTGATTCAATCAACACTTCCTGGAATAAACATACAAGTGGTGCATAATAGTTGCTTTCAGTAGTGATGTATGGATTATAAAATTTGCATATTACACATTTTAAAATAACACCACCAAATTAGTAATAACATCAAAATCTTTTAAACTCTAAAACAAAATATTTTTAAACTATATCACTTTCATGAATTTCTGTACATATTCAGTAAGTGTTTTAGAAAATGTTATACACCGTGTCCGGGAAAGAGCTGACGAAAAAGAAATAATTATATATCAGAAACTATTACAGTTACTACCTCAGTATTTTCACAGTTAGAAAGACAAACTCAAAAAGTTTTGTTTTGTAGCATCCCGTAATGCGCATGAGCATGCGCATTGTTGTTGCACGAGGAGAAACGAGAAAAAGCTTTTTCTGCGCAGCGTGTGTAGTCAGTCTTATTCTGAGAACTGGGAATGCAAGTTGTGCGTAGGCTACAACGTTGTTTCCAAACAGACAAAGGCCGAAATCCTCCCGCCAGAAACAGCATCCTTCAGTGGCACAAGCATTTTTTGGAGATAGGTAATGTTGAGTCACAGCAGGGAAAGGCAAAGAAATCTCGCATTAACGACAATGACATTGAAAGGGTATGGGCAGCTTTTGTAAGAAGCCCGAGGAAATCCATTCGTGAGGCGGCAAGACAACTGCAAATGTCAAAATCCACAGTCCATGGGAGAGCAGGACCTACACCATGGCCACCCAGATCACCTGACATGACCCCACTGGATTTGTTTCTCTGGGGTTTTGTGAAAGACAAAGTGTATCGCATGCCTGTGACCGATAATGCATATTTGCGTGGCCAAATTTACGATGCAATAGCACTAGTCACACCGGAGATGCTTTCGCGTGTGTGACACGAAATTGAGTATCGGGCCACAAATGGTGCTCACATAGAGGCTTATTAAAACTCATCGTATTTCTCTTTGTAATCGTGAAAACATCACGTCATTAAATGCAATAGTTTCAGATATATAATTATTTCATTTTCGTCAGGTCTTTCCCGGACACCCTGTATTTCAACCATTTAAATACAGAGTGCTTCAAAAAAATGTATACACACTTTGAAGTGTCATAGAAAGTCTATTTTCCGTTCTACAAGGTTAAATTTCTGGAAATGGAAATCTTAAAGTCCAATTCGAAAAATAAATGACTCTCTGATGAAAATGGATTAGTTCAAATGTTCAAAACGGTGGCCTTCAGCATCAATACATTTCTGAGTACGAGTCACCACTGATTCCGTACATCGTACCAAAGTGTCCAATGAAATTTCTGCGTACACCGCTTGAATCTCATTCCAAAGTGTGTCTAGGTTATGTGGTTTATGTTTGTACACCTCATCTTTTACTGTGCCCCATAAGAAGAAATCCAGGGGCATAAGGTCTAGAGAGAGTGCAGGAAACTCGATTTGCCCCCTGCGTCCTATCCACTGTCTTGGCAAATTTCTATCCAGGTATGTTCGTACGTCCCTATGATAGTGTGGCGGGGCGCCATCTTGTTGGTAATAAAACCGTATAATGCACTAATGGCAGGGAATATGGAATCAGCAAGCATCTTTAGGTAGTTTTCATTGAAGGATGATTATTTGCAAGATTGTTGGACAATTGTTGAAACTATTCTGCTGCTGCCTGTTGAAGAAATATAGCATTACTTTCTCCCAGAAATTTAACCTTGTAGAATGGGAAATAAATTTTCTATGACAGCTCAAAGTGTGTATACATTTTTTTTGAAGCACTCTGTATATATATGTGTACTAGAGAAGTGTTAGTAATTTTTAAGAGGAGTTTAAGAAAGTAAATGAAATCACATATTTACCGGTTTGTTTGACAGTGCGGGGTGGTGCAGATGTAGAAGATACAGTGGATACAGTGCTACGTTTTGCAATTGGCCCACTCCCTCTTGGTGCTGAGGAACCCCCATTTCCCATCTGTTCCCCCCCTCGAACAGTGAGGGCATCATACTCCGCACCAGAATAGTTGGCATCAAAGAATTTTTTGAACCATTGCAGAAACTCAAAGTTATCTTGAAACCTGCCTTTAATTAGCCTATCAATGGGAACAATCTGGAAACCAACCAACATGCAATACATAAAGTAAAAAAAATAGTAAGTGCAAATGTAAAAATAATAAAAATCAAACTGAAGAAAATGGCATACAGAAAATAACAGCTGCAATATGGTCTCGTGCCCTGAAATGCAAACATGCTAAATATGTGATGATATTGAGGTTTCTACTATGTACAAAGGAAAAGAACAATTAAGACTTGGCAAAGGTGCATACCATCTACAAAAACCAGTCAGTATCTGTTCTTCAATTGAAAAGGAAAGCATAATTAGATTACAAGAATGAAGCAAAAATATGACCGATGAAGGTGTAACTTTGCCACAAGAAATAAAAATTAACACGTGTTCACCTCTCTACACCACAGAAACTAGTATCACTACGGCCCGGATTCTTAGGATTTAAACCATTTTCTTCTTTGCTAGCAACCAGTGATATTTTAACACAATTATCCACTTTACTGTCATGGCAATCACATGACATTACTTAAAAAATTACTTTCTAAATACGCGTCTGCATTTTGCCTTACTTGTTGCCAATATATTTGTAAGAGAAAATTAGCTATGCATTTTGTAATTTTGCACCCCATTTTTCCGGTAAAGCAAATTGTAAACTCCCATTTCTTTAGAAGCAAATTAAAGACATTCTCAAGAAGCTTACAGTTGCAGCTTATTCACAAACTTTACACCAGCATTAATTAATTAATTAAAAAAACATCCTTGTTGAGTTTATTTGATGGAGTTTGAAATGACAGGGGGTTAGTTCTATTGAAAATTAAGCAAAAAGTGTTCCTATAATTTGTGGTTCACAGCCATGGGATCCAAAGTAAAAAGAAAATAAGCATAATTTTCAATGTGTTTATTGCATTTATCAAAGTGAAACTTAATAAACTTGTCTTAAAATGCTAAAAACGTTGTAAGTGTAAAAAACTAATTCAGGATTTATAAAAACCTAAAAATCTGGGCCCTAGTTATCATGTATCCTGGATTTTTCATAACAAACGAAAACATTACCTGAACAACCCATTTCGATGAATATAAACACACATGATGTTATGCAAATATTTTGAATAGAGATAGTAAAAAATATTTTTCAACAATCTATTCAATTTGAGAACAGTTGAGTGCAGAAATACATTTCAGAAAACAGTTTTATCGGAAGAAAGCACAAAGTATCAAACAATATATATATATTTGAACACGAACGCAAGAATAAACTTATGAATATCCCATAACTAGTAATAGCAACAAGCTACTGCATACAGAAGAAAATTCTTTAGACCTGACATAAAAATCAATAGGTCAATAATGTCAGCACATACCACAAGGTTTGCCACCAGAACAGGAATATAAACTCAGATTAACTTATATGGTTTCCGACTGTATTCCTAAGAATGTGCTTCATATAAAAGATACTAGTTCGAACATACAAAATCACCACCTCCTTTCTAGTATGGAGGTTAAATTGGGGCATTCTCATAAAGAAAAGGAATCTGAGAAGGCCAAGGTTGAAGAGGAGGGTCTCAAAGAGAGACCACAGCATTAGGATAAATTGCACTTGAAGAGGTTTGAAGCTACGTCAAGGGGTTAAATGTTATCCAGTATAGCCCGAGTACAACAATCTCCACTACAAAGCTCGGTTAATTTGTCTGTAATAAGTTAATAACGAAGGTTAGAATGAAAACCATACACCAATGACTGTGTCCATAGTTATCGTATTTACCTGCATAATAGTTGCACTTTTTCCACAAATTTGTATAACAAAAAACTAGGGTGCATTCTTTATGCAAGGAAAAATTTTTAGTGAGAAAAAAAAGTATTTAAAATATCTGCTAGCTCACGATTGATAGCATATGTATCGCTATCTCGGCTACGACATATATCGATTGTGTTGCACATACGGTGATCGATATTTAACAGTTGCATCAAGAGACTAGAAACAACACACATTACACTCAGACACTGTAATTCCCATCCAGCGGCTATATATACCGTATTCTTCCGCAAATTTGATAACTTTTAGCCTAAAACTTGCAGTATAACTTGAATATTTCAGCCGGTTCTTATCCATTGTCCAAGCACAAGTTTATCAACACGACTGTATACTGCAGATGTCCTAAGAATTAATGCGATATTGACAATCGAATGTTTTTTGGGCATTAATAAGAACCAATCATGTTTACAGTTTCCATGCATTGTTGTTTAAAAACTTGAATTAAAAAATAAACAGACCATCCATTTTACAACTTCAGATATTACTGAATTTTTTTGTTGTTAGAAATGAGATGTGACTATTACGCGGGGAATTTTTATTTTTTCATGCAAAAAAGTCGGGGTGCGTCCATTATGCAGGGCATTCATTACGCAAGTAAATGCAGTACTTGCTATCCGCTCATCTCATCACTATTCCTTCCCAAAACAATTTCTGGTGATTTTTCAAAGCGTAACAACACACTACTATAAAACTATAACAGTAAATTCAATTAGGAAATTTCGATTGCAATAATAATACTCAGGTCCAATGCAAGGGGGGAAAAAACAAACAAAAGCTCCACATTTTAGCACTGAAGAAAATCCAGACAAGACACCCAAGGAAGCTATCTAGCCTATAAAACTCTCCATAAATTCTCTCTGCTCCCATTGAGCAGAATGGAGATATATAAACTGAGCTACAAAACTTTCTGCAGAAACCTGGTATAATCTACAAGTAGATTATCTTTTCTGTCGACATCAATTACACATTCAAAAAAACATATTGCATAGAAGGTTGTTCCATAAGGAGTCAATATCTTGGGAAATCATGAAGTTTAATACAGATGTTACAATATCCTTTCTTAGATGATAATTTATTCCTCTGTATCTATTTTGGTCAAATAGATTAAGATAGCCTATAACAGGTGATCGTTCAAGTCTATCCTGAATGCAGTGACACATCCAGTGTGGAGGGTTAGCAAGTTCACCACTTACTCTAGACCCCGGTTAGTAATTTCCACGGTCAGCACCATTTAATTTGCATTTAAGTTTATTGATTCAGAAATACATCAAAATGCATAGTTAACTACTAGGTTTAATCTAAACACCTCTCACTGTGACTGATGTACTGGGGCATTAATCTTTATAATTATAGATGTATTTTTATTGTGTATGATCAATGCCGCGAGAGGCAATGGCAAATCTCCGCGGTATCACCTTGCCTGAATCACCTCGGACGAGTTGTGGTCATCACCCCACGGCTTCGTCCCGGGTCTGGACCTGCCTTCGGGCAGAACACTCATCATCATCATCATCATGATCAATAATTAGAGATAATGTGATTGTACTGAGGTAACTGACTATTCCTGAACAGGCAAATCAGTTACAAAATAACCTTTCTTTCTTCAGAAAATGCCCCAAGCCTGATGGCCAGTAACTAATAAAGGTAAGTTCAAACTAAAATAATAATAATAATAATAATAATAATATTATGCATACTTTTTGTGGGGAAGAAAAGGTTTTCCTGCTGATTGGTTAAAAAAAAAAAAAAAAAAAAAGACCACCTAAATTTTAATGATAAGGGATTTTTTTTTTTGACTATTCCTTCATACGATATTGACCAATGCCTCGGATATCGATAAATCACTGTTGTTTATCTTACAAAATCTCTGCAAGATTTGCGAGGATATTATTTTATCTGATAAAAGGTCAGCTAGTTACTGAACCGTCACAGTATCGCTAATGTAGTGATTATTGTCAGCGCAAAATTGAAAACAAAAATGGCTAGCTGAAAGTTTGGTAATGCATCTGTTGATGAAATTGATATTATCATAAAGGAAGATAAACTACATAATACTGAAAGAAATATAAAATGCATATGGATTCAGTTACAAAAGTTCTGTGAAGAACACAAGTACAATTGAATTGAAATGACTATGGAATCTCAAATGTAGAAGATTGGACTATCAATATGAGAAAATCCAACGGAGAAGAAAATTATGTTTTTAATAGGGATGGGTCGATACCAGATTTTCTCGATACTCGATACCATCAACATTTCCAGTTTCAATAAATAGGTACATTAAAAATTAAAAGATGAGAGAACTGTGTAATACCAACTATATTAATTAAGTGTGCATATTTAATGATACAAAATTTAATATCATCGGTAGCTTATAATTATTTTTAAACTCTACAACAAAACTAAAATTAGTTTTTGAAACAGTCCACTTACAAGTATTTGTTCAAAAATACTAGCATTCTCACTTAATTGCAGAGTTACCAAAGTATCGAAAAAGTACCGCGCGAGTTTTCTGAAGTATCGCTCGATGCCAATACCATGCAAGTATCAAGAGTATCGAGGTATCGAAAGTATCGAGGACTCATCCCTAGTTTTTAACAAATGCATATTCAAGCAGTGAGGTAATTTACAAATAAATTACTTTCTTGAAAAAAAGGGCTTTTATTTTGTTCCAATTTTAGCTAATCTTAATGTTGTGGTTAACTCTTTTGTCAATACTTTGTTGGTAGCATTGCTTAGTATTCCATAATGCAGACTGTTCATTAATTTGGTATGCCGTGATCTGACAGCTGACACTATCAACGATATTATTTTAAACAAACCAGAAATAAATATTTATATTAGAATGTAATATTATTTATATAATCCGTTACATTTTATTCATGGAATAGTCTTAATAAACCCAACTTGAGATAACGAGTTTCATCAGATAAATTCGCAACTGCTGCACAGACGTGAATCAATCGATAAACTCATAATCTCTCGTGGGATTACCTATGATTAAATCAGTATTTTTTTTTCCTATGGAGACACAGAGGCATCCCTAAATATACTGTGAATCTAACGAAAGAAAGTAAAAACTTTAAGATGATGGTAGGGTGTAAGAGTTGCAAAAGGGATATTTTACAGAAATGATGTACAAGATAACTGAGGCTTATCCTTGTTCGTTAGAAACAGAATCTGACTGGTTTTTACAAGTTTACAACACCAAAAGCAAGAAATATAACTGGCCATTTCCCATGAAGTTACCGGGCTGTCTGACAACAGCAGGGCGAGCAGGGGGATGAGCTTTTGGTATGGGTCTTGGTGGAGCCTGCACTGTCACCGGGAGTTGATGGAGACTTCCATTTCTACTACCACTTCCCAGTGGTATGCACCCACGAGCTTCATAGCCATCGTAATCTCTGCCATCATAATTTGCATCAAAAAATTTCTTGAACCACTGAAGAAATTCAAAGTTGTCCTGAAATCGACCTTTAATCAGTTTGTCAACAGGAATAACCTGGAATGAAGAATGTAAATGTATTACACACCAGTAATTATTTGAGTCCCTAAACCCTACGCCTTGTAGGAACTGGCAAGTGCAAATTTACTCCCACCCCAAAGAAGGGCTCAAATATGTTCGTATGGGTGAATAATTTAGATTTAAAAAATTCTTGAGATGAATTTTCAACGGTAGCCTGTAATAGGAGGAATACTGTATTTACACAAATGTAAGATGTCTCTGGATTCAAGTCACACCTGCACTTAATACTGTAATACAGTAGAACATCAGCTATCTAAAATGACAGTTATCTGAACCATCTTTTTATTTATCTATTCATCTACTTTTACTTTGGGAAAGATGGATTGCTGCAGAAATGCTGATCAGTGATTGAGACGTGAGTGGTAGCAACTTGTTCTGATAAATGGGTTAATTTTTGTATGGCATTCCGCTTTAACATCTGATTAATGCTATAGAGCCTTCTGTTAACAGATGTATTTCCCTTTGCTGGTGCTTTCAAGTTATACATGCTATTGATAAGTTACTGTTTTTTTAAATAGTTAAGTCTTATATGCCTGGTTTCATCAAGAAGGGGTTAAGATTTAACCTAGAGTTAAGCGCTCTTCACTTCTGATTTGACAACAATTTTGTTTCACTAACGCCCGGTTTCATCGACAGGGGTTAAGAATTAACCCCGGGTTACACGTTCTAAACTCTCGATTTTACGAAAATTTTGTTCCATCGACACGAGTTAGTTTTAACCCCTGAGGTTAAGTTAACCCCTACCTTCCCTTGGGTTAAAAGCCTAACTCGAGGCTAAAATGGCTGTTGTAAATTAAGCAATTGATGTAGAATTGCTGTATTTCCCTATTGTCACGGAAAGAAAATAAAAAATTTAATAATAGCATTGTTTTATCAATAATAATATTACAAGTATTAGTAATAATAATAAACTAGGAATCTGTTATTTTCACGGGTTCCTGAGAGCTCCTTCTCCCGGCAATTATTGCAACGAGTCCCGCTAACTGAGCGAGCGCATAGTCCGCAAAGATTTAGGCCTATACAGACGTATTCCTATTCCGCGAATCCTGCTTAGTTCTATTCAGATACTGTTCTAATTTCTCCTATTTCATCAAACTTATCAGAAAGCATGCCTGCATACTTTCTTGATATTTATTCAGCACAGATAACTTGTTTCCTTAAAATTAATTACAAGTTTACGTACCGTGTTTCTGTCCAAGATCGGAATATCTGGATTTGTTAGGAAATTTCCCCGCACTTTACCAAGATCACCTTTTTTGAAACACGTATGTACCAAAAGACCTGTCATAGAATTGCCTACTGAGGAGGAAATTGAACAGAATTAGGTTCACAGATGAAGAATGCGTGTGTTTAGGCCTAAAATCAGATTTCTAAGAAGGTGTCACGACAACGCTTCTAGCTAAAGTAATATACAAGTTAGCACAATAATATTTGATTTTCATAGGTAATGGCTTAGGTAATTTTGCGAAATTTAACAAACCTATCCTTTTGTACTGCGGAGTACATTTAAAACAATACAAGCTATTTAAAAAAGTTAATAAGTAGGCCTACGAATATTCTGTTTTTTATTAATTGTCACGATAATTTCATTCCCTCCTTTCAGCATATTTTTTCAAGCGCAGGTTAAGATTTTCAGTCTCCTGTTCCATTTTTATTAATTAAAACTTATTTCATACGCATATTTCTTTTGTCTTTGAAGTTATCACGGCTGGCCTACTGTAAGGGAGCAAAAGAGTTCAGTGACCTTCGAAGTCAGCTGATTTCTCAAACTTGCACTGTCCAAGTGCAAATAGCATATACATTTCCGATATATAAAAGACACTTGGAAGAAGAAGACAAAATAAAGAGAATGTGTGAAAACAGATTAATGCTGTAGTTTATTGTATACTAAAATTACTTGTATTACAGATAAATAATTAATGGACTGAAGAAAACGTTACAATCACATACCATGTTAATGCTATTAAACTCCCACGTAATTTTCTCACAAGCTTCATCCTTCTCTTTGATTGTTTCTTTGCACTCTATTATTGACTTGTACCTCGTCACAAACGGAATTAGTAGAGACTTTTAAAATATTGATAAGTTTGTTCCACGATTTACCTTTTTAATGTCTCCCATGTTTGATGACATTCGCCAATAAAGAAAACAAAAGAACTGCGTAATGAAGTGCATTCATAAAAGCAAATTTTCAATCACTGCCTACTAGATTGCTACTGTTCCTATTTCCTGCGAGTGTTAAAACGGTGTTAGTTAACTCTCTGCCGAAAAAGCATGGTGAAACGCGTGAATCACAAGGACGAGTTAAAATTTTTGCCCGAGGTTAACAAACCCGGGGTTAGTGTATTTTTAACCTCTGTCGGTGAGACCGGGCGTAATAAGAATTGGTTTTAACATAGGGCAAGCATGGGTTAAATGCATAATATGGGGCTAAAATCAAAATGGTTGCTGTAAATCAGTGTACATAATTACAGTATTAAATCTCAAGACATAAATTCAACATTATATCCAAGGTTAACACAGTAAAGTTATATAAGATTTATGGTGAGTTGGATCTAGCATATATGCTTCAAGTTTTTTATAAATACCAGAACTAGTTTCAAAGAGAGTCATCATTTATCGATGGTCTATCAGTAAATGATGATTGTCTTTGAAACTAGTTCAGGTATTTATAAAGAAAGTGAAGAATATGTGCTAGACCCAACTGACTATTATCTTATGTTATATATAAAGTTTTAGTAACTTATAAATCTCTGGATATGGGTGTCAAATATGAGACCAGTTACTAGAAGAGAAAAACATGACAAAACAAGGACTATTTCTTTAAAATTAAATCCACGTATCTGCAACAGTCTCATGAGAACCAACAGTAACTTTGTTCAAATAAATTTAAATAAGAACATGATGAGTAAATCAAGAGAAGTACTTCCTGTTTCAAATCACAAAGCCACTACTTCCTGCTGGAATCTCCTACATCTTGTTGGTATCCTGCAGAGAATGAAAATAAAACTTAATCTATGAATAGAATTAAGCCATCAGGAAATGAAGCATGGCAAGACTGCTTATTTTTCTAAAATCAAGTAACCAATAAATATTTTTCACAGAATAATTATATGTATCTGACCTTTTACAAAACTCTTGTACAGCGATTAACAAGGATATCCCATGCTCTGTATATCACTTATTTAGGAGCTTTGGCAACACATATAAAGAAGTTTAAAGTGATATGGTTTAGTGCGCCAGCAACTTCCCATTTCCAAAATATTCTCAATTATGTAAACTATTATTGTTTAATTCAAGAAATATTATTCTTATTATAGCAAAGTACATTGTGGTGCAGTAGCTGTTTGCTAAGGCCTAAAGCTATGAACTTACAGACCTGGATTTGAATCCTAATTTTCTCTATTCTTTTTGTTTGATTATTACAGTGTGGAGCTTTTATAATGTTTAAAATTACAATTAATTTTATTCATACTATTTTTATTTTACATTTGGGCCATTCCATTTGTGACGGAATTACAAAGTGCATGTCTTTTTTGCCATAGTCCTTACAGATACGTTGAGCTATGTTTATGAAAGAAAGTGATTCTTTGTGTGTTGATAGGGGATGTATGGACGCATCTAGGAGTATATAAGTTTACTGGATTTAAACAACTTTTAGAAGGGAAAAAATGTTCTTAATATTTGTGACGGAATTACAAAATGTCAACCACATACAAACCATAGCGTGAAACCTTCTCAAACTCTGTGAACTCTAAGGATTGAGGAACTTTATTTACACAACATTCTAAACTAGAAGAGCTGTAGTTTATGTGATTAAATTCTAAACTAGTTACATCTTTTTATTTAGATACCATTAATGAATGAATGAGTGTGACGGAATTACGTGACGGAATTTCAAATTTTCCTGTGAAATTAAAATTTATCTAATTGAACTGTATTCATACCAGTCAATAAGATTGTAGACTGTCTATATCTAATTAACACTTAAATGAGTTTTTAATGTTATTAAACAAAATAAAATAGAAACAGGTTGCGTATATATGTAAAGAATACTTAATCATATAATTATTTTCAGTATCTGGCTTGTTTAACATTATTCACCCATGGAATTTTGGTGAAAACATGACTATGACACCCTCTTATTTGAAATAGGCTACTGGTTGTTCAGGTAATTTCTGCTTGTCACTGGCATATGGCACTATGGCCCTGGGGTCGACTCAGCCTCTAACAGAAATGAGTATCAGTAGCAATCCTGGGGGTAAAGGCGGCCAGTGCATAAGGCTGACAACTTTACCACCTTCATGTGCTGATTATTTAAACATCTGGGAGCTCACATCCTGGAACCCTCTGAGCCTTCAACGGCCTTTAATAGGGAACTTTTTTTACTGGCATGTAGCTAACATCTATTTTCTTTTCCATGAAATACAAAGCTAATTCCTTTATCATCTTTCTGCCTCAAATTAAGAACTTCAAACATATCATTGTGTGGATCTGTGGAAGTTATTTGAATTACAAAAAGACATGTTTGCTTTTTCCCAGCATAAGTGGCATACGCAAAATCACAATTGTATATACCTGGCCTTCATTAGAATGATCTTCCTGTTTATCAGTTACGCTTATGAAATAAGTAGTAGTAGTAGTAGTAGTAGTAGTAGTAGTAGTAGTAGTAGTAGTAGTAGTAGTATCTAATGTGCAGACACTTGAATGATCTCCATTCCGCTTATGAAATAATGTATATCGCAATATTCTGAGGATTTGTACAGTTTGTTAGAAATTTTGTACACATCAATTACTTTAACATGATGAATGTCTCTGGAATGTGAAACGTCTTTGACATTGTTTCATCTTTCATAACATTTGCAAACTGCAAAATAAAGAAAATCCACACTTATTTCGGTACCGGTATGAGTTTCACAGACTAAGGCATTTGCTTCTTTGAGAGTCATCAACATGTACCTTTTTTGGACTTCAGTCTTTCCAGATTCTCTTTTATGTAGAGGCCTATATATATATATATATATAAAATCTTTACTTCCTGGGCACATCCAACTTACATGATCAAGATTGAAAAATGCTTGTACAGTTTGACAACCTACTGATTGAGGTTTTCAGTTTTGTCTGAAATTTGAGTTAAATCCTTGACCACAGATGAGGGCTTTCGTGGACTTGCGGGGAGAGCATTAAGAACCTTTTTCACAGCTTTTCCAAAGGATTGTCTTGATTTGTATGGAGAATGTGTTGAAGCAGAATGGCCACTAGTTGAGGAAACTTCTACATTCTTCTTTTTTTCTTACATCTCAATTTCTGTACTGCTATGTAATTAGTCATCTTAGTTTATTCAGTTGAAGGTGGTTCATAAATGCTTTTTTAATTGCTTTCTGCTCTCTGTCTTTCTTTTTCATTTCTTCATGTAATCCTGCATTCTTTTTTCTTTTCCGGCACTCACTCTGACGTTCTGCTGCTGTTTTACCCATTACGGTCACTGAAGAAATTGATACTCCAAATAATCCAATAAAATATTACAGATAATTTTCTGTGCCTAATAAAGTTCCAGTATGCTTGTTATTCTTATTTTAGTATTACATACCTTTTTTTCAACTTACGCTACCTAAGTTCA
This sequence comes from Ectobius pallidus, assembly GCA_964059195.1. Classification (NCBI taxonomy): domain Eukaryota; kingdom Metazoa; phylum Arthropoda; class Insecta; order Blattodea; family Ectobiidae; genus Ectobius; species Ectobius pallidus. Next base: position 128,346,366 of record CAXKWD010000005.1, read on the forward strand.
TGTTAAGTGCTGTTTATTAGTAAGAGGCTCAGTGTGTGAAACAAGTTATGTAATTCCGTCACGACCCAAAATGTTGATATAAATATAATCCTGTGAAACAAATGATATGGTCTGGTTGTAAAGCAAGCAAAACTAGCTTTGCATACAAATTTTCTCCCACCTACTACCATTACTTTAATAGTAACAGTGAAAAATGTCCGTTTTTGTGACGGAATTACATGCCTAATGCACAAAAACTTCAGTATTTATTAAAATATATAAAATATTTTTAAAATACATGTATAAGTGCATTTAAAGAACCTTAATGAATACCAGATACTAATTCTATGATTAATTGTTAAGTTATTTACCTTTATTTGAAACAAAATTATCAATGACAATGGTGGAGAAATTCAGTCACGTACTTGGTGTAAAAGAGGTTCTTCTTCCAGGAGTCCCTAACTGCACTAAATAAAATATATCTTCAAAAAACAAAATATTCCTGTGAAATATAATCCTTCCCCTATGTAAATATGGTTTTACTTTCTAATTACATTCATTTTTAGAAATCCATGTCCTGGTTGACTTTTTTCTGGAATGGCCCATTTATTACCCATTTCAACATAGTTCAATGAAAGTTTTAAAAGATGAATTACCAAATGCAGTAGAAAAAGAAAATACACACATCTAATTAAAAAAATGACACATCTACAGTCTGATAATATTGTAAAAGAAGAAGTAATAAAACTAATTAAGGTGATAGCTCCTACTGTTTAAACAAGTTATAAAGATATAAAAAATTGAATATTATTTTAAAAGTAGTAATGTGAATATTATTTGTTTAATATATTTTCTTTTAAACAAGTTTTAGATATAAAAAATTGAATATTATTTTATAGGTAGTAATGTGAATATTATTTGTTTAATATATTTTCTTTTTACATTGTAATTTGCAATGAACAATAAAAACAATTTTCATTTTATGTTGGAGACTGCAATAAATGAAGAAGAAAATAAGCTAGTTTGTATATTACTAGGAGGTGCCCGCGGCTTCGCCCACGATAATTAATTGAAAAATTAAAAATTAATAGTATAATAATTATTTAAGCATTATATTTATTAACACTTGCACGCGAATCATTCTTAAACTAAACCATTAATAATTAATGAAACAGCTAAAATTCCGGATTTAGAGTACATTCCACGATTAGAAATCGCCACCTGGGAAAACAATCTCAGATTCGATTATGCAGTTCCAAAGATAACTGTGAACCACTGCCTTCTAAACTGTATACTTCTCGTGCGTAATTCTCGAGACGGCGGTGGATAATACGTATCGTTTCTCAACTGTTTGTTGACAGATGAATATGATGTGAATTTTATTTGATAAATTCAGTGTAATTTTCAAAAATTACATAATTTTTCAAGGGAAGGAATAGTTTGTTTGGAATTTTTATTATCAGCGATATTTCAAGAGTTAAACCATCAATATTTTACAGCTGGTGCCCCCGGCTTCGCCCGCCAATATTAATTGACTCCAGGATTTTAAAGAAATTTACACTGGTAGATTATTAAAAATGTTTGTGGTTCAGAGCTATGAAAATTGTAAGTAAAAATAAAATTAGAATATTTCTTCATTGTGTTCATTTCACTTAGGCCTTATATAATAAAGAAACGGTTTTCCTAATTTTGTAGTCGTCATGAAAGTTTAGACTGCGAGAGACGAACATCGCCGAGTATACCCGACGTCTCACGAAGCGGGCGAGCGAGCAAGCACGCTATTTAGGGCCGTTGAATTGTATAAGAGTAGATGGTTTGTAACACACTTCCCAATATCAGTACCTTAAGATAGTTTGTAATAATTCTGATGTTTTTAAACTCCATTGAGGACTTTGCATTATAATAATCAAAGATAAATAACTGTGACCAACAGGGTTTGAAACCGAGACCTTGAATTGGTAGCTCCATGCCTTAGAGGTACCGGTGCCCATGCAACACACTGTATTTTATATTATGATATAAAAAACACACTTAAACTTCACTAATTTCATACCTTGGTAGGACTACGTAGTTTCAAACACCATTGTGATTATCCTCGGCTACTTCTGAAGTTTGTTTCAGAAGTAGCCGAGGATAATCACAATGGTGATTGAAACTACGTAGTCCTACCAAGGTATGAAATTAGTGAAGTTTAAGTGTGTTTTTTAAACCATAATATAATATTATGACTTCACTGTGATCTTCCCAATATCAGTTTCTACACTGTATTTTGCTGCAATAAGAGCAACTCTTATATGAAGGAATGATACAGATTTAAACAATCCTCAATATTTTTAAAAATGGGGGTTAATGGTGGCCTAAAACAAATATCACTTTAAATTAAGTGTACTTTCATTAAAGGAAACTCAAATTCATGATGCACAGATCAATGGGGTTCCTTGTGAATCCCCCTTATCAATAACAGAATTTGAAAGAGAGAATTGTTTTCATTACCTCCTCAAGTTAACTTGTATTTTGAAGTTCTCTATCTGAAGAATACAAACGCAAGAATATTTTTATTTGAAACTTAGAGACGGCTAATGCCATGTCTATTTTGAGCCCTTGTTATCTCACCAATTACAGAATAAATAAATTATAATTTTTTTTAAAAACGTTTTATAGGATGAAAATGTATTCAACAGTGAGATCAATTTACAGCTGGGGATTATACTCTGACACAAATAAATTAAAATCATTATCATCAAAAAGAAAATATCAGCTATAAAACAAAGTAATTATCAAAATATGTAAAAACAAAAAATCATACCATGAGGACCAACACTGTAATTAAAATAAAGTAAACACATTAACAAAAATGAAACATATGTACAGTACACTACCAACAAGTTCTAAGGAATAGTAATGTGAAAGTAAATAAAAAATCACATGCACCTAGAGTTCAAACAAAGATGAGTTTGTGGCAATGGAATGGAATGGGCAGAGCTAGTGAGAACTGATCAAGGAATTTTGAGTTTTATACTGATGGTATGGGGACCAGAACTTGAATAGCGAGAAATCCCTATGTGTGGCTATATTTCAACCCTTAACTGGGGAGCCCCTCGAGTTTGGTGTAAAAGCCGATTAATAAAAGTTTTCTATGTAGCAATGTGACAAACTTTGACAGCAAAAACACAGTAAGCCGTATGATTGGAAATAAGTTCATTTTTATTGCTCATATTGTGCTGTTTTATAATATTCATGTAGAACATTATGAGCTACTGTTCATAAAATAATAAATATTCCTATCATGTCATTTCCTATAATAAGAATTAGAAATCTAAGTTACAAGAGCAGATTGTATTCATCATAAATGTTGACAGCAGTGATATATTATGGTGAGCAAAATACCTTCTGCTAGTTGAAAGATCCATTAAAACATCACCAATTTAGGGGAAATTAGGAGCTGGAATAGGATATGATTACTGATCCTAGCCTAAATGCATTCAAGCTTTCTTACTGATAGAAATAAGAATTTCTTCCTTCCTTTTGTTTATTGAACTTGCTTCTAATGTGGCTGCCGCCAATGGAGAAGTCATTCCTGCATTATGAATATTTCCATAATTTGTGTTACTGATGTTAAGATATAATATAATATGATATTTTAACGGAAAATTGCATAGATGGAACAGAATCACTAACAAGGGAACTATTAATGAGTTAATATTGAAAATTATCATCAAATTTTGCAGACAAAACGTATGTCCTGTAAGAAGTCCATATACAAAAACTAGCTGCAATTTTAATGACGTTCCCAAAAACAGAGCCGAAACTAGTATTTAAACAATAGAAGTGAGAAATATCCAGCATTAATTGTGAACAGCTCTTGTCTCCTGTAGCAGCAGATACACGACATACCTCATTATCTTTTCAACCGCTATATGAAGCACTATCAATTTATATCCAACCGTTATCTTAGTCTTGAGATGCTTATTAGTCAAAACAGTCACTCATCATGTTCTTCTCTGAGAAATTAATTACAATTCTTTAATATGGGAAATTACAAATTCTTTAATACTCTTGAGTTACATACAGCAGCCTATTTTCAAACAAAAGGTTTTTAATCTTCAGGTGAAACAAATTTGGAGAAAGAAATGAGTCAGCATATAATTCAACAATCTGAAAAATCCCACTGGTGTGAACACTATTCGGAAGTGTTCTAAGTATTGGGGGGAAAAAAAAATGACATCTTAAACCTGGATCCACAATGTGAGTTGTGTTACGTTCCTAATATAGATTAGCAATGACAAATTTAGACTATGGGCTCAGCCATTTCAATACCTTTTTTTTTTTTTTGGGGGGGGGGGGGGGTTAATTTCAAAGCTTCCAATGTTTGGTTGTGTTCCTTCAAAATATTCTTGGTTTGCAAGTAATTACACATAGGAGCAAGCTCCCGAGTCTGAAGTATCTTATCAAATTATGTATACATATACAATTATGTACAGGTGATGAAAAATGCTCCTAGTGAAGCAGTTGCGAGTTGTTTCTGCAATGCACTGATACCTAGCTGGTAAGGGATGTCCAAATCCTACTGACTAACTGCTTTATCTGGTAATATTGCAGCCTCGATATGGGAACCTTCCACTGAAAATCACAGCTTGTTTTTGGAAGTTGGGTTCATCAGGGAAATCTGAAGTAGTTTTCAATATGAGCTCACCAGCAGTTCCCTTGTAAGTTGGTGAAAGAGGGCAAAATACTTGTCATTCTCGTTATCAAATTATGAGAAGGTAAGTAAAAGATGAGAAGACATTTGCACTTGAACCTAATATATCACTGATTCTAATGTACACCTTAAAAATGAAGAATATAATTAGAAAAGAAAAAAATATGAAGTTATCTTTTTCCCCTTCTTTCTTGCCCCTCCTCATCTTCACAATACTTTACTCACACACAAGTACTGAATAATTTATAGTGGCTTATTTACTTAGCTGTTGCATCATCACTTCAGACGAAGGTTGGACAGTTGATACTACATACTAAGGTCTCACTTTTAGGGAATTTCCATTTTAAAGAATAAAATTCTTACCTCCAGTATAATTACAAAAAGAACAAAGTTTTCACTTCTGATTTTTGAAGGAAGAAAAAATCCCACTTCTTCACAATAAATATTTTTAGAATTTTGAAAGAGGTAGATCCTGCAAACGTACAATGCACATACTGCTTCACTTTTGCAGCAATAATTGTAACTGGGTATTAATATCTATGCCCTAAGCCGACTGTATAGAATTATGAAATATTACCTTGTCTACTCCCATTTTCTTGAATGCGGCTTGAAGAATCTTAAAATTCTGAATGTATTCATGCTCCAGATTGGTTTTGAACTTGATCCGCTTCATTACCACACTGCCTGTAATAAGAAAAAAAAAATTACTTATCGGTAATATAAAACTCAAGTTATAACACTGTACATAATACCCTAATTCAATGTACAATGCCTTTAAAAGAATCGCAATAGCCCAGGGTATTTTTCCATTAAAAGCTTGTCTGGAAGTGAGTAAACATCAATGTTAATTTGATTTAATGGAAAATCGCACAATGTGCATTAACAGGAAAAGTTATTGTCATCTGCATAGAATATAAGGGATCTTGTTCTAGCTATACAGTCGAATATGTGATACTGTTCACATTTTTTGTTACACAGCGTACACACACACTGATCTGATGCCTGGTGAAAGCCTCTTTGAATACATATTCTATAGTGGAATCCGTGAGCAGCAGTCCTCATGAAAACATGTCACAAGTTAAAGTTCGGTTCCTTCCATTCCTCAGTGTTCATTGCTGGGGTGAGGTAGAATCCTTGGTCAACATCCTCTGCTTTTCCCAATTGGTCTTGTATGTGTGCATCGTAGGCTAGGGTATGCGGCAGGTTATTCCTTGTTGCTATTTCCCTTACGAAGAAGTCCTCATCAGTTAGCAGATATATCAGTTTGGATTTTGCTGACCTTGGACATCAATGTTAATAAATGGACGATTAGAGTGTCGTAGAAAATACATTTTCCCATCCACCATAGGATCTCAGAAAGTACCATTCTGGCACTTAATATTTGGGTAAACTACTATGATATTTTTTATACTGTTTAACCTTTTTAAAATTTGGCTTTTTACTTTGCATTAAACATTTAGTAAACTAAATTTTAGTTGTATTTATTCTAAAGATTCTGTGCAAAACTTCAATTCATTCTTACAAAAACTGTGGTACCCAGGACTTCTTAAAAATAAAAGTACACATGCACACACACACATATATATATTGCTTGCTTTAAAACAAATTATTTGAATGATACAATTCAAATGGCTGTGAACAGCAAACAAGAAGCTGTTCTCCTGTGAAGATTTTTAACACATGAACATTTTTGGCAGGCAGGTACTGGTTTAGATTATTTTTACTTTATCATGTATTTTCTAAACACAGAAATAAAATGGTCTTTGTCAGTAATTTTTAATGGAATTATCAATTAATGTCACACAAGCTACTGACAAAACAGATCAAGTTTCCATTTTTCAGACAGAAATGAAGTTTTATCATAGGTAATCCCATGAGAGATTATGAGTTTATCTATAGATTCACGACTGTGCAGCAGGAGCGAATTTATCTGATGAAACTCGTAATCTCAAGTTGGTTTGGAAACTGAAATAATATAAAATATACATTGATTAAAAACACAATTTCAAATCGGGGCAAGCCAGTTTGTGTGCTTTTATGCTGTTCTGCTGTTAGGTTAGCTGAATTAAGTTAATTATGTCTTATATGCACCACTGGTAGCACTGGTCTCAACATAGTAACTCGAATCGATTCATGGATGGTTGATTTATAGTATGCCATGACCTTGTAGCTGTTAGTTTTGTTAACAAAGCACAAAAGTAATTAATATTTGTATAATCCGTTACGTTTTATTAATGGAATAGTCTTAATAAATCCCAACTCGAGTTGACGAGTTTCATCAGATAAATTTGCTCCTGCTGCGCAGTTACGAATCTATCGATAAACTTCTAAACTCTCATGGGATTACCATGATTGGTTGATATCAGAGGCATTGCTAAACGTTATTAATCAATATCGAATACATGGCGTATGAATAGAATAGTCAACTAAAAATGAGTAAATAGGCCCTGCCAACACCAGCATACTCTTAACTGCACCACTGATCATACAATTAGTACGGGGTTAAACAGTTTATAACCATATGAGTGATTAAGAAATAATTTTAGCTGGTCTTAAACTGTGCAGTGCATGGTTCCTAAATAGGACTTGGCTGTATTAAATAAACCAGAGTTAACAAGAACTGAATAACCAGTTTATGACAGCTGACATGCACTGTTTCTGTGTACCAACACTGTACTGATACTGTATCAGATTTATTTTATACAATGTTCTCAATTACATTATAAACTGAACAAGTAAAGAGACTATAATATGAAATTTCAATATAATCTGAAATTACTCATTTATTATACTTTATTTTATACTGGGAAGTTCAACAAACCTGGGAAAAGCATGTCCATGAACTGACAGTATGCAGCACCCGTACATAACTCTTCAATCTTGGTGAAGTTTGATGCCAAGCAGTCGTTAACCCAAGCCAACATGTCATGTCGACTGAGATTGTCTGTTGTAACATTTGTCGAATATACATTAACCGCCATAGCTTACCTGAAATAGCAAGACAGAAATACTGTAAATTAATTTATTTGGAAAAGCCTTAGTTGTGATAAAAAAACTGGCAATGGATGATAATAGCTTGCCAGTGAATTTATGTAAAGAACTATCATATTTTCACTTGAAATTCAAAGGAGAAGTAAACAAACCCTAATGTAAAAGACTCCGCCAAGTGTATGACAACATGACATGCAGATTTGATGGCAACTAAGTAAGTTTCTTATTATAATAAATAAATAAAATAAATAAAAAATAAAAAAAATAAAAACTGATAATATTGGTTGCAGAGTTCTCAACAGTATTGTATTTACCATTGCTGAAAATACAACAAGTTATTTCGACCTAGATAAAGCATCTGTACAAATTTAATAACTTCCTGGGCCCGATATAAAGCCTTGGGGTTCAAAATTCTGACTAACTAAAACCTCCATTTTGGCATTGGCTTCTCACAATAAATTATAATTATTTTCTTTCAATATCAATTTTCCTTACAAGTGTTCCTATTCAGACTCCACAATACCATCAAGAACAGCTATGTTCAAAGTTCTAACCAATTACATGAGTTCTAAGACTTAAATTCACTCCACTTTATTTTTCATTCTCATTCTCATAATCACCACTGTATTACTGTGGTATCTTTAAGAAATTTATTCTGCATTGTCAGATTTTGAAGTTCAAAAGCCTGACCCAACCAGAAGTTCCTAAGACCGAATTCACACCATTTTATTCTTTGTATTCATAATCATATTGGATGTTAAAATTCTTAAAGACACTTCAGACGTGCATTACTTCACAACCTCAAGAAAGATATTCTAACACAGGCTATAAGCTGAGTAAAATTCAATAAAAGAGCCAAGCTTTTGACCTCTGCCATCTCCGCAGTCTTCCTACGGAATTGAGCGTTAAGTTAGGGAAGTGATAGTTTATTTAGGCATTTGGAAGCAAATTATGATTGGTGAGAGAAGGTTGGAGAGCATCAACCAATCGCGATGGAGAATGGTATTAGGATTGTAGGCCTATGTGTACTTGGGCCAAATCAAGATCAGTCAGTAGGGCACCAGTACTGAGGGCAACTATAAGGTTTCTTCAGGATCTGCTGGTTACTGACCAAGGTCAAAATACATACAGTCCAAATATGAGCCTCTGAATTACACTGTCTCTTCTAAAGGCAGTTCTATATTCATTTAGATCATATTAGAATCCACTAGTTACTGACGCAGTCTGAAAAAATTACTCAAAATGAGGATCAATAGGTCTTCATTGACTGCAATGGTCGTGTTCTCTCTGAAGTTTAAGAGCTGGAGTCAAGACAAAGCTAGTAGAAGTCGCATCTCTCTCCCTCTTTGTTGGAATTGTTCGTAAGTCTTTAAATAATTAGAGCTGATAAGCCTCAAATTTCACCCAGAAGTTCTTCCGAAGAAAGCACCTTGTAAATAAATAATGGAACGTTCAGAGATTGGTTTTGAGCATGAATATAGGTTTAAGTAAATACAGAAAATGTATTTGTGTTGATCAATGTGTACACAGAATGTACTTCACACTGGCAGCAAATGCAGATTTAAAACTGTAAGACTTTCTGACAACTCGCTATCAAAGCTTGACTTCTGGAACCCTGCATTTTTATTCCTAGCCAGATGTAGTGAACTTTGTTGTGAAATATTTAAAGCACTGGCAGGTGTCCATTGAGTTCCCCCTATTTGCTTCCATAATTTCTGTATCTTTCCACCCTGAATCCATTATGACCAATATGGTTTGTCACTGTCCAAGAAAGCATAATATAGAGCCACCTAAGATAAATACCAACATCAAAAATAAAAAACAGTTCTAAAATAACACTTCCAGTCTACAGCTCATGCATAATTTAAGACCATATAACAAGCACACATACTGCATCAACATGTTTGGAAGTTGGTGACTGGCTTCTCCCAAGGCCGATGTTTATAGACTTCCATAAACAGACTTTAATTAACAACTACCTCAAGGAGATCATAATTTTTAAACCACTTATCCCTCAACCACTGCTAATAATTACATATCTGCATGTGAAAAACATTGAATTTGAAAATCACATTCAAGATTTTGATATCCAGAAAACTGTTTGCCTTTGAATAGGAAAAAGCATGACCCTGGTAACTCAGATTGTATGTATAGGTTGAGAATCATGTGTGTTTGCACACATGATGTATGAAGACCTGTGATGGACCCTTTCAGAGAGCAGTGGATGTATGACTCAAGAGGGTGCCATACATGGAGGGTCTAGCATCCAGGTATTACCCCATGGTAACAGGATAAAGCTTTTATATTCTTAATAATTACTATTAATTTTTGTACAAGAAATTATGAAACATTCAGTAAGCAAAGAAATAAAATTAATGCAATTAATTTTAAAACTAAACTCACTGATCCAAGTATTTGACAAGAGATTGGTTGAGACCTGAATTTTAAGTCATCAAAACTCTAGTTTAAAAATTTAAATGCTCAAAAGACTCCAAACCTTTGAAACTTGAAATGCTCAAAAACTCATGATATTGTATGTACTGGTATCTTTACACCTAATGTTGAGAGTCCCATCAATAATTTAAATACAAAATACCTTGGTTAAAATAATTTGGTGAATAAGTTCATAATATAACCATCTAAAATAATTTTGTAATTTAAAAGTATTGTAAAATTTAGCATTTTTACAACACAGAGATTTGATGTAAAACAGTTTGGTCAATAAATCAAACTCTGCACTAGTAGTTAGTTATCTGCAGAAAACATTTCATCCTTCATTGTTTGATTACAATTCACTAACTATCAGCCATCTCATTTACGAACTAGGCTCACAAAGTTTACTAAATAATGAGAAAATAAGTTTCAAACTGAATTCAAAACATCCCAGTCAGAATGCATACAAAACATGGGACATAAGTAAAATTAAATCCTTAAAAAAAATTGAAGTAGGCTTATTGCATGTTAATTTAGCCTAATGCACATGTTTTTAAAGCAAGCAAAACAAGAGGGTAAAGTCAAATATTGGTACTATTTAAAAATATTTTATTTTGAATCATAAACACTGTTTAACAGAACTCTCTCTGTCTATAACAAATTCCGTTTAATGGGGGGGGGGGGGGGGAAGAGGCACTAACATATTATAGGTAGCGATTATTGAGGATATCACCAGATGTCACTGTTGTTCTCTTCCTTTTTGTACAAATAAATAATTATCCATTTCCTTCATTTTAACCTCTACAAATAGTATTATTCCTACTACTACTACAAAATTATCATGTAGCCTACTAGTCATAAATTTACAATTCAAAATAACATTACATATCGGTAACTATTTTGGCAATAAAAATTTGGTCCATAAACTAGATACCGACAGTTTAAATATTTTTGACATAACACAAACATAAGCCAACACAACATTTACTTTCAATAAAAACATTACTTACAACCTTCATTTCTCTCCATTCATTCAATTCCTCATATGTCATATAATTTCAGATAGTACCAGTATCTAAAACTATGAAAACCAATCAGATGTACAGATATAACCAGAAGTGTAGGTTCTATTCACGAGTTCATTCTTAGAATTTTATAAAGCGTTACTTTTTTTGGGGTGGGGGGGAGGGAATACCGATGGGATGGCTGAGACACACCTAAAAAATCGGATTGTCCTAGTGAAAACAAGACGTATGTTCGCCCTATGTATAAGAGATTTCTGTTGTATGTGTCGGAATCTTGTAGTTGTCATATTTTGTCTCGTTCTTTGTTCCCACAGAGTAGGAAAGTTTACCAGAAATGTGCCACCTGACATATTCCCAGCAATATCCCTTACTGTGGACATGGCTCAATGATTTGGTGTCCTCTTTATCAGTGATAGGTAATTCAGGCATAGTTCCTTAACTGTATGTACCTGTTTGAAAGTCAAAGAATACTGCTAGAGAGCAGTCCAACTAGGAAGTAGTCTGGCACTGGTGAGGGGAGAGTGAGTGGAAAGGAAGTCTACCATTGCATTGTATTGCATTGCATTGCAAGGTATCAAGAGCACATCTGCACTCAATCACTTTCCTAGCTTCCTTCTTTTGGTAAATTCCAGTTTTACATTTGCCTTTGTAAGTAGGGCTCCACAAACCCACTATTGCATTGGCAGTTGGGGATTTGAAACCACAAACTCCCTTATGAGAGTCTGTGATGTACTGTCTAGCAGTGAGCGGAAGGCCGAGCTGGTGGCATAGTGGGGGAAAGACATAGACAGTAAATGCAAGTGCATGGTAAGGTAGTGGGGGAACGCTAGCTTGGCCTTCAGCTCGCCACCAGACAGTACTGATGTTACTGTCTTGGGCAAACCACCCACTGTTTTACATACCAGTACTGCAAAAAATGCTACACGAATTAAACTGTAATTCAGACTGTAATTCAAGGTTACTGACGAAGATACAGAAAAGTAATAATTACAAAGTAACAGAATATTATGTAGTAATTTATGCTAAACTGATTTACTGTTAATTTCTTATAGCTGTTAGCTACATTGCCAGTCAGGTTTGCAAAAAAAAAAAAAAAATAAAAAAAAAAAATATATATATCATTACATATCCACAAATCAAACCTAGTTTCTGATTGTTGAGCCCTTAAAGTTTGAGAAGTGTTGGTTTGGGTGGAGCAGACAGAATCGCGGCTTTCTGTGTCCAAGGTTGCAAGTTCGCTTCCAGCCCAGGTCAAAGCATTTATGCATGCATAAATGTGCCAGCTTTATGTCTCTAGATTTACAGTCTTACTAACTCCGTGGCGCTAACATCCCAGAAGGCACAAGGCCTACCACCCGACAACTGCATCATCTACCATAGGAGGATGGCAGGATTGGGGGACATATGGTCAGCTTGTCGACAACCACGGCCGTTAATGGTGGTTTCCATGACTGGAGCCGCTACTTCTCTATCAAGTAGCTCCTCAATCTTTTAAATCACGAGGCTGAGTGCACCCCTACCAGACCTGCCTACCTCAGAAAAATCCGAGGAGGTACCGGGGATCAAACCCGGGCCGACGGATCTGTAGTCAGCGACGCTAACCACAACACCATAGATTTACAGGCATGTAAGGAAACTCCTTCATGACAAAATTCCAGCATACCGGCAAGGGGTCAGAGGCCTTGAAATTTCATTACATCTTTGTCATTAAACAAACATATAAGAAACAAGTTTAACCATTTCACTGAAAACATATTATTCACTGTACAAACTGATGGTGCAAATTCCTTTTGAAATCGTAAAAGGACAATTGCAAATGATAAGTCAATTTCCTCTGAAACAAGAGCACAGCTTTTATTTCTTGAAGTTTAGGCTGATTTACACAACCCTGGGGTTGCCTGCAGGATTATAACTCATTTCAATGCATGGTGCAATACATTGCTGAAATATTTAGCTAAAAATGGCAGCTCAAAGCAGAAAAAGCAGGGAACTGATGGTGGCAGGATTTAGACAACAGATGACACTATACGCTGACTCTTTAAATTGCTCTCATGGAAAATTTATTTTGTCTATAGGCATGCAAAGTGGAGTATCATACATAGGCTACGTGTCCATAGCATAGTCAGTAGTGATGCGAATGAAAGGTTTAAGAGGCAAAGATCTCTAGCAAAGCGTAAACGCCAGCAGCTCTGGGAGTCACTTTCAAATTATAAATACTCTATAAGAGATCCCCTTAAAACTTGTTCTCTTAGCAAACAATCATCAGTAAGCTTTCATGAGAAAATCTGTATCGCTAAGCTGAAGTTGCAAAACAAAGCACACCAAACAGCTGGGGAGAAATGAAGGGGAAATTCATTCAGCATAGAATAATGAGAACTGTAATCCACAGAGCACAATTTAAAAGATCCAAGCCTACCGTACACTACATGTTGAATATGCTCTATTTTTTTACATATTTATGTATTAACAAATTCAAAAGACTTATTAAGTTTGTTCCAGTAGCCTAGATTCATAAATGACAAACCAGTACATTCACAAACGATCATCGTATCGCGTGCTCATTGTGCACGATGTATGTGCACACTGTCGTTGTCAGCTCACCCTTTCCAACAATATTTCTTCTACAGTTTTGAATATTTTTTGTTATAAATCTGTTAACAAGGAGCCTGTCTGTTACGAAGACCTTACTCTTTGCGGAGGGATCTTCGTAATTTATTAAGATCAAGAGAACTTTAAATTATACAAATAAGATTAACCCAACGAATAGGTCTAGTGGCAGTACAAACTACAAAGCATTTTAATCTATTAACCCTGAGCCTCCGAGTTCTTTGCCTGTCACAATCACCTAGCAAGAGAAAATGATGCAATAGCCTTCATGAAAGTTGGTGCAACTAGCCATCAGTCTAGCAGTTGACTCATAATGCTTCACTATTTGATAAAACTACAGTGTGAACCAAAGATGAAGCTACCAGAATAGTACCATGCGGCCTTCATATGGTGTTCAATCTCTTCAACAATTTTTAAGTCTCGTTGTTACTTCCATCCCTCGCCGCAGAGAATACCACACAAAAAGGAGAATTTCACTACCAGTGTCTAACTTACCATTTTAACCCACTTATGTTATCAGAATAAATCTAGAAAAATGCATAGGCTATATTTTACAATAGGCTAACTTGAATATTTCTTGCAATAGGCGTATAATGGTGGTGTTGAAAACATCAGGGTTTGTTATTTCTGCAACTCTTATAAAACAAGATATCATACACCTATTAGGAATGGCATTAATCCAAGAGGGGTACGCCGTAGCATAGTGGTTGAGGCGCTGCGCTACAAACCGGAAGGTCGCAGGTTCGATTCCCGATGAGGTCGTTGAGATTTTTCAATTGACCTAATCCTTCTGGTGGCACTATGGCCCTGGGGGTAAAGGCAGCCAGTGCGTAAGGCTGACAACCTTACCACCTTCATGTGCCGAATGTCCAAAATCTGGGAGCCTGAACCTCCTGGAACCCTCTGGGCCTCTATGGCCTGTATAGGGATCACTTTATTAATCCAAGAGGTACAGAGTGTTAAAATTTATCAGTTACACTTGGTCCTGGCACTGCTGACATTACAATACTGATCACACAGTAATCATTCATATTAGTTCTTGAGCCATTAGTGTGAAGTTCCATTCAGTTTTTATATTATTACTGGCATGGATGTCATGACTTTAGCTTCCATTTCGTTTTAGAAAACATGAAAGCTTCTTATCTGAAAAAGACTTCTTGGCGTATAAAAAACTACTCCTTCCAGACGAGTACTCATGAATTAACATGGGAACTATTTAATAAAAGGTAAGTTTATGCAAAATTCCCCAAATAATGATATTAGCCTATGTTTGGGTTGTAGTAAGCAGCTTTATAAGAAAAAACATACCAGTATTAGATGAAATCTAAAGTGTGAGCCTTGGCATGATAGCCATAAGCGTATTGGTTAAAGTAGCCTAGATGCTAAAAAGGGTGTCCTCTCTGACATATACACATCTGAGAGAAATTAAAAAATGTTATATACCGTACATGGAACTTCAAACTGTTTAAGTCCCTTAACACTCATGTTTGAGAAATCCAATTTCCTGAGCTAAAAAATAACCGGACTTTTATGACTCACTGCAAGTCTCACATGCATACCATTAAGAGTTTGAGTCACAGGTCTCATGAATTTTATTATCGGTATTTAAAACTGCTCCTTCATTGAAACTTATTTTCTAAATTCGAATAAATGTTATACTGAAAGGAAAATGTCTTCGAAATCACGTTTTATAAACTTGTGTAGAAAATGGTGATATTTTACACATGTACTTTAAGAAAGGTTTGTGGAATTCTTTTTTCATTTGGATATTCTCTTATGTGAATCTTCAGCAAGAGGTAAAATTATCAAGGCAATCAATCTTCCAAACAGCTAGTAACAGCACACATTCTGCATAGCAGAAGTCCTGTGATTTAATCTTTGTTCAGACAGTTATGTTGGCCTAAAACAAATATGGCAATATGGAAGAACAGGTTGCCACTTAAGCTCTCTCCACCCTGGGCGAGCGTTGCTATGGTAATGGCCTGCTTCAGCCCCTTGTACCAAAGCTTATGCACTAATTACTACAATCGGGGCATCCCAATACGAAAATAACCCTTGCACCACACCATATGCACTAATTACTGTCATATGAAAATAACCCTTGCATTAATTACAATACGAGGGATCCCCTTGAACCAAAATGGCTCTCTAAACTTAAATAGATGATTTCTTGCTTCACACCCCAACGATCACTCAATGGCATAGTGGATAAGACGACTGGCTATGATGCTAGCAGTACCGTGTTTGACTCCCGATAGGTTGAAAATTCATAGGATAGGAATAGGTCCCAAATAGCTAGGAAGGGTGAAGTATAGAGGAGGATGAGAAGAGCAGAAAGGGGAGGGGAAATTCAAATTTTCAATGCTGCTAGTAGCCTAGTTCCATCGTCACCTAGATCTCTCTCATTGTTTAATAGTGAGTTAGATGGGCAGAGATTAAATGGCGACCTGTTCTTCCGTTTTCCCCAAATTATTATGAAAATGACTGATATCTGTAATTCGCCAGCGAGAGCAAAAACTAACAGTAATGACATTCCGAGTTAGCCTAAACACGATCAGAGTAAGGCAGCCATATAAACTTTTTGGGGATCTTAATAGAGATAAAATGTAAGGGCAAAACAGGTAATCAAGAGGCGGCTCGGTTCTTTCATAGAACATGGGTTCCAAATCATGCTCTAAAACAAACTGGGCTCAGACTGATTCCATTTTGTTGTAGTGGCAACTCTATAACGGAGTTTACTAATAAATGAATAAGGCTAGATTGTGATGAATCTTGATATAATCAAATACATAATAACCGGCAAAACACAAATATAATATATTTTCAAAGGTTCATGTTTGGGCATTGACCTATGCTCTCACACCATCCCGGCTGACGTTGAACACTGAGATTACGCGTTTGTTAAATTTATTTCTTGCGTCATTCCAATTAACTGGCTTTAAAAGTGTTGCTAAAGTGCTAATTTCTCATCATTTCGTACCAGAAGTGCATTAAATGTTTCACACTAACTGCTATAACTTTCAAAAGCTCAACGTATTTGGGCTACGCCACTTTCCTTATCCCCAGGCAAACTATCTGCACACTTAAATATAGAAAACTAAAATTACAGAACATACAGACAACAGCTAACGTGTTATTTTACTTACAGGTTCTACACTACACTCCAAAACCTGACATACAAGCAGGGCGGGCCCTTTCGTAAAATTCGGCACCTCACGTAGTTTATTCGACGAACGAGGGAAACACCATTTGCACAACTCGATTAAGCTCCTTGCTTTTGTAACATCTTTGGATCGTGTCAGAAAGAACAAAGAAGAAGCAATAGATGGCAGGTCATTCCTCCTTGCCAATAAAATTCCAACATCATAAAAATAAACAATTCCAAAACCGCGCATTATAAAATTCCATATTTGCCATTTTATTCATATTTAGTTTAATTGTTCTTCCCTTGGATTATACCACAGTATGTACATTCCATAATACATGCACATTATTAAAACTGAATAGGCTACAATGACGATGACGATGATGAAAAGTTCCCCTTCATATTGCACACTTCTTTTAATATCAAGGTGCAGAAAACTGTACACACCAGATACACAATACCAAACTAGGCTTCACATTCGGAGGATAGGAAAATGGGGTCACATAAGCTATTTCACTGTGTTACGTGCATCAACATTAAATCTGTCATGTTAGAGACTCACACAGTGGCCTCCATGGTTTCCTGACATGACACTGCTTGATTTCCCCTCTGGGGTATCATGCATCACACCAGTTGAGGATCCACAATATCTAGTACCGGTATATCACATTATGGAAGCAGCAGAAGTGCTTCATACCACTCCTGGTGTCATGCAGAGAATTACACCACAATGCTGTTTGCCAGCATGAAAACGGTGGTCATATTGAACATGTGTTACAGTATGTTGACATTAAGAGACTTGAAGCATTCCCAGCATTGGTTACATATCAAGGCTTCTCAGGATTCCAGATGGGTGGGAAAGTTGAAGCTATCTTTAGTAATGCGTGCTCTTCAGCAATCTTCTGGGAAGAAGTGAGCAAAGCAGTAGATTTAAGTCTATATATTCTGCAAATTGTAGGAGTGAAGCTGCTCTTGGTCAGAATATAGGTAGGGGAGAGAAGAAAATTGAAGATGGTGTGAAAATTCTATTGATCAGTAATGGAGTTAGAGTTTGTCCTAATCTGGCCCGATTCTGTTGGAACAAACCTATTGCTGGATTCTAGGCCTGACTTAGTTCGAAACTGCTCTGGTGAATTTGGAATTTTATTTCCAAAGCCTAAGCGATGATAAGAC
The DNA here is from genome assembly GCA_964059195.1 of Ectobius pallidus. Taxonomy (NCBI): domain Eukaryota; kingdom Metazoa; phylum Arthropoda; class Insecta; order Blattodea; family Ectobiidae; genus Ectobius; species Ectobius pallidus. The sequence goes on from CAXKWD010000005.1 coordinate 128,364,418, forward strand.
CTAAATGGGAAATCTACTTTCCCCTTGTATCCTGGAAATTTATGAAATTTACCATATAAATGTTTCGCTGCTGCAGACTTGTCTGGATATCCAATTTGATGCAACATTTGTGTTCACTGCACCTGGCCTCGATGGTAAGACGTGATGTATTCTGCTCCACAATGACACTAGATTTCCCTGGTCAACAAACTATTAAGGGGTTCAACTCTTATAGACCTTCCCATTGGAAAAAAAAAGGGCCCTTTATATCCTATGTTTTTAAAAATTGTAATCGAAGATTGCATACACATCCAAAAATTGCAGCAGCGTGTTTCTTCAATGGTAGCAGTGATCCTTCATTTTATTCCAGTAGTTATTTGCTTCAACTATCAAAGTTTAATTTAAATTACATGGTTTTCATACATATTCATTTCCTCAAAATAAAACAGAAAATGAAACAACTTTCTTTTTTCAGATGGAAGTTTCCCTAGCTGACAGACTTTGATGAAGCACGCCATTGTGAAAGTGCACTTACGAATGTGAGATTTATTTATTTAAAAAAAAAAAAAAGTAAATAAGTGTAGGACTTGCCTAAGAGACTGACTGTTCTCTGTTATACTTGCTGAGATTAGGAACTACTAATCTCACGGGTGAGCTGACTTTTCTCTCAAATTGAATTACTACTTTAATTACAGTGACAACTATAATAGCCATAGCCATCATGGGTGCCCTTCCTAAGTGATAAGCCAACGTCAATATGAATAAAAATTAAATCATTATTAAAAATGTTCAACTTATAAACACTTACAGCTCCACTTTAAAGACTCATTCCTTTTTTATTTAGTAAAAATTAAATAATCTTGGTGCAGCCCTCAAGACCTCTTGTCCAAATAATTTTGGCCCCCAGTTTTACTAAACTTGGACAGGCTTGATCTAGATCTTTCTTAAGACTGAAAAATCCTTTCACTGTTATCTATTTTAACTGTTAATCCTATTTTTAACATTATGGGCCTTCTTTCCAACACCAGTCATGATTATCATAGGTAATCCCACGAGATTACAAGTTTATCGATATACTTTAAAGAATAAAATTTGAGAAAATTTATCTAATGAAACTCTTAACATAGAGTGAGATTTATGACTATTCCATGAATAAAATGTAACGGATTATGTAAATAATTATTTTCTTACTTTGCTGTCAATATTCAGTCAGCTGTGAGAATACGACATACTGAATGAATGAACAGAACAAAAGCACATGAACTGGCTTGCGTTTTTAATCATTGCATATTATATTATTTTAATTCAAACAAGTTATGTTGCATAAAAATGTCAGATAAAATCGCATCCTTGTATTCACAGCAAACATAGAAGATAAATGATCATGATTGGTCAATATCCGAGGCACTGCTAAATGTTATTGGTCAATATTAAATACACGGTGTATGAATGGAATAGTCACATTAAACTTTCTGTAAGAAAAAAAAACAAGTTTATAAGTTTATAAGTGGTATAAGTTTACCAAATAGAGATTTTCCTATTCAAAATAGGATACATTAGAAAGAAAGTAATGCTGCTATGCCAGGTAACTACTGTCTAGCGGAATACATTAGAAAGAAAGTAATGCTGCTATGCCAGGTAACTACTGTCTAGCGGTGAGCGGAAGGCCGAGCTGGTGGCATAGTGGAGGAAAGACAAACAGTAAATGCAAGAGCATGGTAAGGTAGTGGGGGAATGCTAGCTTGGCCTTCAGCTCGCAGCCAGACAATAACTATAGTTATGCCTGATAACTATTTTATACTTTCAGCTGCAAATGGAACAGGTACTAATAAAAAAAAAATAAGATGAAATTTTGTATAACTTTATAAACAGATATATTTGACAGTAAGATCTCAACAAGATTACAACATTCAATGATTTTTACATCAAAGGATTGTGTACAATGCAGATGGTAGCTTTTCTACAATGACATAAGACACATATAAAATCATGCAAAGAGAATGTTTCAAAAACAATTTACAGTACGATGGAGTGTATGTGAATGAGGTCATTTTAGCTAATTCATCAGATCACTACATTTACAATTTTGTGATCTTCAAGCTGTTACTGAATTTTTGACAGTGTTTGTACTTTCTGGCACACCCAATCATATGTCCAAACAGCATAAACTTGTGTGGTGTTCAATGCTTCCAAAGAATATTTCTGGAGACTCTCTGGTGATAAGCTGCCCCTGTAAAACCAAAATAAAATGTGACATAGCAAACTAGTGAAATTACTATACATTAATAACAGCCTAACATAAATTATGCTGTGTTTGGTCCCTTTAATCTTAATACATAGTGATGAATTGTTTTCTGTAGCATGAAAGTAAATAGAGTGCTCTAATTGAAAATTTAGAAGGAATGGTATACTTTCTGAATACATTTCTCACCTTATTGCATCAAGTCCGAGGGAAAATTACAACATTTTATTCTTCGGCTCCCATAACCAACATATAATGTTATTCGAGCTTGTTACAAAACAGAAGCCATGAGATAGGAGTGAAAAAAAAATTTGGTGCTTTCACCTTCACCTTTCACCAAGTAAAATTTCAAAATAAATGCACTGACATGCTTGACTTGTGCACATCCATACTCACAACTTACTTTCTGAATGAAGAGCCCAAATTACATACTACAGGGATACATTTGAAACAATTTTTAGAATATTACTTATTGCTTCTAGTTCAGTCGAATGGCTAAATCACAAAACTATCCTATTTGAGATTTCCCAAATGATGGTGATTTTTTCATAAGGAAAAATAATTTATATGCTGCCGAAAGTACAGTCTCAAATTTTTGGAATACAGTTTTGAAGTTCAAATAAAATGGAGTAATTAAACAGGTCCATTATACTGAAATGGCTTACCAGTATGAAATTTCTTATAAAGCATTTGTTGATGTAGAGAATGACGGTGTGGTATTTTGAGCATAAAGAAAATATACATGAAATATATTATATTTACAGTAATGTTTGGTTAGATAAGACAGTTAAATTTTGGATTATGTTTATCCATATCTATTGCTACTAGTATGTTAGCCTGGACATCGAAGACAGCATTTTGGAACAGCCTGTGGGATTTTAAAATACTGTAATCTGAATTCACAGGGTATTTACTTTACACATTTTTAAAAACTTGTTTCACTCTAAAGAAGAAAATTTGTCCTGGCTAGGAATCAGATCTGATTTTCAGCTTGGCATAATGACACAGAGATCACTTGGCTCTCAAAGAATGTACCAGTCTCATTCCAAAAATTCCTCTAGACATTAACACGTGTGATGTAGTCAATAAGCATATAACTTCGATGCCAATTTTAGGGTTTGAAATATTATGGTTGCTGAGAAGTTTTCAGTTTCCACTCACTCAAGAAGCCTCCTCATGTTACAGTAAAACCCAGTTTTAATGTTCCTATATTTAAGGAATTCCTACTTGTAGGGAATAAAATTTGAATTCTCTTCATAATTACCAAAAAGCACAATGTACTGTATTTCATTCACACTTATAAAGAACCCCATGTTAAAGTAAAACTCACTTTTAAGGAATAAATATTCTGAGATTTTATAAATATTACCCTCACAATAGTGAACTTCTGAACTGGAAATACAAACTCAACTGAATAGACATAGGAAAGGGAAGCCACATTTAAATATGTGTGCCCCCTTCAAATAATCTGGCAACAGAGATATTGCTCACCATGGATGGAATACTTGAATATTACCAGCACCAATATAGCTTCTTGGTTGAATGAAATAATCACTGAACTTGGTCAAATTCATTTGATTCATATATTTCCTTCTGTTATCGTTTAATTGCCCAATTCAATTTCATACTAAAAGGTAACATGGTGAAGATCCTGTGAATTATATAAATTTCTACAATTAATTCTGCTCATTTGAGACAAACTCCCAATTAAGGAAACATATTCAATTCCCTATATTTGCTATAGAGGAAATTTTGTCTTGGTTGGGGCTTGACCCTGGTGATTCAATTAGTATATATTTACCAAGACTCTCGGCTTCCGCTTTTGAAATATTTTTGCTAGCTAGCACATCTACAATGTAATGAGCATGCATTTAACTCAAATGCAAATTTTACCATTGCGTTTTTAAGATTTACCAAGTTTTGCTGTTATATATAGCTACTGAGAAGTTTTCAGGTATATCTCTCTGAAGCAATTTGCATTATATTCTAAAAGAGAAACATTTGTGCTGTAGGAATCTAACCTTGTGTTGGGGGCCCGCCTAGGGGCGTCCCTTGTCAGGAAAATCTTGCGGTCAGCAGTGCGTTCGTTAAATCTTCTTTACCCAACTTTAACTTTCTTCTACAACAACTATCTTATTTTTTTCTGACACCATTATTTACTTTACTTCTTAATAAAATATTTAAATTCAAATTAATACTTTCTGAAAGGTAAAGGATTTATAGTGACTGCTATGTCTTATGATCTTGGAATAAAACAATGAATAAATGCTACATGTTTATTCTAAATAAGAGTGTAAATGTTTCTTTGTTACAACTTACATTTTATGAAGTTTTCCGCCATCTCAACTGGTCTACGTTCTCTCCCCCTGAAGAGAACCGTTACGTAGACTAACTTGAATCCACTAGGTTGGAGACAATAATCAAAAAGGCACTAAAAGTTGCGCTGGGCATGTATTTATACCAGCGTCTGCCACGCCCGATCCATGGTCAAAAGTCACAATGAGGTAATGCGTCTTATAAAAGTACTATACGTCTTTTATGCTTGCAAACGCCTTATTATTCGCATTTACGGAATATAAAAATCTCTGTGTTTCCTTAAATTAATAAAGGCTTAACTTACATCAAAACAACAGAAAGATAATGACATCATTTTCCACCAATCAAAAGCTTGCTCTTCTTAACCTTACATAAGCAATTTGCAATAATATTTACACTAATGCTGCTGTGCAAATGTTCTGACAATGTATGCAACATAATATTCCACTTCCTTTATAAAACGTGATCTTTGCCTTTTTAATGTTACTTCAAAACAATATCCATAAAAATATGCAATTCTCTTAACTCAAACTTTCAACAACTTAATAACAATTTCCTTGACCCATGCATTGCCATATCCTAAATTATAACATTGCTGTTACAATATGGGATAAACAATGACAATGATATTCAGTATATCCGTGGTATACTTAAGGTATACACCAGGTATACACCAGGGCATAACATTACTCCCTCCTTTTTTTCAAAACGAGCTGTTCGTTGGAACACTCGTTTTGTAATAAGTTCCAAAAGTCTCGCGACCTTGTTGAGATCTGTAAAACTCATTCATTCAACATTTATCGCATGCAGAGTTTTAATTCCGCAGTGGCTACAATCAGGCTTACAGGAGTGTTATTCCGTTCCAGCGGCCTTCAAATATCTACTTACAGTCTTAACAAGTCGGCGAACTGATAAGGGTTCAATGTCTGCCTTTTCTTATGGTCTTCATAAATTAATATTCAATTCTTTTATTAAATCAAATTTTATTAATTAACTTGCTTAATTATGATGTCTCTATGTTTCTTTCATTATATAATAATGAGTTTACTTTTATCTATTAATACGACATTTTGACCTTGTTCGGTTTCAACTTAAACAAAATTGAAATTTACTTTAATATCTTATATCTTATTTCCCAGTTGTGATAGTTGAGAAACTTCCTTTAAATACTTTATATTATATATTGGTAATATATTCCTTTAGTTATAGACGTTATGTGTATGTATGTGTGTATGTGTGTGTGTTTACATTTTCATAATTACATAATTCTTTTCTTAAATAAAACAATTAATACAATCATTTGGCTTCTGTTTTACTACGCAAATTGAATTCCAGAGCCAGTAAATAATATTGGGCTGGCTGTGTTTATAGTCGAATCAGCTGACGATACTGTTTCAGTGACGACTGCATCTCCATGTGTTCGCAAGGCCGATTGCTCTCTCGGACCTTCGGACCCGTGACGTCTTCCTGGTAAGGTCAAGTTCCTCACCCACGACATCGTATAGCCTTTTCTTATAAGCAACGTTCTTATCTGTATCACAAAAATACAACACAAGATTAACAAAACAAACCATAATAACATTTCATAATGCGTAATGTTACTGATATCATAATAACTGGAATCATTTCTTAATGATTTTATTTTAACTTTTAAATCCTCAAAACTTAATCCATTTTTATTAAAATCTTTAATATCAGGTAATTCATTCATTAATAAACTCAATTCATTATTTGAAATATTCAAATCTGCATTAAATATATCTTTATTTATTTCTGGCAATAAAATATCGCTTGGATCATAATTTGCATAAATATTACCTGTTGTATGAGGTAAAAGTTTAAAATTATTAGAGTAAAAATAACAATCATTAGTTGCCTCTAATATTCCAGTATTAAACAAAACTATGGTAGACGATTCTACACGTGACCCATTTCTAGAATGACAAGCTTTAGTTAAACGCACTTCCGTTGGAAGGCTATATATCCAAAAATTCTTATTAGGTAAACGATACCAAACAGGATTTCGTTGATTTCCAATTATCCTCTTGTCACATGTCTCAATGGCTTCCTTCGGCCCTCCTGTGAATAGCGCCGGAATACAGTTCGGTTGAGTTGCTGAAAATATTACTATATCGGCTGGACATACGGTATAAATATCACCTTTACATCTGAAAATATCATTTTCATCAAGCAAAGCATAATACAATCTATTAGTAGTTATTGCTAAGTATTCATAATCGGGATTTATCACAAAAGAACCCAGAGTACTGACATTTGCTGTCGTGTCCCAATACGGTAAAGCTCGTACTCTGTATAATTCAAAATACCTGTCCAATGACTTCAATGGTATGTCAATAAATAAACGTAATTTATTCTTAGTTGCAAGAGCATGTACCTCCACTAACGAATAATATAAAAATATAGCACTAGTTTCAACGACTGACAATAAGGAAATTCCTTCAGGTAATTTTAAAGCAATTCTTTTCAAAATATTTGAAAAGATATGGGGTGGTAATAAGTAAGAACTTAATTTACCTGTAGCTGTGAGATCTACAGCTTCCCTAAACTGCATTAAATGATGTTCTAACTCTTTTAACGTATCTACGATAAATTGTAAATTTGCAAGAATGTTAATGCTTTTAGTGATTACATTAAATTCAAGCGAAGCATCATCTATTATATTATCCAAAGCGCGTAATGTTTTGTTAACATATTTAACAAATTCTTGAAGATCGCGTCTATTTTGGTCAACCCTTTCGTCCATCTTCTGCATGTACGAAAGTTGTTCTTGCACAATTTCTGTTACTTGATTTTTATTGCTGCTAATAATATTTATCTGAGCATCAATTCTCTCGAGATCTGAATTATCCATTGATCCGAATAAAAACTTTAAAATTGATCCTCCTAAATTAAATAAACCTCGTTTAACTCGAGTTTCTGAATAAAATAATTCATTACTGATTTCATTTAACTTATTAGTTATCCTTTGAATTTCCTGATCAATTCTGCGTATCGCAATTCTAATGGTATTGCGAGATTTAAATGCTAATGTATTAAACAATGCTATCTTTATAAAATCTGGATCGTTAACTGTTTCTCGAAAATAATTAACATCTTCAGTTACATTACTCAAAATATCATAATAAATATCAAAACTAAAATCCATAACAATTGTCCACTTATCTCCTGAAAGAAGAATATCTTTTTCCTTAATGAATACCAATCCTTTGTTAAGCTTAGTCGTCTCTTCTCTTGCTGAACTACTAAGTCCTTGTCCACACGTAATTGTCATCAATATTACGTTCCCTGTAAACAAGTCAAAATATTTGTCTCGATCTGAGATTATAACGACATTTGGGTACGTTATTGCTATTGGGTTCTGTTATGATTTGCCCTGAGTTGCTTGATTCATTATTATTACTAATTTCATTTTCAGTGCGTTCTTGAAATTCTCTGTTTCCCTGGGATTCCGTACGTTCTCGCGATTCTGATTGCGAACTTGTTTCATCATCGTTTTCGCGTTCATATCCGCGACCTAAATTGTGTGGTTCCGTATTTATGCGTGACCCACCTTGCCTAATCTCATGGGATTTATTTCTTACTGGAGTTTCGCTATTTCTTGGGAGTTCCTCCCCGTGAGTCCTGTCCTCACTACTCCAGTGCACATCGTTCTCGAATCCGTACCTCACATGGGGTTTACGAACACTAAACTTATGTTTATTTTCGGGAGTTCCTGTAACTTTAACATTTTCTTTCTTTTTAGGAGTCTTACTATTTTCTGCGGTTTCATGGTCGTGGTGCACGTGCTTATGGTCGGATTTCTTTTTAGTGGGAGATATATCTACCTGAGCGCTCTTCCGTTGTATCCTGTCTCGTAACTTCATCAACGGGATTTCATCTTCCTCACTGTAAAGACTGTCATTGTCTTCTTTTCCATCGCCGTCCCTGTGGCGGTACACAAACTGACTAAGAGGTTTTTCGTCATCTGACGACCAATATTCTTCCACCGGCTGCTGCTGCTGCTGTGTCCTAGCCGTTCCGGTAGGTTTTCTTTCACTTGTTTTTTTCATAACATTAGGCTTCTCATGAAGTATTTCCAGCGTGGATGTATCACTGTCTCCGTCTTCATATTGTCTGGTTTCTTTCCCGGAAACAACATCTTCCCCTATAGGACATAGTTTAATCCTATTAACATGTATCACTTGTGTCTTTCCATTTTTAGACATAATACGATAATTTACTTCATTTAATCTTTCTACTACGGTAAATGGACCTAACCACGGTTTAGATAACTTCTTTGTTACGCCTTTAACTGTGGCTGTAGAGTATAACAATACTTTGTCTCCTACTTTGAATGACCTATAACGAACATTTGCCTTTTCGTTATACTGTTTTGCTTGAGTTTCTTTTCCCCTTTGAATACGGTTTCTCACAATTTTATACGCGTATTCTAACTTTTCTGCTAAAGTATCTACATGATCATTCCCTGTTTCCTTTCTAGAAAATTTAGGAGATATATTATAAGAAAACGGAAGGTTCATTTCTTTTCCATGTAATAAATAATAAGGAGAATATCCAGTTATAGAATGAGGTGTGCTTCTATATGCTAACTGTACTATAGGTATCCACAAATCCCAATCTTTTTGATCTTTTCTCACAAAAATGCGAAAGCATGTCCGCATATGTATGATGACTACGCTCAACCATGCCATTAGTCATAGGGTGATATGGCGATGTTTGTATTTTCTCAATTTGCAATAATTTACAAACTTCTTTGAATAAATTCGACGTAAAATTTCGGCCTTGATCCGTCAATAATTTTAATGGCGTACTGTGACGACAAATGATGTTATATACAAATTCTCTTGCTATTGTTTCAGCGGTTTGGTCAGGAATAGGAATCGCTTCAGTATATTTACTGAATGCATCCATAAATGTTAGTAAATATATGTTACCTGCTGAAGTTTTAGGCAACGGACCAACAACATCTAAACTTACTAATTCAAAAGGTTGTAAAACTGGTTCAAAATTACATAATGGAGCAACGGGATGTTTTCCTGTTTTCCGACTGTTACATGAAAAACATTTAGCAATATAATCTTCTATTTCTGCTTTCATGTTTGGCCAATAAAATCTGCGTTTTAACAATTCTATTGTCTTTCTTTGACCTTGATGGGAACCTATCGGTGAATCATGAAAATTCTTTAATATATTTCTCCTCATACACTTTGGAACAACTAACCTTGGTTCTTTCCCATTTTCTACTAAAAACAAAATTCCGTTATCATCTAGTTGGAATTTTTCTGGACTTTCTAACCATTTACAATACTGAGGTTCTGCTATCTGGTTGCTTCTTACCATGTTTACATCACTATTAAAGTGTAAAGAGTTTATATACGCTCGAGACAACGAGTCGGCATGGGTTATCTTCTTCCCAGGCCTATATTGGACTGTGAATTTAAATTCTGAAAGTCTTAAAGTCCAACGCAAAAGTCTCGAACTAGGGTCTTTTAAACTAAGTAACCATTTCAATGCGGCGTGATCTGTTACTGCAGTAAATTCATTACCATATAAATAACAGCGAAAATATTTAGTAGCCCATACGAGTGCTAATAGCTCTCGTTCAGTTGTAGAGTAATTCTGCTCGCTTTTAGATAACACTCGTGACGCGTATGCAATGGCATGCTCTACGTCACCGTTCATCTGAGACAGCACGGCACCGATTGCGTAACCAGAGCTATCGCTTGTGAGGATAAATCTTTTCTTAAAGTCTGGGTACTTTAATACCGGCTCGCGACATAATGCATCTTTTAAAGTATCAAACGCGGTTTGCTGGCTTTCTTCCCAAACATAATCTGTACTCTTTTTAATTAACTCTGTTAAAGGTTTTGCTATATGAGCGAAATTCGCTATGTGCCTACTGTAATATCCTACAAGGCCTAAAAATGATCTAACTTCTTTTGGCGTTCTGGGAATAGGATAATCCTTTATAGCCTGTACCTTTCTTGGATCTGGTAAAATTCCTTCACGATTTACAATATGACCTAAATATTCAATTTGATCCAATGCAAATTTGCATTTTAAAGGATGAGCTTTTAAATTAGCTTCTCTTAACCTTAATAAAACTTCACGCAGTCTGTCTGCATGTTCCTCAATGGTTGTGGAAAATAAAATGACATCGTCTAGGTAGACAAAACAGGATATTCCTTTTAACCCTGCTAGTACACCGTCCATCAACCGAGAAAACGTAGAGGGTGCGTTCACTAGACCAAAAGCCATTCGGTTGAATTCGTAGGAACCATATGGACTGCAGAACGAAGTCTTTTCTTTGTCTTTTTCCTCTATTTCTACTTGCCAAAACCCTGAGTGTAAATCGAGCTTACTAAAATATTTTGTATTTGCCAAACTCTCTAATGTTTCATTGATATTTGGTAGAGGGTAAGTATCTCCATGCGTTACGGCATTTAAACCTCTAAAATCCGTACAAAACCTTATTCGGTCTTCCTCATCCGGACTTTTCTTCGGAACTAGCACTATTGGAGCTGACCAAAGGCTTGCTGAAGGCCTAATAATATTTTTATCCAACATATCGTTTATCATCTCTTTTACTTTTTCTTTATACTTATGTGGTAAAGAATAAGGGTTTTTCTTTACTGGGGGCGCATCCCCTGTATTTATTCTATGTTTCACTTTATTTGTACATCCTATTTTACTATCTCTTGGGTCGTGAAACACATCTATAAATTCTTCTAATACTTCCCGTATTATCTGTCCGTCACTTTCGCTTAAGTGATCTAATTTCACTGTTTCGAGTAAGCCTAAGTTGCATTCCGAACTCATCGGAGTCAACACATTTATCTGACTTTCTAGATCTGAATCTATATGCGTATGTGTTGTTCGTGCTGTTTCATTATTCTGAGAATTGACGTCATCTTGTTTATTCGTACCCACAGCATCCGGAGTACTCATCGTGCCTGCATCTACACGGTTATAGATTGAGATGTAACCTATTCTTTTATTTTTCGGTAACTCTATTGTTTCACTGGAACAATTAATTACTTTCACAGGAATTTTATTCTTACATCTCTGTTCCTTATCGCTAAGCGATCTAGCTAGGTAAATCCCATTTATACCTTGCTCTTCAGGTTCAAAAATACTTTCTCCTTGTTCTAGGGACAAATTATAGGTAATTGTGCACTTCCTATTTGTTTGCGCTACGATCATAGCTTCACATCTTGGAGGAATTGTCAGTTTACGTGCAGTATAAACTGGACAAACACCACGATTATCATTTTGAGATTTGAGACTGTTGCTAGAACTATTCTCTGACGTTTCCACCTGCCCGTGTAAGATATCACAGAAGTTACTTTTATTCCCATTCGTATGGTAAGTAAGTGGATTATTTCGGGTAGCTAATCCGATTCCATCGCTTCTAGTGTCAGTACACGGCGGCTGCTGCGACAGATTTATCATCCCTTCTCGCGTGATAAGTGCGCGGTTCAAAACATCTACGTTAACCATGTTTTGATACATAAAATCAAGACCTAATATTCCGTCTTGTTCTATATCAATTGGACACACTATAAACTCATGCGAATATATTTCTCCATTCGCGAACTCTAAGTTTAATAACTGGGACCCATCTACTTGAAGTCCTTTTCCTGATACCCCCTTAGCCGTGACGTCAGTTTCTAATAAATTTCCCTGTGAAACACCTGGTTTTATCGCTGATACAGTCGCTCCTGTATCCACTAAGAATTCCTTAGCTCTACCATCGACCATAGCCGTGACCATGAGTTCCGCGGGTAAATCTGTTTCATTTACGCCCAATTTGACCTCGCCGCCGGGGTTCCCGACGAGGCGTTCTGAAAACCCGACGAGACATTCTGCTCCTTAGAATTCTCGTACTTCTTTTTCCTGCAATCCCTAGCTACATGCCCCTTTTTCTTGCAATAAGAACATTCTACTTGTTTCTTTGCTTGTTTCGGCTGATTATTACCACTAGCATTAGCTTTCTGCTGAGTAGAATTGCTTGAATTCCCTTGATTCTGTTGTCGTTTAAGACGACAAGTCCTGGACGTATGACCTTTCTTCCCACAATTATAACATGTTACATTAAACATAGTAAACACATTTCTAGGCTGGGCTTCGGTTTTTACACCGGAAGATCCTGAATCTTTTTGCTCAAGATTATCGGTAGTAACTGCTAATTGCACTGCTTCATGCATTGTACGCGGTAATCTAAGTCGAACCTGCTTTCCGACTTCTCCCCTTAATCCAGAAACGTAAGCTGCTAATAATCTTCTTTCAGCTTCCTCTGCTAAAATACGCTTTTCCTGTGCATTATCAGTTGGCTTGAGTGTTTTAATGCTTAATGCTTTAATTCTGTCTGCGAATGCTTCGGGACTTTCACCTTTCTTTTGCGTTGCCGTTTGCAACTGAGTATAATAATAATTATCAGGTAATTTTTCTTTGAACCTGTCCTCGAAAGCTGCCCTCAACTGATCATATGAGGTTTCGTCGCCAATTAAATCTGGGCGGCAATGCAAAAATTCGGCTGCGGGACCTGCCACTTTAAGTTTTACAATTTGCTTTTTATCTGCATTTTCGAGATTCCCCATACTAGCTGCTGCATCAACATTATTGAAAAATTCTTTAACTGGTAACCCACCAGCTGAGCCACTCCACTCTTTTATCGCACTACAAACCGTTAAGTCTTTCTGTCGAGCTACCTGTACTACCTGTCTCTGTTGCAGAGCTTGGTTTGCTGCGGTTAATGCTGCTACTCTATTATTGAGCTCCTCTAACGCACGCCTAGTCTCTTCGTCTAACGGCATTTTGATTTATTTAATTGTCACTGGCAATTAATTAATTCGTTAATCCTAACTCGATTAACCTACACGCACTTGGAATCCAGAGAATATTCAAGAAGCTTAATTACCCCAACTAAAATAATGCCCACAATATTCTAGCCAAATTTCACACACAACACAAAAAAAAATATTCTACCTACACCTACACACATACCCTAACATTTTTCCAAGAACATGAGATCATAGAGTCGTTTCCAAAACATTAATTTTACTCGCGGTAAGTATCCCACACGATGACACCACTGTTGGGGGCCCGCCTAGGGGCGTCCCTTGTCAGGAAAATCTTGCGGTCAGCAGTGCGTTCGTTAAATCTTCTTTACCCAACTTTAACTTTCTTCTACAACAACTATCTTATTTTTTTCTGACACCATTATTTACTTTACTTCTTAATAAAATATTTAAATTCAAATTAATACTTTCTGAAAGGTAAAGGATTTATAGTGACTGCTATGTCTTATGATCTTGGAATAAAACAATGAATAAATGCTACATGTTTATTCTAAATAAGAGTGTAAATGTTTCTTTGTTACAACTTACATTTTATGAAGTTTTCCGCCATCTCAACTGGTCTACGTTCTCTCCCCCTGAAGAGAACCGTTACGTAGACTAACTTGAATCCACTAGGTTGGAGACAATAATCAAAAAGGCACTAAAAGTTGCGCTGGGCATGTATTTATACCAGCGTCTGCCACGCCCGATCCATGGTCAAAAGTCACAATGAGGTAATGCGTCTTATAAAAGTACTATACGTCTTTTATGCTTGCAAACGCCTTATTATTCGCATTTACGGAATATAAAAATCTCTGTGTTTCCTTAAATTAATAAAGGCTTAACTTACATCAAAACAACAGAAAGATAATGACATCATTTTCCACCAATCAAAAGCTTGCTCTTCTTAACCTTACATAAGCAATTTGCAATAATATTTACACTAATGCTGCTGTGCAAATGTTCTGACAATGTATGCAACATAATATTCCACTTCCTTTATAAAACGTGATCTTTGCCTTTTTAATGTTACTTCAAAACAATATCCATAAAAATATGCAATTCTCTTAACTCAAACTTTCAACAACTTAATAACAATTTCCTTGACCCATGCATTGCCATATCCTAAATTATAACATTGCTGTTACAATATGGGATAAACAATGACAATGATATTCAGTATATCCGTGGTATACTTAAGGTATACACCAGGTATACACCAGGGCATAACACTTGGTTTGCAGCTTAGGAATGATGAAGCTGAGACCACTCAACTTGCAAAGAAAGTACATGCTTCACTCCTATTTAACCCTTTGTGAGATGTATACAGACATATCCATGGGAGATAAGCTCCAAGTCTACTTTCTTAACAAGAGGAATACAGAAATATCCATGGGTGACAAGTTTGAAGTCTACTTCCTTCAATTCAAATTTAGTGCAATTATCTTTTCATATAGTTTACCAAAGAGCCTCTAGACATCAAAAGTTAACAAGCTTGCTTGTTTTAGTAAGCTCCAGATAAGGCTAGACGGCTCTATATTAGAATGGAAATATTATTATTGTGCGCATGTGGCCACTGGTGGATACATCAAGACTTCGCTATCAAATGAGATTACAAATTATCCTCATTTTTCTTTAGTGTGTATTTTTGGCAATAAACTCTTGAATAATTTTGGTATTGTTAAACAGATATCAAATTACATCCGTATACTACGAAATTCTGTGCTGAACATTTACAGTGTGGAAATAAGCTAGTTAAGCAGGTGCAGAAAACAATATAGTATTTTGCTTTGTGCCACATGTGTATTTTATTTATTTCAGGTTTAACGTTGTGAGCCTTAAGTCACTGTACCCCCAATTAATGATCATAATACTTATTATTTAAGGTTATTTATGAAATCTGTAAGTCAGCAATGAATCTCCAGCAACATCATAGCCTCAAGAAGTACTGATTTGAACACATCAGACAGTAGCCCATGAGATATAATAGAGAAAATTACTGAAAAACTAGTTAGAAAAATAAACAAACTAAAGGATGCTGTGAAAGTATCTGTAACTCAACAAATGTTATGTAATATGTTGCAGAGGAATTTAAGTCAACAACGGAGTTCACCAAGGGACTCGTTAAAATATTAAGTACTGGTAAATAAGTAAATACACAGAGGAGCACAGTGACTTATGACTAGGAATCCTAAATAGCAGTAAATACATTACAGGAAAAGCAATATAAAAGTAACTATACCAGGTTAAAAGTCATTATTCCTTTATAGCAATAAACAAAGTTCATCATCCCAAATTAAAACAAAAAATAAAATACACTATGAAACATGTAACAACTCGTATAAATACACACAAGAAAATTTAGAAAGTTAGCACACAGAGCTCAATTTAAGTTTTACCTTGATTGACAAAATTTCTTGAGAAGAGTCTAACACCAAAAACTACTTGACGGGAAATACATATTCATGATAGGCCTAACTACATTGCCTTCACCAAGCATTTTCAGTACGACTAGCATCCTGATTGCCTTTACCTTTATGGGGATTCTGGAAAGCGTTGAGGTCTAGACCAGAAGACGACAATGTCGGGATGAGGGGAAAATATTCATTAATATGGTACAAGGGTTTAAAGAAAAATGATGAAGGAGAAGAATACACTGATAAATGTAATGAGATTGATTTAGATGAGGAATTTGGAAACTGAGGGGTTACAGGGGAAACACAGTACAGAAAATCTACACCATATGTAGCAATAATGAGAAATCAAGGGACAGGAACTTGGTGGAAACTAATGGGGGGGGGGGGGGAGTTCAATGCAATTGGACCAAAGAGAATGTTCAGAGGGGCAGAAAAAAGCAGGAGGCCTGGCAAATTTCTACTCAAAAGTATAGCAAATTGATGTGGTCACTTATTTCAAAATATGTGTATACTGCTTGCTATGCTGTTTACTATAGTAGGTCTAAAATTATATTTACAATACCAGTATAGTATGTATTCATTTTATTTAGGCAATAAATTCTATTCAATACTGTGGGGTAGTGGCATGCACTTATATTCTCAGGAACAACACGAACTGCAGTGATGTTGCATGACATTTTTAAGGCATTCGTCCATTCTGAGGATGACAATCCATTTCTCTCGCTTACCCAGGAGTTAGCCTTAGGAACATCTGCATAGAGTCTGACCCCTTTGCCTCAAAGAGTAAGCGTGCACCATGTGTCAAATGCTTGATTGCGAAGCTCTTTCCTCACACGTCGACCTGACCAGTCTTTTGCTTCTGATACGTTTATTTTTAATTTTGTAAGTGCTGATGATCTTTCAGTTTCCAGATCTCGTAAAGAGTGAAGATGTTCATCATTTATATTAAGTAGAATCCTGCATATATTATGGTTCTGGATGAATGCTTTCCATGTAGCTCTCATTAGGCTTAGTCCTCGAAACTTTTTCGGTGCATATAACATACTATCTGGGCAAACATGTGGTAGCCCTATAATGGCTTTTGCTGCACCCCTGATTATCTTGTCTATATCATTTAAGAACCCATCTCGTAATTTATTAATGGGAGCACACTGGAGAGGATAGATAAGACTTGGCCAGATGTACTGATTGATGATAGAAATCTTTTGGTCTGGCTTGAGCAAATTAGAATCAACTAATCGTGATATATCTGACTGCAAGCTTTTAATGACAGAGGCTTCATCAAAGACAATTTTGTCATTGAAGTCCACTCCAAGATACCTAATACGTTCATGCGGGTCTGTAATAGAGCATATGTCCGAACCATTCATAGTAGTAATTTTACGTGGTGATAGTATACCTTTCTCTATGGATATTAATCTGCTCTTGAGTGGATTCAATATTAGACCCATTGAAAGAAAAAGACTCTCAGCTAAAGTGAAGAGAGATTGAACACCATTGTTATCAGCTGAAATCAGTACTATATCATCAGCGAAAGCAATACAAGAAAGCTTGGTCAAATTAGGATCTGCTGAAAATCCATATTCCTCTGATACTTTATAATCAGTCAGTTCCTTCAGTATGTGATCAATTGCCATGTTGAAAATTATGGGCGAAAGAGGACTACCTTGAGGAACACCTTTCTTAATTCTGATAGGTTTTGTTTTATTAAGCCCAACCTCAATCTGTATTTCGTTGTCGCCTATGAGATTTATAATTAGCTGACGCAAATTATCTGGCATTTCACATTTTCCTAAAACCCTTTTGATGTGTTCATGTCCAACCGAGTCATAGGCTTTACTCACATCAAGGAAGGCAATAGAGCAGCTTGACTTTCTAGATCTTGACACTTGAAGACACCCGTTTACAAGGGATGTGTTAATGTGTGTTCCTGGTGTGGATATGAAACCTCTCTGATGGCTTGAAAGAGAGAGATAATCACGAAATATTTTGTCCAAAACCCGCTCAATTATCCTTCTTATAACTGAAAATATTGCTATGGGTCTCCAGTTCTTTACAATCATCACCCTTATGGATAAGGACAGTTCTAGCCTGCCGAAATTTTGTAGGAACAAAGCCCAACAGAAGCATGGCTGAACCTAGCAATGCTATACATTTTTCTGCTTTTAGATGTCTCAGAACTCTTACTGTGACTCTGTCAGGTCCAGGAGCTGTATCTAATTTAATTCTGAGCAATGCTATGTGAACACAAAAAAAAACTGTACAGAAGTGATATTTTCATCAAAATGACAGGACGGCAAAAATACAAAAGTAACGGTAGGCCCTACTGTCTCATTCAAAGCAGTATGTATAGTTAGCCTAATTATATTGCACTAATGAACCCATTTCTAATTGAGTCACTATAGAACCATTGGAAATTACAAAAGAAAATCTGGTTATAATCAGTCAACAGTATCATGCAATGAACTTTGGTGTTATTACACACAACAGATGCACAAAAAGTGAAAAACAGTGGAAATTCACAACATTTCACAACTTAAAACCTTTAGGCCCTTTCTTTACAATTCCAAAGAGTTGAAGATATAAATTTTTCTTTCTTAGAAAAAATCCACTCAAAATTCAAGGTCCTCTACTATATTATCAATCTTGTAAACAGTCAGTCAGTGGGTTTCATCTACCTAACTAGACTGACCACACAAGCCTCCATTTAGTAACTAAGTCGGTAACATTGGATTATACTGGACTGTTAACAGTCAGTAGGTGTAATGATGGATGTAAAGCAGAAAAATTAACTGCAATGCAAAGGCAGGAATGTACAACATAGAACTTCAAGAAAGCACTCAATATTAACTTAAAAAAAATTGTGATTAAAATTACCACAAAGTAACATAATACATTGAGCACATTTGGTAGTCTTGCTGAAGAAGGAGTACTAAAAGCAGCAAACTGATATTTAATCAATGTTGTAAGCCAGTATTGCAGTGAACTAAACCCTGCAGCTTTTGAACAACCTTGGTGTTAAACTTGAGTGTTCAAATAATATGTTAACTGTAGTTTGCTTTGGTGTGTACTGGTAATAGGCCAACGATAAATGTAACGAAGTTGAGAATTACGGCAATGCACTGTTATGTACGTGATCAAAGTTATTGTCAAACTACAGAACGGATTTGTGCTCGAATCTAATGCACACCCCGATTTTGAGTATTATTACAATTGGACAAAAATATGTGCATTAGATTTGAGTAAACACGGTAACTGTTAAGCTGAAGGGTTAAAAGTTCGCCTCAGTGGTGTAGCCAGACTAATTACTTTGGGTGGACACAGACATTACGAGGTTTAGAAAGTACCAAACTGATATCCTGACAATGTGGAAAGTCATGGGTTCGAAACCCAATGATAGAGGAATTTTTCTCCAAAAATATTCTCATATTTCTTCTTGCTGCACACTATACAAAAGAGAAAGACAATGTGCATCAACAATGTGCTGGTTTAACTGTCCGACCTTCGCGATTGTTGACCACAAGCACCAAACCACGTTAAATAATAAATTAATAATAGTCAATGACTTATAGCTTACCCCTTAAAAAAACAGGGTCTAATCTCGTATTGGGAGTTTGGAAACAACAATCTACAAAACAAAACTACACTTTTCAATGCATTTTTTACTTCTTATCTTAATTCTATCAAATGTAAATATTTCTCTGGATCCTGGGTTTATGTGATACGTTTTCCCTCGAAAGAATGTAAAATTGAATTTAAAATTCACAAATTATTCTATTCGGAATACTTGCAATTTCTTTTGGGTGGGCCTGGGCCACTGGTTCATTTTACACTAATAATAATTGGCCAAACTGCAACTTTATACACTACAATGGAAAATGTGGTTTTGCAAAGTCAGTGGTGAGCTTTTATTGACAAGAAAAGTAGCTTACACTAAGGTCCACTCCAAATCAAAGGCACAACTCTTATAGAACAGTGTGCATTGCATTTAGCTTACCCCATTTCACAATAAGCAGTCCAAGGCACATTAGGAACAATGTTAGGATTTATCTGTACCTGTTCAGAATATTCAAGAATTTCAGTTAGAATGTCTATGTTCACTGTAGAGACATCTAATGAACCACAGGTTTTTGCTGTTATGCAGTCATTTCAGATGTCTTCACAATGATTTTACACAGAATGAATGGGGATCAAGGTATAATACTGGTAACAGATAAACATAAAATTCTTGGAAATGTTCAATTAAACTTACTTCTAGAACCATACAATTTATAGAAAAAAACTGTTTTTGAAGGATTTGAGCTACAGTAGTGTCCAGCTAATCCGAACTAGATGGGACAGGACCCTGTTCAGATCACTGAAAGAAAGGATTAAATGGAATTTGCCTTAAAATGCATGTCTTATACTGTAGTATAAGTTTTAGTTGGGTAAAACTATAAAAATTGATGTTTTTTAAATACATATAACTTCTCTTACAACTTGATTTTACTTTTAATACTACCGTATATGTAGACTTAAGTTTATAACCTACAAACTGATATAGGATTGACAAAACAAAACATCTTTGTGATTCAAATTCAAAATTTACTTTTTAAATTTGTCCCGATTAACTGGATGTCTGGGACTCTACTGTAGTTAATCTGAAGCATTTGCTGTACTGTAGTTGTTATTTACAAACGAAGAAAACAACATGGAAAACAGACACATGAAGTTAAGAAGAAATAACTGAAGATCGTTAACTTGAGAATTGTGGAACAAAATTAAAATAATTCATAAACTTAAGAAAAGCTGAAAATCAATACATTATGAACATTGCATAGTGAGTCTCAGACAGATTGGTGCTGCTTGTCGCGGCGCCGTGTTTCCCTTGTGATGACTCAACACTACCCGCATCGTGGCCAGCTGTGGCCCCGCAGATAAGTAAACAATTCCTGCATAGCCTGCAGTTGAGCATTGTTCTCGTGTTTTACAGACGTGAAAGTGTTATTCGGTAGTTGTCACAACTAAAAGAAAACATTAGGATAGAGATAAACTCAATAATAACGGAAGAACAATTAATGCGTATTAATCGGAATTTCCTATCACGATGCCAAAAATGTGTGGATGTAGGAGGAGGACACTTCCAGCATCTCCTGTAATAAGATAGATGCCTATTTTCGTTATTTTCATTGTCACGCACGGACAAGTCAGTCAACTGCCGGGGAGTTCCTTTGCCGCATACCGGGGATAGGAGCGTCATCTGCGGGGAACCCAACGCGCGGCGCGGCAGCACCCATTTGCCTGAGACTCACTGTATATTATATAAAAGAAATATTGAGCATGTACTCATTTCGACTAAATGCCCCAGTGAGAAACAAAAAGTAATTGCACTTGCTGTCACTTTGACAGAAAGAACAGTACAGTAAAGAAATGCATATCAGATGTTAAAATTCCCCATTGTATAAACTTCTTATCTTTGGGCCCAGCTAGAACTCGAGTCAGCACACTTTCATTGTTTCTTATTCCTTCAAAGGCTTTAAAAATATGTAATAATAGGATTAAAATATATTATAATTAACTTTAATTACAATGGATATACTTTTAAGGTGTAACTACAAGACGTTTCGGTTCAACCCTCGAACCTTCCTCAGAGGGCTGAACCGAAACGTTGTGTAGTCATGCCTTAAAAGTATATCCATTGTAAACAAAGTGAATTATAATATATTTTAATACTATTATTATATATATACAGTGGAAATCAGGGACCAACCATGATGAATTGTTTTAAAAATATGATTCTACAGATTACCAATATCAGGTACCTCTTTGAAATACAGCCTGTTCTTCACATCACCACACGTATTCTCTACATTGTAACTACCGTATTTACTCGCATAATGGACACACCCCAACTTTTTGCATTAAAAATTAAAAATAAATATTCCCTGCGTAATACAGTAGTCGCATCTCATTCCAAACAAAAAATAGTTTCATATTATCTGAAGTTGTAAGATTGGATGGTCTGCTTATTTTTAAATTCAAGTTTTTAAACGACAATGCGTGGAAACAATAAACATGATTGGTTCTTATTAATGCACAAAATAACATTCAATGATTGTCGATTAATATTACAGTATTCTTAGGATATCTGCAGTAGACAGTTGTGTCGACAAACTTGTGTTGGACAATAGATAAAAACTGACTGAAAATATTCAAGTTATACAGCAAGTTTTAGGCTGAAAGTGATCACATTTGCAGAACAACACGGTAACAGAACCGCTGGACAAGAATTTACAGTGTCTGAGCGTAATGTGCATGGTTATCATCTGTTTATGCAACTGCTAACTATAGATTGTCATTTGCCATCGATTGTTAGCTGGCACATCTTTTAAATCTGTGTTTCTTTTTCCACTAAAATTTTTTTTTTTCCTCACATCAAGGATGCACCCTGGTTTTTTGTTATGAAAATCATGGAAAAAAGTTTGTCTATTAAGCTGTTAAATATGGTAAACAACTAAACAGAAAATGTCTACTTTTGGAGAAATCCTTACATCACTGGTCAATTTCCCTACAAGATCTATCACATTAAATTAGTCATTCATCAATTACTTCTTAAATAAAAGTACTAAACTTGAATGCGTTGTAAAGAAATGTTAAAGGAATATTTGTAATGAATTCATTAATACAGATATTTCTGATTAACAGTTCAATGAAGAGTTCTTGAAATTAGTAACCGTGGAACATAGGTACACCAGAGTTCTAAATATGAGGTTTCCACAGAAAAATCACTTAATTTAGGTAGTATAACAAACTGAAGTATACAGAGAAATAAGATCCATAACCATACAAGAAATTGACAGGTGGAAGTTATTGAATACTTACACAAAAACATTTGTCTTCAACCACTGAAGTCCTGAGTAAGAATTTTGTAAAATGTTATCCCAGGTAAACAGTGCACCTTGTTTAACAATCCCCCAGGCCTGAACGGAATGTGTCTTCACTGTGTCAACTAATCCTGGAGCATACTGGTTGATCTGAAAGTACAAGTGGCATTCATCATTCAATTCCAGGCTTAGTCATACTTACATTAGATCAATAACCATTGATTGTAATTGAAAATTACCAACACATCCATATTTTAAAAAGGAGATCATAAAGCAATATTGTTAGGGAAGAGCATTAAAATCAGATTAGAGTACAGTTCCAAAATATTGAAGTACAATGTGGATTCACCCCTGGTAGATCATGTACAGATAATATTTTACATCAAGGCAACTGTTGGAAAATGTAAAAATGATATTTGTAGGTTTGGAAAAAGCATACAATAGATATTCTATGAAGGAATAATTTATGGGAAGTGCTTTAGATTGAAGGAATTGAAACTTTTTAATCAAAATTATACGGGTAAATATACCGAGCCAAATAAAAGTTAACACCATACCTTAAATATTTAAAATCAGCAAAGGTCTCTTAGAAGAATGTCTAATGTCCCACTACTATTTAAAATGTACATAGCAATGAGCTTGAGAAAATGGTATTGCAAATGTGAAAAAAAAAAAGACTGAAATTATAATTTTAGGGAAATTTTGAACTGCTGATGATGTTGATGACTGATGAATGATATACATAGAACAGCTAATTAATTAAAACTCTTTCAGAGGGGTGTTTATTTTTCTGCATTACATTTATTGATTGATATAAAACATGTAGGCAGGTTGCCACAGCGGATTTTTTTTTTTTTTTTAACGCGAGGTTAAAGTATTAGATTGCCTTTGACAATACAGAGTATCTTAATATCAATGAAGAATAACTTTTTATGAGACATGAATTAAAGACATGAATTATTGTTAAGTTATACAAATGAGACCTTAAAATATTGATCAAATCGCATATTATTTTTACTTCCAGGTGTTTGATTGCTGATTTAGATAGTTCAAAGTCTGTCCAAAATTTCATAAAAAAATGAAGGCACAATTCCTCAAGCTCCCACTATGAGGCAAATTACTTCAACAGAACAAAGACGGTACTTTTGTTTGTAAAATGGAATAGTAAATTCATATATCAATTGTTTTCTATATTAATGTCTCCAGCTTGGCTGGTATAATGTTCGTTACAACCAATTAAAAAAAAAATAACATCCTACAATATGGATGAATACTTCCAGCCTGAACAAATTTAGGAGTTTCCAGTACAGTGTAAACAATACACACATATATTTTCATCTGATGTGTTCTAATCTTGAGCCTCGCTCAATACAGGATCAGCAGGATAAGATATCTTCTACTACCTGTGGTATGCTTACCCATTCAACAACAACTGGTGTTTTTTGTTCTACATAAGAACGAGTGTTGTGATACATGCTCTTCAACTGATGTCCCACCAGCAAACTGATGTCCCATGCGAGCTGAAGATATGGTTTTGAATATTCACTAGCAACCTTGTAGTAATATGGTGCATTTGCTTCAGCCCACCTAAAAAAGGATGCAAGTAAGGATTTATTAGGAGAGCAAGATGAATTTAATTCAAATGCAGAGTAGTCAAGATTAAAATAAAATTGCCTTCGGTGGATCACGTGTTTTTTTCCTTCTCAAACCTTCACGATGTTTCAGTCCTATCCTCCGGCCCTTCCTCAGGTGACTGTTGAAACCTTTGAAACCTTTCAACAGTCGAAACGTCGTGAAGGATGAGAAGGAGAAAAAACAAATGATCCACCGTAGGCAATTTTATTTTTATTTTGACTACATATACATTAAATGGTGGAAATCAGGACTAAACATGACATGTTTATTAAAATGCAGAGGCTTTGACAGACAGTGTCACGACAGTGGCAATCTTTGAATTTTAAAATGAGGCCATAATCCTTAGGAATGTCAACATTTATAACTCTATTTTGTTTTGTGATGTATACTATACTAAGTTAATTTCAGCTTTAAGCTGACTGATCATTTTTCGTTGTACCTGACTGGTTGTGCTCTCTTTTTGTGAATAATAATCCAGACTAGTTATGCATGATACAAGGGTTAAAAATGAGATGTTATTTTGCGAGTGGGTTTGCATAATTTTTTGACAGACATTACAATTTGTGAAATAATCATAAATGTTAGATGTATTGTAAAGAATTATGCACTGTGGAGCCAGCCATAAAGATGCGCACAGACTGATGGTATAGGGCTGCCAACTTAAGGACAATGCTTTTCACCCACCAAGAATGACCATATTTTTGATCACCATAAGATATTTCACACAAAAAATTTAAGAATTTCGATTTTTTTAATCAAAATAAGTCTATCTAATCCATATGCAAATATTTTAAACTAGAAGAGTAATTTCCACGTGAAGCAAACAAAGTTGGTTACCCTGGAGTGTTATATCACTCAGTGGCATAATTTTATCCTTTTAAGTAATATAATCTATTCGACTCTCTAAAAAATTATTTTTCATAAACTAAGTTAGTGAAAATTATGTTTATTTGTAATGATTTGTAAATGTTATATCCATATCTGAACTGCTCCCAACCACAAGCAGGTGTTCATTCGGGTGGATTCTTAATTTAAAATGTGGAAAAACTATTAAAAAATAAAACTAAAGATATTAAATAAATTGGCATTGTTATATTAAAATTTCAGAATGTGTATGGTTGTAAATTAAATTAATATACATTGTGTTATGTTATGTAGTTCTTTTAATTATCTCACTGAAAATCAGAATAAATATATGCCCTAATGACTAACCTGTAAGACTTGTTGGAATAAAACTTTGTCCTGGCCCAGGCTTGCTCAAAGTATTCGAGAGCACCAACATCATTCAGAAAATGGCGTGTACTCGAAGCTGAAAACAATGGTACACATTATTTAACATTACTCTCATAGATTTAATCTGAGTCAACTAAATGTTTTGGTAACCCTGCTGTCATTACACAACAGCTGGAAACCCAAGTGAACAACACAATGCAAGTGAGGCCAGGTGATAACTGAAAAAATTAGAATTTTTCTTACATCTTATTTGATCAATGGCACCGATAATGTGATAACAAAGGCTGTGGTCCAAATGGGAGCTGGACCTTAAAGGCTTGTGTGCATTATGAAAGAAATGCAGCACAATCAGAAATCTTGGTTATGACCCTGCCTTACAATGGAATAAGATAAACAGGCAGTATCTCAGCAATATTCATAAAAAAGAGCCATATTGAATTACTAATCAATGAAATGCAGTAAAACTCCGCCTTTCAATATTAAAGTTTTTAAATTATCATAACACACTGTTGTTCGCAGATGACAAGGGGTTTTTAGTAACACGAAAGACGAATTACAAATTGCCACCCATAAATTAAATCTGCTTGCAAGGGAATATAACATGAAAATTTCTGATAAAAAAACAAAAGTAATGGCTTTTGAAGGGACAAACCACAAACGATGCAAAATAATGATAAACAGGTTGAGAACTTCAATTATTTGGGGTTCAACGTATCATATTGTGAAAAGAATGATATTGATATAAAATTAAATAGATTTTACAACATGTGCGGAACAATAAGAACATTGAAAAATAAAACCTTGAAAACCACACAGGCTTAGGGCCTAATTCCATGATGTAGAATAAGAATAATTATCATATATCAATTTTAGGCAAAAGATAGATTTATGCTGCACCCCAGCCAAGCTCCGCCGTTTTGTTAGGTTAGGAACGTTTATGTTAGTTTAGGAGCAATATACTGAATAGCACGAGGTTTATTATGTCTCACATTGAATTTCTTCTGTGACGAAACCCTAAACCCCACCTTCCCAGGTGGGCCTCATTAGAGAGGAGCCTAGGGTGCAGCATAAAACTATTTTTTCCCAAATTTTATTAAATTCTTTTAGATTAATGCTAAATTTGGGGGGGGGGGGAATTATATTTAGTGTACACAAACTTAACAGACAGAGTTTCACAAGATGAAACATATTGCTTTTATGGATGTTAAGAGATTATAGTTTCCATTTCATTGCAATATATTTTCCTACATAACTTACTGTTCTAATTTTGTTTTCTATGCAATCGTAATACACCACTAATAAATGCATTCTCTTCAAACCCAAACCAATCTACAGAAATCTTTCATTTATGGACATCAAAGACACGTAACAATATGTCTGCGTCTGGGATTATCATTTATTGGGAGGGAGGCTGTCCAATATAAAAGTAATTTTATATTTCTAGAATTTGTAGGAAGTTTATATAGTGAAGTTATAATTAATTGAAACTTGAGATGGAGGTTTAACATAAATAACTTCACTTAATTCAAGCACTGACCTGTACATGTTTCGAGCAATCCTTCTTGACTCATCATCAGCTAGATGGAGTAGATGGAGTATAGCTGATGATGAGTCAAGAAGGATTGCTCGAAACATGTACAGGTCAGTGCTTGAATTAAGTGAAGTTACGTATGTTAAACCTCCATCTCAAGTTTCAATTAATTTTATATTTGTTTAAGTCTAAATACACCAAAACAAATTTTTTAAATTTTGAATTAGATAAGACCAAAAAAAAAAAGAAGGAAATCTAATACACTAATTAACCGTTTTCGACTTGCCAGTAGGTGTACAGCATTACGAAGATCTCTTAAAAAAGTTAGTCATGCTACTTTGTGGAGTAGGCTACACTTTCCACTATTTTCTGTTCAAAAGTAGCCTGCTACTGTTGTAACAACTGAAGAGCTTCAGCATCCCGACTGATCACAAATTTCAATTCCTCTACTGTCCGATAAACTGATTTATAGTTTGTTATGGAATTTTCAATGATTGTTAGATTGTGTTGCTCTTACATCCTTCACAATCTCACTTAAATCCA
This sequence comes from Ectobius pallidus, assembly GCA_964059195.1. NCBI lineage: Eukaryota > Metazoa > Arthropoda > Insecta > Blattodea > Ectobiidae > Ectobius > Ectobius pallidus. The sequence continues at coordinate 128,392,038 of CAXKWD010000005.1, forward strand.
GTAAATTGTCCTCAACGCCTACACTGTATTTTAGGGGTGTCCTTAAGGAAAGCTTTCCACACCTACAGTGAGTACCACGCAAGAGTTGGCACGTGGGTACCTGTGGCGCGGCGGGCACAGGTCCAACTTCCGAGCGATCGGGTGAAATATCTATGCTAATAAAGCCGCGATCGGCATAATGATACAGGTTCTCACATTTACAGTTAAAATTACAATGAAAATAAACACGTACCTCATCACAAGAGATGTTGGAAATGTTATCCTCTTGCATCCACACAATACTGGCACCTTTTTAGGAAATTTTCTTTCACGCGCATAAGTTCAGCTTCCGAGACAAAGTTAATTTCTCTTGTGATATTGTCTTTAAGTTCTTCTAATGTATGGGAAATTGACCTATACACTTTATTTTTCAAGTTTCCCCATAAATAATATTCACATACTGTTAGAAAAACTGAAAGACAATATCACATAGGCCTATCACAAGAGAAATGAACTCTATCTCGGAAGCTGAACTTATGCGAGCGAAAGAAAATTTCATAAAAAGGTGCCATTATTGTGTGGATGCAAGAGGAGAACATTTCCAACATCTCTTGTGATGAGGTACGTGTTTATTTTCATTGTAATTTTAACTGTAAATGTGAGAACCTGAATCATTACGCTGATCGCGGCTTTATTAACTTAGATATTTCACCCGATCGCGGCTTTATTAACTTAGATATTTCACCCGATCGCTCGGGAGTTGGAGCTGTGCCCATGTCATTGGCCAACTCTTGCGTGGGACTCACTGTATATTACCACACTGGGATTACATTTCTCAATTTTTATCTTTTTTTAGATCCTTTTAATTCAAAAGTTGGATTTGCATACAACATAACAATGACCCTTTAAATTGATTCTCTTATTATTTACTAAATTATGGGCTTGGGTGTAAAACAACTGAAATTTTGGTCATAATGCATACAACATTATCTGAAATTCTGCAAGATGGACTAGCTGAAATGGTGATGATGATGAAGAACCATATGTAGTTCCAGGTTCACTACCCTCATCATTTCATCCACTCACTCACTCAGATTGTAAGATACTACTTAATTATAACCAGATATCTCCAGTTTGAACGAAATATCAGGTACTGTGTTAACTGAGCCCCTCAAATGTCTATCGGTAGATAATTCCAATTACAAATAGGCTACATCACAATGGTAAAAAATCACAACAGGTAAATGTGAATTAAAGAAAATGTACCGTACCATGCTTACATACTCAGGAAAATAACACTTTCAGTAAATTTTGTTTTCAATTTGTTTCTTTACATGCTTTTTTAAGCAAAAAAAAAAAAAAAAAAAAAAATTCAAAATTAAATTATGATACTTACATTGGAATGATCCATGTTTCTGAATGTCATACGCTAAGAGGCCGGCAATTCCAGTAAGCACAAGGAAAGATGCAAGCTTCCATGGGAATGATTTTGACCCAGTCATCTTTTTCAGTAAGTCCTAAAAAAAAGCCATAAATGAACAATGAAATTATTTTACCACAACTCTGACATATAAGAAAATCTGATGTGAATCACATAACTTCATTTATCCAAACAAAAATTATGCCTCTTAGTACATTATTATTACGGTATGTAATAATAATAATAATAATAATAATAATAATAATAATAATAATAATAATAATAATAATAATATTTTTATTTGTCTATGCACATGATTACATGTAAGATTCGTCAGTATAATTAAAAAAAAAGAACATATATTATAATTGCAGATATATACAGTATTAACATGTAAAATAGTTACAGGTATATACAATAGTTAAAAACACAAATCATTCTTATTACATTGGTAAAATTCTTCATAGTGATAGAAGGATTTATTGATTAGCCACTTCTTTAGAATATTTTTAAATCTATTCATACTGCAATTCCTTGCATCATTAGGCAATTCGTTGAACATAGTAATGGCTAAATGTTTATAAGATGTTGCCGTTTTATTCAGTCTAACATAGGGAGTATCAATTTTCTGTCTATTTCTGGTATCATATGATATGATATTATCTTTATTTAAATTGGTTGTAAAAATGAAGAGAATGTTACCATATAGTACTTCAACCCCTAAGCATACATAACTTAAATAAAAACTGATTAATGGACTCATGTAAAGATCTCGCACGATATCTGTGCCGATGAGACAGTTACTCTCTAGAGAGAGACATGCTATTGTGCGAGAGAGAGAGAGAGGTATCTTGGCCTTTACAAATAAAAAGGAAGGTACTGTTGTGCGAGAGAGATAGGTAGCAGGTCAATCGACGCTACAGTCCCCATGAAAACATAATTCAATGATTTAGGCAATCGGCACAGATTTTGTGCGGGATCTTTAACTTTCTTTACTCTAGGCATGGCCAATACATCTTTTTCACTTCACATTCTGATACAGAATAAGGGTCCATATTGCAAAGTGCATGCATTCAGTTGTTTGAACCTGATGCATAGCTTTATTTTTCCCCAGGCAAGACTGAGTTTCAACAAACAGTGGGTGGCTTATAATTACCATTCAGAGAATTTTTTTTGGGAAAAAAATGTTTCAAATAAAAGTTTTACCTCTTGGTATAAGCACCCCATGTACAACACTTAAAGAAAATTGCTAAAGCCTTTTTGAGAAAATTGCAAAAAATTATAATTTTTTTCATGTAAAGTTTCCTTAAGAATGATAGAAAGTAGTCACTAATCTTTGTGTCACATCCTCAGAAGGTACTATTGGCCAAGCACGAGGAGCGGCACGTGACGTCATACCATGCTATTATTCAATAAGAAAGCAACTGACCAATAACTTTCCAATGAAAATTTGAACACACTGCACACTGGAGGCTAATGTTTACAACACGCTTACAACAGAGAGGATCGTCTTTTCTCTGCCCAATCAGAACGCTAGTATCCAGAGGCGTAACGAGGGGGGGTTTGAACCCCCCCCCCATTGATTAAAAAAAGGAAAATTGTACAATATTTTAAGTCTGCTTATAAATTACTTAATACGAGCATAAAGCGTGGGAAGCTTAAAACTCGGTATTGTGCATCTTAATTTTTAAAATTTTCTGGGGGAAGAACCCCCCTCTCCATACCCCCCAGACGTTATAACCCCCCCCCCATATGGTCGGCCTGGTTACGCCTATGCTAGTATCCACCTGCTTGTGAGCCAACCCCTCTCACCGCACTCCGCTAACAGAGGTTTACTCGTGCTTGGCCAACTTGGGTTAGAACCCAAATACAAAATTTTGTTTTCATACGATTTTCCATTCTGGAGCAAGGCTATTCACAAACACAGACATGTTTCTGAAAATAGTACTTTTAATACCTCAAAACATGTATTTATATTAAAAATTCAACTTCGAATTTGAGGGTTGAAAACAATACTTCCTCTACCTATAGTATCTATGGTAAGGGCAGAGTTAGTAAAAATGCATGCAATGCACGACGGAGTAATAGGAAACTAGCAGTGTTAGGAAGACCTGAATTTCAGAAACAAAAAGCAGGACCTTTTTAGGTAGGCTAGATTTCGAAGAAAAATCTACCTATTGCAATCGATACCATGTCATGACTTTCGAAAAATTCTTTCATATCTTTACGTTTCATGCCTCCCTAAGTACGAAACCACCGCCTGTTCAAATTTTTTTTTTTGTGATATAGCCTATGTATTTATATCTTTAGATGCTAGAGGCTGTAATTTTGAAGATATTTGAACCAAATTTTATTATGATATTTCTAGGTCAAATAGTTCGAATAAGTTCGTTAATAAGCAAAATTGGCCCAAGGAGGTGGTCGGGGGAGGGGGTTGAAATTTTAAAACATTTATATCTTGGCTCCTATGAAGTATAAAGGGAAACTTTGTTTGAATAAATTAGAGTACCGGTACTCCCTATGGAGTTCACAGTGACACCAACGATTCGGGGGTTTTGGGGGTACGAGTGGGGGTAGGGGTGGAGGGATGGAAATTCGAATTTTTTTTGAACTACGTCTTGTGGGGTATCGTTGAAACGCTCTTGATGAGTACTCTACAAATCAATAACTAGTTTCTTGATAGTTCTCATATAAGGCGAGATTTGAATGTTTGAAAAAGTGCTCTTTCCTCTTTTTTGCAGATATTATTGCAGGTTTGTCATGCCAAGGCTAAAGAAGAAGAGTGCTACGCAGCAACAATAAATTAAACCAAAAGCCCTTCGAAATCTACCTCGGCCTGTACGCATGCCTAAAGGGATTTTTTATCATCTAACTAATGTAATACCTAGGTCAAAAAGGAAGTCTTACAGCAACCAGTTTGATGCTAATATATACTCTCTTTATTAGATGCAATTCAAAATGAAGCAAACTGCATTAAACCTGTCCAGGAAGCTAGAAAGGATTCTAATGAAACACCAGATCCGCACAGTGTCCATGCCACCCCCCAAAAATTAGAACCTCCTACGACCAGTGAAAGACAACATGGGACTTAGAACTACGGGTGTTTATCGCATCCCATGTGAATACGGTAAAGCCTACATCGGACAGACTTCACGCACAATTGAACAGCGCTGCAAAGAACACGAAAGATGCATTAGACTCTTCTACCCGGACAAATCAGCAGTTGCAGACCACATCACACAACTCGCCAAGACAACACGCTATTGGGACCAGATCATCAGAGAGGCAATTGAAATTAGACTGGAAGACACAAACTTTAACAGGGATGAAGGTTCCACTATCAACCAGGCCTGGAACAAATGCATTCAGGACCTGAAAGGTAAAAGGAACATTTTGGCCCGGAAAAGGACCGAAAACAGAACAGCTGCTCCCTGATTGGTCGACTCCGCCCAACACGGGTTGGTATATATATTCCTTACATGTTAAAACTCGACACTTCAGATTCCCTGAGGATGGAGGCAGCGTCAGCCTAAGAAACGTTGGACCACAACAAACTTCTCACCTGGCTGCAAATCCGAGAAGATTTTCTACATAAGATTCGCCAGGAAAGCCTTAAATCTTACATTGCATTAAACTTACTATATTTGCATATGAAACTATGTTACTATTAATTCTTATTGCACCTTTCACAAACACATAAGGGAATGCAATTTATATTTGGAGTCAGTTCTTACAACACAAAAAGGTATATGATATAATTGCTGATCATCTGACACTGTGACACAGGGGCACATATTATTCAAGATATGAAATACAACTGCAGAAAAGCTAGAAACAAACTGATTTGTTGTTGTTGTTTTCTAATGCCAGACGTTTGACAACAAAGTCATTTGTCTTCTTGCACTCCAATATTTTTTGTAGATATTCTCATATTTAGCCACTGAAGTACATGTTTTGAGATGTTCCGAGTCCATTTCTTGATTTGAATTACACAGTGGGCAGTTTGGGGACTGAAATATTCCAATTCTATGCAGATGTTTCGCTAAGCAGTCAACAAACTGACATGTGCAGCAACATTAATGCAAATAAATTCAATTTCAATCCAAGAGGAAAGGACAAACTCTTGAGCATGTGTTAATGTTGAATCGGTAACACTGGCAATGTAGCCATGAAACCATTGCAACGGTGCTGAAGCGTTCATTTGTTTTCCTGACTGCAGAGCTAACACCAGGCCCCAACTCTAAAAAATCATGATGTAGATAACGAATTTAATACTAAAAATAGTTACTTTAATGCAAATGATGTGCATAATTGCTTTCGCTATCTTGTTTGGCACAAATTTCTTCAGAATTCAAATTGTGGAAATTACTAATTTTCCTCCATATGAAAATGAAAGAAATCTTTTAAGGGTAAGCACACCCCCGCACAGAACCAGAAAAAAAGGACTGCCTATAAGTATGGTGAAATTGAAAGAATGTATGATAACTGGATAGTAGGCCTATTACGGACTCTGATTAGTTTATAAAGCTTTTGCAGAGATATTTCAAATTTAAATTTTATTTGTTCTTTACAGTATGTACAAGGACATACAATAGACCATTGTCAATAGGTAGACAGTGTAACAGTGAAAATGTTTACATAACTTAAGGTAAAATGGTGTTTACATTACATATTACAAAAGTATTTACATTCATTACACGTATTTTAGGCAGAAGCTATTCTAAAACTAAGGATCTTCAAGAAATTCATCCAGTGAGTAAAAAGCTTTGTTTGTAAGTATTTTGTTAATTCTGATTTAAATCTACATAAGAAAAAACAAGAACAGGTTGCCTCTTACGTTCCTCCCACTCGACTCACTATTTAAACAATGGGAGACATCTAGGTGTGAATCAGAATATTTAGAATGCAAAAAAAAGTAATAAGAATAATGCTCAACGTACCCAGAAACAATAGCTGTAGACCTTTATTTAAGCAATTAAATATACTGACACTGCCTGGAATATACATAAATGAGGTCCTTATACAAACGCGAAACCAACTAAACAGCTTTCTCTCAAACGAACAGGTACACCACCACGACACAAGGAACAAGTCTAATTTACACAGCACTTTGCATAAAAGTTCGCTTTTTAAAAATAGCTTTAAGTATAACGGGACAGTTTTATACAATAAATTGCCTTCTTGCATAAAAAACATACAATTAGCCAAGAATTTTAAAAAGGAATTAAAGAAATTTCTGATAAATGGTAGTTTCTACTCAGTGGAGGAATATCTTATGCATGGGAATAGGTAGTGGAAATTCAGTGAATTAAATATAAAGCAGTGTTAATTGTTAGTTGTTATAGTATTAGTTGATAATAGTAACTATGGCACTAGGGTTTTATTTAGGATACTAGTTTAGGATCTATTTAAATATTATATGTTGGTGTGTGGATGTGAATGAATCAGATCGAACCAAGAAAATTAGGATATTTTAATGTTAGTGTGAGAAGCTTGTAGATGGGATGTGGACATGGATGAAGAATATTTTATTTATAATATGTCATAGTATTCAGTCCATGTTCCTTTTCTTTTATGTTCCTTTTCTTTTATTTTCATTTCTTTTATTTACTTATCTAATTAATATAAGCATAAGTGTGAATATGAGAATAAATGCAATTGTAAGCAATATTTAGCATGTAAGATTTGACGTGTCCAACATCATTTGTGGGTCATTCCATATTAAATCAACAAATGGGCGTTGCCACACCATTTTTGATTTTGATGAAATTTGGTATTTGATGTGTACCAGTCTTCTGAACCCCAAAACAAATCTTGTTATACCTCAAAAAAATTTTACTCCTTAGATATAGGCACTTGTTTGGGACACGAACAAGCAAAAAATGTAATTTCAGACCCATTTTTTGAAAGCCGTAGAATTTCTATTTGAATCAGTAGGATGATCAAATAGGGCTCATTGGAAAGCTTAAAGAATGGACTTTCATTTGTGCATACTAAATTAGATTTAAGTTAAGTCTAAACACACGTTTCTAGGGCTCTAATCTTCGTTCGTGAACTGTCGTTTTGCGTAATTTTAGACATTAAAAAAACAATGAAGGACTTGGAGTAACAGGCCAATTTTTTTTCCTGTTACACTTATGTATGAGGAGTATGTGTAGGAAAAAAACTGAGCTGTTACTGGTGGTCCTTCACCCTGAAAAATTTGCTTAAACTTCGAAAAAAATGTAAATTGGGCTTTTTCTCGGTCCCAAAAAGTAATGTGGGACAGGTGATAAAAATCTGAAAATGCCAAGATGAGAAGCCCTTATAGTGTACTTTAAAATAAAAACAAAATCATTTTGTGACCCAAAGGGATAGAGGAGCTACAAGCCTTTGAAATATCAAGAAAACAACACTTGACCGCTACTGAAAATAGGCTAAGCAGATAGGATAATTACCACAAAATTTAATTTAAATTTACATAAAATATAAAACATTTATTTACAAATAAGAATTTTCCTCAGTCATACAAATTTGTAATTTTTTGTAATTTTTCTAACAATTTTTCACATTTGACTTCTTTTTAAGAGCTACATTGATGGCAATTTCAAGTACTGTATTTAGAAACCATTCTTATCCTGGTTTATTAGGTGTAGGTACTGCATTAAACTCTACTCTTCTATACAGTATATTGAATTATATGTTAACTGTTATAAGTTCTGGACACGCACTGTTCATTGGAGTCTGGTTGCTGACCAAGTCATGTTTGAATATGCATAGCTTCATATGATCCAGCCCCTCTGTTCAATGCTGTCCACTATCCACTTACTGAGCTGACTCACAGCAAGTAGGTTGTGTTTGTGCTTCATTATCTTTTGATTAGTTCATTTATTTTTTTAAATTATTACTATTGTTATTTTGTGCTGAATACATGCTATTGAAATTGTTACCAGTATATTACTATGATTGAGTGTTCTTGTACTGTTGGCATCTTCAAAGGAGAGGTATCTCATAAATTATCTTACTCTAGGTCTTCAGTACTCAATACTATTTCCGAGTTCACTGAAGAACAAAAAAACATTATTTTCAATTAGAACTGGTTGCGATGATATAAAATGTTTCACAAGACTGAATTTTTGGACAGATACTTCCAACTCTTGTGTATGGTCTTGCTCTGACCCCTACAGTGTTCACTCAAAACCTATTAAAAATATCTCTCAGATAAATATCAATGACACTTTCCATGTGCAGTCCTGAGCTGAAATTAATCACAGGGAAGGTATTGTGCACAGAATGTTAAAAAAATTCAAAATCCAAAACAAGGCACAGAGACCGGTACTGACAGTGAAGATGAATGCCCAGACATTTATGAACCTGAAGCCATTCTTGTTGAAACAGTTAATGATGCTTGTTCAGTCCTTGGTATTTCTCCTGTTAAGGTGCAGAAGCTTTCAGTTGAAGCTAGACCCTCAGTGTTAACAAATAAAGTTAGTAAGATAGTCAAATCTATAACAGGAAAGTTAAGCAAGCTTTTGATTTGAACATTTCAACTGATAATGAGGAATTTTCAATGATCATGCAGCCTGCCAGTTTAGCGAATGAGTACAAGCAACTAATTCACAAGCTTAAAGAATAAAATGAAAGTTGCATCAACTACTAAAGAACATTGTAAGTTTAGCTCCTGGAGTAGTTGGAGTATTAGTATAGTTCAGAGTGAGTTTAATGTCAGCCAATACTTAGCCCGCCAGTCAAATTTAGTGAAAAAGAACGGGATTTTGACACAGAATAAGGAGAACAGGACTAGGAATAAACTTGATGAAGTTTCAGTCAAAACTGTACAAGACTTCTACGAAAAAGATGAGTACAGCAGAATGATGCCAAGGAAAAGGGACTGTGTATCTGTTAGAGGACCTAATGGAGAAAAAGGTTAACATACAGAAAAGGTTAATTTGATGTGACCTTAAAGAGCTTTATGCAGCTTTTAGTGTTTAATGCATTACCTACATCCAAAAAACCAGGATAAGAATGGTTTCTAAATACAATAGTTGAAAATACAGTACTTGAAATTGCCATCAATGTAACTTAAAAAGAAGTCAAATGTGAAAAATTGTTAGAAAAATTACAAAAAATCAGAAATTTGTATGACTGAGGAAAATTCTCATTTGTAAATAAATGGTTTATATTTTATGTAAATTTAAATTAAATTTTGTGGTAATTATCCTATCTGCTTAGCCTATTTTCAGTAGCGGTCAAGTGTTGTTTTCTTGATATTTCAAAGGCTTGTAGCTCCTCTATCCCTTCGGGTCACAAAATGATTTTGTTTTTATTTTAAAGTACACTATAAGGGCTTCTCATCTTGGCATTTTCAGATTTTTATCACCTGTCCCACATTACTTTTTGGGACCGAGAGAAAGCCCGATTTACATTTTTTTCGAAGTTTAAGCAAATTTTTCAGGGTGAAGGACCACCAGTAACAGATCAGTTTTTTTCCTACACATACTCCTCATACATAAGTGTAACAGGAAAAAAAATTGGCCTGTTACTCCAAGTCCTTCATTGTTTTTTTAATGTCTAAGATTAGAGCGAACGAAGATTAGAGCCCTAGAAACGTGTGTTTAGACTTAACTTAAATCTAATTTAGTATGCACAAATGAAAGTCCATTCTTTAAGCTTTCCAATGAGCCCTATTTGATCATCCTACTGATTCAAATAGAAATTCTACGGCTTTCAGAAAATGGGTCTGAAATTACATTTTTTGCTTGTTCGTGTCCCAAACAAATGCCTATATCTCAGGAGTAAAATTTTTTTGAGGTATAACAAGATTTGTTTTGGGGTTCAGAAGACTGGTACACATCACCTACCAAATTTCATCAAAATCAAAAATGGTGCGGCAAAAAATGTTCTTAAAATTTGTTGATTTAATATGGAATGACCCTTGTACCCTGTACATGTTTATATGATATAATGGATGAATAAATTTATTATTATTATTAATGGTGGAACTACCAGCAGTGTTGAAAATTTGGAATTTTTTCTCCCCATTCTCCTCTTCCTACTATTCAATTCATTTTCTCCTTTACCATATACCTATTTCTATCCTATAAAATTTCAGCTTAAGGAGATTTAAACACAGGACTGCTAGCATGATAGCCAGTCATCTTACCCACTACGTCATTGAGTGATCGTTGCAGTGTGAAGTGAGAATTCATCTATTTAGATAGCTGCATGGAATAGTGGAGATTGATAATTGATTATTAAGAGCAATTGTGAAATGTAGTTTCGGTTCAAGGGAAGTTACCGAAGTTTTAATTGGTACAAGGGTAGTTTTGGTTTTATTAATCAATTCATTTTGAGGGTGGCATGTTTCAGCTGTCTGGGATATATATGTACCTAGTTCACCAGTGAAATCTATTTGTCATTATAAGATTTTATATTTTATTAAGTTATGGCTCACCCCCTCAAGAATAAAAGCTCAAATTTTTCCAATAAAATGTGTATACTAACACAGTCGTTGGGGGTTTGGAGCTCCAAACGAGGGATGACGAGTAGTTAATCATAAAACCTGTCATGATACTTCAGTTCCAGAACTGTCAAGCCCCACTTTTATTAGTTTACGACCCCGAGTAGTCTTCAGACGTTATGTAAGATATCTGCATGATTGTGAGCCCGGGGGGTCAACGGGTTTACAAAGATAAAGACTGACGTTCTCAGACTTTGCATAATTAAATACTGTAGGGTCATCGTACATGAGCGATGGATGCATTTGGAAAATACTTCTAGCTCTAATTTCTTATCCTATTAGACATGATTTTAGCAGTCTAAACAACAACTCCAATTAAAATTCCCCCAAGTACTCAACAAACAGACAAGACTTACTGTACTTTTGGAATAACTAGGTACAAATTCGTTCGTTGTCCCGGTAGGCTTTTCGTAACGTCAGATTTTACATCTTCAGATAAACATACAAAATCAATTCACTTCTAATCCAATCGCGAAAGAAATGCAATACCAACATTCACACGCAAGGTCTTCCAACGAGTTTCCACCGTCCGGGCGACGACGCACTACGGAACTGTCGTTGCTGCTGTTGTGTTGTGGTTAGTCAATAACATGAAATGCCATAGCCTACGCAACATGGACTGGCGGCACAATCTACTTTCTTGCTTTGGACTGGACGTTTAGATGACTACCGCCAGGTTCGCCGCAAATCTCCAGAAATTAATGGATTAAAACGGCTTAAATATTTATGGAATTTCCTAGCATGGCATAATAAGAAGGAAAGTTATATAACGACTTTCACGATAGTATTTACAATCCATTAAACAATTTTAAAAAAAGATGAAATAAACTGGACTTGTATTTATAGCGTCTTCCTGGAGGCAGAACTCAGAACTAACGCAACACTATTTTCCACTTACCGAACAAGGGCCTAGTAGAATAAGCAGAATTCGCTCAATAAGTATGACATGACCTGGAACTACTTTACGTGGAATGCATTGCTCCGGAGGGAATTTCGAATGCCTGACCTCTAAATCGTAGAAGAAACTGTCATGCCCAAGGCATGAAATAAAACCTACGGTTCTTCGTCTCTGTAGGACTACAAGTTGTACTGTGTTCGGCCTAAGTTTTGCTAGAAATATATATATAAAAAAGTGCGTGGAACGCCACGCGACAGAAGTAAAACTTTATTTTATTTTTTCCATTTTTGATTATTGGATTTTTTCAATTTTGCATTATTGGACTTTTTAATATTGGGTTTTTGAACTTTTTTAATTTTGGATTTTGGACTTTTTAATTTTGGATTTTTAAAATTTTCGATCTTTGAATTGTTTATTTTTTGATTTTTTAAATTTTTGGATTCTTAAATTTTTTATTTTAATTTATTAAATTTTGGATTTTTGGATGTTATAATTTTTAATTTTGTTTTTTAAATTTTGGATTTTTAATTTTTTTAATTTTGGATTTTTGTATTTTTTAATTTTGGATCTATGAATTTTTTAATTTTGGATTTTTTAAATTTTGATTCTTTGAATTATTTATTTTTTGGATTTTTTAATTTTGTATTTTAGTTTTTTAAATTTTTGATTTTTAGATTTTTTCAATTTTGGTATTTTCGATTTTTTAATTTTTTAATTTTTAAATTTTGGAATTTATTATTTATTAAATTTTGGATTTTTGGATGTTTTAATTTTTAATTTTGTTTTTTAAATTTTGGAAATTTGTATTTTTTAATTTTGGATTTGCGCGGTAATGAACCTCCGGGTTCCATAAAATAGATAATATACCTTTAGATTGCTTAGGAATTGTCTATTGCCATTGAGGAAGTAAGGTCTGAACAATTTCCTTTGATTACTCCTAATCATTGAGTTGATTGTTTTCTGTGCAGTCCGCACCGAAACAAGTTGGTTTTGAGTGTGACTGATTTCGTGACGGTTTTATTGTGACTGATTTTCCCGATTCACCCTCTACCGCCACTAAAGAAGTTTTACTTCAAAAAGAACGGCCACTTTTGTGAATAAGTTACATTATGTCAGCATTATACAGGGTGCTAATGAACAACAACATATTTTATCTGTGTATAGAAGGGACATAGACAAGCAACTTTTATTACAATATTTTTGCTCCATGGATTCAATTTGCAGCATAAGATCTCCCAGGGCATGGCCGCCAATGACTTCTAACATTTGAAAAATTGCAAAACAAAGGAACTTTGTTATTAACAATGGAGTTATGAACAAAATAACTAATGCAGTGACTGCCAGTCATATTATTAGTCTGTAAATTTAGTAGATTATGGAAATACTAAATTATGATATAGCTATTGATGAATGCTTTAAGAATCAGGTTTTTATAGATCACTAAGAAAGCATGAAGTCAATGTAATAAAAATTGTAACCCTTATTTCGCTTCAATATTGACTTATTAGCACCTAACTGTAATGACTTTAATGCCCTGTAGCATACACAATTTACGTCATAGAGCAAAAATCTCCTAATAAAAGTTGTTTATCTATGTACCCTCTATACACAGGTAAACTATTTTGGTGTTTTCATTAACACCCTGTATAGGAGGATACAATTAGATATTTTTGTGTTCCAACGAAAATGTTTCTAGCCTGGTTGAGTCCATGAAAATCATACAATACAATAATAATAATAATATTATAATAATCAATAATCTCAATCACTGACAGTAGCACAAAAAAATCATATTTAAGTTATTGTTAAATAAAATCTGAAATTTTCATTGACTTTCTTTTCAATCGCCAAATTTATTTAGTAGAAGAAAGGCCAAGAAGAAAGCTTTTTGCATGTTTTCGATATTACGTGTAACAATTTAGTTTAAATATTTCTTTAAAAAAAATATATATAGCCTATATATATATATTTATTTAAAACGGTAAGATATGAAACTTTCGTTTCCATAAAATCTTCAGAAGGAGAGTTCTGAGTTGGTAAGGCAATCTTCATTAAAAAAAAATCTATGAAATGTGTGCTTTGCCATATAGCCCAGTCAAATGTTACATCGGAACTTACATTAAATGGGGTATTAATGATTTTTGGAGGGGAGTTACGGACCATTACTGGGATCACAAATCCAGATTTGCAACCCTCAGAAACCTGTGCTCGATGAATGGCGGTCGAAATAAACCGGTTTTTTCGGACCTTTTTTCGGTTTTTCAACAATATCTCCTAAACTATGCGTTTGTTGAAAATAATATCTCTTAGATTTTTAAAAGTAAATTAAATGTTCTAAAATATGAGATCAAAATCGTTTTTTTAAGTTATATAGTTACCGAGATACGTCTTTTCAAAGATTAGCCTTTTTTCCAAAAAATTAAAATTTTAAGTTTTCTTCGTGTTTTGAACTGAATACCGAAAAAATGACACGTCCTACAGAAAAGTCAAGAGAACAAAAGTTGTAGGCAATTTAATAAGCTTTAATATGAGCTATAACTCGTTCTTGTGGCTTAGATAGTCTCGTCATAAATGACAAAAACCGAAAATATGAAAAAATGCCTCTTTGGGTGAAAGTTGAATAACATCGTTTCCTCCACCAACAACTTAATTCTTTTGTAACATGTTGGCGGATAATGTCTTATAACTGTGTATAGAAACTATTTGTGTGTATATGTATCTATGGGAGATGGATTTTGTCAGAAAAAATATTTAAGCAGAATATTTCATAAAAATGTATTTACTTTTAAACCAACAGGCATATTTAAACCATGTGTGAGGTTCCTGGTATGGGATGGTATGGGAAGTCGAGGGTGGGGTAATGTCTTCATCCTTACTTGAAGAACTGTCATTCTGGGGTGTGGGCACATTGCGGCAAAACTTTTCCCTTGCAGAAAGTGCACAAAACTGAGCATTTCCGCCTAGTTTTGCGGCAGCTGCAGCTCCCAGCGCAGCACATTTTGCACTTGCACGAGATCAGTTCTCCGTTACTGACAAAATAGTTTCTATTAGCAGTGGGATTGTTGGAGGCTATGAAGTCAATTGTTAAATTGTCAAGGAACTGGGAACAGAAGGCGTGGTTAAGATAGAAAACCAAACATTTGGGAAAGTTGGATTCAAATGTAAAGACAAAGTTGTTACCTTCGTTGCAAGTTGTTACCTTGGCAAGCGTCAATAATTCCATACAAGTCACTAATAAGAAGATTGAAGTTGACCCTCTCACAATATTTCAGCGAGTTAGCATTACCATAAAAATCAGACGAAGAGTTGAAAGCCCGCTGCAAGTATGAATTGCTTCCTTACCCAGTGTCTCTTTTCAACGAAACTGGAGTGAGGAAGGGAACTAAGGCAGCTCTATATTCGTGTTTCACATCCCTCACTACCAACATCTCCCGAGATGCCAATATCCACAAATGTGTGTGGCATCAAAACGCATCAGTGAAGACCATCATTGACGGCTACATTCATTTTGTGAAAAACCATTTTGGGACAGATGTAATCCACTGTCTTCGATGGATATCCGGAGGACGCCTCTCAAAAAAGTACCAAAAGTGCCGAAGGTCTCAGACGATACTCCGCCCTCAACTGCAGTTACATTGTCCTATCAGCTTCAACTACCTTCAACATCACACAAGAGAAGTTCTTATCGAACGACACTAATAAGCATAGGCTGATAGAGCTACTGAAAACTGGATTTGAACAGCATGGTGTTGAGGTGACAGAAGACTATACTGACGCTGACATTGTTAGAGCTGCCATCACCAAAGCTGACTCTTCTGAGAAGGTTGTAATCATCGTGGAAGATGTGGACCTGCTTGTGTTATTAGTTGGTTTGAGTTCCAAAAAATACATCTACTTTCAGAAGAGGTGAGCCAGATGTCCAATATTCATCTACATCGTTCACCACAGGGAATTCTTACTACTCTCCCGGGCCCCTTTCAAGCAGGGGAAAACCAAATTTGTCAAACCTTCCTCAAGACCCCAGCACTATTCAAGCAAGCAGAAATCTTCCTCCACCCAGATGTGAGTTACGATGAAATAGCTGCAGCTGGGGAGAAGTATCTCGTCGCAGTTTATGAAGGAGCGACTGACACCACCCTCAACGACCTGTCAGCCAAAGTCAACCTCGCCCGTTTGTCACCAACCACAGATGCTGCAAAATATCATGCTTATTGTATGTATCACCAGGTATGTCCATATACATTTTCTATCATTATGTTCTTAAATTTCGTTGTTCACTTATACACTTTTATTGTACACCGTGTGTATGCTTTGAAATATTATAGAATAACTGATTTTCATTCTACTTTTTCGCAGGTGCAAAAGTGGTTGGAGTGGAAAAAAACTCACGGATTGGGGTGGAAGTTGGACGAGTTGGGCTTACTCCAATTGCAATGGAAGTTAAACGAGCCCCTCAAACCCTTCTGCAACTGATCTCGTGCAAGTGCAAGATGGGCTGCGCTGGGGGCTGCAGCTGCCGCAAAACTGAGCTGAAATGCAATGTGCCCACACCCCAGAATGACAGTTCTTCAAGTGAAGATGAAGACATCACCCCACCCTCGACTTCCCATACCAGGAACCTCACACATGGTTTAAATATGCCTGTTGGTTTAAAGTAAATACATTTTTATGAAATATTCTGCTTAAATATTTTTTCTGGCAAAATCCATTTCCCATAGACACATATACACACAAATAGTTTCTATAAGACATTATCCGCCAACATGTTACAAAAGAATTAAGTTGTTGGTGGAGGAAACGATGTTATTCAACTTTCACCCAAAAAAGCATTTTTTCATATTTTCGGTTTTTGTCATTTATGACGAGACTATCTGAGCCACAAGAACGAGCTATAGCTCACATTAAAGCTTATTAAATTGCCTACAACGTTTGTTCTCTTGCCTTTTCTGTAGGACGTGTCATTTTGTCGGCATTCAGTTCGAAACACGAAGAAAACTTAAAATTTTAACTTTTTGGAAAAAAAAGGCTAATCTTTGAAAAGCCGTATCTCGGTAACTATATAACTTAAAAAAAACGATTTTGATCTCATATTTTAGAAAATTTAATTTACTTTTAAAAAGCTAAGAAATAATATTTTCAACAAACGCATAGTTTAGGAGATATTGTCGAAAAACCGAAAAAAGTCCGAAAAAACCGGTTTAATTCGACCGCCATTCATCGAGCACAGGTTTCTGAGGGTTGCAAATCTGGATTTGTGATCCCAGTAATGGTCTGAAACTCCCCTCCAAAAATAATTAATACCCCATTTAATGTAAGTTCACACATTTTTTTTGGTAACATTTGACTGGGCTAATAGTAAAAAGAGAAAATATATGTGTACCTAGTATTTTACATTTACCCACATCATCAAGAACATACTGTACAAATAAGGAAAAACTATGCAAACATGTTCAATTCTGTAGATGTATATTCTAGAATTACCCCTTTCTCAAGATTGTAAGGAAAAATCTGCACTTGCATTTTAGGAACGTTTGTCGTATACATTTCTTAGGTTCTGAGGTTAACTTGTCATTCTAGTATTTTCCACACTGCGAGGTAATTTTGTCTTATTTTCATTCTACTCTATTTTAAGTATCAAACCCCTTTCTTGTTTTATTTCTATATCATAACAAATCTTAGATGTAACTTGAAAAGTTTTACATTTTTTATGTTTCCAAGTGTACCTAGATTTAATAATAATAATAATAATAATAACAACAACAACAACAACAACAACAATAGCATCACTCGCCGCCAATGATATTTCTTTTTTTTAAAACATCCATGGAAAGATTGCCATAAAAAAATCATAATTATAGAGATAAGTGCATTTATTGTTGCTGTTGTTGTTATTATTAAGTGCCAGTATGGTACTTTATGAGATTGTGTGTGGGGACGAAAAATGTCTGTCCGTCTGTCTGTCTATCCGTGTGTCTGTACGCGCCATAACTCAAATACGATTTATCGGATTTTCATGAAACTTGGTATATGCATTTATAATGTCCATGGGAAGAACCCTATTGTTATTGAACCAAATCGGTTCACCGGTATCGGCGTCAAACCCAATTTAGTGCGTCATGAGTAAAGAGACTAGTGCAGTGAGAACTCCTCCAAGAAAGGTTCTAAAGCCACACCGTGTTTTAGATATAACCTTGATGACTTTATGAAAAGTGCTACTCGAAAATAAGCAGATAGTGACGGAGGAAAATAATATGTGGGATTCTGATTGCGTGTGTAGTACAGATTTATAATCGATTTAGGAGAAAGTTTGGATGCTGGTTCCGATATGATAGTCAAGCCAGTGTCAGATGATTTGGATTTGGGATATGCCTTCTGTTTATAACAGTATTCATCTATTTCAACTTGAACAACGAAATAAACAAACACATTTTATTTTTAACGCATAAGACATCCGAAGGATAATACAATGCCGCATGGCCAACTCACCCACTGACATAATTGTTTGTCCACTTCCAGATGAGCCAGAAACTTGAAATTTGGCATGCTTACAGGTTTTAGCCTATAACTGGCGGAAATATTCAAAAAAGTTTCCATTTTGAATGTTTCCTCAAAAACAAACATTGAAATTTTGTGAATGTGTATTTGTATGGCTTCAGATGTTTTGACAATAATAAAGGAAAAATCTTATTTCAGGTTAAGTACTCACATCTTTGTGAGTTAAACAGTTATGTCTATAGAAAAATTAGACACCTATTCTAGATTTCTATTGTATTCTGAGTTTTAGAGGGGTCTGAGGACTCACCTATTTTCATGTATATTCCTACATTTAACTTTTCTCCTGCTGTTTAGAGTTAAAACACCATTTTATTCATTTGAAGAATTTCTAGATGGAGATAGCAACTCATATTTTATGTATAGGAAAATATGTTATGTTTTGTACCCCATAGCAACCTTTGTATTGCTCAATGGTGAATAAATTATTATTACTGTAATGGCATAGGTATTCATGCGTATATGATTGTTGTTGTTATTGGATTGTATACAAATATTAGTTTTAAGGAAAATTTTATTATGTTTGAATTTTTTTAAATATTAGATGAGGCCCCCCCCCCCCAAATAAAAAAAACCTTGTTAAATATTTCTAGTTTCTGTTCATTGGATCAACAGTTTATGGAGATATCTTTTCTGTGCAGCACATTGCAATGACTCCTAATGGCCAAAGACCATTTTAATGATGGAACAACGGTAGGATGGTAAATAGCAGAACACCAAAAACACCCACCACAAATTCCAATGATCTGATTATGGGCCTCAGCAATGGAAATTGACTGTTCTAGCCCCTGGCCATGGGAAGAAAGGAGCTCTTTCATAAAACTGCAGTAAAATACTATAATAACCTAGTAAATTCAAATTTCTACCAGATAATTTTTTTTGTTTCATGTAATTTTCATTATGGTACCTTAGTAAATATTTTACTTATATTATCTGTTCACTTTCAGAAGAAAAGTAATGTTAACCCTTTCAGAGCTGAGAATTAAGTAATGTTTAAGCAGACTTAAAAAAATTGTACAATTTTCCTTTTTTTAATCAATGGGGGGGGGGGGGGTTCAAACTACCAAAACCCCCCTCGTTACGCCTCTGTATTTTGTGCACCAAGAGGTTGCCAAGTGGCAAAGAACTTAAATCTGTAATAGAGCCGTTAAACAAAACATAGCCTATTAGTGACTTTAGTAAGGGTGAAGAAGAATTTATATCAGATGCTACTGAGAGCAATAATGGCACAAGTGACAGTGACACCGTAAGTGCAGGCTTAACAGTTTCGACTGCATAGACGTGACTGATTCAAATCCAGGCCCATCCCCATTTACAATACCAACCCAGGTCCCATATTACCATCTAAGTTCAGGAGGAACACAGATCCAATAGATTACTTTTTATTCTTTGATGATTAGAATATACACCTAGTGGAATATTCCTTATGCCACTATTCTGGTAACTAAGTCCCACATAAATTTTTCTGTCATCTCCTACTCATTTCAGCTGAAAATATTATCTTCAGAACAAGGTAAATGTTTGATGTTATGCAGTATTGCATGTCTTTTAGGAAAATTTCATAATTCACAAAAAATTTTAATTTTAAACAGAATCTGCCGAGTACAGCCATAAAATTTGCTGCTCCGAAGGGTTAATATCAGTAATCAACAAGTAAGATCATCACTGGGTTAAATCAATGAAAAAAAATTTAGTGGAACAGCCGGTTTCCGTAAATGATAATCTTAACTAGTGGATAAAAAATATCCTTGTATTTTGTATAAAGCACTATTCTATCGGCATTGAATCTCTGCTTTTATACAGTTTCTAAGGTGATGAATTTATACAGTGAGAAGGTTAAACATTAGTAAGATTACAATTTCAATTTATCACAAAACTTGCAATATATGGGAAGATCTGGAACTCATAATAATTATAATCATTCACTTTGAGTGAAGCTTTGTTACTTATATATCATTATAGAATGGCATAATATCTAGGACTCAATATTGGGGTTAGGGAAATGATTAGAAAAGATTAACATTTTTTATTAATTTGTTACTCTAAATAAATAAGGCCTAAATACTACTATACAGGGTGTTTCAAAAATACTTTTACAAACTTCGGGCATGGGTTCCTTACACCAAAAGAAGGAAAAAAGTTCATATGAACATATGTCCCATAATCCTTTAATTCCGGATGAGAAACTTTTCATCAGCATGTCATGGAAGCCTGCGAAACCATTCGACACCATCCCAGAGTATTTGAAAGGGCGGTATTTTGTTACCTGTTGGAGCGCTTTCAACCGCATGGAGCGGCCATCTTCAGCAACTGACTTCCGTGGTGTTGTTGTTGTTGTTGGGAAGACATTTCTGGATAACTGTATCGTATAGCGCGTGCGATTTGAATTGTAACTGTATATACAGACACACCACACAAGACAACACCAACATCCTAAACGAACAGTTACATACAGACACACCACACAAGACAACACCAACATCCTAAACGAACAGTTACAATTCAAATCGCACGCGCTATACGATACAGTTATCCAGAAATGTCTTCCCAACAACAACAACAACAACAACAACACCACGGAAGTCAGTTGCTGAAGATGGCCGCTCCATGCGGTTGTAAGCGCTCCAACAGGTAACAAAATATCGCAATTTAGTAGTGAGTACCAGTGATAAAGCTCTACACTATACATAAATCATTAAGATTATCGCTACAGAATGGACAAAACTCAAGAATTTGAAAGGGTGCGACAATCTATGATTCGACGAATGCATGCATGTCTAGAAACAAGAGGAGGATACTTCGAGCATTTGTTATGAGTTTTGTGTGTTGACGTTTTACCTATGAGTACATACCAATGTGTTGAACAGTTCCTAACGAGAAAACAAGGATTATGGGACATATGATCATATGAACTTTTTTCCTTCTTTTGGTGTAAGGAACCCATGCCGAAGAATGTAAAAGTATTTTTGAAACACCCTGTATATTCATATCAATCAAATTTTGAATTTGCACTAAGTGTTCTCCAGTTATCAATGTAACATTTACAAACACCTGCAATAAATTGAGGAAATTGGAAAACTGACATAAAAATGCACTGGTACATAGCTACCTAAAGTATAGACTACACACTTTATCTTGAGCTGAAAAAATGCGGGGGTGAAGGGAGCTGATATTGCATGCAGTATAAGAGACTGGCTATTGCAGAAGGCGGTGAGTTGAAATTGACGTCATTTCTGAAGGGTTGCCAAATATAACGTTTGTAGTTTTATGCTGGTACAGAATGGAACTAACTGTAGTTTGTAGCACTTTCAACTCTTGCTACTAAACTAAAGATATTTTATCGATGCAGATATTATAGTAGAATTTATCGCTGGAGAAATATATCCAGTAATATATTTCTTTAGACAATCTCTCTCCCAGTCTTCAGAATATAGAAAATTGGTTTAAAATTACAAACTTTTAACATACCTGAATATGCACTTTCACAAGCCTGAATTAATACAATATAACAAATTATGTTTTACGAGTGTCTGCAGGTATTTATTACAACTTTCTAGCAAAATAATCAAACTGGATTTGTTCTTTTCTCCGACAGATTCATCTTAAAACATATTAAACTGCTTTTCCTTCTATTTCATTTATTTGGTTTATTTATTTACTATTAACTGACACTTCTTGCTTTAAAGAATCTTCCCTTTCAACTTGTTGTCACTTATATTGACCGGTACCATTTTTCTAATGTCCCTGGATTTATTTCTGACATTTTCAGAATAATAGGCCTATGTTATAAACAGATAAAAAAAAATAGACGGTAGTTCAAGAATGCCGCTACGAGAAGTTTTTTGGGTATGGCAATCCTGGGAACGGGTCGTGATCTCCATCTTTTCAAGCAAGGCCTGTTTTCAGAGTTATGGAGTGTTTGGCTCAAGATAAAGTGTGTGATCTTTAAACTTGCAAAACGGTCCATAATTTTCACTAGTTGATTATTTAAAAAATGATAAAAGAAAATTTACTTAGTGAATAAAATACCTTAAAAATTAAGCACAACGTTTCAGCTCTTCCACCGAGCCTTCATCAGGTGCGCTCCACTCAACGACTGTGGAGCGCACCTGATGAAGGCTCGGTGGAAGAGCTGAAACGTTGTGCTTAATTTTTAAGGTATTTTATTCACTAAGTAAATTTTCTTTTATCATTTTTTAAATGTGTGATCTTTATTTTGAAAGTGCATTGTGAATACAGAGGACTCTGATTAAGTAACTCCAATAATGTGCATTCCTTATAGTATAGTATTCATAATATAAATGTCAGTATGGTAGTTATTTTAAGTTAGAACAACGAAATAATGAACTCTTTGTTTTTAATATATTTGCATCAGCTGTCATTAAACAGACTGCAGTAATCTTTTATGAAATATATTGATAGGAAATAATGGAGATACTGAATGTACTCACCTCACATAACTGCTGGGAAGATTTTAACTGCTGCTCATGTTTGTGCTTCCCTTTCCTAAGTTCCTCATTATTTGTTACTTGGAAGGTAGAAAGAGTTTCCTTGAGCTTCTTCACAGCAATCTTGGTCTTGATGTCATTCCATTGGGTATCTGAAGCGAAACTCAAAATTAGATTAAGATGCAAATGAACCTCTATTCAGATGCATATGTTTACTGTGGGTACATGGTTGTACGGGAATGAAAGGGCAGATGAGCTAGCAAAGTTAGAATCAGTGTTAGATACAGAGTTACTTGTTCAGTTTGTCCTATGTCATGTGTAGGGCCCAGATTTTTAAGTTCTGAACTATTTTTTTCCTTGCTATTTTAACTTATTATTCTTAAGATACATAAGTGTTTGACACTTCCTGAAGCAAAATATATGAATCTAAATGAACCTAAAAATGCCTAAATGCAGCATTTATCCTAAAATGTCTTAAACCACTGTTTTGATTTTTCTCGAATGATAAACAATTATTTACAATTACGAGTATGACTATTCGGGCTTGCTTTCAGCTAATAAAAATAAGAACAAACAATTATTTCCTTTACCGTTGGGATGCTTAGGCAAGCCTTTCATGGTGATGCTTTGAGGAAATCACAGGTCTAAGAGTGGTTTTCCCGTTTCAAATCTGGCAACATGTCAACTGAAGACATGCCACACCCTGGGCGTCCTTCGACAGGAAGAATTGACGAAAACATTGCCAAAATCAAACATGCAATTGATGAAGATCTTTTAAGAAAATTTGGATTGTTGTGCACTTCACTCTTCAAGTCATGGCAAACATTCATGCGGTTTTCTCTTTGGTCATCTATGAGCAAGCGAGGAACAAATTTTGCAGACACCCGTCTCATGTTCAAATCTTCTGTTCGTTTCCTCAGAAATTTGGTTAGTGTTCTTTCGATGATCTCGGCTGCAGTTTTCCCTAACAGAAAAAATTTCACACACACTCTTTGTTCCTTGTGGTCGGCCATCTCACCAATCGCCGATGGGTTGAAACACGAATGCACACAACAGCGGACCACAACCAAGCCACTTAACTCAGACTGACGCCAACTCACTAACTCACTAAGGGTCGCGGGAGACCCCCAAATAAAACCACCTAACAGCACAACTCGTAAGTAGAAAGCATTCGAGCGCAATAGTTCTGTTTCGGTTATTTTTGGGTCCCCCCTCGTACTTCAATTATTTAAATAGAAATGTGTGTGTGTGTTTCTAATGCCACCCCTGTTGTTCTCATACATTTGGGGTATGCCCTGAGGCAGTGAGGCCCATTTTCGAGTTATGCACCACTTGAACGAGCCAATTTCATGGTGATGTGTAACAGCCAATTTCATGGTTTTGTGTACCTGTCAGAAGTGTTAGGGTGTAAAGAGATGAGTGTGCATGTAGTAGTATTTGTGTAGTGTAGTGTGGGTGTGAGTGATGATAGTAATGTCAGGAAGGGTGGAGGGGAAATCCGATGCAGGTATTAGCCTACTCTTGTTGAAAGACACCAAGGGAACCACCAGGCTTAAATTCCCATCTGATAGACGAATCACTATCAACAGTGACATAAGCATCCACATCCTATACATGGAGGAGAGGTTTGGGTTTTACCCATGAAAATTTGGTGCATGGACTACTACTTAGAAACTATACACCATCACCTCTCCTAAATTCAGCTGGGAGAGGGGGAAGGGATTTAGAACTGTCACCACTATAACATTGCACTCCGTGAATATTAATGTACAATGGAGAAATTAATATGAAAGACAAGAAAGAGATGATCATCCCTCCCTAGTGAATTCCTAAAAACGTAATTAGTTCTTTCCTCTGTACAAGAGAGTAACAGTGGAATTCTTTAACTGATTTTTTTACTGCAAGTTGAAATTAGAATCACACCTTCCTCAGGTACATCAGGCAAGCTTGTGCGAGATCTCTGCGTGTCTTGCTTACACACTGCCACTCAAGTCGACCTGTCAGATAGCTGTTGCATACTTATACTCCTATATTGTACCTACCAGTAATTTGCATCATCTTTCCCTGTCCTAATCGTTGTAGGAGGGAATAATATTATAAAATTAATAATACCACAGTTTTCTTTACATTTTACAAGGCCAGAAGGCTGAGATGTGGCATAGTGTTGTTAGGGCATAATAGGTAATACATGAGATTACACTTACCTTGTAAAATGTATGAAACACAAGATTTATCCTTATACCTAGGTACAATGTACTTCAAGTATTGTGTTATAGGCTATTTATGAGAAAAACTTGTTGTAACTTCCATCAATAGAAAATGTGAGTAATATAAAAATAAACGTCTCCTTTTCCCGATCATGCTATCACATTGGAAACTAGAGCTTCTTGCACCCAGTGCTAGTAACTACGTATTTTTCATTTATTGCATTTATTACATACATACGTGCATCATTATATCAAAGCTACTGTATACTGTACTGATATATCAAATTTGTTAGTTGAATTTTACCTTTTTAATCTTACCTGTGTCTCAACTTCCATTTTATTTCTTTATAATCACTTACAATTTCATTCATAGTTGCTAAGTGTGACATGGCTAGTTGTGTGCGTAAAGTGTGATGTATTGGTCACCATCAAATTAAAATAGTCACTAAACTTTTAGGGTTGGTACTGTTCAAATAAAAATAAAATAAAATAGAATCTCCCACACAGGTTTCCTTTGCAGGGGAGTCCTTTTCTCCAGGATTTCCTCTGATGTACCAGGGCACTCGAAGATCACATGTTCCGGCATCTGTGTACACCCTTCACATGCAGGGCATTGGTAATTTTTTTTTTTTTTTTTTTTTTTATTTTCTTCAGATATGACCATACGGGCCATGTCCAGTTAGGAATTAAATTACCCCTTTGTTTGGAGTTAGGAGTCGCAGACGCAGCTGCTCTCTGATGTATGGGAAATAATCCTTTACTCTAACACCAACTCCCGCCGTCGTCCATTCTTCTTGCCATTCAACATGTAGTTTGTTTTTTATTGCTTGCTTTTTGAGATTTCTTATCCTGACTACTTCTTCAACTTTGCCAACATTCTTAATCTTTCTCCAGTACATGGCTCCTTTGTACCTAATTTGGAGGTCCAGAGGGGTTGGTACTGTTGAGAATGCACACACAATGATCATTTCTATCTGTAACCTGTAGATTCTAGCCTTTACAGTTTCTACTTGAGTGGCTTATATACCTGGCTGGATGAAGGTCGCTGCCAAGCCCTAGCAGGTGATCCATAGTGAAGAGAGAAATGCAAGGCAGCATAAGGCAATTGTAATAGTGATGTTATTATTAAAACAATGCATTTTCTTTCAGAACGGAAAAGTGTAAGCGGTGATTACAGGCGTTTCATGCACCCCTCACCATTAATGGAATGGGAATGTGAAATATTATTTATGTTGAAGAGTGCATACAAAAGTCAACAGACAGGGAAAAAATAATATAAGGAAAGTTAAAAAATACATACCAATGTATCGTAATAGAACTGTTGATTCTGGAATGTGTTTAGTGTATAACTGCCTCCAGACACTGAAACAATTTTGGTCTTTACTCAAACAAGTCACCAAACACTCCAACAGCTGAAACAAAATAAAAAGTTACTGTGTACAAAAATATCACCACAATAAATAAATGTTGATCTTTAATAATTTGTATTTTATTTGTGAAACAGTCTTAACAGTAAAGTTCAATAACCCAAACACCACCTGCAAAATTAATTATCCAAACAATCTTTTTATTTATTTATTTATTTATTTATTTATACTTGTACTGCATCCTCATAATATCAACTGAAGATGAGGATATCATATCTGAATTGTAAGACAGCAACTACCTACTTGTAAATAGACAAAATAAGCAGACCCTAATCCTAATATGTAAGTATTGTAAATTTAAAGTAGTCTACAAAAATAACATATAGGTATTTTGCCTAACCAGATGTCTATAATCATTACCCTCCACATTGGAGTGTGCTGAGGATGAGGTAATGACATTCGAAACATGTTCATGTTCAGTTTTCATAACTTCGGTGAAACTGTGTATTGATCTCCACTCATGATATAAACCATATCATATCTGTTATTAAGACAAGTTTAAGTTCTCCTACCTCTTCTCTGAGAAATGATGTACCATATCTGTGAAGTCTCTGAAACAGTGGCTCAAAGAAGCTGCGTAAATGCTTCTCAGGCTCAACTTTCAATGTTCGAACCTGTAAAGTATAAAAGCACATAAGAAATTGTTCAATTTATATATATATAGGCCTATATTATTTACAACCTCCAATCACTTTTTTTATTTATTGCATCTCTTCCAAATATGTGTTTGCCAAAAGACAGAGAATAATTTTCAAGTTTTTACTCCTGTACAAGACCAAATGAATTACAAATATTGGTTTCATAGGCTTTAAACCGAGTTAAGGAGTCTAAAATATTGCAGAACCATATAATCAGCACTCAGAAAGCCTCAAGTCTTAAGCAAATATATTGTTTATACAGAAAAAGTAGACATACTACCTCTGCACCATAAAGGCCAATAAAAGAGCATATTACAAAGGGGGACAATTTTTTTAATTGCATTTTTTACCCTCAAAGTTGCAGCCTTCGTTCTTAACAAATTATGCTTTACTACATAAGGGGAAGAAAGTGAAATACACACTTCAGCTAGATGGGAGCTTACATTATGCTGGAATGCAAAATTAGAAATAGGCCGGAGCAGTTGGTGGGGCCAGTCAACAGCAGTACCAAGTCTGCAGCAGCACAGCATAGCATCGTTGAAAGATATACTATTAGATCAAGATTCTAGTCAAGACCAAGACCTACAAGGACCAGCTGCTTAAAGAGGCAATTGAAATTAGCCTCAGCACTAACAACATGAACAGAGTCAAAGGCCTTCCTCTTAGCAATGTGTGGAAATAGGCCTCAACTTATTAAAGAAGAGGTATACGTAAATATCTTTCTCTATGACGGCTGCCTTCACCATTGGTGTGGCATATCCGTCTTGTGACGGTGTTATTAGCTGCCACCCACCAACTGCTCCAGTCTATATAATACAGGCATACTTGAACGTCTAGTCAGTCTTCTTAATCAGATCCAAGAAGGACTCGGAGCTGTAGTCTGAAAGCTCAGAACCTTATAAAACTTTGACTCATCTAATAGTCAGTTTAGAATTATAAAGTTGTATATCATCTAACTAATAAAAGGAAGTGTTTGTCTGTCTGTCTGTATGCGATGCCCAGCGAAATCTACTACATGCAGAAATCTGAAATTTTACATGTAGATGGACTGAAGGTACCTTCAAGACAGATTTTTTATTTTTGTTTTCATTTGCAAGTTAGGAGTGAAAAACTGGCAGAAAACATTTTTTTTCGCTAACGAAGCAGGTGGCTTTGCCTTCTTATGTCAAGCATTGACAGATTTGGACGGAACTCACTATGTAGGGGTTTTCTGGGCCAGGGAACTCTCGAATGTGAGGTTGTTTTTCCCAAGCTGTGCTTTCTAATCGTGGAATGCACTTCAAAGCCGGATTTTTAGCTGTTTCATTAATTTAGTGAAGTCCTATGAATGTTTTGCATGCAAGTGTTAATAAATACAATGTTTTAATTATTTTGATCTTAATTTTTAAATAATTATCACGAGTGAAGCAGCGGGGAACTGCTAGTGTTATTATAAAAGTAGAATACTATAATAAATAATTAATTTACATTATTTTCAGAGGTTCTCTTGATATGTGATTATGTTGGCAGAAGTTATATCCTGTGAAATATTACAATATTAAAATGTCCTACTTTCTGGATTATTTGCAAGAACACAAACATATGAAATTTGACACAGAACAAAATAAAATTACTTGATCAACATAGTGGGGATGCAGCTTAACACTGGCAATATATCTATTACCTATCTGTTGTTAGTAAAGATTAATTACTGACGAAGGAATGACATTGAGAATAGTACCACATAAATGTTCCCGACACATCAACACTAATTTTTTTTTACTGCAACAAAGTTGTTTAGGCAGCTATGTTAACTATTATTACTTTCACTAAGATCTGCAAGTTAGTAATATAACACAAAATTATACAAACCTTAAGAGCAGTGCTAAGTGTTTGAAACTCTTGTTTCTTATTGTTAGGAAGATTAACTGTTGATGAATGGATGACATCGAGAACACCAAAAAAATGTTCCTCAGGCACTGGTTTCTTTTCTGGACTGTGCAACAAAATGTTGTTTAGGATGCCGACAACAAAACTAGTGTAGTTTTTTAACTCTATCAACGGTGCCATTACCTTCAACCATGCTAAAATAAAATATAAAAAAAAACATAAGTACAACAGCAATAGGAATAAACTAGAACAAATTTTGCTTTGTGATGCTTGCTGTTTTAGTATGATGTTTGATCCAGATTAATAAAAAAATCTCCTCCCTACCGTTGTACATACCATAACAATAAGCATTGCATAAGACTATAAACTGTCTTTATGATCCATCATTGACACAGTTCTCAGAATTTATTATCACCATTAAAGACATTCAAGATGTGTATTAAAATTCTGAAAGACTCAATTGAAATATTAATACTGGTAAAACTTAGAATTAAAATACTTTGCATCACATTAATTTTTAGGTAGATTTTCGAAGAAAAATCCCTTAAGGCAGGCCTACAGGCGGAGGTAGATTTCGAAGTGCTTTTGGTTTAATTTATTCTCGCTGCATAGCACTCTTCTTCTTTAGCCTTGGCATGGCAAACCTGCAGTAAAGAGGAAGAGCCTACAATCAATTGTTTTGACAACAATAATAGGATATAATATTCTGGGAGGCCGTGCACAAGATCAGCAATGAATAAAATTAGCAAAGCCGCTAAACAAGACAAAATTATGATATTATAATAATTCTTTCAAGTGTTATTATTTTCAAACATTAAAATCTCGCGTCATATGAGAGCTATCAAGAAACTATTTATTGATTTGTGGAGTACTCATCAAGAGCTTTTCAACGATACCCCACAAGACGTGGTTTCAAAAGTTTCGAATTTTCATCCCCCACCCCCACCCCCACCCTCACTCGAACCCCCGAATCGTTGGTGTCTCTGTGAACTCCATAGGGAGTACTCTAATTTATTCAAACAAAGTTTCCCTCTATACTTCATAAGGGCCGAGATATACATTTTTAAAAATTTCAACCCTCTCCCCCGACCTCCCCCTTTGGCCAATTTTGCTCATTAACGAACTTGTCCGAACTATTGGGCCTAGAAATAACATATTAAAATTTGGTTCAAATATCTTCAAAATTACGGCCGCTATCGTGTAAAGATATATATAAATATATATATATATATAAATATCACAATTTTTTTTTTTTTAACGGGCGGTGGTTTCGTACTTAGGGGAGCATGAAACGTAAAGATATGAAAGAATTTTTCGAAAATCATAAAGTGGTATTAATTTTTTAATATGGTATATTGTTGTATGCCTATGTATACTGATTGTTTACACTATTATCTGTGTTACAAAAATTTCTGGTTTGGACTAGTTTTCTGGATTTTAAAGGTCACCTTGTAAAGATAGAAAGTATTCTTTTCAAACTGTAAATTATAAATGGA
This sequence comes from Ectobius pallidus, assembly GCA_964059195.1. Taxonomy (NCBI): domain Eukaryota; kingdom Metazoa; phylum Arthropoda; class Insecta; order Blattodea; family Ectobiidae; genus Ectobius; species Ectobius pallidus. Next base: position 128,422,471 of record CAXKWD010000005.1, read on the forward strand.
TGAAAATGCTTATCTTCAAGACTACCGCCTTTCAAAGCCTCCTGGAAATACTATACGCAAAAAAGAGGGACATGTAGATAGAATTTTACAGCACAGATACAATGACAACAGTGGACTAGACCCAAGGGAACTACGAACTAAGGCATATAATGATCTGCTTTGCAGTAGAAGGCTTCAATCACAAAATATATGCAAATAAGAAATACCACCTGCTCAGTGGAAACTATGTTTGTGTATGTGGAGTGACTTGTGATCGGTATCACATAATGACCTGCCATCAGCGAAAGGTCTCATTAATGAAATTCTATGAAGGACTTCTATTATTATTAAGAATGGATGAAAGTAACGAATATAAAAACAATTACTGGTACTTACGACAGGAATGTGTTTCTTTTTACAGTAAAAGAATATATTTATTTAGAATTGCCTGAATGGAGGTTTATTTACGAGGGCTATTTTTTTTTCAACCTCCGATGGGGCAATATGAAAACCCCAGTGAAAATCAAAACTGTTTTATTCAGAACATTTAGGAACACCTTCTAGCTACTTCTCTACATAGTCGTGCTCCGATTGAGATATTTGTAGAAGCGTGGTGCAACTTTCAAATACCCTCTTCATAGAAATTTTCCACCAGCGTATTGAGAAGGGTCTTCACGGCATTTTGAAATGTTTTGAAATTTTTTGTTGGTGTTCTAAAGTACTATGTAGTACTTTAGAACCTATTGCACAGTAAATTGTACTATATTAATAAATATATAAAACGGGAGAAGTGGTATAAACAGGAAAGCTATTGATTCATTAATTACAATGGACAATTTTTAAACACTTGTAGCTCTACTTACGTCAAGTAGAGCTACAAGTGTTTAAAAATTGTCCATTGTAATTAATGTACTATATTAATTTATTTGAACTCACATATGACAATGTATTATTATGTCCGTCTACCTTTATTAATAGCAGTGTCCCTATTTAATTGTATTACATTTCTCTCTTTGTCCATCCATGTTTGAAATCATAATTTGTACACATTGTTACTTTATTTAAGTGTTACTTTGTCTTTTGTGATTTCAAATTTTCACTCAATGTCTTAGTTTTTAGCTGTTTATTCTAGTATTTAAGTGTTTGATGTTGTATATTGCTGTAATTGGCCGAATTGACAATGAAATTGTATTTATTTATTTTATTTCTTCACACAGAATTCAGCTTTAAACTTGTGTCCATACAAGTCCTAGCTTTTGTCCATGAAGCATTCATCAAACTGGAAATTCGTTTTGAGAAGGCATGACTAACTGGAAATGATAACACAGTTTGAACTAGTTTTAGCATGTCTGGAGCTGATAAACCTGTATTATGTTAAAAAAAATAAAAAATAAAACTATCAAATTCTTTTTTAGCATTTCCACTTTCTCTACGATTGAATAAGCATATTGTTAAAAGTTTCTCGCCATCTCTTTTCTTTGCTGAATCCATAATGGGGCCACACAGCAACAAATAAATGATAAAATGAGAAGGAATGCCTGTAACCTAACAGCTAATTCTGGAGTACTACACCATCAAAACATAAACAGCACCTCAAAAAACAGTGGCACACGAACAAGGGTGCACTCCGAAATCCATGCCAGAAATCTGGAAGAACCAGATTTTCGATGGTGGAACTTTTGAATGTCAACTGTAAGAAATATGTGAACTTAGTAAAGATTTTCTCTAACTGGTAGGTATCCCTTAGCTTACTGTGAAGGCACATTTCTTTTGCACTGAATAAATATGCCAAATTATACCCTTTATTTTGATAGTACTCTACAAACAGAGAAATATTTGAGATTTTTCCTGTAAAATATTTAAATTTGAAAAAAAAAAAAAAAAAAACATAGTGCAACATTTGTAATCTTCAAATGCTTACCTTCAAGACCCACTTGAATATCTTTTACTCCTCCTTGAGCAACTGCCCAAAGGATAGCATGGCCTATGTTCTGCCGATTCTGATACGAGTTGAGAATAACGCAGAACTTTGGAATGTTTGATACTGTAATGCTTGGAGATTGGAATGCCATTAATTGCAACATTACTTTATATCCAAAAATAGCTGTAGTACCTGCAAAAATATAAATCATAGAGAATTAGCAAATATGAACAGGAAAAAATTCAATAAAAATGTCAAATATCTTGTTGGAAAATTATAATTACTTTCATTGTACAGTAATCTATGACATTTCAATGCCTAATTAATTATTTGAATTTTGTCCACTTTTCCCCTTCATTTGTGTATTCTTCTATAATATTCTCAATAGTAATAGCAATAGGTTATATTTTTATTTTTTTGTAAAATGAACTGAACTGCATTCAAACCCTAACCTTCCTGGAATGGGTAATTATAATTAATGTATATTCAATATTATATTCTTTGGAATAAATAAATTGTTGCTTGTTAATTTACTCATACATCTGTGTATATTTGCCCTGCCTTTGAGAATATCTTGTCATAGGCCAGGAATGCTAAGAAATGTTCCCAGCAGCTTAATATGTTTTCTTTGAAAATAATACCAAAGCACTGTAAAATACTTCTCTTGTGGAAAATTTGCTTTGCCATGACGAAGTGAAAGAACTCAGCATATCTCGAGCCAAGAGGTGGTAAAAGAACCTAGTCATTCACTTTTACTAAGAAATGGCTCATTTGCTCATCAAAAAGATTAAATTCACTCATGACTCCTCCTAGTTGTAAGTTATATTAAGACTAATATTAATCTTACCTCTACTCATGTCATTGGCCATCGCCTCGAGACATATATGGAAGAAATGCTGGACAGGAACTTCACCAGCTTCATTCAATGCCTTTTTGAGAGTATCCCGAACCTCAACAGAGAGAGCTGACAATGGATAGTCATTAGCCTTTGGATTGGAATGGTCTAGTTTCGCATTTAGGTATTCTGCTAAACCCTTCAGCCATATAAGTGGAGCATCTTGAAAACGAGCTTGGCCAATTCGAACCTCATTTATTAATTCCTTAACATCTATCTGCAAGAAGAAAGAAAATTAAACCAGTTCCTCACACTCTAGGAAGTAAAGAACAAAGGGAAGGGGACAGCATTCCAGAAATCTATTTTGCACTACTTTCTATGTATGGGATGAGATTATATACCCAACAGTGTCATGTGAGTATTCGACGAGACTGCTCACAAACCCTCACTGGTCTGTGCTTCTTAATGTCCAAGCATAATGACAACCACATCAACCTAGGTCCCATATTGAAAGTGTGGTCATATTGGTAAAATTTCTGACCAGTGTCTCAGGAACTTAGAAGAAAGTTGAGTTTGAAATTTTCCCACAGAACTGCCATTTGTATGGAGTTGCCAATCAGATTATTTTCCAATAAACGAAATTTTGAATGAAAGGGAAGGAAATAAGTTTGGGCATGGAATGTGGTGAAACAGATTTGTCAAGAATAAAATTAAATTGTTTTCAGTGGATCACGTGTTATCTTTCCTTTCTTCAATCTTCACGGCGTTGTTTATATCATATATGATATAAACAATCACCTGAGGAAGGTCTGGAGGATAAGACCGAAATGTCATAAAGATTGAAGAAAGGAAAAATATCACGTGATCCACTGAAAACTATTTAATTTTATTCTTGACTACATTAAACGGTGGAAATGAGAACCAACATAACAGATTTATCAAAATAAATTTTATTGGGGAATCCTGAGATATTACTAAAAATGTCCCAAATCCATCTACAATGCATACAGCTTCAGCCTCACTGAAATTTCAGTCCTCAGATGACCTATAAGCTGGCATGGACATAGGCTTCTTCTTGTGTAACAAGAAAATGATCTATAACAAAACTGTGTAAAAGTCAACACATTATTTCGTAACAGGTCACTACAGAAAACAAAATTTTTCAATTTATTTTTCCAATTTTAATAGACCTTACTATATTTATTTAATATGTAAATATATTAATGTACAATTCTGGCCACTGAAAATTAAAGATTTAATTTTGGAGTCATTTTATATAGCTAAAATAAAGTGAAAATTTTGATATGCATGGGGAAAAAATACTACCTTTTCTTACTTCTAGGCAGAATTCATATTACCGAAACGTCGGTGGGATACGAGTGTGGGTTGATGGCAGAAACAGAGATGCGCATAGGCAAAGGAAATCACATGACTTGACTACCAGCCAAAAAATTAATGATGCCATAAGACATTCCAGAAGGGTGGAGGGAATAGTTTTCAGTTAAAAACAAAATACTATTTTAAACACATACCAAACATTTTATTGTTCCAAAAGAATCATATTTGGGGGGGGGGGGGGGGAGGGAATAAAATAAATTTTGAAGAGTTAATTTTACAACTGTAATAAGCACTGTTAGTCTAATAAAACACTTTATTTAAGAATAGCTACTAAATGAGAAGTACGTTTTAATTCAGTGAAGTTTTCATAACTTCAGGGGGGGGGGGGAGCAGGCCTCTTGCCCCCTCCTTGGCTACATCCCTGCTATGCACAGCATTGTGGCAACTCCATAAATAATCTGTTTCTTTCTTTCTCAACTGAAAATAAGGCAACAGTCAATAAGAATAGAAATATAGTTCAAAGGGGTACTTACAGATTTTGCTGCAGATTCTAATGATTTAGGGATTACAGGTTTTTCTTTCACTTCTTTCTTCTTTTCAGGCTGTGGTTTCTTTTGTGCTTTTTTGTTTTCATTCTCTTTTGTACTATTTTCTTTCCCTGAAGGTTTCCTATTCTCTTTGTTATTGCTATCCAGAGCCGTATACAGAGTTTTGATTTGTGCTAATGGAACTGGAACACAAATTTTTATTTCTATTGTGACATGCATAAAATTATACTAACATATTGATTATTATAAATATAATAAATACCTCAAATGCACTTTTGGGTTTTGAACACTTGTCACTTACGTTTAATGAAGCTCAGAAACACAAACTAGTATTCATAGAGAGACAAAATAAACAAGTTTTGTTTAACTACCTCACAGATGTTGAATGTGAGCCCCGTTGGTAACATGGCATGTATGAGGGGGAGTCAAATGAAAACCTTAAAAATGAAATTGAAAATCGAAAATTTGCGCCACTGATCTATAAGTTGGCAGGAGTGTTACCAATGCTTTCAAGAATGCCCTACAGGTGACAAAATACTGGGGACAAGCAAAACACTGCCACAATACCAGTTCAAAAATGGCTGCTCCACTTGTGACAAGCACCAAGGAAGAACAGCATTCTGTCATACGTTTTCTGAGCAGTGAAGGTGTGAAACCTAATGAAGTCCATAGGCGAATGAAGGTCCAGTATGGTGATGCATGTTTATCACTGCAGCAAGTGTATGAGTGGAGTAGGAAGTTCACAAATGGGGTGACTTCTGCGTCTGCCACAGAAGTCATTAGTAAATTGCAGACGTTTATAAATAAATGCCTGAGAAGAATTCTTAAGATCTTCTGGCCACAGAGAATCTCCAATCAAGAGCTTCTCAAACAAACATAACAAGTGCCCATAGAGATGTCTATTAAAAGAACATGGAAATGGATCAGGCATACTCTTAGAAAGCCAGATCACGACATCACAACGCAGTCCTTGGATTGGAACCCTGCTGGAGTGAGAAAGAGAGAACACCCAAAGGACACCAGGAGAAGATCTATCTATTGATTGTGACAGTAAGAATATGGGAAAAACATGGTTGGAGTTAAAACAGTTAAATCCAAGAATCTGACAAGATGGCGGAGTACTGTTGAGGCCCTTAGTTCCACTGGGAACCCCAGGGTATAAGTCAAGTGATGCCTCAGATGAGCAGAACATACTCAAATTATTCAAAAAGTTAAAAATATATTGAACTTTGTTTGACATATAGCCAAAAAATGCTACCGACTGTCATTCAGTTACCCAAGGATAGCTCAAGCCTATGTTTTTTTAATACAAAGGTTTAACCTAAGCTTTTTAGGTTAAAAAAATTATAACACATTTCATGATCAAACTGAACTGATAAACCTGTGCTTTCTACACATTGTGAAGAATAAACCAATATTAAACCAAATCGTTTCCCATGTGAATAAATATTGCCAGTTGTTATTGAATGGAAACTATTCCCAATCTTTCTATGTTCATATGTACAGCCTAAATAATTCAATGACAAAAATAGTGCTGCATTTAATAGACTTTTATACATTTACAATTCCACTTTTATCGCATTCTCAAAGTTGACAGTGCGTATAGTATTCCTTTTGAAAATGATACCATAACCTGAAACTATTTTTTCTGTGGATCCCCTTATGAGCATGGCTCATGAACAGTCTTGGGGAATCTGCAGGGGCCAGGCTTATAACAAGAGCTTTCCAACAGGTAACCTGTGTCGCATGGATTACTCCTCTGCAACAGGCAAATCCAAACTTTACTGAATTGGTAAATGAGGAAGGGCGTCCTGTACAATAAACAAGCATGTTCTACACTCATTCAGTGAGTAGCCATCAACATCTCTCTTCACTCTCAAGGTTTTGAGAAATAACCTAATTATCAATCTGACCATAACATTTCTTCCATAAGGGTAACTAGAGAAACTAACCTTTGCACTGCTAGAATTATTTACTTAGCACTTGTGCTTGTTATTAATGTATAATTTTATTTACTCATATCCCTAAATATGTAGTAGTTTACGATAAAAAAAAACATCTTCTCTGTTCACTAGTGCTGCTTAGTAGCATAATATACTTACGTATATCTTCAACTTTCGGTGCATTTTGTACAAATTTATTTTTCTGGCTTTTCGTTAGCTTTCTCGGTTGTTCTCCTCCTCCTTTACCCTGTTTGCCTTTTCCTACGAGTTCCCATTGACCAGACATGATTAAATATCAAACAAACCCTTCTGTCACTTTCAAAACAACACACAGCATTCACAATATAGAACTACACGTAACACGCACGTACTGATGACAAACGTCACACGTGTTCACTTTGCAAACAGTGTGGCCAATCGTAACGGATATCCGCTATACAGTATATGCGTTAGAAACTTTTAAAGCTAACATTATAGCTAAATAAAAAAAGCGAGCATAGTAAATTCATCATTGGCATTTCTCACTGAATGTTCCCCGTATCTTTTCGCGTTTTACTAATATCATATTTTAGGCTACGGTTATGAGAGTAAAGATAGCCGTGGGCGTCGGTATGCTGACCATATGCCCTAATCCTGCCTATGATAGATGACGCAACGGTCGGATGGTTGACCTAGTCCATTCAGGGATGTAGTGTCACAAAATTATTTAGTTGATTAAGTTATATCGTGGAAACTGGATATTAATCTAGAGGGGCAGGTGACTCATATAATTATCTCTCTCCAACAAATGAGATGTTCATGGGAGGGATAGGCAGTAGCCTTCATTACTTCCATGTACCATGTATTTAGATCCTAAGCACCCAGCATAAAATCAGCAGAACCCCTCCACTACCAGGAGCTGAAGTCTGCTACTTCAGCCACTCCTGGATGTCTCCAAGACCTCAACTTTCATTCAAATTATGTTATCCATATTGAAAGATGGAGGAAGAATCAGAATGTTCATATATATATATATATATATGAACAAAAATATATATATATGAACATATATATATATAAAAAATATATATAAAAAAAAAGAGTGCATGGAACGCCACGCGACAGAAGTGAAACTTTATTTATTTATGTATTTTCTTCAGTTTCCCTTTTCTTTGTCACTTTCATCCTCTCACAGTATCCTCTTGCTCTTTCTGCAATTGATTTCGATTTTTTAAAGTCTGTGTGTGCCTTTTTATGAGAATTATAGTTTGTATAAGGCAAAATAGATTTTACCATAGGTTCACACGTATCAGTTCTATCATGCACTTCACTTACTGATGCTTCACGAGCATTTTCTAATGCTATTCTTCGTGATCGGCTTTCTCTCTTGCGTTCTGCTGCAGTTTTGGCCGTTACACTTCATGTATTTTCTTCAATTTTCCTTTTCTTTGTCACTTTCATCCTCTCACGGTATCCTCTTGCTCTTTCTGCAATTGATTTCGGTTTTTTAAAGTCTGTGTGTGCCTTTTTCTGAGATTTATAGCTTGCATAAGGCAAAATAGATTTTAATATAGGTTCATACGTATCAGTTCTATCATGCACTTCGTTTAAAATCGTATGCGTTTTCTGCTACGACTTTGTTGATTATAGTGCTGTTCAACTTTTTTCAAAATGTACACAGTCAAACAAAAATAAAGATGCAGTGTAATTCTCGAGAAGGCGGTGGCTAGTGCTGTTCAACTTTTTTCAAAATGTACACAGTCAAAAGAAAAGAAAGATTCAGTGTAATTCTCGAGAAGGCGGTGGTTTTAACACACTTTACCAATGTCGGATAGTTTATTTAAATTGTGGATAAGCTTAATCATTGAGTTTATTGTTTTAATTTTTGGATGTTTTAATTTTTTTTTAGTTTTGGAAATTTGTATTTTTTAATTTTGGATTTGCGCGGTAATCAACCTCCGGGTTCCATAAAATAGATAATATACCTTTAGATTGCTTAGGAATTGTCTATTGCCATTGAAGAAGTAATGTCTGAAAAATTTCCTTCGATTACTCCTAATCATTGAGTTGATTGTTTTCTGTGCAGTCCGCTCCGAAACACGTAGTTTTGAGTGTGACTGATTTAGTTACGGTTTTAGTGTGACTGATTTTCCGATTTACCCCAACCGCGATAAAAGAAGTTTTACTTAAAAAATATAAAAACTCTTGCTTCCTTTGAAATCTTAATATTAGGCTGTATGTATAGATCAGTGGTGTACAATTTGAAATGGGTGCTGTGTAAACTAAGGTGGGCAGGGGGCTGCATCGCTTAGTTTGTGCAGAGTGGAGGGGTTGGATACTTTGTTCCAGTGGCATAGCGTAAGGGGAGACTAAATAATGAGCTAAGAAAACAAGTGGATTCATAGAAAAATAAAATCAGGGTCAAACCCATTGCATACCCCACCCCTCCTACTATCATGCATCAACTTGTGGTGCTGCATACTGAAGCAGCCTTTAAAATTTATGATGCAGCATCAGAGACGAGTAGAGACTGGTTGGTGGTCGATGAAGTTGAAGTCTCATCAATTGCAAGTTATATGACCTTTTCCCACTAAATGTTGATTTATTCGATGATAGTAGACAGGCTAATTTGTTGCACCCAAATGGCACCACCAGAGAGACTTTAAATATTTAATGAGATTTCAGTCTCATGTCTCTACAAGAAGGGACCGGGAAGCAGGGAGAAGGTAGGTAATACAAACATTACATTGTCAATGCTGACATAGCATTGAGTGCAGTGCTTTAAGCGGTGAAGTTCAGTTTCAGTGTTGCTTGTTTTAATCATATTAGAACAGACAATTCCACTGCTATAGTTGAATACTTATTAAAAACACTGTGAAAAAAGTGTGAACTAAAATGTCAACAACAAACTTCTGAAATATAAGAACCAAAAACAGACATTTCAAACATCTTGGCACAATTTTGGTATTGCTCTGTGCGTTTGCTATTTAGTGGAGAATAGGAAAGGAATACCATGGACATCGGCAGGGGGCAAGGGGGCCAGATGACTCCCTCTGGAAAGTCTTACGAGCGTATGGCCTCATTAATTTTTTGATACACCCATGCTTTCTGTCAACCTGCAGTTGTTGCAGAGAAAATAAAAAATATAAATATTTTATACTGAGTTATAACTGTATCATTGCATTTATAATAATCTTCCACCAAGGCTGTTGCTCAGAAGAACATAATCTGTTAATTTAAAAGCTTGCATCCTTGTCAAATTCAGCTGGCGTTCAAAACTGCAAAAATACTTATGTATTTAGTTATTTGAAGTCAATTTTCAATTGATGCTACCTGCCTCATAACTTATCACTCGAATTTGGATTAACCTCATTGAGAATTTCACACACAGTACATTTATTTAATCTGGAAGACCCGAAGGGAAAAGACCACCTGGAAGACCCAGATGTAGGCGGAAGGACAATATTAAGGGCAATAAGGGAAGTTGGATTTGCGAGGAATGACTGTAGTTAGCACAGAATAGGTAAGCACGGCAATGAACCTTTGGGTTCCATAAAATAGATAATATTCCTTTAGCTTGCTGAGGAATTGTCTATTGCCATTAAATATTGAGTATATAGTAGCACAGTTGTTTAATAGTGTTTAAATATCACTATTATAGTTCAAAATAGTAAATTAATAATTAATATTATATTATAGATTACTGTATAGTTTAGCCTAATAAGTAAGAATTGCTGTGTTTGGAATTACATTGTCTGAGAAGACTATTAAGCCATGAATCAATTTACTTTATTATTAACATTCCACAAAATTCAATTATAAAAATTTACCCAGACCCCATTATCAAGCTGGCTGCAATAATCATAGATAACTGTAACCTTATATGGTTTCAACTTAAAGAGTTTCTCATATAAATTTTTGTCAATGTCCCTTCATTCCCATTCTGCAAGAGGCAATGGCAAATCTCCACGGTATCACCCTTGCCTGAAAGAGCGTAGGGCGAGTCGTGGTCTTCATCTCGTTGCTTCATTCAGGGCCTGGACTGCTTTTGGGCAGAATATTCATCATTATGTACTGTCCAGTCATGCCATTTCTGACCAAATATGAGGGGTCTGCAGTTCCTCCAGCTGTAAGAATATTGTTAAAATTGAGGGTCATGAACTTACCTTTCAGGTTCTGAGAAATATGGGTACCATACTGTTCGTATAGTTCCAAACCTCTTTAATCCCAGAAGACCAAGAAGGCTTAGATTTTTGTTCAAAAGGGTGTAGGAAGTATGATTAAATTGTGATCGTTCATGCTATTAGAAAAATCTAACAACAAATCTAATAACTTACTTATGTCTTACATGAAAAAGCTGTTTTGCCACTAATGCTTTCTACAATATCTGTAGTTTATTATCTCTGCAACATAAAGGATATCACATATCTGTCATTAGTGGTATTTTTTCAACACAGTGACTCTAGAGTGGACTAAGTTAATGTTTTGATATAAGGAACTTATGGTCCATGCAGCATTTATTAAGTTGTGATCCTTTTTTGGCATACAATATTTTTACCGATAAATCATTATTAAGGAATATGTAGGAAGTTTTCTCTTCATATTCTTCATTTCATTGGCATTGTCTCACAGGAAAATTAAATTTTAATCTTCATTAAACAGTACCGGTACTTTGAAAATTAACGGGCTTTCTTGTTTTGGTAAAATTGGCGTTTCTGAGGGGTATGTTGTTACATGAATTTCTGCTATTGTATGTCGATATTTACCATGAATATACTCACACAATCTACATCATTATTTTGTTCACTGCAAATTCATCTGTATAGACCAGGTAGGCAATCCAAATACCTCAGTATCTATCTGTGGACTTAACCCTTGTTCATTGAAATGGAATTGGTAATCACAACAGTTCTGACTTGAATTGAATAACCCTGAAACTTCTTTCTTATTTAAAGCTATTTTCTGTCTCAAATTTAAAGTTAGTTGAATAGAAAAAAAAATTCCTCTCACAGAACAAGGAACTAGCTTCATCTTTGTGCAACAATTTCAAACTAATTGGTAAAAATGTGACAGAGATAACAAACAAACAAGGGAACAGTATGGGTTGTCATGTCGAAACCTATCCTCAAATTTTGCATGTCAGTAGGTACACATGCGAAAAATTAGCTGCTCATATAAACTTTAAGAGGGTGAAAATTAATTGTGAATTTTATATTGAGTAGCCTCACACGGTTGTCGGCGGGAGGGGATATTTGAGCCTCCGTTACGTACTGTGAGTAGACGGCTGTCACAGTGCTGCATTGCACCGTTCCTGCTTTCCAAGTAGGCTCTACGTTAGTCTGTCTTATCTCCCCCTTTCCTTATCACTAAGAGACAAATAACATTATAATAATGATTAATACCCTCCTCTGATACATACACTTGTATTCCAGTAGATCTCATGAAGTAAATAGTGCCTGTTTAAGTATTTAGGACAGGTATGGGCAACCTTTGGAAAGATGCGGGCTAAACTTTACGATATTTATGAAGTCGCGGGCCGTAGAAAATAGGTAGTTGTGAAAAAAATAATCATGATAAGCTACGGTTTTTTTCATATTCACAAGTATAATGCTAAAGTTACATGAATGAGAACAATATCGAACTGATTAGGTATTTACTTACAATCAGCAGAAATTAATGAGAAGCTTGAGCTTGAATTTGAGAAACAAGATAATCAATATTGGCATCAATCCCACTAATACACAAGCGCTGAGTGTTTTGCAAATTTGCGTCTGTAAGTCTGGTTCGATACTTTGATTTAGGCCTATAGCAGCAATTTTCTAGCGCTGACCAGAAGGAACACCGTCGTAGTTCAGGCTTTTGTTTCCCCCCCCTCTCAGTCTCTTGTTGGCGAGAACCGAAAATATTTACTTTTTCGAGCGCGATTTTAAAATGTTCCACGGGCTGGATCAAGAGTCGGAGCGGGCCACATCCGGCCCGCGCGTTGCCCATATATGATTTAGGATTAGTAAAATGAATCCCATGTCCTGTTTAAATTGGTTCAGTTAATATTATTGTTACTATTTTACTTTGGCCTATAATGACAAGTGCAATATGTAATATGTTAGTCCAAGTTCTTAAAACCAAAAAATTTTGTCTGGATAAGAAATGTCAACACTGAAAACAGGTTGTTTGAAGCATTAGTGTTGTACGTGGCGAGAAATTTTTGTTTTAATCACGTAAATTGAGTGGTCACACTTCTGGTTTATAATATCCACACACACACTAACAATCATAACCAACCCCTTAATGACTATGCAGATTAAATAATTCCAAAAATTTGGAAATGGCATCACTATTACATGAACTATCACATTCAACGAGTAACGACACAGCTTCTCCCTCTACCTTACACCCGCAATCGCTTATGCTCCCAGCTTGCGGGCTAATCGCTTATGCTCCCAGCTTGTGGGCTACTCAAGCGAGCTGTACGAACGCCTGCCATTCTTTCCATATGGGACAATACAAACAAGTTTTCATCCACTTACAGTTCATATGAGCAGCTAATTTTTTGCATGTGTCTATCTGTAATGAAGACCTAACAATATGCAAAATTTGAGGGTAGGTTTCAACATGACACCCCAAACGGTTCCCTTGTAAGTTCAGAAACTCCCATGCCCATTGCATGCTTCTTAAGTCTAACTGCCAGAGTGGATGAGAACAGTGGTTGCCTCTGCCCAATGAGTCAAATCATATGTAAGGGTTAAATCCGACAGTTTACATTTTAAGAATACTGATAGAGAGTAAAAACAACATCCTGAAAGAATAGTGGACTTATATTCTTTTCAAGAAAGACCATCCAAGTATAATCACACAAATAAACTCCTAAATATTAAATTATACTATCATTAGTCCATTTTAGATGTAATCTCAATGTTCTTTCCATCCTGACTAGTCAATCACTATTGAGAAAACTCACATATACATAAACATTTTATAATAGCTATAATTTATACATATTTACAGAGTAATCGTTGCTTCAAATAATATCTTCATAAGTTTTCCTGTCATAAGTAAATAATAATAATAATAATTAAAAAAATATTTTCTAAAATAAAAGTTTTGATAAATAATAATATAATGACATGATATTAACAAACTGATCTTATAAAACAGATCTACTTTTAGCCACCTTATTGCTGGCATTCTATTCTGGTGTTCTGAGATTTCTTGTCAGTTCTCACCATGCTGTTAAAAGTTATTTCACTGTTGTTGCACTGTAAAATTTTGCTGGTACCCATGGTTGCTTGTACCAATTTCAAGGGACGGTGCACTATCAATGCTATAGCCTGTAATACTATCAGGGCTTTGCAACGATGCTGCATAAAGTGGATTGACTGGTGTTGCACAATTGTCAAACTGAGTACTGTCATATACGCTGTTGTTCTGTAAAGAAAGGGAAAGCTGTGTTAGATAATAATTTAACACCAACAGGGAGATTATAATATTTCGATATTTAAACAGTAGAATAAAATTCAGGAATCTGTAGCAAGATTGAGATCGGAAATATACACACTAAACTTCACTAAAAGGTATATTTACCCAGGATGATCATTTCAACGGGTCTTCCCGCCATCATCAGCTGATTCCGACTGGCCCTCTAGCGGGGGGTGAATGAATTTGTCGATCAAGGTCCCTTTGTATGCCAACTGAAGTGTCAAAGTTAAAAGATTTTTTCGGTTCTTTTTAATGAATATTTTTTCCCAAACTATAAGATCTATTGGGTTTTCAACTTGTTTTAATAGTGCAATTTCATTTTCAATTTCATGGCCTACTTCCCAGAAATGCATTGCCAAAGCGGATTTTTCAATTTGTTTGTTTATGATGTTCCTAAAATGTTCTCTTCTCCTTGTGTCTAAATTCCTTTTTGTTTGGCCTATATAAAATTTTCCACAATCTTTGCAATTAATTTTGTAAATTCCAGCTTTTTTTGTAATGAGGGACCTTATCTTTCTGGTCCCTCATTACAATAAAGCTGGAATTTACAAAATTAATTGCAAAGATTGTGGAAAATTTTATATAGGCCAAACAAAAAGGAATTTAGACACAAGGAGAAAAGAACATTTTAGGAACATCATGAACAAACAAATTGAAAAATCCGCTTTGGCAATGCATTTCTGGGAAGTAGGCCATGAAATTGAAAATGAAATTGCACTATTAAAAAAAGTTGAAAAACCAATAGATCTTATAGTTTGGGAAAAAATATTCATTAAAAAGAACCGAAAAAATCTTTTAAACTTTGACACTTCAGTTGGCATACAAGGGACCTTGATCGACAAATTCATTCTGGCTAGAGGGCCAGTCGGAATCAGCTGATGATGGCGGGAAGACCCGTTGAAATGATCATCCTGGGTAAATATACCTTTTAGTGAAGTTTAGTGTGTATATTTCCGATCTCAATCTTGCTACAGATATCCACACTTCACTGTAAATTTCCATCTAATATTTATATTGAAAATTCAGGAAGTTTATTATTTTGCATTTCATGATCATGCAGATCTTAAAATAACATTTGGCATGGTTAATGAACAGTTTTAATGCTTTACAGTAAACTGGGTGGGTGTGGAGTTTATATATAATGTATGTTGTGGTATGGTAAATTGGATATTAGTTAGGGTGTATACTGTATATGATGTATAGTTTGTATTATGTATGTTACGTTAATGTTATATTTTGCTTTATATAACACTTATATGTATGTATGTATGTATGTAAACAATGTTCTGAAATGTATTTTAGCATTGTGCAGAACAGCAATAAATCTAAAAAATTCTAAATCTAGATCTAGATTAATAATTATTTTTATACTTTTTTGCAGTAATTCTTTTTACTATGTTAGAATTATATAAGTGTTACTTGTACTAGAATTTGTTGCACTCCAGCAGATTTACATGCTAATATTCTTAAATTATGTGAATTACCTAATAAACTGTCACTCAATTATTAGTAGACCTCAGATTTTTAGGCATGAAAAATTGACATTTTAGGCATTTACAAAATTTACAAAACTTCACTATATGAATTTCTCATTATCTACTATTAAATAAGAGTTAAAAGAATTATTAACATATGGAGACATTTTATATTCACACTATTTTAAGGGGGATTTTTTTACAGTGCAGTGATATTATAAATGGAATGGTAGTTTAGGGTCGGTATTTTTACACTCAACTTCACTCTCTTGTCTTTTTCAAGAGCCATGAGACACAAGCTGAAGATGATCACGATTGTGATCAAAGGCATGGTTCTTGAAATAAGACACGTAAGTGAAGTTGAGTGAAAAAAAAAAAAAAAAAAAAAAAAAAAAAAGACCATATACAGTACTACCATTCCATTTACATTTTTTATTCTTTATGTTTCTGAGCTTACTGTCCATCTAAAAATTACAGTGAAATAAACACAATGATTGAACACCTCATTACCTGATAGATGTAATCTGAATCAGTCTTTAAAGAAGAAAATGACTGTTGATGTGGTAATGATACTGTATCGTCTTCCATATTGTCATCCACTTGTGCTTTGTAGGAGAAATTTATACTTGGTTGAGATATGCTGCAACACAATAGTACAATCACATAACGTATCTTACAGCCTTCTCACTTCTGGTCAGGGGCGTGGCGTTAATGTTGCCTCTGTTGCCGCCGGCAACAGCTAATAAAAATGAATAAAGTGTATCCAAATTTTACATGATTTTTTTAAAAAGAATAATGGAAGGTCTGAGTAATTTCACTTTCAGATTTCTTCATTTGTGATCGATCCGCCGAGACCGGTCGATGACAGCATCCTCCAGTTCTAAATTGCTCGTTATTTTGCCAATGGCGCTTACCGGCAAACTCGAAGCTTATAGACTCGTAGGGATGTCAGTGACCCTGGGAGACTTCAGTTCGCTGTTTGTAGCACCATTGTTGCCTGTCCAGTGAAAAGGCAAACCTTGAGTTTTAGTGTTTTCTTAATGTATACGAATGTAATGGTGAATGGTTTAATGTTAGTAGTACAATAAGAATAATGACATCACAATTTGCGGGTAAAAGTGACTGATTATGTGATCGAAAACCTTTTAAAACGGTCCTTGAGTTCGCGTTCTTTTGGCGAAAAAATCACATAATTTCAACAGGAAGACCAACTCCGGATCTTAAACCATTAAAAACTAACTCACACGGGGGTTTCGAAAGACATTTTAGTAGCTCTTGGTACAAGGAGTTTCCTTGGCTGTGTGGTTGTTACAAATTATTGAAACTATTTTGTTGGCCATATCTGCTTTAATTCTAATGAAAAGAATGCGTGGAAAACAGATGGCATCAGTAACATGGATAGTTTTCGCACCTTGAGGGTTTGATGTCATTTTCAGCTTGAAGACTGAACTTGCCGCCCTATTTAAATTAATGGCAAGAGATGATGATGATGAATGGGATGCTGAAACAAGAGCTTGTGCAATGGGCTACTACCAGAACCTCCTAAGCTTTGATTTCAGATTCTTGCTTTTGGTGTTTTCGCTTGTATTTCCTAAGTCTGATGCTTTGTTTAACTTTCTTCAGAAAAATATTTTTGATATTGCTTTCTGCAAACAAAAAATCAATTACTTTAAAACAGTATGAACGACTTGCGTGACAATTTTGACGAGTTAATTTGGTCAAGGATAGAATCTGATCAAGATTGCCACGAAACACCAATACTTTCAAAGAGATAGAGACTGGATAAAGGAGAAAATGTCACAAAATCATCGTATCGACCAATATTTTATGAGATCATAGATACGATACTTGGCAAAATAACCAACAGATTCTCGGATATAGACAAACTACAGTTCCTATCATTGTTGAACAGTGCTTCATACGCCAAATATGACAAGACTTTCCCAGAGAGTGCGTTTAAGACTTTCCTTACTTATTACGGACAGTACTTCAACTCAGTGCGATTAAGGAACGAACTCTGTTATTTGTACTCTTCCCCTGAATTTCGAAACAAAGCTTCCTACGAAGTTCACCAAGAGTTGTATGCCTTGGAACTTAGAGAAGCTTTGCCACTGAGCTTCATGAATTAATTTTTACTATTCCTACCACCATCAGCAGAACGATCTTTTTCAGCGCTCTGTAGAATACACACTTATCTAAGAAACACACAAACTCAAAATATACTTTCATATCTGTCTCTTTTATCAGTGGAAAAGGGGTTGCTTAGTAAACTTAAAAAGCAACAGCAAGCAACATTTGAAAATTCTGTAATTGATGTTTATTTGGAGAAGAATCGGCGGATTGAACTGAAGTACAAATAGACACTGTAAATTAGAGATATTGTAAATACATTTTAAATTAGGTACGCCATTATAATTTTTATTTATATACTTGTTTGAGTTTGTTTTGTTTCATACAATTGCATACAACCTATATAATATTAACTTAGAAACCCTCGGAATTCGCGACTGGCACTCCCCAAATTAAGTATGAAGCAACTGGCAACACTTATGGATCACCCACGCCACGCCACTGCTTCTGGTACTAGCCTTTCTTCACTTACTGGAGAAGTAAGAGACTGCTCTTTAAGTGTGAACCTGCCATGGAAACCCGACCAAATAACTTTTCTCATTTGAATGGATTCAACTCCATCATAAAATTCTGAGCATCCTTAAAAAAAATAATAATAATAAAATAAAAAAATTATGGCACTAAAAACTTATTATTCAAAAAATATAATTTAGGTTATTGATCTCCAAAGATATGGATCTTTTCCATGATTTAAACATGTTTCACAATAATGTAATACCATGCACGAAGTCTGTCACACACTAACAGAATGTCCAATTATGTCACTACAGCACAGCAAGTGTCTCTGTTGCCCATATTTATTGTAAAAATTAAAAAAAAATTAAGGACCATGTTAATTTTCCGTTATGAGTTATGACTTATGTATGGGTTTCTAAAAACACAATCCTCTTTTTAAACTGAAAATACTATGGTTGGCAATGTTATCTTTGTGTTTGTTGTTATCAGAGAATGTAGTACAAGATGGTGACAAAATAAAAAAAATGAAATTTTACACCCTGACACTGTTTTCTACTGTTACACAGTAACATGTTTGCCAACTTATGGTCGGTTTTCCCTGGCACAGTCACCAATTAGGTTTTAAGATCATTTTATACATAGTGAGTACAGAAAATCATGGTGAGGTTTTAAACTCTCACACTACCTAAACAAAATGAAAACATTATACTAGGGATGGGTCAATACCAGATTTTCTCAATACTCAATACTCGATACCGATACATGATTTTTTCCTCATACCGTCAACATTTCCAGTCTCAATAAATAGGTACATTAAAAATTAAAAGTTGAGAGAAGTATGTAATACCAACTAAATTAAGTGTGCATATTTAATGAGACAAAATTTAATATCATCAGTAGCCTATAATTATTTTTAAACTCTACATTACTACTAAACGTTTGACAGGAAACGAAACAATTAAGAATCTCTTCTGCTTGAATTTTAAAAGCCGGAAAGTCTTTATTTCTGACTAGACAAAAGTCACAGAGTGGTTTTCTCCATATCAAGGAGAAATAGAAGTATTTACTATATGTAGTAGACTACTAAAAGCAGAAAGAGATACCGCATTTCCTTAAATTGCAGAATTACCAAAGTATTGAAAAAATACCGAGCGAGTTTTCTGAAGTATCGCTCGATGCCGATACCATGCAAGTATTGAGAGTATCGAGGACCCATCCCTACATTATACTAAACAGCACTGAAAAGTATATTGTAGATTTTCAGAAATGTTTCATCATGATTATTGTTCTTTCTTAATATGAAATTTCCACAACAGTGAACAGAAAAGGAGGGATGGCTACCATGATCATCAGATCTCATAACTTTAGACTTATTACCTCTGAAGCTATGTCAAGCAACTTGCACATTATAATGTTCATTTGTTATATTTGATGTTCTTAGTAGTGTGTGGCATGAACTGGAGTACAATAAGATATTTTAGAAGTAAGTCTCATATTAATATGTATTTGGAAAGTTTGGTGTTCAAAATTACATCACTACATAGTTTTAAACCCCAGCACAATTTTATGACCACACTGTATATAGTTTTAAAAATCTCTAAATTATATATCTTACCCAAAAAGTTCACTGAGGAATGTATGGTAGACTAGAGGTGTGAGCAGAGTGAAGTAAAGACACGACGTAATGTCCACAACACAGAGGCCTTCTCCAATGCCATAATTTAAAAGGCCACTGCCTATAGACTGTGTCACATACAACAACACCAGGAAGAAAATGTATAAGTAGAATGAGCGTTTTACTGAAACAGCAGATAAAATTATATGTAAAACATGTTACATTAATACTACTAATTCTGTAATGTCCCTTTATGAAAACATACTAATAACTTGTCGATGCAGACTATTTAAAAACTAAAAACTATAGTCCATGGCTCTATATCCCTGGAGGGACTAGGCCTACCAACTGACTGCTGTGTCATCTACCATAGGCAGATGGCAGGATTGGGAGCATATGGTCAGCATCCACACCCATGGCTGTTAATAATACATTCAGTGACTAGAGCCATTACTTCTCAATCAAGTAGCTTCTATTTGTATCAATGCACCCCCTTCCAGACCTCTTTACTTCACAGAAATCCGAGAAGGTATTGGGGATCGAACCCATGCCTGCGGATCCTTAGCTAGCTACGCTATTTAAGCATGCTGCTAAACAGAAGAAACTGCCTGTAAGCAATATAAGAAATCCACAATGCATCCAAAGATTACTTTTTTTTCCTACTATCAAACTGGGAAAGAAACCAGAACCAATAGATGTTTACATATATTTACAAAGTCAAATAAGTGGACACACAGTTTAAGAAATAAAGGTGTGGATTAGAATGGGGTAGAAGCTAATTAATAGGAGAAAATTCTCTTGTGGTTCAATGGAGAAAGATATGAAGAAGAAATCAAACAAGTATTTTATGAGAAAAACTGTACTATATAGTTAGAAATATAAGAAGAATTTTAAATATAAGCCTAATACCTAAGTAAAAAGCAGGGTTTATAATTATTTATATTCAATAAATAAATAAATAAATAAGGATACTTAGAAAAAGTCATTGAAAATAAATTGAAGATACTTTTATATAAAGGAAAAAACTGCTGGAAGTAGAAACTGAGCACATGCTACGAAGAGCAAGTAAAGAAAGATGTCTGAGAAAAACTGAAATGTAAAGGAAAAGGAACAGGCGGAGGCTAATGCAGAAGCCTGTAATACAATTTGGCTTGAAAAAGCATTTAAAATCATATTGTAGGGCAACACTAAGCTCAATCAGTTATGTGACATATTTTTCTCACTTCGAATGTTTATTTGTACCAAAGCCTTTCAGTGTAAGAACACCATCTTGTAGGGTTGCTATAATTCAGGAGTGTAAAAACCAGGGCATAATTTACTAAATTAAAAGTCCATACAAATATTATGATATTCTGAAATTACTTTCATCAGATATAGTACTAGAATTTTCATTGGACCTAAATTAGATTTAAGAGTTTAATTTGAACTACTTCCTTAAAATCACAATATTAAGAACATGAAGTATTTAAAAATATTTATGGCTAATCAAGAGCATCTGTGCTGAGGTTATTAATTGCAATTGCACCATATACAAATATGGTATATCATCAGTTCTGAGCTTATGCTGCATTTTTGTTAAATTTGCTCACCACATTTCTTTAGTTAAAAAAAAAAAATTTTTGCTCATGTTTATAAAAATATTTTATAAAAGTACAATATTTCATTCATGGCCAGAGTTTTTAAGTTCGCAAAATCTTTCAAAATTTGTAACATCAGAACGGAATCTTGAACTTTTAATTTTTTCAGCCTGGACTTTTTTACTTTAACAAATCACTGATTGTCCGTGAAATCCCTGGGATATAGAAACCTTAGCATCTTGTTTTCTTGACAGGTCATTATTTAGAATTAGTCAAAATGTTTTCTTTTATCATTATTCTAATTACAATCAACTAAAAATGTAAATGATTTTAAATACTAGTGCAAAACACTGCTTCATTCTTCTAGTGAACAACAAAAAGCCAGAATACCCATGATGATGATTCAAATTACTATGATAACAATTATGAAGACAAGGGCATGATGACAATCATGACGAAAATAATTATTAATGAACATATACAGTAAAACCCCATTTCTACATTCCTGGCAATTACATTTTCCTGCCTTTTACATCATTTTCCGCTGGTCCCATTTTTTATCCTATACTGACAATACATAGCGTTCCTGTCATTAACAACTTTCAAGCAGTTGTATTTCCAGCCATTTACATATTTTCCTTGTTGGCAGCATTGATTTTCGATGAAGAACTACTTTCACTTCACTAAATTTTCCGCTATGTTGCCAACTCTTTTAGACACAATGTCAGTTGATATGTCAGATGTGTGTGTGATATTAGTCCAGGTGAAGTTGTGTGGGTGCGATTTACTAAATTTTATTATACTGTAGTTATTCATAAAGCCTAACTCATCATGATTTGAAGTGTTTTAGTGTTGCATGATTTTTTATGGTATCATGGAGTTGAAGAAAAACAATAGAAAATGCATTTCTTTACAAGAAAATTTGTAAATTCTAAATTGTATTGATTCACATCAGTTGGCAAAAGAGCCTGTACTCTCTGTTTCAACTTTGAATACCATCTAAATCTATTGAATAGTCAGAGCAATATTTATTTATTTAATATGTGTGATAATTAAATTTTGGAATATACAGCATTACATCTTTTACACTTCCTGCAATTTGCACTTTCCTGCCATTTACACTTATTTACTTCAGTCCCTTGAAAAGTGTAAAAAGGGGGTTTACTGTATGTAGAAAGTAGAAATACAAGTAGGGAAAAACTTGTACAGAGTCAACATTTATTTAATATTTACACTTCTTGCTCCACTTACATTTAATTTGCAGGACTAGTTTTTTAGGTAATAGGAGTGGTAACACTGTAGGAGTAGATGCATCAGATCAACAAGACATTGTTATCAGTCAACCACCAGCTGAGGATGAGGGAGTAATCCCTGGAAACTAGTCCTACAAATTAAATGTAAGTAGAGCAAGAAGTGTAAATATTAAATAAATGTTGACTCTGTACAAGTTTTACAACATGCTCTACTGTTTACACCGGTAGTACTTCAATTAATTATTTTAACACTTGATACAAGTAGGGTTTTGCATCCACCATCTTCAGGTTACTATGACAACAATTATGAAGACAAGAGCATGAGACACTGATGTTGATAATGACTATTAATGAACATATATGTAGAAAGTAGAAACATAAACAGGGTTCTGCAACCACCATCTTAATTTTAAATGATTTTTATCTGATGCCTTCAATGCAAAATCCCTTACAATGCTGTGAGGTCAAACAAAACAGCATTACAGAAAAGTGTGAGAGACTTTTCATTTGTAATCTTGTTGAAATGAAAATGTTATTTTTATAAACATGAGGAAATTTTCTTTTTTTTTTAAATAAAGAAATATGGTGAGCAAATTTAACAAAAATGCAGCATAAGCTCAGATCTGATGATATACCATAGCTATGATTATCCAGATGAAGTACGTGTAGTTTCTAAATAATGCATTATTTCAAATACTCTTTCAATTTTTTAGTATGGCACTTAATGCTGACACTCACTTGGTAATGCAAAACGTTCCCTTAAATTGGTCCATGGTAAGATCAATATAACAAGATAAATCTGAAACAGAAATTAATATTAGTATGTTTCAAGAAGCACATTTGAGTTTGTATATATATATAATATAGAAACAATTGACAATGTCCTTACCAATGCAAATAAAACAGAGCTAATAAACCAGAACAACATCCCTCCATGACCAAACAAGTCATAGCCTCTAGAATGTACATGGAAACTTTCATCAGGCGAAACTATTTCCAGGACACCCTGAGTAATCGTAAAGGCTAGCGAGATGAGAGAAGTTGATAACAGAACATAACGAATACTGCTGCGGCTGTCAAGATGACCTGTTTAACAAAATACATTAGCAATAAGTTATTTTCAAAGTTATTTTTGACACACAAGATACCTATTTCTAATCTTTTGTTTCCAAGTTTGGAAGATTAAATGCATTTTGAGTCAGAATTTATTATTTAAAAAAAAAAAAAAAAAAAAAAAAAAAAAAAAAAAAAAAAAAAAAAAACAAAAAAAAAAAAAAAAAAAAAAAAAACAAAAACTACTTTAGTCTAACTTCTGATGGTCCAACTCCCTGCTTTGTCCAACATGAGCCATCAACACCACGAAAATCAGTAATGTGCTATCTGGATTGTTTTGTGGTAATACTGCGTGTTTACAAACAGTTTATGGTTGTGTTTTGAAAAATACTTTTCAGTGCTGTTTACAATATTATGTACAATTATTAAGTAACTATGTTTACTTCATAATATGTAATACTAATACAATACTCTCAACAACATTTTCAGTTATGTAAAACATTGTCTTTGTATCACATTTTCATGTAAATAAAAGTGTTCCTAATTTGACCTTTATTTGTGTTTCGACCATGCTCCTGGTCCCATTGAAGTCAGATTAGTGGGGTTCTACTGTACATCAAACTATTTTCCAAATTAATTTATTTTGTAATCACTACATGGCAATATTCTCTAAATCAAAGCAGTGTATTGATAAATACTGTGACCAAGCCCATGGTTAGTATATATGTCTATTGCTATTTACGAGTACTATTGCATTTTCTGTTGCCTCATTACTGGAAATATTTATTGGAATATCTTACAACACTTAATGAAAATAATACCTTAAAGAGGTACCGTATTTACTCAAATTTATGCACAATTGTTTTATCCATTTGTAGCATTCAAAATTGATGGCTCATTAGATTAGAGTGCAAATACTACCGGCATGCACAATCGCTGGTCGAAGTTAACATATTATTTTGACACTCAAGCTTAAAACCAAGCAAGTTGAAAGATAGCGAGTTTCAGTGCAGGGACATCTATTGTCCTGTCTCCCCCTAAACCGTTATACCAAACTTTATTCATCAGATTCATAAAACTATTGCACCTAGTGCAAAATAAAATATTAAAATACAGTACTAAATAAAATACCCTACTACTGATGTGCAATGCTTTCACAAACAAATTCTTTTTTTATGATTTAATGTTTCAAAATTGGGATGCGCATTCGATTCGATGGTGTATTAGATCTGAGTAAATATGGTTTGATAGTTATAAATGGCAGAATTTTTTTTTTTTTTTAAAGAATACAACAAAACCCCACACAAAAATTGTCTACTACTTATCTGCTTGGTGAAAAAAGCTTTCACACAATATTTTGAAAACTGATCAACATGCTTAATGGGAAGAGAATTTCTCAGGTTAAAAAAAGGCATTTACAAATAACATTTTATAAAAATATGCTCTCATAATTCATAGAATATTCAATGCCAGTAGAAATGGAATTTTTCTATTTAAAAAAGTTATGATTTTCATCCAGAAGTAAGTTTCGATCACGTCCAGAGAGGGCATGATTAGTCGAATGCACATGTACATGTGTAGCAACAGAGAGGGGAGTATGTGGGAATGCTGGAGTGCAGTTTCAGTCTTGTGACGCCAGTAGTTGTTGAACAGCGCTAGGAGAAAGTGGTTGCATCGATATTGTCTCCTAGCAACTGCTGACCAGAGGCATTACGCTTTTGCATGACAATGAACAGCCCCATACAGCCAACACCACATGGAATCATTTGCTTCAATTTGGATGGGAGATCTTCTACATACTATCCACTCTAAAGTCTGACCTTGCACCAAGTGACTTCCATCTATTCCATCTCATGAGGTGCTTTCTGGCAGGAAAACATTTTCATGACCATGCTGAGGTACAGACGGCAGTGATTTCATTGCTCTAGACGTTGGTAGAAAAGTCCTATGACACGTGCATACAACTGTTGGTATACCACTATGATAAATGCCTCAATA
The DNA here is from genome assembly GCA_964059195.1 of Ectobius pallidus. Taxonomy (NCBI): domain Eukaryota; kingdom Metazoa; phylum Arthropoda; class Insecta; order Blattodea; family Ectobiidae; genus Ectobius; species Ectobius pallidus. The sequence continues at coordinate 128,448,047 of CAXKWD010000005.1, forward strand.
ACGGTGGCATGTAGCCACTATGTAGAGAAGTAGCCAATGAATCTCTGTAAATATTGCATTGAATCTCTGGAAATATTGCAATAAAAATTTCTAATTTTTTATGTTTTTGTTTTCTTTATCGGCGACCGGAACTTACTTTCTGGATGAACTTCGTACATAACAGACATAGAACACACTAATTATAAAATATTTTATGTAAAGCTAGCAATCCTTATTACATTAGAGTTCATTATAAATTTCACTCAACCTATTATTAAATCGTCTGCTGACATGTATTTTTATATGTATTGAATCTAATAAAGTCTTGTCTTACGTTCCGAAATCATTCAAACAAGTGCATTCCACCAGCTAGCTAGTTGCTTTCAGCCAATTCAATAAAATAGGGTTACATAAAGGTATGCTAATGAAATTTACTTACCAAATGCCAGACCAAAAATGACTACACTGAATTCCATTGCAAGTAGGAAAAATCTCACTGTGATCCATAATCCTTTATCAACATAGCCTCCTACCGTAGCAGAGGCATTCACTGTCATGGATACAACACACCGAACTACACTGATGACAACATTTACTACAACCTGCAAATAACAAACAAACATTGATGATTTTTAGTTCTTTTATCCCTATTCTTGATTTTTTTTCTAATTTACTGTACACAGTAAAGGGTGAACCTGAATTAATCATTGTGAATGAAAGAAAAGAAAATATATAATTAGTGTGTGCAATTTGGTTTCCAGAGCAACATATCTACTGACGATGCTTTTATTAACGTTACAGGTAACATTATTAAAGAATTAGATAAAGGTAATAATTGTTTAGGAATTTTCTTGGACTTACGCAAAGCTTTTGATACTGTTATTCACTCGATACTATTAGATAAACTGAATAAGATAGGAATTAGAGGAACAGTTTACAAATTATTTGAATCATATCTGAGCAATAGATGTATAATGACAAAAGTAGACAGCCATATAAGTGAAATATCAAACATTGATATTGGTGTGCCACAAGGAACGATATTAGGACCAATCTTATACTTAATATATGTAAATGATTTGCTAAATTTAAACCTAGATCAAATAAATGGCTCCATATTTTCATACGCAGATGACACTGTTGTGATTTTCAGTGGTCATTCATGGGAAGTAGCATATAAATACGCTAATACAGGCATGAAAATTGTAAAAAAATGGTTTGATTCTAACCTTCTGTCACTAAACGTGGATAAATCAACATTAGTTCCTTTCTCATTAACATCTACTGGTCAGATAGCGCGGAAAAAATGTACAAATTTAAATTTAATAATACATAATTGTAATTTTGATGCTTACCACTGAAAGAAACAGCCGTTGTGAAATATTTGGGTATTTTTATTGATCAACACCTTCCAGTGATCATATCTACAAAACTAGACGAAATACTAATTTACTCCTATTAGAACCCAAATGTCTCATATTGGCAGGATTAAAGCATAGCATTAATTTTGGACCGCGCTTCTATAACTCAATTATCAGAAAATATCCTGATCTCTCAGCATACTCCACTGTTAAATTTAATAGATATGTAAAGCATTTTTTAGCTTTTAAGTAATTTTTGTTTCACTCCTTCTATGTATTTATGTTTAATATTTCTTTACTTTCTTTTTTAGTTAAGCACATTATACATTCTATTTCTTTGTCTCTCCTCTTTCTTCACTTTGATATTTTTGAAACGGCACCCGAGCACGAGCAGTCTTGCTCATTCGGGTGTATTACTAAATTTAATAGGCTACTTCTTGTGAAGATATAGCCTATATTTCTTTTCCTCTTTTTAAATAGTAGTTGTAGTTAATTTTGAATTTTGAAAATTGTTTTATTTTACTTGTATAAATATGTATTTGTCTTTGTATTTTCAATTCTATGTAATAAGGTAATAATGATAATAAATAAATAAATAAATTTAGCAGCACTTTGGGTATTTTTCTTTTTAAAAGGTATGATGAGAACTTATACAGTGAAGTATAGTACCATTTATAAAATAAAACAAGTCAACTATCACACTTAACAGTTGTTGGCTGATAAAGTAGCTGAAGATGCAGGCAAAAACTGGGAAGTGGAGTACTTAAATTAGGGCATGCAATTTCAAGTCTGAAGGCACTATCCAAACCAAGAATTTTTGGTCGCTATGATTGTTATGTAATAACAGCCTTTTGGAAATTATGAAGCGCTACCCCTGCCCTATTTGTTCTTTACATATAAAATATCACAGCACATATCCCTTTTAATTATGAAAAATTTTATAGTTAAAAATAAAAATAAATAACGCAACATGCACTAACTGTACAAAACTAAATATACCTTTCTTAAATGGCACAAACTAAATATTTAGGAAGTATTTCAACATTTTAGGCTTTAACGACTGTAACAAACAAAAGTCACTCAAAACTACATTGCTTGTTACTACAGGAGCTAAAGCAGTGATTGGCTAAAAAAGAGAGAATCAAAACCAATGAAAGGCGCTTTAGAAATTCAAATTATATCGATAACTTCCAGATATTTCTGAACACTACCAAGTAAATTCTTACTTCTACTGCAGAAACTAAAATAAATAAAATATTAGTTTTTACAAAGTGAATCTTTGTCACCCACGACAGAAACCTGGTCGCCAATGGCAAGAGAGAATGAACACTGGGAAAGGAAATCCAATGAAAGAAAAACCTACGATGTGTGAGAGATACAATGGTCATGGTCCAGCTACAAGTCCAATATGCAGCAACTTTTTAAGCTCATTTGGTGTAAAAATGATTTATATATCTGCATTATTTAAAAGTTTGAATTTTAAATACAAGATGCTGCACTATGATGTAAGTAGCTGTGAGTCACCTGTATAATTTAACACTATTTTCTTGAAAACTGTATTTTTCAGAACTACTTTCCTCATGAAACTACTGAACAGAATTTTATGTGAGTGCTTTTTTTGTGTGCAAATATTCACATAATATAATCTACAAAAAAGACCAGAATCACATTTCACTTTTAAGAGACCTGAATCACATTTCACTTTTAAATATTTTGCCTAGAAAAAAAGATTCAGGGGCTAAAACCCCACTTTGAAATTCTATTACATAAGTTAACTTTAAATAAAAATTTTAAATATTACCTATTTATGAACAAACTTGATGGTGGTCAATTTGTTTATGGATTTTTGAAAAACCGAACATAAAAACATTATATTGTATCAGTTAAGAGAGTAACTCTAAAATCCGATATAGCAAGTAGCTGTCCCTTTGAATACCAGTAATTATTAATAAATTAAATTGTATGTTACAATTTTGAAAATAGTCTTAATATATTTTAAAAGACAGGGTTTTCAGGTATTAATTTATGTAAAAAAAATCTGATGTGAAAGTCACATAACTTCCTCTGCCCAAATAAAAGTTTGCAGCATTTACGCTAATTATGCTATAAATATCTTATAGCCCCTTCTTTGAATGTTGCGACTAAAAACGCAGGCTATGGGAAAAAAACAAGTGACTGCAAACGTTTATTGAACTTTCTGCTGTTAAGAATAATTTCCTAAATTTATCAAACATTCCCCTCAGACATTTCTTTACTGTAAGCAGGGCCACCAGTACATTTTTCTCTCTTCACGTGCTTATATAGAATAAAATGCCTTAAATATCCGCGTATTGAGTTGTTCACCAGGCAAGTTGGTAGGTTACAACCACCCTTCAGAGAATGTTTTTGAAATGGTATAAGCAATCCATGTACAAAATTTAAAGGAAATTTTTAGAGCCGTTTATGAGAAAATAGCAAAAAACAAAATATTCTTCATGTAAAGTCCCCTTAAATATAAGAAAAGGTTGTAGTCAATCTTCACAGCCTCAGAAGGTACCTAACCCAAATACAAAATTTTGTTTTCGTACGATTTACAAGAAGCCGTATTGCAAAAAGCACGTATTCACAGTGGGTTGCTTATAACTACCCTTCAGAGAATTTGTTCGAAAAAATGTTTCAAATAAACGTTTTAACTCTTGGTACAAGCAATCCATGCGCAAAATTTAAAGAAAATCGTTAGAGCCGTTTTCGAGAAAATCGCGAAAAACGAAAATTTCTTCATGTAAAGTCCCCTTAAAAATAAGGGAAATTTGTCGCCAATCTTCGAATCACATCTTCAGAAGGTACCTGACCCAAATACGAAATTTTGTTTTCATACGATTATCCGTTTCGGAGCTAGCCTGTTCACAAACTTCCACACAGACAGACAGACACACACACACACAGACACACACACAGACATGTTTCCAAAAATAGCATTTTTGGATTCAGGGGGCCTTGAAACGTGTATATATGCTAAAAACTCAACTTCGAATTTTAGGGTCGAAAACAATACTTCCTCTACCTATAGTACCTATGGTACGGGCAGAGGAAGTAAAAATTGAATATGGTCAATATTTCAGTACCTCAAATGGTACCTACCATTTAAAAGAGTAATAATGCATACTTACCAGACCATAAAAAGTAAGATAAATAGGGCTGCTTGTAGCTCTAAGTTTAAGTCGTGCTCTGTTAAATCTGAGTGCCATGAAGATCATGAATAGGAGGTTTGGTACGAGTATGATTATATCCCATATTCGAACTCTGAAAAGCAAGAATTATTATTTTATTTTATCAGAGTACAGGAAAAATGTCTCCGTATTATCTGTACAGTTTTAATGGAAATTAAACTAATGTTTTCAGACACTGTAAATTGTAATAACTTAAAATAAACAAATAAACAAAAAAATAAAATTAAATAAATAAAAATTCAACTTTAGGTTACTGGTGTCCGCCGGCGTGGTCTTGTGGTTAGCGTCGCTGACTACAGATCCGTCGGCCCGGGTTCGATTCCTGGTACCTCCTCGGATTTTTCTGAGGTAGGGAGGTCTGGTAGGGGTGCACTCAGCCTCGTGATTCAAAATTGAGGAGCTACTTGATAGAGAAGTAGCGGCTCCGGTCAAGAAAACCACCATTAACGGCCGTGGGTGTCGGCATGCTGACCACATGCCCCCCAATCCTGCCATCTGCCTACGGGAGATGACGCAGCGGTCGGGTGGTAGGCCAAGTCCCTCCAGGGATGTAGCGCCACGGAGTTTAGTTTAGTTTTAGGTTACTGGTAGATTGCACATTCCGAACTAGGAAGTGGTGTCCAATTATTACTCGGAACAAGAGGGACAATGATTTTGTTGAAGATATGTTACCTTACATGCAAGTTTGTGTGTATCTGAACTACCAATTTTCTAGGTATCATCTAATGCAAATCACGGCTTTAGCTGGAAAATTATAACTACCGGTACTTACCTAACTTTTTAGAGGTACCTACTGCACATTCCACTGCGTCAATTTTTTCTTCATATTCAGATATTTTCACTTCATCTTTACTTTTAAATAAGAAACTTGTGCGCTATTACTTTCACCTTCACCACTCTGCTTTAGTTTTAGCCACTTCAGTAAACTCGTTTTACTTGTTAGCCTAACTCATGACTACATTATTATGAACTTTTAATTCATAGAGCGACTGCGCTGTGAATGGGATTTTGTGTCAAATGTGAAGAGTGAACAGTTGTTTCAACATTGTTGCACTGTAGGATTTGTCGCAAAGTCAGAAATATATTTAAAACTTAAATTGCACATTCTTGTTTTATTTATATGCTAAGCAATATGATATTATATTATTACCAACATAACATTTGACTTGGTTTGGTGCAAGTGGTCAACAGTAAATGGTTAATATCAGGCAACTACAAACTGACAATAATAATAATAAAAAAATTAAATAAAAAAAGTAACTGAATGCTGAAAGGTAATTTTTTTTTATTCTTTTATAGAGCACAACAAAAACAAATCACTTTATTCAATTTTATCATCTCCCAGTCATTAGGTATTATGACATTTTCTGTCCAGTAATTGATTCCAATTTTATCCAAACAAACAAAACAGCATTGGTCTTGTAAGAAACAGTGTGTTTCAGAACTTCTGGTACTTCCTTCATACAATTCTATAACTATTGCAACTAAAGCCCTGATGCAAATGATAACTGCAATGCAGTGAAACTAAATACTTTGATAATGAACAGACCAAGAAACCTTTTAATTAAAGAAAACACGACCTTTCTCCACCTAATCTTAAGGATCAGATAATTCTTTTTAAAATAAAAACACATACATCATATCAAAATATGATTATTGGTGTTATCATGTCCACTAAGGTAAGGTATGAGAAAACGTAGGAAGAAGCTATCATACAAATACGGAGTTACTCATATTTAACATGGTATAAAACTATATACTATTTCGGTATTTAATATGAGAATATTGGTTTCAGTATATGCATAGGATGCATACCTGAACTAGGAGTTTGAAATATACATTCTCTAATTTTTTTCTGAAAAAAAAAAAAAAAAAAAAAAAAATGGAGTTAGAACACTCCAATTCTCAGCTGACAATATGTTTCATTAGGTTGCATATGCAAGTCACTTTCCGGACAATCTGGAATGAAGCCACTTTGCACATAGGCATACAGATGAACATACCTCAATGTAGAAGTTTAGTTTTGTTCAAAAAGTGATCATACATAAAATATGCATTCATCCTACCAAACCTCAGAAGGCCTCTGTGATTAAATGAGTAGAAATCAAACATGTTAATAACATTTTCCACAGATGTAAAATGCTAATGTTCAGTTATCCACTGCACTTACATAAACAGAAAAACATTGCTCAGCTATCCTCCTTTTAACCATTCTAAGTTTTCACGACAACTCTAAAATCAATGCCAGGTATGAGAAGGCAATTGTGCCCAAATGAGACACACTTTTTATGGATGTAATTTCAAATCTAATAATTCAACTACAAATACACATAGTGCCACCATCTTGGTCTTGTTTTAAAGAAGAAAGATGAAAGTTTGTTCCAGTATTGCTCCAGTAATCGTGCAAAGTAAAAAATTCAAACCGAAATAGATTGAAAATTCCTGATTTTTCAGCAAGAAGCCAATTACAAATTCCTCAATATTCTTACACATTAGGAAATCAGAACAAACATAAAAATAGAAAGAGCAAAGACCAAGAAAGAGGAAAAGAGCACCCTTGGTGCCCATCATGCAATGCATTCACAATATGAAATATAATTTTTAATAGGAGGCACTATTCTTTCTTTTTTCTTTTGCTTAACCATTCACACAGATAATTGAGGATCTACTCCACACCATAAGTTATTAACAACTTACCTAGATTCATTGATTTCTATATACAAGATAAGTTTACAGAATTGTTCCTCTTCAATAGGAATGGAGGGCTCAGTTGTATTAGGACTAGCACTTGTTACAGAAGTAGACAATGCACCTTCTGCCATTCCGTCTTCAATGGCCACAAACATGAGTTAAGTTAATGCACCAATCCACAATGGTGCAGACTCCTGATATATAAATATTATTTCCACAGCACAGCATGGAAAAGCAGAAACTCTGCAAAAAATAAGACATTGATTAATACAAGCAATTTTTCATATTGTTATCCCTAAGAAAAAGGTAAAGGAAAAAAGACAGAAAGAAATAATAGTACTAATAACAACACTATTACTAATATTAATAAGTGCTCTATATACCCATTACCAAATTTAATAGGTGTATAAAAAATTATCTGTAATTTATTGTTAGGTATCTCCAAGCTATTTATGTTTTGTTATATTTTGTTTTTTTTTAAGTATTTATTTTTAAAATTTTGTCATATTTTACATAAGACACACAACACTTATTTTCTTTTTTTCACCATGTTCTTTGTCTCTTCTCCTTTTTCACTCTACCCTCTTTCGACTTGCATCCGAGCACAAGCAGTCTTGCTCATTCAAGTGTATTTCTTAATATTATATTTATATTATATTGCCTAACAAAAATTGTAATTTTTTTGTTTTATCTTTTTTCCGTAGTAGAAAATTTGAAACCTCGTTTCTCTAATTTGAAATTTTGGAAAAATAAAAATAAAAATAATTAATATTAATAATAATAATAATAATAATAAATTTTGGTGGCCGCAGCGAGGTTTGCAGTCTTCATACAACTCCTTTGAAGCTCTTCTGTTTCTCTTGAAAAGTTCTAATTAAGACAATGAAGCTTTTCTCATCCACTATCTTTTTGTAATATTCCCCCAAGCTTAACAACAGGATAGCTCATTCCTTGTGCTGGTATACCTTTTATATGAAGCTGGGCCCAAGAGGTGTAATCTGTATGTCACTGGCTATCAGTGCCCAAGGTTGCGTGTTGAATTCCTGCCCAGGTCGATGGCATTTATGTGTGCATAAATATGACAAGCTCATGTCTGTAGCTTTACAGCAATATAAAAGAACTTTTGTGGGACAAACCTCATTTATTCCATATTCTATCCTCTGCAGATGTAATAAAAATTAGAACAGTACTGGTATTGATAATTTTTATTGAGTAAAGCATGGTTAAAATTTAGGGATAAATTTTTTTAGAAAGGTACTCACTTGGGACAAATATGATATTTGAATTTTTTTGTTTGTTTTTACCAAAGTATTAGCTGTTAAAATTTGCAGTTACACTCCTCCCACCCTATATACCATTTTTTGTTTTCTTGTACTGGTTTAAAAATAATAAGAGGAGCAGAGATTCGTTGCTCCCTTTTGCTAATTTAACACAAAACTAGGGGAAAGGAGAAATTTGTATGTTTCAAAACATACAATTTCTGTTCTCTTTTGATAGTTAAACATAAAATTTGTAAGTTTCATATAACTTTTCCTTCCTTTTGCTAGTTACACCGTAAACTATAGGAACAGAAATAATTGTAAGATCTTCATTTAGAAATAATATCTCTAAATTTACTCTAATTTTATGACTCACCTTCATAAAGAATGTATGGCTTAGGAGTAACTAGAACCGGAGGCAGGAGCAGAAAAGTGCAACATTTTCAGCTATACAGACACAGTAGGTGTATAAACACTGAGGGGAAACAGTTACTCCTGAACTGTAGTGGAACAAATTGCTGTTATGTTTGGACTTCTCAGTTACACTTCTTGGTTAAACTTCACTGATGTAAGATAAGGTGAAATTGTATTTACGTTCCTTCTGGTTCGTTGAACCACAATAGCCACAACAGTGCTTGCTGGAGAAGAGTACCTTCACAAACTTAGAGGAGTCCCTCCTAATTAAAAAAGGCCATCTGTAGGATAGTTAAAATAGGTAGCTAGCAGTAAGGAGTGAATTTAAATTAGCTAAGAAACTTCAGAGAGAAGAAGTGGCTACAGATTACCAGCAAACACCATTTCTCTGAGTCCTCTAAAAATACAGGTAGGGCCTACATTTAAATTGTAGACGTTTCATAAAACTTATAATTACAGGAAGGGCATTTTTCAAGGACAAACAATTGCATAATAGCCTATCTAAATTAAATATGAAATATACATACCGGGTAACATGTACACAGATTTTGCTTATACGTAGACAAATACTACATTATATAATGCATAACTTATATACTCTTTACCAATCATGTAAAATAGAACACACGAAATGTATATTTTATCAATATTACAGACACACATTACGAAATTTGCAAGAGAATGACACAGCTAATAGAACTGCAAATTGCTCTGAAATTAACAACTTTATTGATGTGAAATTCTACCACAAATTACATTTGTTGGTGTAAATAACTGTAGCCTATAATTAGTATTATTCTACATTTCAAATCACGAACATACACCGTCCACTTCATACTTAGAATACAAACAGATAACTCAATTATCACGTACTATTCACTACCTATAGATTAGAATTTCCATATTATAAACTTACAAATCAAAATATACCCCCAGGTCCTGAGAAAAGCTGTACCTTGTGTGCCTCCCTTAGTTGTGGCTCATTTAATCTCGTAATGATCCTAACATTATTTTGAGGAATATGTTCTTTCATTCATGATTGTGAGGCCAAAAGGACTCTTTGTCTTTGTTGCAAAGCTATTTAAAAGCTTTTGGTTCATTCTCTTGCACATGTATTATCTGACCAATCAGTCAACTTAACAGTAGTGCCACCATCTAGAAAGTGAACTGAGTAGGCTTTCCAATATGGAAATCTAAACAGTCATATGTGTATGCTTCGTTTCTAATGCCAATCTAAAAGAAATATAGATTTTTTATTTGGACAATTCCAGAAAAAAGTCAATCAGGACATGGATTTCTAAAAATTAATGTAATTAGAAAGTAAAACCATATTTACGTAGGGGAAGGATTATATTTCACAGGAATATTTTGTTTTTTGAAGATATATTTTATTTAGTGCAGTTACGGACTCCTGGAAAAAGAACCTCTTTTACACCAAGTACGTGACTGAATTTCCCCACCATTGTCATTGATAAGTTTGTTTCAAATAAAGGTAAAAAACTTAACAATTAATCAAAGAATTAGTATCTGGTATTCATTAAGATTCTTTCAGTGCACTTATACATGTATTTTAAAAATATTTTATATATTTTAATTAATACTGGAAGTTTCTGTGCATTAGGCATGTAATTCCGTCACAAAAACGGACATTTTTCACTGTTACTATTAAAGTAATGGCAGTAGGTGGGAGAAAATTTGTATGAAAAGCTAGTTTTGCCTGCTTTACAACCAGACCATATCATTTGTTTCACAGGATTATATTTAAATCAACATTTAGGGTCGTGACAGAATTACATAACCTGTTTCACACACCGAGCCTCTTACTAATAAACAGCACTTAACATGAACCTAGGTAGTATAAGTTGAAAAAAAGGTATGTAATACTAAAATAAGAATAACAAGCATACTGGAACTTTATTAGGCACAGAAAATTATCTGTAATATTTTATTGGATTATTTGGAGTATCAATTTCTTCAGTGACCGTAAGGGGTAAAACAGCAGCAGAACGTCAGCATGAGTGCCAGAAAAGAAAAAAAGAATGCAGGATTACATGAAGAAATGAAAAAGAAAGACAAAGAGCAGAAAGAAATTAAAAAAGCATCTATGAACCACCTTCAACTCAATAAACTAAGATGACTAATTACGTAGCAGAACAGAAATTGAGATGTAAGAAAAAAGAAGAATGTAGAAATACTGTAGAAGTTTCCTCAACTAGTGGCCATTCTGCTTCAACACATTCTCCATACAAATCAAGACAATCCTTTGGAAAAGCTGTGAAAAAGGTTCTGAATGCTCTCCCCACAAGTCCACAAAAGCGCTCACCTGTGGTCAAGGATTTAACTCCAATTTAAGACAAAACTGAAAACCTCAATCAGTAGGTTGTCGGACTGTACAAGCCTTTTTCAATCTTGATCATATAACTTGGATGTGCCCAAGAAGTAAAGATTTTATATATACACACACACACGCACACGCACGCACGCACACAAGCACGCACGCACGCACGCACGCACACACACACACACACACTCACACACACACACACACACACATATATATACAGGGTCTTTATTAAAAGTTGAGACCGGGCGACGGAAGGCGCGCGCAGCCGGGCTGACCTTGATGCAACATCGGCACGTGCAGTTATTGTTAAAGTGTCAACATGGTGAGACCCATTTCGCTGCAGCATCGTATTTTTGTGTGTAAACATTATTTTAAGTACGAGTCTGCAGGACGTGTACGTGATGAAGATAAGGTTTATCGAACAAATTCTCACACATTGGAGGAGCCAAAAGAAAACATTACAAATGAAATTAGGGGCATTACAGTGGAAGAACTCACTCGCGTCAGCCAGAATGTGGTTTCCAGATACAATGCCTGTATAACACAGGAAGGACGACACTTCCAACATATGTTATAAGGTAAGATATGTAATACTTTATATAGCCTACACTTTAAGCAGGGAAGCCGCGCGCGCGTCACCAGCGGCTAATGCGGACTCCGTAGCGGAGAGTGAAAACACCGGTCGCCCGGTCTCAACTTATAATAAAGACCCTGTATATAGGCCTATACATGAAAGGGAATCTGGAAAGACTGAAGTCCAAAAAAATTGCCTTAGTCTGTGAAACTCATACCATACCGAAATAAATGTGGATTTTCTTTATTTTGCAGTTTGCAAATGTTACGAAAGATGGAACAATGTCAAAGACGTTTCACATTCCAGAGACATTCATCATGTTAAAGTAATTGATCTGTAGGACTACAAAATTTCTACCAAACTGTACAAATCCTCAGAATATTGTGATATACATTATTTCATAAGTGTAACTAACTGATAAACAGGAAGATCATTCCAATGAAGGCTAGGTATATACAATTGTGATTTTGTGTATGCCACTTATTCTGGGATAAAGCAAATATGTTTTTTGTAATTCAAATAACCTCCACAGATCCACACGATGATATGTTTGAAGTTCTTAATTTGAGGCAGAAAGATTATAAAGGAATTATTATTATTATTATTTTTATTTATTCTGGCAGAGCTAAGGCCATTTAGCCTTCTCTTCCGCTCTTGCGGAATTAGCTTTGAATTTCATGGAAAAGAAAATAGATGTTAGCTACATGCCAGTAAAAAAGTAAAAAGAGTGAAGTGTTCAGGATTGAAGTTGAAGGCTCAGAGGGTTCCAGGATGCGAGGCTCCCAGATTTTTAGATAATCAGCACATGAAGGTGGTAAAGTTGTCAGCCTTATGCACTGGCCGCCTTTACCCCCAGGATTGCTCCTGATACTCATTTCTGTTAGAGGCTGAGTCGACCCCAGGGCCATAGTGCTATATGCCAGTGACCTGCAGAAATTACCTGAACAACCAGTATTTCAAGTAAGAGGGTGTCGCAGTCATGTTTTCACCAAAGTGCCATGGGTGAATAATGTTAAACAAGCCAGATATAGGAAATAATTATATGATTAAGTATTCTTTACATATATACGCAACCTATTCCTACTTTATTTTGTTTAATAACATTAAAAACTCATTTAAGTATTAATTAGATATAGACAATCTACAATCTTAATGACTGGTATGAGTACAGTTCAATTAGATAAATTTTAATTTCACAGGAAAAATTGAAATTCCTTCACGTAATTCCGTCACACTCATTAATTCATTAATGGTATCTAAATAAAAAGATGTAACTAGTTTAGAATTTAATCACATAAACTACAGCTCTTCTAGTTTAGAATGATGTGTAAATAAATTTCCTCAATCCTTAGAGTTCACAGAGTTTCAGAAGGTTTCACGCTATGGTTTGTATGTGGTTGACTTTTTGTAATTCCGTCACAAATATTAAAAACATTTTTTCCCTTCTAAAAGTTGTTTAAATCCAGTCAACTTATATACTCCTAGAAGCGTCCATACCTCACCTATCAACACACAAAGAATCACTTTCTCTCATAATAATAATAATAATAATAATAATAATAATAATAACTTTATTGTCATATAAACATTCAATTATGCATTGACATCGTCTGACTACAAAAATTACAATCTATTTAAAATTAATAAACATTAAAAGTGTACCAGAATATGAAATAAAATAGATAACTACAATAATAAATGATCATGTGTGTTTATCCCAATCAATTTCATAAAATTCCTGAACATTATATAAACATTCAGACACAAGTATGGCTTTAATATTATTCTTGAATGCTGTGATTGGCAATTTTTTTATTCTAGGTGGTATAGCATTATAGAGCTTAATCGACATATATAAAAAGGTTTTCTGAGAGCTACTGTAGTGTACATGCTGAGTTCTTAGATTATTACTACATAGCTCAACGTGTCTGTAAGGACTATGGCAAAAAAGACATGCACTTTGTAATTCCGTCACAAATGGAATGGCCCATTTGTCATGCATTTTGAGATTTTCATGGAATGCCCTGGTGACATGAGACAATTAATATAAAATTTAAACTGACCTACATCTGAAGTTTATCTTGTAACTCTGACCCCTGAATGTTGTTATATAAAGTCAACTGATAAATAATATTTTATGTTTGCAGCCTTTCACTATAAATGGAGAACTCTTTCCCTGAATCGACTTACCAGTATAATGATACCAGTATACACATATAGGCCTATATACCTTTTTCTTCAACCAAATGAGTTAATATGCCAGTTTGCTTTTCTGGCAAGGAGTGTTGTGATTACCGTCAGAATGAAATGTTCTTCCATCAAATGCATATATTTGTTCAATATACTGTATACACTGAAAAATGATTATGGAGAACATGATAAAAATTTAGAGACAAGTTTCAGTTGAAATACGCAAACATATGTACAGCACACACAGTGAAGGCAGCTTTGGCTAAAATTAGGGTGATGATAAATTTCTGAGCTGAAAACATGGCATCCCAAGCATGTCAGTTTAACCTCCCCCCAAAAATGATGAATAATTATTATTGTTATTACTACTATTACTATTATTAATCATAACTAACACATTTTTTTATTTAGCAATCCTGTAGACCAGCAGTACTGGCATAGGATAACAATAACAACAATAATAAAAAAAATTACACAATAAATAAAGAATGTGTCTTACAGATACAAGATAATTTTTATCAGTATAAGTTACTTATAATTGATATAGCCTAGTCTCTAGCATGTGTGAAAGAAATATCTAATTGTAAGCAAGAGCCTTCTATGGAGAAAACAAATAAGTTGTAAGTACTGTACCACCAAAGACATGTTTGGTAATCTGGCAGGAGTTGGACTGACGTAAGCAAGTTGCTACATTTACCCATTCTGCTGCAGAAAAATATCTCTGTAGGCCTATATTGAGAATGTTTAAAAATGCACTGATTTGTTTAAAGCTATAAATGTTATAGCTGAAATTTAAATAGTAGAAACGTATACTAAGTCATAAATGGCTGCTTAATACATTTGCAAGCTAAATACCAATTTATTGCTAAACAGTAAGTTACAGGCTACACAGCATGCCCAAATAAAGTCTGGTGGGCCTACTTCTAAGCTAGAAATTATTCAAGATAGCTATATAAGCATTCATGAGCCACAGATTATTGTCTCTGTTGGACACTACATGAGAATATTATAGGAGAAAAATTCCTCCGGCACTGGGACTTGAACCCAGGACCTTTGGCTATTCGCGCCAATGCTCTACCAACTGAGCCAAGCCGGAGCTCAATTCACAGCGCCAGATGGAACCTCTGGCTGGCGCTGTAGCTCAATTCACAGCGCCAGATGGAACCTCTGGCTGGCGCTGTGAATTGAGCTCCGGCTTGGCTCAGTTGGTAGAGCATTGGCGCGAATAGCCAAAGGTCCTGGGTTCAAGTCCCAGTGCCGGAGGAATTTTTCTCCTATAATATTCTTAGAAATTATTGTTAATAACATTCAAGTTAACTGCTGTTCAATGTGGATACATGGTGATTGATTACATTAATACCAACCCATAGCATTATGAATGCTTGGAGATCAAAGGTTAATTTTTCTTCTAAGCAAATAATCCACAATCTAAAGTACACTGAAGCTTCAATAGGCTACTTCACTTGACTTGGTTTATTTAATGATGTTCCGCTCTGCTGCACTGCAAGGTACCAACGTCTGAGGAGTGGGTATTGGAAAATAAAAATGATTATGAAAAGGGGGAAATTTGTGTTGATAGTGGTGAAATCAAAGTTTCGTCTAGCAATGCATAATATGTTTATGTAAACTTTGGCATATATATATATATATATATATATTTTTTTTTTGTCATTGGTATAGGCCTAAGTGTGTGAATAGATAAAAGCCCAAAGCCTTTATGCTTTTGAATTTTTTTAAAAAAGCTGACTGATTTGTTCTTTATAAGTTAGCCTATAACATATATGATTTATATCCCCCATGGCTTCACAAGCACATAGGGGAATATCTTTTTGCAAAATTTTGTGTAGATAAGTGGGCATGAGAGCTGTGTTCAATTTTTGTACAGTACAGTACAGTAATTGTAACTTGCATGAGAAATCTATGTGCTAAAGAATTGAGAGATTACCTATATACAGCAGCACCCTGCTAGTCTGAAAACCCTGATAATCAGAACCCATAAAATTGTTAAAGGAAAATTGAAAATTATCAAAGAAATTTCAGACAATGGCTGGTTACTCCTCTGTTTTCTGAAACCTGGACCACTGACACAGAAACGAGTACACCATAGCATATCTGAGGAGTCAAGTGTTACTGTGACTCGAAATTCACACCACTAGACGGAAGAATATTTGAATAACCTGTAGCCTAGTGAATGAAATTTCTACACTGGCATGGAGACAACTAGCATGTTTCTATGCTGGCAACGACTAGATGCACTGCTGGATGAACAGCTACCAGATGAGCTGTTTGGCTTCAGGATCTACAGGACAAGATATCTACATCTACAAAAAGGGAGATCTATTGAAAGCTTACATACGTGTATACTGGAAGTACAGCTGTATGTCATATTAATTTTGTGGACCTCAGCAAAGCCTTGAACATGATAAACCACAGAAACCTAAAAAGAAAGCTGAAGCAACTAGTCTCATGGATCACTAGATTAATACAGAGCATACTAGCTGAGAATTAGGCTAGATAAGCAACAGCATAGGAGAGTCTGAATGGATCTCTCAGAAGATAGGGGTAGGCCTATTGCAAGGAGACCCCTGAAGTCCATTGCTATTCAACGTAGTCTTGCATGATGCAGTAAACAAAATAAAAGACGAAGCAAAAGTAAATCTTCACGTCTAAGCAGATGATATGGCACTGTCATCAAGAAACCACCATGAATTACAAACAGCAGTGAATGACAGATTGGGCAAGAGCAAATGACATAAATATAAACACAACAAAGACAGAGATGATGGTATTTCGAAAGGGAGGCAGAGTCTGTAATGAATAAATTCGCTGCAATGGGGAAAAGCTTGCAAGAAAAAGTCAAACAAATACTTAGGAATCACTCTTCAGATGTCAGCCAGATGCTTCTCCATGCACTTAAACGAGAAAATGGAGGCAGCAGTAAGAAGCATGAATGACATCCAGCATTTAAGACTAATATCGCTAGATACAGTCATGAAGGTATTCTCCATGTGCAGAATATGGAATACAGATCATCTGGAATAATCTAACCATTGCCCAACTAGAAAGACTCGAGAGTATAAAGGCCAAACAAATACCTGAAGAAGGCACTACAGTGTTTTGCAGATGACAAGCCGTTTCTTCCTTCTCCTGCTTAGATAGGCGGTCCAATCAGAGACGGCGAGATGGAGGGAAGACCCTTACTGCTAGCTGTACCTCATTAGCTCGTACATGGAGAAGGAATTGGCTTCTCATTTGAAAAATACTGTAGGGGTCTCCAAGTACACTCCATCCAGGTATATGAGATGGTAAGGGAGACATTTTACCTGGAGGACTTGAGACTGAAATACTTGCTGCCATCTACTGACAACGTAGAAGAAGCTCTGTGTAGATGACTAGAAAAGAGGAAAGAAATAGACCAAGGCTTTTATGGGACGACTGCAATGATAGACAGAAATTGGACAAAAGCTAACTTTGAAATGAGATATATGTTCACACACTATGTGGTGGATGGATTCTATCATAAGGTAAGCAACGAGAAGAAATGGCACAATCCATGTGAGAAATGTAGACTATATATATATGCAAACTATGTGGGAAGAAATGTGAAAAGTTTAATTTTGAAAAGTGCACAAGGAGAAAGAAATCTCTAAAGGAATATGTGACAGAGCAATAAAACCTACTATTGTAGGTGCCACTTCTTAAAGACTTTTTTCCAAGAACTGTCTCTACCTGCTGTCACCCTAATCCTCTTCGACCTGTCAATTGTGAATAGCAAGGTAATTAGGCATATTAACACTTGTCTGCAGTCCAGTACAATGATGCCAAACCCATACCACAGCACGTTTACTTCACTTGAGAAATGGTGAATGACAGAGGCAACACTGGGGAAATCCACA
Organism: Ectobius pallidus; assembly: GCA_964059195.1. NCBI lineage: Eukaryota > Metazoa > Arthropoda > Insecta > Blattodea > Ectobiidae > Ectobius > Ectobius pallidus. Next base: position 128,465,964 of record CAXKWD010000005.1, read on the forward strand.
CAACTACAAGAGCACCTGTTCTTTTTCGGTGTCGGTGCAGATTTCTGGAATAGGGAACAATGCTATTATTCTTTTGTAGGCAGATAGACTATGGTTTGGGATGTCTTCTTAAAATGGCAAAAACAATACTATTATAATATAGGCCTACTCATTTGAGTGTGATTCCCTAATTATTTCTACACTGGCAGTATTTTATTACTTTATTACCTTTTTTGTCATGTTCACATTACAGGCATCACAAAAATAACGTCCAAATGAAGGCACTGTATTCTACAAAGTGCGCTTGTTAGGGGCAACATTTTTTTTAAGGGAAAAAAGAGGAAAACAGAACTTGACCCCCCATGCAAGTCCTTCACTCTAACTCTCTAACTCCCTCCCCTAGCGGCGGCATATGAACTACTAGTAGCGACAGTGGCGGCATCTCTTAAGCAACTGATGAAACAGAAAAAATAATTTATTTCTTCTTTATTCTCTTCCTTTCCCGTCTCCTTCCTCTCTTCCTCCTCATCACCCTACCTACCTATTTGAGGCCTATTCCTAATAGTAAATTTTGGATCGACCGGGATTTGAACTCGGGACCCCTAGCATTATAGCCATAAGTCTTAACCATTACACCACAAGTGAATGTTGAGCAATGAAGGAAGCTATCTTATATTTGAGTTATGATAGGGGGGTTTCATGAGTTTTAACGCAAGAATCGGTTTTTATAATTTTGAGATAGGCTATTTTATTAGTTATGAAAAGAGTAGTGTTGGTGCAAGGGAATTTTCCTGCATGAATTAAGCCCCATTTTATGTTATAATAGGGCGTTTTTTATAATTATGAAATATTATGTATGGTGCAAGGGTATTTTTTGTATTGTGAAATAACTTAGCCTATTTTGTTGCAAGGGTTGTTTTTATAATTATGAAATATTATGTGGAGGTGCAAAAGGCTTTTTTTATTGTGAAATATTAGGTGACATGTCAATTGCAATTATGCATTACCGGCATTGAGCAATGGCTACAGGCATAAAGGCATGCGCTGCGGGGAAGCAGAGCAGGCAGCACACGGGAAGCAGCTAGGCGGGGAAGCGGCCAGGCGAGTGGCAAGGGGAGCAGCGTGGGGCGCAAAGTTCCATTATCCTGAAAAAAGTAAAACAAGCCACGCACGAGTCCCCCACTCCAACCCACCTGGAAAGTAGGGGTTTTGTTATGAAAAGAGCAGTGTTGGTGTAAGGGAATTTTCCTGACTTCAATTAAGCCATAAGTTATTACGGCGTTTTTTTATAATTGCGAAATATTATTTATGGTGCAAGGGTCTTTTTTTAGGGGAAAAAAGTAAAACAGGCCGTGCAAAATATGTTTGGCGCAAGGGTATTTTTTTATTGTGAAATATTATTACTGGCGTTGAGCAGCGGCCGGCGGGTGGCTAGGAGACATACTAGGAGTGGCCGGCGGGATGGGGGAAGCAGCAAGGCGAGTATTGAGTGGAATGGGGACGTGTGCACGGCCTGTTTTACTCTTCCGACTTTTTTAATATGGAGTATGTACAAAGCAACAGTTCATAAGCATTTGCTGTTTTCTTAACTTTGATGATCTATAGGCCTAACTATGTCCCGGCTTTTCTGACATGATCATAGGAAGGAAGAATATTTAAGTAATAAATTTTGGTAAATAAAAACTTTACTGTTATATGCTACATGCTTTCATTTGATAATGAAAGATGATGGTCTCATTATTCGATAATATCTCCTGTTGACGAGCTTCCATCCCATTCAGTTGGGATGACAGGTGACAAACAGATTTTTGGCCTATGTCTAAGTGGTTTGTTCCAGCAAATGTAAATGAATAAGGAGCATTAACTGGGATTTCCTTGCATACGTATGAGTCACTGGTAAACAAATTAGTAATCCCTTTGTTTGTATTAAATTTAATGTAGACAACATAGTATTACATTACAATCCCGGCAACACGCTGAAAAGAACTGAAGTTTCCTTATTCCTGTGAAGTTTGGAAGTCATCTAATTAAATTAACGGATTACTGACAAGGACGTTCTCTACTTGAAACTGGCGTCCTGCTATATTTTACCAAAATCACGTCAGAAATCTCTCTAACATGACATCTTGAACTAGGTCAAAATATAGCAAATATATTTACCTTTCGCTTCGTTCATTGCTGTGATATCTGTATGCACAATGGAAGTAAAAGACGACGGAGTTGTATTATTTTTTATCTACGCATGTAAATGTTATCCTGCAGCACACATCCACATAACAAACGTCAAAACATAAACCAAATGACGTCGAGTTCATCATTCGTCATTACTCCGAAACAATAACCATCGACGCCATATTGCATATTAAATTTCCCTCTGTTGGTACTTTGCTAGAGAATTTCCCTGCGCTTATCTTTTCTGTGCAGGAAATGTGCTACATATTTTGAAATTAAACATTTTATAGTGCGCTACATACTTTAATTTGGTCTGATGACGCTGATTTTTTCATTAGAGGGGATCACTGCACACTTCTAGCTAAATAGAACAGAGGACAGGCAGAAACCCGACTCAAGCCCAATCAATAACAATAACGGCCCCAGGGCCTTGGGAGGGCCCATTTCTGAGGGATAAGACAAAGTACCGAACACACTAATATCAGTACAGATTACTATACTAAACAATTACTGCCCAAATAATTAGCCATCCATTATTTGTATTAATGATGCTAAATGCAATTATATGTCTACTGAAAAATAAATAAGCCTACATTTTTGCATACCGGTACGGTAATTGATTATGGAACTAGGACTGTTCATTGACCTAAAAAAAATCTTTGATATGGTCAGTCATGCTTTGTTAATTACAAAGTTAGCTTCATACGGCATCAGAGGACTTACAGGCAACTGGTTCAAGTCATACCGGTACCTTCAAAGTCGACAGCAGTTTGTAGAGATAGATTCGGTTCGCTCTGCAGTCTCATATAAAACAAGGTGTCCCCAAGGCTCAATTCTAGGCCCAACACTTTATTTAGTTTCCATTAATGATCTTCCTGATCATTTACCCTTCTCAAAGACTGTTCTATTTGCAGATGGCACTAATATATCATATCTCTCTTTAAAACTTTACTAACATTTTTTAATACATAAACTTGTAGATTATGTATCAAACTTGATTCAGCCAATGTAATTCATCTGTATTACTTATATGGCTTAGATAAATATATCATCATATCTAGTCTCTCATGAGAGAAGTTGTTTTTGTTTTTCAAAACAATAAAATTCAAGAAAGAATATTACAAACAATATTAGAGGTACCGATTAGAATACCTAGCAAACAAATTTTTTGAAGATATGCATGAACTACCTGTCCCCTTTGAGACATTAAATTTCATACATAGAAACAAGAATTATTTTCAAAAAAATTCAGAACTTCATAATTATCAAACTAGAACATCCAATAATTTGCATACTAACTTAATTGTCACAGACTCACCAAAAGCTTACTCAGCATCTCTCATATGTATAATAGGCTACCACCATCACTACTAAATTTAAACACCAGCATTTTAAGAATAAATAAAACACTGCTCATAAGAAATATGATTTATAATATAAATGATTTCATGTCCTTCTTCTCTTAAAAATAAAAAATAAAAAAATAAAAAATCATAGAAACAGTTTATTTACTTAATTATTTTAATTCTGTATATTCTTTATGTAAATGTTAAATTCCTGTAATCTTTTAAAATTTGTAAAGTGTGTCCCACACAGCACACTACGTATAATATACGTATAATATACGAATAATCTACGTATATACGTATAATATACGTATATTATACGTAGTGTGCTGTGTGGGTAATTAATCTCTTATCATAATCTAAATGATCAAATATTGTAATAATTGTAGTAATTTACATGTAAGTTAGTAATTTACATTGTAGTAAATTTCATGTTTACATTAGCCTATTTATTGTGTCTGCATTTAGATGTAATGTAAGTATTATGATGAAGCCATGGTTCTTGTATTCTTTACGGTCAATAAAGAACTGAATTGAATGGAATTGATACTTGATTTGTCCACATGCGCAACAGGTTGGGAGCAGTCTCTCAACAAGCACGGTACCCTCCAACTTTTTGTTTTTGCTTCTTTCATGAAATTATTTCAATAGGTAAAAGAATATTCTATTGTATATTATTATGTTAGTTTTATTATGCTTATCTTACAATAATTACAGAAAATTTAAGATAATATATCTTCTCTTCTCTATATTATATAAAAGGCTTTGTCCTGACTGACTGAATGAATGACTGACTGATTGACTGAATGACAGGAATCAACGTACAGCCTAAACTATAACAGGTAGAGACTTGGAATTTTGACAGTACCTTCGTTTCATAATGTAGGTGCTCACTAAGAAAGGATTTTGAAAAATTCTGATTCTAAATGCCAAAAATTAAATGTTTTTGAAAATACTTAATCCCTTTTTACATAGAATTATCAATTCCAAATCACAGAATATATTGTTGCCAAATTGTATCAGGTGGGCTTGGAAAAAACAATTGAAATGCACTTTTGACAAATAAGAGAAGTTATCAAAATAATTCATGTTATAAATAAATATTACAGAATGAAATCCACTAAAATAATGGAATCACATAACTTTCTCTACCCTGGACATAGAGAAAACAAAACGAGGTATGGTAATGTGTATATTATTATATTATATCACAGGTTTTTGGAGAGAAAAGTATGAAAGTGATAATGCTTTATGGTAACATAAGAGTGGGAAATTTCCCACCTCGATATTACAATTTTATGTTACAGGAATTTCTGTTTCTTCTTATTTAAACCTCTACCAGGCTTGCTGTGCACTGTACAAGCGATGGGATGCAACATTCTAGATCCTCTATGAGCCATAAAAAACTATATCAAGCGTTTTCTGAGGGAATAGTTTGAGTGTAATAAGTCGTTCTTCCTATTTCAAATTATAAATGCCTATATAAGGACCTAGAATTTAAAATTGAAAATCCTTCATAAGCTAATTTCCAATTACAAAATACAAAACCCGGGCACGCCGGGTCTTTTAAGCTAGTATTATATATTTTAAAAAAATTTGCCTTTATAGGAACACTTTAGTCAGGTTTCTGGTTGAGTTTTTTCTTCTTTTTATTAGCCCAGTACTTCTTCATCCTCTCTGACCGCAATTTTATTTGCTTGTGGAACTACTCTTCCTATTCTCTGTTTGTTGATTTTCATCTGTAGTGTAGTGTGTTTGTCTTTCAATATCTTGAGTGTGTCTTGATAATATTATAGGAGAAAAATTCCTCTGACACTGGGATTTGTTCCCAAAACCTTTAGAGGACCATTAAGGGTAGTCAGTCAGAGGAGAGAGGTTCCATCTGGTGCAGTGAACTGAACTCTGGCTTAGTTCAGTTGATAGAGCATTGGCACAGATAGCCAAAGGTCCTGGGTTCAAATCCCAGTGTCAGAGGAATTTTTCTTCTATAATATTATCATGTAATGTCCATAATAGAGACAAAAATCTGTGGTTTATGAATGCATATATATATCCATTGTAAATTCCCCCTATTAGCGAGTATGTTTGTGAGTCGTATGGTCCTAGAATGGTCTAGTAGTAAATCCCCCACACCTGTATATGTTGTCACATGTAAAATGATTATCTTGGCTATCCGGTTTGAGCCAAGTGGAGATGTTACAGGCTAACATATCAAATTCCTGCTGTCCTTCTTCAGAGAGTGTCTAAAACAAAATGCTGCATGAGCAAAGTATCTATGATCAATTCTGTACATGACGTCAGTGGATTCACATGCCTAGGTCTTGAAAATCTGAAAAGTGTATTCTGCCAGATATCACTTATCCTGTAACTGTTATTATGATGATATTTGTAATGATGACATGGACTGTTCCTATAATAAATAATATTTTTTAATTATTTATTTTATATCTTATAACTGAAACAGGATAAATATATGAAATATAATTCATGTTGCTTAACATACACAAACTTATGCAGAATACAATAATTACAGTATTACAAAAACCATTGAAGATATTATATAGGCCTATACAATACAAGATTGCACCGACAGTGAACATACATTAATGCAATTATTAAATAATTATAATAATTTATGATGATTAAATAATTAGAATCCATATTTTGGCAATGGAAAGGAAAACATAACCATATTTCCTGCAAGACCTTCATGCCAATCCAAAAGATTGCCTGGCTGAGAGTGCTCTACCCAAAAATCCCTAATTATAGTTGGAATTGTGCCTCTCCATACCTGAAAACATGGAGGAACACATTAGAAAAAGGATGAACTGACACCAGTCCATCTACAGTAACATTAGCTTACCTAGACCACAATCTATTGATTGCCACGAGTTTGTTGATACTGAAGTAGGTAAACATCAGATTGGGTTCGATCCCTGGTACCTACTCAAATTTTTCTGAAGTAGGGATCGGTCTGGAATGGAGTCTACTCAGCTTTGTGATACAAATTGAGGAGCTACTTGATTGAGAAGTAGGATGTTAGAAGGTAGGCCTAGTCTCTCCAGGGATGTAGAGCCATGGAGTTTAGTTTAGTGTCTAATAGATTTTGAAATTAGCAATATAGATCTTGCAATAAAGTGATTACATTGGCAGTTGGCATCTCTGTGAGGGACTTCATAGCTCGCACTCTCGGAGAAGGGAAATCTTGCTTGCAGACAGCAGCCGATGCAACGTGCTCAGTGGCAAAGACAAGAATCACACCTTGTCATTGCAAACTGAATGCGACGACCAAAACATTTTAACCCCGGGAGTCAAGCATCTCGCATACACTACTCGCCTGCAGAATGAGGCAGGAAGTCGTTGCAATTGGATTGCGTGCATTTACATGTTTAAATGATTTAAAATTGTTAAATATCATGTGAATCATGTTTTCAGTCAATAAGAGTCTATCACAAAGATGATTTTGAAGTAGTTTAATAGTAGGCATATACAGTACTGTAATAAAAAATCTAAATATTCTTTACATTAAAAACTGGTCATTGTGAAACACTGCAACATGATCAGAGGCTGCCACTGGTACCAGTACTTTAGTCATATTTTTTATTCAACCATATTATAAAATGCTTATTATATGTGACATACCAATATCTTAATGACATCCTTATAGTACAGATTTTAATTAAAACACTGATGTTGTATTCATCATTATTAAAACACAGAACAACGTTGAAACCTTCATAACAGCAAAGGAATCTGCGCAATAAACAATCTGTATTTAAAATAAAGTAAATTCTGTTTTTGTTTGTTTTAATATTATACTAAATTGAGTTCATTTCCTGTTGTAAATATCTGTTGATTTCAAGAAAACAGCCAAGAAGAATCTTGGATATAGGCCTATATCTTGGATATATCCCCCCAAAATTTGAAAAAAGGCTATGTATGCACAGTTTTATAAACTAATTATATATGTAGGTTAATTAATTTTTTTTAGTATTCTTTCTACCTATTCAAATCCCCCCCGAAAAAAAAAAAATTCTGCTTCCGCCACTGCAGCTGATTGCCGAGGTCAGCCATTTTCGTTTCTTTGAGGAATTTTAAATCTCAAAACTTAAATATTTAAATATGGTTGAACAAAAAGTTGTATGTAACTGCCTACAATGGTAATTAAGATACTCGTATAAAAGTGATAAAATAAGTGTATCTTAATTAATGCCATTATAGGCTCGTTACATAATGTTCTATTGTTTTAATGAAAATCACTCCAAAAGGATAATTTTCTAATACCATAATATTCTAAGACTTACCTTTTCTGTGTGTTCTGACCACTGCAAGTCAAGAAGGTTTCCTTGCTTCTGTGATATTGTTTTAGCCTGCATGAGTGTATGCATTGCATTGGGATCACGGTAGCGGATGTAGCGGTATATGGCTTTGAGAATCAGGAATCTAAACAACACAACAAGAATTCCTGAATTAATTACATACTCTCAATGAAGCATTTTTTTTTTATCTCATTTATTTTCTTGTGACTAAAGTTTTCTGTACTCTTCACCAGATACTTTTTTTTCCCCATCCAAATGAGTAAGCATAGGAATTCTACCACCTAACTCCTACCTCACCTCCTACTGGCTGCATGCTTATGAATGGTGGAAAGGGTATAACCAGTGAGGGAAGCGAGGCGGTATGTGCTGGTATACCAGCACTTATTTCAATGGTAAATAGCATACAGTCACTGAAAATCAGTGGGGGTACGCCATAGTGTGGTGGTTAAGGCACTGCGCTACAAACCGGAAGGTCATGGGTTCGATTCCCAATGAGGTTGTTGAGATTTTCCAATTGACCTAGTCCTTCTGGTGGCACTATGGCCCTGTGATCAACTCAAGTCTCTAACAGAAATGAGTACCAGGAGCAATCCTGGGGGTAAAATAACGGCCGGTGCATATGGCTGACAACATTACCACCTTCATGTGCCATTCGTCACAATCTGGGTGCCTTAACCTCCTGGAAACCCTGTGGGTCTCCAAGGCCCATACAGGGATTGCTTTACCTTTCTTACTGAAAATCAGCTGATCGTAAAAATATATGTTAATGCTCCTTTGTATCAAAGAGTAGACCCTATTATCTATTTTGGTTGTAATATAACTTAATTATTTTCCATGGTCATTCATCAACTGATATGCTTTCACCATTAGCCACTGCCAGTAAAAAAAGCTGTGGCCTGTAACTTGTTATAACTTATAACCTATGTTGCCATCTTAATGGCTGTACCACTAGACATTGTAACTTTTATATTGTTTAAATTATTAATTTATTTTATCTTTACTGATAGAAAATACTTAAAGTTCTGTCAATTGACAGTACAAAAAGTTCATGACTTTTTTGCTCCTGCTTAGCGATCATTTATATTCATGGAGGAAGTTATTTAAAAACACCGCCGAGTGTATACAGAACATTTTCATGCATATCACATAATAATTAATTTATGTTGTAAGGGAGGGGGCTATGTTTTTAAAATTGAGGTATGTTACGGAAAAATCTTGGGATAGCATACCGCCTCAGGATTTTTCCCACTTCTTTCACTGGGCATAACTGTAGATTCAACAAGGCAGTAGGTAACATTTAAGTAAATATATAACCTATTTTCAGTTTTGTGATTACGTTTATGGTTAATGAAATAATTTGGTTGAAATGTTTTGCAGAATGGCAACAGCACACTGCCAGATACTTCTTCCAAGCAGTAATGATGTCTATCATGTGTATTATTACACACTGCAGTACAAAGACACTCTTCTTTGATGATGCTTTATAAAACAGATTATGTGGTTTACATAGTAATATAAATTATATTTAATTTGCAAGAAAAGTGCCAACTTTAGTGAAAACTGCAAAGGAAAAGTTTATTCCATATGCTTTCCTCTGCTGATGTGCAAACAAATGTTAAAACAGTACGGATAATACTTCTCCAGTAAAGCACAGTTAAAGTAACTTTTTTTTTCTGAGAAAAAATAAATTTAGTCACTTGGAACAAAAGTGGTAATGACGACGATATCCTTTTTTGGATAGTGATTGATATACCGGTAGTTTTTTTATAATGCTTACCTAGGCCACAAGATTTTAATTTTTTTGCATGCTTTAGATATATGCTTCACAAGCATTGATATATCTGAATATATAGATGTCACTTTTTCGAAGTTCCGCACATCCAGCTTTCCAACTTTGTACAAAAGCAGTCCCTCAAGATAGTACAAAGCTGTGACAAGGTTAGTAAAATTTTCTTCAGGTAGCATTAAGCTTGGAAAGTAAATTTGAGGTTCCCACACAGTAGCTGCCTCCCACTGTTGATTACGCATACACCTTTATAAAAAAAAGAATGCACAATGCTTTAACCTTTTCAGAACTGAATTTACATATTAATATAAGTAATCACCAGTAATAGAGTAGTAATTATATATAATAAGTAATATAATCACTGAACTGTAAGGTTCATATCAATACGAAACATTTCAGTGGAATAGCTGGTTTCCATCAATGACAGCCATAACACGAGAATAAAAGTTCCCACATTTTAACATAAATTATTACTCTATTCATTTAATAAATTAGAGAAAATTAGAGTATGGTGCATGATCTCTCGTTCTAGGATTATTGGGCCAATTTTTTTAAAAACAACAGTTGATTCCAATGTTTACTGTAATGATATTTTATTTCCTTTCAGTGAGCAGTGAAATGAAACTGAGGTGTTCTCTGGATTTTTCCAACAAGAAGTGTTCTTGCCATGCAACCTACCACATAAATTTTATTAGGGAATGCTAGTGATGGAGGGGAGTGGAAATATCCCGGAAGTCAAAGGGTTAGGCCTAATACAATTATTGGTCATTTAATATTTCAAAGATCATTAACTTCTCTTAATTAAAGATAATATACCGTACACATCTTATTAATTTTATGCAAAGCTTGACTAAGAATAATACATTTTATGAATATGGCTAAATTCTAAATTTGTCTCAGAGAAATTATTTTAGTTTAAAGGGTTAAGGAGTTTCTTGGTTAAGACTTCGGATAATTCAATTACTAAATACAAAATAATATAATTACCATAACCACATGCAGATATAGTATCTCTTCACTGCATCAAGGCCCCGATTAGTGAAGAACATACTCTCTCCTTGTTCTTGGAAGTATTGCTCACTGACCTTGTATGGAATATAACTGAAGCCTGTTTCAAGTTGAAAGCCCACACATAGGGAAAAATACCTTTAACAAAGAATTAAACATACAAGTTGTTAAAGTCACTATGTACACTTGAGTGCACGGAATCTTTCTGATATGATGAGCAGTGGTTTAAGTTGCTAAGGAAATTATAAATCAGCTTTGCCATGCCCACTCCCCACCCCTGCTCCTCCTTTTTTTGCAATGGTAGATATGGCTAAGAGTCCATAGATTCATTAAAATAATATAAAGATACTAGAATTAACCTTAATCTTGTTTGATAAGGAAAGTAACTTTGTTTTTGTTGTTCATGTCCTTTGTTCACTTCAAATGACTGTATATATAAAAGTCACTATTTACAAGGCTATTTCATCAACCCTTCACTTAATGTGTGCCTTATTCCCCAATCCTGAATCTGAAACCAACCTGTGTCCATAGGTTAATGTTTGAGTGCCAGACTTTTGACAATAAACCAATACAAGTTGGGCTCATCCAGGGGCTGGTCTGACTATAAAAACTAGGCTGCTAAAAAATCATTTTACAAGCCAGATGAATATCATCACCATAATCTGGATAATTGTATTATTATAATTAATCTTTATTGTCTTACCCAACAATTATTCTACAGAGAGATTATTTTTGCAATGTGCCAAGAACGCACACTCCACACGGGGCCTGGAAGCAAGTCATCAACCAGTAAAGGCTCATGTACATAACCCCTCAATTCAATTCTGAATTAGGCCTACGTTTAGAATAATCACCTTCCGTACCTTTATCATAGAAGATGTTGAAAATGATCTCTGTCTACCACCACACATTTATGACATCTTTTAAGAAAGTTTGCATTCACATGTATTAAGTCTTCTTGTGAAATTGCTGCAATTTCTGTTCTTATGTTCTCTTTCAGTTCTTCAATTGCACTGAATGAGGGTTATTCTTATTCACTTTATTTTTTAAGTTCCCCAGAAATAAAAATAACATACAGTAAGATCTGGAGATCTTGCTGGTCACAACCACTTACTAATTACCTCTCTTCAAACACTTCTTCAATTAAATTTTCATTTTTCCAACAAGACTTTGCTACAGTGCATATTGCAGATCTCTCATTAAATTTGATTTAATTAATTTTGCATTTTTCTTACAAGACTTCACTACAGCTCATACTGCAGATCTCATTTAGATTTAATTTAATTAAATTTCCATTTTTCCATCAAGACTTCGCTGCAGCGCATACTGTAGATCTCTCGTTAGATTTAATTGAAGAAGTGTTTGAAGATAGGGTAATTAAATTAGTAAGGGGTTATGGCCAGCAAGATCTCCAGATCTTACTGTATGTGATTTTTATTTTTGGGGGAACTTAAAAAATAAAGTGTACAAGAATAACCTCATACAGTGTAATTGAAGAACTGAAAGAGAACATATGAAAAGAAATTGCAGCAATTTCACAAGAAGAATTAATGCATGTGAATGTAAACTTTCTTAAAAGATGTCAGAAATGTGTGACAATAGATGGATATAATTTTCAACATCTTCTATGACAAAGGTAGGTGATTATTCTAACTGTAGGCCTAATACAGAAATCTGTGCACTTGAATTGAAGAGTTATGTACATCAGTCTTTACTGGTCGACAACTTGCTTCCAACCGCCGGATGAACTGTGCATTCTCGGCACATTGCAAAAATGTCTCTGTATAACTTAAAGGCTTAATAGGATTGTATTGTACCATACTGTATTGTTTGTGTTGTATTTTATTGTACTTTGTATGGTTCAATACTGGCAAACCGTCTCAGCTCAGTGCTATTAATTAACCATATATAATACCGGTACATTAAAATATCCCTTGATAGTCCCATATGTTAATTTGAAGGAAGGTCTTCAAATTAAACTATTAAATCTAATGAATGTGATAAAATCTTAGTGCTGTGTCAGATATATCAAGTCTTTTCGGAATACGATATAAAAATAGACTATGATTTGGCAAATTATGTCCTGATTTTTCACTCCTGAATTATGGCAACCCTAGTGCTCTTATCTTTTAAAGGAATAAATCAAGTTGATCATTATGTAAAACTGTTCAACACTGAAATATCATTTGGAAAAGTTTCTGAGAATAGTCTACAGTATTTGATTATTATTAATATCCAGCATGGAATTTTAAATCATGCAGATTAATATTTTAGTTTAACCTAGAATGATAAATTAAGTTATTTTCTAAACTTAATTTTGAATTAAATATATAATTTCTTGTTCTTCAGTGGAATTTAAGTCTTTTCCACAATACTAAATTTGTATATGTAATTTACATGTAGTTGAAGAATAACATGGTATAATGGCTTGCCAACCTATCAATCCTGTCACAATAGTGCTTGCTGCTGAAAAATTGATGAAGCATAATGTCTGCAGTGCTCAGATTTTTCAATTTAATAAAAACATAAGCACATTTTGGCTTTAAGTTGTGTTTCACATTTTGTTAAAAGAATCTTATTTGTGAAATAGTCTTATTAAATAAGTACCAATAGACCTACACTCATGGTTTCATCTTTTTTTACATTATCAGTATGGTGAAATTGCAACATTAAAGGTACTCAAAACAGATGTTTCTGATCTACATTCATTTTTAAATTGTTTAATGGAAATTAAGATTCCCATTATCTATCACATGACGACTGACTCTGTCCTATATCCCCAGTGTTGGGGTGAAGGTCCTCCAATTGGAGGCTTCTGATACTTATGTGAATTTTGTTACACTTATTTTATGAGAGAGGGCAGAGGGTAGGGTTGCCACCTTTTGGTAAGGCTAAGGAGGGACACTTATCGAATATATGCATATCGCCGATCTTCATACCTAAATTTGTACATGGAACAATTTATTAATAAGAGATAGATGGTATATTCGTTACAAAGATAAAACTGAATAGGCTATGTAACAGGAACACTAACATTAGAAAAGAAAAGGCTAGCAAAATAATAAAAAATATATAATGCGTCCCTCTTAGGCATAATTCGGGACGCTGAAAATGTCCTTAAAATGCGGGATGTCCTGCCAAATTCGGGACAGGTGGCAACGCTAGCAGAGGGACAGGTGGGAAGCCTCACAACCCCCAGGAAAGTAAGATATTACTTGGGCGTGAAAGGCCGGGAAATTTTTTCCGGAGGCTCTAATTTAGGCTTGGAGTTCTTTAATGTGCTGTAAATCTATGACACGGACCCGTCAGCTAAAAGTCCCTCCCGGAGGACTCCATGCCCAGATTTTTACATCTGGAAAAATCCATCAACCTCGGCCGGGTTTGACCGTGGTCAGGTTATCTATCACATAAAGAATAATAAAAAGTAAAAATATATAAAATATTATTACCAAATTCTTCCTAATTTATCTGTATCTTGATTTGCAAGATAATCCAGTTCAGTAAGAAGAGATACATATTCCGATATCCCTAGACGAAACAATACAATTCTACACAAAAGTGGTAACATCTGGAGCTTCAGGCGAACAGCATGTATAGATGTGCAGATTTTCAAAGTCTTAAATCCCACACTGAGACTACGTGCTATCGCACCACGTAGAATTCTGAAAAAAAGTTCTAAGTTAAAGTAATTTTACAAGACTTACCAAAAGCTTACTTAGCATATCTCACACAGGAATTCTCATGTACAATAAACTGCCACCAGAAATAACAAAATCCAACATCAAAACTTTCAAGGGAAAACTAAAAGATATACTCCTGAATGGCAAGTTCCTTAATATTAAAGATTACTTAGACTCAACGTTTTAACTAAAACAACTCCATTCATAGTCTCGACTAGTCAATGTAAGCAAGCTAATTCCTGTAGTAATTAATAATTTTCATTGTAATCATCTATGTTTTATTCATTTGTTTTTTATTGTAATCATCTGTGTTTTATTCATTTGTATTGTATTGTAATCATCTATATTTTATTAATTTGCATTGTATTGTATTGTATTTTGTTGTCCACTTCAACAGTACTTATTGTATAACTCCATCAAATTGTGTCCCATATCATTTTGTAATGATCCAGAGGATGAAATAAACTAAACTAAACTAAACAAAAGGTGAGGCTTATGCAGTAATTTTCAATTGGTTCTGTTCTTTCTGAATAATCTTATTTCTCTCAATATCTATATTTTTGTTCCCTCAAAGCTAGGTTTATCTCATTCTAATCTTCTGACACACAGCGATGTGTTAAACATGGATGATGAGATAGGGAAGAAGTTGATACTGTGTGAGCCGTCTGTTAAATTATAATGGTGAGAAATATGACAGATTTTCTTCAAATGCTTCATTTAAGCTTGAGTTTTTTTTTTTTTTTTTTTTTTTTTAATGGTTTGGATATCTCACACTTAAGGCAATGGCTTAACAGCTTTCCTGAGTAGCAATATTAAAATTTCTTGGACTCTCAAAATCTTATCACCTTTGACTGGATTTGTCCCCACGGTATTTTGAGTTCAGGGACCAGCATATTATCTGTCTTTTATAATTTTATCATAGGTAATCCCATAAGAGATTATGAGTTTATCAATATTTTATCTGATGAAACTCATTTCTCAAGTAGGATTCATTAAGACTATGCCATGAATAAAAAGTAACAGTTTTTGTAAATAATTATTATTTTCTTACTTTGCTTTCAATATTCTGCCCACTGTGAGGTCACGGCATACTAAATGAACACACTAAATCAATGAATTGATTTGGGTTACCAGTGCTACCAATAGTGCGTATCACAAGATGGAGATTGTCGTCATAGATTGCTAACAACAGAATGCAATAAAAGCCCATGAACTGGCTAGCATCGAATTGATAAATTTTGGAATAAATAGTAATAAATAGTAATCGTTTATGTTCAATTTTAAGCAATTCTAATCAATAGCACAAAGGTAGGACAAAAACTGATATTTACTGGGATCCTGATGATTTCAAATTCTGATTGATGTGCAAATATTATTATTCATTGAAGGATTATGAAAACAAATTTATATTGCTAAGCCACTGTGGTCAGAAACTGTGCAGTTAAAACCATACTGATTATCTGATTTCTTGGCACATTGGAAATAGCATTGTCAATACATTACTTCCCCTGGTAGGGTTGGCATTCGTACAATGTAGGTTGTTGCTCTTAAAATATTAAAAAACTATGACGAAAAGTCTGAGTTAAAATTAATATCAAAATTAAAGTCCCCACATAAAATAATTGATGTATGAATTGATTTAGATATATTAAGAATTTTTCTAAAGAATTTAATAAAGTTAGAATGTCACTGTCAAAGGACAAGGGTTGTTAGCTTGTCAAAGGATTTAAAGGATTCTTATTTAGAAAGTGTTTAGCAGATTAGTATTGTACTATTTGTTAGGTATTAAAATTAGACTAAAACTTAGATGTAAAATAACACTGGTGAAGCCATATTTACAGATTTATATTACTGGTGAACAAAGAATTATTATTACTTATTTATTTTGGATATTTTGATAAAGAATTTGTGCCCCCTAATTATCCCATTAAGTTAAGTGTAAAAGTATTAAAATTATTATCATCAGTAACCTATATTAAAAATGAACTTTAAAGTTTTCTAATAAAAAAAATTAAAAAAAGGAAATTTTTGGACCAACTTTTGTCAAAGGATTAAAGCCTTAAGGGAACACCGAAGTGTTGAGAGTGATTTTCTAAACTATTTGGATTATAAACTTGAAATTTTGTACACTTAATTTAAACATAAACAGATGTTCAAGTTTCAAATTTCATGTTGATATCTCAATTTGTCTTTGAGATATAATTAATTTAATTGATTTTTTTTAATCAAAATTGAAATCTATCTCCTCCGACAGATATTAAAAAATGGATCTGAAATTTTTATGTGAGATTCTATGATACTTGCTTAACAGATTCAATGATTTAGATTTTTGATATTATTTATATTTTTTGTTTAAAAAAATATTTTACCCAGAGAAATGAAAAGTTGATAAAAAATTGATATATTTTTATGTAAAATATTTTTTTAAACAAAAAATGTAAATAATATCAAAAATCTAAATCATTGAATCTGTTAAGCAAGCATCATAGAATCTCACATAAAAAATTCAGTTCCATTTTTTAATATCTGTTGGAGGAGATAGATTTTGAATGTGGCAAATTAACATGAAAATTGAAACTGAGAAAACAAGTGATTCAATTCTACACGCACTCAAAGTAAAAAATAATGCATCTTCTGTACCTATAAATAAACCTTTATAATTACAAACTTTATAATTACACTGAACTATCACGAAATATGATTGGAGCCCTACACAACACTAATATTATAAATTTTATACCTAAATACACTATAATAAATACGACTAGGTAACAAAGGATAGTTCGAGGATTACGTCCATTACTTTAAAAATGGCGTCAGAAACGCCTGTTCCATGCGCCCAAATGGCATAAAATTTTGCACAGATATACTTTAGAGTATGCATGATTTTTTTACACTAAAATCCAAAAATCGCATTTTTTGACCAAAATAGCAAAATCAACACTTCTGTCTTCCCGAACTTTAAAGTTTTCTAATAAAAAAAATTAAAAAAAGGAAATTTTTGGACCAACTTTTGTCAAAGGATTAAAGCCTTAAGGAATTAATATTGTTGTCTTAAACATTTTCATTGCATAAAAGGTAAAGTCATCCCTATACAGGCCATGGAGGCCCAGAGGGTTCCAGGAGGTTGAGGCTCCCAGATTTTGGACATTCGGCACATGAAGGTGGTAAGGTTGTCAGCCTTACGCACCGGCCGCCTTCACCCCCAGGATTGCTCCTGGTACTCATTTCTGTTAGAGGCTGAGTCGACCCCAGGGCCATAGTGCCACCAGAAGGATTAGGCCAATTGAAAAATCTCCACGACCTCATCGGGAATCGAACCCGCGACCTTCCGGTTTGTAGCGCAGCGTTTTCATTGCATACCATTATGAAAATTAAATTTTTTACAGTGTATTGTTTTGTAGCATGATAAAGTCAAGACATGTGCATTTTTTACATGCACTGGAACTCTTATGGAATTAATAATAGTAATTAATACCAGTAGTATGGTAATGTTAAACCTTAATAAATTAGTGTTTAGATGTATCCTTGATGGATTGTAGTTGTGCTGGCATGGTTGCTAGGGTTCTAAGAGGAATAATTGGAAAGCCAAGTGGTCTTGGCATCAGCATACCAAGCTACCCAAGTTTGATTACCGCCTTGTACAAATTTTCCTGTACAGAATTTTAAAATACAGGGTGCGGCAAAACATCCTCCCTATTTTAAAGCTCAAATAAAAAACAGATGGATCAAAATAAAGAAACTGTATTAACATGAATGATTCTACACAGTGGGAAGTTTCATGTTTTGAACAATGTATCACTCAAGTGGTGTCCTTCACTATCAATGCATTATTAAATGCGACTTCGGAAATTCTCCATCGTTCTAACCAACATTCTTGAGGAACAAGACCAATCTCTTCCTGTATTGCATTTCTTAGAGCTGGCAAAGTCCTCGGCCTATGTTTAAACACCTAAGCCTTAAGACATCCTCATAGAAAATAATCGCAGGGTGTAAGGTCTGGTGATCGTGCGTTATCTTCCACCTCCCTTTTTAATCATGTTACCACTTGCTCTAAAGTTTGACACCCATAAGCTAATGTTTTTTCGATCTGGAACTGCACCACGAGGGGGAATTTGGAAGCGAATCCGGAAAGCACGCTGGGCAGCGACAATGGAATACCCGTCACCAGAAATGATTCCACAGCGTAATCACGTTCTTCTCCCGTCCACGGCATGATTGGATACTGTACTGAATGTCAATTCCACGATTTCAATATCCTATTCAATTTTTGTTTACTGTTTATCACTTGCTTTTTTTTGTCGTTATGGCAACACAAGTTGACTGCTACTCCCATCTCGTGCAAATGTTGCGGCGTGGATATAGTGCCTAATGATATGGTGAAGCTTGATGGAGACATGATTAAGGTCTATTTAAACTTAGCAGTGAGGTGAACTAATGTAATATACTGAAAATCCTAAATTCCCACTGTCTAGATACCATTAATATTAATACAGTTTCTTTATTTTGATCTATCTGTTTTTTATTTGAAATTTAAAATAGGGAGGATGTTTTGCCGCACCCTGCACTACTGTTTACCTGGAAGTAAAAATAGAAAAGTATAGTCGTGCAATTGCCTGTAACTCTTCAGCACCAATAGGTCCAGTTATCCGAATTTGACACATTTTTATTGCATGGTTTTCTATTTTCCAGCTGGTATTCAAGTCTGCATAGTGCTGAGCTGTTTCCATTAAGTTTGCGTAGGCAACGCACTGGCTGAAAAAATCATGGTTTGACTGAAGTGATTTATTCAATCCCCATATTGCAGCTAATTCTGCTAATCTCCAATGTCCAGTTACCTGAAAAGAAGATAAAGATTTAAAACATATAGTTTACTTGTAAATTAAACAAGTAAGAGGAGACTAATACAAATTAATGCATAACATTGAAATAAATTATAGAACAGTGTAATACAATACTATAATGAAGCAGTTCCTTTTTACCAATTATTCAAGATATATAGGGCCTACCCTTTATTAGTGCATGCTTACTAAAGTGGTTGCTTATTGGACTGCTAACATGCCATAAAGTAGTACTTTTATGGTCTAATGGCATAACTTTCACAACGTCTTTTCTCCTAGAAGTTAGTACATCAGATGGTAGATTTCACTATTCCCCCTGTATACTTGCCTTATAAAGAACAACTTCTCTCAGCTAGTTCCAACTGTGCCTACTAGATGTCTGTACAGTGTCTTCCAGAGTAAGTTCAATTTTATATAAGGGGTTTATTGTTCATAAACTTGTCATTTCGAAATATTTCAGAAATAAATTTGATAATAATAACTTTTATATTTTTATGATTGGGGTGGGCATGAACGAGTGAAGAGTCTAACCATTAGAACAAGGCGACCAGTTGAGGAAAACGATCTCAGATATTCCTCATACAGACTACTAGCTACACGTTGTAACATGGTATTATAAGGTTTCTTCCGTCGCTGTGGGTGAGTCGGTAGCGCTCCTGCCTTCCACTCCGGCGGCCCGGGTTCGATTCCCGGCCGGGTCGGGGATTTTTCAGTAGTGAAAAATCCCTTTCCCGGGTTCAGGACTGGGTGTTTGTCAGTAGGTTAAGTCTTAGGTTAAGATGATGCACATTGTGCGCGATTCCTTAAATTAGAAGGTTTCTTCCCGAAGAAAAAAAAAATGACGTGTGATTTTGTATTTTAAGTAACTACAGTTTAGTTTATTTAATCAAAATTTTGTTAACATTTTATTTGAGGTATTTTTATGAAAAAGAAACACATCCATAGCAACCCCATTTATTTAAAAGCACTATTGGTACCAGTGTGTTATTTAATTCCTTTCCTTATGTAGGACTAGCTTAAAAGGCCCGGCGTCGCCCGGTTGTAATTGGAAATTATCTTATGAAGGACTTTCGATTTTTAAATTATAGGTCATTATATAGGTATTTACAATTTGAAATAGGAAGAATGATTTATCACACTCAAACTATTCCCTCAGAAAACTCTTGGTATAGCTTTTTATGGCTCATAGAGGATGCAGAATTTTGCATCCCATCGCTTGTACACAGCAAGCCTGGTAGGGGTTCAAATAAGAAGAAACATAAATTCCAATAACATAAAATTGTATTGTCTTTGCGGAATATTTTATTTCTCAATCTCATGTTACCATAAAACCGTTTTGGGGATGAAATTTAACAGAAATGTAATATCACTTTCATACTGTTGTCAAGTGAACTGTGATTTGGATTTGATAATTCTGTGTAAAAAGGGATTATGTATTCTCAAAAACATTTAATTTTTGGCATTCAAAATCAAAATTTTTCAAAATCCTTTCTTAGTGAACACCTACATTATGAAACGAAGGTACTGTCAAAATTCCAAGTCTCTACCTGTTATAGTTTAGGCTCTATATTGATTCTCTGTCAGTCAGTCAGTCAGGACAAAGCCTTTTATATATATAGAATATTGAAAATGAGTGAAAAACTGAATTCAGTAGTAATAAAATTAGAGAGCTTTTACTAAAAACTATTGTATGGACCACATAAGAAAAAACTTTAGCTGACTATGTCTCGTCTGAAATATGTAACTCAGCTTTGCTTTGTGTACTTGTTACATCAATAACTATAATGATCTCAATTGAACATATGTCACATAATCCTTTGTTTTCTCGTTAGGACTGTTCAACACATTGGTACACTCATAATACATCAACACACAAAACTCATTACAAATGCTCGAAATGTCCTCCTCTTGCTTCTAGACATGCATGCACTCGTCGAATCATAGACTGTCACACCCTTTCAAATACTCCGGGATGGTGTCGAATGGTTTCGCAGGCTTCCATGACACTTTGATGAAAAGTTTCTTCATATGAGATGTGACAGTCCATGATTCGACAAGTGCATGCATGTCTAGAAGCAAGAGGAGGACATTTCTAGCATTTGTTATGAGTTTTGTATGTTGACCTGTTATGAGTGTACCAATGTGTTGAACAGTTCCTAATGAGAAAACAAAGGATTATGGGACCTATGTTCATATGAACTTTGTTCCTTCTTTTGGTGTAAGGAACCAATGGCCGAAGTTTGTAAAATTATTTTTGAAACACTCTGTTTAGGAATATAGATAAATAGATACGTGACAAGATTTTTAAAAACTTATGATAAATGGTATAGATTTTCATTTCAAAAGTCTATTGAATACCAAAAAAGTGATATTATTGGTACCGGTATGTATTTGTATCATACTAGCAGGTGCCCGCGGCTTTGCCCACGATAATTAATTGAAAAATTAAAAATTAAGAGTATAATAATTATTAAAGCATTATATTTATTAACACTTGAAGGCAAATCATTCATAAACTAAACCATTAATATTTAATTAAACAGCTAAAATTCCGGCTTTAGAGTACATTCCACGATTAGAAAGCGCCACCTGGGAAAATGATCTCAGATTCGATTATGCAGTTTCAAAGCTCCCTGTGAACACATAATACGTATTGTTTCTCAACTGTTTGTTGACAGATGAATATGATGAGAATTTTATTTGATAAATTCAGTGTAATTTTCAGAAATTATATAATTTTTCAAGGGAATGAGTTGTTTGTTTGGATTTTTATTGCCCCCGATACTTCCAGGGTTAAACTATCAATATATTATAGCTGGTGCCCGCGGCTTCATCCGCCATTATTAATTGACTCCAGGATTTTTAAGAAATTTACACTGGTAGTTTATTAAAAATGTTTGTGGTTCAGAGCTATGAAAATTGTAAGTAAAAATAAAATTAGAATATTTGTTCTTTGTGTTCATTTCACTTAGGGGCCTTATATAATAAAGAAACGGTTTTCCTAATTTTGTACTCTTTGTGATAGTTTAGACAGCAAGAGACGAACATCGCCGTGTATACCCGATGTCTCACGAAGTGAGTGAGCACGCTATTTAGGGCCGTTGAATTGTATAAGAGTAGTTATTTTCATTATAATAACACATTTTCTGGGAGCAGTGTCTCCTTATTACTTGAAACTGCTCATATTGAAAAATGTATAACCTGTACCCACTCCTCTACTAGTGCACCTGCCAGAAGGTTAATATTAAGATTATTCCATTTGAAGATTTGGGTGAGGTGGTTTATTATAATAATTAATTTATATCTAAGTTGTTTAAATATCTATTTGTACAATAAAACACCATTTCTTCTGCATATATTATCAAATTGTTATTTTTCAAGAATCAATTAATACTATTATTTTATTTTTTTAATATATTTTTTTAAACAAGGGGTCAAGTACTGAATCCTGTGGTAACCTATATTTAAATTGGTTCAGCATTGACTTATAAATACCATCTTTTACTTTAATTTCAACATATTGCTATTATAAATATAAGTCTCAATCTTCTTCATCATTCTCCTCCTTATACCATAATTTTGATTAGATTATCTAAATTAACACAAATTCTTTACTCACATCCACAAAAATATTTATTACAAGATAGATATATCATGGGTTTACAAGCAAAATCCACTAAGTCTTATGGAAATGCTGTTGACTTAGTGGATTTTGCTTGTAAGCCCACGATATAAGCATTCATGAACCACAGATTATTGTCTCTGCTGGACATTACATGAGAATATTATAGGAGAAAAATTCCTCCGACACTGTGACTTGAACCCAGGACCTTTGGCTATTCGCGCCAATGCTCTACCAACTGAGCTAAGCCGGAGTTCAATTCAAAGTGCCAGATGGAACCTCTCTCCTATGACTGATTGCCCTAATGGTCTACCTCACAGACAGACAAGTTATGTCATATGCAGTACTGTGAGGCACACTAAGTAGTGATTTTTGTGATGTGAGGTAGACCATTAGGGCAATCAGTCATAGGAGAGAGGTTCCATCTGGCGCTGTGAATTGAACTCTGGCTTAGTTCAGCTGGTAGAGCATTGGCACGAATAGCCAAAGGTCCTGGGTTCAAGTCCCAGTGTTGGAGGAATTTTTCTCCTATAATATTCTTATTTATTACAATATATTTTACTAGCAGGTGCCTGGGGCTTCGCCCATAATTATTTACTCTACTGCTAGATGTTCATTTAAATAATTTATTTAACAGAAAAATAATTCAACATCCAAATCATTCAATGTTTTCACATTTAGGCATGCTTTCATGATCCCCTTCTGTCCAGCTATGTAAAAAATCAGATCTCTACGTTTCATAAAGTTGTAAACAAATTGATCATGTAGAGCTCTTTTTTTCCTGGTTGCTATGGCAACTGTGCAAGGCTACCTTCACAGTGTCTATACGGAGACACCTGTTCAAATGTTATATTAGGTATTATGTAAGGCAGTGAGATTATTACAGAGCCTACCAAATCAATAACAGATGTTTCAGTTGACTTCCCTGTCCTATTACCATGCTGCTCATTGTTCCTTACGTTTGCTTAAACACATTAACAAATAACATTCATCATCATCATCATCATCATCATCATTATTGTTATTATAGCCTATTATTATTATTATTATTGTTATTATTATTATTATTATTATTATTATTATTATTATTATTGTTGTTGTTGTTATTGATGTATTAAATTTTTGTTAGTACATAGACTGAGCAATATATATCTGTATTGAGTGCATTTTCTTTCTTTGTTATTGATGAATATAGCCTATATAATTATTGCTAAATTTTCCTACTGTTTTATTTCTTATGAATTTTTTTTTACATACCTTAAATAGTGTAAACATAATTGAAAGACATTCTGCTGCTTGATCAGCAATCTGAGCATAGTAACTTTTAGCTCTACCAATTTTCCATTGCGGTAAGATGTCTAATGTTAACTTGAGATTCCATCTTTGAAATATGGTTTTAAACTTTGCTGAAAGTTGGGAGTGGGGAAAACTGTATCCAAAACTCTCCATGGCTGCGTACAGCTCACTGGCTGCATCTGGAAACCTCCCAGACTCAAGTCTTGAGTATCCACAAAGTGTGTGAATTCTCCCAGTTATGTAAGGTACTCTCCAAGAAGACAGTATATCTTCAGATAGTTTTCCAGCCTGGTCAAATAAAACATAAGAGTAAAGTACTTGAGTTGTTCACAAACATGCAGTATTTGATAATTTAACACATAGGCTAATTAATCTAGCATTAACAAAAGAAGCATATGATCAAAGATATTTTAATTCAGAAAGTTGCAGAAATTAATTGATTCAATAAGGTAGGCCTACTAATAGACAAGAAAATTAAAAAATTCAAGATAAAAAATTGATAAAAAGGCAACAACTCTCTCATCGGAGAAAGAGAAAACAAAATTTTAAAAATTCACATACTGGTGGGCCATACAAAAATTTCAGAAAACCTTTAAAGAAATCATATAACATTAGCTTTGTATAACAAACATGACATGGATAAAATACCTAACGAGAAAAAGCCAGGAATATACCAGCTAATTGCACAGAATGTAATAAAACATACATAACTTAGGTAAAATAAAAAGAAATTTGAATATAAGATTGAAAGAATATAATTATGAGAAACTTGAAATTTTGTTGACCGCCGGCATAGTCTTGTGGTTAGCGTCGCTGACTACGGATCCGTCAGCCCGGGATCGATCCCCGGTACCTCCTCGGATTTTTCTGAGGTAGGGAGGTCTAGTAGGGGTGCACTCAGCCTCGTGATTCAAATTGAGGAGCTACTTGATAGAGAAGTAGCGGCTCCGGTCATGGAAACCACCATTAACGGCCATGGGTGTCGGCATGCTGACCACATGCCCCCCATTCCTGCCATCTGCCTATAGGTAGATGACGCAGCGGTCGGGTGGTAGGCCTTGTCCCTTCGGGGATGTTGTGCCACGGAATTTGAAATTTAGTCAACTAGAGTAATTGGCAGTTGCTTCTCACTGTTGGAACAGTAATCATGAAATTTATAAGGAGGCCAAATTAAGTCTATAAAAGTAAAGTGTTCCCTATACAGGCCATGGAGGCCCAGAGGATTCTGGGAGGTTGAGAATTTTAGACATTCGGCACGTGGAGGTAGTAAGGTTGTCAGCCTTACGTACTGGCTGCCTTATTAAAGTCTATAAACCAGCAACAAAATTTAGAAGTATGGGAAAAGATTTACATACAAAAATTTGAAAATAGATTAATGAATTTCGAAATCCCTCAAAAGGAAAATTTAACTATGAAGTACAACAAACCTACACCAGACGGCACAGAAGTCTCCAAACATTGATATTTGTTTACTTAGCAACTGAAGAGGTGGATAATTTCCATGAAAGTTGTTTTGCAATTAAAAAGAATTGTAAGTAAATATTTAGTGAAATTTGCAGTGTTATTACAGTAATTTATTCAAATAATAGGCCTATGCTTGAATTATTTTACACGGAGTCTACATAAAGATTTCATGGCTCTAAATGAAATGAATAGAGAATCTTCCTAAAATTATGCTGACTAACTTTTCTAATAGCGGGACTCTATTGGGAAGCAAGAGGACTAATGGTGTAAACCAAGCTCCAACCATTTGAAAACAACAACAACAACTTTTCTAATAGTTTAATTTAAATCGAAATTCACTAGAAGTTTTATTAAAATGTTAGTACACTTCAGTGTTTCCTTCTTCCTGCATTGTTGACCACAAACACAAAGGGGACGACTGATCAAATAAGCAAGAAGAATGGAACAGTGAAAGTGCTAGCGTTTTGACAAACTACCCACATATTCCTTCACATAATGCTTATCAAATTAGACCTTTGTTCTTCCATAAGCCCTACTTAATGAATCGATCTGGAGCTTAACTCAGAAATCTATTACAAAAATAACTTATTTTCTTCATATCATAATTGCAATTACGGTATCACTGATTAAATGAAAGCATACTGGCACTTTCTTACACCAGTTTATCTGTTTTGATTTATTTTTATACTGGTGAGGGGACTGTTAATATAAAAAGAAAAATATGAATATGTGGCGTCATCTTGTAGACTGTGTGTGAACTATAATTTTATGTTGGCCACACTGTAGCCTTCTTCTTCACATTTGTCCTTGTGCTAGCAGAGGAGTCGGACATGTTTTGTTGTACTCTTGAGAGCGTCATGCTGCTACATGAAGCTTTCTGTAGTCAAGTGTTATGTTAATATGCTACATAAAGTTAATTAAATATCTTCAACTGGTTCTGCTTTCAATAGGGACAAATAAGGGCTATACTTATACTTATAGCTCTACCTTTGCTGACACCTGTGCAAACAGACCATGAAAATACTGACTTTAGTGAAGTAACTTACTGATATGATGGATGTGGCTTCTTCCAGTAGTACCATTGCATAAGGATAATTGCTTGATGCAATTGTAAGAGCTGCAAATTCTAGCACAGTATCCATCACTTTGTCATATATCCCTGGAAATAGAGATTGATATTTGTAGTGTTTTCCTGATTTGCATGCTAAATATGCATGGATTCCAAAATAGCATCCACTTTCTGATGCTTAGGCCTATATGCTTTAACATTTAAATTTTCAACATTATCAGATTTACAGAAATAAATAGCATTTTAACCCCTCAAGCCGGACTTTTAAAAGCTGGAGAGCTGACCGTGGGATTACCCTCAGCTGGTATGCAACATGCAGTCTATAACATAAATTTTCCCTTGTAACTTGTAATTAGTGCTGTATAAATGTATAAGTTTTCAATTGTGTAGTCAGTTTTGGAAGCAGGTATCAATATAAAATCATACTTGACAGTCAAGACAAATATGCATCCTGCCTACTTTCATTCTTATACGAGTATGTGTTTTGTGTTTCTAATTTTTTCCCCATAGGTGGTATTGTTTCTGTGAAATGTCTCTCTGTGACGGGTTAGAAGTTGCTCATGAGTTTATAGGTAAAATCTGGACTTCTCATTATATTAAACTAAACTCTGTTTGTATATTAAAATTATGTAAATTATGAAAATTATGTAATTCATGCAACTTATGAATAAACAATGTGTTAATAAATATAATATTTTAATTATTTTTCTGTTAAATAAATTATTTAAATAAAACATCTAGGAGTGAAGTAAATAATCATAGGCAAAGCCACAGGCATCTGCTAGTATAACATATTTAAGACAGGATAAAATAAACAATAAGGGACTGGATTTTAATTGTATCCTTTCCTAAACAATGATAAAAATATAGCAATGTTATTCTGATGTTATACTCTGTATTAACAAACCCTTTCTCAAATATGTACCAGTAATCATTTAGTATCTCTTCCTATTCCAACAAATTCATCTTGTATTTTTTTAAGTAGCTTATTTCTTTCTCAAAGGGTCTCACTCTTCGTATTCAATTTATATTCCCCATAACATATATTGCAGTAGATAGTTTACCTGCTCCTCGATAGTGCTCCAATACGAAAGTGTACATTGTTGTAAGTATCACAGGACATTCACAATTGCTGAAGTCTAATGAGGAGAACGTCTGAGTCAGAGAAGCACTTGAAACTTCATGCCTAAAACAAGGAAGTGGAATCAGCCGACATTTAACTTGATGAAATGAATCAGCAGTAATAAATTCAGAACTGAATTCCCCCAGTGACAAACGTGATTCCTCTCCAAAAACTGTCAGTGTCGTGGAATCACTGCTTAGCTTTCTCAACATCATTTCTTCTGTGGATGGCCTCTTTACATCTTGTTCTTCGTTATCTTCAACATCTTGAACATCTTGAACACCTTCAGCATCCACAACCATCCTCTTATCTCTGATCTTATATTGTCTTCTTTCCTGTAATATAACACAAAAATACATCACCACTAGCAAAATCCGTTCATCATAAGGGTGCTAATAAAGGTTTACATATGGAATATTTATAATAATAAGAGGAAGTGTTTGTCTGTGCGTGATGCCCAGCAAAACCTACTACTTGCAGAGATCTGAAATTTTAAACATAGATGGACTGAAGGATGGTTGAATGCACCTCAAAGCCGGATTTTTCATTTTTACTTTCATTTGTGAGTTATGAGTGAAAAACTGACAGAAAACGTTAATTTTTTGCGCTATAGAAGCATCAGTTTTTCGGTAATATATTTAAGTTGTCAAATCAATTACAGGTAGAGTTGCTTTTTAAATTTTTTTTATTTTTTGTCATAACTTGGAAATAAAAACATTGTGACAGAGGCGGCCGAGATGGTAACGTCTTGGACTCACGTTCAGGAGGTCCCAGGTTCAAAACCCATGGCCAGCCAATTTGACATGAATTTTTTTATGGTTTCCTCAATCGAAAATGCAAATGCCGAATTGGATATTTACATACCGCGAATCATCCTCACCATTTCATCCATTTCATCATATCCATTTAAATTAATATCAGTTGAAATTTACTCCATAAAATACACCAGCAACAGAAGATAAATGACAATCAATAGTTCCATCGCCTACCCTACTGTATAGACACAGATCCCAAACACCTGATATGGCCTCATAGCTAAAAGGAGTATAGATACAGCTGAAATAAAATAAATAAATAAAAAAAGATCACAATTTTTTCAATATATTGCATAGAATTATCAATATTTTTTATTTTATAAGCTCACCATGGTCAATTCATTTGTTTCTAATGTCAAGGCATGAATACATCTGTAATTTTCAACATACACAGAAGAGGGATAATGAATGTAGGCCTAAATGGGCAAACATTGATCAATTTGGATGGAACGCACTATGCAGGGGCTTTCAGGCAAGGGAACTCGAACCTGAGGTCGTTTTTCCCGAGCAGAATGTTCTAATCATGGAATGCACTCCAAAGCTGGATTTTTAGCTGTTTCATTACAATTATTCATTGTTTAATTTATGAATGATTCACATGAAAGTGTTACTAAATGTAATGTTTTAATTATTTTGCTCAATTTTTAATCTTTGAATTAATTATCTTGGGTGAAGCCGCAGGCACCTGCTAGTATAATATAATAGTATGTCTCAAAGACATAATTACATGAGGAAGAGCAAAGGGACTTTTCTCACAATTAATTTCAAAGGATCTCCATGTGTAATGCATATTACTAGGGCCCGGAAGTTAGGCAAAATGCCTTTTCTATTTATGTTGGTTTATTAAAGAGTTAAATAGAGATAAAAATGCCTCTGGGGCGTGGAGGGTATTACAAGGGTCATCCACAAAGTAAGTTCCAATCATTGATAAAGAAAACACAAAACATTAATAAGTAAGAAATATTTATTGCAATATTTACAGAGATTCATTGGCTATTTCTCTACATAGTCGACATCGTTATCGAAGCATTTATCTTAGAGGTGTACCAACAATTGTATACCTGTGTCATAGGACTCTGCTGCCAGTGGTATGCAGAGGAAGGTGATGAGTAAAGCCTGGATTTTCATGCACTATCAAACTTAAAAACATGCATGCATTCATGCACTATCGTTTCTCCAAATATGCACAATGAAGGGCAAGACATACACTATCAAAAATCCGCACTGTACTGGAATATTTTTCAATTTCTCTTGAAACAATATAAGAGTTTTTTTTCAAACTCGTGTGCTCGATGCTTGATTTTAAGGCATTAGGAATGGTTATTTAAATCTAGATTAATGAAAAGGACAATAATTTTTGTCAAAGCAGTCACAATATACAACATCACCGTCTGTTCTTAAAAATTCCTTCCCTTCAATCCATTTACGCACAAGTTCTCTTCTTGGACTCTTCACAGGAGCCATAACAACTCTTAACAATGCCACACATATATATCAAACTGACAAATTCATGCAGTGAACATTCTGTTTAGCAGTTTTCTTTCAATGGAAGGTGGTGGGAGTCGGCGAGTCGGCATTTTCTTTTGTAGCCTGGTGTACTATATTACTGTTTATTTAGGGTAAACAATAGTTTGCACTCTCAAATTGATGCAGGTGGCAGACTTTGTTGCCAAGTCAATCAAATAACAATGGTAATAAAATACAACATTTTTACGTTTCTTTGAAAAGCCGAGATTTTATAGAGACACATTCATAATATGCACAGTTATGCATGGTAACTTGATATTATGCACTAAAACCAGAAAATGAGGGTTTATATGCATTAAAAACGTCTGAACATGCTATATTAAACCAAAAAATCCAAAACATGCATTATGCATGGATTTTGCCATAAAAAGGCCAAAATATGCAAACATGCACAGAAAAAATATGGTTATTTGGAATCCATAAGTCATGTAATGATTAACTACAAAATTTGAGAAGTCTAACCGAAGTATATAAAAACATGCATTTGCATGGAAATCCGGGCTCTAGTGATGAGTTTCTTGACAATGTTATCACTGGGGATGAAACATGGGTGAAAAATCTGAGAAGGGTGATCCAAAACAAGAGTCGTGGAAAGCTGACAAGAGGCATTATGTTTCTGCATGACAATCCACGGCCACACACAGCCAACAACACATGGAATCAGTTGCTTCAGTTTGGATGGGACATCTTCGACCATCCATCCTACAACCCCGACCTCATGCCACGTGACTTCCATCTCTTCTGCCTCATGAAGCAATTTCTGGCAGAAAAAATTTCCACATCAACGGTGAGGTACAGATGGCAGTGATTTCATGTCTCCAGACACTGGAGGCAGAGACCTATGACAATAATGACACGGGCATACAAATGTTGGTGCATCAGTATGATAAATGCCTCAATAATGGTGGCGACTATGTAGAGAAGTGGCCAGTGAATCTTTGTAAATATTGAATAAATATCTTTTGCTTAATTATGTTTTTGTTTTCTTCATTGGGGATCAGAACTTACTTTCTGGATGACCCTCATATATTATGTGTTATTTAATGTTGTTGAAACATAAATAAATCAGTTAAAGTTGAATGGTTCTTTACAATCTGACACTTCCAAACAGGCTCAGACTGACCATATGTAAAACCGGGAGATTTCCCAGTGCACCCTCTGTGCAGAGGTGACCTGGCGCCCCCTCATGATAATAAAATAAAATATTACAAAACCCTTCTCGGTAATTAAGCTTGGTGTCCAATAACCTCAGTTATATTTTTTATCTTTCTTTTACTAAGCTATTTAATGTAATATATACCTTACTTTATATGAACATTTTAAAATGGAGACTATATTGTGGGCAAATAATGCTATTTTTATGTGCATTACATTTCCATTTTGCCTCCAGGATGCCCTCTTCTGTTTACAAGAGTTGTCCGGAAGTTCTCAAGATTCCTCCATCCACTCTCATCATGACATTGGAAGAAAATTTAGCATTGCATTCTCATGCACTGTAAGTGGGATATTCTTGTAACCATTAAGATTCAAGAGTAACACTATTATTGACAAGCTATGTGAGAAGAGCACAGAAAAGGGGCGACTTTTGTAATTTAATTTATGAGGTATTTGTAGGTATCAATAATAATTTGTAATCTATTTTATTAAGTTGTTACAATAGTTACTGGTACTAATTTTGCTGTTCCATTAGTACCTCTGTCGGCCGCGGTGGTCTAGAGGTAGCATGCCCGCCTCTAGATCCGCAGGGCGTGGGATCAAACCCGGCCGCGGTCGATGGATTTTTCAGGACGTAAAAATCCTGGGCACGGAGTCCTTCGGGAGGGACTTTAAGCTGGGGGTCCCGTGTCATAGATTTACGGCATGTAAAAGAACTCCAAGCCTAAATTAGAGCCTCTGGACAAAATTTCTCGGCCAAGAAATACTTAGTTTCCAGAGGGGGGTTGCGAAGCGATGGGCTTACCACCTGTCCCTCTACCCTCTCTCGGAAAAATAAGCATATCAAAATTAGTATAGGTAATGAAACCTCCATTGGAGGCCCCTTCGCCCCACCTGGGGATCATAGGGTACCAGACAGATTAGTACCTCTGCTGTAATAATAAACTATGTGAAATTGAATTTGAGATTAAACCATGCTTATTCATTACTCCATTACTTCATTACTTATTACTTAGTAATGGCACCCTCTGACATCCTCTTTCACTGTCCTCTTGAGGTTATCAGTCTGAGCGTACAGCCAAAATGGACTGAGGCTTGGTTACAACGTGCTTGGGCACTCGCGGAGTTCAAAAAATTTCAGAAGGTTTGGACTGGCACTAGAGTATAATGTAAGAATATAAATATGTAAATAAACACACAGCTAATTTACACAATGAAGATAATGTTTGGAATATACAAAGTAATATGACTGCTGAGTGGTGAAATACCTGCTTGATATCACGTAGAATACGAGTGAAGATTCCACCCCCACAATATTTACATCTTCTTGTCTCTTTTTCAATGTATCTTGCAGCACGAGTATGAAAATCTTTCTTTTGCTTGTCCAACAGCAAAGTATATGTTGTGTCTCTGAAAAGAGGTACTCGAAATCTCATCAAACCACATGAAGCATATTTAGGCAAATCTGCAGCATAGTCTGTAAAAAGGAAATGTTCACTCTATGAAAGACCAAATCGATCTCCCATATGAAGGATGGGTAACCAACTAGTACAAAATATAAATATAAATGAGGTATGTTTCAAACCGTATTAACTCCACTCACGCCGGCGCGGTGGCTCATGCTGTAGCGCGTGAGCCTGGCATGCTAGTGGTCCTGAGTCCAAATCTCGGGGCCGGCAGGTGTGTCATTCATGGTGGACGAAGCCATGGCTTGGGGGTTTTTCTCAGGGTTCTCCCGTTTCCCCCTCTCATTCCACCAACACTCTCCACTTCATCTCAACTTTCCCCCTTTTCATCATCATCCCGTTTCCACTTCCGTTATCGGGCCTACTTTGGCAGTCAGCACCCTTTGTGGGCCTCTCCCGTTTTCCCCGCTGCTTCTGGTCAAGAGGTTGTTGGTGGTGTGTGTCACGGACCTGTTGGGGCTCTGGTTGGAGGGACCAAACGGAGTGGCACACACGTGGTATGGTAATAAGGCTTGTTGGATGTAGGGGAGCTCCATGGGGGCCTGCAGGGGGATCTGCGGGCCAGGGTGGCCTGTGGGCTCGCATCTCATCCCATCCCAGAGGTCGGTACAAAAAGCCTGCGGCTTCGGTGCTTAGGGGCTGTTCCCACCCCGCCTCCCGCCTTAAGAGCGCTGATTCAATTCAATTCAATTCAAGTCCACTCACAGATGAAAATGAGTTTTATATGATTTTGTATAGTTCAGACTTCCGAGTATGCTTTATCATCCTGTTGTTACTGTCTGTTATTGTCTAACTTAATTAAATCCCATTCAAAATAATGCACAAAACATCAGTCTTACATCAATCTAAAAACACTAATCTTACATCAATTAATTTACATTTAAACAGTTTTTCTTCCCTCCTGAAAAACTGATAAAAGTGGACTTAATATGGTTTGAAACCTACCTCCTCAAATAGAAAACAAAAAAACCATGTAAATGCTTCAGATAGAGACTCCTCCACTGAGTAAAAGTTATGTATTAAAAAATACTTTCTTGAGTTCTCTCTTGATCAATGTAAGAATAAGAATAAGAATAAGCCCGTGTCATCCCTTTATGGGCAAGGGCCTCCTGCTGTGATGCAGGGTGAGCTCACTTTTGAACCTGCCAGGGGAGCTACTCCTGATTCATTATTTATTCATTAATTTCTTCAAAGCACATGATTCAGTTCATAAAGAAGGACTTTGGAACATCCAGTAGAATTTGACTTTCCTAGTAAACTCATTAAAATTTGAAGATTGTGTATGGATGTCAATACAAGTAGAATTTTACTGAAAGGAAACAGATCTGACTGCTTCCAAAACAGAACTGGGCTAAGATGAGGTGATACTTTCTCTCCTATTCCATTTAAGAAAGTATCATAAGGTGCTTACATAAGTTGATAATGACCAGGATAAATAATCTTAAAACAGTGTACTTTGCCTATGTTCACTCCTTACTTAGTTATCGTGTAGCCTTCTGGGGTAACTCAACTTCAAGCATAAAGTGTTTCAGAACACAGATAAGGATTATCAGAACAATGGAAGGGATATTTCTAAGAACGTCATGCAGACTCTTGTTTAAACAAATGAGGACTCTACCACTCCTTTGCATTTATATATTTGAAACCATAATGTTGCTAAAGAGAACACTGAATGAAAATAACTCGTTACTAAAAATGAATCCCTCCACAATTACGATACCAGACAAAAATCACATTTGCACATCCCTCAAGTAAACACTAGTCTTTGTAAAAAACGTACCCTAAACTCAGGAATTAAATTATACAGGGCGTTAATGAATAACACCGAAATATTTTACCTGTGTATAGAGGGGACATAGACAAGCAACTTTTATTAGGACATTTTTGCTCTATGACGTAAAATGTGTATGCTACAGGGAATTAAAATCCTTAAAATTTGGTGCTCATAAGTCAATAATTGAGCGAAATAGGGTTAAAATTTTCATTAAATTGACTTCATGCCTTCTTAGCGATCAATAAAAACCTGATTCTTAATAATTCATCAACAGCTATAACATAATTTAGAATTTTCGTAATCTGCAAAATTTACTGACTAATCACATGATTGCCCGCCACATCATTCTGTTTTTATTCCCAATTCCAGACCTAACAAAAATGTTTCGTTTGTCTTTTTTTCCTCAGAGTTGCAAGATATCGATTGTCATTTTTTACAATTTTCCCGACCACTACACAATATTCACTGTTCCTTTGTTTCCCATCATTTCAAGTATTACAAGTCAGTGGCGTGCATATCCTTGGGAGATTTTATGTTATAACAGGAAGAATTGAATCCATAGAGCAAAAATCTCCTAATAAAAGTTGCTTGTCTATGTCCCCTCTATACACAGGTAAAATATTTCGGTGTTATTCATTAACACCCTGTATAATAACCTCCCCACGACCATTAAATCCATTCAAAATTATAACAAATTTAAAGCATCTCTCAAGGCATATTTAGTGGATCACTGCTTTTACTCAACAGAAGAATTTATGCAATCAAATACTCTCATATCTTAAGGCTAGTTTATATGATGACACTACGTTTCACATCCACTTTCATGAAACTAATTACACCTATTTTCTTCAGACATAATTCCAGTGCAACCGCACGTTTCACCGCAATTCTGAAGATCAAGTTGTTAATTCCCATATAAACGTTTGAAACACGTATGAATCCAGGCATTTCACAGTTTCCTCACTACCCACTTAATTTAAACAAAAATGCAAACAAGCTAAATAAGCATATAATCTCAAAATTACTATTACAGTTTCATGAAAAGTAGGAATCAGCCGAAACTGTGTAGTGTCGTAACTCATTGCCACCAGTACATCTCGCGCTTGCGCATTCAAGTATGAAAAAGTTGCGAAACTTAGTTACGAAACCTGATTTTCGTCATGTAAACTAGCCTTTAATTCTTTATTTTCCATCATCACAATTACACAATTTTATGATTTCTTTACTTAATTTTAAAATAGTAATGTTGTGCTAGTGTTATAATGTTTTAAATTTTAGTAATGTTTGTGCTAGTGTTATAATGTTTGTATTAATGATTTCACATGTCCCATATCTATTGCACTTTGTACTATATGATGTTAGTGGATCAATAAAGTGAATATGAATATGAATATGAATATGAATATGAATATACTCATAGGGAGAAATGAGGTTAAAATAAGGAAGTGGAAGGAAAGGAAATAGACATTAAATCCATGTCTGGGATATTAATACAAGTAAGAATCAGCTTGAAAAATTTTATGTCATAACCGGGATTTGAACA
This sequence comes from Ectobius pallidus, assembly GCA_964059195.1. Lineage (NCBI taxonomy): Eukaryota > Metazoa > Arthropoda > Insecta > Blattodea > Ectobiidae > Ectobius > Ectobius pallidus. Next base: position 128,501,949 of record CAXKWD010000005.1, read on the forward strand.
CGGATCTTCGGCTTAACGCGCCGATGCTCTACCATTGAGCTACCATGACAACATGCCAGTCTGACATCAAATTCCTCAACTGATCCAGAAGACAAGGCAAACCACGGGAGGTTTCTCTCCATCGAGAACACACATCCAAATGGCGTCCTACCCTTGTAGGTACTTTGAAGCCTAGTTATTATTTATATACTATTAATTAAGTGGAAGGAAAGGAAATAGACATTAAATCCATGTCTGGGATATTAATACAAGTAAGAATCAGCTTGAAAAATTTTATGTCATAACCGGGATTTGAACACGGATCTTCGGCTTTACCATTGAGCTATCATGACAACATGCCAGTCTGACATCAAATTCCTCAGTTGAGGAAGATCCGTGTTCAAATCCCGGTTATGACATAAAATTTTTCAAGCTGATTCTTACTTGTATTAAAATAAGGAAACTGGAAAGGTGAGTCAGACTAGAAAATTCAATGCTATAGCTGAGATCTGAATCACAAATCTTTAGCTTTCCATTCTGCTACTCTGGCAGTACAACATTAAATTCTTGAACTGTGACTCACATAACCTCGATATTGAGATAAAAACACAGTGGCAACTTACAAACTTGTAACTACGGTACTTTAAGATCCAGGCTTTAAATAATAAACTACCATCAGTTCACAGTAGGAAGTACCATGTGGAAAAAGACGCTTGGAAAACCGTGGAGTTCTTAGATAAATGAGATTTCCAGGCAATTCACAAAATTGAATATGGAAAACTGGCAAGAACTCACTTAAGACCAAGTTCATTGGAGGCAGTTTGTGATATCAGCTCGGGATTTCGCATCCCTTAAAAGCTTCTGCTGAATGATAAATAAACATTGTATCCCGTTTACATTATGTAAAAAAATTACCTTTTAAGTCTAACATGCATTTCTAATATTGGCATTTTGAAAGTTTATAATTAGCTGGCTTTCTAGGAAACATAGGTACAGTAGTTAAAAGACTGGGCTTCAAGCGTTCAACTTCAAATTGTGTGAAAACTGTGAATAATATTAAAATTAAAATAACTCATTTCCAACAGATAAGGGTTAATATTAAATATGTTAAGGGTAAAGGCGGAATATTGTAATAAATATATGTGAATAATATGTTGTCTTACTTCAAATCACTTACCTTCAATTTTGTTGTTTTCACAGCTACAGTCAATTCCATTTTCAGCACAGGTGTCAAGGGTGTCCTTTTGAATTAACAAGAAGTTATCTGTTTCAGTAAAATCCCCTCTAGCACAGCAGATGACACGTATTTCAAAAAGTTTCTTCACAGCTAGAAAAGTAATGAAATAATTATGATTTAAAAAGGCTGAGTTTTATTTATTTTTTCTCATTTTATTAATAACCTTGTATTATTTTAGATGCCTTAAATTATTTTTTTAACTATTCGCTTTAATCTTCTGCAATGACAGAAACATAATGAGAATAAAAGCAATTTACCCAAAGCGATATTTCGAAGCTCAGATATGTTCATTATGTACAGCAACATTGATCGTGGAAATATTACTCCCATCACAGAACTGCATTTTAGCAACAGCTGCTCAAATGAAGTTAAATTATCGTAAACCTGAAGCATCAAAGCTGTAAACAAAGTAAATTCACATTACTCATATGTTACAATATTTTTTTTTTACATTTTAAGTTATTTTGTGTTAGACGGATTACCAAAAAATACTAACTTCCACCACCAGTTTAACGAACAGTAAATGATTACAGGTGGTCAGATGGATTCAACAACACAACCTGGGGTGCAAGTCAGGAGTAGTAGTAAGATTTATTAACAATAAATCATCTGCCCTCTTTTGAGGTTGACCACACAGATCCAGAATACAAATATGCTACAAAATTGTTAAAATACAAGGGCCATCCATAAAGTTAGTTTCCCTGGTACTATATACAGAAACAAAACACAATATCATGAAAATGTTTATTGCAACAGATAAAGCAAGTGTTCAGCTATTTTTAAAAATATTCACTACCAGAATTGAGACATTTTTCATACTGTGGGACCAACTTTTGAATATCTGTGTCGGAGAAGTCTGCCGCCTGGGATTTGAACCATTGTGTGGCAACCATTCCGCCTCTTTGTCACTCTCTGTCATTTCTTGAGGTATGAGAATAGATGGAAATCAATGGGAGCGAGATCCAGGCTGTAGGGTGGATTTTTAAACACCTCCCAGCAAGTCTCCTGCAGACATTTGACTGGGAAGTGTTTAAACATTCACCTTACAACTAGGACCTCGCTCCCAGTGATTTCCATCTTTTCCAACACCTCAAGAAATGACAGAGAATAACAGACAGGTGGAGATGGTTGTCACACAGTAGCTCAAATTCCAGGCGCAGAGTTCTCTGACACAGGTATTCAAAAGTTGGTCCCACGGTGTGAACACTGACCAATTCTACACCACTACTAAAAAATTTGATTGAAATCTATTTCATAATCTGGCCACTGAGGTGATTTTAAAGTGAAATTAATAACAGTCTATAACCAAGCATGAAGAATACATTATGTATGAGAACTATGATATGGTATGTACCGTACTTTAAAATCACATCCATGGGAGAGACCCTAAAAGTGAAGAAAAGAAAGAAAGAAAAAAAATTATTGAATTATGAAAAAAAGCAACATAAAAATATTTCTCATACATTTCAATCTTATCTCACTGAAGAAATTTATATCTCAGCTTTATCACACTGAAAGAAACAAATCTGTAAAGTGAGAAAGCTATGATCACACTGAGGGATTTGTTGCAGGCATAAATCTCAGCCCAAATCCCAGATACATGTGCTGAGATACTTATATCTGGATACATTTCACATGTCCTTTACACAAGTATTCTCTGTGAGCATTGTTTTGAGTATGCAGTGTTACATTAATAAATGGCAACCGAAGTATTCACTTAATTTCAACCAATTTTTTAATCATATAACAAAAATGATATTAATAACTCTAAAAATCAATAGTGATATATCAGTGATGTAAAGCTCTGCGTCATTTCAAATAAGTTGCAACAACTCTGACGGGCACAAAGCCAAAGTTATAACATTTTCTTTATGTACTTCAAATCATCAGTAAATTTGGGAGCCTCCACCTTTTAGATACAGAATGGTTTAACCTAAGCCTGTTAGAAATTATTATATTCAACTCTTGTAATTTTATAAGTAAAACTATTTAACTATGGTAATTATAGAGAGGAAGAATTTGTAATAGTATATTGCGATACAAGTGCCGTAAGCAGTGCATATGGATTGAGGAAACAGTTTGAAAAAACGAGGCACTTGCGCCGAGTTTTTTTCAATTTCCGAGATCCGTTATGTGCTTATGGAACAAGTATTGCATGCTATTTTTTGCACGATGATTATTTATATTAATTGAGATATTAGCTGAAAATATTATGTTTATACACTATTGAAGATGGATGTTATATTTCAGAAAGTGATTCACATGTGTTGGTTGTTATGGGGCCCAAATATTTGCCCTGTTAAAGTCGCCAAAAACTAGGGGGCCTTGGTTCCGGTTTTCCATAAAGACTTGTATTATGATGGTTTTACTTACGGCACTTGTGCTTTTTGTAATTTTTACTGCACGGAGATTTCTGTTGTTTTCATAGCAACTAGATTGCATGAGAGAATGTCAAGTTACGATCCACGGCAACAATATTTGTAAGTACCACTAATTAGCTACGTCGTGCAAAAAGTAATTAACAAGATTTTAAAACTTGCCATCTATTGTGTCTCCAGGGTCTATTTCTTCTATGTTAAATGAATCAGCTAACCTGCATACTGTGATATTTATACTTTTCTTCTTGCTTTCTAGTACATCCATCATAGGCAATTCTGCAGCACTGTCCTGAAATAGCAATTACAGTTTCAGTTATAACACATTATTATGCGATGGAAAGGGAATAAAATTGGTCACCAAAGAAAGAAACTACTGGTATGTTAATCTTTCATACCTTGCAGGAGAAAGAAACTCTACAATGTGATTAAAATATTGCTCTGAATAAGATCATTTTTAGTTTGGGCCTATCTTTTCTATGACCAATCCTGGATATTATACACTTATTAAATTTGTAATGTTTAATGATAGGCTAGAGAAACAAAGTTTGAAGAATATTAACATGGTTCCCTTCTCCAATCACTACTAGATTTCAGTTTTTCACTAACCTATTCAATCAAAACTTGAGTTTGTTACTTTCTATACCTGCCAATTTATTGTTATGTATGCTCTATTGATTTTTCTGACACATTTTCGCTTTTCCACATTACACAAAATTGAAATAGAAACTCCCCCAACTGATAAATGCAAGTTTCTTAAAACGCAGGCTATGGTGCATGGAACAAATGACTGGGGCCAGTCTTTTATCTCTCATTGATAGATGAGAAACATGTTTTCTCTGAAATTCCTGAGGGAAAATATTTAAAAACATAAAACAGCAACCAGGAGGAGGGGTGGTCCAGCAATATTCTTGCGTAGACAGATAATATGAAAAGTCGATTTCACATGGTCATTTTTATCTTGGCACAACCAACTAAGGGTTTACTTATTTAGTTATACTTTTATACTGACACTCGCTACTACTTTTAGTAATTCTGTTGCTGAAGATAAGTGCCATATGCAGTTGAAAGCACTCCAACAAGGTAATTTCCATTACCAAAAGTAGTAATGAGTGTCTATACACAAGTACAGTTGTCGTTTTATATCTGTGCCTCTCGCCGACCGTTGGAATTTTGTTACAAGTGCTTGTGCGAGAGCAGGTAGTCTGTGTATTCCAATACAAAAGACATCCAGTTCCCTTTCTAGTCAGTGCTTGTCCGAGCTCACATCTGCTGCCCATTGTAAATTTAAGAAATGCTTTTGTGCACGCTAGTAGAATCGAGCCTCTCTCTCTTCTGCTACCAGGAAATAGTCACGTGACAGACCGGCAGAGATATAATACGATGTCTGTACCCAAGTTTAACTAAGCTAATATTAAGAGACTTGAGACTTTCTCAGCATTGATTACTTATGATGGTTTCTTGGGATTCCAACCGAGTGGAGGAGTTTTCATAGTCCGAGCTTTCGGCTGCTTCTACCTCTGCAGTCATCTTCTGGGAGTGAAGTGAGCTAGGAGAGGTAGATGGAGCACTTATATACTGTAATTGAGTTGGTGGAGAGCAACCAATCAAATAGCAGGAAAACTTGTGGTAAAGCACCGGCGTCCTATGGGTTGGAGCAATTCATTGGTCCTGATTTAGCCCGATTTTGTTGTAGCTGGCTTATGGCTGGGTTCCAGGCCTGACTAAGATCCAGTCCATTGTCTCTATTGAATTTCCATGGAGTTTTTTTTTTTTTTTTTTTTTTTTTGGTTCCAAAGCTTCAGCCACGACACGGCCGCAGTAGGTGGCTTCTTTGCCCAGGATCCTTACATCTTGAAAGTTGGTATAATGGTCATTTTCATAACTATGTTGAGCCGCTGCAGACTTATCTGGGTAACCCAGCTGGATGCAATGCTTGTGTTTGCTGCATGTGGCCTCGATGGTACAGCCTGTTTGTATACAGCTTCACACTCGCATGGAATTTCATAGATCCATGAAATGGCTGAGAAATTTTGTCCAGAGGCTTTAATTTAGGCTTGGAGTTCTTTCATGTGCCACAAATCTACAACACAGCCCCCCCTCCCCCAGCTTAAAGTCCCTCCCGGAGGACTCAGTGCCCAGGATTTTTATGTCCTGAAAATCCATCAACCGCAGCCAGGTTTGATCCTGCTACCTTTGGATCTAGAGGTGAGCACTGATTACTGGTCTAATAGTATTAAAGAATTCCTTACATACTGTGCAAAACCATCTTTATTCTTGAATGTTTCATCTCTCAATTTAGGTAAATGATACTTGATTTGTTCTAAAAATAGTGTCCAGTTACCTTTTAAAATTCATTTAATGTACTTTTGTAGATTTAAAATCTCGTTTTTAATATTATATGCTGGATCATTTTGATCACTTACATTTGTAGACAGCTGTCAATAAACATATTTATCCCTTAAAGTTCTTGAGTCCACTGTGCCTTCAATTTCCAATCCTAAACAGGCATAAGAGGTGAAAATTCGAACTCCTCTAAGTTCACCCCCTCAATGGCTATAAAAGAATAAAGGTTTGAAAGTCAAAAGCTCTTATTAAATTTAAGAAGCAGCTAACTTGAAAGTACAAGCAAAATAGAAAACTCGGGCAACACCAGGTAGCCTACTTTAAGCCAGTAGAAAATAAAAAGTAAAGTTGAAGTAACAATTGGAAAAATGTTGAAAATAAATGTCCACTTACTTTATAACTTGTCTCATACATCTTCCAGTCGTCCTCGCTTTCCTCCACTATTCTTTGATCTGATTTTTCTCTTAGAAGGCTTTCGTCAGGAATTCGTATCAGCATTGCATCAGGTGGAGACACCAAACCAAGACGTTGAACCTTGTCCGCTGAAATAGTACTAGTCATTAAGCCCCCAGCCTGAATGAGACTTGTTAAAAAACTTTCAATCCATCCTGGATTGCCTTTACTCTTCTCCTGGATGATTCTGAAACAAAAAAATACATAACCTCTTAAGGGGATAGTAGTCAAATAAATGGTGCCAAACATAGAGTGACAACAATTTAAGATCCAAAAGCAGGAAAGTTAAAATAGTTGTGATGCACTAGATGTCTTTTTCTCAGTCTAACCAATGTAATAGCTCACAAAGTAGGTTTTAAAGAAACCAGTTTAATGCTAATGCAGGGTGCAACATTATCGTTTCCCATTTTCAAAACCATGTAACACATTTATTTAACAAAGAAAATAGCTATATTGAATGTTTTTAAATGTCCTACAGTCTTGGATTTGCAATTCTGGTCTTACTTTTTGAATATGATGTCTTTGATATGCCCTCCATTAATTTTAACACACTGCTGCAATCTTCCTCGTACACTAGTCATTACGCGATGTGACATTGAAAATACGAAGATAAGGAAATTTTAAATTGTATAAGCATATGTACATATACATTTTCTTTCATACTAGCTCTTCACCTAACTACTCAGCAAATGAGCTACCACTGGTAATTTTTTTTTTTTTTATATACTTACTTCTCTAATTCTGCAGGAATTGCTCTCACATCAGTAATCTGGCACACAAGGCCAGCATGGTACCATTTATCAATTCCAGTAAGCTCAATGAACATCACACGTGGATGAACAATAAGATCCCTTGCCTGTTGTGGTAACTCTCGGCGAGAACCAACAGTTATAGCAAATAGCACACAATCGGCATCAAAAAAAAGAGGAAGAAGACTCCAGGAGCTTTCATCCATGAATTCACAGTCATCGATTCCACAAACCCAAACCTGCCTGAAACACTTAGCAAAAATTTATCAAATTGGTTCATTCAAATGTTTGTTTATTTAAGTAATTATATATTTTATTTATTTATCTACTTAGGACACAATTTATAACAAAATAGACCATTTTCAAACATCAGTCTTTGATTAATGATCCCACAATTGAACCTGGCAGGCGATGTTTTGTGTACTAATCCATTTCTATATAATATGTTGGAAATTTGAGGGCAGTATAAACAGCACTTGATACACATCCTGATTTAGAGAAAACTATGAAAGAAGCCGGGGCAATTACTGGTTGAACTAAAATCCTATATGGGAATCATGATATTCAGCTGTAGATCTGCTTTCTGCTTTGTCGGCAATTGCTTTCTTTGGAAAAACTTTTATACACAAGTTTGGCATACAAAGTATTTAAAGGCTCCTATCTTCTGATTTTATAAATATGTACATATTATGAGGAAAGTACTCCGGTATTACTGTCTGATTATGTTACAGCGTTGCACAATGACCAGTTTTTAATGCAAAGAATATTTAGATTTGTTCTTGCTTTATACTATTAAACTACTTCCAGATCATCTTTGTGATAGATTTTTATTGCCTGAAAATATGCTTCACATGATTTTTAAACATTTTAAGTCATTTAAAAATGTAAATGCGCATTGTCACAATCCAGCTGCAACGACTTTCCACCTCATCATATGGGTGAGTAGCATATGCAAGATGCTTGACTTTGTAGTAAAGTCGCCTTGCTCATAGCGTTGACGGGCGGCTTGCTTTGTTCTCATATTACAATGTTTGTTGTTACTGTAAAAGGTTTTCTCAAAAGAAACCACTGACTGAATTCGTATTGCCAATTCTCTCATTGCTCATGCCACTGACACAAGTGTTTTGATGCATCTATATCTTCCTGCTCTCTTTTTTTAACATTATGCAATGTGGCAACTATGCCAAGCGACAAGGTCGGGCAGCCACTTCTTTGATGCTAACTGTCAACGAACTGAGCGAGGTGACTATAACACTCCCAGCTTTTCAGGTTTTAGTTGTTGCTTGCGATTTTGCAATGACATGGCATGATTCTTGTCTTCGCCGCTAGAGTGCCCAGAAGCATGTGTGCTTCTCCACGTTGTGTTGGCTGCTGCCTGCAAGTGAGATTTCCCTTCTCCTAGAGAATGAGCTGTAAAGTCCAATTGCCAATGTAGTTACTTTGTGGCGAGATATAAATCGCTATTTTCAACAATCAATTAGACATTAACTAATCTCTGTAGCTCTACATCCCTGCAGGGACTAGGCCTACCATCCGACCACTACATCATCTACCATAGGATTGGAAGCATGCAGGACAACCACAGCCGTTAATGATGGTTTCCATGACCGAAGTCGCTACTAGTAACTCCTCAATTTGTATCACGAGGCTGAGCACACCCCTACCTCTGAAAAATTCAAGTAGGTACAGGGGATCGAACCTAACCTGTGGATCCATAACTCCTGAATTTTGTATCACAAGGCTGAGTACACCCCTACCTCAGAAAAATTCAAGTAGATACAGGAGATTAAACCTAACCTGTGGATCCATAGCATGCGACACTAACAACGAGACCATGCACGAGGTCTTATTGCAGACTATCATATATTTATATATTCTCAGGTTACAAGTAATATCAGCAATCTCGGCGGCATCTGCCTGCAAATCCATTATGCATTTAATTCTTGTAAAATAGTGCAACACCTGTTTCTAAACCCATGATCCGCCACTGCTTACTGTAAATTAAAGAGAAATAAAAATAATGTTACTTACTAAGGTAAAGAGTTCAACCAACATGTAGTGAAACTGTTTTGTCCTGACTTCATCAGAGCTAGCCAAATATTCTTTTGAATATTCAAAATTAACATTAAACACAGAATTAAGGCAGCAAAGCCATTTTGAGTATTTTTTTTCTTTTAGTATCATTATAAGCTTTTCTTCTTTGTCTTTGGGTGAAGAATTTTCTGGCAGAGTCAAGGTAGGTGTAAATATTAACTGAATTGTTTTATAGGGCACCTGGAATAAAAATAGGGGAATGAAATCATACCTTTTTTTAAAGAATATGTCAACATTAGAATATGCATATATTAGACTACTCTCTCCACTCATATTTTAACTTCCATTAAAAGTGATACTGGTAGTTGAAGTTTTCAATATGTAACCCCCAAGTGAAAATTTTACATAAACTATGAAATTTTGTATTTGCTATATTACAAAGAATTCCTGGCGGTACCCTCAATGTCTTTTGACAAAAGTAGGCTAATGCTGGCACCAGGTTTCCCTTCCACCCTTCTCATCTTACTATCATCACCCACATCCCACACTTCACAACATGAACACCACTATACACACTCACCTCATTACACCTTAGACTCATCATGTAATGTGGCCCCCCAAATGATGTATAACTAAAAAATGAACCACACTATTGCCACATATCTGTCTCAGGGAAGACCCCAAATGCATCAGAGCAACGGGGGTGCATTGGATATACACACACACATTGTAATTTAATTTTAAAAAATCAGGTTAACTGATATATATATATATATATAGGCCTATACATATATAACAAAGTGCCAGAATGCTTTTGTTTAATCAGTGATAATTGCAATTATGGTATGCAGAAAATAAGTTACTTTTGTAATTGATTTCCTCGTTAAGCTCCAGATCGATTCATTAAGCAGAGCTTACGAAAGAACAAAGGTCTAAAGTTTGATAAACATACATGAAGGAATATGTGGGTAGTGTTATTTGTCAAAGCTAACTGTATTGCAATTTCTAAAGCCATATATGAACACTGTAAAACAATATGATATCATGAGAACTAATTTGCACTTGATAAATTCTGCCTAATATATTACCATAAAATAGGTGCTAAATTGGGCAATACTCCAATATCAGTCAACTGATTGGGTCCAAAACCAATAGGCTTTGTTGCATGGACATTATAAATGCATATACCAAGTTTTAAGAAAATCTGATGAAGCACATTCGAGTTATCGTGCATACAGACACACAGACAAGACAGATGGACAGACATTCTCCCATCCACCACACAATCTCAGAAAGAGCCATTCTGGCACTTAGCAGTCAAAACACTAAATGTACTCAAAGAGTCTCCAAGATAAGAAGTAAGAACCTTCTACAACTTAAGCTTTAAGAGCTTGGTATGGTAAGAGGTTATTATGTAACATACAAACGAAGTGTTGCAATGAATTGGCTACCAGTACATCCTTCATACTGGTACCTATATTTCCCTGTGTAATCAGTGCATCAAACTGAAGGGATGATAGAAAAATTAGAACTTCCATGTTAAAAGGTGTACACTTTTAGTAAATTTGTTAACGTTAATCAAAGTTAAAATTGGATTCTTACCTTCTGGTCTCTTGTATTAAGTGATATTTTGTGAACCATCATCTGACCTCTTACTAAGTGTAGCATTTCATCTAAGAGACGTGTTTTTCCAAGTCGAGGTTCTGCTTTCATCATGAAAACATTTTTCATATCCACATTTGTGTTGCTTGGATTTATTCTTCTAGCTGATAAATTGTCCACCATTGCTTTGAACATCCGAAGTTCCTCAGTACGACCCAGAAGTGGATATTTACTCACAGATGTGATACCTTGCAATCTACAAGAAAAAAAAAGTAATTCAACATTGAAAGTTAATTTGTTTGTCCTTATTTACTATTTTTCAGTAAAACCTTGTGAGAAAATGGAAGAAGAGGATACCATTGCAATTGTAGAAAGAGAAAGATTTTAAAGGGACTGACTAAAGGACTTCTGAAAAGAAGAAGAATGCCATGTATGGTGCCATTTCTTTCATTTTGAATTGCTGCAGGACAAGGAAAGAATGCAAAAGAATAAGATTTTGATTTTGATTGTGTTCGACTGTGTTCAGACAACTGTCCAGGGCAGAATAAAAATTCAACCATGATAAGAACAGAGATTAAATGGTTTAAACTGGAAGCACCAAAAACAAAAATTTAGGTATCTTGCATATCCTCAATTTATGTATCCTGCAATGTTCCTTCCTCCCAAAATATTTAGGAGGCATGAAGGGATAACACATACCCCTGACGTGTACAAGAAAATTGTTCAAAATTTTGAAAAAAAATCTGAAGTGAAACTCACGTAACTTTCTCTGCCTAAATAAAAGATAGCCTCTTAATACAGTGCGCCCGAGAATATTCTCCGCAGCGGCTATTTGTTGGAGAGGCAGCTAGCTGCAGCAGTTAAGTTGGTACTCACCACAGCCGATCGTTGCAGGTGCTGGAAGTGCTGTCACAATATTCGATCTAAATGCTTGCACACTGCAATATGTACTGATTAGTAATTAGACAATGCAACCATTGATAAAGTGACAATGACCTCTGGCTGCCTGCATACACAGCTGGCGGTTTGTTTTTATAAAAGCTCGTGTTGCCAACGTAACTGCTGCAGCTAGCCCTCTCTTAAGCAAATAGCAACTGCGGAGAATGTTCTCGGCTGCACTGTATAATATATTATGTATGTCATTCTCCTCATGTAAATTGGTTGTAAACATGAAGAGAATGTTGTTACCTCATCACATCTCCGGAGGATACACAACCCAAATAAAATCTGATTAATACACTCTCGTTACTTTCTTTATATTAAGCATGGCCAATACATTTTCCTCATTTCACATTCTGATATAGAATACAAGGCCATATTGCAAAGAGCGCATATTCAGAGTGGGTGGCTTATAACTACCCTTCAGGGATTTTTTTAAGTTTCAAGTTTTAGCTCTTAGTATAAGCACCCCATGTATAATATAATTTAAACAAAATCTTTAGAGCTCTTTTTGAGAAAATTGCAATAAACAAAATATTCTTCAGTCCCCTTAAAAATAAGATAAAGTCGTCGCCATTCATCGTATCATGTCCTCAGCAGGTACCTAACTAAATAGAATATTTTGTTTTAATATTATTTTCCGTTACAACAGGCTGTATTGCAAAGAGCATGTATTCCAGAATGGGTGGCTTATAACTACCCTTCAGATAATTTTTTTTTTTTTAAATGTTTCAAATAAAAGATTTAGTGCAAAATTTAAAGAAAATCATTAGAGCTGTTTTAAAAAAAATCGCGAAAAATGAAATTTTCTTCATGTAAAGATCAGTATATCAGAAGTGAGGGTAATTTTGATAACTCCTCAAGAACAGTAGTGAATATGGCGCATCAAATAATGCATATACTATATGATTCTATATGACTGACACATCCAAAGCCCAAAGAGGCAAACTGGAAACAATAATCAGCCTCATAAATATGACTTTTAATTCTGTGACACTATTGTTTTAATGTGTATAGGCCTATATGTGTTGTGTTTTATTTTATTAAAGCTGAAGTTGTGATATGAACCCAGATAAACTTTAAGTTAAGGGTATAAGGTTGAATTTTATCAAGATTTTGACTATCCCTAAAGAACTTCGTTCACTCATTCAACAATCTCTATAAAGATAAAATACTCTAACATTAGAGAAAGAATTTATGCAGGTTATTCTTACACTGGTATTTCTCTGTACTCATAGATGGGGCCTACATTTTGCAACCCTTTCAATTGTTTTGGTTCTTGGATAACAAAGTGCAGTGAATCCAGTTTAGAATGTAAGAAAACTTGTCTGTCGCAAGTGACCTTGCCAGGATATGCCACCATTAGCCGAGCTCCCTTATTCACAGGTACACCAATCACAGTGTATTCTCTTCTGAGAACATGTCCCACTACTCCACAGTATGCCATTCCTGCAAGAGAAAAAATCTGATGTGAAGAAATATAACTACCTCTGCTAAAATAAAAATTTTGCCTATTGGCATAATAAGAGGGTTCAAATCCCAGGCGGCAGACTTCTACGACACATGTGTTCAAAAGTTGGTCCAATGGTATGACAAATGTTTAAATTCCAGTGGTGAATATGTTAAAAAAATAGCTGAATACTTGCTACATCTGTTGCAATAAATATTCCCATGAAATTGTGTTTTGTTTCTGTAAACAGATGTTTACACTCAATAAGGCTACTTTGACTGAGATGTCCCTAGACTGTGATTCCCCGTTGGAACACATGGTAATAATCAATGAAAAGCCAGGAGGGCAGGGAGAAGAATGCTGACATGTTGGGAAGTAGGCGTGACTTCACGGTCTTCACGTAAATTGGTTTGTGTACCACGGCAGAATTATATGGCTACAGCTCTACAGTACACTAGCCACCGAGCCAAGAAAGTTCAATCGTTTTTTTGTCTGATTTCCTCTCTGAATTTGAAGTCCATGAAAACTTAATTTCAAGTCCTATAAACTGTAAAATTAATGCAGAATATCTCCCTTCATGAATATACTCAAATCCATACCTGTAGTTACTCCAATCGAAGCTGACTTCACTCCTTCCAATGACTCACAAGCTATCCTCACATCTAATGCACTCATAAGTGCTATCTGACTCTCCAGCTCATGTTTATAACCACGAAGACCAAAAATAATTAACATCATCAGATCTTTATCAAAATAAGACACTTTATTTACAATTCCATAAGATGCTTCCACTAACCTGCAAAGTTAAGATGGCAAAACAAATAAATTTTGTGAATCTGCTAGAGCAGTGATCTTCAACCTCTTTTAACCAAAGGGCCATTTTCTTTTTGGTGAAAGACTAGCAGGCCGCATTGACTTATTGATTTATTAATAACATGATACTTACATAACACAAAATGAATATATCATAATTACATTACAATAACACTGTAGGGATTACTTTGTAGATGTAGATGTAGTTATCTCGCTCTGTAGATCCTGTGTTGAGTGGGACTCAAGGATACAGAACACGTCAGACCACAATACACAAGCAAGTAATAAATAATGATATATAATATACTACACTATAAACTTATTCAAACTGGAAACACTCATCCATATTGTAGAAGGTGTGAGTCATTAAAAATTTCTTGAGAGATCCTTTGAAGGATTTGCTTTTTCTTTGAATACATAATAATTTAATGTTGTTTGGAAGCTTATTGTATATCTGTATTGCGGAGTAATAAGCGCCATTCTGAAAAAGTTTTAATGCATTAACCGGTCTATGTAAATCATTCCTGTTTCTAGTAATATGTTCATGAACACTGCTATTAGTTTGGAATCTCTCAATATTGTCTACCATGTAACACATAACATCATACATGCATATGTTTCATATTTTGTCTTCCATTATGTAATGTTAATGAATAACATTCGTTTTGCCGTCAAAACTTAGGCTAAGGACTGTAGTTGAAATTAATATTTGTATGCGGGCCGCCAAAAATTAAGTCATGGGCCGTGGGTTGAAGATCACTGTGCTAGAGCATTAAAGAAAACAAAGAACTTATTTCACAAGTGCAAAATGTTCTGTACTAAGCAACTATTTCAGAATTTGCTGCTTACAGCATTATTAAGTGCCAGTATGGTACTTTATGAGATTGTGTGGTGGACGAAAAAATGTCTGTCCGTCTGTCTGTCCGTCTGTCTGTCCGTGTGTCTGTACGCACCATAACTCAAATACGCTTTTTCGGATTTTCATGAAACTTGGAAAACACATTTATAATGTCCATGGGAAGAACCCTATTGATATTGAACCAAATCGGTTCACCGTTACCGGAGTAATGCCCAATTTAGTGCCTATTTTAATAGATTATGGCGCCTTTCTATCACTCAAATACGCTGTATCGGATTTCCATGAAACTTGATATACCCATTTATGACGTTCATAAGAAGTGCCTTATTGAATTTGAACCTAATCTGTTGACCGGTACCGGAGTAAAACCCAATTTAGTGTATATTTTAAAGATGCGGTAACTCAAATACGCTTTACCGGATTTTTATGAAACTTGGTATACACATTTATAATGTCCATGGGAAGACGTCTATTCATAATGGATAAAATCGGTTGACCTGTTTCGGAGTAATGCTCAATTTAGTGTCTATTTTATGGTAATATACGTATTCGAAAGAATTTATAAAAAAAATGAAAATCAGTTATCTTGACAACATAGCCTATTGTTTTACTGTGATCGTATAAGGCCTTGGAAATTAAAATACAGGTAGCTATGACAAAAAGCATATTGATTTACATGCGCTTATCCAACTAGACCGTTAAAATGACCCAGGTGACCGAGATGGTAGACCTTTCTTCTACCGTAAGCCCTGCTTAATGAATAAATCTGGAGCTTAACTTGGAAATCAATTTAAAAAAAAAAAAACACATTCTGCATATCATAATTGCAGTCATAACTGATTAAAAAAAACATACTGGCACTTTGTTACATCAGTTTACCTGATTTTATTATAAATAAAATACTATTGGTATTCCATAAACTTTTTGTGGACAGACAGTGATGGATATCTAGCCAAGAGCTATCTTTACATCCTCATAAGTTATATAATTAACATGGTTACTATTAGACTCAAGATTGTTTATAAAAACTAGTTGCAGCATAAAGACTTTTCAGGATTAACTCTTAGTTTACGAGGTGTAGTCTCAAGGACCATGCGAGAATTTTCTAACTCGCTCTCTAAGGTGATTTCAAGTGAAAGCTGCTCTGCTCCCCCTTCCCTTCTTAAATCGCAAACCCAACAATTCTAAAGGTCAGTTGCTGTTTATGGCCACCATTCAAATTATACACATTCGAAGAATGATTTGACTTCTCATCTTTAGTAGTTCTCGGCCAGCTTATTCTCACTTCTCAGATCTCACACCGCAAGAAATTCTCGGATCATGCATTCATCTAAGAACTTTTGTACTGTACTTGAATAAGTTAACACAGCCCAACAAAAAATAACTTTTTGTTTGGTGTGTGAGATGTTTTACCAGACTTTGGCTATACTTAGTGTAGGCCTACTTATTCCAAATATGTAAACAGTTTTTCCTACCAGCTCTACTTTTATATAGAGTGCCATTAACTAATAACCTCTTTCGCGAAACAAAATCTTATTTGATAATATAGCTAGTGAAGGTTCTTGACCATACTTTGGACCTGTAGGATGAAAACTGTACAAAGTACAGAAAAATTAAAAGCTGGATTATTTTTTGGCCCTCAAATTGACAGCTCATAAGTCATAAACAACCGTATATAATACTGTAGGATTCTCGTACATAATACAGTATCACGACTAGGGCACTTCAGCGCCCTTGAAAATGGAGGCAGCATGGGCCTTCGAAACGTCGGGAGAAATTCACTTCCACACCTGGCTGACCACCCGAGAAACTTTCACTCATATTTATCATTGATATTATTGTTGTTAGTTTTATTATTGAAACTGCTATTAAGCAAGAAGCTGATATGAAATTAAGACTACTTACTCACAAACAACTGTGTAACTTTGGTTTACTAATCCAATCAGAGGTTCCCAATTCATTTCATAAGGAACAATGTTCAGGAACATTATCACAACTTGTCTCATCTCAGTCAAATAGTCCAATGGTTCACCCATATCAACCTAAGGAATATTGCATTAATAAATCTGGTGAGAAATACATATATAATAATATTACAGTATGGTAGCCATATAAAGAATTTGTATAACAATAATAAGAACATGAATATATTAATTGAAACACATTTAGAAAGTTTATAATAATAATAATAATAATAATAATAATATGTATTTTCTTGTTATTGAGCTTTAAAGCCATAGAAAAAGTCAAGTCTAAATTCTAGGAACTTAATAATTACATTATATCGTATTACAAGCTTATAACTTGAAGTTTCAAATAGACGTCCTACATAAAATGATGAATGAATGAATGAATTTAGCGATACACTTATAAATAACTAATAAATAATATACAGTGAAGTTATTATTATGTAAAAATAAAAATGAGATGGATTGTGACACACAAACGTCACTTGATTTACACTGACCTGGTCTGCAGTTTCAAAGGATATTTCATATTTCATATTTATTTAATCCATATCACTACTCATCCTTACAATTAGCTAAACGCCATCTGCTTGATGGCATCATCTCTTGGGCAACCAATGAACTTCCTAATGAGATCATCATCCACTGGAGTTTCAAAGTTCATAAGTGTGTTTCTGTTCTTGCATCTTTTCCCATACTGTGAGCTATTTGTTTCCCTATATTCATTTCTTCAACTCTGCTTCCATATCAATTTCATGTCCTGTTTACCAAACGTTCTATTGCTAATTTATCGATTAGTCCATATTTTAAGTTCCTGTGTGAAATTTGTGTGTTACAATCCATCTCATTATTATTTTTATATAGGCCTATTTAATAGCCTATTAAATGAAACATTCTTCAAAATTGATGATAAATACTTTTTGCGTTTTTCATGATGGCCACTTTCAACAAGATGTACAGTCATCTGTAACTCCATGTTTATATAAAAAATATTCATTTAAAAATTGATAATGCAATGCCTCTCCATGTGAAGCTTAAAGTCATGGCATAAGGGATACTCTAAAGCAGTGATCTTCAAACTTTTTTTAACTTGTTCACGCAAGCTAAGTGTTTTTTCCAGCATATTTATTATGTGCAGTAAATAGTTTTAATTCAAATCATCCGCCAGGTGTTCTTGCGCCAAGCATTAAGTTGAGTAGGCGTATATTTCATCATATCCTGATCACGAGTTCTTTGTGTTGGGTATTCCCTCTTTAAAGACGCCTTAAAGAGCGTCAGGAAGCCTCATCAGTATTAAGCCTGCAGTTACACGATCAAGTCACGGTCTGACACTGCTCCGGTTCTAGTAACAAAAGCCAGTTCGCGCTCTTTGTATTTTCACTAGAAATCATTGGAATAAAACTTCCTTATAAGTTTTATTAATTTCAAGTAAATTACTTATACATAATTTACTTATTCGCCGTATTATAAGTTCATTAGATTCACTTAGTAGTTCCAAGTAATTAAATAGCGTGTGACGTCATCACTCACCAAGAAGCTATAAAACGTGAACAATCAAGTGTTAATAACTTAAAATACATACATTCTACTGCAAAATTTATTACCGTTAAATTGAGATATAATTCATTAGTAAATTACAAAATTTACTAAATTACTTCTAGTGGTGCAATCTGGTTCGCGCCAAATTCCAATTCATTGTTTCAAGTGTTTATTCAATTAATATTCAGTGTTCAACTATTATTTCTTCGAGTGGTTACAAGTATTAATAAAGTTTAAGTATTTCATTACATTCTAGATTGTTTAACCAATATGTTTCCTTTGATCTCTGTACCAAGTGACCTCGTGATATAGTCCCTTCTTGCTCTAAATGGTCCTCCGAAATCTTATACTTCTCACATGTGCATTGTTTCATACTTGCTTGAAGCTACCTTATTAAGCTATCCTGCATTTATCCATCTCACGTATATCATCGTCCAATCCCTAACATTGGTCCTCTCACGAGTCTAGTCCCAAACATTGGTCCTTTACCGGGCAGGATCATATTGGTACAATCTTATTTATTGCATACTTGTATTCGCAAATACCGTTTCTCGAGTTCGTCTCATTCATATGTGCTTCAGCGTCGGTCTGTTCGTGAGTTCCAGCAACCCTGAACTTCGCATCGAAGACAGCATCATGCAGCAGTGATTCGACTCATCGTGGGATTCCGGTCCTCAGTGAACATCAAGAAGACAGTGAACAGTTAATACATGCATTATCGTGCAGCAGTGGTAGAATTTCAAATCTTCAAGAACAAGTAATTTCCACATTTCGCATTCAAGATGGAAAGTGAATTGAAGGAATTAACGAAAAAACGTGCTTTTCTTAAAAGAAAACTTACGTACATTCAGAAGTACAGTGACAATATTACTGAAGAAGTTGATATATTTCGATTAAAAGTTGAATATGACACTCTTAACGAAGTGTGGCAAAATTATGAAGTGGTACAAACTCAAATTGAAGCTATTATCGAAGCTGAAAGTGAACTTGACATGCACGCACAGTATGACGAAGAGATGAATAACAAGTACAAGGTGCTAAAGGCTAAGCTTAGTGAATTGTTATTTCTACACGACCAACCAGTGCGTAGTGTAGGCTCTCATCACAGTCATCAATCTAATCACAGTGGTAATTCGCATCACACGTGTCAATCTTCTACTTCACAATGCAACAATAGAAATATACAACTTCCAAGGATTCAAATTCCAGTGTTTAGTGGGGATGTGACTAACTTTAAACACTATCACGACACTTTCAGTAGCTTAGTGGTAAACAATGAATCGTTGGATTCCATCCAGAAATATCATTATTTGCTGAGTTCTCTGAAGGGGCAGGCTCACGCGCTCATTCAGAATCTTCCAGTCACGAATGAGAATTTTACTATAGCATGGAACTTGGTGTGCTCTAGATATGATAATACTCGAGTTATTGCCACAGCTCACATCAAAAATCTACTTTCATTACCAATAATGAAAGATGAAAATGTTACAGACTTGCGAAACTTATTAAATCAGTTTCAAAGCAATCTTAACGCCATCGAAGCTCTCAACATTGAAATCCCATTACACGAAGTCATGTTCATTCAATTAATATTGGATCATCTTGGTGAAACTACACGCAAGGAATGGGAGAGCAAAATTGACTCACAAAGGTTCACACCGCTTCAAGAGTTGATGAACTTCCTAGAAGCCAAGGCTCATTCTTTAGAAGTGCTATCCAATTCTAACAATGTGCCAAGCCCATCCAAGGAAAAAAGTGAAAGACATACACAAAAGAAATCTGTAAAAACGACTCGTCAATCTTATGTTGCCATCAAGGGTGATACATGTCCTTGTTGCAAGGAAAGTCACAATTTATATAAGTGCGACAAGTTTTCACAGTTGAGTGTAGATCAACGTTGGGATTTTGTGAAAAGCAAAGGTTTATGTGCAAACTGTTTCTCCAACGGTCACAAAAGAGACAATTGCAAAATCAAGTCATTCTGTAATTGTGGAAAGGCTTCACACAGCAAACTGTTACATAATAACACACGAGACAGTAAAAAGGCTCCTCGACAACCACATCAACCGTCTGAATCTACAGATAATGTACCTGCTAGTTATTGTTCGATAAAAGAAAATTCCAACCAAAGGGAGATTTTATTAGCAACAGCAGCAGTGCATCTTGAAGATAGACAAGGAAATTTAGTGTTATGCAGAGCGTTACTGGACTCAGGAAGCCAATTGAACTTCATAACTGAAGGTTTAGCCAAGAAGTTGCAGCTGCCAACCACAGATGTCGACACTCAGATACGAGGTATTAATGGCACCTCTTCTTGCAATCACAGTGTTAAGGTTAATCTGCGATCCAGAATCCAGAATTTCCAGGCTGAAATGAGTTGTCTAGTAATCCCTCACATTGCAAACAAACTTCCTTCAGTCCGTATAGATCCCAAACATTTCAATATTCCTAGTGAAATAACATTAGCGGATCCTAAATTCTACATCCCTGGTGATGTCCAAATCCTCATTGGTGCTAGCTTGTTTTACCAACTATTCACTAATGAAAGAATAGTCATTCCTAATAACCCTATTCTTAGTAACACGGAACTAGGTTGGATACTTAGTGGAACTATTCCCAAGAAAGCAATTAAATCCAAGAAGGTCACATTCGCTCAACACAATTTATTTGTGACTGTTGATAATGTTGATACACAGTTAAGACGATTCTGGGAACTAGAAGACTTTCCTAAACCAGTGTTTACTAAAGAAGAAAGGGAATGTGAAGAGCACTTCGTACAAAACACTATTCGTGCAGAGGACGGTGCTTTTGTAGTGAAATTACCCAAGAATCGATCTCAGGACTCCTTGGGCGAATCCAGACCACAAGCCGTAAAACGCTTAGAGCATCTGGAGCGAAAATTCCAAACCAATTCTGTCTTGCAGGAAGATTACAAAAAATTCATGCAAGAATATGAAGAATTGGGACACATGAAGAAGGTTTCACTTCCACAGCCAGGTGAAAAATGCTTCTATTTACCACATCATGCAGTAATCAAGCCCTCGTCTACTACAACCAAGACTAGAGTTGTGTTTGACGCTTCTGCAAAAACATCTTCAGGCAAGTCCCTAAATGACATTCTGAAATTAGGGCCTACAGTGCAAGATGACCTATCATCAATTATAATTCGTTTTCGAACATATAAGTATGCGTTCTCAGCTGACATCTCTAAAATGTACAGACGCATTAAAATGAACGAGATTGATCAAAATCTTCAAAGGATTGTGTGGCGTTCCAGCACAGATGAACCCATACAAGATTATGCCTTAACTACCGTGACTTATGGTACTAAATCAGCTTCATTTTTAGCCATAAGATCCCTGCACCAGCTGTCAATAGAAGAAGAAGCTAAATACCCTCTCGCTTCACAAGCAGTCAGGACTTCCTTCTATGTAGATGACTGCCTGGCAGGACATAATAATCTTCAAGAAGCGCTACGCCTTCAAGAAGAATTAATCCTCATGCTTGACAGTGGCGGATTTCCCTTGCGAAAGTGGTGTTCCAACCATGAAGCATTGCTGGAATCTGTACCATCATCTTATCGAGAGACCCAGTTGCCTCTGTCTCTTGACAACATTAAAAATGCACATGCCCTTGGTTTACTATGGCATCCTGCAACTGATAACTTCCAGATTCAATCCCATCCTTCTCTCCAAACTCATACTCGAGTTAAACTTACCAAGCGTACTATCCTATCAGTCATATCATCCATTTTTGATCCTTTAGGCCTTGTCAGTCCTATGGTTATCAATGCCAAAATCTTCATGCAATCATTATGGATTGAAAAACTTGACTGGGACGAGGAGGTAGCTTCACACATAGCAGAGAAATGGATTGAGATCTGCGACATTTTAGGTACAATACACACGATGCGTATTCCACGATTTGTTCTCACACATGGTACCCTTCAAGATATACAGATCCATGGCTTCTGTGACTCTTCAGAAAAGGCCTACGGTGCATGCATATATCTCCGTTCTGTGAACATTGAAGGTGAAGTTACAATTAACTTGCTATGTTCCAAGTCTAAGGTTGCCCCTCTTAAAAGGCAAACCATTCCACGTCTTGAACTTTGTGGAGCATTGCTGTTATCTAAACTGTACAACAAGGTGTTGAATGACCTTAACATTCAAACCTCACAAAATTATCTATGGTCAGACTCAGTTATTGTTCTGTCGTGGATAAAATCAGATTCACGAACATGGAAAACATTTGTGTCCAACCGTGTGTCGCAAATACAAGAGCTTTCTGAAACAGCAGCCTGGCGACATGTTTCTACAGACAACAACCCAGCTGATCTCGTTTCAAGAGGTGTATATTCTGAACAATTGTCTGATATTGATTTGTGGTGGCACGGTCCTAAGTGGTTGGCTCATAACACAACATTATGGCCGGAACAGCCAAAACAATTAAGCCCTCCAGATTCCTCAGAGCAACTTACTTCCATCTGCATGGCAGCTACTGTAGTAGAAGATAGTTTTATTACAAGATTCTCTAATCTCAAGCGCTTGCAGAGAGTTACTTGTTATATGTATAGATTTATTTCTGCCTGCCGCCATGAAAACAAATATCATGGACCTCTCGCAGCAGAAGAATTACAAAATGCTCTACAAGTTTGTGTTAAAATTGCTCAGAAAGAAGCTTTCTCTCAAGAGCTGAAAGATCTTAGCAACAACAAACAAGTTTCAGTGAAAAGCTCTATCCATGCATTAGTTCCATTCCTAGATCAGAACAACGTTATAAGAGTGGGTGGACGGTTGGAGAAATCAGATCTTACACATGATGCAAGACATCAGGTTATATTGCCATCCCGACATCATTTAACAGTTCTGATTGTAGAATATGAGCATCGCAAGCTATTACATGCTTCGCATCAGCTGCTTACAGCTTCATTACGACAAGCCTACTGGATACCTAGTATTCGCAGAGTAGTAAAATCTATTTTGCATAGATGTCTCACGTGTTACAAGCTAAAAGCAGAAAGTTCTCAACAGTTAATGGGAAATCTTCCTAGCTATAGAATAACTCCTGCTAGACCTTTTCTCCGCACCGCAGTCGATTACGCTGGACCCTTCAACATAAGATATGGGGCTCCACGCAGTAAAACTACTGTAAAGGCTTACATCGCTATTTTTGTCTGCTTGGTAACAAAGGCCATTCACATTGAGTTAGTTTCTGATCTAACATCAGATGCCTTCATAGCAGCCCTACGAAGATTTACAGCACGTCGAGGACTCTGTAAAGAAATCTTCAGTGACAATGGCACTAACTTTGTTGGAGCAAACAACAAGTTAAGGGAGCTCAGATTGCTATTGCAGTCAAGAGATTTTCAAACTACAATTCAAAATTTCACTGCAAACCACGATTATTGCTGGTCGTTCATTCCTCCAAATTCTCCCCATTTCGGTGGTCTGCATGAAGCAGCAGTGAAATCTATGAAGTTTCATCTCAGGCGAGTTATGGGAGCTCAAATTCTCACATATGAACAGCTTTCTACGCTTCTATCTCAAATCGAAGCTTGCTTGAATTCTAGACCACTTGTTCGTCTAAATGATGATCCAGCTGACTTGTCATACCTTTCTCCTGGTCACTTCTTAATTGGAGAACCTCTCATATCTCTACCTTCACATCCTCCTACGGAAGATAAGAAGTACTTAAAAAAATGGCAGCTGTTACAAAATCATTTGCAACACATATGGAAACGCTGGTCATCCGAATATCTTCACTCACTACAACAAAGGCAGAAATGGACCTGTTCCAGTGACAACATTCAAGTTGGTACTGTCGTCATCTTGAAGGAAGACAACATTCCTCCTCTTCAATGGAAGTTAGGCGTGATCACCGCTACTCATCCGGGAGAAGATGGCTTGGTTCGAGTGATTACTGTGCGCACTTCCAGTGGCGAATATAAGCGGCCCATAGTCAAAGTGTGTCCTCTACCCCAAGACGAGTAGCATATGACACTTTCTATGATCTTATATTCAAGATTCTCCACTTGAAGTCCATTTCTCATCTATCTCTGTAACAAATCGTACTCTTGCGAGATGTGTTACATGCATTTTTCTTTCTATCAATCTTGCTATTTGAAAGACCTCTCTCTGGTTTTCAGTTCAAGAGTTTTGACCTACGCTAGCTTGAATTTCTTCATGTTGACATTCAGTTCAAGGGGATCAAATGCTTTGTCGATGATCAGCTCCTTGTCTGTTGTGCATTTACTCCTTTATAGCATTTTCCTTTTGCTGCATAGGCTAGTTTCTCCTTTGAAACACTGGCCTGTTGCTACGAAGATGTATTACTCCTTATATACCAACAACATTCAATAAGCAACACGTCCCATCTCTCCCTTGTGCTTGTATTATTGGTGTTTTGGTTTCCCTTATCTACATTAGTCCTCGGTCATAGGATCGCAATCCTAGCCACAACTACTACATGGTTTATAGTCTTTGATCTTGACGTATGATGTCTGACTCCTAATCCTCATACATTAGATTACTAGGCGAGCCACTACTTACTACATGGGTTTATGTGCTTTGAGCATACTGTATGACTGATCATAATAATTGTCATACTTATCTTTGAAGTTCTACTACATTTCCATTTTCTACATTCTATGGTTACTTATGAATTATCGTTATCATTCATTGGAATTCTCTATCACCATGTTCTTGATAATTGCCTACATTCTTTCATAATTATCATGTATCTTTTCCTTATTCCAATGCATACTCCGATAGCAATGTTCAATCCTATTTATCTGTTGAAGCTTTTCTTTGTGTCGCTGCTCGTCTTGGGTCACACTTGGCTACCTTCAAGACGTCTTCAGCTTCACTTGAACTCACATGTCTACGTATCTCCTCTGATGTATATTGTGTGTCGTGTGCTTATACGTAAATAGTGAAATCAGTGCTTTTTATTCAATATCATATTCTTGCAATATATGTAAGAAGTAATTTTCCAATACATATCACATGTATACATCCAATTAGAGTCAGTGCTTGTTTGTGTACATACAAGTGTCTCTCTATTATAGCTTGCCTTCCTGTTATGTTTTTATTGACGTTAATAGTCAATGGCGCGGAGTATGTTCACGCAAGCTAAGTGTTTTTTCCAGCATATTTATTATGTGCAGTAAATAGTTTTAATTCAAATCATCCGCCAGGTGTTCTTGCGCCAAGCATTAAGTTGAGTAGGCGTATATTTCATCATATCCTGATCACGAGTTCTTTGTGTTGGGTATTCCCTCTTTAAAGACGCCTTAAAGAGCGTCAGGAAGCCTCATCAGTATTAAGCCTGCAGTTACACGATCAAGTCACGGTCTGACACTGCTCCGGTTCTAGTAACAAAAGCCAGTTCGCGCTCTTTGTATTTTCACTAGAAATCATTGGAATAAAACTTCCTTATAAGTTTTATTAATTTCAAGTAAATTACTTATACATAATTTACTTATTCGCCGTATTATAAGTTCATTAGATTCACTTAGTAGTTCCAAGTAATTAAATAGCGTGTGACGTCATCACTCACCAAGAAGCTATAAAACGTGAACAATCAAGTGTTAATAACTTAAAATACATACATTCTACTGCAAAATTTATTACCGTTAAATTGAGATATAATTCATTAGTAAATTACAAAATTTACTAAATTACTTCTAGTGGTGCAATCTGGTTCGCGCCAAATTCCAATTCATTGTTTCAAGTGTTTATTCAATTAATATTCAGTGTTCAACTATTATTTCTTCGAGTGGTTACAAGTATTAATAAAGTTTAAGTATTTCATTACATTCTAGATTGTTTAACCAATATGTTTCCTTTGATCTCTGTACCAAGTGACCTCGTGATATAGTCCCTTCTTGCTCTAAATGGTCCTCCGAAATCTTATACTTCTCACATGTGCATTGTTTCATACTTGCTTGAAGCTACCTTATTAAGCTATCCTGCATTTATCCATCTCACGTATATCATCGTCCAATCCCTAACATTGGTCCTCTCACGAGTCTAGTCCCAAACAAACTAAAGGGCCATTTTCTTTTTGGTGAAAAACTAGCGGGCTGCGTTGATTTATTTATCAATTTATTAATAACATGATATTTACGTAACATAAATATACCATAGTATTATACTACAATAACTGTGAGGATTACTTAACATTACAAATACGTGCATTTTATACCTTGTCTTCCACTTTGCAATGCTCACGAATAACACAAAACACAGTAATATTCTTTAATTTAATGTCAGACCTGACTAATTTGCCACTAAATTGTCAATATTGGCTTTAATGCTGGAAGAAGAAATTTGAAGGTAGTTCTCTAAGTGAGTGTCCTACAGTCTGTTCTTTAGTTTTATCAGTTTTATCCTCACAATAGTCATCCTGGAGAAAAGCTGCTCGCATAGGCCTGTGCATGTCACAAGTGACATGTGTTCGGAGTCAACACTGTGGCATCACTTGTGTCTGGGTGGGTCACTGCGGTGACCCAGTATGAAAGCTCCCATTTAAACCAATGCTTCTTTACAGGTGACCGAGTGTGAAAAAGATCTTACTCTTGAAAAACCGAATAACTCAATACTTTGATACTAGTGAGATAATATTAAAATAGTCTACAATTCATTTATATCATGCCATTTTTCCAACCTCTGCTTCAATTCCTGCCTGTTTCAAGCCCAACATGAATATGTTCAAATGGACTAACAATAGTATATTGGGATACAAGTGCCATAAGCGGTGCATACGGATTGAGGAAAGAGCTTTTCAATTTTCGAGATCCATTATGCACTTACGGCACGAGTATTGCATGCTATTTTTAGCATGATGATTATTT
Source organism: Ectobius pallidus (assembly GCA_964059195.1). Classification (NCBI taxonomy): domain Eukaryota; kingdom Metazoa; phylum Arthropoda; class Insecta; order Blattodea; family Ectobiidae; genus Ectobius; species Ectobius pallidus. The sequence continues at coordinate 128,529,148 of CAXKWD010000005.1, forward strand.
ATATTAATTGAGATATTAGCTGAAAATATTATGTATATACACTATTGAAGATGGATGTTATATTTCAGAAAGTGATTCGCAAGTGTTAGTTGTTATGGGAACTGAATATTTGTCCTGTTAAAGTCGCCACAAACTACGGGGCCTTGGTTCCAGTGTTCCATAAAGATTGTATTATGGTGATTTTACTTACGGCACTTGTGCTTCTTGTAATTTTTACCGCACGGAAATTTGTTTTGTTTCCATAGCAACAAGATTGCTTGCGGGAATGTCAAGTTACAATCCACGGCAACAATATTCGTAAGTACCACTAATTACCGTAGTTACGTCGTGCAAAAAAAAATAATGTAACCAAACGTAATCTAGATAAAGAAAACAACAATAATATCAGTAACATAATATATGTATAAAATGCCCCATAATTACTAACCGCTCTCATAACAACCGGAAGAATAAATGGTTGAATAACATCCTTCATATTCTGCTTGGCAGCTTCATCCACACTTGGACGTACTGTAAAAATTTCAATACGAAGGTTAAAACATAACACAAAAATCCCCAAAAACAAAAATAGGAAATTACAGCCCAGATTCTTTACTTTCAGTTTTTCTTAAAGCTATAGAGAGCTTGGTTCATAGTAAAATGACATCCTTCTTTAACTTCATACCCAATGCACAGAGTGGGTTCCAGAAGAATCAACCAATAGAGTATTGCAAAATGTTATTGAAGATGTATATAAAAATTAGACAAAGGCGAGTATTCCTTGACCTATCAAAAGTGATCAACTTAACAGATCACGGTAATTACATTAATCAATAAATTGTCGAAAAATGGTATAAGAGGATCCACTAAAATGGTCTGAATCTTATTTAAAATAATAAAAGCAACTTGTTGAAATAAAATTCAGATAACTCAAATTATTATAAATATATTTAGTCAATTATTGCTTTAAGAGCTGAATTTCAATTTTAATATAAGCCTTCATCAAATAAAACCGTTATTGGGTTATAAGACTGATATCAACTGGTTTTCATAAATAACAATTTTAATATGTAGATAAATTTTGTGCTAATTTTTCTGTTTAAAACAATTATTAGAAAGAAAGACATGAAACAGCCTCCGCTATCAACAATAAAGCTTATCTGGACATTTCGTCACTTATAAACCGTTCCATGCACATATTTTGGGCTATAATCAGAATCCTGCATAGTGAAGTGCAGTGGCTGATATGAACAGTGTTCTCCCCTCTGGCTGCCTCCGGCTGCGTTTTTCCTTCCCTGCCTCTCCCTCCATCTCATCTTGGGTTTTGATATTTCTACAATATATAATCAAGTAAGTAAAAGTGTCTTCAGGAGGGTCCCCAGTGTCAATATCTTCATATTTTAAGATATCAATGTAATAAACTTATATCTCAGCCTTTATGTGATTTTTCATCTAATCTAAAAGACATAAAACATGGACTTCCACAAGGACTCATACTAAGGCCACTGCAGTAGCCAATAGCACCTGGTAAGCATTCTGGCACTGCACTGTTTCAATTCTGCAAAGACTAATAATATTCTAATTATCTCTTTAATCATGGGCTTAGTTACAAAATTCAAATTAGGTTATATGTTTATTTTAATGTCATCTCCTGCCCCTTAAATACACACTTCCACTGCATATTTTCATACTACTTACGGTTGTACTGTTAAGACTGAGGATTAAACTAGTATGTATGTTTGAATACTAACATGAGAACTCTTTTGGTTTTTTCTCTTTTGTTAATTTGTCTCCACTAAGAGACATTACATAAGCAGCAGCTTCTGGTTTTGGCGTCCTTTCACTATATACAATAACTGTATCATCTTGAGCTTCTGAATTAGCATCTTCCTCAATTGTACCTAGAATACATTAAAACATTATTATATACCAGAACAAAATATTTTAGTGTTGAAAATAAAGGGCAGGGAATCTCTTTATTAAAAAGCTAAAGTTTACACCACCGTGCTAGACTCTCAGCCATTATCATATCAAGGGTTCACAAAGCTAAAATTCATAAGCTGGGGAACCTCCAAATGAAGCCTTTACCTCAAATGCAGAACTCAAGAGATGATAAAATATCATCTAAAAACAGATCTGTAGTTTAGGGGCATGATGCTATAAGCAAGACTATCATTGATAATTTAATCTAACCCATATATTTACAATTTCTCTTATAGTGATTTAATTTTTGGGTGTATCACATGCCTTCATCAGAGTTTGTCTTGGCCTTATTGAAAAAGCCCTTACAGCTCAAAGCCTATCATCTAATCTACAAGGAGTTAGCTAGGTTTCCTTTCCTTCAGCCCATTCATTGGGGCAGAATAACATGTTTCATTTAAAGAATTGTGTCCCATTAAATCTACCACTTCAGAAAATTAGCAACGTATAAATTAAATGAATTAATATTTACCTTCTACAATATCTTCATCTATTTTAAATTTCTCTTGCCAAGATTCACCGCAACCAGTTATCTGCAAAAATATTTTAATAAGTACTGGTACATAATTACTTATGTATTATACTATTAATTAAGTTAATTTAGAATATTTAATATAAATGATTCACATGTTTGCAAATTTACTATTATTTTCCTATAAAACACACAACTTTTAGCTCAGAGAGTTATAGAAAGAAGAGCTTTTTGACGAACAATTCAGCAAATTCATCTTCAATACTGCTTGTGTAACAATGCTACTTCTCCATATCATAGCATAAATAATAATAATAATAATAATAATAATAATAATAATAATAGTAATAAAAATAATATGCTATTTACATTCTTTACAATAGAAACCGTATAAACTTTTAGGCCAAATAGTGAAGTGGTACAGTAGAAAATCCAGTCCTTTTAAAAGTCTCAATAATATGTCCAATTTATTTATATTATGTAAACGTATATTACTAGTAGGTGCCTGTAGCTTCACCCTTGATTGTTTACTCAACGGTTAAGTATTTTATTTAAATCATTTATTTAAGAGAAATATTAAAACATTATATTTATTAAAACTGACATCATTTTTACATAAATTGCAGGAATTCATAAATTTATTCTAAATTATGTTTAAGTAATAAGTATAAATAATTGAACGGACAAAATGAATCTTATGCTGCCATATGGGCATACAGATTCAAAATGAAATGATTAAAATGAACCAGAGATTCATGAACCTTACCCAAATCATGCATAAATGATTTTATTATAATGACCGATACGGTAATTAAAAAGCTGTAAACCTGGCTTCAAGATGCATTTCACGATTAAAGTGCAACCTTAGATTCGAGTCCCCAGGCCCAAAAAATCCTGCGCAGTGAGTTTTGTCCAAATCATTCAATGTTTTCGTATTTATGCATGCACACATTCATGATCCCCTTCTGTCCCCCTTACTTACTTACTTACTTACTTACTCAATGCCAATAGACAATTTCTCAGCAAGCTAAAGGAATATTATCTATTTTATGGAACCCGAAGGTTCATTGCCATGCTTACCTGAGCCTGCTATTCAGCAATATTCTGTGCTAACTCTACTCAATTATCCCTCGCAAATCCTACTTCCCTTAACCCTATCCTCCCACCTACGTCCAGGTCTTCCAGGTTGTCTTTTCCCTTCGGGTCTCCCAGTCAATATTTTTGAAATATGTCTTTCCTCCCCCATGCATGCAACATGTCCAGCCCTTATCTTCCTCTGTGATTTAATTACCCTTACATGAGAGAGAGACAAATACCGATAAAAAACGAGAATACATGGAAGTGGATTTACAAACCAAAAGAGCAATTAGGAGAGATCTAAGAGAATATAGAACACGCACGACAAGACAGATATTACAGTCAACAAAGTCAATCAGGAGAGCAAAGAAGGAGACTACCGAAGGGAAACAATGGATTTTAGGAGCAAAAACACAAGATGGCACCAGGAAAACCGCAAGAAAAGACATCAACACAGCAGCCACATGCTTCTACAAGCAGCTATACACGAGTACACTAAAACCCAACAGCCAAAAAGGGAACACGAACATAATAGGATACTCACAGGAAACAGTACCCCCCATAATACTCAGCGAAGTCAGAACAGCCATAGAAGATCTAAAGGAAAACAAAGCACCAGGCGAAGACAAAATATTAAACGAATACATGAAGATAGGACAAGACTAACTACTAATCCCAATCACCAGGATCTTCAATAAAATCATAGAAACAGAAATACTACCAACCCAGTGGCTGACAAGCACAATAGTACTACTGCACAAGAAAGGCAATAAAGATGATCTAAATAACTTCAGGCCTATTAGTCTAATATCAAACCTCTATAAATTATTCTCCAAGATAATCACCAGAAGAATTACAAAACAACTAGATGGAAATCAAACACAGGATCAAGCGGGGTTCCGATCGGGTTACAGTACCATGGACCACCTACAGACCACTAAACAGGTGATGGAAAAGTCAGAGGAATTTAACCTCCCACTGTTCATAGCCTTCATCGACTATACCAAGGCATTCGACTCTGTGGAGCACACTAGTGTCTTCCAAGCACTGTCTGAACAAGGAGTGGAGAATAAATACATCAGGCTACTATCCCAACTATGCAGAAAATCACAGGCTAAGGTAGCAACAGAAAGAGTTGGACAACCTTTCAAGCTAGGGCGAGGAGTTAGACAAGGCGACCCCATATCCCCAAAACTGTTCACCAGTCTTCTTGAGAGTATTTTCCGGAAAACAAAGTGGAGGAAAAGTTATGGAATTAATATGAATGGGTACAAAATCACAAATCTCAGATTTGCAGATGATGTGGTCCTGTTTGCAACAAATGCTCAACACTTACAGGAAATGATACAAGAACTGAATAATGCCAGCATCCAGGCAGGGTTAGAAATGAATATGACAAAAACCAAAGTAATGACCAACAGACAGACAACCCCAATCAAGGTAAATACGATAGAACTTGAATATGTATCAGAGTACGTATATCTGGGACAACTCGTCTGTTTCCAGCAGAATATGGAGAAAGAGATTAGGAGAAGGATGGCCATAGCATGGAAAGCCTTCTGGGCACTAAAATTCATCCTACTAGACAGAACTCTCAACAGAAGACTAAGGCTGGAAGCACTGGAAACAAGCATCTACCCAACAATGTTATATGGATGCCAAACATGGAACCTGACGGAAGGACAGAGAAAACGGATTCAAAGCTGCCAAAGAAGAATGGAGAGGAAAATTCTAGGGATAACCTGGAGGGAGAGAATTTCAAATGTACGACTAAAAGAAATGACAAAATCTAAGGACATCTCACAAAAAGCCATGCTTCTAAAATGGAAATGGGGAGGACATGTGGCACGACTCAACAACAACAGGTGGGCACACATTTCAACAACGTGGGACCCCCGTAATGGCAAGAGACACCGTGGAAGACCAGGTACCAGGTGGGCAGATGACTTCAAGGCGGAAGCAGGCGTACACTGGTCCACAATGGCAAAGGACAGAACCAAGTGGAGAGCAAAACTAAAGGAAAATGACAAGACAGTGCTATAAAAACAGTTGTGCAAAATCAGGGTTGTGGAAAAGACAATCACAAGACAGACTTCAAGTCAACCTTAGAATGTTGAAGATCATATGGACTAGCCCTCCATATGTGATACCTAATCGAGCTGACCCTAATTAGGAGGCCATAGCCCTTCATGGGACAAATAAGGCTTATTCATTCATTCATTCATTCATTCATTCATTCATTCACTATGACTGGTGAAGAGTACAGGTCATGAAGCTTGTTGTTATGCAGTTTTCTCCAGTCCCCATTTTCATCTCTCTTAGGCCCAAATATTTTCCTAAGCCCTGTTTTCGAACACTCTCAGATTATATTCTTCCCGAAGAGTAAGCGACCATGTCTCACATCCATATAACACAACTGGCAAGATAATCTATATAAATAAAAATCAATTGCAACATGTTCAGTATTATGTATATCACCTACCTTGACATGTTTGCCATCCTCATGGTACTCATGATTAAACTCCATCGCATTTACATATCTCCAGGCTGATGGAGCTAGCATCACTTCTCCGGCATTACAAGAATGTTCTGCTAGCTTCACATCCCATACTGGTTCTCCCAGAATCACATAATGCTTTGACTTTGCATTTCCAATAATTGAAAATTGTCCAAGACCAGCTGCTATACCTAGCTTTACTGAAATAAAACAGTAATTTCTTAAATAATGTAGAATATAGGTCACTGGCATAACTCTTTGCAGTTGGAAACCTCAGTAAACATATTTTGGGCTTCCAATTACTTGTTAATACACAAAGAAAAACATTATTATTCAATTCCTAAAAGCAGGATGTTTAAAAAGTAATAATATGTATTGTGTATTGTATAAACTACAAAGGTTGAAAATACAAACTTAAGACAGTTAAGGCTAGTTTACACGACGAAATTAGGTTTCGTAAGTAAGTTTCGCAACTGTTTTTTGCTCGAATGCGCAAGCGCAAGGTGTACTGGCGATAATGAGTTACGAAACTACGCAGTTTCGGCTGATTCCAACTTTTTACGAAACTATAATAGTAATGTTGATATTTTACGCTTATTTAGCTTGTTCGCGTTTCGTAAAATGAAATGGGGAAGTGAGGAAATTGCGAAATGCCTGTATTCATACGTGTTTCAAACATTTATATGGGATTTCAATAACTTGAACTTCTGAAATAACATAAAATGTGCGGTTGAATTGGAAAGAAAATGTGTGTAATTAGTTTCATGAAATCACTTTCATGAAAGTGGTTACGAAACCTAGTGTCACCGTGTAAACTAGCCTTTATTGTATAAAAGCAGAGGTCAAGCAAATACATTGTACAAATGAGTATGAATGATACAGCCGGCCGTGAAAGCCTACATTGTTACATTGTACAAAGTTGAACTTTTTATTCATTTGATGGAATTTGGTAATTTATTGTGAAATTTTATGCTCATATGTGCCACACTGTTTTAAAATCATCAATCACACGGGTCTAATTCTGTACAATAAACTTCCCCACTCTTTTAAGCACACCAGACCAAAACTTTTCAAAACCAAAGTGAGAAATCTTCTTATGGAGCATGCTTTCTATAGTACTCAAGATTTCATCTCCACCAATTTACTGACTCTATAAATTTATTTTTACTGGATAATAATTTATGGAGTAATTGGAGCTGCGTGATTTCTCCTGATTTCTCCTCTTTCTCTTTTCCTCTCCATTTCTATAAGTCAAAATTGAATCACAAGTAAAATTCTAAATGTCCGTGTCTTATTGTACTCTGTATTATTTTGTTCTAATGTCTGCATTTTGTATGAGTGTGTACTGTATGTATAGGTATGTTTTGTTTAATATTTTTTTTTTTTTAGTTCTTAAGTATGACGAAGCCTTTGGATTCTTGTAATCCCTAATGGTGAATAAATATTATTATTATTATTATTATTATTATTATTATTATTATTATTAAAAAGCTTTTGTGTTAGTTCTATTTATGTGCAAATCTTAATTTTGGTCATGGATTCAATTCTCAATCTCAGAGGAATTTTTCTTCTAACCATTCCCAAGTAATGTTAACAGAGATATCTATGAAATACACGAATGTCTTGAACTGTATTTTTCCAGTGTTATTTCAATTTTGATTCCTTCCACAAATACTTTACTTTCTACATTGTTTGTATAGTTGGGAAATTAGAAATGATACCTTTCAGTGTTACACCAACATCAGTGTCATATTTTCCATAACTTCTCTGGATAATTAGTGAGCATGCTAACACAGCAGACATGACATCCCTCATGGATGTATCACCAACACATTTCCACATTGCAAGAAAGGCATCACCTAAAATGAAAGATTAAAAAATATGTCAAACTTATGAATGGTGATTTTTTGCAATGACAGTTGATAGGTTATCTTCATCAATCATCATCATCATTAATATTAATATTATTATTAGTTCAACTGCAAATGTTTAAGTTTGAAGTTTTAAATTCACCAAACAGAGAGGACTGACCTTGGCAATCAGCTGTTAGTAAGTTCTTGTAGTTCTTGTCTTCTGCGATAGATGGCAGGTGATTGCATATGGGGAACTTGAAGCTACTCTTGACTTTTTAACATCAAACCAAAAGATTTTAAAAATGAAATTAATTTAGTATAATATGATTAAAATTAACAAGAACAGAATTAATTTCATTTTAAATGCAGGTTGCTTATTATGCAGGTTCATTTTCTGCTCTCAAGGCTTCAAAGATTGTTCCGTGTTAAATATTAATTATAACACACCAGTGTTATAATGAAAATCTGTACTTTAATGGATGTCATTAAGATACTGTTACATCACATATAATAAGCATATTATAGCATATTAAACTTTACAACATATTATAGCATATTATAGTATTCCACTGTTTGGAGCTAGCAGTATGCACAAAGTAATTTTTTATAATAGCGGTAAGTAGGTCTACTGGTGCCATCTGGCTCAACTAAACCCCAGAGTGACGCACAAAAATATATGCAGACTATTTCGGAAATTATTTTCGAGTTGAATATGCATATTATACTTCCTCTTTCATTAGGTCAGAATAGAGAAAGTTAAAATGAATTTCTTGTCCACTCCAGATGAGCTGAAGCTTAGATTTTTTGACTGCAATAGAAGGTCTTTCAAGGAACGTTAAAAAATAAGATACTTTTTAAAGATTGAAACTTACCTTCATAACATTAATTATTATTTATTTTCCAATTCTCATAACACAATATAATTTATCTCTCAATGCTTTTACCTGAAAACTTCAACAGATCTCCATTATGCCTCATAATTTCTTGGACCATGGATCCAATGTAGTTATTAAGAATCAGTGTAAGCCTTGAAGGTCCACCTTTTCCAGTTTTATTGTACTTTTCACTGAGATCAGTAAACCCTAAACACAAATAATACCAGTACAGAAAACTTCAAAATGAAATAGTTAATAAACTTAACAGTATTTCGAAAATTCTCAGTTGCATTTGCAAAATATGTTTAGATCCCCATGTATTTGGCTCAAAAAATTGGTGGTAAGCAATTGCAGTATCTAAATTATTTTCACATGCTGTGAAAAAAAATTAATTTCAAGGGTAGTAATTTAATAGGGGATGGGAAAATATGTATCTTTTTTAACCCTTAAATACTACCCGGGTTACTGAAGTATCCCATTAAAAAATCACTGAATAAGTGACTAAACATAATATATTTTTATTTCTTTTAATACAAATGTCTGATTGATTTTTATTAACAGTTGGATTTACAAGAAATCATGGTTTCGTCAAACTAAAATCTAGATAACAAACTGTATAATAATAACTACAAAGGAAGACTTTGATAAACTTGTATGTTGAAATAATTACTTTAAAAAATACAACAGTGAAAATAAAAAAATTGTCCACAAACTGAATTCTTTAGAACAGTATAGAAATGGTGCAACATTTGCCAAGTATAAACAAATACCATATGGTAGAGCATATGCCATTAGTTTTCCTGTTGAACATGAGAACATAGGATTGCTGTGTATTTTAAAGTAAATAAGTATTAATTTAATATGTCATTACTACGCTTTTGCTGTTAAATAAACAATTTTTTTAGTATACACTCTTTAAATTGGCTGCTTCTCAGACCTAACATACTGTCAAGTAGTACTTTATTGCCCTAAGCCGCTAAAGTAATTTTATCAGCAAAAGTTGCCACGGTAACCTCTAGCAGATGTAGTTCCAACTATAGCACCTAGATGTCTCTACAGAGTCTTCCAGAGTAGGTTCAGTTTGATATGTTAAGGGGTTTTATTGTTCATTGTCTATTAACAAGCAATGTACGGTATACCCTGTCATGTAGATATCTTGAATTTAAGAAATAAATTTGATAATAATACATTTTTATATTTTTTATGACTAGGTGTGACTGCGAATGTGCAAAGTTCGCATTACTATACCATAGCTTAATCCTTGAGACCACAAGTGCTAGTTGAAAGAAGTATGTTCAGATCAGCCTCTTGTGCAAAATTGCTTCTTTTAACAAGGTATAATAAGTGTTGTTGCAGAAAATGTGCTAAAATATGTAATTTCAATTGAAGTAAATATATTTAGTTGAATTAATCAACATTATTATCTTAATGATGTTTATTTTATTTTTTATTTTTTTAATTTTTTTATTATTATTAAAGGACAAGAAACAATCCACACCAATCCAAGTTTATAAATATGCACTACTGATATAAGTGCCATTATCTTTGCTTTCTTTACGCCAAATCATTTAAAATGAGTGAAAATCTGAGCCTTTTCACATTTCGTCACTTGTGATGTTTACCAGCAAAGAAGCATTGGTTTAAATGGGAGCATTCACACTGGGTCACTGTGGTGACCCACCCAAACACAAGTGATGCTGTAGTGTCTACTCCGAGCACATGTGTCACTTATGACCAGTCACCAGTGGAGAAGCATTGGTTTAAATGGGAGCATTCACACTGGGTCACAAGTGATGCTCACCGCATTTTATGATTGCCAACAATGGAAGTTGTTTATACATTATTCAGTTGTATAATTGAGCTCAGCGAAACTAGTTATCCAGCCATGAGTTTGGATTTGATTAGAAGATTTTATAAGTGAAGTGGAATGTCGACCTGCCATTTGGGATGTCAAAAGCGATTACAAATTGTTTTATCATGTAGCTACTATTGGCAATACTAGCGGTGACAATCACAAGTGACCAGGTGTGTTCACTGCAAGAACCGGTGACCATCACAAGTGACCCAGTGTGAAAAGGCCAGAGTGACCAGATGCCCTGTTTTGACAGGATTGTCCTGACAAAACTTTAATAGGATGCAAAAGTCCCTTTTTTTAAACTATTTTCTTAATATCCTTTTTCCTTGAAATTTTTCTATGTGGTCATATGAAAAAAAAACAGATTTAATGTTGAAATTGTAAAGGCTATGGTTATGGACAAAACGCACTTCCGTGATGTCAGGGCCGTAGCTAGGCGGTGGCTAGGTGGGCGACCGCCAAGGGCGCAGGTACGAAGGGCGCAAAATTAACCATGAAAAATCCCGCCTTTTTTAGGCTGGTGCAATTTATCAAGCAATATAAATTCCACGTTAGTCGGCAGGATTGATTACAAAGCGATCAACAATGGCATCGTTCATACTGTTACTTACTACATGCAAAAATGACTGACCAACTATATTATTACAACAGAAAAAGCCGAATGTCCGAATCTCAATTCCTTTTGTTATTACTATTTTATTATAGGTTTTTTAATCACACAATGTATTAATGTACATTAAAATTAATTTCTGTAACTTTACATTGAATAATATGTGTTGTGATCCGCGCCGATGCACGCTCTGCCGCCTGGCAGTATACATGCTGTTTGTTTTGATCAAGTTCCCTTCTAAGGCCGGCGCTGATATTATAGTCGCTGCTATTATTTTTAATTATATCATACTGTATTATTATTAGGGCCCGGATTCTGATGACCTAAAATTGTTTGAAAAATGACCTATAAAATGACCCCAAAATTTAAAGAAAATGACTTAATAATTATAAAGAATGACCTAAAAACTGATATATTATTTATAAAAAAATATTATTGTACACACAAAATTATAGAATAATTTGTACATAATTGTTAAAACCTTAAATTCAGAGAGGATGTTGTAGGTCTAAAAAACTTTGATTTTTGCTGTGAATATTCTTTCCTTACGGAAATTTATACTGGCACTGAGGCACTGGCAAGTCAAACTTCGGCATTTCCTTTTGCGGTCTGCCGGATTATATTGTTTATTGAGGGTAAACAGTAGTTTGCACTCTCAAATGCAAGCAGGTGGCAGACTCTGGTGCCAAGTCAATCTAATAACAACAGTAATGTAATACAACAGTTTGGCGTTTCTTTGATTCTCGTTTCCGACTGAGACATGACAACACCTCAACATAGAGTGTGTCCTTCTTGCATTAAACAAACACTTCAAAGACAGCACCGCTGGGGACGAAATAAATGCCCTAAAAATATAAAATTGCATACAATGTCAAAAAATGCCCTAATAAAAATGCATTTCTATAATCTAGAGGCCATGATTATGATTTATCTACAAATTGGCAATGTCTATGCAGCATCAATAAAAAAGATGACATGTCATTAGAATCCGGGCTCTGATTATTATTGTATTGTTTAACTAGGCAATTTTTAAATTAAACAGTGAAACATTATTAATGTTTGTGTTGTTTCGTCTCTTGTTGATGTTGGCGTTGCTTCTGTTGTATAGGTAAGAATGATTTCAGTAAAAAAATGTGCCAACTAAAACTACCATGACCATCATAGCCTAGTCTACATTATTAGTTTTGATCTATTAGGCGGTGGTTTTTTTAAAGAAATGGGACCAAAAAAAAAACCTTCTGCAAGCGAATTTAAGAAAATCAGTTTTACAGAAATTTAAAAAAATTGTTCATTTGGAGGGCGCAGATTTGTCAAACTCGCCAAGGGCGCAGAAGGACCTTGCTACGGCCCTGCGTGATGTATCTTGCATAAGTTTCCACAATTTCCTGTTAGAACACCCAGAAAATATGGAACTCACAGTAGTTCAGATCTCGGATGCGGTGAAATGTAAAAAAGGTTTTGCTTAAGATACGTTAATTAAACTAAGGTAAAAGTATTTTTGGAATCTATTTGTAAGGTTACCACATATATTTTTTAGAAAAGTTTGACCGATTTAGTAGTGATCATGAAATTTAGAGTAAAAATGTTATAATTGTGGTAATGGATTTCTGTGCACTTAATGGTAAGAACTGATTATAACACTGAATTACTTTGGCTTGTAAGACTGTAGCTCCATAATTATCTGGAAACTCTGTTCAACATATGTATGTAATCCATACTCAAATATTCTATTTTTACATATGTGCAGAAAAAAAATTCACCTAACAAAGTCCCACAAGTTTTTTTATTTTATCCAGATGTAAATTTCCTGCTCGTTCCAATGGTGCAAAGCATTCAGCTGTATCTAGTTTACTTTTTGAGATATCATGGTTTTTATGAGGAGGCGCAATTGCCTTTTTATAGTTTCAATTTTTAAGTTTACATGCCCATAACAACATTTCTGTAAGTGTTAGACAAATTCTGACACCAGATTTGAACTCAGCAGTCATTTTTGCATTGGAATGATCATGTGTTATAGTTCTGCTAACATTCACAGGCACGGTACAAGCAAAAATGTAACAGTCTGCACACAAAACCTACTCCTGTCCTGACTCTATTCTTCCTAAAACACGATGTTTTCAAAGAAGTGTATCTCCGAATCTATAACAGACAGGAAGCTAAAAATTCAGATCTTTGTTTCTCATGCATATGGGAACTACGCTACAAATTTTCATCAAAATCTGAGACCGGAGGGTTACATTTCACTTTTTTTCTGGATGAATTGAGGTGGAATGACCCTCTAGGATATGTTAACTTTATTCGTTTAAACTAAAATTTAATTAAATCTTATTATTAATTTATGACATTTACCTAATTATGGATTCTGTTTTCTCGATAAATCGCATGATCCACCTGAGTGTCATGTTTCTTCACTTTTTTAAATATGGTGACCCTAAGTATGATTAAATTTTAGCGTTCTCAGGTGAGGCTAGCCTGAAACGTTCTTATTTAACGAGTCAGCCACCCTGGTATGCCAGGAGGCCCTTGCCCGCTATGGGATGCTTGTGGGCTAATTCTTAATTCTTAATTCTTAAGTATGAGGCAAACAGAATAAATATATTTCCCTTTACAATAAAAGTCATAAGGGACGTGAATTGGCTGTGAAACCCTGAGAAAACCTGGCCGTGTAACAATCCTCATCAAGGAAAGGGGAGAAAAAACATAACTTTGTAGATGGTTTAGTAAACACATACATGGTAATTTTACCTGAAACATCTCCAAGCATAAGGACACATTCATATTTCCTAATGCTATAGTCATCAATACTGTATATTATCTCATCTGGAATAAATGATGCCATAATCCTAGCATGCTGATGGTTTGTGTGCTCTCCTGTACTGTGTTTTTTTGCAGGAACAGATGGGTGATGTTCAGCAGACTTTTTAGAAGCAGGATGTTCATGATCTAAAAATAAAAAATCCCTTTAGGCAGGCCTACAGGCTGAGGTAGATTTCAAAGTGCTTTTGGTTTAATTTATTATCGCTGCGCAGCACTCTTCTTTTTTAGCCTTGGCATGGCAAACCCGCAGTAATAAGAACTGAATTCGGTAAAGAGGAAGAGCCTACAATCATTTGTTTTGACAACAAGAATAGGATAGGCCTCTGGGAGGCCGTGCGCAAGATCAGCAATGAATAAAATTAGCAAAGCCGCTAAACAAGACACAATTATGATATTATAATAATTCTTTTAAGTGTTATTATTTTCAAACATTAAAATCTCGCGCCATATGAGAGCTATCAAGAAACTAGTTATTGATTTGTAGAGTACTCATCAAAAGCTTTTCAACGATACTCCACAAGACGTAGTTTCAAAAATTTCGAATTTCCATCCTCTCACCCCCACCCCCACTCGTACCCCCAAAAACCCCCGAATTGTTGGTGTCACTGTGAACTCCATAGGGAGTACTCTAATTTATTCAAACAAAGTTTCCCTCTATACTTCATAGGGGCCGAGATATAAATGTTTTAAAATTTCAACCCCCTCCCCCGACCACCCCCTTGGGCCAATTTTGCCCATTAACGAACTTGTCCGAACAATTGGGCCTAGAAATAACATAATAACATTTGGTTCAAATATCTTCAAAATTACGGCCGCTATCGTGTAAAGAGATATATATATAAAAATATATATATATATATATATAAATATCACAAATTTTTTTTTTTTGAACGGGCGGTGGTTTCGTACTTAGGGGAGCATGAAACGTAAAGATATGAAAGAATTTTTCGAAAATCATGACATGGTATCCATTGCAATAGGTAGATTTTTCTTCGAAATCTACCTAAAAAAGGATTAAAGTATATGTTATACAGGGCGATCCATATAAAACTGAACACTTTTAAAGGCTTATAACTTTTAAACTAATAATAGCATACATATGCAACTGTGCTGAATTACAGAGTACCTTTGGGAGATTCCTCAGAGTAAATGTTGAAAATGTCCTCCACCTGCATCCATACACAACTGTACTCGTCGCACCATATTCTGAGACGTTTTCCGAAGTGTATCCTCGTTAATGTTACTGATTTCATTCCTTATTGCTTCACGGAGTTCAGCAAGTGACCGCGGTCTATTCTTGTACACCCTGTCCTTAAGGTAGCCCCACAAGAAGAAATCTGGAGATGTCAGGTCTGGCGATCTGGGAGGCCACAGATTGTTTGAGACAAGACGATCACCGAAGAAGCTGGCTATAAGTTTCATGGAATCACCAGACGTATGGCATGTTGCGCCATCTTGCTGGAAATAACCTTCTGTAAATTCGATGTCGTCCAGTTGTTCCACGAATGTATTGAAGATGCGACCATAAACCGCAGTGTTTACCTTGGTGTCGTAGAAAATGGGACCAACAATTCTGGTAGCTGACACCGCACACCAGACCCCAACCTTTTCCGGATGCAATGGAGCTTCGTGGATAATATTCGGGTTCTCAGCAGCCCAATACCTGCTGTTTTGAGTGTTGATGTAGCCTGAGAGGTGAAACCATGCTTCATCTGTAAACCAGGTTATGGAGAGAATGTCTGGGGTTGCAATAAGAAGAGCCTGAAACCATTGGCAATAACGCATTCGCTTTTCCGCGTCTGGTTCTTTTAACTGATGCACTACATGCACTCTGTATGCTCGTAGGCCTGCTTTCTTTGCAGCTCTCTGACATGTGCCATATGAGTAGCCTGTCTCCTGGCTCAACCGGCGCAATGATTTCTTTGGTGAGTTCACAAAACGTTCTCGAACATCATTAACACACTCTTGACTCATCACAGATCTTTTTTTCCCAGTTTCGCTGAGGAGAGAGCCAGTTGTCTCCAGCTTCCTCACCATGGATAAAATTGTTGCCCTTGTTGGAATATTGCGCACATTGAATTGTCTTCTAAATGCCCGTTGAGTTTCAATCAATGACTTCGTACACCAATATGTTTTCACAAGAAAAACACGCTGCTGAATTGAGAACTGCATTTTCGTTTCTGACTGCAAAACTAGAGACTGAAAACTAATTACTAATAAACAACAATAGTCGTAAGGCAACAATGCATGGATGGTAGGAGTACAAACATTATTACCAATATCGATTCTCCCAAAGCCACTGAGATCATAAAACCAAATTTCAATCTTTTATTACTTTCCAGAGGGAAATTATAAGTCTTTAAAACTGTTCAGTTTTATATGGATCGCCCTGTAGAACTGTTGAGCTCCATCAATAAAATAAAATATAGTGTATGATTAGAACCATCAGCTCAACAATCTTTATTTTATGCTGCCTAGGCCTCTAGTCACAATGCTGTACTGGTGTAGATGCATTATTATTAAAAATTAAAATGGCATTTGTGTGATATTAGCATGCTGACATTGACTCTGGGATTAGGGACTCATGTGAAACTACTCCACAAAGTCAGCCTGAGCCTCGGGCAGTGGGGTGAGACGAGGCTTTCATGTTATGGAACAATCGATAACGCTATGATCTCTAGCCTATATTCATTGCTATATCAGTTCTAGAAAATATTTTCACCATGTCATGGAAAATAAAAGACTATTTTGAAAGGACTTGAAACAATATTTTTGCTTCTTTTATAGTGGCCTATACAGTAATTCTATATTGTACAAGTACTATATTAATGAAAAATATCTATTTATAATTCTCTTTTATCATGAGTTTAAAAACTTCTATTCAACTTACTGTCTCTATCCAATCTAGATGAATGACCTGGTTTCGACATTAAGTTTCCTGAAAAAGAGTATTATCTTAAGTTATAATGTGATTTTAAATAATAATATGAATATATTTATCACATAGCACAAGACGACAAGACCCAGCAATGAGAAAAACAAGAAAGTGAAAAACTTTCAGAACACAGGTCTATGTCATTATTGCATTTTTTAATCAGAAGGCCATGAAACTAAACCACAGTTCCATACCTAATCTATCGTGTTTGAGAGGCATAAATAAATGATGCATAAGTTACTTGAGTTATGATTTATATAAACTATTTCTGAATTTTTAAAATTCATTAATGTTTTCTTTCTTCTTCTCTAAATCTTTTATTTTCCAAGAAAACAAACAAAAATTTCTATTAACTGATCAATAAACTATATATGGATTTTCAGATTTTGATTAAAATTCATATTCACCTAAATGTTTTAATCATTTCTATTTATTGGAATAAAATAATTTATCTGAATTCATTCATCCACATTAGACTGAGAATGAAGAAAATTATTGTTCATGCTCAGGCTTGACTGGAGTTGAAAGTTAATCAAACTGTCTCACTGCCTCACTGGTGTACATTTCTGATTTAGAACTGCTTAGCAGTGTTTTGGAACAGTTTTTGGTCTGCATGTAGGAACAAAACTAGATTGAATATTCATAAAGTTTGTGGTTTTCAGTATCTATAATGTAATTTTTTTTTTTAATTTGTAATTTTAGCATTTTTAGCACTTACGAGTTACAAATTTAGCATACATTTTTTGTAAAATTCTTTTATTTTTTATTATTTAAATAAGCATTATTTAATGAAATTTAAATTAATATAAAATCAGGTAAACTGATATAACAAAGTGCCAGTATGTTTTTGTTTAATCAGTTATGACTGCAATTATGATATGCAGAATATGTTTTTTTTAATTGATTTCCAAGTTAAGCTCCAGATTTATTCACTAAGCAAGGCTTACGGAAGAACAAAGGTCTAGTTTTTTTTAATGAGAATAAAATCTTCCAGCATCACCTGAACTGTACAGATTTGTGATATCATGACAATCGCACACTCACATAAAGATACAAAAAAAAAAAATACAAATTGGCCGGTTTCGGGTTTTGAACCATGGACTCCAGAATGTGAGGCCAAAGCGTTACCATCTCGGCCACCGGGGTCATTTTAACGGTCTAGTTGGATAAGCGCATGTAAATCAATAGTGTTTTTTGTCATAGCTACCTGTATTTTAATTTCCAAGGCCTTATAAGATCACAGTAAAACAATAGGCAGTGTTGTCAAGATAACTGATTTTCATTTTATTTTTATAAATTCTTTCGAATACGTACAGTATATTACAATAAAATAGGCACTAAATTGAGCATTACTCCGAAACAAGTCAACCGATTTTATCAATTATAAATAGACGTCTTCCCATGGACATTATAAATGCGTATACGAAGTTTCATAAATATACGATAAAGCGTATTTGAGTTATTGCGCCTTTAAAGTAGACACTAAATTGGGGTTTACTCCGGTACCGGTCAACAGATTAGGTTCAAATTCAATAGGGCACTTCTCATGAACGTCATAAATGAGTATACCAAGTTTCATGGAAATTCGACACAGCGTATTTGAGTTATGGCGCCGTTCTATTAGAAAGGCGCCATAATCTATTAAAATAGGCACTAAATTGGGCATTACTCCGGTACCGGTGAACCGATTTGGTTCAATATCAATAGGGTTCTTCCCATGGACATTACAAATGTGTTTGCCAAGTTTCATGAAAATCCGAAAAAGCGTATTTGAGTTATGGCGCGTACAGACACACGGACGGACAGACAGACGGACAGACATTTTTCGTCCCCATACACAATCTCATAAAGTACCATACTGGCACTTAATAAAGAAAATATAATTAAAGAAAATATAATAACTACTTCCCCTTAATGAAAACCTGAAACCTAATTTTAGGATACTTGACCCAGCTTCTAACCGAAATGAGTATTATATCAAGAGCAATCTTGGGAATAAAGGCAGCCAGTACAGAAGGCTGACAACATTATCACCTTAACATTCCAAATGTCTCAAAATCTGGGAGCCTCAAACTCCTGGAACCCTGAGGGTTTCCATGGCATGTATTATAGTAACAGTATGAAAGATAATAAAGATGACCTCAAACTGGATTCTTAAGAATCACAAAATTTGCAGAGTATAAGAGTATAATGGCAGTGCATACCCATTAATCTTCGTCTTGAATATGAGAATATGTGATTGTTGTTCATCTTAAACCCAAATGAGTTCTTACTCTATTGCTGCTTATTAAGTGCCAGTATGGTACCTTATGAGATTGTGTGTGGGGACGAAAAAGTCTGTCCGTCTGTCTGTCTGTCCGTCCGCGTGTCTGTACGCGCCATAACTCAAATACGCTTTTTCGGATTTTCATGAAACTTGGAAAACACATTTGTAATGTCCATGGGAAGAACCCTATTGATATTGAACCAAATCGGTTCACCGGTACCGGAGTAATGCCCAATTTAGTGCCTATTTTAATTTCTATTAGAAAGGCGCCATAACTCAAATACGCTGTATCGGATTTCCATGAAATTTGGTATACTCATTTATGACGTTCATGAGAAGTGCCCTATTGAATTTGAACCTAATCTGTTGACCGGTACCGGAGTAAACCCCAATTTAGTGTCAACTTTAAAGGCGCAATAACTCAAATACGCTTTATCGTATATTTATGAAACTTTGTATACGCTTTTATAATGTTCATGGGAAGACGTCTAATGGATAAAATCGGTTGACCTGTTTCGGAGTAATGCTCAATTTAGCTCTTATTTTACGGTAATATACGTATTCGAAAGAATTTATTTAAAAAAATGAAAATCAGTTATCTTGACAACACTGCCTATTGTTTTACTGTGATATTATAAGGCCTTGGAAATTAAAATACAGGTAGCTATGACAAAAAACACTATTGATTTACATGCGCTTATCCAACTAGACCGTTATAATGACGCCGGTGGCCGAGATGGTAACGTCTTGGGCCTCACATTCTGGAGTCCATGGTTCAAATCCCGTTTTGTATTCT
Organism: Ectobius pallidus; assembly: GCA_964059195.1. Classification (NCBI taxonomy): domain Eukaryota; kingdom Metazoa; phylum Arthropoda; class Insecta; order Blattodea; family Ectobiidae; genus Ectobius; species Ectobius pallidus. The sequence goes on from CAXKWD010000005.1 coordinate 128,549,160, forward strand.
TATGTGTGTGTGCGATTGTCATGATATCACAAATCTGTACAGTTCAGCTGATGCTGGAAGATTTTAATCTCATTAAAAAACTAGACCTTTGTTCTTCCGTAAGCCCTGCTTAATGAATAAATCTGGAGCTTAACTTGGAAATCAATTTTAAAAAAAACATATTCTGCATATCATAATTGCAGTCATAACTGATTAAACAAAAACATACTGGCACTTTGTTACTTCAGTTTACCTGATTTTATTTTTTAAAGGTAATGCAATCTATAGCCTACTAATTCGACCTACTATATTAAAATATAGTGGTTTCTTCCTGTAAGTCTGTCTGTACCTCTTTCATGCAAAAACTACTTAACTGAGAGAGCTGAAATGTTGAATAAATATAGGTCTAGATTTTATACCTAGAAAAAAAACATAAGACCATAGTTGTTTCATAATGTTTCACCATTTAAAGTTGGTGACCGGTTTAATGGCTTTTTTTGCAGTAACAAACACATCATGTTCCTTCCCGATATTCAAGCTTACTGTGACCAAAACATTGGTCAAATTGAATTCAGAGACCGCTTGCAGTATTTAAAATTAAATTTTCTACAAAAAATATCTCCTGGTACTTTTTGATATCACGACGATATCTCTTATCGAGAGAAAGCCATTTCAGTGGCTCTGATGAACAACGGGGTTATGTTCCTTGCCAATATTAGGGCCTAAGTATTACTAAGGCCATCATTTAGCCTATACTCTTCTACCCACATGAAGGATGGGTAACCAGCTAGATGGACATGACTATCTACATTTTATTAATAAAAAATTCTAAAAAAATGAACCCCCCGAAAATTCTGGCGACATCCTGGATGAATGTAATGAAACAGACTGAAAATTACACTACTTCTCTTTCAGATTGTCTAATGTTTAGATTACTCCTTCTCATTTAACAGTATTTTCATGTGTCAAAAATGTTGTCATACCGTACTTTCATAATTTTTTTTTTCAAACAATATTCTTAATTCTATTCAAAATTAAGCGTATTTGAATATCCCGCTACGACGGTACGCAGACGTTGACGTAAAAAGTTACTATGTCCTATTTTACGGCGGCCATCTTATGTTTCTGCGCATTATTTTTATCCTTCGTTTTGCTCGCCAAATTGGCATGCAGCACTGCGGTGGAGTGACCCCAGAAATCCTAGACGCCTGTGCACTGGCTGTGAGCTAACCAACCATAATAAACAAGATGGCTGACGCTGAAGTTGCATCTTCAAGTGGAGAACAGTCAGAGGTTCAAGAAACTGACAAACCGGAAGAATTCATAGAACCCGAAAAAAAGAAAAGGAAAATTAGTAAAGTGTCTGATGGTAAATCGGACAAACTTGAACAACGCCTGGGAGGAATATTGTGCTGTGCTGTCTGTTTGGACCTCCCCAGAGCTGCCATTTACCAGGTTTGTTTTTGTGATCAGCTGATTGAGCAGATTGTTGCATTGCATATTATCTAGTTTGAAGTTTAGTTACATATAAACATATTTTTATATCCTGCATTTTTAACATAAATGTTTTGTAACATATGATCGTATTTGGGGGTAGAAATTGCATTGTTTCACTTTCTTTGTTTAAACTGTAGGTTCTCAACCTGTGGAGCATTCCCATTAGATTTCCTGGGTTATTTAAACCGGATTAAATAAGTTACTTAAAACTATTTCCGGTTGTAATTTTGAGCAGTCTGTTAAATTAAATCTATGTAATAATCACACAGTAGGCCTATATAGGCCTATATATCTACAGAATTAGATTGGCTAACACAGTATTGTGTTAATTTAACACTATGTTTTTGTTTTCCTAGTTCTTTATTTATTGTATAATTTATTAGGCCTATTATTATTATTATTATTATTGTTATTATTATTATTATTATTATTATTATAATTGTTATCATATGCCAGTGCTGCTGGTCTACAGGATTACTAAATAAATAAATAATTAAATAAGCTTCTTATAAATCAGGATTTATTTTTAGAAGTTATTGATTAATTATAACATTCCCGATTTTAGGAGGGCCAATATATTATAGTTATTGTGATAAAAATATTTCTAATAATATTTTTTTATCATTTTTTTCTTAAATAATTTAGGAGAACATCTTGGTTTGAAAATATAAAAATGTTCTTTTCACCCTTATAGTTGTTCCTCATGAATTTACTTATAATATCCATCAGAAGCAGATAGCACTAAACCTATAAATAGTTTTTTTTTTTTTTTTTTTTTTTTTTTTTTTTTGTAGAAAATAATCAGTTTGCATCTCTAGAGCTTCTGATTAGTAATAATAATAATATTTTATTACCGTGGAGTTTATCAGCTATAGACAACGTCAATGGGTTATACGCATACACGCAACAAAATAAAATATACAATAAAATTAATATAGACATGTAAATGCACATAGGCCTACACATGAGTTAATACACAAATTGATAAAACAGAGGCAAATATTATTTCTTTCTTCTTCTGTTGATCTATCAGATGCATCTACCTGATCATCTTCATCCTCATCTACCATGAATTCTATACATATCATTGTTGGAGGATGAATCATGCAATGAAAGTACATCTTCAGATTAGGATATAGGTTCAGGTTTCCACCACTTTAAAGCGCCACCATCATTATCAGGAAATGACATTTCCTTTCTTTGGTTGTTTCTCCTTTTCCTGCTGCTCAATCTGTTCATTTAGAATGTCTGTTGTGACACTTGAGCTTGGATATAAAAAAAATTGTTTGCCTCCTTTTCTATTTAAGTTAGTCATACTTGTATTCTTTAAGAATTCCTCGATTAAGTTCGACCATGCACTTATGTTTGGAATTTGCTTCAACACCCAGTTTGCATCGACAAGATAAATCCCACTGGCCTTAAAACCACTCTTTGAGCAATAGAGGGCGCAAGCAGTTCATCAAGCAGTAGAACAAATCTAATATTATTTTGTCCACATGCATCAGTAACATTTATTGATATGTGGCTGGCCAAATTAATTGTCACCTCTACATTATTATCACGCAAACATTTTTAAAGGAAATTTTGACCATTAATAATAATAATTTAATCTACTGAGCAAGGTGACCAAGATGGTAGTGTAATGGACTCGCATTCAGGAGATCCTGGGTTCAAACTCCATGGCCAATCAATTTGACTTGGGTTTTTTCTTGGTTCTCCTAGTTGTAAAGGCAAATGCCGAATTGGAAATATACCTACCATGACTGTTTTGTCATGTATCCTATCCACTTAAATTGAATATAATTTGAAACTAACAAGCCATCACACATCAACAATAGCAAACAGATGTAAATCAATAGTTCCATGGCCTGCATTCCTTACCTGAATTCCTTATATAATAATAAAGAAGAAAGGTGCACTCGAAAGAGCATATGTCATGTAGTGCCTATCTGTTCATCAGATAGTCGTTTAGAGATTTTGTTCTAAGTTCTACATTTTGCGAAGTGGTATTGTTCACATTTTTGTCCACAGAGCTCGCAAACGCACAGTTCCCCGGCTAGGTGGTATCTTTTGTTGGTGCATATCATTTGGTGGTAGCCGTGGATCGCTAGTCCTATTACTGCATATCTTTGGCGTTGGTTTGTTCCAGTCCAGTCCCTGTTTAGCATTGCATCTGTCCCGAAGAAATCTATGTCAATTTGTTCTTGTTTTCGCTTTCTTCTGTCTAGTTCTTCCTCGTATGACCTGGTCATTGGCAGCTGGTGTGTAATTCGTAGGTCTTCAATATAGAATGTTTCTCTTGTTAGTGCATAGATCATCCTGTTCGGTGCAAATTTCCCTGCTCCCAGCGCCCTCTTCAAAAATCTTGTTTTAACATTCTCTATCTTTCTCATATCAGTGGTGCTTAGTTTCCCCCATATAAGTTCCAGTCCGTATGTTATTATTGGTGATATTGTCGTGTCGAATAGCATCATGGTTGTCTTGAGGTCTAGCAGTGTCAGATTCTTAATGTTGTAACTTGCTCTTATCGCTGCCGCTGCTCTTTCAGTAATGTGGGCACTGAATTCCTTATACAATCTCGATATTCAAAGGAGTAAGTTATAAATAAAGCTTATAGTAATTTAAAAAAAAAAATTATCTTTATTAGCTTGGAGTTCAGGAAGAGACATTGTCAAAAGTATATAAAATGTACAATGATATAAAGTTACATATAAAGTATACCGGTATGTAGATCTATATTACATTCCTTGAATTGCATGCAGTATCTTACTCTTGAAACACCAAATTCCTTTAGAACGTGAAATATTTATTAATTATGTTTCAGTGCACAAATGGACATCTGATGTGTGCAGGATGCTTCACACATGTTTTAGCAGATGCTAGATTGAGAGATGAGATTGCTACTTGTCCTAACTGTAGGATTGAAATAAGCAAAACCTCTGCTTCTCGAAATCTAGCAGTTGAGAAAGCCGTTAATGAACTCCCTTCAGAATGCCAGTTTTGTGGCAAAGAGTTCCCACGGAACACATTGGAAAGACATGAGGATCTGTTGTGTGAGGAAAGGTAAATAGTTTAAAGAAGGGTACACTGAAGTTTGGAAAGATATTTGATTATGTGATAAACAGACAAAATATACTTTTGCAGAGAGCAGTACACTTTGTGGACTAGTAGTTTTTTAGTGTACTTGTTACCCACTTTTGTTTGTATTGTATGTCTGTTAAAAGGGAAGATTGTGGAATAACAAAATAATTAATTAGTGTGCCTCACAGTACTGCATATGACATAACTTGTCTGTCAGTGAGGTGGACCAATAAGGGCAGTCAGTCATAGGAGAGAGGTTCTATCAGGTGCTGTGAATTGAACTCTGGCATAGCGCAGTTGGTAGGAGCATTGGCACGGATAGCCAGAGGTCCTCTATTCAAGTCCCAGTGTCAGAGGAATGTTTCTCCTATAATATTATCAAAATAATAGGCCTATAATATATAATTCAAGTTTATATTATTATTTTGTATTATTATTATTTATTTTATTCCACTTATATTTCTTAGGATTACAAACTGCAAGTACAGCCGCATTGGTTGCCCTTGGCGTGGGCCATTTCATGAGGCTACGGAACATGAAAACGTTTGTGGTCATCCTCATCGCTCAGGTGCCGAGGTGATGGAGGCGCTACAGGTCATCGATCTCAAATGTGAAGAAGAGAAAAAGCTCTATGATTGTGTTTTTGATTTGCTGTCTTACGAGAAGATAACGTTCAATGGTATGTTAAAGTTTTTTTTTTTTTTTCACAAAGAAGTTGGTGAGCTTTTTTTTTCTTAAGAGCTTATAAAAATCTGACATGAAAAATTCTCATAACTGAGCACATTGCTGAACACAGTAGGAGAGGTAGCTAGTTTATAATAACCTTTCAGACAATTTATATGAAGAAACATAACTCCTGAAAAACAAAGTTGTCTTAAACATAACATGGCAGCAAGAGGAAGTTGCCTCATGCTTTATGTCCATCTTTGAGGTCGACCATTAAGGGTAATTTCAATCATAGGAGAAAGTTTCCATCAGTACTGTAAATCAAACTCTGGCTAGCTCTGTTGGTAGAGCATCAGCACAGTAAGCAAAACATCATAGGTTTGAATCCCAGTGTCAGAGGAATTTTTCTCCTAAAATATTCTCAGGTAATGTTCAACAGAAACAGTAGGCTACTCTGTGGTTATAATTAATAATTAATTATATTGCAGATTTGCAGATGAAACCATATCGCACGGATGAGTTTGTACACAAGCTGTTCTATGAGACGAGCCGTTTTACAGCTTTCAACAATCAGTGGGTGATGAAGGCACGCATTAACAATAGCCAGAGAGATCCTACTCAGAGCTCCGAGCGGAACATGACTTACCAGGTAAAGTGGGAGTAGGGCTGCTATTACCTGCAGCACCAAAACTTCATATCATGAGGTAAGTTTTGGGGGGTATAAAGTGTCCTTAACCCAATGTCCATGCCCCCCTCTCTCCCACAGTTAGGTTCATCGTTTGAGCTACTTAGCAGCACCACTTCCAGGTCAACGTTGAAGCATCGTCTGAACATTTCTTCATGTTCAGAAGAGCACGGAACAGCTGCAGTGGTTTAGGCTTTGCTCAGACCACTGCAGGTGTTGCTGTTCAATTATTCCTTTCCAGGATTTCAAATTTTCTTTCCTAACAGCTTGAAGCAGATTGAGAAGAAACAATGAAATTTGATTTCATGAATAAGACTGTTTATAAAGAAGAGTGTAGCATGATTAAAAGAAGAAAAGTTTTGGAAGACAATGAGGTAGAAATAATCGACTGGACAAGAAGAAATAATCTAAAAGACATTCCATTCTGACTCTGGACATTCGGCCATGCTGCTTGTGTATTAACAGACACAGGTATATAATTACAGATATGGGTACGTATAAGTGAAGAATAAAGAAAATGTAAGTGTTAAAAAAGAACTGTCAGGGAAGAGCCAAAACATGTGCATACGTGTTGGAAAGGTGACAAAATCATGGGGAATATGTGCACAGGAAAAGGGAATGTGTATACGTTCTCCATGTCCTTTGTTAGCTTTACAACAGGTAGGTACTTATGGCATTCCTTAAACACTTTTTTCTTACATTTTATTCTTTACTAGTAAGACAAACATCATATTAGATAACTTTTGCTTTATAATTGCTTAGTATTTTTACAGTTTATCAGTCATAAGTATAAACGTTTTCAGTAAAATTAGATTATCACTTCCTTGAAGTTATACTTCATAAGAAGCTTGTATTTTAACATCAAAGGATTATAAGCTTAATATTTTATCACTTATATTTATATTCAAAATGATTTTTCATGCTAGCAGTTGTATTAAACATGCAGTCTTTATCTCCATTTCTTATGTGTTTATTATGAATTATTAAACTGCAGTTGATCCTGAAGACCAAGACTACGTACCCACTTCAACTGCACTACTTGATTTTACGTGGTCCATTTGGAGATATGAAGGTGAATGCTAAGATTCACAAGTTTGAGTTTACCGATCAAGATAATGAGAGCCCATATGTGCCCCTGCCACTTCCAGACACTGCCGAGTGCAACCGCTTGCTTGCTGCTAAAGTTATTAACTTCAGGTAAGTACACTATCTAATGCAACAGTTTTCCTATCCAAATAATTGTTATTCCCAGAATCAAACATGAAACATTCCCCCAAAAAAAGCTTCCTTAATCAGTTTGTATCTATTTTAATACACCTCAGCAAGCTAACAAGGAATGTATGTAATAAATAGGGCTTGGATTTTTTGGTTTTTATAAATCCTGTTTTAGTTTTCTATAAACCCTGTTTCAGTTTTTTAAACATACTAAAATAGTTTTATTTTGGTTTTTTACAATTTTCAGATAATTTTTTAAAGTTTCACTTTAATAAACACAATAAACACATTGAAAAAATATATTAATTCATTTTATTTTCACTTAAATTTCTATAGCTCTAAACCAAAAAACTTTAGGAATACATTTTGCTTAGTTTTAGAACTACCCTTGTCATTTCCAACTCCACCATAATTATAAACTCAACAAGAACGTTTTTCAATTAATAAATTTGAACTTGTAGAATACTTTGCTTTCAGCATCTTTCTGAAGCAAACATTGTGAATAAACTGCAAGTATAAGCTTCCTAAGAATGCCTTTAATTTGCTTCTAAAGAAACCAGGAATTTCCTTTACCAGGACAATGGGGTACAAAATTACAAAATGCAACGCTACATTTTGTCTCACAAAATAATATACTGGCAACAGTGAACAAGATGCAAAATGTAAGCAGGTATTTAAAATGTAATTTTAATAGAACAATAATAATTTGATTAATTATTATTGTTATTTTATCATATCTTACATAAAAAGCAGTTTTAGCCATTTTTAGTTTTTAATGTCCTATTTAGCCATTTTTAGGTTTTATAAGATTGGACTATGTAACTGTTTTGGGAATGAAACAGATAATTATGTTAAAATGTCACAGTTAGCTAGCAAGGAACAAAATAGTTTAAAATCTGAGAATCCGGGCCCTAGTTTTGAATATTCTCCCCCTGGGCAAAAAAATCACTCTAAGTGGAGGTGAAACGAGTTGTCAGGCAATTTTACTTTGAAGTAAAAGGTTGTAATTGGAAGAATTTATTTAAATTGCTCTTCATGTTTTAAGTCCGCCTCCGTGGGTGAGTAGGTAGCGCGCCTGCCTTCCACTCCGGCGGCCCGGGTTCGATTCCCGGCCAGTAGTGAAAAATTCCTTTCCCGGGTTCAGGACTGGGTGTGTGTGTCCTTAGGTTTAAGTAGGTAGGGGACTGGCGCACCCCGGTAACAAATACGCTGAAAATATCCCCTTACAGGATCACCAGGGGTCGTTCGCGAACCTGAGGAATAACTTTTTCATGTTTTATATGTATGAATTACTTGTTTTGTGAGTTATAAATATATATTAGGAATTACAAGCCTTACAATCGCATATTCGATCATCTATAGTCAGACGATAAGGCAGTCATTTTTTAGTGTGCATGTTTCATGCTAAATAATAAGCATAAAATGTAAAATGTTAACTCATTGAATTAAATTAGAGTATTGTATTATTTCGTCTGCCGGCGTGGTCTTGTGGTTAGCATCGCTGACTACAGATCCGTCGGCCCGGGTTCGATTCCCGGTACCTCCTCGGATTTTTCTGAGGTAGGGAGGTCTGGCAGGGGTGCACTCAGCCTCGTGATTCAAATTGAGGAGCTACTTGATAGAGAAGTAGCGGCTCCGGTCAAGAAAACCACCATTAACGGCCGTGGGTGTCAGCTTGCTGACCACATGCCCCCCAATCCTGCCATCTGCCTACGGGAGATGACGCAGCGGTCGGGTGGTAGGCCAAGTCCCTCCAGGGATGTAGCGCCACGGAGTTTAGTTTTAGTTTTATTGTATTATTTCACTGTGACTGTTTCATTATTGTCAGTATTATTTTATAATCCATTTTTACCCCTCATGAAATGAGAAAATCGATAGTTATCCCATAATACATTTCAATATTTCCTCACAACTACTGAAGATATGACGTACCTCTTTATACGCCCATAAAGAATAAATCCGTCATAATTCATAGCTAGATATCTCATTTTCCGCAATTTTGGACTTACCTCTCTTCATACATGCATTCAAGATTTATTCATTTATCTCTTGGAAAATAGAAACTAATGTTCTATATTTTTTTTCTAGGCTCATCATGTTTCTTTCGTCAAAATAGACAAGATTGATGTCCGAAGTGGAAACAGACCCTGCCCAGCAGAGATCGTGAAAATTTGTTTCCATATACAATTTGTGGCTTATTTGCTATAGTTGTTACATGATATATGATAGATATATGCAACTAAAGACAACATTCATTGTCCGACTTAATTAATAAGTTTACAATTGCATATTCAGTGAATTGAAAACTTATTGAAACAAAATTAGCTTATGGCTGATTTTAAGAGAACGGATAATTATGAATGAAAATCCAAACACATTTCATTAAAAAATAATAATGAAATAAATGTGTTTTATTGCTTAATTGCATTAAAAAGTAGTAAGCTTTATTTTTCAGACAAATATACTTTCAATACACAAATTAATATATTATTGCAAATTAAAGGAATATCACCTTAGAGATTTTTTAATAGTTTGTTGAAATAACAAAGAGAAAAGACACTCTACATTATATTATTTATGCACCTCAAAGTTTTTCTTGAGGGGAAAGATAAGAGTGTGTTTCCTAATATATAATATTATATAATACTATGTGATTGTACTTGTTTAAATTACAGTATTCTTCCTATCAAACTTATTAATGTTTCATTCTACTTTTCTCTCAAGGATTATAATTTAGCTGTGAATTTTATATTACTCCCACGAAATATAATTTCTAGTTTATTATGTAAGTTGCAAGCATTGTTTAGATTTTTAGATGTGTTTACACCTATAATATATTTAAGAAAGAGTTTATAATATTTGTTTTCTTTTTTATTTAATTTTCTTCTTAGTGCATAAATGAAACACTCTGTTCATGCAGCTTAGCGATGTTTCTAAATGTTATACTACTTATCACTAAATTCTATTTATTTTTATTAATTGCTTAGAGCACAGAAATAAACATGTAAAAAAACCCAATTTCAAATCTAAATTTATATTACAGTAGAACCTCACTTCTGTGTTTTTTTGTATTTATGTGCTATTTTTAAGCCACAGACCTCTTGCATTAAAATTCCCTCAGTAATATGTTTTTCGTTACATGTTAAAACATTTATGCATTAAATTTTTCAGTATAAAATTTTATATCTACCATTTATATGCTATTGTTTTTGTTTTGAACGAGCAAGGAATAAAGCATTTGTATAGATGTTTTGTGTGGCTTTCAGTAGTCTCAATTTTCTGTACACCTCATTTGAAAAATACAGACGATGTGACTGTTTATTGTGGCAACAATCATTCAAACTTTTAAACTATCAAATGCAGCTCAATCCTGATAAACATATAGATCAAGTGTTTCTTCTGTTCATTTGTATGTTTACATCATCATTTGTGCTTAGAACTGAAACACTGTGGTATATTGGTTGTATCTACGTAAGAGTCAGACAGACAAGGATATATTTAAGAGGGAGGGAGTCCTGGGGATCTGGACCCCCAAATTATGTGGTTTTTAAAGCATGAATTAAAAGGAAAAAAATTATGTTTTATATCACTCAGGAAGGGAAGATATCAGTAAGTTATGATCAGTCAGTTTAGGGCACCCCACGAAATCTATTTCTAAATACATGTTTGGAGACAGACTTTTTTTTACAGGTAAGTAATATTGGGAATAACACAGTGAAGTTAATGAATATTTATTTATTTAACAATAATATACTTTTTTATGTTTACTGTAAGTTTGGTTGTAAGATCTAAAATATTTTTGTACTGACTTAACCTGTTTTCCTGCTGGATCTTATATTCACGTGGTTTTCATGGGTAGTATTTTCTTAGTGATATACTGCATTGTGTGTGTAGCTCAGTAGGAGGCAAACTATTGATTCTAATTTAGTTAATTGCTGAGCATATGCAGTATTCACTCGTATGTTTACAAACCCTCGATTGCTTAGTTTTTATTTGCACTTTCTATGATGATTATACCCAATAATGAAAGAAATTTCAGTCCCAGTTGAATTATTTAAATTTTTTACACGTTCATTTTTTCACTTATACGTTGTTATAGTCGTTCCTTCCCAAAAACATATAACTGAGGTTTCACTCTATTTAAAAACCAATCACCAAATACTGTAATGTTTATTTTCTCTTGTATTTAATATGAGCTAAACTACACTCAATGAAAAGACACTATACAGAGTGTTTCTTGATATTTTCTGGTTCAACTATTACTGTATCACCAAAGTAATTCAATAAAATGTGGTGTACTGAGTATATTGTGTACTAATTTCCTGTAAATGTAATCATCCTAGGCCCCGTAATGTAATAGGACAACATTTTATGTTGAAACATAATACATGATGCAAAATTCCTTAATATATATTAATTATGTTACCAGAGGCTTTCATGGCCGGAATCTTGAAATCCTTTCAGGACGTAGGCTGTTGATCGGCATATTTATTATTAGATGTTTCGTTCCTGGCTGAAAAAGTTTCCCACAGCTGGGAGTGAAACATCTGGTAATAAATAGGCCACTGAACAAGGATTACGAGTTCAAAGATGTCATTTGCAGAATAACTAATTTGTCATTCTTGTGTCCGACTTTAGCGTTGTGTGACAAATAGTTGAATAAAAACACTTTCTTAAACGCACTTTATTTTACCTTAGTAAACTTCTGGACGGCCGTTTCGCAGGTGGTGTTCCTGCATCATCAGCAGAGTGCCAACTGAGGTCTCTGGAGCAGGTGTTTGTGAGGGTGTCTGTTATGGTGGGGGTGTAGTGGAGGTGGGGGTAGGTGATGGGGGTTTGGTTTGACTGCCTGTGTGTATTAATGTGTCAAATAGCGTGTGTGATCTGAAATTGAGTTTGTTATTTAAAACTGATGTTGGGTGTGATTTTGTGTGTTTGTAGATTTCAAATTGTTCCAATGTGTTTAATTTCTTGCTTTTGTGTGTGAAGTGTAGTATTTCCATGTCTGTGTTTATGTTTTTGTAATTGTGGTCTGTTGTGATTATGTGTTCTGCAAAATTTGATTTGTTTTGTGCTTGGTGGATAGCTTTGATGTGTTCTTTGTATCTGGTTCGAAATGATCTGCCTGTTTGGCCTATGTAGAAACTGGGGCAGTCTTGACATTTGAGTTTGTATAAACCAGTTGAATTAAATTTGTCTGTGTGTGTGTGTTTGTTTGTGAGGTGTTTTTTCAGGGTGTTGTTTGTTCTGTATGCAATTTTGTATTTCAGTTTTTTTAATGAGGCAGCGACTTTGTGCATTTTATTGTTTTGGTATGTCAGTGTGATGAATTTATCTTTTTGTGTTTGTTGGGGGTTTTGTGTGTGTCTTTTTCGTTCTGCTTTTTTGACCATTGAAAAGCAGAACGAAAGAGACACACACAAAACCCCCAACAAACACAAAAAGATAAATTCATCACACTGACATACCAAAACAATAAAATGTACAAAGTCGCTGCCTCATTAAAAAAACTGAAATACAAAATTGCATACAGAACAAACAACACACAGACAAATTTAATTCAACTGGTATATACAAACTCAAATGTCAAGACTGCCCCAGTTTCTACATAGGCCAAACAGGCAGATCATTTCGAACCAGATACAAAGAACACATCAAAGCTATCCACCAAGCACAAAACAAATCAAATTTTGCAGAACACATCATCACAACAGACCACAATTACGAAAACATAAACACAGACATGGAAATACTACACTTCACACACAAAAGCAAGAAATTAAACACATTGGAACAATTTGAAATCTACAAACACACAAAATCACACCCAACATCAGTTTTAAATAACCAACTCAATTTCAGATCACACATGCTATTTGACACATTAATACACACAGGCAGTCAAACCAAACCCCCATCACCTACCACCCCCACCATAACAGACACCCTCACAAACACCTGCTCCAGAGACCTCAGTTGGCACTCTGCTGATGATGCAGGAACACCACCTGCGAAACGACCGTCCAGAAGTTTACTAAGGTAAAATAAAGTGCGTTTAAGAAAGTGTTTTTATTCAACAACTAATTTGTGTACGTGTGGTGTGTTTTGTATTCAAATTAGGCATCTGTCAGTGAAGCTAGTGCTACCTCTTAGGGCCTGTACTAACCACCTAATAAAATGCTTTGTTTGCCATATAAGGGAAAGTTGGCCAAGTATTATATACTACAATCTCCAGTCAAAAACTGTCTAGAAAGTCAACTCCCATTTAAGCTATCAGGAGGATGGAGTGACTGATAAAACCACCAACTGACAGATAGGCAGACTTGATGCCTACTGGAGCTTTATAGCCAACAGAATTGAAGGTTTTGCGTATACAATAATGCTGTTTAAGGCTCACATTTGAATGATATAGAACTGCACAAATTGATTAATGTATTTAAAATATGTTCTTATGTAATTTCATTGCACAAATAGAAATATACACTATAATCAAGTTGTCACACCTAACAGAGGCTGCTTGAAGACATCTTATCTTGGGATACAGCACCATGGACATCTTATCTACCTTTTTTCAACTGCCGTTCAGGGAACTGTGCAATCTGGTATGCTGAATTAATTTGCAAATTTCTTTTGAAATCGTAAATGGACAAACAAATGCAAATAATTTGTCAGTTTCATTTCTTGAAGAAGAGAGATTTACGCAACTCTGGGAAAGCTTGCATGACATTTCAACATAGCAGCATTATAATGCATTTCGACATTGGTGCAATATGTCACCTGAAATATTTAGCTACAGATGACAATTCTAAGCAGAGAACAGGGAACTGATGGTGTCAGGATGTAGACAACAGATGACACTATACACCCTAACACTTTGAATGGCTTTCAAGGAGAATTTCTTTTGTCTGTAGGCATGCAAAATGGTGCATGGTGTATATATATATATGTCAAAAGCACAGCCAGCAGTGATGTGCCCTTATGCATATATATGGATATTATTATTTTCAACATTTTTAGATTCACAGCGTTGAGGCTGGATTTAAGATTCTGCTCCAGGTTGCCTCCAGCCCCCTCAGGAGCAGATTCCTCACGGGTTTGGTCCTTATAGCACCTTCCTCAAAATGTGAGCAGTTCCAAGCAGGGCAATCTCTTGAATTTTGGAAATCTGTGCTTCTCCCATTACCTGTGTTAGATTGTTTTCCAGGTTTTTTGGTATCGTACCCAGTGCTCCAACTATAATAGGTATGACTTCAGTTTTCACATTCCACATTCGACTTATTTCTATCTGAAGGTCTCTATATTTCAACCTTTTTTCAGCTTCCATTGAAACCACATTCTGGCAGTTTGGGATTGCAACATAAACTAATTGGCAGGTCCTATTCTTGGCGTTTTGTATTACTATGTCCGGCTTGTTTGTAGTGACTGTTCAGTCTGTTTGGATTTGTCGATCATACAGTACTGTAACATGTCCCATACATGCAACAGGGTTAGGGGTATGTTCATACCATCTACTGCATGTTTCTGAGCTTAGGGATTTGCATACTTGCCAATGTAGATATTTACATTCATTATTATGACTCTCCAAGTATTCTTTTTTTGCTAGAATAGGGCACGCTGAGATAATATGAGCAATAGCTTCTGATTGGCTCTAACAGAGGTGATATTTATCATCTTGTGAATTCTTCAGAACATATTTCTCATAATGACGTGTTCTTAAAGCTTGATCTTGAGCAGCAATTATAGTGGCTTCAGTCTCCGGCTTCAATTTACCTCTGATTAGCCACCTATATGTCTATTTGTATTCAATCCAACCTTTTCAGGTACTGTCCATGTAGTTGTTTATTTCGTCATGCTTCTTTCAACCTATTCTGTGATTCTACTTTGCTGTTAAATTTATTCAGCATAGAGTTATCATCTGAAGACATCTGTGGGGTTTGTATACTTTTTAAGATAATATTTCTTGCTTTACTTATGATTCCATTATTTCCATACTTTAAGTTCATCATATTAATCTGTCTCATATATGGATCATCTAAATGGTTTGCTACATATCTTCCTAGGTTAAATATCGCATTTCTGTGTGCAGCTTCAATTTGGCGGAGTCCTCTTCCTCCTTGTTTTCGTGAAACATAAAGTCTGTCAACATCAGCTCTAGGGTGAATTAACCCACACATATGAAGCATTTTTCGAGTTTTATGATCCATGCAATAAATTTCTTGTGTTGTCCATTTAATTAGTCCAAACTCATATTCTACTACTGGAACAGCTAATGTGCAAATTGCCGTAATTTTATTTTTGGCACTTAATTCAGTTCGCATGATAATTCTGACTCTTCTATAATTTTTTTTCGTATCTCATCTTTCATTTTTTCTATGCAGATTCCAAAATTTTCTTCTATCCCCAGATATTTGTAGCTCCCTCCTGGTTCCAAATCTCTGATTTCTAGATCAGTATCTAAGCTAATATTATTATTATTATTGAATTTCCAAAAATACAGAACCCTATTTTACCAGCTGGCATATTAGGGTTATATGACAATATATTAAACGTATATACAGAGTATACAGTAAACTAACTCCGTGGTGCTAACATCCCAGAAGGGACAAGGCCTATCACCTGACCGCTGTGACATAGGCAGATGGCAGGATTAGGAGGCATGTGGTCAGCATGCCGACACCCACGGCCATTAATGGTGGTTTCCATGTCAGGAGCTGCTACTTATCTATCAAGTAGCTCCTCAATTTGAATCACGAGGCTGAGTGCACCCCTATACAGTAAACTACATATACATATTACAATTTTGCAAATACACTATTCATGAAACTTAAAACAAACTTTATAACTTTGCTTATTTAAGAAGAGACGATAAATTGGCATATTTATTATTAATTATATAATGAAAAGGTTATAAGATTTAAGCCAAAAATAGACAGACGCCAGACAATAAAGAGGGTATTTACAGATGAAGAGCGACAGAGAAGATCGGAACGCATGAAAAACTACTGGGCAAATCGGAAAGGAAGACCGAGAAATGATTGACTGAAGTGGTCCAATGAGGCCGTAAAAGCAGAAGAAGAAGAAGAAAAGGTTATAATAATATTTTATTTTTATTTTCTCTAAGCACTTCATAGATCAAGGCTCTCCAAATCGCCATTGGCAACCAGAATTCTGAAGCTGGCAACAAATATTCAATTTGTAAAAACTGTTATTGTATTTACATCTTTATATTAGTTTCTGCAATATAAATTAATAGATACTTCCATAAGCAATCAAATTGAACATGAGCAAGATGACAATATTTGTATTTACTCGGAAGCATTTGAAATATCCAGTAGTTAATTTCCCCCAAGACTTCCATTGGTTTTGATTCCACATGTTTTCGCCAATTGTTCGTCTAGCTCTGCTAGTAACAAACTGGTTTTTTTACAATCATTAAAGCTTACAATCAGTTGAAATACTTTCAAGATATTTATTTAAATAATCTGTTATAAATTTAGTTAGTGACATTCAGAAAATACAAACTTGTATTTGGTTTTATCTAGTCCGTAGGAAAATTTAGAAGGAATATTTATTCATAATTCTCGAAAGGTTGTAATGCTCTCAGTGTGGTCCAAGTGTTTTCGGGTGAAGAGCCAGATGACACTTTCAAAATTAATTCGCAGGCCAGAATAATATACCGTGTCAATAAATTTTTGAACAATGAGATATTTGAAATGCAGAGGCTTTCATGGCTGGTGTCATGAGAAAAGCAATCTTCTGGGCTATTAGGTCATGGTCCAAGGTTATTAAAACATGATGTTTCGCTCGCTTCGCGGGCACCCTCAGAGGCTGCAGGAACGATGCGTTCTCTTTTAGGCAAAGGTAAATTTTAAATGTTCACTAAATTTTGTGGATGAGATTTTTTCTTTAATTGTTCCAGCTTTTTCCCATTTTTAATGTCCTTTTTCATTATATATACACATTATATGGACATAGGAAAAGCCGGACTGTAAGGCTTTCGGCTAAGCAGTCCTCCATCTGGCGCGGCTTTATGCCAGACGTTGATTTGTCCCCCTTTTTGAGACTCTGATGGATCGGTAAAGCGTATTAATAAAATATGTATTTATTTTCCCGTATGTTCCAGCCAAGGAATCTATTCCTAGGGTTGGCACGCTTGTCCATATGATGATAGCGTACTATCATTGTTTGGTGCAGTACGTGGCGTTGGCCGTACTGTTGACTGTTGTTAAAGTCTCCATTTGTATTGTACATTCATTGCATTGTATAGTACATTCATAAATAGAGATAAAAATCCCTTTCTGCAGTGTATAATCATTTATTTTATATAAATGCAGTTATTAAGTAAAATTAGTCAGGGTTATACCATGTAATATCTGCTGTCCAGCCGTCCAGCCGTTATACTATGCTAGATTACCAAAGATGTGTGTCCTCCTTTCTGACATTTTAGAAATGGCCACCCTATATGGACACCTTAGCATAGATAAAGTATTCTT
Source organism: Ectobius pallidus (assembly GCA_964059195.1). Classification (NCBI taxonomy): domain Eukaryota; kingdom Metazoa; phylum Arthropoda; class Insecta; order Blattodea; family Ectobiidae; genus Ectobius; species Ectobius pallidus. Next base: position 128,566,776 of record CAXKWD010000005.1, read on the forward strand.
CACTTTTAGTACACAAAAAAGTAGTACTCAAAAAAGAGAATCAGAAAATAAAAAGTAACCATGAGGCCTAAATGGTTCATTAGTAATACACCATACTGTAATTGTTTTGTACACTGGAACCTCAGCAATCAGAAAATTTGAATTATCCGAACAAAACATTTTTATTAAAAAATGAAGGAAAAATGACAATTATAAATAAGAAACAAAGCTAATGTTTATTCCTAACTTAAAAGAAACATTTGAATTGGTATTTATGTATGCATTATAATGTGTGAATCGCTGCTGGCTCTTTCCGTACTCTTTCACAGAACGTCCAAAATCACTATTCTACCGCATTTGGTATATCAAGAGTATTTTACTGAATTTCCTCGAATCCGAACAGAGGTTCGAATAAACAATAAGTTCGGATTATTAAGGTTCCACTTTAATTCTGATTCTCTTATCCAAGAGGTTAGGTTAGCATTTTATTAAATGTGTTACCTGAAACAACAAACTGTTAATTCACAAACTTTTACTAAACAGAATTTCATAAGTACTGTAATAAAAAAATAATAGATACGTTCACCTACATGATAAAAGAGACTAACACAGATGAAAATTTTAACTTATAACAGCCTGGATTTTCAACCTGGAGAGCGAGCCCCCCCCCCCCCCCCCCGGGAAGGTGTGATAAGCAATAAAAAAATATTCATGAATAAGACCAAAAAAAAAAAAGTTGTGACAAACAAAAACCCCTTCAGTACATCTCAGAAAGGAATACTTAAATTTTGTCTTTCCCATATCTTATCAAGCTTTTTGATGAGAAACAATATCTTCCATGAAATTTGAAAATTCTTGAATATTGTCCATTTTGTAGTGATGCAATAACTTGATTGGACAATGTTAATGCGAGATGCGGCACCTGATCACGCGCATGGCGGTCCATGGCTTCCATTTCAAGTTGTGCAAGAACAAGTCTTATCACGAACCCGGCAGCGAGTGTGTGTGTAGTCGCTGTGAGCAGGAATGTGAACGATACCACGTACTAAAGTGCCCAAACAGAGGAGCGTCCTTAAAGAAATTCTGTCTTGAATGACACACCACTACATGCACATTTGTGCGAACTTCTTTATTCATTCATACAATGTTAATTGCCTAATCAAAGTAAGTTAGTGTGTGTCAAGTAAAATAGTTAAATATGACATTTTAATTAAGTTCACAAATTTGAGAAGGGAATTGAAGAACTTGATTTCAAAACACCTGGCATCCTTGAAAACTGAAATCAGACTCCTACTTTTCGAATATTTTTTTTCAGATAGCTGTCAATTTCAGTTGACATGAGAACTGTTCCAAATAAAAGTAGACTTGCTTCCTGATCACCTTCAGGAGCAGGCAATTTACCTAAAATGTGTTTCTCAAGCAAAAGCTGCTACAGATAATGCAAGGTTGTTGGTGCAGTTTACATTGACATATCTTTGAGTTTGAGTTTTCTATGCTGGCTTACATCAAATAAGAATACAGTGTGTGGGGTAGTGTTTCCACCTCAAAAAAAGCACGACTGTCCTGAATGTGTGTCAAGAAATGTCCTGCCAGAAATGTTTAAAAATCCCAACTAACTTATAGAGATTGCTGTGAATGGTCAAGGCAAGAAAAATACCAAGGGAATTTTCCTTCTCTACAGATCTGCAATTAGGCTAAATAAAGATTATCTCATAACAACCACCATGTTTCCCTTCCCAGTAAGGCAAATGACACTTAACAAATGCAATTGAAAGTTACCAGTATGTAAATAAACAAGCTGATGCAAAGTGGGTGCAGTGGTGGTGAAGTGAAGTTAGATCTCACTTTACGGGTTTTGCTGCAAAGTGCATGGCCATTATTTTTTTACTGGTACTCTAGTTTGCTACGGCAAAACTGAAGCATTTTCCTGGTTCACTTTAAAAAAGAATGCATGGATAATGTGTTTGCAATATGAATTTGGTTATTTCCTGCAGTAACTACTCTGGAAATGTTTGTAGGACTACAGCTATGGGAATGACTCATAGCCCAAGGAGATGGGTAGGAAATCCATTTATTTACTGCTAGGATAATGTACTAGTATTTCCATAACAAGATGCTAAAGAAAGTGGATATTGAAATCAGAAGAACTTGTTTTAATTTACATGTATGTGTACAGTTAAAACCCAACTTTTCCAAGCTTAGTGTCTGTCTTAGGATTGGCAGTTACATTCTGCACAGCCACAATACACTCATTAATTCGAGTTTGTAGATCACGAAGGTTATGTATGTACAAGAGACGTAGCACTTTAGCAGCCTGGTTTAACACATAATCTCCTGTATCAAAACCAAGATCAGCTTCTTGAAATGGAAAAGGTTTACCCTTGACTATGACGCTGTCAGGATTTTCCAATGCTTCAGCAGAAAGGCGTTGGCAGACAACTTTGCTTACAGCTTTCAGAGTAATGAGATGGTCGGGATGAGGCGTGACTTGCAATAGCTGAGCGAGAGAATTCACACCTTTCTTAAAATCAGGACTTTCGAAGTCTAGGTTATCAAGTGGGTTTGTAGATACAACTTTTGGAGTATTTAGTTCATTCTTCTTGATCTGATCAGAGGTCTGGTTCTTGTACTTATCCACATTATCGGCATATTCAAGCCTAACAGCAAAAGCCAATAGCCATTCCAATTGTTCTGCTGGCTTATCACTTGAAACTGGACAAGCCAGGTCTTCCCTATATTGTTTGAAAGTTTTTTCCCAGTCCGGTGAATTAATATCTCTTAAACCTTTCCTTTCTTCAATCTTATAATGACGAATCTTCTGATCTTCAAGCCATAAAACAAGATTTCTGTACTCCTTGGGGTTATTTATGCTGAAATTATCAGGGACAGGATAGTCAAGAGCTATCAACTTCCTCTTGAACATATTTGAAATACGGATTTATTATATAGACAACTAGTCCCTTGTCTTACAACGTCAAAATTTGCCTCTTTTATTTAAAAAATGCCAAAAATACTAACCTCCCAATACACTTCTTTTTCTGTTTTGGAGCACTTTCCTATTTGACTTGTTCGTTTCGCTTATGTTTAGTGTTTTGTTAAGAGATGGGGAATATTTCTTGTAACTGTTACTTTGTAATTGTTACATGTATGTAACGGTAACGACCTTTTACAAATAAACGAAAGTAACGGTTACCAAAGCTCCTCGCTAGAATATCTTATTAATTATTTTAATCTCATCCATGGACGGTTTCAGAACCACAGAACTTACTGAAAGGAAGGGCCGACATAAACGAAAGTTTCCTATTACTGGGGGTGTGGGAGTATGGAATTCCCCAAAAAAGGAGGGTCCTCCGCTAGCATTTAAAACAAAATTAAGCCGCTGGAATTTTTTAAAAATCAAGTGCAAAATGAAGACTTTTTTAGGGTCTCTAGATGGTTCCTCCAAATTTCTCAACATACTTTCTTTTTGCTCAGAGTCTTAGTTAGTTGAGAAATTTATCGATTTTACATATTGCCATACATAAAAATTAAAATCTTTTCTTGACATGTAGGGGGGAAGAGGCAGGTTGGGAGCGACCCTAAGCATGTAGACCACATGTCCGGGTTCACCTCAAACACCCAAGGAACTCCCCTATATCCAGCAGGAACCTGAAAAACTAACCACGTGCACCATGCCCCAAGGTCCATCAGGATCGACTATGCATCACATCCCCCATCCCTCAGAGAGCCTGTATAGGGTCGTGGCACACTAGAGAGCCCGCACACCAAGAGCAACCCATATGACCACAAGCCATGGGGCAGGATGGGAAAGTCCCACAGCCAACGCTGCAGCAGGAGAGGGCCAGAAAGCTGGGAAAGGGAACGGGATGATAATGAGGCGGGAGATTGAGGGTGAAGTGGAGAATATTGGTAGAATAAGAGGGGGAAACAGGAGAATCCCCGAGAAACCCCCCCCCAAGCCATGGCTTCATCACCACGAATGACACGCCTGCCTACCTTGGGATTTGAAGCCAGTTCCACCTGCATGCCAGGCCCACATGCTAAGCATAAGCCACCACCATAGCATGTGCGGTGAATTTCCACCTCACTAGTCTCATTCTACGTGGGGGAAACAGCATTGAATGAGGTTCCCTAGCTAATCAATCACCATTGCCATTTCTAGAACGCTTTATCATGTAAGACATGTTTTATGGTTTACAGCAATGTAAACAAAATGTGGCGTAAGTGAATAGTGGTCTGAATAGTCTGTGGGTAGTTGTTAGATGGAAACATAGTACCTGGAATTACTGTACTTTCAGTTGTGGGTAACTTTAACTGTTATTGAAATACATTTTATTGCAGTTCTGGCTAGCCACTTCGCTGAATAATGCTCACATGTCTAAGGTCTTTGTTGAAAGTAAGAATAAAGTATTCCCTATGCACGCCATGAAGGCCGTAGATTTTTCAGGATTAAGACTCCCAGATCTTTTGACCTTCAACACCTGAGGGTGTCGTTACTAGCCAGTTCATATAAAGCTTCGATGAACTCACCATCAGAATTGCCCAACTTCATGATTTTACTTTCTGCCAAACTGCACATAAGTGTGTTATCATCAATGAATTTCACTTGGAGCTACAAGGCACCTGAATTATAGAGTTGATGTTAAAAGGTTTAACTAATACAATAATACTGTTTTAGACTCATGTTTGAATGGTGTAGAATTACACAAATTGATCGATGTGCTTGAAATGATATTTTGTTCTGTTGTAATTTATTCTTAAAAAATATACTGATTGTATAATTTTAAAGCGAAGTTTCACTTCATTAGTTTTTAATTTACTAAAATTTCTTGCAATGGCCTTGCTTTTAAAAAGTTTTGTAATGTAATTTATACAACATATACAGACTAATTGTTGTAATTTATAATGTAAATTCAGCTAACAATGGGAATGTAAAGTATTTACTTCATTGGTTCCGAAGCATATTTTACAAATTCTAAAGCACATTAGTATGCATATTTCATCTTCCGATACAGCATTACCCATAATTATGGCCATTTAGCGACGTATATATACAACTACTCATGCCTGTAACCTTTGACATTGTGCCAGCAAAATTTTGTCTTGAAGGAGTTATGTTAATTGCATGTAAGTTTACAGACATAGGACTGTCACATTAATGCACAATAGTATGCTTCTTTTTACATTACAGAATACTAAATTGTGTCAAACGATATACTGCTACCTGTACAGGCAGAATGGAGAAAAATGTCACAACAAAACTTAACCCATCCACAGGTTGCTTGCTCTATAAATAATGCACTAATAACTCTGATGTTCTAAGGTACGGTTAATAAACTAAACTCCGTGGCGCTACATCCCTGGAGGGACTTGGGCTACCACCCGACCGCTGCGTCATCTACCACAGGCAGATGGCAGGATTGGGGGGCATGTGGTCAGCATGCTGACACCCACGGCCGTTAATGGTGGTTTTCATGACCAGAGCCGCTACTTCTCTATCAAGTAGCTCCTCAATTGGAATCTCGAGGCTGAGTGCATCCCTGCCAGACCTCCCTACCTCAGAAAAATCCAAGGAGGTACTGGGGATTGAACCCGGGCTGACGGATCTGTAGTCAGTGACGCTAACCACAAGACCACGCCAGCGGTCAAGGTACGGTTAATAGATTCATTGTAATTGTCTCCTGAAAATTGTCAATAATGTGAGAAGTGTGATTTAATTTATTTCTTTAAAATTTCCTCATTTAAAGTAACTGAAAGTATAACATACTATGCTGTCCTTTATTCTAGATTACTCACCTTTTTTATCAATGCAAGTTATAATAATTCCTTTATTGCAACCAAATGGTCATAGTATGATGAATGGAGCAACATGGTAGAATGATATATGACAGGGAAAACGGGACCACCCCAAGAAAATCTGCCCCGATCCCATTTTGTCCACCACAAGTTCCACGTGGACTGTTAGGCTTGCCCTTTTTAAAGTCTAATTTGAACTGCATTAATGTTTGTAATAATTCCCATTAGTAAAACATTATCCTCGACAAAGAGAAGCTGTTATTAGTAGGCTATATAAAATTGTAATGTGAAATGAGTGATCAATTTTTTAAAATGTCAAATCAGCTAATGGATTTCTCATTCTTTAGTGTAAATGAATTTCTTCAATCCTTCTTTAAAGATTCATAATAATTCGTCTAATTTCTCCTCTATCAAACGATTCAATCACTATCATTTTATCTACCCCCATTCTTCTTTCTATCCTTTTCCATGTAACTTCTGTGATTGTACTACACAATCCTAAACCAGCATGTGATTTTCTAACTCAATTACCTTTTCTCATAAATCTATTGCGAGGCGATGGGCTTATCACCTGTCCCTCTACCCTCTCTCGGAAAATAAGCATATCAAAATTAGTGTAGGTAAGTGTAGTGTAGGATGGTGTCAATTAGGTTAGGAACAGAGATATTAGTGTTGATCGCCATCAAGTTTACAATCGCAGCCTTAAGATTCTGGATTATGTGACCCATGCGCAACTCACTACCTGTCGTAATTCTTGCCTTCCGACAGCCATTTATAGGTTAGAAATGTTACATCTTCATTCTCATTTTCCCTGTGTTTGGAATACTTTCCACAAAAACTAAATTATGATATCGTGTCTAAAGTTTATGAACACAATCACCGATTTTGAACCTTCTTTTCCTGTAAACAAACATAGTGCATAGCCTAATCATGGACACCATCCCCTAAAAGTGGAATATGTCGACCGATGTGGGCCCTTCTTATGTGAGAAGTAAATGATTCGATCGAACAAAAAGTTGAAAATATGCTTGCCGAGATTTCAACTGATGTGTCAGGTAATTAATTTTCCAATACAGAGGATGAAGAAAGAATTCACCGTAATGATAACACCGATTCATAAATGTCAGCTGACTGACGTGAGAAGATCTGCGGATTTTTAAAACTGTAGCATATACTGAATAGAGAATGAAGAATGAAAATTTTGGCTTAGTGAATTTGTTTTTTCTTAACCTCACAATCTAAAACAACATCTTTTTAAGAAGTACCGTAAGAAAACAATGTTTCGTTCTCAAAACTATGTAATCGTGTCCAGTGAATAACGATTACAACATGATTAAATTCTCACAACTTAAAATATGTCTAATATAATTATATTCCTTTTTTCTTAGAGGTAATTTGGACTGCATGACTATGTTAGTGCCTGAAACATTCACAATTGCGGTTAAAGGTTAACTGTGAAAAATAAGAGAGTGAAACAATACCTGCAAGAAAGACTCCAATGGCTGATGATCCAATGTTCCACCATGCCCCATTTTTAATTATTTAGGATGAAAAGTTGTTCCTATCTCCAAAAGCAAAGTATTTTTTCCAGCACCTCTTCCGAAGTCCAGTTTCTGATTTTATTCACAAGAATTAAGTCACTCCTCTGGACAATGTCTTGAATTTCAAAATCTGAATTTTAAACACTTTACACAAAATATTCTATCCATAAAATCCATAAATTTAGGGATAATGCGCCAATATATTATTCTACGTGAATGTTCCCGCTTAAAATCCACTTTAGAAGTCCACTTTGTATTTAGCGGCACTTAAAAGCCCTCCGTGAGAGGGCAGCACTTGACAGAGGTTAGCTTCTGCCATCTGTAAACGAAAGCATAAACTTCCAGAACTAAATGAAGCATTCTTGTTGAGAGGGCAGCACTTGACAGGCGCTTTGTGCAGGAGGCAAGTCAAATGCTTCGTCTAGTTCTGGAAGTTGGCTTAAGCGGATGCCTCTGTCAAATGCTGCCCTCTCATGGAGGGCTGTTATGTGCCGTTAAATACAGAGCGGACTTGTAAAGTGGATTTGTACAATGTGGACTTGTCTAGTCCTGGAAGTTTATGTTTATGTCAGCAGATGGCAGCAGCATATGCCTCTATCAAGTGCTGCCCTCTCACAAGGTAAAAGTGGTGAAAGTAAGCGTAAAATAAAACGTCCGTGTTTGAGAAATGAGAATGTAGGGACATTCAATTCAGTTCCTTATTCATCCGCCGGATCATATTACTATGAATTTAGAATTAACATTATACTGTTACGTGTTCCCCTTATTTACAGTGAATTGTTAATTGGGTATTGATAAATGGTGGTCGGAAATTAACTTCAAAATTATTTTTTCCAGGAGTTTGCCCTTTGTGTTAAAAAATGTGATAGACCTTAAATTTTCAGGATATAGTGGACACTTTTCAGGTTTCGGAAGTACAATAATAGTACCTTTTTACCATTCAGATGAGAAGCGGCTAAAACGGAGACATGAATTTAAAATTTTACAATGATCGATGAGTCAATGCTGACAGAGGAAGATGTTGTAGGAGTGAATATTTTGTATGGATTCTGGACCTGGAGCTTTCATAGGATGACAGTTTTTTTATTATGTTTCTTAGCTCACTAGAAGAAATGATTCAAGTGTTATTTCTTGGAGATTTGTTGAGGTAGTCTTTTACAGCAGTTTCAACATCACTGGTAAGTTGATAGTTGCTATTTGGAAGATCGTGCATTTAAAATCTTGTCTTCAAATGTGTCAGCAATGACATCTGATTGGTCTTTATCTGAATATACAATTTTTCAATTGGAATGTTTCAATGCATGGTTTTTTAGTGTTGTCGTTTTTCCTGTTAATATGCAACTTATTTTCCATAATTATTCATGTAGGAGTTTTTTGTCAAACATGTCTTGTATACAAACTTACTAATTCTTTTCTGAATTTTACTAAGTTCTATTTTATCTGCACAAAGTCTGAACTTCTGCCATCTTCTACTAATTGATCTTTTACGTCTTAACATTGATTAAAGTTTGGAGTTTTTATATTTTATATTTTACGTACTATGTAGTAACTAGTGTTTTGAAAAGCATCTTTTATTGAATTGGTTAATATTAGAAGATGTAGATGTAGATATCTCGTTCTGTAGATCCTGTGTTGAGTGGGACTCAAGGATATAGAACACGTCAGATTACAATATTTCATATTTCATATTTATTTAATCCATTTTGACCGCAGTTCTGCGGTATAGGATACAATATAACAACAATATAACAAACTATTATAGTACAAGGGTACAAGAATAATATTAGAAATACATACATTGAAATATAAAGAGATACAAAGAAATACAAAGAAATACAGGATCAATACAACACTACAAAACAATAAATAAATAAATAAAAAGTGCAATGTGTAGGTCAAATAGTAGGTACTGAAAGATTATTTAAAGTTTTTGGCTACCTCAAAAAATTCATCATTTTTGTAGAAGCAGATATACAAGCAAGTAATAAATAATGATATATAATATACTACACTATAAACTTATTCAAACTGGAAATACTCATCCATATTGTAGAAGGTGTGAGTCATTAAAAATTTCTTGAGAGATCCTTTGAAGGATTTGCTTTTTCTTTGAATACATAATAATTTAATGTTGTTTGGAAGCTTATTGTATATCTGTATTGCGGAGTAATAAGCGCCATTCTGAAAAAGTTTTAATGCATTAACCGGTCTATGTAAATCATTCCTGTTTCTAGTAATATGTTCATGAACACTGCTATTAGTTTGGAATCTCTCAATATTGTCTACCATATAACACATAACAGAGTATATATACTCCCCTGTGAGAGTGAGGACTTTTAATTTTTCAAAGAGCGGTTTGCATGATTCTCTCCTTTTCTTTCCACACATTATTCTAATTGCTTGCTTTTGTAGCTTAAATATTTTATCCCTATGGGTCGAGTTACCCCAGAATATGATTCCATACTTCATTATCGAGTGGAAATTTGCAAAATACACCATGCGTAAGGCATCCTGTTTTAATACCTGATTCAGGACTCTTAAGGTAAAGCATGCTGAACTTAGTTTTGGAATTATCATTTCAATATGTGACTTCCAGTCGAGATGTTGATCAATTTGTAATCCTAAAAATTTGATATTACTAATTTCTTCTATGCTTTGTGTTTGGTAATTAATTACAAGGTTTTGGGTACATCTTTGTTTTGTTCTGAATTGAATAAAGTGGGTTTTTTCGATATTAAGCGATATTAAGATAAAGAAGAAGATTCAGAGGAAGTCGTGGGAGAAGTCGTATTTGAGGAACTTTGAGTTGTTGAATTTCCTGGTATGTTAGATAGAATTTTCTGGTATAAGTTCCAGTTTGTAATTCATTCAGTATAAACTAAACCAACTTGAAATTCTACAAAAGAGAGCAATAAAATTCATGTACAATTATCCATATCTGAAACCCTCCAAGGAATTATTTTTAGAAACTAACATTCTCCTCTTAGAATGCAAATCAAGCTTTCTGCATTTACTATTTATCTTTAAAATGGAAAAAGAACTCATATCAAATCTAAACTTAGTTCATATAAATGAAGTGCATAATTATAACACAAGAAATTCTGACAAAATATTTGTGAAGCACAGTAACTCTAGTGGATATGGACTAAATAGTATAATTTTATCTTCTGTTAAAGATTTGTATACACTACCATGTCATATATGCCAATGTAAATCTCTGACTAAATTGAAAAGAGATGCCTGGGTCTTACTTAATATACCAATTTGCAAATAACTCTTAGGGATCTATTTGCTATAATATTTATGTTAACTTATTGTGTCTTCTTTCACTTATTTAAAATTAATAGGTATAAATGTCTGTATAGTTCCTGTATGTGTTTTATATTGTATTTAATAATTAAGTGTTTTATATTGCCTCCTTGATCTTTTATGATTTATGTTCAAATGTGTAATTTGACTGTCCCTGTTAACGAGCATGAGCTCATTGGGACCTTTGTAAAATTTAATAAATAAATAAAGTGAAATTAATTTTCAGTAGGCCTATTAGTTTACTGAAAGAACTAATTGTGCTAATTTTCAGTAGTAGGCTTCTGAAAGAAGTAATTCTGAAAATTAATTTAATAATTTTTCAATGATATATATATTAAATTAATAGCCTACTTAGGATAAGATAATGTAAATAATTGACATATTGTAATTGATCTAACCTCCTTTATATCTTTGATGTAAGCTTGTAGTAAGTCTTAGCCCCATAGTATATAAGATTGACATTGTCAAAAACTTGAATTACGAATCTGTTGACAGAAATAAATTCATCATCATCATCACTATTGTTGTTGTTGTTATTATTACTATTATTTTTTTTTATTAACATTTAGGTAGGCTCGGCTTATGCCGGTAACATATTGGGTAGACTCAGCCGGAGCAAAGAGTCCCCCTCTTAACTATAAGATTGCCAACATCTACAAATATTTACAACATTATGAATTACAGAACACATACAATAAATGTATACATTTACAAAAATTATGTCATTGTTTCTACATCTACTTCTTTTGGGATCTGTCCTTCAATACCACCAGAACTGGGGCTTGGATCTTCATGTTGTACAGTTTGATATAGTATGAAAGTCGCTCCTAGAAACTTTCTGACAGTGTGGCATGTGCTGAGGAGAGTAGCTTTCTGCAATTCAATGAACGTGTGGTGGTGCAGGTTCAGTGCTGCCAGGGAGCTGTGTAAGCTATTTGGAATGACTCCTGTGCATGATATAACTATTTTGGAACTGTGGTAACTGATTCTAGCTTCCACATGCATTGTATTTCTATCGTTAGTTCTGTGTATTTTGATATCTTTGTAGCTACCGGTATTGTTGTTTGTAGATTGGAAGTGTTTGGACAAGCAATTTCTATGAGGAATGCAGATCTTTTTACTTGATCAATTAAAATTATATCCGGCCTGTTGTTGCTGCACATGACATCGGTTATAACATTCCAGTCCCATAGTAGCTTGTAAGAAGAGTTTTCGAGAACTGGTGGAGGTGTGTATTTCCAATATGCAGTTGGTGGTGTCTGAACAAATCCACATTTTACAGTAATTAGTTTCTGGTAAATAATTTTAGCTACTTGGTCAAGTCGGTGCCAGTGGCGGTTATTCAGGGGAAGTAGGTGAAGTGCTACTTCACCTATACGCATGCGCTCTTCATACGGTGCAGTGCAATGCAATGGTAGACTTCCATTCCATGCAATCTACCCTTACCGGTGTCAGGTGTCATCCTAGTTAGACCGCTCTCTAGCTCTTCACCTAACTTCCCAACCATGAGCCGCGCCTGGTCGGTGCTTTTAATCAGAGTTAGCCAAGTGTGGGCAGCCAGATATAATGTGCTGTATGCTTTCTGTAGCTCTGGAACAACGTCTGCATTTGTCTGTGACAACTGGTTGGATCATTCATGATGAATCTTCGATAGTTCCGTGTGGCTATTACTTGATCCTGAATGGCCAAAACAAATCCTTCCGTTTCTGGGAAAAGACCAAGATAGGTCATCCAAGCAGACTTGTCGATATGAGGCTAATCCATAGCTCGTAAGGATATTTCCCATGGACAGATTTTTGCTTCCATGCTGCTACATTTGTCTCCTTTGTAGTTGAAACAGGGACGGGCATTATTATATTATTATTATTGTTGTTGTTATTATTATTATTATACATTTTTGCCATTAAGACAGTGTTTGAACTTGAATGTTACATGATTATACACTTCCATCTTGTTTCTTCTTCCTTTTCTCTTCCCAAAATCTCTTCATTCTTTGACTGTGTTCCTCTTTCGTTTGTTCGGTCCATATTTTACCTGTTTTCTTGCTTTCTTTTACTTCAAATTTTGCGTTCATAATTTTGTTTCTGAATTTGTTTCTTTCATTTATCATTTCCCTATTGATTCCTGCTTGTTTTAAGTCTTCTTCTATTTCTTGCAGCCAATTGGTTTTTTTGACTGAACTGTTAACTACATCAAAAATCCTCTTTGTGAGTCTGTTGTCGTTCATTCTATGTATGTGTCCATAGAATGTTAGTCGGCGTTTTCTGATCATGTCTGTGAGTCTGTCTGTGTGTTCGTATAATTCTTTTGTTGGTATCTTCATCCATATGTCATCTCTGTGTATTGCTCCAAAACTTTTTCTGAGGATTTTATGTTCTATTTTTTCTGTCTCTTTGATACTTGATGCTCCAATTGTGGTTGTTTCTGATGCGTAGAGGGCTTCTGGTAGTACCACTGTATTGTAGTGCCTGAGTTTGACCTGTCTTGAAATGTTTCTTTTATTGTAGTGCGTCCATGTGAGTTTGTACGCTTTCTGAAGTTTTTCTGTTCTTTCTATGTTGGATGTCTTGTTTGATCCTCCTATCTGTATAATAAATAATAATAATAATAATAAATTTAGCCTACAATACATCCCCTAAGGGCCAAGGCCTCCTGTATTCACAGGGAATTGCTCTTTGTTTGCTCCTTAAGTGAGCAAGTCTTAAGGAGCTACACGAATTTGTTCCCTTTCTTTGTTGCACTGAACACTGTCTCACTATTCACTGCCTGTCTTGGTTGGATGCGGGTGGTTGCAGTTCACTCTTTGTGTGTCTGTCTTTTAGTGCTTGATGAGTCCTCCCCGAGTCTGTCACTGACGCTGGTGGCCCAAGAGTCTCCACACCTCTCTATCCTTTGCTATTCTTGACCATTGGCCTCCTGCTACGCTTGTGAAGTGATCTGCCCATCTTGTTTTCTGTCGACCCACATTCCTCCATCCAGTTCTTGGGTCCCACATGGTGACTCTGTGTGCCCATCTCTGGTGGTTCATTCGTGCCACATGGCCGCCCCATCTCCACTTTTGGTTCATTGCTACTTTTACTATGTCAGTCATACCCGTGCGTCTGCGAAGGTCATCATTTCTGATCCTCTCTCTCAAAGATATATGTAAGATTTTTCTCTCCATCCTTCGTTGACATACCCTGAGTGTTAATTTTTGTCTTTCAGTCATGGACCATGTCTGACATCCGTACAGAAGAGCTGGGAAGATGCATTTCTCGAGGATCTCTATCTTAATGCTTGTTTTCTGTCTCTTGTCCAACAAAATGAATCTGAGGTACCAGAACTTCCTCCATGCTAGGCCTATTCTTCGTTTTATTTCCGCTTCGGTATTTGGGTGTGTGGAGATGGATTGTCCTAGGTATGTGTATTGCTGTACATATTCTATGGTGACCTGTCCTAGCTGTATTTGAACTTCCTCGTCATTTGTCATAATTTTGGTTTTACTTGCGTTCATTGTTAGGCCTGCCTCTCTGCTAACTGTGTCAATGTCCTGCAACATTTCCTTCAGTGTTTGTGCTGTGTTCGCTATGATTATGATGTCGTCTGCAAACCTGAGATGAGTAAGCTGTTGTCCATCGATATTGACACCGTATTCTGGTTTCCATTTAATCTTTCTAAATTGGTGCTCCAGAAGGCTGGTGAACAGCTTAGGTGACCCTATCTGTATATACTCCCCTAAATACTTGAATTTGTCCACTCTTTTAATCTTCCCATATTTTGTGTGTAAGGCTTGTATGTTGTCTCTTTTTCTTTCCATGTACTGCGTTTTTTCATATGATATCTGTAGACCTGTTTTAACAGAGACTTCATGCAAATATTCCAGTGCTTCTTGCGCTTCTTGTCTATTGTTGCTAAGTATTGCTAAGTCATCTGCAAATGCCAGACACTTTATGATTGTTCTATTTGCACATGTTGTTATTATTGTTGTTGTTATTATTATTATTATTATTATTATTATTATTATTATTATTATTATTATTATTATTTGTTACTCAATATGAAAAAGTAATAGATAACGGTTATAAATAATAGTTATATTATGTAACTGGAACAATAACGTAACTGTTACAAAAAATAAACTGGTTCCCATCTCTTTTTAGTGCTTCGTTTATTGATCATTATTCGATAATAATATCGAGAGATCGAAAACTTTATATCTTCTTTTTCTTGACTTTTTTTAATTCATCTATATTAATTTCGCATATATATCATTATTGCAGCATAATATATGTATAGCATATTTAAAATTCGTTCGTTGCAATATTTAAAAAAGAAAAAAACACAGCAGTTCTCTTTCACATAAATTGAAATTGATTGAAATCGTACTTCGAGATAATAATCGAAATGAATCGAGTTTGATTGGTCATGGTCTTGTGTTGTTAACGTGTGGTGCTTACAAAAGTATTTGCGTAAGTTTGCCTGTTTATTGTGAATTCAACTACGGGATATAAACAGATTTATTAGCGATCTTTGATGGCGATGGACAAGGATTAAGCAGATGGTTTGTATACTTGTTTAATTATACAGTAAGTTACACGTCCTATAATGGAGTTGTCATGTAGACACAGTTTGTAGAATTACATACTTTTCTATTTCTACAATTTTCGAACGAATATACTGCCTAGCTGTAAACTACCTAAAATGTCTATCGTATAGAAAAACTAGGGATTCCGGACATAAGGTATTTGAGATGTGAATGCCGCACTTTCTTCATATAAGAAAGTTAGGTTAGGTAGGTGAAGCAAATTCATGGGGAAAAAGAAATACGGTGAAATCCAATTGTAGAGGACCCGTGTTTTAAAACCGATATCCTCTTTATGAAACGCCGGCGAAATCCAAAAACAGGTGGCCCCTTAAGCTCCGCCCATTCAATATTCACATATGCACGGACTGTGTGATGTATTTTGTTTCTTAGCGAAAAAAGTATGACCAGCTGTTTTTGTATATTGTCACAAGTGCCTTGTACCAACTGACCTTGTACACTGTCATTATACTTTCCGCGAGGTTTGTCAGCCTGTCTCCAGTCGTCTAGCGATATGACGTCACACCTCCAACATCCAATCAAAAAATACATGCATGTTATAACAATAATATAGGCCTACAGAAACTGTAAGCTGCCAAATTTATCCAAGCTGGAAATATTCCTCCAAATTGTAGAAGGTGTGAGTTATTAAAAATTCCTTGACAGCTGTTTTGAAAGGTTTGCTCTTTCTTTGAATACATAATAATTTAATGTTGTTTGGAAGCTTGTTATATATCTGTACTGCAGAATAATAAGCACTCTTCTGAAAGAGTTTTAACGAGTTATTTGGTCTGTGTAGATCATTCATGTTTCTGGTAGTACGTCCGTGTACACTAAAATTAGTTTGAAATTTATCAATATTATTCACTACATAACACATAACAGAGTATATATACTCCCCTGTAAAGCTGCGTATACATTTGCGCTCCTCTCGCGTTCCGCTCTGTCCGCGTACAGTACGCGAACAGTACGTTGAAATTATCCATAGGAAAGCGACGAACATACTGCGAACCACCAGCAGTCATTTGTAGAAAGTTGTTAAGCTTATTTAATTGTTTTAAATAATATTATTATTTTCTTTAAATCCCCTTGAGCGATTTTTTACTTACAAAGACACATTTTTATTTTGTCACCCCCCGAGTGATGGCACCTGGGGCGGCCCGCACCCCCCTTCCTACGCCACTGATCTGCCGGATTATATTGCTGTTTATTGAGGGTAAACAGTAGTTTGCACTCTCAAATCCTAGCAGGTGGCAGACTCTGGCGCCAAGTCAATCTAATAACAATTGTAATATTAATACAAAATTTTGGCGTTTCTTTGATTCTCATTTCCGACTGAGACATGACAACACTTAATTTCGAATTTTTCCTTCTTGCATTAAACAAACAACACTTCAAAGACAGCACCACTAGCGACGAAAAAAAAGTTAATACACTCAATGTAGCCTAAATACATGAAAATGACTAAAGAAGGAAGCAAATGACACGAAAATGACAAAATAATTACCTAAAATTGAATTAAACACCCTAAAAATATAAAATTGCATAAACTGACAAAAATGACCTAAAAAAAATGTATTTGTATAATCTAGAAGCCATGATTAGGATTTATCTATAAGTTGGAAATGTCTATGCAGCATCAATAAAAAGATGGCATGTCATTAGAATCCGGGCCCTGATGATGATGATATTATTACTGGACTTGTATAAACATTGTGTGCACAGCTGCCGGATGTTGCAGGTGTTCCAAATCAAAACAACATGCGTATGGCACAACATGCGTTTCCATCAGTCATTGGAATAAACATAATTTTGCAAAACTGTTCTGCTAGAAGAAGGGCTATTTCAAATAAGCGATGTACAGTAGTTTTAGATTTAGCCTATACTCACGTCAATATTTGAAGAAAACAAGGTTTGAAAGAAATAGTCCTCAATTACAAAAATGTGTACGGCAAATATAGAAACAAAACCATTTTAGACAAGAATTGAAAAGTGTTATTATTATATTTTATGACTTACCTTTTCCTGTACCTTTGCTGGCGTTTACTTTAATTTTTTCACGCCGGTTAGCTGAAAGCAGATTTACCATCTTCTTCTTGCATTCCTCCGCAGTCTCATTCATTTGAATACCTATTTCCCTCCAGGCATCCTCCTTCAAATTTTTCCTGAAATGGTCCTTGTGAATTGGATTCCATAGTAGAGGTTTCGATTTATAAACGTCTATCATCTGGAGTGCTTTTTCCTCAGACCACACCATGATTAACAAATTGCTTGAGCGGAGAGCAGGAGGAAAATGACACATGGATGGAGCGCAACGACCAAAAACACGTCCCAATACGAAACCAGAGATCCTTTGTGTTCGTCGAAAAAACCGACAGGAGACGGATCGCGGCGTACTGTCTGCGCTCTGTACGCGTGTCGTCACACGAACACCTCAAATGCCGTCACAATCTGCGCTCTGTACGCGTACAGTACGCGTACAGAGCGCAAATGTATACGCATCTTAAGAGTGAGGACTTTTAATTTTTCAAATAGCGGTTTAGAAGATTCCCTTTTTTTCTTTCCACATATTATTCTTATTGCCCGCTTTTGTAATCTAAATATTTTCTCCCTATGGGAAGAGTTGCCCCAGAATATGATCCCGTACCTCATTACCGAGTGAAAATATGCAAAATATACCATAAGTAATGCATCCTGTTTTAATATATTATTCAAAATTCTTAAAGCAAAGCACGCTGAACTCAGTTTTGGACCTATCATTTCTATGTGTGTCTTCCAGTCAAGATTTTGGTCAATTTGCAGTCCTAAAAATTTTACATTGCTAATTTCTTGTATGATTTGTGTTCCATAATTAATTTCAAGATTTGAGATACATCTGTTTTTTGTTCTAAATTGTATAAAATGGGTCTTATCAATATTAAGTGTCATTTTATTAGCTAGAAACCATGTGTTTAACTCGTGAAAAGCCTTTATAGCTATTCTTGATAAATGTTCTTGTGACGTTCCTGTTACAAGTACACTAGTATCATCTGCGAAGAGCAATACCTTTGATTCGTCACTTAAGTTATAGGGCAAGTCATTAATGAAAATTAAAAAGAGCAAAGGTCCTAGTATTGATCCCTGAGGTACCCCATTCTTAACAACCCCTAAGTTAGATTCATTTCCATTTATTATTACCTTTTGAGTTCTATCAGAAAGATATGATTTGAACCACTTAAGTGTTAAATTATCGAACCCATAATGATCCAATTTTTGAAGTAATATTTCATGATTTATACAGTCAAACGCTTTAGCTAAGTCGCAGAAAATTCCCAGAGCATATTTCTTTTTATCTAACGCTTCCAGTATTTCTGTAGTAAGTTGAAATGTAGCATTCTCAGTGGACATGCCACTTCTAAATCCAAACTGAGATGAAGTAAGAATGTCATTCAAATTAAGATAGTGTATTATGCGTTTGTACATGACTTTTTCAAAAACTTTTGAAAATGAGGTTAAGAGCGATATAGGTCTATAATTTGATGGTAGATTTTTGTCACCTTTTTTAAAGAGGGGCTTAACAATAGCATGCTTCAGTCTTTCTGGAAATATTCCATTTTCTAATGAACAATTGCATATGTGACTAAGAGGTTTACTGAGTTCCGATGAGCAACTTTTTAATAACCTACCACTTATCTCATCCCATCCAGACGAGCTTTTACTTTTGAGAGACTTGATTATATTTTCAATTTCTTTGTGCGAAGTCAGGTTCAATTGAAATCTATGGTTCCAATTTGTAGATTTTGTTAGTAGGTCTACTGCCTTAATGTTAATATTATTTATAGGAATACATTTCTCTGCAATATTTATAAAGTGACTATTAAAATGTAATGTCTCATAAATTATCTAGTTTTATGTCTTGGTATATTAATGATGTACAATCATTGTTTCCCTTTGTTCTCCCTGTTTCGTTTTTTATTATATTCCATACAGTCTTAACTTTATTATTTGATTTATCAATTACTTGTGAAAAATGCCTACTTTTTGCTTCTTTGATTACTTTCTTCAGTATGTTGCAATACTTTTTATAGTATTCCTTATGAGTTTGGTTGTTACTGGTTCTATATTTTAGGTAGAGCTCTCTTTTGTTTGCACATGATATTTTAATACCAGCAGTTAACCATGTGTTATTCCTTGAATTAAGTAAACTAGCAGTTTTCTTTTTTGGAAAATTTGCCTCAAAATGTCGTGACACTATGTTTAGGAATTCACTTAATTTACTATCTACTTTGTCATAGGATAACATAGATTCCCAGTTTTCATTCGCAAGATCTTGTTTGAAATTTAAAATTGAATCGTCATTCATTACTCTAGTCATATTACTATGAGCATGTTTACTGTTCGAAATTACTTTAATATTGTTCAGCACTAACATTTGTGCATCATGATCTGATAATCCATTTAATATTGGAAATACTTTAAAATTAAAATGTTTTTCTATATCTATGAATATATTATCTATTGTTGTTTGGGAGTCGTTTTGAATTCTCGTTGGGAAGTTTACTATGAAATCTAGATTATAGCTACCCAATAAAGATATCAGTCTGATCTTCTTCTCACTATCAATTGAGAAATCTACATTAAAGTCCCCACACAGTATAATATTTACATTAGTACTATACAGTGAATTAAGAACCCTTTCTAACTGATTTACAAAATAATTGAAATTACCTGATGGTGCCCTGTAAATGGTTAGTATTACAAATGTATCATTGTCAAAATCCAATCTGGCTGAACAACATTCAAAATCCTGTTCTTTACAGAAAGAACTTGTGTCTATATCACTGAAATGTAAGTTTCTTTTGATAAATATACTCACACCTCCACATTTTATGGAATGTCTACAAAATTTTGAACATAGTGAAAAGTTATCAATTTTTAATTGTTCCAGATCTGTTTCTGCACAGTGGTGTTCCGTTAGACAAATAACTTGAATTTCCTGTTTTTTAGAATTAATTGTATCCTGAATGGCTAAGTTAAATTCTTCAATTTTATTTTCAACAAGCCCCCTTCTGAATTCGCTAGATTGTGGTATATAAGAAAGTGCACCATTTTGGGTGGGTCGGGCGGGATACCACCAACCCCAAGGTGCGCCCTGTTTTTGGATTTTCCCAAAAACTCCTAATATCACACGAATTTTGTTATAGATAGTTGAATGGAGAGGAGATGTTGTCTTAGCGAATGATTCGGTCCGACCCACCCGCCCTAAACGATACATTTTCTTTTATATCATGATCTAGCGAAAAATTGCTTATATTCCGCCATTTTTCTGTCCTTGAATTATGAAGAAACTCATGATTGCACGTTAGAGGTTTGATGTCATACTGCTAGAGCGGCTATAATTGTGGGTTAACAGGTTGACACACCTTGCGGGAATTATAATTTGGCACATTTTCAAAACTTGTTAATTCAGTTTATGATACATTATTCTACAAATGTGTTTGCACTTTGCTACGACTGCCGCCTCCGCTTTGCGCGCTTAACTATGTGGATAGTATTATACATTATTTAGACTATCTGGTACTGATAAGTAATATACAAGGACAGTTGGTCAACCTGCCTCGCTCAGAAACAAAAAATATTACATCCACGCAAATGAGCATATAGAATGGGTCCTCTAGAACACCCTAGCCCCCCACTCCTACTCATAGGCGTACCGAGGGGGGGGTTTTGGGGGTTTGAACCCCCCCCCCCATTGATTAAAAAAAGGAAAATTGTATAATTTTTTTAAGTCTGCCCATAAATTACTTAATATAACTTAAGTATAAAGCATGGGAAGCTTAAAACTCGTTATTTTGCGTCTTAATTTTTAAAATTTTCCGGGGGAGGGCCCCCGGAAGCTTAAAACTCATTATTTTGCATCTTAATTTTTTTAATTTTCCGGGGGTGGACCCCCGGATCCCCCTTTCCATGGGGGGTATTCCATACCCCCAGACCCCGCGGATGTTATAACCCCCCCCCCATATGGTCGGCCTGGTTACGCCTATGCTCCTACTCACTAACAGGACCCGCCTAGCGGCATGATTTATTCAACTAAGAACATCGGTCCGCAATGTCATGTAGTAGGCAGAAGGTGAAACTGGGAAAAACTTAAATAATTTATTTCTCCTTTCTTCTTGTCTTGTTTTCCCTCCTCTTTCCTCCCTCCCTCTCTCTCTCTCACCTCCTCTTCATCCTACCTATATGGGGTCCCTATTCCTAATCCTAAATTTCACACATCCACTGGTATACGAACCCGGGACCACTAGCATCTTAACCATTATGCCATGTATCATTGCTGAGCGGTGAAGGGAAAATTCATCTATTTAAATTGATGTAGATGAAGATCTAGATGTAGATATCTCATTGTGTAGATCCTATGTTGAGAGCTTTAATACAAGAGAAATAGCAGTTTTGGTGCAAGGGTCATTTATTGTAATTCCGGGGTGCACAGGCAAAGAGAGTTAAGATCACCATCCTATAAAATTGAGATATGTCCATAGAGTTATAGGCAGATAAAAATGTTCTCTACATTTGTGTTAAGTCCAGTAAGTCGTATTCAAAATTGTACGGTAGTTATGGATGTGTGCCTCATAGGTTTATCCATCTCTAAAGCTATGTTGGGCTGGTATATTGTGTTAAGTCACTCTAATTCTCAGTAACAAGAAAGTGGACTTAACTCTCTTTGCCCGTTCACCCCGGATTTGTGAAATGTTATGTTGGCTCTGAAAAGAGCCATTTTGGTGCAAGGGTGATTGTACTTTAATTACAGTTAATAGCAAATAGCGCAGTATAACATGCAGTACAGAAGGGAAAGGTTGCAGCCGGCCTTGAGCATCTAGCAGCTTGATGACTGGCTAGGGGAAGGTAGGGGAAGTGGGCCATCACCATGTCAGTGGCAGCGGAGAGTGGAGTGAGAGCCAGGGTGCCACAAGTATTTGATTTTCACAAGCTACAAAATAGATAACAGATTATCAGCATGATATCTCTTATAGTGAAAAGCATGATTTTAACAAATTAACAAACATGTTTAAAAATGAAACTATTATAAGCTGCCCCATTTAATAGGAGTACCGTGGCTGACTGGCTGAGCTTCTGAGTTATTTCCTGGATCTGTAGCTGGACAGTTAACCCAAGTCCCATGACTGAAGAACCAAGGAATGTTAATAATAATAATGTGACTTAGAACTTTCTGTACCCATGAGGCATTTCACCAAGCTGAAGCAGCAGGTTGTCTCAAAATATTGCATGGATTGTGCGAACCAAATTCTGACAGGTACCAATGGCAAGCTGGGTTCATTTGTGTGTGGGCACATGAGGAACTTCTTCATAGTTGCATTATTACTCCATTGGTGGTCGACAACAGAACTAGCCTATGTCTGGAACTTTTGATTAAGATAGAGACCAAGGGGCAGCTTGAGGAGGTGGAGTTTCCAATTTACTGAAGCTAGGCTAATGTTCTACTAAGCTCTGCATTATGGGTTGCTCAAATGTAACCTAGCATGTTATTTTTACGAGAATTAATGGGTGATTAGGGGGACCTAAAAATACATTATAATGTAAGTTGAAGAACATTATCAATGTCATGTTTTGTATATCGTTTTTATTGTTGTGAACATTACAATCAAAACCATAAAGCATATTGTTACTAGTGGAGAATTAAAGAAAACATACATAAAAAGTAGGGCTAAAAATCGATTAAAATTTATAATCGAGTTAACGCTTGACTTTAATCGATTAATCGACTGATTAATCGACAAACAGGTCGGTATTTTAAACAAAACCAAAGTGTACATTTAATATTGTTTTACACGTTTAACAACTTCTCTACAGATAATCAGATTAGTTAACTAGTGAAAAAATATATACAAACTTACATTTCCGGTTACTTTTTCAGCCAAGACTTGAGACACACGAGTTTGTTGACATTTGAATGTTCAAGAGACGATCGTAGCTTGTTCACAATAATACCGGCAGCACTAAAACCTCTCTCACTCGGCACTGAGAAAGGAGTTTGGTCATTAGACCCATTTCTCGAAAAACATTTTTCAGAATTCGACTAAACCGATTAATCGGAAAATGTAATTGATCAACGATTAAATGTTTAATCGATTAATCGAGCCGATTAATCGATAATCGGTACAGCCCTAATAAAAAGTGTGGTAAGATAGAATGATTTTATATTACAGTTCTTAAATAATGCACCTCTTCTGTATTTAATTATAGAAAAGAAAGTTTGCTGATAAAATTTTTAGGAAGCAACATTTCCAGAGCTTCTTTAGACATTTTTAACACTGTTGATAGGCATGCTAACCTCAGAAGTTGGTATGCTTGCTTTACAAAAGATCTCAAGTGGTTTAGGAGGAAGTTTCCAAGAGAGATGTTCTGTACATGTATACATCTAACAGATTCTGGGTCTTAAGTTAAAGACAGATGTGGAAGTAGCTAAGGAGGACATGAATTCAGTATATAGATTGTTGGTAGACTACTAAGAGAGTTGAAGAAATTATTCCTGGTAGCTGTACTAATGTATGGTTTTTGTTGCAGGTGAAACTTTTGGTGTCACAATCATAGATATTTTCATGATCAATTTTTGGTAAGAAGTCAGTCACGGCTTGAGAAATGTCTAATCCAAGTTTAGCTCTTGCTTCTCTTACTGCAACTTACACTGATTCCGAAGGGGAGGATGATGCAGTCGAAGCTGAAAACGACAAGTCTCCAAACGAAGATGACAGTGGGAATTCAAATGCATCCAATATGGCAACCCCAACGATACCACCAGCTGTTCCTCCTCGGCTAGTTTCATATCACGATGACACAGTTATTTCAGATGATGAGGGTGGTACAGCGGAGGGAGTAGACCATGATAAAAGACCTTCAGGTGCAGATGGGGATGCTGCTGATGGAATTCAACTTCCTCCAGAGCCAACTGGTTTGTGTTCAAACCTTTTGCAGGAGAAGATTGCTCGTCTCTATGAGAAAATGGAATCTAACGGTTTGGACATGAACCGAATGATACAACAACGCAAAGACTTTCGTAATCCTAGCATCTATGAAAAACTAATTCAGTTCTGTAGTATTAATGAGTTCGGTACTAATTATCCTGCACAGACATACGATCCATTGCGCTGGGGGAAAGAGTCTTTTTATGAGGAACTCGCTCGGGTTCAGAAAGCTGAAATGGATCGACGTGAGAAAGAACGCAAAGACAAAACTAAAGTTGAGTTTGTGTCAGGTACTGCAAAGAGGCCAGGTAGTGGTTCCGGAGCAGAAGATGATGCAAAGAGACGTAAATCTAAATGGGATCAGGTGGCTGTTAATATGGGTATAGCTGGACAGGGTGGACATATTATGAAACCTGCAGGATTAGTTCAACAGCCATCTTTAACAGCTAGTGTAACAGGAACAAAAGGAACTGTTATATCTGCAATTGGTCCTTTGTCAAAGAAGCCAAAAATGTAATGATAAATTTGCCTGTGTTGAATTTCAAAATAGAGTAACTTATATTATGTCTGATGTATATATTGTAAGTTGTATTTATTTCTAATCTGAAAATCTGAAAGTCAAACTAAAATATTATTTTCTGAATTGAAATTATTGAGCCATATTTTACAATCTAAATAAATAAATTTAAGAAAAAACCATATGAAAGAGTAATGATGACTAATTGCTTAGACTACACTTTTATAACTTAGTTTTTGCTATATATATATATATATATGAGAGAAATTTTGAGCCTTCCCTTGAAAGAAATAATGCAAACGAAAACTTGCTTCTAAAAAGTTAGTGCTAGTTGTCGGTTATTTATATTTTTACAAGAGGATTTTAAACACATGCTTAAGTGAGATTCCATATTAACTTAGTGGAATTTTATCATTAAAATAATTCTGTAAGTAAGGGTTGTTAAGAAAGTTATTTGATTTCAGTAGAAACATGTGCTTTTTGGGGCAGTAAACTGACAACTAAAATAAATGCTGTTGTGAAATATGCAAATAAGCTAAGGCTACCATATCGTTTTTCGGGGTCTGAATTTCATTTCCTTTTTATGAGGAGCTCGCTTAAGTTCGGGATCAGTGAAATATGCATGGGCAAATATCAGGATGGGGCAGAAAGTGCAACAACAGGTGACTAGCAGCTGAAAATACTCATTTTCACATGTTCCTAATAACTTGTTACCATTATCTGTTTGTAGCATCTTCCTTAATACTGGCAAGACTTTTTCTTTAAGGGGGGACATACAGCTTTCGGTGAAATTCATAGGTGGGAAATAGGTGAATTTCATTATTTTTTTCTTCAGCAATGAATTCTACAATCTTGCAATCTGACATACTCTATGCTACTAGAAAAATTATTATTTAAAAATCTTGAGAACAGTGGATGATAAAAAAGGATTAATCATTACCTTTAAAATCACAATGTTTCTGCCTGTCCACCAGGTCTTCCTCACCTGAGAAACGTTAGATATTCCAAAGATAGATTGTAGATGATGTTCATATGATGTTTACAGATAGATACAAAAAAGAACTACTAAAAAGTATTGCCATTTGTGGAAATTAAAACGGAAATGGCATTTTACTGTACGAAACGTGGCTGCCATCTTGTAACAATAATTACCCATAACTGTAACAGTTTGATTAATTTTGAAAATAGTATGTGATTGTAGAAGTAGTCAATAAAGAGCATCACAGATTACAAGGTTACAAAACAATTCATTGCTGAGGGGAAAAAAAATGAATTTCATCTATTTCTCACCTATGAATTTCACCCAAAGCCGTATGTCCCCCTTTAAGCTATTACCTGTATTCTTGTGTGTTTTCTTTTATTAATGTCATAAAATTAAACATATATTAACATCTCAGGTATGTGTAAGAAAGATTGCAGTCTTGCAAAACTATTTTTTTTATAACAATGTAACTAATAACAACAACAATAATGATATTCCCTGTAGGGATGGGATATTGATATTGTCGAATATCAATATTTTGTTTTCGATATCCGATATTTTGACATTGATATTTCAGCTCCGAAAATATTGTGATATCGACATTACTTTTCGATAATATTGATTTTTTCATTTCAAGAACAAAAATAAAATGGAGGATGAGAGAGAGGGACTTAAACAAAAATAAGCTATTATAACATATTTATTTCTGAAATGCACAAAATCAACATTTTAGCCAATAACAAGTTCAAAATTAATAAAATTATAACATAATGATTGATGGCTATCAACGTTTAATTACACTTTCAGCATTTCTGGTCATCAATTTGAGTTTTGCTGCTACAGGGCATCTCAATTACACTTGCTTGTCAGATATAACAACAACAAGCAGTGATGCCAAGACAGTCTCTAAATTGCTATAGGGTACAAATTTGCAATAAAGGCGACTGTAGGTTTGTTCCTAGAGCACTTAGAAACCATGGACACATAGTTCACACATGTACACAATATCAGTTTCCATACGTAACGCAGCAAAACTTACTGTGCACATGCATAGAGTTTGTGTTAATCAGCCATTTCATAATTACGGGTGGGACATTCTAGCAAATTATAAAAACTATTTTTGTTTATTACATATCATAAATAATAAACTAGAATTGGCTCTTCACATTCTGTAAAATTTACAATGCCTTCTCCTCCACACTACATGCAAAGCATTTGTTTTTCAAAATCTGTTACGGGTGGGACATAATTTGGACACTGATTTTAATGATGCAAAACAAAAGCTCATTTTCTGTTCTGCTATTACTGTTAGGGTCTTAATTGTTATTAATGAAGGTATGAGGGCTTAAATACAAATTATAAACTGTTTCCAGGTTGTCAGAAAATTTATTTAGCTCATCAATAATAATTTAACAAAACTATCACTGTTACGGGTGGGACAAAAATTCCCTTGTTTGTTCTTATACATAGTAATTAACCACACATATTTTTTGAAGTTATTCTTATACGAAATTGTACCTTAAGATGTATATTTTCTCAAATGAAAATGGACATAGCTGATTACTCTTGATTACTTGGTATTAAAGAGTGTTAAAATCATGCTAAAAATGGCAAAAAAAAAAGTAACTCAACACAATAAATAAGTAAATGGCATATTTTACACATGAAACCACTTCGGATACACCTAAGTCCTTAAAATTCAGAGAATTTTAGGTTTTAAACTTATTTTTGACCACCCAATTACAATAATTTTATAACTTCTCTCTTTGAGGGAAAAATTCCCATATTTTATGAAATGGCTGTAATGGTTTCTGAGTGCTCTAGGAACAAAACGATTGTCTTAGTAAAACTTTAGAAATTATCAAATATTCATATTTTATTACCGTTATAATATCCTTTGTGGTATTAGTAACTGATATTCATATCCATATCAATATTGATGTTTTGCTTCCGATATCCCATATCCCCATATGGCATCTAAGAATACAAATGGGGAGATAAAACAGTTAAAAAAAGGAAAAAAACGCATATTCATTGCCTGTTATTATCCAAATTCATCAACATCAACATCCTTATCATTATTATTATTATTATTAATTAATTTATTTATTAAATTTTTATGCCATGTGTCTTGTTAGTGCTGCTGACAGCAAATCTGAAGACTTGGGTTTGATCCTGGGACCTTCTAAGATTTTTATGAGGTAGGTAGGTTTTCATATAGAGTACTTAGCTTTGTAAGGACAGCTAGGGAATTATTTCACAAAGAAAAAGGAGCTAACAAATTTATGGGTCTTTCTAACATTTATAACAAGATCAGTAGGGATCTATAGGGTCATTCCATATTAAATCAACAAATGGGCGTTGCCGCACCATTTTTGATTTTGATGAAATTTGGTAGGTGATGTGTACCAGTCTTCTGAACCCCAAAACAAATCTAGTTATACCTCTAAAAAATTTTACTCCTGAGATATAGGCATTTGTTTGGAGCACAAACAAGCAAAAAATGTAATTTCAGACCTGTTTTCTGAAAGCCGTAGAATTTCTATTTGAATCAATAGGATGATCAGATAGGGCTCATTGGAAAGCTTAAAGAATGGACTTTCATTTGTGCATACTAAATTAGATTTAAGTTAAGTCTAAACAGACGTTGTTAGGGCTCTAATCTTCGTTCGTGAACTGTCGTTTTGCGTAATTTTAGGCAATAAAAAAACAACGAAGGACTTGGAGTAACAGGCCAATTTTTTTTCCTGTTACACTTATGTATGAGGAGTATGTGTAGGAAAAAAACTGAGCTGTTACTGGTGGTCCTTCACCCTGAAAAATTTGCTTAAACTTCGAAAAAAGTGTAAATCGTGCTTCTTCTCGGTCCCAAAAAGTAATGTGGGACAGGTGATAAAAATCTGAAAATGCCAGGATGAGAAGCCCTTATAGTGTACTTTAAAATAAAAACAAAATCATTCTGTGACTGGAAGGGATAGAGGAGCTACAAGCCTCTGAAATATCAAGAAAACAGCACTTGACCGCTACTGAAAATAGGCTAAGCAGATAGGATAATTACCACAAAATTTAATTTAAATTTACATGAAATACAAAACATTTATTTACAAATGAGAATTTTCCTCAGTTATAAAAATTTCTGATTTTTTGTAATTTTTCTAGCAAATTTTCACATTTGACTTCTTTTTAAGCTACCGGTACATTGATGGCAATTTCAAGTAGGCCTACTGTATTTTCAACTATTTGATTTAGATACCATTCTTATCCTGGTTTTTTGGATGTAGGTAATGCATTAAACACTAAAAGCTGCATAAAGCTCTTTAAGGTTACATCAAATTAACCTTTTCTGTATGTTAACTTTTTCTCCATTAGGTCCTCTAACAGACACACAGTATCTTTTCCTTGGCATCATTCTGCTGTACTCATCATTTTCGTAGAAGTCTTGTACAGTTTTGACTGAAACTTCATCAAGTTTATTCCTAGTCCTGTTCTCCCTATTCTGTGGCAAAATCCCGTTCATTTTCACTAAATTTCTTGACTGGTGGGCTAAGTATTGGCTGACATTTAACTCACTCTGAACTATACTAATACTCCAACTACTAGGAGCTAAACTTACAATATTCTTTCATTTTTAAAAATTTAAGCTTGTGAATTAGTTGCTTGTACTCATTCGCTAAACTGGCAGGCTGCATGTTCATTGAAAATTCCTCATTATCAGTTGAAATGTTCAAATCAAAAGACTTACTTAACTTTCCTGATATACTAACCTCATTTGTTAACACTGAGGGCCTATCTTCAACTGACAGCTTCTGCGCCTTAACAGGAGAAATACCAAGGACTGAACAAGCATCATTAACTGTTTCAACAAGAATGGTTTCAGGTTCATAAATGTCTGGGCATTCATCTTCACTGTCAGTACCGGTCTCTGTGCCTTGATTTGGATTTTTAATTTTTTTAACATTTTGTGCACATTTTAACATTATATTAATGCTGGTAATGATTTCAATAGCATGTATTCAGCACAAAATAACAATAGTAATAATTTTAAAAAATAAACTAATCAAAAGATAATGAAGCACAAACACAACCTACATGCTGTGAGTCAGCTCAATAAGTGAATAGTGGACAGCATTCAACAGAGGGGCTGGATTATATGAAGCTATGCATATTCAAACATGACTTGGTCAGCAACCAGACTCCAATGAACAGTGCCTGTCCAAAAGTTATCAGTTAACATATAATTCAATATACTGTATAGAAGAGTAGAGTTTAATCCAGTACCTACACCTAATAAACCAGGATAAGAATGGTTTCTAAATACAGCACTTGAAATTGCCATCAATGTAGCTTAAAAAGAAATCAAATGTGGAAATTTGCTAGAAAAATTACAAAAAATCAGAAAGTTGTATAACTGAGGAAAATTCTCATTTGTAAATAAATGTTTAGTATTTTATGTAAATTTAAATTAAATTTTGTGGTAATTATCCTATCTGCTTAGCCTATTTTCAGTAGCGGTCAAGTGCTGTTTTCTTGATATTTCAAAGGCTTGTAGCTCCTCTATCCCTTCCAGTCACAGAATGATTTTGTTTTTATTTTAAAGCACACTATAAGGGCTTCTCATCCTGGCATTTTCAGATTTTTATCACCTGTCCCACATTACTTTTTGGGACCGAGAAAAAGCACGATTTACACTTTTTTCGAAGTTTGAGCAAATGTTTCAGGGTGAAGGACCACCAGTAATAGCTCAGTTTTTTTCCTACACATACTCCTCATACATAAGTGTAACAGGAAAAAAAATTGGCCTGTTACTCCAAGTCCTTCGTTGTTTTTTTATTGCCTAAAATTACGCAAAACGACAGTTCACGAACGAAGATTAGAGCCCTAACAACGTCTGTTTAGACTTAACTTAAATCTAATTTAGTATGCACAAATGAAAGTCCATTCTTTAAGCTTTCCAATGAGCCCTATCTGATCATCCTAATGATTCAAATAGAAATTCTACGGCTTTCAGAAAACAGGTCTGAAATTACATTTTTTGCTTGTTCGTGCTCCAAACAAATGCCTATATCTCAGGAGTAAAATTTTTTAGAGGTATAACAAGATTTGTTTTGGGGTTCAGAAGACTGGTACACATCACCTACCAAATTTTATCAAAATCAAAAATGGTGTGGCAAGAAAATTTCTTAAAATTTGTTGATTTAATATGGAATGACCCTATAGGAATATTTGGAATAGGACTGGACATGCTATCGGGTAAGCAGGTGGTCTCATCATGGTAACCAAGCTAAAAACCTGGGTTTGATTCCTGCTCAAAATAAATTTTCCTGTACGAAATTCAAAGCTATTATTGTTTTTATGCCACAAGACACATGCTTGCATCGTCTTGCTATGAGTAGGCTCATGTATGATCATATGATCATCTCGCTTTGAACTAAGCATGTTGAATGTTATTAATCCTATTCTCCAGCCATGCTTTAATTCTTGCTCTGTTTTCATACTGACTTTTAAAATACTGTGAACAAGGATCAGTCGTTCTTATAAGAAGAACTTCTCTTGCAGTATATATTGCAAAATATACAGTGCACTTCCCTATGTAATGATGGGATGTTGGTAGACCATCTCTCCGTGTGTGCCACAAGCACCTCCTGCATCTAGTTTCTGTGAACCTTTGCAGAATTTAATTAACTTATAGGCCTACATTTAAAAGATTTTAGTACCCACCCTGCTCATAGTACTTATTGGCAGTGTTCTCTAGTGTTATTCATTTTCTCTTAAACATAATTCATATGTTCTTAAGAAATTAAATTTTTAATCTTATCCACTAAGTTTAATATAATGCTTCTATATTAAAATGTTCAATCTTTTAAGTGTAGGTTTTTGCCTTGTGTTCTGTCTTCCGACAAGAATTTGTATTTCTAAAATATGTTTTTTAGTATGTACACACTCATGCAGTGAATCATGGTGCAAATCAGCTGAAGTGAATATTGAATCCCAAGGAAATTATGCAGCGGGCAACCAATATCTCTTCACCATGTAAAAAGTGTGTCAGCCGCGGTGGTCTAGAGGTAGCGTGCCCGCCTATAGATCTGAAGTTCGCAGGATCAAACCTGGCCGCGGTCGACGGATTTTTCAGGACGTAAAAATCCTGGACACGAATTCCTCCGGGAGGGACTTTAAGCTGGGGGGCCTGTGTCGTGTAGAGTTATGGCACGTAAAAGAACCATCAAAATCACATCTGGCACTACAGCCCTGTTTGGGCCCTGGCCGCTGCCAAGACTGTTCTCCATTCATCCCTGTTCAACGCTTTCCTTCTCCACACTCTTATCCCAATCTTCTTAAGGTCTTCCTCTATTCCATCCAACCATCTCAATTTTGGTCTGCCGATTCTTCTACTTCCATCTGGCTTGCTGAAAGTTAGTCGTTTAGTAGGATTGTCCTCTGCCATCCTTGCAATGTACGTAAAAGAACTCCAAACCTAAGTTACAGCCTCTGGACAAAATTTCTCGGCCCTTTCACATCCAAGTAATACCTTAGGTTGAGAGGCGATAGACTTACCACCTGTCTCTCTGTCCTCTCTCGGAAAATAAGAATAACAAAATTCAGACAGGTAACCGAAACCTCCACTTGGAGGCCCTCGCCCCAACATAGGGGATATAGGAAACCAGGTACAGATGTAGCAAGTGTAGTATATATCTCATTTAGTGATGAGAGTTCTGAAATGAAAAAATCTGAATTATTTGCTCCTTGAAAGTTCTCGAGATATCATGAATTGCATAAAAAGTATTTGAATGATTTATTACTAGGACAAGCATGAAGTGAGGAGCAATTCTGGAGTTCCTGCGCAGTCATATCACTTCGGTTAACTTCTTTATGGCTATATAAGTTTTGCATGGAAGAAGGACTTATACATGAATGCACAGCTGCCATGCACACTGGGCAGTTCAATGTTCAGACTGGCGATTTTTAACAGAAGATCCCAGGACAGATGAGACGGCATACTTATCTTATAGATCTTTACTCTGTGTAAGCTAGTAATACGATGGGATCAACGCAATATCTGACAGCACTGCATGAAACTGGTTCACTGTATGGGTGATCCACACCCATTGCAGGAACCAATATCACTAGATCTTGTAATATTATGACATTGCCGAGCTGAACATTCGAATAATGATTTGAGTTATCAGTCGAGTCAGTTTTTAGTAGTTCTTGGATACCAATTCAAGTTCTCGCATTGTGCTGTATTCATCCGAGAACTTTTTCATTCAAATGATCATTCAGTTATTTTACTCGAGAACAGATTACTCTTTTCTGCCCATCACTGTTCTCACTGTTATACGTCAGGTCAATAAATATGGTATCTGTGCACAATTTGTAAAATTTATTTAAGAAATAACGGCCTTTCAATAAATTGCATTATCTTTCAACATAGTCTCTGTGTTTTTCAATACACTTGCATCAGCATTCCATTTACATCTAAATGCCTTCAGAAAAGAAGTCTCTGAGCAGCACTCGTGTATTGTCTCCTTCACACAGTTTAAACTCTTTGTGAAACAGGTTTTGAGGTTTTGGGCCATCCTGGCTTAAGTCTCAATCTCGCTCCAATGGTTCATCATTTTTTTGGGCCACTTAAAGACTCGAGGGTGTGTTGATTCATTTCAGAAAAAGAAGTGAAGGTGATGGTGCATGAATGGCTTGCTGCTCAGTCAAATACTTTTTTCCTGTGAGTATCCAGAAACTAGTGGAACACTGGTATAAGTCTTTTGAAGCACATGGAGATTATGTTAAAAATTGAAGGGTTCGGCTGTAAAACATGGTAACCCACAAATTTTTAAAAATTGAGATAATCACATAGGAAGTTTAGGCTATCTGTTGTGAAACTACTGAACTGTTCAGTTAGTTGTATATGTTCATCATGGATGGAGAATGCAGTAAAATATATTACTGTAACCCACATCCATTTCATGTAAAACATGGTAACCCTCAAAAGATGGCTGCTCAGTGAGTAAGGAGGGAACTTTTCTCTACGGAAAATAACAGTTTTTCCAGTGGACGTGAAGAAGAGAAAAGCAATGAGACTGGCACTGGATACCAAGTTTCCCACTCTACATCCTGTAGGGAAGATATAGATGATCCAGATGAAATTAAGTAAAAAAAAGATTAGTAAGATGTACAGTGAGGGTTACCATATTTTACGTGAAATGATGATAATAGCTCCTGATGGCTTTTAAAGTTGTTTTTACATGGTATTACGATACGTGGTGGGGAAAAGCAGAGTATTTTTGCATAATACAGCTGGTAAAACACAAGAAAGTGAAAATATCCCTATTGAATGGCCAAACAAGAAGAGAAAGAGGAGAATGTCCAGGCAACCAGTAGTGAAGAAGGAACAAAGACTCTGCTCTGGTGTTTTGTATAAAAAATATAGGGGTAAAGGAGATGAGGTTCCAGGTAGGGAACTTGGACAAATTGTCCAATTGTCCATTAAAATGTTTTGATAAAATAGTGATGAAACACGTACAGTAATTTTTGCCAAGTTCTGGAAAGTAAGTTTGAATAACCTACAAAATGCATATTTATTTGTGTGTATGAAAGCTAATCCTGTTGCACGTAAATACACCAAGAACGTTAAGAGCAGAAGATCACAAACTGATATATATTTTGTTCCACATGAAGGGCAGAGTTTGTAAGAAAGCATTTTTGTCAATTCGCGGGCTGCAAAATAGTAGAGGAAAACCAATTGTAAAAAAAAAAAATTGGATGACGTCATTGCTTGTTTGGAGTGGATGCCTTCTTACTATGCATCATTTTACACAAATTTAGTGGTTCAGGACAATGAAGAACAAAGTAATGGAGAATCTGAATAGAGCATTAGTAATTGGTTAAGTACATTGCGGTAATATAACATGTTGACAGGTTTAGTCACTTCAAGTAAAACATGTTAAGCCACATAAATTAGATTACACACGTTTACTTTTAATTTTTTTAAGTTCTCTCTTTGCCCAATACATTTCACTTAAATATGCCATTACATTCAGAAAACATTGTATTCTTATGATGTGTGTTCATATTTGGAAGAAAACTTACTAATAAATTAGAATTTTGATTTAAAAACCTATGATATCATTATCTCAGAAGTTGTTCTGTGTGGGTTACCATGTTTTACAGCCGAACCCTTCAATTAATACAATGTTAAGGTCCCTACTGATGTTTAAATAAATTATCAAAACTGTGTGTAGGTATTCACTGATTTGCTCTCATAAGACACATGTCTCATATCATCGCCTGAGTATTGAACTGTATCATGTTCGAGGTAAGAACTGGGAAAATGAAGAAGCTACAAATACTGAGGAGATTGACATTTAATATAGGGTGATCACGGTCCTCTTTTTTTTTTTTTATTTTTTTAAACACATCCTGTGGCCTACTTTTTAAAAATATTCTGCTAAATGGAATTTTATTTGAAATACAGCTTCTTTAAATTTCTGTTTTATGTAATAGATTATGATTGAAAGGAAATTATAATTAGTGTCTATCATGGCAACTTTCTGCTTAAAATATTCGGTAATAACACGCTGTGTCGGGGTCTTAATGAAATAACAGTGAACATTAATAATAATATTTGATACAAATAGACTAAAAAAATTATTAGTACAGTAGAACACCAACTATCCAATCTCCAGCTATCCAAATTGCCAATTATCCGTATTGCTTTGAGGCCATATTTAAGTGGTTTTTGCAGCAGCAACCCTCTTTCAGGGTTGATTATTTGTGAAAAAACAAAACATTTAGCCAATAAAATTTACTGTCTGTCAGCAAAATAATAGACTCTATCAGGTATGTTCAAGATGTGACACTTTATGTAAGTACAATGTAGGTTTAAAAAAAAAAAATTACCTTTTTTCATGATTTATTCAATTATCCAAATATATGATTATCAGTCCCGGATAATTGGAGTTATAATGTAATAAATTGAGACATGTTTTTTAAAGTAATTACTGTTTAAATATTTTGCTGCTGCAGCATTGCAGTCACGATTTTGAGGATGCACGATAACTTCTTTCATTACGAAGCCAGATGCACCTGTGAGCGATTGTCACTTTGTGTTTTCCTATTGTTAGAGCGTTTCAAAATGTTCAAAACATTCGAACAACCCGCCAACTGTGAAGTCAGATCAGGGATTCTTTTTTGAATGCGAGAAATGTTACACCAGCAAACCTTCTTCACCAATTGTGTGAGGTTTATGGGGAAACTCATTAGTGATGGAAAGATGAGGAAATGGATTTGAAAGTTTAACGAAGGTCGGGAAAATGTGTATGATGAGCTGCAAAGCGGCCAACCATCTGTGATCATTGATGATTTGATTCAAGCTGTGGAAGAAAACATCTCTTCCTTCGTCTGAAGAAATAAATTGGTGGAAAACATTTCAGCAATGATGTATTGAAACAAGAAGTGCAGACTTTGCTTTTGACACAGGTGGCATCATTCTTGGATGAAGGCATACAAAAACTCGTTTCCTGTTACAACAAGTGCCTGAATAACGACAGTGACTATGTGGAGAAGTAATGTAAGGAAATGAATGATAATAAAGTATCAGGAAAATAATGTTCTGTTATTTTTAAAAATATTATCGATACTTAGTTTAAAAACATTCCTCGTTTTATATGGAACATCTTTTTAATTAAATTCAAACTATTTCATATTTTGTTAGTTGCATACAAGCATTAAAGTGGTTGCTATAAAATTTCATTTTATGACCTAATACATCAGTTAGGTGCTTAAAACAGTGTTCTATTGTGCCATAGTCACTTTAACGATTGGGTCCTGCTTTTTGTGGCTCAAATTGCAGTCACCCTAATTTAATGTGACATAGACCTCTTACTTTTTCAGTATTTAGAGGGGGGGATTTTTTTTTTTTTTGGTGGTATATACATATGACTCCGACTTAAACTATAGTTCAAAATATACATTATCTCATTTTATGTTGAAAAAGTGGAGTTAGTACGTTTAAATATTAAGCGTACAATATATTGAATTACAATAATATAATCATATGTTATTGTGTTTCTCTATGGATGCAATTTGTTAATGACGTTTATGTCATTCTTGCAAAATATCATGGGACTACATCAGCTGGGATAATAAGTTGCGAGGATTTGGCCAGAGCTTT
Organism: Ectobius pallidus; assembly: GCA_964059195.1. Lineage (NCBI taxonomy): Eukaryota > Metazoa > Arthropoda > Insecta > Blattodea > Ectobiidae > Ectobius > Ectobius pallidus. The sequence goes on from CAXKWD010000005.1 coordinate 128,603,588, forward strand.
ATTAAAAAACCCTTGAAGATAAAGGAAAATGGATGTGAATCAATTTTGTCCAAGGCTTTCAATGAGTGTGTGACGAAATTCTATTATGAAGGAACAGTTCGGTTTGATGCATCTCTAGGTTTTTATGTAAGTAGGGATCTGAAAATTCCTCCACTTCTTAAATTGTTGGATAACTTACCAGTATTTTATTATACACTGCCTGCATGGTCTAGTGGTTAGCAATGCTAACTACAGATCTGCAGGTCTGGGTTCAATCCCTGGTACCTTAGATTTTTCTGAGGTCTTGGACAGGGTGTACTCAGCTCCATGATACTGAGTGACTTGATAAAGAAGCAGCGGCTGCTGTTCAATAGCCTAAGCAGTCAATAACAGCCATAGGAGTCAGCATGCTGATCATCATGCTCCCCAATCCTGTTTTTGTAGTTGATGCAGCGGTTAGATAGCAGGCATAACCCTCAAAGGGATATAGCGCCATGGAGTTTAGTTTTAGTGTATTATAATAAAAGATTTTAGTTATTTACTATAGTTGATATAATTTAAAAAAGTGTTACATTAACTATCAGAAATGACCATGGAGGTGGTGGCTAGTCGGACCGCTAGAGGACATATCCCACCATTGAGGGTTATTTACTACTAAAGTTATTACTGCAGTTCAATATTAAATTCGAATCATAATGGGCCGTATACTTCACTACGGTAATGGAGCAACGGTGGAATGTCAACGTAGGGGAAACGGAAGCACCGCGAGAAAACCTACCCGACCCCATTTTGTCCACAAAGATACACCGAGATTCGATCCCGGGTCCCAGTACTGGAAGACGAGCGGTCTAACTGCTCAGCCATGGGGGAGGCCATGATTTGGATTGATCCCTAGTTTTGTCTTGCGTGACTAGAATTGCCACGGTTATTGAGTGCAATTTTCCGTCGCCTATTATGTACATCGCGAACGCAATCGCAATTCATAGTGTGGCATATGCTGCCATCTGTTGCTTATAGTTAACACTGAAATTGTGACGTTTACATCCGGGACTCCGAATATTAAAAATGGCCGCCGTCAGCAATGGACGGAGTATAATGGATCAGCAAGGAACAACGCAAAATGCAGTTGTGGATCGGTTGAAGCTGTTACACCCAATGGTTAACGAAGAAGAAACGCCATTACCAAGATCTTGGAGCCCGAAGGATAAATACAATTATATAGGATTATCGCAAAATAACTTGAGAGTTCATTACAAAGGTAAGTAAGACAATCTTGGTTAAGAACTTGTAGATCGTAGTTACCCTTCAGTAACAGTAAGGAATGGGTTTTGTTTTGGAACAGAAAGTGTTTACTTTTTGGGACTGTGTAGTAATTAGCGTCTTAATTACTTGCAATTATAGAATATTGTAATTATTACAATGTCATCGACCACAGCAGTGGCATTAACAAGGTCTTCAAACAAAGAAATCAGCTGATCGGTTTGTCATGACGTAATTGGAAGACTTCTGCATTGGCCTCGAAAATGGAGATGCGCAGTGAAATTGTTGTATGAATCTTAAGTTTTTTATTGGAAAATTATATTTATAAGAATTCTTACGTTATATTATAAACAATTCTTATTGACGTAAGAAATTTCTGCATTCTTTTGGAAGGCTTGGTTAGTATACATTGAACTTTCTGAAGAGTTGTCAAATTGTATACCATTGTGCTTTTATATGCTATTTGCGATATAACGTTTCTTTTTCTATGTAAATATATACTTCAATTCTATGTTATATATTAAATCACAGTAAAATGTTAAATTCTCAGATAATTAGCCTAATGCAGATAGGCTACATGAGAAAACTGTTCATAGATCTGACCTCAGGAATGGCTCAGTGCAATGGCACCCATGCTAAAAAAGCTGACCAAACATTTGAACTCAAATGACCGAACAAAATTTTACAAAGCTTAAATGTTAAATATATTTGCAGAAGATCATAGTTTCTCAACATTAGTTTTCCTAAATTATTATGAGCTATTTTTAATTTCTACAAGGTATAACTTACTCTTTTGGTGCGCTATATTATAACAAAGTCAGTTTTACTGTTTTGGGGCGGTGTGAATTAAGGTGAGAGGAATATATTGCTAAAAAATTGAGGATTCTTATGTTACATACCTGGTACACTGATTTTTAGTGTGCTGAGTGCAAAGAATGGGATGAAAGTTGCATTGGGGCATATATAACACATGTCAGTATGGTAACCTAGATTATGATGTAGCAAAGAATGGGCTAATGCTTACCAACCAGAACTAAAAAACAAATCACTTTACTTTTAGGCTATAATATTGGTTTTTTTAACTTAGCAAGACCATTAACTTTTCACATGTAGGCCTAATGAAAATTAAAAAGATACAGCAACAGCTGAGCTCGATTCTAACAAATGATGTCTGAAGTGAATTTTACAGGATGGGATGGGCTACATTATGGAACCTCTCAGAGATGAACCAGTTAAGGGAATTGTAACTCATTCATGTTTCCTTGTACTCTTGACATGTTTACTAGATAATTTCACTGCACTGCTATAAACTGTAAGTTGTCTTGGTTGCAGTGTGTTTGTAGTTATGGAGCTCTTCACTGTGTTTGTAGATGTAGATGTAGATATCTCGTCCTGTAGATCCTGTGTTGAGCGGGGCTCAAGGATATAGAACACGTCAGATAAAAAAATACATGCATGTTATAACAATAATATAGGTCTACAGAAACTGCAAGCTGCCAAATTTATCCAAGCTGGAAATATTCCTCCAAATTGTAGAAGGTGTGAGTTATTAAAAATTCCTTGACAGCTGTTTTGAAAGGTTTGATCTTTCTTTGAATACATAATAATTTAATGTTGTTTGGAAGCTTGTTATATATCTGTACTGCAGAATAATACGCACCCTTCTGAAAGAGTTTTAACGAGTTATTTGGTCTGTGTAGATCATTCATGTTTCTGGTAGTACGTCCATGTACACTAAAATTAGTTTGAAATTTATCAATATTATTCACTACAAAACACATAACAGAGTATATATACTCCCCTGTAAGAGTGAGGACTCTTAATTTTTCAAACAGCGGTTTACAAGATTCCCTTTTTTTCTTTCCACATATTATTCTTATTGCCCGCTTTTGAAATCTAAATATTTTCTCCCTATGGGTAGAGTTGCCCCAGAAAATGATCCCGTACCTCATTACCGAGTGAAAATATGCAAAATATACCATAAGTAATGCATCCTGTTTTAATATATTATTCAAAATTCTTAAAGCAAAGCATGCTGAACTCAGTTTTGAACTTATCATTTCTATGTGTGTTTTCCAGTCAAGATTTTGGTCAATTTGCAGTCCTAAAAATTTTACATTGCTAATTTCTTGTATGATTTGTGTTCCATAATTAATTTCAAGATTTGAGATACATCTGTTTTTTGTCCTAAATTGTATAAAATGGGTCTTATCAATATTAAGTGTCATGTTATTAGCTAGAAACCATGTGTTTAACTCGTGAAAAGCCTTTGTAGCTATTCTTGATAAATGTTCTTGTGACGTTCCTGTTACAAGTACACTAGTATCATCTGCGAAGAGCAATACCTTTGATTCGTCACTTAAGTTATAGGGCAAGTCATTAATGAAAATTAAAAAGAGCAAAGGTCCCAGTATTGATCCCTGAGGTACCCCATTCTTAACAATCCCTAGGTTAGATTCATTTCCATTTATTATTACCTTTTGAGTTCTATCAGAAAGATATGATTTGAACCACTTAAGTGTTAAATTATCGAACCCATAATGATCCAATTTTTGAAGTAATATTTCATGATTTATACAGTCAAATGCTTTAGCTAAGTCGCAGAAAATTCCCAGAGCATATTTCTTTTTATCTAACGCTTCCAATATTTCTGTAGTAAGTTGAAATGTAGCATTCTCAGTGGACATGCCACTTCTAAATCCAAACTGAGATGAAGTAAGAATGTCATTCAAATTAAGATAGTGTATTATGCGGTTGTACATGACTTTTTCAAAAACTTTTGAAAATGAGGTTAAGAGTGATATAGGTCTGTAATTTGATGGTAGATTTTAATAGTAGGGTATTGGAACCTTTTTTTTTAAAACTGTCTTGCTTTTTATGATGTCCCTAATTGCAAATAGGGACAGTAATGAAAGTAATAGTGCACTTTGGAAATCTTCACCTCTCTTTGTACTGGTGTTGCTCATCATAGTCCATAAGAATTAATTGAGTGAACTTTCATTTCACAAGTGCAGGATAGTCATATAATGCAGGTTCTTGAACTTGTAGCATACAGGGAAACATTAAGTTATCTACTTGAGCATCTAAGAACATCACTCCCGTACTTAGAGATCGTATGGACAAGACTGACAAATAAATGCCTAGAAACCGGCAACATCCCAGCTCAGTGGAGAAACTGTAATCAAAATGCTCCACAAAGGAAAAGGTGACACGAATAACCCCGAATCTTATAGAGGAATCGCTCTAGAATCGGCAGCATTCAAAATACTCACAAGACTGCTAACAAGGAAAATAGACAAACTAGTTGACTCATTCTTACCGGATGAGCAATTTGGTTTCAGAGCTGGAAGATCGACTCTGATGGCAGCAGGATGTTTACTCAGAGACATCCACGAAGCCTTGGGCAAGAAGCATGGCAAAATGTATGTCATATTTATAGACTACTCTAAAGCTTTCGATATGGTGAATAGATCGAAATTGCTACAGAAACTAAAAGATCTTATTGGCCATTCGTGGTTAACAAGATTAGTGGTCAGCATCATGGCAGAAAATTATGTCCAAATAAGTGACAATATTAGCAGGTCTACATGGATTCGACAAACAAACGGAGTGTTGCAAGGAGATCCGTTAAGTCCGGTACTCTTAAATGTGTTCACTCATGATGTCCTGAAGGAAATAACGAGGCAGACCACGAAGGTCAAGTCATACATTTATGCTGATGACATGGCTCTAGCGTCGGATAGCCTAGAAGAAGCTCAAACGGCTATGGATCTAATAGCAGACTGGGCAGAGAATAATGGAATGTCCCTCAACACAAACAAAACAGAAGTTGTAATTTTCAGGAGGGGTGGTAAATTGCCGGAGAGGGATTATATTACATGCAAAGGTCAAAGACTGAAAATCAGCAACTCCTACAAATACTTAGGATTAACAATCCAAGTATCGGGAACAACCTTCTCAATACATATGAGAGAGAGGTTAATAGCAGCTGTACAGTGCATTAATGACATCAAACACCTCCCAATGCTATCACTGGAAACAGCCATGAAACTGTTTGAGGTGAAAGTGGCCCCCATAGCCACCTATGGCCTGGAAATCATCTGGGATCACCTGTCCAAAGGACACCTACAGGAGCTGGAAAATTTAAAAGTGAGATTTTTGAAAAGAGCACTACAGATGTCAAAGTTTATGCCTTCTAGATTGGTATAAGTTCTGGCAAGGGAAACCTTCTTCATTGAGGATTTAAGGGTGAAGTTACAGCTGCCATCTACAGGGAACTACAATGAACTGCTACAGGAACTCCAAAACAAGAGAAGCACAATTTGGGAAGAGTTCTATGTGACCGATGCAATGATCAACAGAGAATGGATACGTGGAGGATATGAACTGAGACACGTAGTGACAAGGTTCGCTGCGCACGGGTTCCATCACAGAGTGTGTAAAACTGGAAGTTTTCATGACCCGGATCCGGAGTGTATTTGTAAGTGGTGCGGTCTCCACTGTGAAAGATATCATGCAGCTATTTGTAGGCAAAGGAAAATGACCCTGACAGAATTAAGCCAAAACAAAAGCTAACTATACATGCACATTGTGCGCATTCCCTACATTATTATTAAGTTATCTGGCTTTAGTACATTGGGAATCAAGTTGTCATTGCTTTGTGAATCACAAAGTAACAGTGCTCTACGGGTGCTTATGCTTACTTTTACTCCTCCCCTCCTCCTCTTCTTCTCTTTTTACAGTTTTTTTTTTCTTTCTTCTTAGCACTAGAGAAATGCGTGTCAGGGGAAGGGCATTAAGAGGTGGGAATTGAATTCAGAGAAACAAGTCATCTTCCCCTCATGCCAGTCTTGAAATATGAAAGCCATAGCCATGTATACCTTAATTAGCTTGATGTGACAGCCCTGAAGACTGTCGTACAAATTAATCATCATCCCTTCGAATGAGAGTATTTCGATATAGACTAATCAGTGCTACTGCACGTTTCTCTTGAGCATGGCTAGGTAGAAAACATTTCAATTTAAGTGGTTAACTTCTCTGAATTATTGTGGTGTTCTATGAGTCTTTTCATGATTACCCATAGGGCTGGTGGCTAGCTAGTTTCTTAAATCCTGGTAATAGAAAGAACACCACACAATTAAAGATTATTGACTTCAACACTGAAATTCTTGTTATAGTAGCCAGGATCTGCAACTTTGTGTGGAACTCAAACCACAATCTGTCTTTTGTAGACTAACTTATACCTCATGTAACAAGAATTGGCACAGGTTGCCCGTCCATATTCTTTTCCTAGCTAGCATGGCCTAGCTTGCCAAATTGCTTAGAGGTAGTAGTCTATGGCCACCTCAGTTAACAGTTGGAGGTGATGGTTGTGGTCACCCATCCAGATTCTGATCCCAGCTAGAATTAACTTGTTGAATTGTTTGAAAATGATAAAACCATTTGAAGTTATATTTTAGGCTAGGTCGGTACATGGATTCTGCAGCTACCCACAGTAAGATTGCCTCTCTAGAGATTGTTGCTTGAAGGGCTCATCTCTTTTGAACCATAATCTTCTTCTAGTTTTGATTTAAAAACTCAAATGCAAACGGTTTTAAAAATCCCAATTCAATACAGACACTTCTAAAATTCAAACCTTCTAAATACATGTTAAAAAACTACTTACCTTTAGTCAGCCTCGGTAGTGTAGCTGTATAACATGCCTGCCTCTGGATCTACGGTTTGCTGATCCAAACCTGGTCGAAGTCGACTGATTTTACATGTTTTAAAATAAAAGCCTGGACACTAAGTCCTGTGGGAGATATTATAAACAGTGGGTCCCATATCATAGATATAAAGCACATTAAAGAACTCCAAGCCAAAATTAGAGCCTCTAGACTAAATCTCTCAGCCCTTTTTCTTTCTTCTAGATGTTTATTAAAATGATAGGCCTAACACCTGTCATCTGCCCAGGCTACAGGAAAATAAGCATAACTAAATCTGTCTGATAATGAAACCTCTGCCAAGAGACCATATGTTCCACCCTAGATTTAAAATCTAACTTGCTACATAGGCTACCTTTGAAACGTGCTTCCCACAGGTATGATTCAGGAAAGGAAAAGTATTAAATTATTGTTGTAATACATGCATAAGTTACCGTAATCATTTTTAAGAACATTAGCCCATCTAAACATTCAAGAAATATTTAATTCAAGAAAGGGAAAGATATCTTCTAAGTATTGCTAAGGTATTTAAAAGTTATGATTTAATCGGAACAGTATCCATTATATTGTTCTAATTTAAGAACATGTGGGTGTGAAATATGTGAGCTACCAGTTAAGGTTTACAGTTTAGCTTTTTCTAGGCTATTAGTGAGCCCTGTCTGACCAAAGTGATTGTAGCCCACTATTCCTTCTTATCTTCTTCGGTATAGTGATTTGGGGTAGACCCGAGACTAGGAGAAGAAAAGGGAAGATAAAACCAATCAGTTTTTCCCTAACATGCTGCTTGAAAATGTGGCATTTATTAACGTTCCCAAAATTTATTATAGGCCTACAGTGTGTTTCAGTACGAGTTGGCCAGTCATGTGTGTTTCTGCATTACAGCGGCCACAGCTGTAACTCCCAAGTAATCGGTTGAAATACTGATGCAAATAAAGCTGCTAACGGTGTGATAATTCAGGTTCTCATGATTACAGTTAAAATTATGATGGAAATAACCATGTACCTCATCACAAGAGGTGTTGGAAATGTATTCCTCTTGCATCCTCACAATACTGGCACCTTTTTAGGAAATTTTCTTTCACGTGCATAAGTCAGCTTCCGAGATACAGTTAATTTTTCTTTCAGTTACGTATATATTTCACCTGAGCTTGAAGTTCGAAAATAAAGTGTATAGCCTAGGTTAAACCCCCCATACATTAGAAGAACTTAAAGACAATATCACAAGAGATATTAACTCTATCTTAGAAGCTGAACTTATGAGCGTGAAAGAAAATCTCCTAAAAAGGTGCCAGTGTTGTGTGGACGCAAGAGGAGGACATTTCCAACATCTTTTGTGATGAAGTACGTGGTTATTTTCATTGTAATTTTAACTGTATTCATGAGAACCTGAACCATTACACTGTTAGCAGCTTTATTTGCGTAGATATTTCACCTGATCGTCCGGGAGTTAGAACTGTGGCTGCTGCGACGCAGAAACCTGCTTGATCGGCCAACTTATACAGAAAACACATTGTATAAGACTAAGGTGACCATTCAGCTTGATTTGGTCAAGACAGTCCTTTTTTTAAAACAGCTGTCCTGAAATTTTGTGTCTTTGTCAGGGTGTAAATATCCTTTTTTATTAGAATATCCCGATTTATGAAAATGGTGTACATTATGGTGATAAAACTGTAGTTCTTTAGTTATATAAAATGCTGTGATTAACTTAACTTATATGATGATTGCACTGTAAGATGTTTCCTAGGAGAAGAAAATAGATAGCCTATAACTATGGAATATGGGTCATTCTCCAAAAAAAGGGCAGATTTCAATGTTAGAATTTAAAAAAAAAATATTTTGAACCACGTAATTTTTTTTTTGTGTAATATTTCTTTCTGCAGAGTACTACTGAGGTACTAGTCCTACTTACCGAGTGGTATTTTGCATTTAATTAACAAGGTTAGAAAATGGCGCATTCACGGAGGTGAGAAAATAGTAAGAAGTAGTAATTATATAGAAGTTATGTGAGAATTAGATTAAATTGACTGTATTAAATGTTATCATGAAAAAGAATAATATTTATTACCATACAAATGGATTAACACACAACTTTTTACTTATTTTTATCTTTGTTAAAATAGATTATCACCTTCAAATCAAAACTTTAAATCACAACATGATATATTGTCATAAACTATTAGGCTATACCAGTGTTTTCTTTAAACATAAATAATATATGCAGACAGTTAAATATGTCATCAATGACAACATTAATTACACCTCCATGGATAGGACTCAGGAGTAACAGTAATGGAGATGAGGGTAACGGAGGTGAGATTTTTCTCTAATTTGTCAAACAGCTTGAGAACATTTGAGGTTAGAAAATCTCAGTTCTAGAGTTTAACTTTGCATTCCTTATTATTACAATTTATAGCAAAAGTAAATATAAAAACATACAACTTGACCGTTGGGTTTAGGAAACGGAAATGAGAAAGTCCAATTACCAACTCTGCATTTAGCCCTTTTACACAAACAAAACAACACATAAAAGCACACTGACAGCTTGGCTTTATATAAGGGTCATTCTCCAGAAAAGGGCAGATTTCAATGTTAGAATTTTTTTTTTAAAATATTTTTTATTTTGGATCATGTAATTTTTTTATGTAATATTTCCTTCTGCAGAGTACTACTGAGGTACTTGCCCTACTTACCGAGTGGTATTTTGCATTAAATTAACAAGGTTAGAGAATGGCGCATTCATGGAGGTGAGAAAATAGTATGAAATAGTAATTATAATAGAAGTTATGTGAGAATTAGAATTAATTTACTGTTAAATGTTATCATGAAAATGAACAATATTTATTACCATACAGATGGATTAACACACAACTTTTTACTTATTTTTATCTATGTTAAAATAGATTATCACCTTAAAATCAAAACTTTAAATCAAAACATGATATATTGTCATAAACTATTAGGCTATACCAGTATCTTCTTTAAACAAAAATAAAAAATGCAGACAGTTAAATATGTCATCAATTACAACATTAATTACACCTCCATGGATAGGACTCGAGAGTAACAGTAACGGAGGTGAGGGTAACGGAGGTGAGATTTTTCTCTAATTTGTCAAATAGCTTGCGATCATTTGAGGTTAGAAAATCTCAGTTCTAGAGTTTAACTGAGCATTCCTTATTATTATAATTTGTAGCAAAAGTAAATATAAAAACATACAACTTTACCGTTGAGTGTAGGTAACGGAGGTGAGGAAGTCCAATTACCAACTCTGCGTTTAGCCCTTTTACACAAACAAAACAACACTTAAAATCACACTAACAGCTTGGCTTTATATAAATGATAAGAAAACTGCCAAAAGTTGGAGTCCAAGGAAAATAGAAAGACTACAGTGCCATATCTGTGGAAATAATTGAACTTTTATATTGTTTCACGGAGGTGAGGTCTCACCTTGGGACAAGCATGTTTAGTGCAAAAAATTGTCTTTACAAAATGATATATTTTATTTTCAGTTATTAATGACTCATTTTTTGAGCTGTTTGTTCTTGTTACAACACTAAAATGGAATACAAATTAAAGCCTGTTGAATTATGAAAGAATGAAAATGACAAGTCAGGCATTGGGATATGACACGGAGGTGAGATCTCACATACTGTGCCCTAAAATGCAGAAAATTGTAACTTTTGTTTAAAAAGTGGAATATGGGATCAAATAGACCTTATTTCAATCTAACTTATCATAATAATTCATAATCCATAAGTACTTATTTTACACCAGAAAATCAACTGCGACATGAATCTGCCCTTTTCTGGAGAATAACCCATAAATGATAAGAAAACTGCTAAAAGTTGGAGTACAAGGAAAATAGAAAGACTACAGCACCATCTCTGTGGAAACAATTGAACTTTTATATTGTTTCACGGAGGTGAGGCCTGACTTCAGGACAGGCATGTTTAGTGCAAAACATTGTCTTTACAAAATGATATATTTTCTTTTCAGTTATTAATGACTCATTTTTTGAACTGTTTGTTCTTGTTATAACACTAAAATGGAATCAAAATTAAAGTCTGTTGAATTATGAAAGAATGAAAATGACAAGTCAGGCATGGGGACATGCCAGGGAGGTGAGATCTCACATACTGTGCCCTAAAATGCAGAAAGTTGTAACTTTTGTTTAAAAAGTGGAATATGGGATCAAATAGACCTTATTTCAATCTAACTTATCATAATAATTCATAATCCATAAATACTTATTTTACACCAGAAAATCAGTTGTGACATGAATCTGCCCTTTTCTGGAGAATAACCATATATCTGTGGCTTGGTTCTAAAAGGGCCAATGTCAATTTCTTTAAAAAATGAGATGTATGCATTATTGATCTTGGCTAGTCTTTATCTTTCGTATACTAAATGTGCCAATGTCTGTTGCTATTAATAGACATAATACAGAAACCTTAGAGGCCAATGCCGGAAGTTCTCAGCAAAAAAAAATGTCACTTCTATAAAAGCTTCAAAGTCATTTATCTCAAAAGCAAGATTTATGACATGGCCGTTTTAGAACCAAGCCACAGAATTATATGACAATGAATTACACCCCAGCGCATGATATCATTGCATGTCCTGATTTTTATTCATAAAATAGGGTCACCTTATGTAATACCAACAGCTTTTCTGCCCTTCCAAAGAAAAAATTGTGGTAACAATTTGTTATTCGGTTAACCAGAAAGCACATCTTATGGACTTTGTATTAAAAGAGAAGTTGTAGTGAAAGGATGATAGAGTAAATTTAGCTCTCATGTGAAGAGATGGACTGATTCACAAGGTTTCTCCTCTTCATTGTTATGTTTCAAGTGGTGGCACAAGTTACATAATGATGATAATAATTATGGTGTGACAGCATGTTTAAAGCAGTGCTAACAGCTCAATCTTGTTAACTAAATTCTTGTTTAGACTACTGGTAGGCCTACTTAAATTAAATATTAAAACATATTCCTACGTGTTAAAGTAGGTAATAATTTTGTCTTATCTTTCTAATTTGTATGTGGATTAAACAAGCATTTACTGTAAAAATTCAGGCTTATTAGAACAGGATCTTTAGTTGATTACTTAGGAAGCAACTAGTCATATATGTGCATTGAGAACCATAGCATTTACACAATTCAACCACAGCCCCCTGGTTCTTTTCATCGTGTGTTGCTTGTATTCTTCCTGCCTAGGGTTGCCAGGTCTTACGTTTTCCCCATAAACTGTGCTTCTTTTAGGTTATTGTTACGGTTGGTGTTTTCTCTCTTCTGCAAGATGGTTCCTTCCATTTATTTACATTAAGGGAAAAATATATTTTAAAGTGGCCACGAGATGTAGTTAAAAATGTTCTGATAGATGGCAGTGCACTATGTACCAAATATTTATTTCTAAACATTGGTAACGGCTAAAACTTATAATCTGATTCACCAGGAAGAGCTTCGTGATTATATTGCTTCACATTCTCGACCTTTTATATTGTATGGTCTAGCTGGAGTTAGATGTGTGTTTTTATAGCACAGAACCAAGCCAGCTATTAATAATTGTACAAAATAATATTTCTGTCATAAGTATGTCCTTGGAATAGAACTTTAGTAATAGTTATTAGAGTTATTAAATGTTTACGAACAAGGTGATTAAAAACGGAATGCATTTAAAATAAAAATTATGCATGAAGTATTAGAATGAGAGTTGCAACATTGTTCTCAAAGTGGAAGTGGCCTTAGAAATTCAGCTGAGATGGAACACTTCAGTGGTGAACAGCTTGCCTTCTGAGTGCAGACATTTTACCAAAATTGTTCAATATTTATTTCATGCACATTTTGGTCTACATGACATCAGTCAATGCCCAAATGCAAACCTCATTAAGCAATTTGTGAAGAAGTTCGAGAGTACAGGTTCGATAAACCTATGCCCTGTTGATTGCTGCAAGAGCATCAGGAGTGAAGAGAACATTGAGCTTGTTCGACAGTTTGTGGTACACAATCCACTGTAATCAGTACCCAAATGCACACCAGTCAAGTGGTGCAACGCATATTAACCAAAGATTTGGGTTTACACTTGTACAAAATCCAAATTGGGTCCGACAAGATGGGGCTACCAGCCACACAACAAATATGTTTTTACAAGCTGTCAGAGCACTGTTCCCAGGAAAAGTCATCTCAAGGAGAGATGATATTAACTGGTGCCCTAGAAATTCTGAATTAACCCCCTTGACGATTTTTTGTGGGGATGCCTCAAAAATCGAGTCCACAATATTACCCCAGCAAATCTGCAACAATTGAAGGACAACATTCAAGCAAAATTTACAGCAATTCCTGAGCATATGTTGCAGTGAGTCATTGGACATTCAGAAGTGTCAGCATTGTCAGGGTAGACACTCTGATGATTTTTCAAAAATCTGTATTTTCAGTATATTTCATTAAAATATTTGCATAATTACAAATAACAGAGTTACCGATATCATGTTTTAAAAAGTCCTTTCCTTTCTGAGCCACCCATATTATTTTAGTTCAAACCAGCTTAATTGTATATTTTTAACTACAAGTATTGGTAGCTCTAACTTTCTCTGTTCATGTAAAGAATTCTTCAAAATTTCAAAATGTGAAAATATGTACAAGCAATAGAAACTTCTATAAAAATCTTGAATTTTCCCAATTTTAATTGAATCAGTAAAAAATGTAAAAAGAAAAAATTAAAATTTCCCATATTCACTTTTAAAAAAACCTGGCAACCCTGTTCCTATGTTCATAAAAAAGAGCCATATTGACTTAGCTATTTCAATTAAAAATGCAGTAATTCCACCTTGTTAATATTAAAGTTTTTTAAATCAAATATATTTTGACCAACTTGTGGTCATCCTCAGTTTGTCGAAATATATTTGATTTAAAAAACTTTAATATTGACAAGGTGGAATTACTGCATATTTTTAACCCTATTCCTGCCAGCTGAATGGTTGGCTGTAGGCAAGGAGCAGTACTGGTTGTAAAGGTAGTGATGAAAGGACCATGAATGTTTTTTGCATGCAAGGAAAAGTTGAAACCTGGCCTTCAGGAGAATTTGAAGGTTATTGAAGGCAGAGAATTTGCTATCACTTTGTGGAACTTGAAATATTAATTTATTCCTGTAATTCCCAAGTGGAACACGGGACCTCGACAACATTTCTCCAACTTTTTATAGCCCCTTTTCAGAATACTGACGCAGCAGAACTCCAACTATCTGGATTAATTGGGACCAGACCCAATCCGGGTAATTGGATAATCATAAAAAAAGGTAATTTCTTTAAAAAAAAAATCAAACCGGTACAGAACTGTATTTACATAAAGTGTCACATCTTAAACATATAGGTCAGTGTCAGTTGTATTGCTGACTGTCTGTTTTGTCAGCTAAAAGGTATGCTTTTTCATAAATAATCTGCCCTGAAAGCAGGTTTCCCAATGCTTGCTGCTGCAAAAACCACTTTAAACGGCCTCAAAGTAATCCGGATTGTTGGAGTTTGCATAATTGGAGTTTCACTGTAGTATTATATAAAATTTCCAAATAATCCTTGCCTGCTTACTGTGCTGTGAACTGGAGAGAGATTTTATGACACCATTTTATAGAGGTTGTTAAAAATAATCCTCTTAATACTGTTGGCTGATGTGACTTTGAATTGGGCCTACATTTAGGCAATCATCCAAGTATAGTAATCAAGACAAGTATGATAGTGGATGTGAGCTCTAGTTCAGTATGGAAGTTTTATTTATAGCTTGTTAATCTCATTTACAACACACTGCTTTATGTGTTGTGTTTTTCCTGGTAGAGGCAGTTAACTTCAAGAGGAAACACTGTGAAGTTTCAATTCAGTGTTTTATATTTTAGTGGAGCATAACATGAAAGAAAAGAGAGTATTTAATTTGTTACAGTATGCTTGTTCTCTGTACAATTCTGCATGCTTTAGAATTATTTACCAGATTTTCCACATATTTCCTCCAGCCAGGGGAAAAATCTAGGGAATATTAACATACAGCACTTAGTCTCGTGATTCAAATTGAGGAGCTACTTGATAGAGAAGTAGCATCTCCGGTCATGGAAACCATTATTAACGGCCGTGGGTGTCAGCATGCTGACCACATGCCCCCCAATCCTTCCATCTGCCTCTGGTAGATGATGTAGTGGTTGGGTGGTAGGCATTGTCCCTTCAGGGATGTAGCACCACGGAGTTTTAGTCTATGCATATAATATGAGAGAGAAAATGTGTGAGAAAATGTACAAGTGAAAATTTAAAAATTCTGATTGGAACTAAAATTTATTGAAATACTATATCTTAGGCAAAGTACGGCCCGCGGGCCAGATGTGGCCTCCAGACAGGTTCAAAGAGCCCACATCAGGAAAGGAGGAGAAAAATATATTTCTTACACGACTGCTTTTCATTCTCTTGCATGACTCCTTGGTGAATTTTAACAAAACTAACAAGATTTTTGGCATTGGATATTTTCATTATTCCATTTACTGTGGACATTGTACTGGAGTGCAGACAAGTGTGAATACGCCTAATTACCTTTCTATTCACTGATTGACAGGTCGAAAAGGATTAGGGTATCAGCAGGTAGGGGAAGTTCTTGGAAAAGTCTTTAAAAAGAGGCACCCACATTACAATGCAATATGATCATTTGTCTCAAAATTAATTAAACTGCGTAAAAGGCTTTACTTGTCTTGTCCTCAAGATAGTAGAAAGAGGCAAAAAGCTTAAAACAACCTTCATTCTGTATACAAATGAAAACAAATCCTCTGCTCTTATAAAGTAGATTAATACAGTAAAATACGAGTATAACAAAATTTAGGGTACCTCAGAAATTAATTTATTACACTGAAATTTTACCAGTGCATAACGTTCTGGACCTTAATTTTTTTTAAAAGTCTGTAAGTTTCTTTGGAATACTCCCAGACTATTCAAGACGAATTTAAAACAGAATCTGGCATATTGCTTTGTGATAGAAGAAAATCTTGAAGACCATGCCATGTATTGCCGGCACTAGAATCAAACTCTGTTGAACACTGTATTGCACATCTTCGTCTTCCACCTCATCATTACAAGGATTTCTATCACTCAAAATGTCTGCTACTATTCCATCATCTGTGATTTCTTGTTACACTATCACATAACAGTCCACATTCATGCAGTCAATAAGAATCATACTTGCTGGCCCATCTTACTTTTAACACAAATGCTTCCAATTCTCTTCTGTTTCTATGTCATCTAGCACTTCACTGTTTGTGATGTCTTCTTCATAAACCACTCCAGCTTTCCTAAAGCAGTTAGCGATTACATATTTCTTCTATAAGCTATTTCCATTCAGCATGCAACATAATATGCATTGTTCATAAAAAGTTGGCATTAACGTCTTTCCCCAAAACAGTACTGTACAGCATAGGCTACACTGAAGAAATTAAAATTACATATACACAAACAGGCAAAATTTTCATTTGTTATACTGAAAGTTCTAAATTTGTTAAAATGATGTGTTTTAACACAAATTTAATAGGGAAAAGGGAAGGGACCAACACATAATTTTGCAATGCTGAAAATTTTGTTATACTGATGTTTATTATACTGGTATTTTACTGGAGCATTAATAATCATTTATGTGTCTACATATTTAGTCTCTTGTTTTCAACTTAACTGTATTTTGTAGTTTGGTCACACTAAGACTAAACAGTTAATATTGAGTTGTCATTAAAATTATATAAATTTTTAAAAATTGTTTTTAATATTACTTTTAAACGGTCTATTAATGTACAGCTTCACTATTTTAAACATTATAGCTAATAGAGAAATTCTAAAATTCTATCATAATCAAAAACCTTGTATGAGTGTGCATATGTGTATGAGGAAAATTGTAAGTTTTATATTGTACAGACTTGACGTGTCCTATGTATTTGATCAATGGATAAATATACTATTATTATTATTATATTTATTACTATTATTATTATTAATCAGCCTTAATCAGTACTAAAAATGAAAAATACTTTTTTTTTTTTTTAATAACAAGAAAACAGTAAATTAATCATCACTAGCATTAAAACATTTAAAATAATAATGCTACTTTTGAGGTCTTTTCTGTTTCCAGTCTGTTTCGAAGATTTGAATGCTCTAAACCAAAGGGGGAAAAAAAATTCTTTCTTCACTACCTGTGCAATCAGAAGTTGAGAATACATTAGGACAAACTTTTTTAATAGCACTTTCCCCCTCTTCCAGTAGTAAATAAAAGTAGCAAGAATAATAAAAACCATAGTGTTTTTTTAACAAAAGCATTTTTAAATGAGCTCTCCAATTTCAATCCTTTAGGTAGGTACTAACAGAAAATAAAAATCATCATCATCAACTGTAAGCAAGGTTTGTAAAGATAGACAATAAAGAGTAATCTGTTTCTTTGATTTGTATCTTTGTTTTTTCTTATATAATAATACAGGGTTAATTTTTTGTCCTGATTATATTTAAAATCATAGTTTTCTTCTCAACTTCAGGTAACATAAAATATATGCATTTCACTTTCATCCACACAGAAGATTCCAATATTTAAAAAAATTTGCAAATGATTATAATGGTATCCCTGATTGACTAAAGTGCAAACTGTTAAGACAAATATTTATAACAGTTGAATCTTGCAGCTGAACAATGTGACAAATATCAGCTCCTCAAGTTGGCGTTTATCCTGTTGTTCGACTGCCAGTCTGAATTGTGCAGCCGAACAGTGCTCTGACTGGCAGTCGAATAACGTCATAAACACCAACTTGAGCATTTTGTGATGTGATTGTCCCATTGTTCAGCTGCACGATTAAATTTTTATCTGGATACGGCAAATTTCGATCTTGCTTTCGGATATTTGAAATCCATGTTGAGGACGGTTTTAGATGCATGAGTGGAAATGAACAAACGTTGAACACTTACTATTTGATTGTCCATTTTATGAAAGGAAACAATTCCGTTTCCAAATGCTTGCAGATCAATGTAACATTGCTTGCCATAACCCATTACAAAGAGTAGCAAGAAAACGGAACATGAACTTTTCTTCAAAATTTATTCACCGTATAAGCAGAAATTTTAAGTTGTGTATTATATTGAAATCAGGAACCTTTTCCTACATGTGATGTTTTTCAGTACATGGATTCCCTTTTCTTCCTAGCAAAAGCTCCAATATGTGCTTTAGCTTACATCTATTTAAACCTTTCATCCCCATAATGAAACGACCCACTGATTTGATCTTCTAGTGCATTTTTTTTCTCTCTCCCACCTTCTTAACAGTTCCAGACATGTTTGTTTATCATTATGAAAGTAGGCTGGAGTCAGTGGCATACTGTACCTAATCAGAGTACTTTGTAGCCATGTGATAAAGGAATGATCAATTCCCTATGTTAATACAAGTTTAATGTTCTTTCTAACTATGAAAGGCCTTATGATTGGTTACATCATTAACTGATTATTAATATTTACTTGTCAACCAGTTTTGTATCAAATTGTCAGGAGATTTAAAATTACATAGCCCATTTCAAGAGACCCTTTATTTTAATCCCTTGACTTGTTAAAATTGAATAATTGCTAGCTTCCTTCTTTTTAATAGTCTGAATTTTATTTTTAAGATTCGTATTTTACAATAATGTTGTATTCTTGTTATTTGCCACAACTATGCAATTGACAGTTCAGTAGCCCTTTGCTGACCATCACAGTTCTGTCCCACCACAATGTATATATAGATTGCATAATTCAAGTTTGCACCATAAAAACTATAAAAAACTTGCAAAATGGATCTTAAGAGGCACTCACCATTTTTTTTAGCAGCTCATAGAAGGGATCTTCACTTGCTGTCATACTTTCCTTGAAATTACTTGAAAAAAATTATCATCTGGTGTAATCCTAATTTCTGTTGCGTAGCATAAATTAGTTACTAAATTGTGGTGATAGTATTTAATTAACATATTCCTTACACTTAATTCATCATCATAAAACATGGATCCTATTATTCGCTGGCCTGTTATCATGCAACATGATCTTAAGAACTGCAATTCTATAAATTAAGCCGAGGGACTATTCCATATGAATAACAATTTTTTAAAATGGTTACACAGTGCAAATTTTTATAGCTTTTATGTTGCAAATTTCAATTTGGATTCCAACAATCAGATCAAGTTACAGCATTCATCCCTAGAGTTACTGCCTGTTACACGACCAGCTGGGTTGTGGCAATTAGATAAAAAATGGATTTACAGTTTCAGTCTTAAAAGATGATTTGTATCACTCTCTTTATCAATCTTCTGAATATATTTAACACTAGAATCTTAAGAATGATTGTAGGCTTCCACAACTCAAGCCAGCCCAAGTTACCATTGAAATCTCCTCGATGTTTGGCTTCCCAGTTGGCAGCAGTAGAATAATCGAAGGCAACAAAAGGCTCTCTTGAATTCAATAAGAAGAAGTTCTGGCCACAGTCAAATATAGGGCACAGAAAAATCAGGGAAGCCATAGAAATCATCAGCTGCTCTGACAACATCAATTGGGATGATGTCCAAAAGATATCTAGGATATGGAACCAAGATATCTGTCCTTTTCAACTACCGGTAACTGATTGGCCCTGAGACGGACCGATGTTGCATTAGTCCTGGATCCAGTCCCCACAGAGAAAGGGAAGCCAAAGACTAATTATCAGGAAACACACATTGCTATATATACAGGAGACTATTAGGAGTGATGAAGCAGTAGAGCCTTGATAAAGACCACGACAAGATAGTTGAAATGTCGGCAGATTTTTATACTTGATGCGGTAGATGCCCCAAAGCCAAGCTGATTTAGATGTTGTATCTTATTCACCATTTTCTGGAATCCCTATGTATTTCTTAAGTAAGGAAGAATGTCAGTTATCCGAAATGTTGATTATCGAAACAAACCTTTTTTTTTTTTTTTATTTATTTATTTATTTATTTTTTTTTCGTTTTTAAAGGATCTCACAATATTTACATCATTACAGAGAAGCTACCATTGTGTCACACCTAATCAAACAGTTTAGAGCTGGCCCAAGTTACAAAAATTAAGTCTACATTCTTGTACAGTTTGTATTTACTGTAATACTTTTAAAGTGTCTTGGAGTTTGGCATAGTACATGTATTATTATAGGTTTTAACAAGATACTAGATTCAAGAATGAGCTGGAAAGGGCTGGAGAATCCTATAAAATACAGGGTTTCTTCTAAGTGAATGAGGGTGCAGATGGTACTACTTATTCTTATGAATGGGTTTTAATTTCCTGTATGATATTCAGCTCTGATCTCTGGCTAATGCTCTATACCCATTTGTCAAAACATGAATCTTCCTTTGCTGGTGCTTTCAAGTTATATATGCTACTGATGAGTAAATATTTTTGAAATGTTTCAAGCCTTCTAGTGTATGTAAAACCCTCAGCAAACTCACAATTTTGTATTCATTATTGGTGTGGATTGCAAACTGAACCAACAGACGCTGCATTTTTGCTATAATCCTCTTTTGTCTTGAGAAAGTGACGAATATAGTGGAGTTTGATTTAGGAAGGAAACAAAGTTTGAAAATGGCGCAGAAAAAATGAGTGATTATTTCTGTTACGATATGTAACTACATTGTTTAATTTTTGTTATTTTTCCAAGATTTATTGTGTCATTTTCTACATATCCGATAATCCAAACAATCTGAAAATCCGAAGCACTCTCAGTCCCAATTATTTCAGATAACTGATGTTCCACTGTAGGCCACTTGATTGTGAGACATATTATTGATAGTGCGACAAAGCATATCTGTTCTTTGCTTTTGCTTTTTAATTATATGTTATGTGAGCAGCCTCTCACTGACATTAAGAATTTCTTTTGTGTTTCATGTAGCATACTTCCTCCTTCCTTTCTTAATGCACAAATTTCACTTCTGCTCAGGAATTTAATAACATGATTTCCCTTAATACAATTCATCATTATATTGTACAAGATAATTGTATTGAAAGTATTTATTTATTTCTCACTTTACCAATAGAAATGTGAAAGTTAGAAAATGTTTTTGCTCTTGAGTTTCTCTAATTTTGAATGAAAGTGTTTTGTTAGGAATAGGATTAAAAGCAAATAATATGATCACTAGGGCTTGGAAGTTGATGAAATGTAATTTTTTAGGTAGATTTTCGAAGAAAAATCTACCTATTGCAATGGATACCACTTTATGATTTTCGAAAAATTCTTTCAGATCTTTACATTTCATGCTCCCCTAAGTACGAAACCACCGCCCGTTCAAAAAAAAAAATTGTGATATTTATATATATATTTATATCTTTACACGATAGCGGCCGTAATTTTGAAGATATTTGAACCAAATTTTATTATGTTATTTCTAGGCCCAATAGTTCGGACAAGTTCGTTAATGGGCAAAATTGGCCCAAGGGGGTGGTCGGGGGAAGGGGTTGAAATTTTTAAAAATGTATATCTCTGCCCCTATGAAGTATAGAGGGAAACTTTGTTTGAATAAATTAGAGTACTCCCTATGGAGTTCACAGTGACACCAACGATTCGGGGGTACGAGTGAGGGTGGGGGATGAAAATTCGAAACTTTTGAAACCACGTCTTGTGGGGTATCGTTGAAAAGCTCTTGATGAGTACTCTACAAATCAATAAATAGTTTCTTGATAGCTCTCATATGACACGAGATTTTAATGTTTGAAAATAATAACACTTGAAAGAATTATTATAATATCATAATTTTGTCTTGTTTAGCAGCTTTGCTAATTTTATTCATTGCTGATCTTGCGCACGGCCTCCCAGAATATTATATCCTATTATTGTTGTCAAAACAATTGATTGTAGGCTCTTCCTCTTTACTGCAGGTTTGCCATGCCAAGGCTAAAGAAGAAGAGTGCTATGCAGCGACAATAAATTAAACCAAAAGCACTTCGAAATCTACCTCCGCCTGTAGGCCTGCCTAAAGGGATTTTTTTTTCTGAGACATCACACACAATGGAGGATGAAGTATAAATTTGTTTCGCCTCAAAACAAGCAAAAATAGCCTACTTTTATTTTGAATGTTTCGGCATTTTATTTTCTGCTGATCATTTTTTTTAGGAAATTTTCATTCTTTCTTTAGATTTTCCCTATTTTGTCTCCAGGACGAATTTTTCTAACATTACAGACAAAATGTAAAATGCATGAAGTCTGTTAATGAAACACAAGCTATACTGAAGAGAGCTTCATTGTAACTTTCAATATTAGATCAGATTAATGTTGTTTATACCAAGTATAGTGAGATTACAAATTAAATGTATAGATACAACCTTTAGATAAAATAACTGTAATACACATCTAGTCTTATTACTAAACTGAGTATTTATAAGATATTTTATCTCTTAATATCAATAAAATTAGGCTACTATTGATACTGAGTACATGTAGGCTTAACCATCAGAAATTAAAGATGCAATCTTACAATTAAAGACATATTACAAAAACTTCTACTATTGACTTTGTAATTTATTAAAATTTGTTCTCGACGCTAAGCTCATCATCATTACAATGGTGATCAGACATATTTTTAGACATTGACCTATAATGGGTCAAAATTTATAAAATAAATTTTAATATTATCCTAAATTTGCTATTTTATCAAACAGTACTTTAATCTAATTAACAAGTTTATAATTCCATAAATTAAATAACATTATTCCTTATAAAATTAGCAGACTTGATTATTCATTATTGTATTCCTGAGTGCTCCCTCCTTCAGCTTCCAGCTTCTGTTGTTCATATTGTAGTGACATGATGAAATTAATTTTAGTATGAGGAAATTTATTAAATTTTTATTTTTTGCAATGAAACCCTTTCCCTTTTTCATTGAGTTGTAATGTTCCTTCTTCCACCATACACTCGGTGACATACACAACTTTACTTACTGTTTCATAATAAAATGTGTTTTGTCTCTCGGACAAATTCTACTTCTGTTTATATGAACATATATTAAAAGTACTTGCGCACTTCTTGTTCCATTAAATAGAATTATTTTTCCAAAAAATCCGTGATTAGAAAATGGACTGAAATATCAAAAAAGAAATGAAATTTCAAACTTGCAAATTGTTGAGTGAAGACATAATAATGTATTATCCAAATTGAACATTAATTTTGTTTGATGAGAATATATTTATGTTTAAATCAACTCAAGAAAAACAACCTTTTAGGTAAAATGAGAATTGATGGGATTCATGATTTTTTTCTAACAGGTTATAAAAATTGCATTCCCTCTAAAATTAAAAAAAAATAGATCTAACAAAGGGTAATTTATGTTTAGAGTTCTTATATTTTCTGTCATGTTTTACTGTATTTTGTGGACTGAAAGATGAAACTTTCAAAACCTTGATCATCTCACAGTCAATACCCTTTATATAAAGACGTGTGTTAGTGAGTTCAGTTTCACCAAACTAACAAATTTCATGCAAACAGGAAAGAATGTCTCTTTCTTAATATGATTTAAAACACTGGAAAGAAATGTATATAGATAAGAAGTTATTAAAACTGAATAGTAACGTATCACATAAAACATCTGTAATACAATAAATGTAACAGGTTTAAAAATATTAGTCATAATGTTATTGTTGATAAGAAAGAAATGGGTAGATAAAATATAGGAGATTCAATAAGAGCTTATTGTATTCATAGTTAAGTCGCACTTCATTTGATGGTGTAATCAATCATTGTTATGATTTATTTTTTAAGATATTTTGTTGATTGATGTAGTATCTGTAGCTGTTCTTTTCTCTCACAAGAGGATTTTGTAATCATAAAGGACATCTGGGATAAGCAGAAGTGTAACTGAAGGTCTTTTAAAATACATAAATAATGAGAATAAAGCATATATTTAGTATGATGTAATAAATAAAATCACATTTCAAATGTTTAGGAAGTGAATGAGTATAGAATTAACTGGTGTCATGATGATATTGACAAATTTATTTATAAATGTTAATGGCATTCTGCCATATCTTACACGAGAATAAATGGTTACTAAAAGAAATGTAAAATCTGTTTTTAAGAGAGATTTATGACCTTTTATCCCAGACACTATTGATAAATCATGTAAAGATTGATTTCATGTTTGGATTCTCTTCCATACTACCTAGGTATTTTCCAAAGATTATAATCTTTGTATGTTTTGATATATGGTCATGGTCATGCAAATCTCCATTTAGATCTTTGTTTATCCAAGTGCCCCTATTAAATTAGGCATTAACTTAATTGGTGGATTGTCTCATTAAATACTACTAGAGAAAACTGTTAATCAGATGCTGCATTTTTGCTATAATCCTCTAATCCCTCTTACATGATTAATCTGGAAGTTTTTATCCCATATTAAAACGTTGTTGAAATAAATAATATACGATCTATGCCTAAGAAGTTTGTCAGTTAATTACAATTTGCTAAACAATATCCAAATTTAATCTAAGCAAATTTATTATTAGAGCCCGGATTTTCATGCAAATGCATGTTTTTATATACTTTGGTTAGACTTCTCAAACTTTGTAGTTACACATTACATGACTTATGGATTCCAAATAAACATATTTTTTCTGTGCATGTTTGCATATTTCGGCCTTTTTATGGTAAAATTCATGCATAATGCATGTTTTGGATTTTTTGGGCTTAATGTAGCATATTCAGACGTTTTTAATGCATATAAACCCGCATTTTCTGGTTTTAGTGCATAATATCAAGTTACCATGCATAACTGTGCATATTATGAATATGCTTCCCTAAAATCTTGGCTTTTCAAAGAAACGTAAAAATGTTGTATTGCATTACCATTGTTATATTTTGATTGACTTGGCAACAGAGTCTGCCACCTGCATGAATTTGAGAGTGGAAGCTACTGTTTACCCTAAATAAACAGTAATATAATACACCAGACTACAAAAGAAAATACCGACTCTCCGACCCCCACCACCTTCCATTGAAAGAAAACTGCTAAACAGAATTTTCACTGCTTGAATTTGTCAGTCACTAGCCATTGTTGAAGGCTTTGAATACTTTAGAATCGTGTTGTGGAGAAACGGGTGTGACAGTCAGGGAAAAACTTAAGAAATTACTTAGTTCAAACCCTGATCTTAAACTTTTGAAAACGTGAAAGACGTATTATGTGGAGAAAATGTAAAAGACATGGAATTCGATAGTGCATGTTTCGCCCTTCATTGTGCATATTTGGAGATACGATAGTGCATGAATGCATGCATATTTTGAAGTTTGATAGTGCATGAAAATCCATGCTTTATTTATTATAGTCTCTTCACTGTGTATGTTCCATTATATCAATACTTGGTATGCTAGCCGAAAACATATAAAGTGAATTGTAAAATGCGACATTCGGAATTGTTAGATAGAGTTCGTCCTATGTATTGATATTGATAAAGGGCTAAACTCTTCTAGAAATAAAGAATAAACATAAAAACTTCGTGTTATTGTGTTTCCAAACATAAAACCCAGTGGTATCCAAGGTAGGGTGAGAAATTATGAAACAGATTTACTGTAAGATTAAATACCAGAGATTTAAAAAAAAACACTACACATGAACATTTTAAACACGAAATAGCCTACAGCTGCTTTATTTTGTGACAGAAGCTGAATGCCACTGAAATGTGAAGTCAGAGGAGTCACCATGCATTCTGAAGTAATTTTTTCTTATTTTGTAAACTGGACAGACAAATATAAGATGGTCAGTAGTTTGTACTTCTGTACTTGTGCTAATTTTAATTGTATTGAAGTAAGCCCCAGTATTTCGTGACCTAACAGAAATTGACTAAGAACTAAAATAGAATTGATGCAAATTAAATTATTGCGTGGATTTTTAGCATGATGTTAAATATTTTATTCAACTAATTTATTTGTGCATTTTAACTATCATATGAAGTGTTCTGAATTTGCTAAATTTCTCAAACCTGACAGTCTCTTCAAACTTGTTAAAGCTGCAAAGTCAGAAGATAAACTGTCTTACAAAGTATAGAACAGCAACAGAAACTAGTGGCTTGCAACTTGGTTGGATTACCAGTATCAGCAATGAGATATGCAGTGGCGAAATTTGGAAAAAAGGCTATATATGCACTTTCAGTGGCCAGTGTTATAAACTAATTATATATGTAAGTTATTTTTTTTTAGTACCGGTATTCTTTCTACCTATTCAAATCCCCCCCTGAAAAAAATTCTGCATCCGCTACTGGAGATACGTGTGAAATAAAATATGTTTACTTCCTGCAGTAAATACTGTATGCCTTTGCAATGTGTTGTGGGTCTGGTTTTGGCTTCAGTTGAAGTTAGGAACCCTAAGTGCACTCAACTGTAATCTGTATTGAAGTTGCAGTTGATTTGACAAGTTCATCTGGTTTTTGCCATTGAGATTGTATAATAGTGATATTTATGGAAAGGTGACATCAGACTGAAAAATTCAATGCCATTGCCGGGATTTGAACCACGGCCAGTGTGAAAAATTTATCATTCCAGTAATATTTATTTTTGTTTCAGGTCATGGTAAGACCCATAAAGATGCTGCCAGTGTTCGTGCCACACATCCAATCCCAGCAGCTTGTGGTCTTTATTACTTTGAGGTGAAAATTGTCAGTAAAGGACGAGATGGCTACATGGGCATTGGGCTCAGTGCCCAGGGTGTTAATATGAACAGGCTTCCAGGTAATAATAATTACGATCTACCTCTAGTATTTATAGTTATCATAGTATTTAATTAATCTTTCAGAGTATTTTCAGGTTGAGGTAAGAAATGTAAGTCAACCACCCTGTGATATTTCAAGTTCTACATTTCCAATAGATTCTTAACGATTCTACATATAATGTGACATATGCTTTTATCTTGACCATTTTTGAGATAAAACCATTAACTTCTTAATTCGTAATATTTTCTAATTTTTTGAGAATCAGTAACAAATCCTGTTGCATTTAATAACTGCAATGAAGAACAAGTTTGACTGTGCATGAAGTAACTATATTTAAATCTAAAAGTCAGGAATAATTATTATAAAAAAAACTAGAACAAAAATAAAATAAACAGTTCAAAACACCTTCTAAGATATTTCTTATACACTGCCTTCCCTTTGTGGATAAAAATAATAATAGAAGGAAAGGGTACATAACTTTGCAACATATATGTGAACTGTAAGGGTTTCATGTTGACGCAAGTATGATTGTTAAAGAAAAAATAATCAATTTTGATTCTTCAGATCACATAGAGTATTATGAAAGCAGGGATAATCAAATTTTGTCTATGGCCCATGGCCCGACTTAGGGACACTAGGTAGGGGGGGGCCAGTTCCTTTTGCGGGATGGGATTGAGGACACAACACCTAGTCCTGACTCAGGAACGAAACTTTACATCTCTGTAAAATCCCCTACCCAGCTGAGAATCGAACCTGGGGCACCCATGCTACCAACTCACCCACAGCGGCTGACTGAAATTTAATTAGTGTTACACAATTTTATTCCAAGCAATTTCCGGTTACCCCCTCCACCCCTTAAAAAAAATCAACATCCAGTGAAACCTTGATAATACATGCCTGTTATATGCATATCCTGCGTTATATTATCTTTTCATCCGGTTCACTGACATTACTATATAAAACTATGTAAAATCCACCTCTTAATAAGCTCATCATGCTCATCATCCCATTTAATACACTCTTTCTTCTGCCAAAATTCTAAAATATTGTGCTTTTAAGGATACTGTGCTAGCGCCCACAGCACATTTACCTTCTTAGCGCCCGCATGTTCAAGAACTTGTAGGAGTCTTTGATTGGTGGATACAGGAGAATGGAATGCAACTCTTGAGTATGTACCTGCAAGACTATTCAGAACATGGATTCAGCCCTTGCTGCTAGTTTTAAATCACTTTAGGTTTGTTCGCAAAGTAAATCCCTAACTGTCACGGACCACGACGCATGCGCACATTGTCGTTCTTGCTGCGCAACGTATGCGCACAATGTCATATTTCAGCATATTCAAAAAGTGCGCATGCGTCGCGGTACGTGACAGTACATGATTTAGCTTTGCGAACAGACCTATTGTTATTGAAGACTTGATCTTGTGTAGAAGTGGGAAGTGGTTTTTTAGTGTCAACATGAGAGATACTTTAATTGTACTAGAGTACTGTACTGTATTTGTTCTCACTTTTTTCTTGAAGGAAAGAAAGTAAAATATCCCTCAGCATAATTACAGTATTTAATCTTTAATTGAAGCGTTTACTTTTATAAGAGTCTAAGGCCCATTCTTACGATGTCCAGTTAAGTAGGAGTAAATGTTAACTGGTAGTTTATTTTACGGTCGGAGTAAAGTTCCAGTAAACGCTTCTTTGTTCTTATAATCTTCTAGTTAACGTTTACTCCCAGTTAACGCAATCAGACAAAAGTCACAGCAGTTGGTACGAGCGTTTCTCAGTTGTTTGCAGCAGTTTTTCATCTGTTTTCATTGTTTGGTTTGATTTTGCAATGGATAATAAGGTTATGGCTGATATAAAAAAAATAAAGAGACACAGGAATTTCTTTTCAAGTGAAGAATAATATTGTTTCTGAATAATATCGACGAAAAGCGTCATATAATTCAAACTAAATAACACACAGTAAGGTGTGGCCATAAGAGCAAAGCTCAAAAAGACGTATCAGAAAAACCTATTGTGAAATGTATAACCTCCTCTGAATTTAATTATAGTTTGCAGTACACAGTACGGGCAGTAGTGTGCAATCAGTTGTCATAGCCTAAAAAGGTCGCATAATTTGCGAGGCAAGACCTAAAACCTAATAAGTTTGTGTATGAAATGTGTAGCTAATAACTACAGGATATATTACGAGATGTTTTCAAATGAAATTATTGGCTCTTACGTTAGCATAACATATTAAAATACATTATATGTAGGCCAATATAGTTTATATATTACGCTTATTATACAATTCCTGTTAAATAAGAATACAACCCTCCTCAAGTAAAGTGGTTGTAAAAATGAAAAGATAAAAACCACGTTTCGAAACCCCATCCCCGAAGGATGAAAAACCCAAATATGATCTGATGTACGGGTAGAGGAAGCAAATAGTAAAGTAATTGTTGTCCAAACTTTCATAATAATTTGATCTATTTTTCAATATTTTTTTATTTATTTTTACATATATTGGCATTGTTCTTCATCACCAGTGACATTACGAAAGCAGCTAGATAACTTCATCTCTCCATTTTAATTCAGTTCGCGAGAAGTATAACCTCAAAAAAATCCTCCGGTTAGGAGTTTACTTGTACATTTTCCTACAGTAAAGATTACTGCTAGTTAAGAGCTTTTTACCAACAGTTAACGCCTAACCAGATATTGTAAAATCGATCTGTCAGTAAAGTAACCGTAAAAGTAGCCGTAAATATTTTACTGGAGATGGTAATAACGGGCCTAAGTGCCACAATCATGATTGTGTAGAAAACAAGACATAGACTCACAGAAAGACATGCTGGAGATAGGCCCAGCGCTATATCTTGGAATTTATTGCTACTAATGTGACTTTCCCTGGACCTTGAACCCTTCATAAATGCATTGGTCTGGGTACATAGATTCATTTAAAATGATCAGCTGAAAAATCGTGATTTTGGCACTTCGACCCTTATAAAAGTAAACGCTTCAATTTGCTTCAACAAATGTTTAATCTGATTCATATCTTTCTGTTAAAACTTTTAAAATTTAAAAATAACCCACTCTTGCTAATACGCGATCTCATGTAATACACTATTTTACGCAGCCCCTTGAAGAGCATCTTGCCAATGTTTCACTGTATTTCCATAAATGTAGGTACCACTGTGCTTTGTAAGTAATTGATGCTTGTATATAAACAAAATTTTTTGTGTATAGGTTGGGACAAACACTCGTATGGCTACCACGGTGATGATGGTCACTCATTTTGTTCGTCTGGTACTGGTCAGCCGTATGGACCCACATTCACAACTGGGGATGTTATAGGCTGTGGAGTCAATCTAATAGATAACACTTGTTTCTATACAAAGAATGGACATAATTTGGGCATAGCATTTACAGATTTACCTGTAAGTATTATTTTAGATTTTCAGCATTTTACATGTGATAGAGTGAAAAGTAGAAGATCTTCATTAATTGAATTTTCACAAATGATTAGGAACTGTATATGCTCATATGGCATAAAGTATTTTTTATAATGCTACTGGATAAGTGAAAACACTTAGCGCAATTTTATTTCATGAAGTTCATGTATATCATGTTACTCCGGAAGCAAAGATATCTAAACATGTTTTGTATCGTGCGATGATGGTCATCCTAATGAGTCCAGAAGTCTACTGCATGTAAAGAAAGCCTTTCTGCAATGCCTGTTTTCACTTCTTTGTTGTATTTCAAAGCACTGACCAAAACCCTTTTGGAGTAGTTTCCTCAAGTCCAAGTATTAGACACAATTTTGTACAGAACTGACTGAAACATATGGAAATTACCATGACAGTATGAAAATTGTGAATAGTCCAATTTTTCACAATTAAAAAATCCATGTCGTGGAAGAAGTAAATAGTGGAAGACAGGGCCGTCGCGTGATTTTTTGGCGCCCGGGGCAAGATTTCGTCAGGCGCCCCCCCCAAAAAAAAAACTCAATCCCACGTGCACCCACCCGACATTCCACCTATCTGTAAGGATTCAAACACAAACACACAGCGAGCGATGTGACGCGACACTATCAAATACATATAAACATAATGGGGTTAAACACGCATGATTATTAGGTTATTATTATTAACAGTATACAAGCAAATCCAGCTGTTCAATTTTCAGAAAATATTTATTTTGGGGTAACTTAGAAAATATAAAGTTATTGGTGTCAAATATTTATTTGTTCTATAAATACAAACAACGTAATATTCAAAATTCAGTTATACTTAACTTTAAAAAATACGTTATGCACATCTAACATATTATTTCAAATTTTGTTGTTTTATTTTTGCCGTTGCCACGACGCCCCCCTGGTCGCGGCGCCTGGGGCGATCGCCCCGGTCGCCCTGCCCACGCGACGGCCCTGGTGGAAGATGGGAACTCCAAGAAATTCACAAGCGGCATCTCCATAGTGGCTGGGGCCTGATTGCTGGACCAACGGACACACACACACAGGAATTTTACAGTGCTGCCATTACATCTAGATGCAAATTCCCTGCGACTCGCAGACTTTTCCCATCTACCACACAGATAAAAAAATAGTGTAACTTACTTTTGAGACAACCCTCGTAATATTGTCTGCTGTTAAAAGTGCTTCTTTTACCTTTGGCTGTCTGAAAACATTATTATTGTTGATCTTGTTCCTGTCTTTCTTCTTGTGCTTATTATTCTTCAAGTGTCCCAAAATCACACGAGTAGAAGGTGATAATTCTAATCTGAGTGTTTATCTAGGGATTGTAGTAAGAAACATGTAGTTAACTCCATTAATTATAAAACAGCTTGAAAAAGAAGAAATTAATAATTATTAAAAGTAACAAATGAAGCTGCTTGCTTCTTTGCAAGTTGCCAATGAGACCCATCTAATCAACTCAATCATAAATGAAAATTGTTCAGAGTGATGATAATAAAGATGATGATGAGTGTTCTGCCCGAAGGCAGTCCAGACCTGAACAAAATCATGGGATGATAACCACAACCGGTCCAAGGCTCTTTAGGGCAAGGGTGATACAATGGAGATTGGCCATTGCCTCTCATGGGATGAATGAAGGGACACACAGTATCCAGTATATTCAGTACTGAATCTGGGAAGGACGTTTTCCATATGTACTGAAATGTCCCTGACCCGGCCAGGAATGAGTTTAGAATATACAAACCTAATGCAGCGAATACCATATTGGCCCGAATATAAGACAATGTTTTTCGCCTGGTCCTCTGGAAGGTTATGTTACATTCTGGAATTACCTGAATTGTTCCAGAATGTATTAAAGGGTTTTCTTACATTCTGGAATAATCTGGAGGGTTCCAAAGAACAAAACTGCAATAAAGAAATTAGCAACGGAAGTTAAAAAATGAACAATGTTCATAAAACCTGTTAAACTGAAAAGAGAGAATGTAGTACTGTTTGGTACTAATCAACAGTAAAAAAATCAGAATTTTTGGGATTGGCATTTTTAAGAAAAAATATTTTTGAATTATCACAAAAAAATTCAAAAGGCTAAAACAAAACACCCTGTACATGCATTTCCAAACTTAGGATATCATTTGAAGCAGGACATTATTATCTTTCAAATAAAAAAGAAACAACAAAATATCTTGAACCGTTCCAGAAATAGAGCACTTTAAAGTTTTTCCAAAAATCACACTCGAGAAATGGCATCTGAGATGCCATCTTTGGTGGCCTGTATCTCAGCCCAGGAATTTCTTGGGGCAAAACAAAGAAAATGGGTTTCTTACTTTGTCCTGAATTTTAACATATATTAAATTCATTAACATCTGAGACTATGAAGGTAAGCCCCTGCCTGAATTGACATGGATTATGCCTTTGGGTATTTTTCTTAACGGTTTCCCCAGTTGCAAAGGCAAATGCAGGAATGGATATTTACTTACTGTGACTCGTCTTTGCTATTTCATCCTATAATATCGCAACCACAAAAAATTGAATATCATTTAAAATCTACAGAAATCATCTCACATCAGCAGTAGAAAAACATGCATATTAATAGTTATATGACCGATTGGTGAACCCATAGAACCCTCTGAGTTAAAACTTGTATAAATAAAGGTAAAGGACTACCTGCATGGTCTCATGGTTGTTGCCACTAGCTGAGGATAGGGAGGTGTGGAACGGGGGGCACTCAGCAATCACAGAATTCCTCATTAACAGCTGTGGGTGTGTTCATGCTGACCAATTGCCCCCAATCCTGCTATCTGCCTATAGAAGATGATGCAGCGGTTGGATGATTTCAGGGATGTCGTGCCATAAAGTTTTATTTTTATTTTTTATTATTATTAATAAAGCTAAAATAAGGAAGTATATATATTCTTGTTAAAAGTAACTTAGTCGTACATTATTGCATGTATGGTGATTCATTATGTGCACTGGATCAAGAATAATGCTTTCAGTTAGATGTTTAGTTTTTTCTTCTAGTGATTCCTAGTTCTATTTTTTTAAAGTTGTTGTGCTACCGAGCGAACGATCGTTTCTGAGGATCCAAACGGTAGATCATGAACTGGAAAAAGTTACGACTCCCAAATTGCTTGTGGTATTTCTTAAAAGATTGTGTCAGTTTTAAAAAGTAGTTCTTGAAAATCAGCATACTCATTTAGTGAATACAATTCATTTGCAAAGAATTCTTCTCTGTGCCTACAGAGCCCTAATTAGCAGAATGACATTTATTTGTTCAGTAATATTTAGTTCAGTAAGTCCTTTTTTGTTCAGTAATTAGATTTTTTTCCAAAGCCAAATTTATATCCAGCTGTTGTTTTTCTTTCCAAAGCCAAATTTATATCCAACTGTTGGACTTCAAACACCAGGTGAGGTTGTGGATGCAAATTTTGGACAAGCCCCATTCGTGTTTGACATAGAAGACATGATGCGGGAGTTGCGAGCTAGGACTCAGCTCACCATTCACCAGTACCCTGTGCCTGATAATCAGGGGGAATGGCAAGCTACGTTACATAAGTAAGTGCTCATAATTATTCTTAGTATAAGGCCTGTACATGAAATGAGACCAGTTTTCAAGTATAGTTTAAAGTATTTTTGAATGTGCCAGAATGTGGCAATATTTGTATGTTAAAAGGACTACTTTACAGTATAGCAGATAAAACGTTAATTTATTTGCAAGTTATGCAGATGACAAACTATTATTTTATTGATATACCCTTTTACTACAGAGGTTGCATAATAAATAATATACAAAAATGTTATTCTGTAAAGGAATAAAATTAAAAAAAAAATTTGTTGAATGGTCAATGTGTTAAAAAAATGTGAAAATGACCTATATACAAATTCATCTGTGATCATGTGACTTCCCTACATATAAATCATAGCAATGTCTTTCTTTTTTAACATGGAAGGTGAACATACGTGTATTTAGGCTTAATAACCATCCATATTGCTTTAATTTGGGCAAATCTCACTTTTGGAACTGCCACAGTTAAAATCATTCATATAATGTCAAATCAATTCATAGTTTGTCAGTAGTTGCTAAATTACTTCCAGTCCTTTTTGTGTTTAATATGTTGTTCTTCTTACTAAATTTAAAGTTGCATATATGTTTTTCTTCATACTTCACTTCTTGTAGCACTTGTTCAATATAAATGTATTAATTATTGTGCTCACTGGTGACCCTGGCAGTTAAAAAGCGACCTTAAATAAAAAAAATAATAAAAAATAAATAAAGATAATAATAATAATAATAATAATAATAACAAAAATGGCATCATTTCAGTAACTGTTAAACTGTTGGATAATCTTTACAGTAACTACAGGACACTATTGACCTAGATCAATTAAACTCAAAATAAAATGCTTGTTTTGCTATTTTTTTTTTCCCCCTCCATTTGTTCCTAGGTTGTTCAATGTTCGTACAACTTTTTCAGAGCAAAGAAAAGTTTTTACAAATAAACGCTAAAACTTCTAATATTCCATTTAAAAACAACTGTTGTTACACTGTTATAAACATTTCGTTGTGAAAACACAGTGAGACAGTCTCTTCTGAAGCTAAGGTGTTAAATTTAATTTTAATTTTTTGGGATACTATAATGGATGAATTATTAAAATTTTGAAACAGAAAAAATAATGTCATATCATGAAAGTTCTTGATATGGAATTAAAAAAAACTGGAGAGGTGTTTTTAAAATTTTTATTTCCTGTGCTCACTTACGGTACATAACATACAGTGGAAAGTCAGTTATTCAGGTTATTCAAACTAATTGGGACTGAGGGTGGTTTGGATTTTCAGTTTGTTCAGATTATCAAATTAAACTTGGAAATTAAACATATTAAAACTTGGAGAAAATTATATTAACAGAAATTAATAGAAATACAGCTACATACCTACATACCTTAACATAAATAAGCTCAGGCTTTTTCCCGTATCATTTCTGAACTTCATGTTTTTCCAAAACCAAACTCATCCACACTTATCACTTCCTCAGATAACGGACTGTTGCTTCAGTTTGCAATCCAGACCTATAGTGACTGCTAAATGGTTAGTATGCTAGTGATGCTACTGGTGTTTAGTTCTATGTTCTGCTACAGAGAAAATCCTTACAGGATAGCTGCCTTAATTGAAGGATGCCAATTGGACACATCCTAAGAAATATATGTATTTTTAATTGAGATTTTTTTTACTCTTTAATTAGATGGATATTCTATTTTCTTCAGGATGGTATCTACATATTTAGTTCATCATGGGTATTGTGCCACTGCTGAGTCATTTGCACATAGTACGGGTCAGGTTTTCGACGAAGAAATCACATCAATAAAAAATAGACAAAGTAAGTTGTTCCTTTAGTATTTACTGCATGCTAGGAAATATTTTAATCTCAAGAATACATTCAACATACCTCATAATTTTGTATTTTGTTTAGATGTTTCAAAAATAAAAATTATTATTCTGTAAACTGATTGTCTGCCTGTATAGAGAATATTCTTATCAGAGTACAGTAATACCTCATACAATGCAAGCTTGGATTATGACATTTTGATTTTGCAAAATTAGTATTTTAGTACTAAATCCCAGCATTGCATGTCAGCCTTTCATTTCGTTGCAGTTTGAAGGCAGAAACAAAATAAAATAGTGTACTCTAGATTTCCTCTTGATAATTTATTACTGATTCTCTTGTAATTAATATTAAAGTTTCAAAACACAAAAGCCACATTTAATTATATGATTTAATTTTGCTTAATTATATGATTTGCTCTTTATGGGCATGTGCACTATGGCTTTTTCCAGTCATGTACGGCTCACACTATACAATGCAAAATTTTCTTCTTTCTCATTGTGCACTTAAAATTTTTTGTTTGTGTATAGTTTCTTAACACGACGCTTCTGTTAAACATGGAGTTGCCTGAACTGGGTATCATTGCCTTGCTATCATTCGCTACTTGTAATGGCATGTCCTCCAAAAGCCCCACTCAATTTTCCTTCCTACATTGTGAGCCATGTAGCATGTACCATATTTTTTGGGCTATAAGATGCACTTTTTTCTTAAAAAAAATTACTTCTAAAATTCAGGCGCATCTTATACTCAAAATTAATATAAAAATGTCCAGTGTTTGATTTAAAATTCCCGCCAGTCTTAAAAATGGCGATATATTTGATGCTGCGGGAAACTTATCTCTGTCTGGCAACATTGGATTCAACTGGCAGCAGCAATTCACTGATGTGACGAACATGAGTTGCGGGGATTCACAAGCTTGCTAACACAGTGCCGCCCCGCCATCACAAACCAAGAACATTGTCTACCCTATGATGCGTCATTGCAGTCTACGGTGCCAGTGAACTTGAATTGAAAGTGATTTGTGTTATCGGTAACAGTACAATATTTTTGTTAGTAGCCAGTTTCACTTTGCAATCTAATAATAAAAATGGTAAAAATGTTCTTATTTTTTTTAATTGCTTAAAAATTAAGGTGCATCTTACAGTCCGTAGTGTCTTATAGTCCATAAAATACAGAATGAAAGACTCGCACTCTACATTAGTGCTTCTGTGCCAAAGTACTGCTGTTGCATCAGTGATTGGTGTGCTTGAATATAAATGTAGTGGAAGTGGAATTAGGAAAGTGCTATCCTTCAACCAGAAAATAGATATTGGCGAGAGAAGAGTGTTGTTCCAGTTGTTATGTGATGGCTACCATTTATGACAAAATATCAGTTTCTGCTTAGAAAGATAAGTTGGAGATAAGTTTTAGTTGCCTGGTGGTTATTTTAACCCTTTCACTCTAAATACCAAAATGATAAGCCAATTTCCCAAAATCCAATTTTTTGGTCCACTTTTCTACAAACCATTAAATTGTATTGTATGACAATGACAACTGCTGTTGCACACAGTTTCATCCCATATTTTCCATTCAGTTCTATTGGATATAAGGGAATAAGAACATTTCTAATTTTCTATAAAAAAATTAGCGTTGTCCCCCCCCGACCTGCATGAGACACAAACATGGCAGCTTCCTCTGAACAGCTGATTCTTAGCACTGTAAACAAGTGTACATTTTACCAAGACGATAAAATGAAAAATTAGAGTAAAGAAAAATAAGACACTTTGACTTTGTATTTAAAGCAATGTACTAAATCTTGGCATAAGTATTAAAGTGCTCTTGAAATTATAAAAAAGATTCAGCAGAAAATGAGGTCATTGTATTCATATCAATCACCATATCAATTGTAGAAGTGATTGATTTTCATTGGGATGAACAGGGGACAATGTTTTGGACCAAAATGCAGTCTCATGTGCACATGCAGATATAATAAGTGTAGAAATGCTACTTGATAGAACCTTTAGAACCAAAAAAATTGATCATGGAATATCAGCTTTAAGTTATGTAATTTCAATGAGTACAATTTTCATATATTTCCAAAATTAATTTGATAAAGTATGGCCTGAGTGAGCTCAAAAATCCTCCAAAACGTCAAAATTGTAAACATACAGAAATGCATCGAAGAAATCAAATAATATTTTTAAAAATGTATCAAAATAAAACTGAGTTAAGACATTGTCTATAGAATTGTCCACATTAAAAGAAAGCACATGTCTTATGAGCTGTTACTTCCATTTAACGTGTATTTGCATATAACACCAACATTAAGGAATATAAACCCTATGTTATACGAGAGAGTACTGTACTGTACTGTACTGTTTGCCTGTAATCATAGAAAGGGCTTAGAATGTCATGAATAATTTGTGTATGAAATGTTCCCTTGCTCTTCTTTGTCTTAAAGTTCTTTTGTTTTATTTTATTTGCAGGAATTTTAAAATTAGTCTTAGCTGGTCGTATGGGCGAAGCCATTGAAACCACCAGCAAGTTGTATCCAGGATTATTAGAACGTAATCAAAATCTGCTGTTCTTGCTCAAGTGTCGGCAGTTTGTTGAAATGGTAAATGGATCAGATTCAGAAGTGTGTCCTCCTAGATGTCCCAGGGGTCAAGGAGTTTTCTCACCCCTGCATCCTTCATCATCTAGTACCCCACCTAGGCCAACTAGCCCTATTCAAACCTCCGTTATACAGTCTACCAAAAGTTACGGAAACAATCGGAATCGAAGTTCAACTTCAGTAGAAGAGAATAACTTAAATAATATGGCTATGAATGGAAGTGGTGGTTCAGGTGATCTTTCTGGTGGAAATTCATCTGTAATTCGGCCACCACAATCTATAGGAGATGAAAGTGATGTAGAGATGGAGCCATCAGATGAAAGGAATGGACATGCTGTAGTTACTAAAGCTCCTTCCCCTGCCACTAATGGATATCAAAATGGAAATACACATCAGCCAGATAAAGAGTTGTCAGATGTAGAAGACATGGGTAAGTCAAATATTTGAAATGTAATTTATGTAAGGGGCAGCATATACATTCTTTCATCATCATTCTGGCAGAAGTCACTTAGTCCATATTCTTAGTTTTGAGATGCAGCTGTTTTAAAGTTACTAGAATCTAATGCCCACAACATCTTTTAAACTTGAAATTTAAAAAAAAAAAAAGAGTTTGTTGGAGAATGCAATGCTCATCAATGGTAGGATATTTTATTTTGTGTTTGATATTTTATTTGTTATTTTACCTTAGTATTTTAAACAACAGATTCTTGAATGCTGCTGAATCAAGATCGGTACAGTGGTTTCAGGAGGACAGTGCAGGACAATGGATACCTCTGTAGATCGCTTGAACGTGAAAATAATATGTTAACTTTAGCCCGCATTTGTGCATACCAGTACTAGGTAATCGATAAATGTAACAAAGTTGAGAATTCCATCAGTGTAATGTTACGTAAGTGATCAAAGTTACCGCCGATCTATGGAACGGATTTGCATTCTAATGTAATGAGCCATATAATCTAATATGCACCTCAGTTTTGAATGCTGCAAATGGACAAAAAAATGCACATTAGATTGGAGTATATACGGTATTAGTTATATGGAAACTGATTGGATCTTAATTAGTCAAAATGGCCATTGTTGGAGATAGTAACTTCTGCCAGAACTACAATGCTTTGAAGGTTTGTTTTAAGTGATACTACAGGGTCTTTATTATAAGTTGAGACCGGCGACGGAAGGCTTGAAACCGGGCGACGGAAGGCGCGCGCAGCCGGTCTGACCTTGATGCAACAGCGGCACGTGCAGTTATTGTTAAAGTGTCAACATGGTGAGACCCATTTCGCTGCAGCATCGTATTTTTGTGTGTAAACATTATTTTAAGTACGAGTCTGCTAGACGTGTACGTGATGAATTTATTCGGACATTTCCTGCTGATGTGCCACCTTCAAGAGCACAAATTCACAGAATTGTTAATAAATTTGTAAATACTGGCTCAGTGCAAAACAAAAAGCATGTGCGCACACGAACAGTGTTAACAGAAGAAAAGCTAGACGAGATTGGTGCTTATCTTGAACATTCACCAAATAAATCACTCTCAAAATTAGCCCAACAAGTAGGGGTTTCAGTTTCATCTGCACACAAAGCAACAAAGTTGTTACACCTCAAACCGTACAGATTTACACGGGACCATTGTTTAAAACCTGCCGATCCAGCAGCAAGATTGCGATATTGTGAGTGGTTTCTGTCATCAGTGGATAATGGTTTAATCGACCCCCAGCTTGTGTTCTTTTCTGATGAAGCCTGGTTCCATCTTAATGGTCGTGTGAACAGTCATAACTCACGCCATTGGTGTGCAGAAAATCCTAATGGTGTGTATGAAATCCCTCATTACGATAGGAAGATCGGGGTTTGGTGTGCTATTAATGGAAGGCGAATAATTGGGCCTATATTTTACGAGACTACAGTAGATTCAGAGATTTACCAAGATGACATTTTGGTGCCATTCTTTCAGCAGTTGACGGATGAAGAAAAAACGCGCGGGTGGTTTCAACAAGATACGGCCACCGCTCATACAGCGGAAGTCTCCCTTCTTAAAATTTCGGAAGTGTTTGCTGACAGAGTGATCAGTGCTGGTCTCTTTCCACCTCGCTCCCCAGACCTCACAGTGTGTGATTTTTACTTGTGGGGTAAACTTAAAGATAAGGTTTATCGAACAAATCCTCACACATTGGAGGAGCTGAAAGAAAACATTACGAATGAAATTAGGGCCATTACAGTGGAAGAACTCACTCGCGTCAGCCAGAATGTGGTTTCCAGATACAATGCCTGTATAACACAGGAAGGACGACACTTCCAACATATGTTATAAGGTAAGCCTATATAGCCTACACTTTAAGCAGGGAAGCCGCTCGCGGCTAATGCGGACTCCGTAGCAGAGAGTGAAAACACCGGTCGCCCAGTCTCAACTTATAATAAAGACCCTGTATAAATTTATGATAATAGGTTTTTTTTTACACCCAACTTCATGCACTTTGTTTATATTTTGAGAACCATTGTTCTCTTCCTCAGCTTATATCCAACTGTTTTTTAGGTTATTTCTGCTATTTGCTGGTCCTGAAGATGTTAGGGATGGAGGAGGATGTTTGAAGATATAATGGTGGGTATAAATTTTGGATGAGTCTCATTCAGTGAAGAAATAAAGTTACTAAAGAGTATTAAAAAACCACCTAAACTTACAGTATGGGAGAACTACTTAATGGAAAACAAAAACACAAATTAATTAACTTCACCAGATCCATAGAAAATTAAATTCTGATTCAAAATGTCTACTGATTATACAAACATGCCCACTTCGCCCCCATCAACTGCAACAGAATTAGCAAATAGCAGAAATAGTCTTACAAAAAAGTCGGACATAAGCTGAAGATGAGAATGATGGTTCTTGGTACCTGAAAAAAGAATGGCAATAGACAATTCCTCAGCAAACTGAAGGAATATTATCCATTGTATAGAACCCGAAGGTTCGTTGCCGTGCTTACCTGAGCCTATTCTGTGCTAACTCCTTCCAATCATTCCCTTAAATTTATTCTAATATAGTCCTCCCACCTACATCTAGGACTTCCACATGGTCTTTTCCCTTCGGGTCTCCCAGTCAATACTTTTGATATATGTCTTTTCTCCCCCATGCGTGCAACATGTCCAGCCTATTTCATCCTTTGTGATTTAATTACCCTTAATATATCCGGTGAAGAGTACTTGTCCTGAAACTCGTCATTCTGCAATTTTCTCCAGTCCCCATTTTCATCTCTCTTGGACCCAAATCTTGTACTATAATACAATCGAAAATTCCACCTTATTCCCTCAGTATATCTTAGTTGATTGTCAAAATGTCTTGTTCAAAGCTACGTAATATTAATACTTAATATTCGGCTATAGGACCCCCTTGCCTATAAGACACCCCTAATTTTTTAATCCATAATTTGAAAAATTTTAAAAATCATTAAAATCATAGTTTAAAATTTGGAAAAAAAGTGTCAACGTTGGACATTCTTTCGAAAGAACGTAGGGGTAAATTCTTCAGCTTTCTCAACCTTGAGCTTCCAGCTGCATGATACTTCCCCTTCCCCTTCCAGTTCCACTCTTAACATTTTGCACCAGTGTGTTTTTGTTATCTTGTGGTCCATAACATGGGGTGGTCATTGTTTAATTTTAAAGCAGAAAGACAAGTGGTGTGTGAAAATGACTGGTTGAAGAATGAGTTTTTCCGCCTCTTGGAAATTAAGCGTAGTGGCATTTGTGGAGCAAAATAGTGTGAGAACTGCAGGTATAAAGTTCAATGAATAATCGAAAATGGTTCATTGCTGACTCAGTTAACAGGCATGCAGAATTAGATTTTTTTTTTTTTCAGTTGATGTGGCAACAGTTGTGTTCATTCAGCAGTACATTCCCACTTGCCAAACACCTAATGGCAGCCATTTTTTATCTACTGTAGTTATGATTGTTTATGCTATCAATTGGAATTGGATGTTTTAAAGTACAATGAATGCTGCTTAATGTAATTGCAAATAATGTTATCAGTCGGGTAATGTTATCACTTCATAAAAGTTCATACATTGAAAAAAATGCTGTTTATTGTGATCAAACATTCAGTTTATGTTACCACATTTTCCGTTTTGAGGCTTTATTTCGAAGTATTGTGTGTCATTCAAAATTTTGTTTTTAAGGATTTTGTTTCTAACTCAACTGTACTGTGTTGTATTAGAAGTAAGGGTAGTGTTCCCAGCTCATAGGTCGATCTGTTCGAGGGTGTGGTACGCCCTAACTTTCTCTTTTAAGTAGTAAAACATGTGTCATCCCTCAGTGTAGCTGTTGGTTTTGATTTGTGAAGATCACAGTGATGACTTGCAGTGATTGTTAATGTAAAATGAAAAGACTTGAACACACTGGCGTGTTTTGCTAAGCGGTGTTCACCACAGGTCAGTAAACTTCAAAAAAATACTATGAGTATTAAATATTGGTTAATGAACTCCAAAGGGTAAACAGAAACAATAAAAACTTTTTACTGATTGTGAAAATGGTTGTTTGCAGGCTATTACGAGTGGTTGAATGATTCACAGTTACATAATATCTTGTATGTATGAATGCTTTTAATTCTGATTTTGTAGTGTATTATCTGATGTATGAATATTATTTCGACTACTGTTATCAGTCAGTTAATACTATCAGATTAGCTGCATCCCGAAGTGATAACAGTAAGTGTATTTTTAACTGTAAAATGAACAAAAAGAACAAATGGACAAAAAGAACAAAATGGACAAAAATAACAAAATGGACAAAAATAAAATGAACAAAAATAACAAAATGAACAAAAATAACAATATGAACAAAAATAACAATATGAACAAAAATAACAATATGAACAAAAATAAAAATATCAACAAAAATAATGATACAAAAAAATAACAATATGAACAAAAATAACAATAATTAGCTAATTCATCTAAGGTAAGGAGAGGGAGAATATTACATTTATTTTATGAATTCAAAATCTGTCACAACATAAACTACTACAGTAAATTGATAGCTTACTTGTTACTTGTTACTTAAAGAACCAATTGTAATATTGAATATGATCAAGGGCCTTAAAAACAAACATGACAAGAGCTTGTGCCAGATATTAACATATCAATTCAGGTTTTTAAGGATTTTAAAACTATGATTATGAATAGTGCAAAGTTATACGAGTAAAATGGAACAAAATATTTCACCAGTCACTGAAGGAATTGCCAGGAAGAATTTACCACTGCCAGAAAAGTGGAAGAGGGATGAAGAAAAGAGACTGGGATAAGGACAGCTTGCAACCTATGCTGCTTCGTTTTACTTTGTTTGTTTATTACTTAGCCATCACATTGGCTGAGAGAGAAATTTTTTAACGTTATTGACCAAAAACTAAACTCTGTGGCACTACATCCATGAAGGGACTAGGCCTACCACCTGGTAGCTGCATCATCTACCTTAGGCAGATGGCAGGATTGGAGGGCATGTAGTCAGTATGCCGACACTCATAGCCGTTAATGCTGGTTTCCATGAACAGAGCCACTACTTCTCTGTTAAGTAGCTCCTGAATTTCAATCACGAAGTTGAATGCACCCCGTTCCAGATCTCACTATCTTAGAAAATTCCAAGGAGGTACCGGGGATCAAACTTGGACCTATGGATCTGTAATCAGTGACGCTAACCACAAGACTATGCAGGCGGTGTCAT
The DNA here is from genome assembly GCA_964059195.1 of Ectobius pallidus. Lineage (NCBI taxonomy): Eukaryota > Metazoa > Arthropoda > Insecta > Blattodea > Ectobiidae > Ectobius > Ectobius pallidus. Next base: position 128,647,343 of record CAXKWD010000005.1, read on the forward strand.
TATTGACTATTGCTTCTATAATCTTGTCCAAATTCCTATAATTTTCCAGCTGATACTCTTTGAAACAGACTGATATCACTACAAAGGTTCAGGGTATGTTTGCATCACAAATGGTCAACTGCGTGCCACTTCATATAAAAAGTGGACTTCTACACATATTTGTTTCAAGGACGGACAGCTGTATTTTCAAAGCTAAATATATCTAATTTATCTAAGTAAATTGATATTGGTTAATTTAAAACCGATGTATGCTAATTTAAAGATACTGAAAAAGGAAGAATAACAAAAGAACTTCACTTAAAGGCCACAATGAAGATTTTTCTTTATATGGGCTGTATTTTATAAAGATTACTGACGACCTAGAACATGTATGGATTGAATATAAACTAGCTTATTGTATAAGATGTGACATGTGTAAATTTGATGTCAAACAATCAAAGCACTTTTTGCAGAGAGTTTCTGTTTCATTAAGATTTTTCACTTCAAATGTATATTTCAAAATTTTAGCATTAAATAACTTGAGAGATATTACTAAAAAAGAATATTGTAGACATAATTGACAAGAACCAAACTAGGTCACTAGGTCAATTTAAACCACAGTGCTATCAAGACAAATGTACACCTAAATTTGATGCATGTAGTTGCTAGATTAGTTCATAAATAATAGTAGCAACAAGGGTAACTTGCAAAACAAAATCTTTTAATAACTGTACATATTTCAATTTAATATTGTAAAATAGTCTTAACTTATTGGTTATTATTAAAGCCCGGATTTTCATGCACTATCAAACTTAAAAATATGCATGCATTCATGCACTATCATATCTCCAAATATGCACAATGAAAGGCGAAACATGCACTATCAAAAATCCGCACTGTACTGCAATATATTTCAATTTCTCTTAAAACAATATAAGAGTTTTTCCAAATTCTCCTCACTTTTACTCGTGCATTTATCAGTTAGGACATTCTTGAAGGCAGAAATGGATCTTTCTACTTCACAAGAAGTAACAGAGAAGAAGTTTAGTTAAGGAACAGTTAAGGGAAGAAATTTGACTGAGGGTGAGATCGAATTCCATGTATTTTACACTTTTTCCACACAATACATCCTTCACTGTTTTCAGAAGCTTAAGATCAGGATTTGAACTAAGTACCTTCTTAAGTTTTTCCCTGTCACGCCCATTTCTCCACAACACGATTATAAAGTTAATTATTCAACATCTTCAACAATGGCTAGTGACTGACAAATTCAAGCAGTGAACATTCTGTTTAGCAGTTTTCTTTCAATGGAAGGTGGTGGGGGTCGGCGAGTCGGATTTTCTTTTGTAGCCTGGTGTATTATATTACTGTTTATTTAGGGTAAACACACTCAAATTGATGCAGGTGGCAGACTCTTGTTGCCAAGTCATTCAAAATATAACAATGGTAATACAATACAACATTTTTACATTTCTTTGAAGATTTTATGGAGGCACATTCATAATATGCACAGTTATGCATGGTAAGTTGATATTATGCACTAAAACCAGGAAATGGGGGTTTATATGCATTAAAAAGGTTTGAATATGCTACATTAAACCAAAAAAATCCAAAACATGCATTATGCATGAATTTTGCCATAAAAAGGCCGAAATATGCAAACATGCACGGAAAAGTATGGTTATTTGGAATCCATAAGTCATGTAATGAGTAACTACAAAGTTTGAGAAGTGTAACCAAAGTATATAAAAACATGCATTTGCATGGAAATCCGGGCTCTAGTTATTATAAATAAAAGTGGATGTTACATGTTCAAAGTTGATTTCTTCTCATTAAAACCTAATGGGCTGATACCATAATTACTCAGCGATAAGACCCCCTCATTTTCCATAATTGAAACGAGTACTACATGAATAGATTTATATACAGAAGGTATTTTACTGTGAAATAACACTACTTAACAAATATGAACTTTTTCCATAACATGAACAAAATAGGCTGATCTTAACTAATTTGCATGGACTGAACACGAAAATGCTAATGAAAAGTTTGTAACACGTCATGTTTTTGTGTTATAGATATTTACTTGATACATTGAAAAATCAGGATTTTTTTACCTATTAAAACTTAATTTCTCATTTTTTGTATTAAAATTTTTGAATGACAGCTCAGCTATGATAAAACTGATAAAGTAATTATTACCTTACCAGCTTTTAAAACATATTAAAACCACTCTTCGTGCAATAAAGTGGAGAAAGATAAAATACCTTATTTTTTCTCTTATGAGAACTGGAGTCTTCCCTTTGAAAAACCACCAATAACTGCCCACAATTGCAGTATCCCAGCTTTTGTGATACCATTGCCCTATTGTAGCAATATTGTGGTGAAATCACTGTCTCTGCTCATCACTTATCGTCCTCAAGTTCTCAGGAAGTAAGTCCAAATGTGAATGTAAGAAGGGGATCTTCTATGACATTCGGCAGCCCGTTGTTTTGTGGTCCTTACTAATGTCTATTAACTGGCGATAATTCTCTGCCTTATTATTCCCTAAGACCCTTTACAACAGACAAAAAAAGATCTCCATGCTGGTAATTCCATAGGATTAAGTCTTTTCTCAAAAATGCTGTTGTTCAAAAGTTTTCTAATTTGTGAACCGATGAATAGGCTATGCATTCTTTTAATTTAGCATAACTGAGTTTAGTGAACAGAGTTTTCAATCATTGAAAGACTTCCCCACACTTATCCAGAGCTTTCACAAAAAATTTCATTAGCCCCATTTTTATATTCAGTGGTGGAAGAAGTACTTATTAACATTACGCTAGCGGAGGATATTTAATATTATGCTCACCAGGAATATAATCTAGTCTGATAGGCCAGTTTTTCACCACATAATTAGTTTAGTTTATTTCATCCTCTGGATCATTACAAAATGATATGGGACACAATTTGATGGAGTTATACAATAAAGTGGACAACAAAATACAATACAATACAATGCAAATTAATAAAATATAGATGATTACAATACAATACAAATGAATAAAACATAGATGATTACAATAAAAAACAAATGAATAGAACATAGATGATTACAATGAAAATTATTAATTACTACAGGATTTAGCTTGCTTACATTGACTAGTCGAGACTATGAATGGAGTTGTTTTAGTTAAAACGTTGAGTCTAAGTAATCTTTAATACTAAGGAACTTGCCATTCAGGAGTATATCTTTTGTGCTCTTGCTCTTGCTCTTGTTGTGCTCTTGCTTGACTGTCCCGCAAACACAAAAAACAACAGCTTAGCAAACCCTCCTTGTAATCTAAGCAACAAGACTATTACTTTCAAATCCCTACAAATTGCCCAGTGATGTTCACTATAATTTACTGCATTCAATATTAGTGACATGTTTTCGTAAGTTTCTTCCATAGCGACTGAATGAGCCACTGGAATGGAAGGTTTTGTATTACCATGGTGCAATAAAAATGCTTTTAAACTCTTTTTATTTTTTTTATTTTTATGAATCAATGATGTCTCCATTCTACTGGATTATATTAAACATTTTATTCATCCATCAGGAGAATGTGACAAGGGTCTTACGTCTGAGGGGAGATTAGGACACACAATTTTATCTTTTAGATTTCCTTGAAAATCCCTTAGTTTTGGTAATGCAGAAGTAACAAAATCTCTCCTAATGACTGGTAGGGGTTGCAAAATCATTAGAACAGCAAAAGACGTGTGTTGTTTTTCCCCCGCAACCACTCTGTTAACTTCATGTACGTACAGACATCGTATTATATCTCTGCCGGTCTGTCAAATGACTATTTCCTGGTAGGAGAAGAGATTCTACTAGCGTGCACAAAAACATGTCTTAAATTTACAACGGGCATCAGATTTGAGCTCGAACAAGCAATGACTAGAAAGGGAACTGGATGTCTTTTGTATTGGAATACACGGACTACCTGCTCCTTGTAACAAAATTCCAACGGTCGGCGAGAGGCACAGATATAAAACGACAGCTGTAACACGTTACACAACACGTGTGGTGCTCAATTTTTGTCTTGATTACCAACTTAAAAGCCAAAATACAAGTAATATGCCTTTATACATTGTAATTGATTTATATTGGGATTTCAATGTTCATACCCCACAAATTAGCAGAGACTATTTGCAGAATTTTGAACTTGCATGAACGACGGATTGCGATCTATTTTAACACTATTACAGAGTAACTAGTACCACTCTCAACACTTCCTCAATCAAAACTAATCACTAAATTGTACATTTCTTGTATCACAATACAATAGCGACCATATTTCTTTTCCTTAGTCAGTTAGAACTGGATGTGACCTACTCTCTGTGCAGCTGCATAATAGGGATAATTCGCTAACTAAAAATGCAACTTTCTAAAAAAATGTGAAGTGTAGGAGCTTTTTTAATGCCATATTCGTAATCAGCACATACAAATTACATGAAAACAGTTGTTCTTGCCCATGTTATGAAAACCTTGTTGAGTAGTGTAATTAGGCCTACGTACGTTAAGCAGAGTTCTTTGCCAGTGCACTTTGTGAAATGATTACATATTTTAAGAATTTCTTATATCAGTGTATACGAGTATGAATTAAGGTTATGTATAAAACTTTAGATAATTGTTCTTCCGCAAGCCCTGCATAATGAATTAATCTGGAGCTTAACTCAGAGATAAATTACAAAAATAAGTTCTTTTCTGCATATCGTAATTGCAATTATCACTGATTAAACAAGCATTCTGGCATTTTGTTACATCAATTTACCTGATTTTATTTTTGTCCATTTTGTTATTTTTGTGTACTTGTTATTTTTGTCTATTTGTTATTTTTGTCCATTTTGTTATTTTTGTTCTTTTTCTTATTTTTGGTCATTCTGTTATTTTAGTTCTTATTGTTATTTTAGTTCATATTGTTATTTTTGTTCATTTTGTTATTTCTGTTCTTTTTGTTCATTTCATTACTTTTGTTCATTTTATTCTTTTTGTTCATATTGTTATTTTTGCTCATATTGTTATTTTTGTTCATTTTGAAGTGCCAGTATGGTACTTTATGAAATTGTTTGCGGGACGGAAATTGTCTGTCAGTTTGTCTGCCCATCCATGTGTCTGTACATGCGATAACTCAAATACGCTTTATCGGATTATCTTGGAACTTGATTTATATGCATTTATAACGTCATTGAGAAGAAGCATAATTATTTTGGACCAAATCTGTTGACCGGTACCAGAGTAACGACTAACTAAAAATCTAATTGATAATGCTTTTTAAATGGGAAATCATTACTATACTCTGCTGCGTTGCTAATCATTGAGGGCCTTGACTCCAATGCAGTCAAATGTTTATTTTATTGATCAAGTTGAAATGAATACTATATGAATACTGTTATATGCAGAAGGTATATTGCTGTGAAATCATTCTTGCCATCATTGTTACTTTTGCAGAAGTGGATCCTCCTTCCATTCGTCGGCAGTTGTGTGGAGGAAGCAAGCCAGCCGTAGAACGAATGCTGGAATTTGGTCGTGAACTGTACAATATGAGCCAGCATCTCAGGCAAGAACAAGGGAAAAGTGAAAACAATAAGAAAATGCTAGAGGTACATAATTAATGTTATAATTTTTATTTAATGGAAATGTTAATTTTCTCACTTTTCTAAAGTGAAAATCCGAAAGGTTTAAGGTCTGTCTTCCCTTCCATGCTTTTCTGCTTCCCATTCATGGATCATTTTTAGCATGTTTAATCAATTTGAACAGTAATAATTTGAATGATTTTACACTAATGGGGTAATAAGGGGGCATTAAAGAAAGCTGTTTTGTAAAATGATGTGCTTATCACTGTTACCAAAAAATATGGCCCTTTTCATTAATCAGCCTATATGTGGGGGTTTAAACTTCCTGGGTTGATATTGTATTTCTTACCACTGTTCTCAAGGATGCCAAAGGTAACAGACTGGTTATACCCAGAATTTTTATTTTGACCTGAACATATTTTGAGGTTTATCATAGTCACTATAGTTGAAGGATGAGTATCTTAAGAGATTGAAAACCTGTCATAAACTAAAACCACTGGAAGTTTGGTTAACTTAAAATTATAATTTAAAACAAGCATCAGATTCCATCTATAGCGAGGTCAGTTGGGATCTAGAGGAAGATTCGGAATAGGATTGAGTATATCCTTGGGAGCCTCGTGGTCTAGGCTTCAGCGTACTAAGCTAAAAGTAGGTTTGATTCCCGCCTACAATTTTTTCTTCTTGTTTGATTCAAATATAATATTATGATTTTTTAAAATTTATTTTTTAACTGCAGGATGCCTTCAGTCTGTTAGCATATTCAAATCCTTGGAGTAGTCCAGTTGGTTGGCAGCTTGATCCAGTTCAAAGGGAGACTGTGTGTGCAGTCCTCAACTCCGCCATTTTAGGTAAGCTGTCAATTATCACCTCACATCATTACTATTACGTATTGTACTTACTGTATCATTTATTTATACCCAGATGCATGAAAATTTGTTGTAGGGAATGTTAGTACAACATTAACAACTGCTATTGGTTAGTAATAGGCCTATTATAAAGGAAATTATTCTTGGTAGGTTTATGACACCTCCACCTGTTAGTGGCTCTTATCAATACTGAATACTTTCTAGTATTTAATTGGTTGGCTTACACCCCTCAACTATGACTGCATGTATCGCATATGCTAAAGTGAAGCATGGAATTATTGTGAACTCCCAATCATTTGTGTTATTATGGAAGGAAGGGTTTGGATGGATTATTGAAAAACATGTATACAATCCATAAATCATAAAATCTCAAGTATTAATATATACACAATCTAATTTTACGGTAAATTTGTTGACAAAAAACTCAGAATTCTTTATTTGGAAAACATTGTGTAATGTAATATGTGGGGGATTATACAGCTTGCTGCAGTATGAGATATTTTTGTTTCAGAAGTATGAAAACGATCAAATTTGATAATGTAATTTTCTTTACAACCTATGGAATGCATGTGTAACCTCATTTTGTTCCTATAAATATGCTGGAGAGGGGAAATAGTTTATGAAAAATGAAAATTGCTTGCTTCAGTGATGCTGATAATATTCGTACATTAAATAAATATTGTATTATAAAAGCATTTTTATAGTATTATAGTATATCGTATTATCATATGAATAATAAGGGTCACATAACGGCACAGAATATCTCGTGCAACAGAGATAGCAGAGCTATCTAGGAGGAGAATTTTAACTTTTTCACAAGGCACAACATATTTTTCTCCTTACCAGAATGCAGTTACATCCTCTCTCTCCCCTTTGTTTACAGGATTATGTGTTGTTGCGCACATGATGTTATATGCTCTTTGTTATATGCTGAAATCCGCATTCATAAAAGTCTATGTTCAAGCCTAGTTCGGAAGTGAAAAACAAAACAAAATAAAATAAAATAAAATAAAAACACTGCTTGAATAACCCACAAACTGGATAATTAGCAATGAATAATTGGAGTTCAATGTAGTTACCAATGCTGGTAGTGAAATAAAACAGCTTCCTCAGTATATTTAACGTAAATCTGATATCATTTGGCATGAATTTTTTAAGTAGAATAATATATGCATTTCTGCATTGGGTGTACTATACGGATTTATTAATTCTTAACTCCATGGTACTATTTCCCTTGTGGAACAGGGCCTACCATCCGACCACTAGGTCATGGTCAGACGGTAAGATGGGGGGAACACGGGGTCAGCATGCCAACACCTATCTCAGAAAATATGAGGAGATACAAGGGATCAATCCAGACCTGTGGAAACATAGTCAGCAATGCTAAACACTAGACCTCATTAATGCTAACATTCTGTGTGCCCTTTCTCTCTGTGTCTGTATATGCTTTTACAGGTTTCATGTTGTTCCTCCTCCCCCGATTTCATAGAAGTGTAACCCATGTCTCAAACTTGGAAGTCACAAAGTAGTGCTAATTTTTATATATATATTTTTCTAATGGCAGGTTTACATGAAAAGATATCATTAACCTCTGCAACCTAAGAAAAAATAAATAAATAACATAATGCTTACAAAATACAATAAATAACAGTATAATACAATATTAGTGTTTTCCGCTTTTGAGGTTTACACAGGATGTTATACAGTCGACATTTTTCTTCTTGCTTCCTAATACTGGTCCCATTCTGTTGTGCTTGAAAGGGCAGGGCAACGTTGTAGGTGGCTTCTGTCCGTGGTTAGATTACATAACATACAGTTGGGGTCGTTCCGGATTCCAATTCGATGTAGGTGCTTCCCCAAACAGTCATGTTGGACACTTAGCCGGTAGATGGCAACCGCTTTGTTTCTTGGCCAGTCAGGAACTTGAGCAATTTCCTTTTCCCAACTTTTGTCACATATTTTTTGTTCAATGTCCTTTTTGTGTATGTTCTTGTATATTTTCTTTATGTATAGTTTGATAGAGTGGTATAAAGTTTCTTGTAGGTGGGTTTGCATTATTTTTGTTCCCTTCTTTGCCAGTGCATCTGCTGCTTCGTTTCCTGCAATCTGACAGTGCCCTAGTATCCACTGTAGGACTATTTCCTTGTTGCTGTTTCCTGTAGTTGATGGATTAGGGCTTGACATTCTTCTACTGCTGATGAGATAAGTTTGTCTGTGGAGCTCACTGATTGTATTGCTGCCTTTGAGTCGACAAAAATGACAGCCTTTTCTACTTTGTCTTTTTGAATGCATAATTGTTGAAGGGCGATGCGAATTCCTAATATTTCGCCATCGTAGGCAGAAGAGTGCTGTCCCAGAGGTTTGTAGAATGAGAATAGATCGCTGTGGATACCTGCTCCTGCATGTGGATAGCCTTCTATTTGGGAGCCATCTGTGAATGTATGTTTCCATTTGTCTGGGGGGTAACGAGTGTTCATCATTTCCAATGCTAGAGTCTTTAAAGTTTCTGGATGCATATCTTTTTTGGTTATGGTTTGTAGAAGGTCAAGGTGGGATTTGACCTGTGTGGTTTCAGTGAGATTTTGTGGGTATTCTATATATTATGAGTGTAAATTCTTATGTAGTACAAGTAAGAATCAGCTTGAAAAATTTTATGTCATAACCGGGATTTGAACACGGATCTTCGGCTTAACGCGCCGATGCTCTACCATTGAGCTACCATGACAACATGCCAGTACAACATCAAATTCCTCAACTGATTCAGAAGACAAGGCAGACCATGGGAGGTTTCTCCGTTGAGAACACACATCCAATGGCGTCCTACATTTGTAGGTACTTTGAAGCCAAGTTATATTTATATACTATTAATTAAGTGGAGGGAAAGGAAATAGACATTAAATCGATGTCTGGGATATTAATACAAGTAAGAATCAGCGTGAGGAATTTGATGTCGTACTGGCATGTTGTCATGGTAGCTCAATGGTAGAGCATCGGCGTGTTAAGCCGAAGATCCGTGTTCAAATCCCGGTTATGACATACAATTTTTCAAGCTGATTCTTACTTGTATTAATATCCCAGACATGGATTTAATGTCTATTTCCTTTCCCTCCACTTAATCTTATGTAGTAGTTTGCCTGGGAGAAACTGTTGGTAAGACATTGGTTTTCGGTTCCCAGGTTTGTGAGTTTGATCCCTGCCCAGTTCTGTATCATTTATGTGTATGTAAATGCAACAATCCCATGTCTGCAACTTAACAGGAATATAAAGAATGCCTGGAGAATGAAATTCCACCTCGCTGACATTGATTATTGGTCTGAGTAACTAGATATAACTGTATTAAATGACATTTATAACCAGCCAATCTTATGTAGTAACTGGATCATGTTTGTCATGGTATCTACCTAAGAAAGGTATGAGTCAAAACCACGACTTCATGATTCATTGTTTTGAGGCTGGTATGCATGCAAATATAAATGTTGTAAACACACGTTTTTAGTTAGGATATGCAGCTAAGCAAATTATTTGTAAGGGGCTAGAAGTAAAGAAGTATGAGAATCACTGCTCTAATAAATACATATTCATATTGCAGTGCCAGAAAAAGGCTGACAGGATCGTGCCATGCAGGTGCAAAATCGTAGCGAGGGAGGAAATCTTGGTAGCTCTCGAAAGAGAGGTGGACAGAAAACACCTTACTGTGTGTGGAATTAAACACAGTTTCCTGTATTGGGTTGGGTGGTTACCTAGTGTAGAAGACAACTTGTAACTTCCATCCATTGGTTTCATAAGGGTTGGTCACCATTGGAGATTTCAAAAATGGAAATTCTAGGACATTCTGAGAGTTTTGGGGTCCTCAATAGGACCAGCCAGAACAGTTGGCATTCCTGAAGTGAACCATCAAAAATGGATTGCAGCTCAAAAAGTATGTGGGATTTTATGAACTGTACTTCAATACCCAAGAACATGAAACTCAAACATCACTCTGTTCAGAGAAAATCAAAGTGATTCATCAAAGGTTTACAACATACCTTGCAAGGAAACAAACAATATGCACAATTAAAATCTGACAACATGGACTTCAGAGTTCTGAGAATCAGAGTTAACACTACAAAAGCTTGAATACTTGACTTGTAGCTACAGAGTTTGTTGCTACAAATTCTTTTTTTTTTCTAAGATTGCTTTCTAGAAGCTCTTTCTTGATTCTTCGGAAATAGATTGTCAGTGTAGGCTCTGTATAAATCCACAGAACAAAACGATTTCCTGCAAACTGGAGTAAATTGCTTCTGAATAAAGGAGCATACTTTTCTTCTTTTGGGTCTGCAGTTCCAAAATATTACAGTATGTGCAACATGAAGGAATCTGTGTTGATTGTGTGATGATTTAATTTTGCAGATTTTTGAGGTGGGTGTGATGTTTTTGTTCATTATGATTTTTCATAAAATTCACAGCTGGCTCACAAAATTATCCTTTAGTTAAATTTTTTCTTGATTATTAAATGATTTTTTAAATTAAAGTAATAATAAATAAATAAACAACCAGGGCTAAGTAGAAAAGTCTTAACCTAGCTGTATAAAAATTGGAGAGGATAATGCATAATTTTATTATAGAATTGGATGTGAAGTTAATTATTATTTACCATTGATAATACATATTCATGGCTAACCCACGCTCAGTATGCAATTTCATTAGACCAATATAAATGTTTCGTTAGGTGGGTTCATGGATATTAAATGATTTCTGAATGGAGAACGGGGAAAAGTAAAGAAGAAAGAAGAAAAGCAAGACTAAATAGAAGGTTGATAACTTGCTTATATCAAGATTGAAAAGGATATGTTATTTGACAAAAGAACCATTTGAAAACACGTGTGAATTTTTCACACTTTGCCCCTTTTTTTCAGGGTCCCAGGAAACGAACTTTAGCTAAGTAATTTAATTCACTCTTATACAGTCATACATAGCCATATGAAATTTCTTTAAAATGTCTGCAGATTATGCATTTTTGAAAACTGGGTATTTAAATTTCGAAGACAGACCTGCCTAAACGCACCTCTTCAAGAAAAATAGGATATTAATCAAAGAAAGCTGAATATGTCATTCCCTTTGCACTTTCAATCTGAAATATCCATCAATTTTTATTTGTACTCACCCTAATTTTGTATTTCCACATTTTCCTTCTGGTGATATTCCAAAAAGCAACCCTTTTGCGAGTCTTGAAAACTCCCGATCAGCTCTACTTGTGTTGCGTCAGCTGTCGGTTTACACGTACTGTAAGGGCTGGCCGTTTATGTAGATCGTAGAGAATGAAACTGTTTACAATATAGTGTTTATTATCATTTGTACAATGTGGAAAATGGCCTTGAATATTTGTTGCATAAGCAGAACACAGTCTGTTTGTCTATGACTCACTCTGAGATCTATTGAGTGTCAAATGTCTTTCAATGCATTCAGTAAGGACACACATTGAAGGAGAATTTTTTAGCACTTAGCACAGCAGCGTGGGTTTAAATGTCAAGCATTCTGGAGCTTTAGGGATTAATATTTGTACATAAACAAGTATGGAATGTTTAAAGTGAAAAAATATTCACATTAATGTTTTATTTAGGCTACTAAGGTTATTGTAGTGAGGTTTCAATAAATCCACAATTCTGTCAGTTGTTAATATGTATCTGACTGAATATCAAAATTTAGGACTTGTTACCTACATCGACATAGAACAAAGTTCGAGATATCAAAATGGACATAGAACAAAGTTCGAGATATCAAAATGGAGCAAACCATTTCTTAAGTGGTACAAGTATATTGAGCAACGAGTCTATAATGGAATTTATTAAGAAGCAAGTAAGTTTATGAAACGAGTGTTAGGGAGTTTCATAATTTTCATACAAGTGCCTTTATAACCATTTTAAGTAAATGCAAAAATCCTTTTGTTTGACCATAATTCAATTTCTAAGTTTCGAGTTTTTAGAATACCTTGTAATTGGTAAAGCGAGTTATTTTCTCCGTCTCAATGACCATTCAGCTGTTAATTGTTCTTGTCTTTTTAATAGATGGTAGGCAACAAAGGCATGCTGGGAGCAGGGCTTTGCTTGGACATTTTAACTTCAAAGGAATGCATGTTAAATCATACAAAATTAACTCAGTTTATTATAATACTGATACCAGAGTTGATTTTATTTTAAATACAGGTCGTTGACTATGCAGTTTGAATTGCTGTTGTCAAGACTTGAAAATTCTTCCGCACATGATATTAATTGGTAGTTGGAATTATAATAACAGGACTTTAACGAATGACAGTACTTTAGTGATGTAATTGAAATACTGAAATAGTGCTACAAACTAGAAAAAAATTTTGGAATTATCTGGTATTCACATGACTGCAGTAAAAGAAGTCTGCACTGACTGGAGGGAAGACTGTAAGGCAGTGTTACACTAAGTGCACTTGAAATCCATGTCATTGTCCAGCTCACTAACACTGTCACTGTTAGAATCATTCCCAGGGGTGAGTTTTCTACTGTGGGCCCAGTTTTCTTCACGGTTTAGAATTCATATATTTACAACTTTTGTTAAACATATCACTAAGTCCTCTTAAAACTGAAGATTTCCCTTGAAATAGAGAATTTTGTCCAAAAAAGATTTTGCACTAAAAACAAAAATGCACCATTTTTTGTTTGTTTTTGCAAATGGAAAAAGACAATTTTTCAGCCTAGAAGTTTTTGAAACAAAAAGAATCACTCATCAATAATAATAACCAAAATTTGTTAACCCCTCACTCACGAAAACTAGTTATAATATTGTGTTTTTATTTACCGCCTGTTTAGTTAATGCTTCCAGCAAACCACTGAACACCAGAATATTTGGCATATTTTTTATAAAAACCTTTTCTGACTTTCAATAAAATATGCTTTAGTCTACAAAACATGCACCCCATGTCACAAGAGGTAAGGGGTGTGAACAACTGCTTCCATTTCATTTCAAATCAATAAGCAAGGTACTCTAGAAGCTAATTATGTGTCACACAGAAGGTAGCTTACTGAATGTAATGGTTTTCAAGTACTATAAATCACAAAGAACAAGGAATGTTGCTTCCTTCTGAGCTGCTGAGATGTGTCATATTGTTTTGAATATGTAAACTTGGGTAGCTAAAGAAATTTCTCCTATGAGTTTTTTCTTAAAGAGAAATTTTTCAAAAGTATGTATTGCTTGTTATTTGTTTCAGAAGTAAATTATATGGTGTGATAAATATATAACTTCTAAAGTAGTTTTGGGAGTCTATTTTATTATTTAACATTACTTTCGTAATATTCTAGTGCATATTTCAGAAGCTAGTTACTACCATTGCCAACTGAAGGCTGACTTTTATTCACCTGATTCCTTCTTTTGATAAAATGTGAACCTTCTAGATAAGATGTCATTTGTCATTATTTCAAAATTAATCACTTGATTCTCTTTTTTAATATGCTATCCCATACTGCCAATACCTTACTCCCTATTATCCCTTATAAACATTTTGTCTTTGGATCTGTATCATGTCCCTTCCATGTGCCTACCTGATTCTAGAGGAAACTATTTTTAGTTGTGAGCTCAGCAAATTTTGAATGGAATACCTGTCATTTATGATTTTTGACATTATTGTAATACGATATAATTTCCTATTATTACAGAATCTAGCAACTTGCCTCGCAGACCACCACTGGAAGTGGCTCTCGCTCATGCTCAGGAGCTTGTGAGATTGATGTCAAGGTCAGGCCTTGGGTCATGTGCCTTTGCCAGCGTCGATGACCTGTTACAACACTGACTAGTATATTGAAACCAGAGGACTTCAAGTCAGACTCTCTTCTCTCTTTCCTCTAAATCTTTAAAACATCAAGAAAGATCTCAACGTCGATCTGCTATTTATTGCCTCGATAAAAGTGCTCAGTGCCTATTTGAGGAACAGAACTTCATTTAGTGTTGATCCTGAAGGCGGAGAAAGAGTGCACCACCTCAATGCATGTTCGGCAAGTTTGTTCAAGTTTGATCCTTGATGACGAGACATATATCTTCTGGCCCCTGAGGTTCTGGTTTACCCTTTGTTTTTGAAAGTGTGGAGATTTTTAATTATACTTGGTTAACTGCAATTGCTATATAGGATAAATTAGGAAGTCAGGCACCCTTCTTTAATGTGAGATAACAATTTTGAGTAGACTGAGAGTTATATAACGTGCGAAAGAACTTTAACACATTGTGTGGAAAAAAAAAAAAATTCATACCCCAAATGTAATTGTGGGCAAACCTAGATATTCTCACGTTTTGCGTGGATTTTGAATGATCTGTTTAGAACGTGTATGTACTTTACTGTTTATCTGGGGCCCAGAGCTCATCTGTTTCACTGGAAATTTAGATGTCAAATCCTGCCTTAGATGGTGTTTTACTCGCATTAATACATTAAAAAGAAAGGAGAAAGCATTGTTTTATTTTAGTGATGGAGATGGTTGGAAAAATTTTTATTTTGAAGCAGTGCTGTGTTTTGTACTACCATTTCTTAACATTGGCATTGAGGTTTCCTTGTTTGTACCGTAATTAATTCCAGTAAACAACTGCTATATGTTTGATACAGAAGAATAAAATTAGAATTTTAGCATACCAAGTCTTTTATTATATGTGACTAGAAGTTAAAAATAAATATATTAAAATAAATTTTTATTATTTTTAAACTACTGTTTGAGCAGTTGTAAAGTGGTTTCTTAGGCTTTTGCTGAGCTCAGAAATTCACAATCTAGGATTTCAGTGATGCATTCTGCCGTTTGTGCAATTTTGTCAGCCCCTTTTTACTGGATAATCCAGAATATTATACTGCTATGATGACAAAAAAATAATTAACCTCTTCCTAGACTCTACCTTGTCTGGAATTTGTTTCAAATGACTTGATTTTAAGTGCAGCTTTAAAAGTCACTATTTTAATCATTTTTTTAACCGATCATTTTTTATGTGCATTCACTAGAACTGAACACTGAAACATCTTGATATCTGTAGCTTCTTTGATAAAAAAAAAAAATAAAAATAATAATAATAATAATAAAAGCTAATAAATATTGAACACAAAGTGATTGGGTGTATTTAAGCTGCATATGGGCAAAGAAGATATGAAAGTAGTGTACAGTTATGTGTGGTGAAGCATTTTAAATCTCGTATAATAATAAATACTACATTAATAACAGAAGAAAGTGCAACTATTGCGGATAATGAGATAATTGATGTAATACAAGATATCTTGCTTACCGTGATACAAATAGCGCTGTATTTTGTTCATTTCCGTGATTTTAATTACAGTATTCGTTACATGCTTAATTCTGTATTTGCTACATAGTCACAATAAATATACTGTAACTCGAGGTCTGGATTGTCTCAAATTCAGTAAATTCTCTCGTTATATGAACTATGATGATATTAATACCTCATAGCAAGACGATGTAACATACCATAAACTGCAATTCATAAACCAGCAATAAAGATTTAATGGTGATACTGAGAATTTTTTCTGTGAGAGTTGGTACTGTTACATATGTTTGTCCCTTCTGACGATGACAGCATGATGCATCTCTGAAAACTTGGGTACTAGTCTCTGATCCTTCAATAAAGCCAAGAGACCTTTTATCAACATATGCATCAGAAAAGCTTTAGATCTTTCATAACCATATAGTCCTTTATTGAATTGATTACTAGAATTTTTGTACATATTTTTATTGATTTTTTTTATTGAAGATTTATTTTTGTACATTGCTTTAACAAATACACTAGAATGCTAGGCTAGATAAGGTAGCTTCATAAAACTACCATTTCTTGCTTTAGTTTCCTAATATTGTTTTGAATAGTAAGTGGCCCAGAGTATAAGATTTGTTTATTGCTTGAACTTATTAGATTGGTAAACCATGGTGTAATGGGTTTTCTTTGAAATATGCCCCAAAATAATGGCCTGTTGTATGCTTTTGGGAATGATAATTCATCAGTAGGGACCGGATTTTTAGGTTTTTAAAAACACTGTTTTAGGTTTTTCATTAGGTGAAATAGTTTTTTTAGGTTTTTCCCCCAGAATATCGTTTTTGGGTAGAATAAATTGGTTTAATGAATTTGAATAAATATGTAATAAATAGGGACCAGATTTTTAGGTTTTTAAAAACACTGTTTTAGGTTTTTCATTAGGTGAAATCGTTTTTTTTAGGTTTTTCCCCCCACAATATCGTTTTCGGGTAGTTGGTTTAATGAATTTGAATGTGCTACCCACTGCCATAATAACCTCGATTTCATTTGTTTCAGCATAATTAACACGTCTTTTTAAAATTCACAATGTGATCACTAAGTATGAATAACAGGGAACTAATAAAGGTAAACAAGGGCTTTAAAAAACAGAAATCTATATCCTTGTCCATACACAGCAACAATGGTTGTTCGTACGAATATTTTAAAAGGAATACGCCGGTACTCTTACACTTCCTCTCTAGATACTGTCCATCCTAGACGACAATGGGTAGAACGAAACGCTGGTGGTATTAATTTAAACCCGACAAAAATTATTGTCTCTCCGCAAAGTATCAATTTCTTAAATGACAAACAAAAAAGACAAAAAAAAGGAGCCTAAATTAGATATTTTAGATCTCATATCCCGTTTAGGTATATTTAGGTTTTTATAACCGATTTAGGTATTTTTAGGTACTACAGAATTAATGTCGGTGAATCCTATGTACGTCATTCGAAAAAGTGTATGAGCGCTTTTTGTTTTGGAAGTAAGGAAAAAATAGGTAAAAACCTAAGAATCCGGTCCCTATTCATCAGTATTGAAAACCCACAGTCAACAAGACAGATGTAACCATTGGTGATGAATTATTGACTGTGGTTAAGTCTTATAAATTCATGACCATCCTTCTCTTTTTTTGGCTCATACAATCTAATTAAGACATATAATGTACTAATCATCTCTTTTAAACCCTAGGACTCCAAATAGGGGTTGGGGGGTTCGTTGAACTCGCAATCTCCTTTTTTTAAAATTTATTTTTGGCATTTATTTGTAAGAAATAAAATTATTAGTATGAGTTTAACAGAATTGAAACGAAAGAAGCAAAAACCAAATAAGAAAAATACAAACATTTGAACGGCATGTTCCAAAGGTCTCAAAATCATCTAAAAATTAATAGCAAATTAATAAAATGTCTACTTTTCTCATTTAATGCCATTTCATCTAGTGGGCTCAATGAAATCCCCCCCCCCCCCCCCGGCTCCTGAGTCTGTGGACAGAAATAAAAACAGGGGTCCTAGGGCTAATAAGTAATATAGTGAACTCCTGATTATCTGTAGGCAGATTATCCGGTTTGTGGATTTTCCATGCATGAAAATTTGAATTTTCCACACGCAATTTTGAATTTACCACACTTTATTTCAAATTTTCCACGCTTCATCAGGATTTTGATTTCCCACACTTAATTTTGGCATATACACAATATGGTGACAGAGTATGGGAAAACCAAAATCCTGCACCTCGTTTTATTCTAACATTTGGATTATCCATGTTTTTTTTGCTATCCATGCTGGTTTATCCGGTGATTAGCCTAGATAATTGAGAGTTTGCTGTACATAGTAATTAAACCCAGTGTATGTTAGCAACATATTCCAAGGATCTCAAAATCAGTTTTTAGTGAATAGCAAAGTAATAAAATGTTCACTTCTCACTTAAAAGTCATTTTACTCGTATCTAGTGGGTTTCAACCCCCCTCCTTTTCAGAGTCCACTTGAGAAAAAAAACGCTGAAAGACCTGAAATTCAGGGGATATGTTAAATTTGAAAATAGTTTTAAATACTTTTTTTATTAATAAATAATTTTAGCAATAATGGATAACTGCCAGAGCTTCAGTTTGAAATAATGAAACAGTGAAACTTTGAACTAACAAAATAAACTTTTTAAATAAGAGAATGTTTTAAAATATTGGTCAAATCATTCATTGATGTAACCTAATAAACAACAAAGGAGAATTATTCGTAATTATAAATTCTGTACATTTTCCTTACGATGAAAACTAATTACTTGGGGTTAGAAAAATTTGTTACAGCTCAGTTGTATAAATTGAATGATGATAAGGTTAATGGGTTGTTGAATGTGCTGGAATTGCATAAATATTTATTAATACAATTCAATGAAGAAGTCTTGGAAAACTCTACACTTAAGAGCTAAAAAAGAAAGAAAGAAACTGCTGTGTCAAAAAGTGAAGTAGGTATAGTTTTCCATAGTCAAAATACTTCTTACTTGACTGTAAGCAGTGTTCGAAGTGTGCCAGTAAGCACCGGTATGCAATACTGGTATTGGTAAAAATGATTTTATGTCGTACCACCCCTTGAGCTCTTTTCATTTGGCACAGTTATCATTCTCATAATACATTTTTGGTTAATATATAGCCATAATAACTATTAAATGCTCAGTTTTTAGATTTTTTGCTTTTTTATTTGTAGTTACGACACTTGTAGTGCTAAAAGTTGAAATAAGATTTTCTGAATGGATTCTTGTTGGAATAACAAGATTGTGAGTCAGTTGGAGAATTTAATGTTGTACTGGCACGTTGCCATGGTAGCTCAGTTGGTTAGAGCATCGGCACGGAGAGCCGAAGATCCTGGTTCAAATCCCGGCTATGGCAATGAATTTTTCATTCTGACTTCACCTTTCGGATTCTTATTGATTGCTATCGATTCTGGGAGATAGGCCCTACTAACACAGCAGAATCTTGTCATGTTGATTCATAATTATATCAACTTCAGAATGTGAAAGAGCATTTAGTGAAATGAACATTGTTCTATCACCTTTAAGAAATCAACTTTAGATATTAACAGTAATCAACCTGCTGTCCTTGATTCTGATAATACCTCCCATAAATAAATTCAAACCAGGGAAATATACAGTGTTAAGTTTTGGCTAGGCCAAACGTAAGCATGAAATCGTAAGCATGGATGAAACGTAAGCAAGAAAAGGAAAACACAAACACAGAAGTGAAGTCAATATGGGAATTTCAGACTAGAGCGGGTGAATTATATTTCTATACTAGGTGTAACATTATAGAACTAAATAATTATGTGTATCTTCTTATGCAAGAGATGCCTGTATAGAATTACTGAGAAACCAACCACCTCTGCTCTTTTCTCACTTCGAACACTAACTGTAGGTAGATTACAAGTAAACTACTTACTATCATACGCTTCTTTATAACCATAAATGATAGATATTTTATACACAAAAATTATGAATGTCTTCCTTTTTCACTTATTACATTGTAATAAGAAAGAATCACTTCTGTAAACAGTAACTATCTTCTCTGCAGTTAAAAATACTGGTAGTCACAATTGACAAAATTAACTAAACTCAATTTCAGATAATGTGTTTTCAAAAACTTACTTTGGTGAGAGTTTGACAAAGATTGAAAATACAGAACAATGAGTAAATTTTTGTCTTGATAAAAATATGGAAAAATTTTAACTGTTTTGGTTTTGACATAGTACCAGATTTGATCAAGTCATCATGATTACATTTTTAGTTTATACTCTAACTCAAGTTCAATAAATATCACAATTGACTAAATTATTCCATTATATATTTATCAGTAACGTTTATTCTGCTTGAATACTAAATGAATTTTTGTCTTTAGTAAAAAATAACAATGCAGGTTATTATTGCTCTTTTTTTACTTTCCCTACCCGTACCATAGCTGCTACAGGTAGAGGATCCTGAAATTTGAATGTCAGGATTTCATCATAAATACTTGTTTGGAGGATCCCTGATTCTTGAAATACATAGTCTTAATATAAATTCTATTACAGCTTCTAAAATGAAAAGATGAAACATGGATAGAGGCATTTTAATTTGCATTTAATATGATGTTCTTACATGTATTGGCTAGAGTTAGCACCAATCAGTTTTCTAAATGGCTACTGTTTGCACCCAACACAGGCTTTAAGTCATTCTGGCCACTCATCTGTTCCAGAATGCACGATGTCTAATGGGAAATCCACCACTGTTGCCAATAAAGAAGCTTCAAACTCTCAATTGTGGGGTGCCTCTTTATGCAGGCAATGCCACTTTTAAAAGAAATTTTTTCCAAGAACTGCTTCTACCTGCTGCCTCCCTAATCCTCTTCGACCTGTCAATCAGTGAATAGAAAAGGAATTAGGCATATTCACACTTGTCTGCAGTCCAGT
The DNA here is from genome assembly GCA_964059195.1 of Ectobius pallidus. NCBI lineage: Eukaryota > Metazoa > Arthropoda > Insecta > Blattodea > Ectobiidae > Ectobius > Ectobius pallidus. The sequence goes on from CAXKWD010000005.1 coordinate 128,667,985, forward strand.
ACAATGTTGCCAAATACATACCACAGCATGGTTACTTCACTTAAGAAGTAGTGAATGACAGCGGCAACACTGCGGAAACCCATGCGACTACAAGACCACCTGTTCTTTGTCGGTATTGGTGTTGGTGCAGATTTTCGGATTAGGAAACAATGCTATGTATTTTCACGTTTCTCTTCTGGTGGTATTCCAAAAAACAGCCTGTCCTGCAGAGTGGTTTACAGAATTGCTTATATTTAAAAGTAATTTGTTTTCCCTTCCAGAAACAGCTTTCAATTTATTTTGCATACATAAATCCATGCTTTAGCACAACCTGGTGTTTTCACAATATTGTAAAAAAGTTTAGCCTGTACTTTTGAGTCTGTGTTGAAGGTTAACATGTGCTTAAGGGCGGGCTGGTTATTTAGATCATAGAGAATGAAAGTTTAAAATACACGTTCACTCAAATAAAAGTAACTTGTAGTTAAGGAGGGATTTTGTTTGTACTTGCTTCTGCGTTGCAATGACTGTGTTTTTTATTATTGTGCAGTAAGGAAAATAGGCTAGAATGTTGGTTGTGTAAGCAGAATGCTGTGTGTTTCTCTGTGACTAATTCTGAGGTCTGATGATAGCCTCATATGTCTCTCAATGCATTTAGTAAGAGCATGCACTGAAGGACTGTTCTGGAGCATTTAGCACGACGCGTTGATTTAAATCTCAAGCATTTTAGAATGTTAGGGACAGCATAGGGTTAAACACAAAATTGATGAGAAAATTCCTTCTCCCATAGAATTTTAAACGGAATAATTCCTGTTCAGAAGGAAAGTCTAACAGAGTGCATTACAGTCCCTTAAATACCACCCTAAATTTAAAAGTAATTTTATCAGAGGATTTCTTTATAAAGCAGGTAGTGGAATTTAATAAATGAACAATACATACCATGGAATGAGTATTGATGTTGGCGACAGGACTACAAATTCCAAAATTCTTATCACACTGTTAAAAAAAGAGCATTTTATATTACACTGTAAATAATGTGAGTAAAGTATGTGGAGCAAAAATAAAGTTAAAATAATTATTAAAAAATTAGGGTGTGCAAAATACACGAGGGCACAGATTATGTAAGCAAATCTGGTATATTGTTTATATCTGATTTTGCCTACCATTGAAACGTATAACATTTATATTTAAAGCAAGATTTATAATTCTTCTTACAATAGTAGAACAACTTGAACCAGGTCTAGGATTAAGGGGTTATTAAGGGAAGATAGTTAACAGCAATAATTATCAGTACCATACTTAATTTAAATCATCTTCCTTTCTGTCATATACAAGGATTCCTTGTATTTTGGCATTCCTGAATATTGTATTTTATTATTTCACCCTTTGTTGAATACATTGAGTATATAGGGAGAGGAGAGAGCTCTTGATATGCTTTCTAAACCAAAAGGCAGGTATGGATGTGGGAGGTTTCATCTTGATGTACATCCCATTGTTCACTTGTTCTTTCTCATCAATAGATTATCAGTAATTATTTTTTAAAAATTTTCGTTCGTTGCATTTTTGTAAAACAACTTTCAGCTGACGTAACAATGAATTGTGGAGCATAATTCCAAAAACTACTATTCCATCGTCACTCACTATTTCAAGGTAAAGCCGTCTCCTCCCATGATATGCTTAAAGGTTGAATATATAGAAATCGGAGTGTAGTGGTATTGTACATACACAGTTAACTCATAGCATGCGAGTTAAACACCAAGTCATCAAGTGACAAATAAAAATAAAAAATAACTTTTTTTAGTACAAAGATTAGCCAATGCCAATGAATCGTTTTAGAAAACAGGTAAATTATTTAATATTACTGAAACAGCTTTCTCTTATAAAGAATAAATGATATTACTTGCAATTCTTTAATTTTCATATTCACAATAATAATGTTTCAGCAAAGTAGAGTTAACCATAATGGAGTTCATGACCATATACATTTAAAATTCTTTATTAAAAAATGGTCAGTTTCTTGTACTACCATGTAAAGATTGTAAATTTGTCTACTAGCGTGATGGTAATAAGATATGCCCAAATAGGTGGTTGATTATGTAATTATGACCTGAAAAGCTTATAAATGTATTGGAAGAATAGGAGTTTTGTTATGTAAAGAAAAAACAATAAAGGAACATTTCTAATAAATGATATATTCAATACATAAAAACTATGGAACCACCAAATTGTACACACACATAATCCTGTCAAATGTAATAATTCTACAATTCATAATAAGAGTGATATTAATTTGTCCAGGCATGAACTGGACAAGGTGATGAGATAGACTTATTGATACAAGAAGACTCTTCCTCAAATCTATACCATATTGTGAATTGGCACTGCTGTTTATTCTTATTTTATGCCAAAATTGAATGGTTTATTTCTCTTTGAAATCAATAATTTTCATAAAATAACTTATTATTATTGTGAGATAGATACTTAATTTTTGGTAGATGCTTTTCCATCCATTGAAAATTTAGACATGTAATTGTAAAATTTCAGAGCTATGGAATTAGTAGAACTGGGTTCACATGATGGTATTTAAGGTATTTTTATAATAATAATAATAATTTAATTTAATTGTCGTTAGGCCATTACAGCAATAGACAAAGTCTAATACAAATCTAAAAATAGAATTAATATATAATATTATAGAGTCTTCTTGTATATATTTTCCTGTTTTAAAAGAAACATTCAGTATGTATTTTACGAAAATAAAGTATATTATGGTCATAATGTAGCAGGATGCCAATGTTCTACACAAATATTAGAGTTGTTTCTTCAATACAGTGAAAATAAGTGTGAGAGGTTTGTTTAATGTAAATTTCTTAAATCCTCCATATGATCACAGTTCTTCTTGCACCATGGTTCTGCAATTTAAGAAAAAAATCTCTAAACTGAAAGTGTAAACTGATAAAACAAAGTGCTAGATGATAAGCAAATTTAGAAAGCATCTGACCATTAAACTGCCATATTGCAGAAACTATTGAGTTTATACCACAATTTCTTGATACGGTGATACTCAGACAGCTGAGATAGTAATAACCTCCAATGTGGCAGATGCTAAATTTCATTAGAGACGGAAAAACCCATCATTAGTTGAAAAATATTTTTAGAGCAATATTCAAATTCAAATTCAAATTTATTGGTCTTTAGGCAACTGGAGTTGCATTAGACTAGTGTCAAATTACATATTATAAGGTGATATAATACCTTAATACAATAATAAATACAATACCATAATACAATAAATACATATACATAAGTAAATAAGTACATAAATACAATAATACATATAAATTATATGAAGGTTGAAATATAATATATAAACAAAGATTCAAGTACAATGAAAACCTAGTCTACATAGTTCTTCTAAACTCCTAAGTACTGTATTGGAAAAGTAATATAGTTAAATTGCTATGTTCAAATATAATAATTAATCAAGTGTGAGTAGGATGAGATATTATAGTCTAATATTATCTTCTAAACTGTAGTGGACAGCCTTAATAGTTAAAACTTTATAGATTCCTTAGTAGGATTGTCTTTGAATTCATTTATTGAGTAGAGACCCTGCCTCCTGAGCCAGTCGTCAATTACAATTTTAAATCTTTGCAGCGGAACATGATGTGCACTTTTAGGTAGGAGATTAAATAGTTCTATGCTCAAGTATTTATAGCTGTTATGGGTTGTTGATAATCGAAAGCGTGGTGGATCAAGCTTGTGATTATTTCTAGTTTCATGAGTATGAATTGATTGCCTGAGGGTGAAGTTATTAAAATTTTCTTTGGCAAAAACTAAACAAGAGTATATGAATAATCCAGGGATAGTTAATATTTTTAAAGTTTTAAAGTGATCTTTACAAGAGTCTCGGTTTTTTAGTCTCAATATACATCGGAGAGCCCTTTTTTGCCATATGAAAACAGAATGTGATTTAGCAGAATTTCCCCATAATAAAACACCATATAGCAGATGAGAATGGAAAAAGGCATAATAAGAATCAAAAAGTAATTTATCACTAACATTATTTTTTACCTTATGTAGTAGGAAGTTAACTCTTGCTAGCTTTTTGCATAGATTGGTAACATGATTATCCCAGTTTAATTTTTGATCGATGGTAATCCCTAATAACTTGACTGATCTATTTTCCTTATTTAGTGTGTTCAAGGTAAAGATTATTTCCTCAGTCTTTAAGTTATTTAAATGTAATTTATTTGAGTTGAACCAAAATGAGGCTATTTCTAACATTTGACTATTTTGTTATATTAAATTTTCAATTGAAGTGTCTATGTTAATGATGGTAGTGTCATCTGCATATAAGACAGATTTACAAGGTAAAAAACTTGGGAGATCATTTATATAAATTAAAAATAGAAGGGGTCCAAGAATAGATCCTTGCGGAACTCCCTTTGTTATTTTAAGTAATTCGGATTCTTGTTCTTTAACTCTAACTTTTTGGTATCTATTACTCAGATATGAGTTAAGTAATCGGAGTGATAGTTGTTCTATCCCATAATATTCTAGTTTTTTTAGTAATATGCTATGTGAGATTGTATCGAAGGCTTTACTGAGATCAATTAATGTAGCACCTGTAAGTCGTTTACTTTCAAAATTTGTATAGATGTCAGAAACAATATTTTCAACAGCTTTAACAGTTGAGAGATTTGCTCTAAAACCAAACTGTGAACTGGATAGTAGGCTTGATTTTTCAAAGAAGGAGTTAATTTGTTTATGCATACATTTTTCAATGATTTTGGAAACAATAGGGATAAGAGATATGGGCCTATAATTAGTAGGATCAGTTATGCTACCTTTCTTATAGATGGGTACTGTAACAGTTAGTTTTAAGCTGTCAGGAAAAACTCCTTGTGTGAACATTCTATTAATTATGATATACAATGGAAATCTTATTTCCTCGAAAATCTGTTTAATAATAAAATTTGAGATTCCATATATATCCTCTGATTTAGAATTATTGAGTTTCATGGTTGCTTTACAGAGATCTACTTCTGTTATTGGGGTCCAAGAAAATTTATTAGTACTAACAGTAACATTTTTCATTAGCTTTAGGGGGTCTGAGCTGTATGATTGATCTTTAGAAGGAGAATTAGGTGCGATATTGACATTTGCAAAAAAAGTATTAAATTCATTTGGTGTTATCGGGGTTTGTATTGTTGGTTTGTGAGTGTTAGTTTCATTTTTTATTACCTTCCAGGCTGCCTTACAGGGGTTTTGAGAGTTAAGAATGTATTTGTCATTGGCACTTATTTTTGCAAGTTTAATTTTTTCTTTATAAAGCTTTCTCATATTTGTATAGATGCTAAGGAATTTGCTATTTCTTTTACTTTTTTTGTAGTACATTAGTACCATGCTTCTGATTTTGGAAAGCTTGGGTGAAAACCAATTATTTGAGGCTTGTGGAGAATTTCTATTTGTTTGATTGTAGTTAGTAGGTCTGTCAGTATTTTTTTTTTTTTTTGTAATTCTAGGGCAGCACTCGTTGAATTCCTTTGTAAGCAAATCCATAAAATTGTCACAGTTTCTATTTACATCTAAATCACTAGATAAGAAGTAAAACCAGTTAACCAGGCTGAGTCTGTTTTTCAAGTTGTAAATAGTTTGTTCATTAATTAGTCTGAAGGTGATATGTTGTGTTTTATTAGTTTTTAGTGTAGAAGGAGTGATTAGGAGCAGGCCATCATGGTCTGACAAACCCGTTTCAACCACACTGATATCAACATTATTACTATGTACATTGCTTATTATATTGTCTAGGCAGGCTTCTAGTCTAGTTGGCTTATCATTTAGACAGTAGAATCCTAACGATCTTAAGGTGTCTAGTAGATATGTCACATTTTTTCTCTAACATCTATGTTTATATCTCCAAAAATATATATTTTGTTATTTTTAAATTTAGGTTTATTAAGATATATCAAAAATTCTTTCATTTTCTCTATAAAGTCCTCCTCGCGAGAGGTAGGGGTTCGATACACTGAAGTAATAATTACTTTTTGCTCAGTTAAGTGAATGGCTGAGATCTCAAAAACTTCTTCAACACTAATATTCCCAATTTCTAACATAGAAAATTGAAGTTGATCTTTCTTTACATAAATAGCTGACCCTCCATGATTTGTGTTTATTCTACAAAAATTGCTCGCTAGTGTATAGTTGAAAGGTACACATAGGTCTATTTCTGTGCTCTTGAGCCAGTGTTCATTTATACTGAGTACAGAGCAGCTTAATGAGTCCAACCAACACTGAAGTTGTTCAGTTTTGTTTTTTAAGGATTGGATGTTTAAGTGAGAAATGTTCAAATCCTCATTTTTTGAGTTAGATAAATTATTTATGGTAAAGCAATTAGCAATTTTATGTTGTAGATTTGTGCTATTTTGCTTCAATGTAGTTGTCGTCAATAGGCTGCTTTTTATCTTTCCACTATTATTACAATTTTGAGTTTTTACATTTCTCTTTGAGGTCAATCAGATGTTAGTTGAAATGCCACATAGAGGATTGTCTATCTTAAACGACAATATTATATTAAGGATTAGCTTAAAGTTAAACTCTGGCATTGAAAATGTTAGGATGGTAAGTATTTATGAAAAATATTTTTATTTCAGATCACTGATGACTGCATCAACAGCTCCCAAAGCTCGACTCAACTGGTTCTGTAAGTGACTGACTTCAAGATTACATAATTATGTGATCAGTGTGCACATAATTGAAGCTGGTAATTACCACTTTGTTGATATAGTAATATTTTATACAAGCCCACACAAAATTTGCGTGAGATATTCAATTTCTAGCAGGCTTTTAATGAAGTGAATTCTTTTTCTTTTGCAAGAGATTTATGAAAAGGAGATCCAGGAAGGATCATTTTGGAAATTTGTTTTGTAGCATAGTGCTACTATATTTCAGGCGTGGGACCCTTTGTTGGGTTATTTATCCCTGTATATCTACTGCATGGGACAGATGGCATTATTTTCTCATTTAAAGCAAGGTTCTGTGTGTGCTCAGTATTTCTGTTTTTCACTTCGCTCGCAAGATAGCGTTAGTAGTATAACTTGCTTTATAAACAGCGTTATAATGACCTCATACTTTCTTTGTATATTGACTACTGTATATTTGATTTTGTATATTTGATTTTAGACTAATGTTGTAAATTATATTCTTATTTGGACGTCCATGCATTATTGTAACGTTTCTGACAATAAAAACTTTGATTTGAGTTATTTCGATAAGCTTTCATAGCAACCCGGCAGATGGCGTTTGCGAGTTTCCTATGGCAGAGTTCAGTACTTGGCGGTATTGTACGAATAAAAATGTGATATAATATAAGAATTTGCTACATAGGATCCATCGTAGTGTTTGAAGCTCTTCTTAGAAGGTAATATAATATTTCCATACAATTTAGTCATATTTTCAGGTAAATATACCATGTAATTACGACCCCTAGAGACTAAAGTTACATAGTTAAAGAATGTATCAGCCACTTCAAAATTAACACTGCCTAATATTTTGCCGAAATTTGTCGCAATATTTCATGATATCAAGGAATATTATAAAGGGTTTTTATATTTCATAATTTAAAGGCTACATGCATAGTTTAATACGCGATTTAGTTTCAGATTATCTGCTTATTTACTAACAGTTATTATGTTACTGCCAGGCTTGCCTGTATAAATGACAGTGATGGCGGTAGTAGTGGAAGTAATAATATTATAAAACTGAAAGCAATAATTATATAAACAACAATAATAATCAATAAACTTTGGCACAGTCCAACAGCAGTGGTCAAAACCCCATTAGTTGATCCTACCACAAGACTCAGTACAGTAGGCCTACTTCTAATAGGCGTTTGCAAATATTAACTTCTATTGGACATTTATATATTGCTCATGATGGATAAAAATGGTCATTCTTACTGCAGTACTTAAGCAAGTTTGGTAGTAGACAACACAAATTAATTATTTAACTATGCTTTTTAAAACGCTGCGGGTTCCTATCAGTTTTGTGTAATATTTATTTTTTCGGAGATTTGGACTGTATACGTTATTATTTACTTTCATCCTGGATTCACTGGAAACTAATTAGACTACAATAGGCTTAATGACAGAAGAGTTGCGATATGAAGATTTATTTAGAAGAATTTAGTTAAAAAAAAAATCTCATCCAAAAGGCTACCGTTCTATAAACTAGGTCTTCTAATATTGAAACATTCCTAGGAATGCAATGGAGGAACGTATAAAATTGTAGCCCTACACTACGTTACTGGTATTAAAATTTAATTTTATATTTTTTCAAGCATGGTTTAATAGAAATGTTTATGTTATAAATCTTTAATAAACTTCCATTGCATAACGAGAACAATAAAAACAGCATGCATGTTTTGCAGTTGTAAGATTATCAGATTTATGAATGGGTTATAAAAAGAGCATGGACGTCAAAATAATTAATTTTTATGATAAGTTGAGACATAAGGAAACTGGTTGATTGACCTACACACAAGCTGCGCGCGCGCATGTGTGTGTATGCGAGAGAGGGCGCGGCAGAGAGTTGGATCCTATCTAGCTGTTAGTGTTGCAAGAGAGGGCTGAAGAGGCGGGTAAAATCTGCCCCATGTCTGCAGCCGGCAGCGGTCTGCTGGGCTGGTCCAGCTGAGGGTTAACGGTGCAGTGGTGTTGTTGTACAATGTGTCGTGTAGTGAAATGTGTGTTTTGAAAACTGTGAACAAGTGAAACAAGCAAATCCGTATAAATTTAATAACCGTGTATGGGTGTGTTTAATGCTAGTAAAGCAAAACCGATCACTCATCTACTATTCTGGGCCGCTTGTAGTGTTAACAGTGACTGGACCCTCCGCTGATAACTTTTTTCAGCGCCTTTTTTTACTCGGCAGGTCCGAGAATATAGTTTAGTGCTGGACCACGGAAAATTTAGCCGGCGTCACGTTTGTCAAAGAGGCAGGTCGCAGGATGGGGTGTGCTATGTCAGCTGAAGAGCGGGCTGCTCTAGCTCGCAGCAAACAGATAGAAAAGAATCTCAAAGAAGATGGAATACAGGCAGCAAAGGATATAAAACTTCTACTGCTAGGTGAGTACACGAAATGTCAATCCATATTATCAAGGGCTAACATATCTCACAGGCTTGCAATATGTCGTGTTCTCGTTCTATTGACGTGTGATTATACAAAATGCCCTCCCATATCACTTTTCCCCTTCCCTCTCATCTCAACCCTTACATGGATGCTGCGGCACAGAGATTTGTGTTGAAATATACGTGTTGAGTCTCTTGCCTTTTGGGCGGGACTTTCCTGCTGCTCCATATTCTAGCTGGGAGTGTCATTCGCTGGAGGGGGTACCTCACTAAACAAGTCGGTATTGTTTCTTTTAAGCAGACGCTTCATAAAATATGTATAACATAACGCAGCTTAGCATGACATATGCAGCAGAGCGTTAAAAAATACGAAAAGTGTGAGCAATATTATTGCCATTCTCAGAATGGGTATAGGCCTGCCGTTTAATCGATATTACCCGAGTACTGACAGTTCTCGGGTGGATTGCTTTTCGCACCGCGGTCCATAGGGCTCTTTCCCGGGTTCTTTTAATTAATTGCATAATAAATGTTGTTACAATTAATATACGTTGATAGTACCAGAAGTTTAGAAATCACGATGAATTACTGGGTACCTGTTTCAGCGTAGTGGGACTACAATTTTTCTTTCCGATATTAAAATCTTTAGAAGGGGTTAACTAAGTTTTTTCCAGTGATCTGAGATATGATTTTTTTTGCATAAAATAAAAAATAAAAATTTTATTACGTTCAGGGAATTAATTTACAGTAGTTGTACTGCAGTTGAATTGTGTTGTGCTGAGTCCAGAAAGAAAACAAACAATAGATAATTAAAAATTTCCCTTTTCTGTTTAACGTAGAATCACATTTTTAATTTAAAACTAAAACGAAATAGATACCGTCGGCATAACTACCGCAATATTTTTTTTGGAAATATACTCTTTCTTGCAAATTCCTACTAGTCAGAATTCAAGATCAGGGTTGGCAGTAAGTTTCTCAGGTAGATGGGCTAGGACTATGGTATGGAGCAATATTGAATGTGTGGTGATGTTGAATAAAAATCATGCACTACCAGTATGCTCTATGCACAATTAATGTTAATAGAAAGATGTTTGGTAGGGGAATACTTTTTATAGTCAATTCAAAGCACAAACAATGACCTTTAATTTTATTTTAAAACAATAGACCTCCAGCCAAAAAAAAATTCGGCAAAAGATAGATTTATGCTGCACCCCAGCCAAGCTCCGCCGTTTTGTTAGGTTAGGAACGTTTATGTTAGTTTAGGAGCAATATACTGAATAGCACGAGGTTTATTATGTCTCACATTGAATTTCTTCTGTGATGAAACCCTAAACCCCACCTTCCCAGGCGGGCCTCATTAGAGAGGAGCCTAGGGTGCAGCATAAAACTATTTTTTCCCCTTCTGGTACAGCTGAATCTTCTCCACCTTCCAAGGTTGAATTTTCTCAGATTCATTTCCATTTTCATGTCCTTTTTTCTGCCCTTCTCAATTGGTAGATAACTAAATTAAACATTCTTGAGTGAGTCATGTAAATTTTTGAGGCCTGTTAATTGTTAAGACAGAGAGACTGTTGTATTATGTATGCAACAGTTCTTGCTGCTACTAACAAGTAATAACAATCCTCAAAGATGTTTTATTCTAGTCACTTATATTTCTTCAACGTTTTTCTTATGTAGAAGTTCTGGGCAAATAAATGAACTGAACTGAAAAAGATAAGCATTGATAGGAAAGAACGTTTGAGGGTGGGCAGAGCCCTGTAGTTTACAAGCCTTGGGCAGAGCCTGCTATCCGAAACATTGGGCATTGTTTGCATGTGAATGTCATGAACATTTTGATGAACAATTTTGTGTACATATTACATTATTGCTTTGGCCTATTAGGCATGTAGACTTATGAGTAGGGGGCGGATTTCTATGACATGTCATATTTTTACCCTTTGCATTATTTCAGGTTTCCGACTAATTTAAACCCGATTCCAAGCATTCTGGTGAAAATGGAACGGCTTTTATTGTGCATATATCTGCATATTTAGGAAAATTTCATCTATTGTAGCATATTTAGTAAGAATGTGCATATTTATGTCATATTTTTGGCATATTTGTGTGCATTTTAATGAAATTTTGAAGTTGCATATCATATTTTTTAAAATGTTGCATTTTAACGATACTTTTTGAGAATTTACAGATATTTTAAATAATTAACATTACATTTTAGTAAAATGAATTGTAATGAAACTTAAAAAATATACACACTGTGTAAGTGGTAAAGTCATATTTTAAATTTTATTGGTCATATTTTAATGTTTTTAGGTCATATTTTAATGTTTTTAGGTCATAAATGCATGCATATATCCTATTTTTTTGATCATAGAAATCCGCCCCCTACTTATGAGTGACAGGGAACATTTGATCCTGGAAAGCTTAAAAACGTCAGTCTTTTCGCCTTCAGATGAGTTTCTTTGGAAACTTGAGGGCCTTTTGAAGTGCTTGTTGACTATCGAAATATATTACCGGCACTATTATTTTTCCTAGAAACTATAATCCCAACATATGAGAGTGATAAAGAAAGGCGTTCCTAATGGATGAAGATTGTCCATTTTTTGTTTGGTGAAGTTCACAGAAAAACGGTCACAGTGAGCTATTATTAAACCGAACTATCAGGTGTAGGTGTTTTATGATAAGATAATATGATAGTGACGCGGTTTGGTGCAGCTGATAACAGATCATCAAGGGGTATATTGGGGGACGTAAGATATTAGGGCCCTACAAATTCGGTTTTATTAGCCAACCAGCAAACTGTATTCTAGGTTAAAATATGGGTATAACACATTTCTCAGTCAAGATAGGGCTTTGAGGTAATGTTAATATCTTTGGATAAACTACTGACTCATATTATTAAGGACTAGAATGCTAATTTCAAAAGGAACAAAATGTAAACAGCCGTTTAAAGATCCGAGGAAGAATATTAGTTATGGTGTACAGGTAGGGGGAAAAAAGCGGACCGACTAAAATATCTTAAAGTTGCCGATATGAGCCACTGCGCATGCCTAGCGGCATTCACAGGATAGCAGGGAATGTATTGAAATTTGTTCTACAGCCGATAAATTGCTTGAATTGAGAAATAATTTCACGTAATTTGCATTGCTTGTGAAAACAAACGTTTTCATTACATCTCTTACATTTATTTACGTATCACAAGACTCTGAAATCAGCTACAAGAGTCGGTCCGCTTTTTCCCCCCTACCTGTACCATTAACAACTTTTAATTTAGTATTCAATAACTAAATAATAGTATATAGCCTACTCTATCCCCAAGAAATCAAGCCCGTTTGTAGGACCAATCTGTCGTGAAAAATATTATTGAGTATCCTGTTTTGTCAAGTGTAAATTTAATTTCATTAGAAAATCGCTTGTTTTTGGAAAGCATACCCGAAAGCATACCCCACGCAAGGACATTTTCAATTTCGTAATGAGGTAGAAGTCACATGGACAAAGGTCCGGCCATTGCGTGAGATACGGACGTCGTACATCCTCGGCATGTGGTGGATTCTTTGGAAGACAAATTCGAAGGACTGTAGCCTAGTTGAATGTTTTAATTAGCGAGATAAACACATTTGTAACGAATCTCTCCATAGAAGGCCTGTCGTAAAATATTTGGATATAAACATCGTGACAACATTTTAGTGTCTAGCTTGTTTTGAAAGAATGATAAAGGTTGTAATTTGTTTGTCACCTGATATTACACATTAGGATACCACACTTCTGTGTTTTACGTTTATTATTTCTGTGCCGAATCTGACACAACTAGCTCCAGCGTCAGATATATTAAGGATACGGCTCATGAATATTAAACTTATAATCAGATGTGGCATCTTCCTAGGCACTGAGCCACAGGATGGATCGAAAGTCTGTATCCACTTACGACAACGCAGAAACGGCTGTATCTTTATGTCAAAACCAAACTGGTTCAAACTGCTTAGCTCGAAAACGAAAGATCTCGAGTTAATGGAACTGTGCATGTTCCTGTGTGTATGATCTCGTGGTTTGTGTCGCTGACTACGAATAAGGAGTCCTGGATTCGATCCCCGGTACTTCATCCGATTTTTCTGATGTAAGAGGGTCTGGCTGGGACGGGGTGCACTCAGCCTCATGGTTCAAACTGAGTAGCTATTTGATCGAGAATGAGCGGCCACGGTCACGGAAACCATCATTAACTGAATGCTGACCACATGCTCCCTATCCTGCATCTGCCTATGGTAGATTACGCATAGGTCGGATGGTAGGCCTAGTCCCTTCAGGTATGCGGCGCCATGGACTTTTAGTATGTACTGAGACCTGAACCACAGTAACAATAAACTAGACATGCGGAGGGACCGCCGGCGTGGTCTTGTGGTTAGCGTCGCTGACTACGGATCCGTCGGCCCGGGTTCGTTCCCCGGTACCTCCTCGGATTTTTCTGAGGTAGGGAGGTCTGGTAGGGGTGCACTCAAATTGAGGAGCTACTTGATAGAGAAGTAGCGGCTCCGGTCATGGAAACCACCATTACCGGCCGTGGGTGTCGGCATGCTGACCACATGTCCCCCAATCCTACCATCTGCCTATAGGTAGATGACGCAGCGGTCGGGTGGTAGGCCTTGTCCCTTCGGGGATGTCGCGCCACGGAGTTTAGTTTTTTTAAAGTTTTTAGACATGCGCAGGGGCGTATTCAGCTACTTAAGCGCCCCTAGGCAAAGAAAAATATTTTCGCCCCTTATTTCCAAATGAATGTACAAAGTAACCTACAATAAGCATTATTGTAACTGAAATAGTAGGCTAATAGTAATAATAATAATAATAACAACAATAATATGTAATAAATAAATAAGTAAATAAATAAACAGGTGCGTACTGTCAGTGTCATTCATTTCTATTTCATTGTGCGTTACATTAGTACTATTTTGAAGAGTTATGGATAAAATGTTTAATATATTTAAAAAAAACTAAGAGCTTAAAAGCCGCCCCTTCAAATCTGCCGCCCTAGGCAACTGCCTAGGCTTAAATACGGCACTGCCTAATGCATAATAAAATTCTGAATCCCAAATTTAAAAAAATAGTAATCCATTACAATTTATTTTGGGTCCACAGAAATATTTGTGTAGACTGTGTGAATGTATAAATTGTGAATTGTATTGATTAGCGCTCCAGACCCCTATCATTGTTGTTACGCTACTGCATCCATCGTAGCCCAGTAATAATTTAAACTGAATATCAGACTAGAAGACAGCATAGAACGATAGAAACAGGTGCTCACGAATAAAGTATTACAGCAGGCTACTGATAAACCCAAAAACCCTAAACGCGCGATATGACCTATATATAGTTAAAACGTGCCAATATACTAAGTAATTAATAACAATAATCATAGGCGTAACCAGGCCGACCATATGGGGGGGGGGTTATAATATCCGCGGGGTTTTGGGGGTATGGAGAGAGGGGGGTCCTCCCCCGGAAAATTTTAAAAATTAAGATGCAATATAACGAGTTTTAAGCTTCCGGGGTTCCTTCCCCGGAAAATTTTAAAAATTAAGACGCAAAATAACGAGTTTTAAGCTCCCCACGCTTTATACTTGCATTAAGTAATTTATGGGCAGACTTAAAAAAATTATACAATTTTCCTTTTTTTTTAATCAATGGGGGGGTTCAAACCCCCCCCCCTCGGTACGTCTATGATAATAATAACAAAGGAAACAGTCGGTTTAAATATAAATTAGGCCTACTATACTTTTTTGTACAAATCTGAATGAAAAAAGTGAAGTAGGCATAACAATATGTCTTCTTAAACAATAGTAATAATTAAAGTTTGCCTAATCCAAGTATTTTATTTTATTTATATGATTTAGTTTCTTGGCCTCTGAAACGTAAACGGATAACCTGACAATTATACTTGATTAAGTTAATATGTGCGTTTCTGTAAGGAGAATAATTATAGGATAAAAGAATTCAGCAAGATCCCTAAATCTATTTAAGCCTAGTAGTCGCATGTTAATTCTTGATAATTTATAGATTTTTTTACTAGCTAGGAACCTCAATAATACAAATCTTAACAGGAAATGTGAGGAAGTTTGTGCATCCTATTTTGGACCATTTATTGCGATTGTCATGAAAATTGTAACCTAGCTACGGATTCGACTGTCTTCCAATCTTAAGCCACTCAACAAATAAGATAAAACTAATGTGATTCATGTTAGTTCCTGGCTTAGTTATTTACACTATTCAAATCATGTTAGTCTAACTATATAAATACCCAGAAATATCCGTTGCCTTGTTAATATTGTGATTCATAATATCTTATTATTTTTCTCTTGGAGCATCCCTCTCTTCTCGTGTATCAACCCCTTGTCTCGTATATTACCGGTACTGTATGTCCAATTCAATTCCTTATTCTCGTGTCCTTAATATAAAAGATCTTCTCCAGCTATTGTCGAAGAACAAATAATTAAAAGCACGTGATCTCTTAATTCAGCTTTCTTACAGCAATATGGGCACCCATACCCGGAGGGAGGGAGGGCGGCCCCCCTAACTCTCAGGAATGGAAAAAAATGCATATTAATAATTATGGTCCCGTGTTTTTTCTTTTAGGACAATTATTTAAAAGTCAGTAGAGACTTAAAACCTTTGCATAAGTTTTACAAAATCGACAACATGGAAGCAGAATCCACAGTGGATTAGGAAAGGGGGTCCAGGATCCGTAAAAATCAGAACCAAAAATTCTATTTTTGTATTTTAAAGAAAATATTAAATTAAACACGTTTTGTTGGTGTCAAATATCTTATAGCAGTTATTTTGTTTCATAACATAATGGGTAGGTTATTATTTCCGTTGTTCCATGTGTTATTTAACTTTTCTTATGAATAGTAATAAATATTATAACTTAGGTAACGATTTCTTGTTTACGTTTGCATGTCTTAAGAGTATGGTAAACAAATTTGCTAAGTAGTTTTTCAGTGCTAAAATAGCATAAAATGTGATTTTCATTAGTTCAATGTTTAACAATTTTCCGGGCGTCCTTTCTTGGAGGGGGGTGTATTTACCCCCAAATCTCCCGGCATTTCGACCCTCCCCGAAATTATTTTCTGGCTACGTCATAGTTGCACTTATCAAATTATTAATATAATGTTACAAAGTATCCCATTAAGTTAAAGCGACAAAAAAATTAATTAATTACAAACTTGGCCCCCCCTAGAAAATATCATACGGGCGCCCTTGGACAGCAAAGTATTAATGTTGCAGTATTCCATTGTTGTAAATTATTAGGCCTATTACTATTTAAAATTAGATTAACATAACAATATTGGCAGTCATAGATTATTTTCTTAGTCTGAGCTATTGCTTTATAAAATAATTTATTCCTCATGTGTTTTCACAAGACTGAATGCCCTTCGTTTCAGATTTCCCCGGTGAAGTTAGGCGCTGGGGAACGTACCCGGGTCATCGGATCCATAGTCAACAACGCTAACCAATGGATATAGTAGAGCTTCTTGAATAAAATAATATTTTTAATGTTTACATAACGGATGTAGCAAAGTATAATGGGAAGTATAATCACTATACATCCTATACGGGAAAGAAATGCATTTCGTCTTTCGGTAAAATATATAGGGTGTTCAAAAATTCGTTGTCAAAATTGCTAGGGATGAAAAAGTAAACTAAAGTAAACATGTTTTCTTATAAAATCTTCGTTAGGAAATATGTCCACACCGGCTTCGCAATAAGGTTCATGTTGGTCACTTTGAACATTTTTTGTAATTTAACACTGATTTCCACAATAAAGTAATGAAAAACATGTGCTTCGTTTTATTCTCAGTCACAGTCTAGGGTAAAGTAAGGTAATTTGGTGATGTGGTATAATTTTATGGAAAACTGGAATAGTTTGATAAAATATTCTGTTACACGAGTAACGAGAAGGAAGCTCCATGGAGAAGGGAAGAGACAACTAAATGAGGATGGTCGGCGGTCGGTGAGGGGCCCGCGACCAGTACATGGTCCTGGGCCCGACCCCGAGATGTGGCAGTCCTGAGACAAAGTGCTCTAACCAGGGAATAAGGCATTTTCGGACCCATGCACATATGCCTTAATTTCACTCTCCGAATGCTAGGAATGTTTCCGCAAAGTTTCTGCATACCTTTTTGTTACAATCTGTATAGGCATAATTTTATCTTTAACTTTTTAGGCGTGAGAGACCAGACCAGGTGTATAGATCAGTTGAACTTTGAAAGCAAGACACTAGCCTTTATTTAAATAGATTATAGGCTATTTTGAATTTACCGATTCAGTATGTTCGGCAAGAAGATTCCTCTGAAAAAAGTATGTAGTGTTCATCTAGGAGTATCAGAAGTTTTTGAAGGGTCGTAGTTGAGGTGTTACGATTTTTTCCCCAAAACTGTATCTTTGACTGGTGAGTCTTTCCACTGAGTGCAAAACAGTTGTTCGGACATGTTAGCTGTTTAATTGTCAAAATCATAGAACCACGGCATTTTTTGAGAGAATCACGGACTATCATTCATGTGCGACACTTAACGACCCGTGTCCTTTGCGCATGTTCTGATATAATTAGTTCTATAAAATATTTTTATTACAGACGCAATATATTTTAATATAGAGATGGAAGGTTGTTCTAAGTTCATTGAACTGTGCTAATTCTTGTGTTGCCTCTGTAATATCGAACATACAAAGAAGTATAACATCAATGATTTAGGCTTCACATGCCGTGTAGCGAGGTGGAAAGAGAGCGTCGAACGACCGCCCGCGCTGGCGCACACAAAGTTCCTCCACACGAGAGAGATTCATTTTGACCGAGTCTCCGAGACAAACAGCTACTTCGCGTGGAACAACTCTGTGTTTTCCTGTCCCAGTATTAAAACATCACAAACCTCCTTCAGAACTAATAATACTGAAATAAAAGAGTTCCATTTCACTAATAGTACGTGTGCTGTTCGGGAATAACTTAATATTGAAATTGTGCGCGTGTACGTCGAATCTGGAGCGACCTATCAGTGGCGGCTCGTGAAGTTTTTCCCATTGCCCTGGAGGTCCAAGGTGGAAGAGGATTGTTTGTTCTTCGTGTTACTCCCAAACCGCCGCCACGTTCGTCAAGGAGGTAGGACGAAGGATGGGCTGCGGTCACTCCGCAGAGGAGCGGGCAGCTCTCCTGAGAAGTAAACAAATAGAGAAGAATCTCAAGGAAGATGGCTTACAGGCAGCCAAAGATATCAAACTTCTGTTGCTAGGTGAGTAATCACGTGATTTTTTAAGGTGTGACGTTCAACGTGCTTTCTCTTGTAGGTAATAATAATAACAACAATAATAATAATAGTATTGACGATTTTGCTGTTTTAATAGACGTTGATTTATGCGACTTGGTAACATGTCCGAATTATGGGTTATTTTACAGTTCTGGTAAATATTTAATAATTAAATTTGTTTTGTCTCCTCTCATAAAGTGTTTTTGAATCTGTTTTAAACCTGCATGTGTTTTGAGTGCATTTTCTGCATTGAAAAATCTTTATTGAATTAGTTTCCTGATCTTTCTTTTCACTGCTACTGATGTATAAGTTGGTCACCTTAAAAAATGTATAAAAGTAGAGATATAAGTTGTAGAGATATGTTGTGCTTTATACAACATTTGAGGATTTTTTAGCCACAAGTTAGGATTGTCATTTATGGTAGTCAGCTAACTTCACTAATTTTTTTACTGATTTCAAACTAATGATTTCAGTTGATGATTACTTATATTAATACATAAATTCAGTTCTGAAAGGGTTAATGGTCATCTCATGAAGATAGGAGGTCGGTGGCCTTAATGTTTGTAGACTTACAGGAATGTAAGAAACTCCTGTGGGACTAAATTTCGGCACAAAGGCGACGGTCACAGGCCTAAGTTGTAGTGCACCCTCGTTGCTAAAAAATCTTACCACTAATAATATCGTAAATAAAGCATGGTCAATGTACAATAAATTCTCGATCTCAGTTTGTAATTTACCGTTTTATGAGGATGACAGAAAAAAGTCAGTCTTCTGGTGAAACATGAAGTAGCCAGTTGATCACGTTCTGTGGTGAAGTAAACAAGGCCATGAGTCTATGAAAAGGAGGAATAGTGAATGAGGTACTGCAACAGTGGTTATAATTTCTTAGCAGCGGCATTTTAAAAGATTAGCACTGCACCATTGACCGTGGAATAGTGTACGGGAAAGAAACGCAAAACATGTCAAGATAAAACAGCACATTAAATATAAAACTTTGTTATTTCAGGAGATGAAGTTGAAACAGAGCCAAGAGTTATTATGTGTATGCAGCGAACTTTCTCACAGCTGAATTTCACGTGTTAGCTTTTCCACCTTCAGAAATAGCATTTCCGGTAAAATAACTTCGTCTGAGTTGCCTAATTCAGGTTAGCGCTTATGCGTCTCTGAATACTGGAGGAAGGCGTATTTTTATCCCTTTTTGTGTTTCAGTAAAAATCATATGGGCCTTGAAGAAGTACCTTAGAGTCACCATAACCGTTTATAATCAATACCAATAGATTCTGAATTCCACAATAATTTTACGACAGAAGAGATTATGTTTCTGATCTTAAAGTATGATTTTACGATGAAATTGAGTTTTTGTTTGTTTTGTTTTAATATTCATGTAGATGAGAAGGGTTGATCGTGCGTTCCAACATAAATGGACCCTTGTTTGCGGTCGGTCTTTGCCGGGCAATCGCTCTACCCATGCGATATTGAGAAAGTACCATAACTATTGAAATGACACAGAGTCTGTTACTTAAATGTGGCGAAGTAAACTGCTTCTGTTCCTATAAGTAAGAAGAATAAGTTTTGCATTTCACAAAATAAATACATACTTGATGAACACCAAAATTCCGGTCTCTATTCTTACATAGAGATTAAACTATTTCAGCAATAAATTACTATACTTATTTTGACAGTAGCTTTTTTGTTTTAGAGGTTTTTATATAAAATGGTCAAAAAGCACAGATAAGTGCAAGCTTATCAATAAAAATGTCATATTTTTTTCTCGAAAAAGGAATAACGATCATTGTACTGAATTCTTTCTTCCATTGACTATCACAGTTAACATGATTAGGCTAAACTGAATTGAACATCGTTTCAGTTGTCGGGTTCAATACGATTGATTTGGTACCTTCGAGCTTCGTGCCTTTCTTTGGTGGGAAGTTTAAGTACTTTGGTTAGAAAGATCTTGTTAGAGGCCGCGAGCGTTGGGTGTAAGCCGTTTCTCATGGATAGAAGCATGATTAACCACTGATAGTACCAAATTCAAAATGGCAATTTGTATAACTGCCTTATTCAAAGACCTTTCTAATATACAATAATTTTTCAGTGATAAAAGGTAAATATGAAATTAATTAATTGCTCATTCGGGTGTATTTCTAAATAAATATTTGGTTCTTTTCTTTCTTTTTCTTTTCTGTACTTTAATTTTGAAATTTTGTAAATGTTTTTTAGTTTATTTGTGTATTTTTTGTATTTGTATTTGTACATAAGTTTGTAAATGTAATTTAAATAAATAAATAAAAATAAATAATAAATAAATAATTTATTGTATATTTTCGTTGGTATTTCAATTGATTTTAACAAATTTTAATTCAAGCTACGGAATATTATTAATCAATAATTTACGTTTAAATTTTAGATTACTAAAATCATGCCGTTGTCTATTAATGTATAATTTGGGTTCGCGGTACCATGCCCTAACTAGTGCAAAGAGTACAGCAATTTTCGTACATGTTTTAAAAAAATATGCCCCTCCACATTATAAATAACGAAAAATACAGTTGAGCATACAGCGATTGTTTCCCCTTTACTTCATTCTTGCTTCATTTTCCCTTTTAGAGTAACTTTGTGTGATAAGCTTACATTGATCTTCAAACAAAAGTCTCTGCATACGTGATGAGCTTTTAATGAGTAATACATTTCAATTGACCGGTCTGTTTGTGTAGCTGACCTTTTGTGTTGAAGACTCGTTTCACAATCGTGAAGCTAAACCCACGCTACGAATAGCACAGAATCGATATCCTTCCCTATTTAACATTGCTATAGTTTAAACACACGGCCTTGCTGTATAAAATCAACTCTGAGTCCCTTTGCAGTGTTAAAGTCAGGTTACTATTACAGAGCGCTCTCGTATTCTGTTTTCTTTTCTAAAGTTCTTTCTCTGTTCCCTTCTGTATATTTTTAAAACACAATTATCTGCTTAAGTTTTAAATATGTTACTTTTTGATATGGGCCATGGCGCCGTATGTGAGAACAGGAGCAAAAATTACTCATCCATTAAAATGAAAGGAAAAGTTATACAAAACATAATTTACAACGTCTTATGTTTGTTTATTTGTGGAACGCACAGTATACGGTAGTCTAAACCTTATAATTATGTCTTATACAAACTTATATGTCACATTGCTTTGCAAGAACCCCTACATTTAGGGTCTACTGACACTTTGTGTTAAAAGAAACTATTTTTTTTTACATATTGTATAATATGTTTACAAAAAAGTTTACAAACATAAGACATTTTAAATTATTTGTAATACATTTCACATTTATTTTTTAAATGAATATGTCCCAGTTCTACTTCTACGCAAAAGCACAGCTTACGGAATTTTGGTATCTTCATATAACAGCTTCTTCGTTTTCCTCAGAAATATTCCATATCAAAGGTTTCAAAATAAAAAAATCCCTTTAGGCAGGCCTACAAGCTGAGGTAGATTTCGAAGTGCTTTTGGTTTAATTTATTGTCGCTGCGCAGCACTCTTCTTCTTTAGCCTGCAATAATAACTGCAAAAAAGAGGAAAGAACACTTTTTCAAACATTCAAATCTCGCCTTATACGAGAGCTATTGAGAAACTAGTTATTGATTTGTAGAGTACTAATTAAGAGCTTTTCAACGATACCCCACAAGACGTGGTTTCAAAAATTTCGAATTTCCATCCCCCCCACCCTCACTCGTACCCCCAAAACCCCGAATCCTTAGTGTCACTGTGAACTCCATAGGGGGTACTCTAATTTATTCAAACAAAGTTTCCCTCTATAAGCTAGGCCTACTTCATAGGGGCCGAGATATAAAGTTTTCAAAATTTCAACCCTCTCCCCCGACCCCCCTTGGGCCAATTTTGCTCATTAACGAACTTGTCCGAACTATTGGGCCTAGAAATAACATAATAAAATAATTTGGTTCAAATATCTTAAAAATTACGGCCACTACCGTGTAAAGATATATATATATACACACACACACACAAATTTGGAACGGGCGGTGCTTTCGTACTTAGGGAGGCATGAAACGTAAAGATGTGAAAGAATTTTTCGAAAGTCATGACATGGTAGGCTACTGATCCCAATCGGCAGATTTTCTTCGAAATCTACCTAATATACAGTAAATAAAGTAAAAAAGAAAAGGAAGAATATGAAAAGACTCAAGTTAAAATAATTTATTATGAAAAAGTTTGCCTATTACATTCATACCATGAATTTTATAAATGTCCAGGTCCTAGAGATTTCGTCTGCAGCTATATACAGACTGTAGGTTAGACAAGAATCCAGATCCAATTATTTTTTGTAATGTGGAATGGCCATGGTTTTTCTTATTCTTAAATTCACTTCAAACTTAAGGATTATGAAGACTATCCATTCATTCGCCGCGTGTTTGATATTGACCAATAACGTTTAGCAATACCTCGCATCCCGTGGCCGGACAATTTGACGTGGGTTTTTTCATGGTTTCCCCAGTCGTAAAGGCAAAATGTCGATTTTGATATTTACAACAAAATCAGTTACATTTTTTATTTTTATTATTATTTTTTTTTACAAAATTACAAAAATATTCATGGAATAGTCTTAATAAATCCTACACGAGATTAGGAGTTTCATCAGATAAATTTGCTCGAACTTCGTTCTCGCAAATATATATCAATAAACTCGTAATCTGTCATGAGATTACCTGTGATAATAATTTGTGTGAAAATTGTTCATTTAGCGTCTAACGATAGCACGTGAGGTACAAAATATAGTCTGGAATTCATCTGTTTTGTGTCACATTTATCCTCATCTTAATCCACATCATCGCATTCGGTAAGTCTCTGGTTCAAATCTCTGGGCTGGCCAGTCTTAGGTGAAGTTTTCGACTGTTTTCCCCACTTGCAGAATAGGATTGCCAGATAGAGTTTACCCGAAATATAATGCAATTTTTATTTTTTTCTGCGTATGGTTCATAAACAGTATGCCAATTGTTTCCATTTCGAAAATAATTATATAAGAATTGCATATTTCACAATTGTACCGAATTATCAATTTATAGACACATCTTGTTTGTCCTCTGGATTTTTACGAAGGCAATTCGTGCAATTTCAGTGACTGAGCAGATGTGGAAGGATCCTAAAAGTGGATTTAAATGACTAGGGGGCGGATTTCTATGACATGAAAATAGGATATATGCATGCATTTATGACCAATAAAATTTAAAATATGACTTTTCCACTTAGACATTGTGTGTATATATATATATATTTTTAAGTTTCATTAAAATTCGTTTTATTAAAATATAATGTTAATTATTTAAAATATCTGTAAATTCTCAAAAAGTATCATTATAATGCAAAATTTACAAAATATGATATGAAACTTCAAAATTTCTTTAATATGCACACAAATATGCCAAAAATATAACATAAATATGCATATTCATACTAAATAGGCTACAGTAGTTGAACATTTCTTAAATATGCAGTTATATGCATAATAAAAGCCGTTCCTATTCCACCAGGATGCTTGGAATCGGGTTTAAATTAGTCGGAAACCTGAAATAATTCAAAGGGGAAGAATATGACATGTCATAGAAATCCGCCCCCTAGTTATGACCAACTACGTTTCAAGATTAACAGCAGACAAGGCAAATAGTCCTAACATTTTGGAAGTAAAAACTTGTTTATGTACATTTAAAAAAATAAAACCCCAGTGTAAACTACCCGCTTAGCGATAAATCTAGTTGATAACATGTCTCACAACAACAACAACAACAATAATAATAATAATAATAATAATAATAATAATATGTCAATTATGTCAAATTAGATCTGATATGTCGACCTGTGCATTTAAAAATTCATCAACGGTCCTCTCAATTAGCCAGTCAGAGACAATACGTATTAATATTTTCTGTATATTTTGATTCATTGTAGGTCTATATTGATACTATCAGTAGTATTATAATACTATAATCAAAGCGAGAACTAAGAGAACTCTCGTACTGTGTGGATTTGAAAGTTTGCGAGTCTTTTTCTCCATCGTTATACTTAAAGGGAAATTGAATTTGAAAAATCATGCCTGGTTTTGAAACAGATACCCATGGTTAGATTTAAAGTTCACGTATAATTGTTCCTACTTCTCATGCCCGAGATCTAGTAACCCTGTCACAGAGATGAATTTTGGCTTTCAATATCCTGTATTAACTAATGAGATAAGACAAGAATCATGACTTGCACGAGAATGCCACTTCGAAGCCACTCTACAAACTCATATTGTTACCGCGCATCTTCCAACCAATTTCTTGTATCGTCTTCACAGTTACACTTACCCTTGATTTGAGCATAAATTGGCAATGAAGTAAAGGAATGGCCTGTCACTAAAATAGGCATCACACGCACATCTGTTTATAAGAAATATTTATAGGCCTATTTCGGATCATACAGCGAATATATTCATTGCAAAAACGGAAGTTTTTCTAATATTAATTTGCAATGGAAATAGTCTCCGGTATATTATGGTATAAATAACTTATAACAGAATTAAAAATACATGACATAAAATATGTACTACATGCAGCGAGGTTACACTACTTTATCGATTGCGCCTTTAGCTTCATAAAATATGCAAACACTCTGAAGCTCTTCACTGTTTTAAATCCTGGATGTAAATATTAAATATTATACACGTTAAATAATTCAAGCATTTTTCGTCTTTGGTGACCCGGTTAATTTCGAGGTACAGTAGTTCTGAATGAAAAGGGCATGGGTTGAAATTTGCTCGAGCGCTTTAGTCTAGTTTTGACATAATGTAAATTTGCTGTCTTTTTTTATTCTAATAAATCAGCAATTTTCAGTGTTCTTTAGTCATTTAGAGCTCTTAGTTTTCACCGTTTTTTGTATCTTTTTATTTTTCCCATTTTATGAGAACACTAAGAGCTATTATCATAAACTAATTTAATAATGTAATGTAGGTTAAACTTTATAATCCTTATGTTACATTTAATTTATTTTATTAATCTTCATTTATATAGTAATTGTAAATTTTTGGATTGACCGGTAATGCGGAAGAGATGAGCAAATCTCCTAAGTTATGCCGGAATAAAAAGATAATTAATGTATAAATTAATTAATAAATAAATAGTTTATTCCTGACAAAAACGAAATTTAGTATGAGAACAGGCTCTTTAGAGAAATCTGAGGTAGGAAACGTTTGAACAAATTATTAATGATACAAATATAGGCCTAAGACAAAATAGCTATACTATTCATAAGAAACCCACACTGCCATCTTGCCTACATCTGCATTTCTAATTTATTCATATCATAGGATTCAGGCGGCAGTGAGAATATGGCGTCAGAAATGGCTGACGATGCCTTTTATAATTAACTAGCATGTGCCCGCGGCTTCGCCCGCGATAATTATTTCAAAAATTAAAAATTAAGAGCATAATAGTTAAATCATTATATTTATTAACACCTAAATCACATGGACTACATACCACGATTAGATAGCGTCGCCTGGTAAAAGCCAAGGCTTGTAAACTACAGAGGTAGCGTATTCCGGCGAGTTTATAGGACAGGGGGTTGCGGCGAGCAGGCGAGTTTTTGACGTCACAAGATTCCAGATCTCGCAATTTTCAGTTTTTACTCAGTCTAGAAAATCTTACACCGCGTGATTAAACTCGTAACCTTTAATTAACCCGTGGTCGGATTCCTGTGAAATTTATACAGAAATAATCTACACACATCAGCCCTACTGATGGTTAAAACAGCCTTAAAAAAGCGGACACAAATGTTTTTATTTCATTTTATAAACATCACCCGTTACACAAAATTCATGGAGGGAGAAGCAAATTTCACTATGCGACAATTTTTTGTATTTTTGTGTCCCGAAAAAACTTCAAGCGAGAAAGTTTTAGTGAAATAATTGAATTTTAATACAAATGAAGTTCCAGCCCCATATCTCGAATGGTTTACGAGTAATTGAGTGGTAATTATTCCAAGCGCTTCAAGGTGTCAGAATGATTTGGCGCTTCAAGCACGACAGGAGAGAGCATGGTGCCGCTGACAAAGCTTCTACCTACTGATCTCGGCCGCTTGACCGCAGTCTTTTAGGATATTACCAGTACATACTGTTTTTAATAATACAAATGGAAGGTGCTTTAGAAAGTGCAATTAACTGAACCATTATGCCGGGCCAGATATGTGCTGTGGCAGTGTGTAACAGTAATTTTGTAGATTGTAGAAAACAGCTAAGATGTGAACTGTTCTGTTATTCAAGTTACTTAAAATGTTCTTCTGATTCTACAGCATTTGTCTTTAAAATCTTGTAAAAATCTCCCAAAGGATCTAGATTTGAATAGAAATTATATAATACAGGTAGGCCTATATAACAGCTAAAGGGTGATTTGTTCTAATATTTTGTTGCCTAGAAAATATTCCTCATTCTAGAGGTTATGTTAGTATAATTTGATGAAAATTTGTTAAAGAATGTATCCTATATTTGTATAGAAATTGTACCTTATAATAAGGGTAGAAAACAACTACGGGAATTTTTATGTATCAATATTAACATGTACAGTACTAATATTATTATTACATTGCGTAGACTATTGTAGAGTATTAATTTGTGTTAATATTGTAATCAAAGCAATACATTTATATTAATAATAATTTTCTCCGGGTTATATGGGGTAAGTTATGTAGGTAATGATTGGTGAAACACGGCCAAAAGTGTACATCTGTATACAAATTATGTGACGACAGAGATAATATAGGCCTAATAAACTAAGGGATGGTTTGTGAATTGCAGGGCAGGGAAACTTTCATGAGCAGCACAACGAAAAGAGGCGCAGGATCTTTAAAATCGACGTCTCAACATAACAAAAAGGACACAAATTGCTTCGCAATGCATTCTACATAAACCACACAATATTTCAAAGGATTTTTCCATGAATTTTTCATTAAAAAGTATCATCGTCTTGCCCTAAATATAACCCGATAGCATGCTCTTAAAGCCTCGGCAATTCAATTTTAACTGTAATACGTTTTCATGTTGATAAATTATATTAAAATATGAAAAGGGCGTAACAAGATATTAAACTAATAAGGCATTTGATAAGGCAATTAGAAATAAAAGTTACTAGCACAAATGATCAAAAAATAAAATAAATAATTCAACAAATATCTAAATAACAGTAGTGCAGATTTACAAGATTAGGAAAAAGTTTAATTCATTCTTTTTCCCCAGCGGGTCAATCTTTCAGTATGGGTACAAGTAGCCAGTTAATATCCTTTATTATTGAGTCCACGATTAAAATATTTAAGGATTTTTACGTAATTGCTAGTAGGCCTATTTTATAGAATAAAAAAGACCTCTGTACCGTTCCGATAGCTTCATCGCCTTGAGTAATTACCACTCTATTACTCGTAAACCATTCAAAATATAAACGTGGTACTTGATGTATAATAAAATTCAAATATTTCCCTAAAGCTCACATGCTTGAATCATTTTCTGGTCACAGAAATAAAAAAATTGTCGCATAGTCAAATATGCTTCTTCCTGAACATTTCACGGTCGTCACAAATCACTCCGACACTGAAGCGCATGGAATAATTACCACTTAATTACTCGTAAACCATTCGAGATATGGGGCTGGAACTTCATTTGTATTAAAATTCAATTATTTCACTAAAACTTTCTCGCTTGAAGTTTTTTCGGGACACAAAAATACAAAAAATTGTCGCATAGTGAAATTTGCTTCTCCCTCCATGAATTTTGTGTAACGGGTGATGTTTATAAAATGAAATAAAAACATTTGTATCCGCTTTTTTAAGGCTCTGTTTTAACCATCAGTAGGGCTGATGTGTGTAGATTATTTCTGTATAAATTTCACAGGAATCCGACCACGGGTTAATTAAAGGTTACGAGTTTAATCACGCGGTGTAAGATTTTCTAGACTGAGTAAAATCTGAAAATTGCGAGATCTGGAATCTTGTGACGTCACACACTCAAGTGCTGCGATTGGTCTATCCCGGAATACGCAACCTGTATAGTTTACTGATCTTGGGTAAAAGCGACCTCAGATTCGAGTTCCTTGGCCCAGAAAACCCCTGTACAGTGAGTTTCGTCCAAATCGAACAATGTTTGACCATATTTAGGCCTATATTGATTATCCCTCTTCCGTGTAGGTTGAAAATTTCATATGTCTTCGGGCCTTGATATTCTAAACAAATGAATCGTCCAGGATGGACTTACAAAATCAAGCGATCGCCCGCGATAATTATTTCAAGAATTAAAAATTAAGAGCATAATAGTTAAATCATTATTTTATTAACACCTAAATCACGTGAATTACATACCACGATTAGATATCGTTGCCTGGTAAAAGCTATCTCAGATTCGAGTTCCTTGGCCCAGAAAATCCCTGTATAGTGAGTTTCGTCCAAATCGAACGATGTTTAACCATATTTAGGTCTATGTTGATTATCCCTCTTCCGTGTAGGTTGAAAATTTCATATGTCTACGGGCCTTGACATTCTAAACAAATGAATCGACCAGCGTGGGCTTACAACATTCAAGCGATCGCGATGCTTTTATTTCCACGGTATGACAAAAATAGCCAAAGCCAACTGCAATTGATTTGACATTGAAATGTATTACTGAAATCTGATGCTTCGACAGCGCTAAAATCACGTTTTCTGCCAGTTTTTTTACTCATAACTCGCGAACGAAAGCTAAAATTAAAAATTCGGCTTCGAGGTGCATTCGCCCACCTTTCAGTCCATCTATCTTTAAATTTTCAGATCTTTGCGTTCAGTAGATTTCGATGGGCATCGTGGACAGACAGACAAACAGCATGTCCCGCATGTGCCCGCGGCTTCCCCCGCGATAATTATTTCAAATTATAATTATTAACACCTAAATCACGTGGAGTGCATTCCACGATTAGGTAGCGTTCCCTGGTAAAAGCGACCTCAGATTCGAGTTCCTTGGCCCAGAAAACCCCTGTATAGTGAGTTTCGTTCAAATCGAACAATGTTTGACCATATTTAGGGTTGATTATCCTTCTTCCGTGTAGGTTGAAAATGTCATATGTCTGTGGGCCTTGACACTCTAAACAAATGAATCGTCTAGGATGGACTTACAAAATCAAGCGATCGCGTTGCTTTTATTTTCAAGGTAGGCTATGAGGTATGTTGACAAAAATAGCCAAAGCCATCTGTAAGTTATTTGATATTGAAATTTATTACTGAAACTGATGCTTCTAAAACGCAAAAAAATGCACGTTTTCTGCCAGTTTTTCACTCATAACTCACGAACGGAGGCGAAAATTAAAATTCCGGCTTCGAGGTGCACATTCCGACCCTTTAGTCCGCCCATGTATAAAATTTGAGATCTCTGCGTTGAGTAGATTTCGCTGGGCATCGCGGACAGACAGAAGGACAGACGGAGGACAGACAGACAGACAGACGGAGGACAGACACTTCCTTTTATTAATATAGATTATACGGTATTTTTATTTCATTTCATATAATTTACAGAGCTTTTACTAAAACTATTTTATGCACCATGTACGCTAAAGCGTTATTTTGCGTAGGCCTACTTGATACATAAATAGCTATTAACATGTTTAAACTAGTATTAGAACAGTATAAAATAAGCCAGGATTTTGTACTGTAAAACCTCTAGGCCAACAAGCAAAATATTTTTCCTCCACTGACTTGATTAATTTATTTCAGACTTGTAGGCATGTCCATCACATGGTAATTCAATTGCGATACAAACTTGATTAGAGGGATGCTGGTATCGAAATGAATTTTCCCCGAAATAAACTGACGCGCAGTTATAATAAGAACCAATAAAATTGAGTTGTAATGAAAACCCTGTACGGGAGATGCTGCTTCGTGTGATCGCCTGGTAATAATCTAATAATCAATATTGATTTGTGATAGTAGCCTGTAGCACAAAGTTTCTGATGAAAATGAAGTTGGACATGTTCCCTTTTGTATAAGTTTAGCCTATATCTTGAAAAAGTGTATTGGACTTGCATAACAAGACGCTAGACAATATTTTTCATTACCAGTTTCTAAAGTGTTGTAAGTCTAAAGTAGTAAAAAAAAAATCGAGTTAAATTAATTTTTATTATCTTCTAAAAGAGGATGGCCTAAGTCTTAGCTCAGGCAGTGATGTTTAGTCCTTTTAGTTTCGACCCAAGCAGCCTCAAGTCAAGTGTTTATAAGGGTTTAGAGCCCTATTAAAGTGTTAGGCATTTACTATCTAAAAGAAAGTTCACCCATATTGCAGGAGTTGTGTCTTATAAAGCGGCCTTGTGAACGAACCTTAAAAAAAAGTGTGTGTGGAACGCCACACGACAGAAGTAAAACTTGATTTAATTTTTGGATTTTTTCAATTTTGGATTATTGTGTTTTTTCAATTTTTAATATTGGGTTATTGGATTTTTTATATTTTGGATTTTTAAATTTTTGATCTTTTAATTTTTTAATTTTTGATTTTTAATTTTTTAATTTTGGAATTTTGGATTTCTTAAATTTTAGATCTTTGAATTTTTAATTTTTTAATTTTAGATTTTGGATTTTTATTTTTAAATTTTGGATTTTTTTATTTTTAAATTTTAGATTTTTTATTTTTAAATTTTGGATTTTTTATTTTGAATTTTTGGATTTTTTAAATATTGTATATTTGGATTTTTAATTTTTAATTTTTGGATTTTTTAAATTTTGGATAAGCCTAATCATTGAGTTGATTGGTTTCTGTGCAGTCCGTTCCTTCACACCTCACTAATTTCGTGACGTTTATGAGCGTTATGGGGCGAATGTGCTTTGCCTAGGTACCCATTGCCTACTACATAGTAGTGGGCATGAAAGAGAAAGGAGCCACGTATCAGAAGTACGTTGCAGATATTCTCAATTCGATTCCGATTTTGAGCGTTACACAAGCTCTCGATTTACCCCTACCGCGGATAAAGAAGTTTCACTTAAAAAAACAACAACACACACACATGGAACGGGCTAATAAGTTTGTTGAAAAGAGAAATTGTTCTTGTTTTAAAAAAAAAAAATGTGTTGGTACCTTGAATTCTGGACTAAAATGTGAAACGCAAGCTGCTCATGTCTCGAATTGTTTGTGAGCATATTATGTCTTTGGGCCTATATATATATATATATATATATATATACCTAGTATATATGAGACATAAGTCATGGCAACTATTTTACTTTAAAAATGTAGGAACGTTTTAAAATTATGAAATATACAAATGAAGGAGTAGGGTATGGAATGTGTGTTTATGGGTACTAGATGTAGGATAGTGAAGAAAACAGACACCCAGAAGCATTCGGATAGTGACTATTTTGACGTAAGAATTCTGTTCACATCTTGTCATATCCGTTCTGCACGGCGAATGGTTCTAAACTAAATTACCATCGCCTCTATTCCTATAATCATATATAACAATACTACCAAATTATGTATCCGTCTACTAAAGATACCACACCCTCTCCTGGTATACAACTTCTCATGGTAATAGGCTATATATATAAATATATACACACGAGTTTTATATATACACACAGATGCATTATATTATATTATAGTACTGTCTGATATTTGAAGCTAACAAATAAGTAGCCTATGTGAAAAGTTTGAAAAAGCTACCATGGAAGGAAATCTGTCTGTAATAACAGGTTAACATTCAATGCATTGGAATATGAGGGATCTGTTCGATTCATATATAAACTCTCGTTACGTTGTTGTATATTCGTTTATGTAATGATATTAAGGTCTTTTATGGGGTTGTATGGCAATACAAATGCAACTTTAAATTCTTATGCAGTGCTGTACCGGCATTTTAAAAAAGTCCAATGTACAATTTTTCATGGTAAAAGACCTGGTTAATAACTTCAATGGCTACTTCGCCTTGAGTATAGGAAAAAAATCATAATGCCTGTTCTTGTATTATTATTATTATTATTATTATTATTATTATTACTACTACTACTAGGCCTACTACTACTACTACTACTACTACTACTGCTATTATGTGTTTAAACTTGTCTAATATGCTAATGTTATCTACTATTTATCAAATGAGAAGCCATTTCCTTCACCGCCAATCACGTGCACGAGCTAGCGAAGTGCCGCTAGCAGTAAGAGACTTCCCTCCGTCTCGCCGTCTCTGATTGGACCGCGTATCTAAGCAGGAGAAGGACAAACGGCTTGTCATCTGCAAAACACTATAGTGCATGAATTCATGTATTTATCAAACTTTTGACTGGCAGGCGACTGCATTGAGCAGAGAAAATGTTATTTCAGCAGTCAGGCTGTTAATAATTTAGAGACATTGATAAAAGTTTCGTTGAAGTATGTGTAGGCCTATAGCCTTGTTTTAAAGGCTCTCATATGAATGCTTGGTGATGATATAGAAACTTGTACACTGAACTGGAGAATAGACACTATTATCTTATTGTTTTAGAAAGCATGCGTCCCATGCAGATAATGATTGATACGTCAGTCGGCAACTGCCGAGTGAGCAACACGCTATGTAAGTGCTCTTACAAATCTGGGAGACGCTTGCTTGTGCAGTGTCTCTTAGCGTACTTCTCGTGACTCTAGTGCTTTTTTTCTGTCACAACATACAGGATAAAAATGGCAACTAAAATAGTGCGTGTCAATACTTTGCAAATAGTATTTAACCAACAAGACCAACGTCCGACTGCTTTGGAAATTCACATGTGGCTGGAGAACAAACTACAGGTACGTGAACAAGATATTCAAACGTTACAACTTGTGGCAAAACAACATGCAGTTTATGTTAAATTCAAAACACAAGAAATATATGAACAATATCTGCGTAAACACAGTGGTGATTTGGACTTCGTACTAATGAATGGTAGCATAATTAAGGTAAAAGTAGGACCAGCTGAACTAGATTATGCTACTGTGCGGGTGTTAAATATTCCCCCTGAAATTCCTAACGACAGAATAAGAAATGTATTGCAAAACTATGGAAAAGTTCAACAGGTAGAAAATGATACATGGGCAAACCGTTACAATTTCAAGGTTGATTCTGGAATTCGTGTAGTGAAAATGACAATTGACAAGCACATTCCTTCCACTCTACTTATATCACAGTATGAGGCATATATTACGTACATTGGGCAGGAACAAACCTGTTATACATGTGGTAGTTCCGAACATGTTAAACAACATTGTCCACGTCGCCCTATGGAGAGGTTAGTTGCTCCACGACAAAAACTATTGATGAGTGACTTATTTCATTCACCTAGTACGCTGCCAGTAAATAAAGAGCCCATTCCAGGTGCTAGCCATACTGTACCAGTACATGAAAACCAACAACAACTCTCTACTAGCGAGGAACAGATAAAGGCCGTCCCAATTCAGAATGTAAATTCGGATCATCAAGCCTTAGTTAATGAAGTAAATCCCATGGACATTGAAAATGTCGTGGGAAACGAACCATTAGAGTCAGTCGAAAATGCCGATGTTCCCTTGCAGAAAGGAACTAAATCTAAACGAAAGAAAAAAAATAAACAACATGCTGGCCCTACTCCTAAGATGGCTGCCCACGAAGCAAACATAGTGCAAACAGGACCTTCTGACACAACACAAACAAATTTACACTCAGACTCAGAAACTGATTCGGTGGAAGAAAATGGAACAGAATTCAATACATACGATACGGGGGAATCTATACAAACGGACCCACTCTTAAATCGAACAATAAACACCATGAGGAATACACAGGACGTTGAGATGGATAAGCCTCCTATGTCACATCACTGTCTTACAAATGAAGTAGATACTGAAAGTGCGCAACAACAACAATTACATCATGACACACTCACCACTAAAGAATCCGATTCTAACTGGAATGACATTATGGATATGGACTGTAAGCTGCTACCTGAGTTGACACCCGACGACCAGAGCTCGGTGAAGGAGAAAGTAGAAAAGAAGGATGTACGGCTACACCCGTACCGTACTACAGGAAGCAAGTTAGGGTTCCCTGCGCTAAAGTAAACAAATCACTACGGACACCATCCACATTTTCACTGCGTGTACAGGATCGTGCTACTTACTCTTACGGTAGCGACTGTCAATTTTAATAACAACTCCTCACCTACTAAACTTAAAGCATTTCAAGATTTCCTGAATGCCTATAGCGTTGACATAGTTTATTTACAGGAGGTTTCCGTGCACAATTTCTCTTCCATATACAACTATAATGAATACGTGAATGTCGGTACAGAAAATTTAGGTACTGCCATCCTAACAAAACAAACCATATCCTTGGAGAATGTGGAAATGTTACCAAATGGAAGAGGCATATCTGGTGAGTTTCACAACACTACTTTTATCAATATATATGCACCGTCTGGTACCAACAAACGAAAAGAGCGCAATGAATTCTTTCAGAATGAAGTTGCTTATTTATTTCGCTCCTTGCCCAGGCAGTATGTTTTTGGAGGGGATTTCAACTGTCTTCTCCGTAAAGAGGATACTACAGGAACCTTTCAGCCAAGTAATACTCTGCAGGACCTTGTCACGCATCTGAAAATGACGGACGTTTGGTCAACCTGCCACCGAAACGTACAATATACTTACTTCAGTAGTACAACTGCTTCCAGATTAGATCGATTCTACATTCCCAAAGATTCACAAAGTAATGTTAGTGGAATAGAGGTACACCCTGTAGTATTTTCAGACCATGCCGCCGTTCTTCTTTACACTAAATTAAATAATCTACATTATACACCAATAGGCAAGAGTTATTGGAAAATGAATGTCAGTTTATTAGATGAAGAATCCCTACACCGTGAACTTCAGCTTTTATGGGCAGTATGGAAACGTAAAAAAGCTTATTATAAGGATGTTGCTGATTGGTGGGATCTCATGGTGAAACCAAACATTAAACGTCTGTTTAAGAAATACTCTTATCTAAAATATCAAGAGACAGAAAATAAATTAAATTTTTATTTTAGATGTTTACGAGAACTACAAACTGATTATTTACCCTCTCCACGACGTCGACAACAATTAAGTCTGTTCAAAGCTAAGGTATTACAGATATACAAATTCAGAATGGGAAGCCTAGCAATTAGAAGTAGACATAAGTATGCTGTATCCAATGAAAGAATATCCTTGTACCACCTCATCAAAAGTCAGAAACACAGAAATAAGTCTAGCATTACAAAACTACTCGACACAAATGGACAGTGGCACACATCTCAACCAGCTATCAGTAAAATGATTTACGAATACTATAACACATTGTTTCAACACAATGGTGATGATCTACATATACAACCTATCGTACATAAAAACCAGACTCACGTTAATGCAGACGACAATATATTACTTGAACAACCTGTTACTAAAATGGAAGTCTACAATTCTATCGTTCAAGGCAAAAGCTCCAAAACTCCTGGCTGTGATGGAATTCCACAAGAATTTTATGTTCGATTTTGGAAATTAATTGGAGATGACCTGACGGAGGTGCTTAATGCTATCCTACACCGAAAAGAACTTTGTGCTTCCCAGAAACGAGGTGTGATAATTTTATTAAAAAAGTCTCAAGGCCATGGTGGGGTTGAGAATTTTAGACCAATCAGTCTTCTCAATTATGATTACAAAATATTAGCTAGAATCTTAACCAATCGTCTTAAGCCACTAATGGATAAACTACTTCACCCAGCCCAGTGCTGTGGAGTCGCCGGACGCACCATTTTTGATGCAACGTGTACTTTACGTGATTGTCTTGCTTATCTAAATATCTATAAAGTGAAGGGTCTACTAGTATCCCTGGATTTCCAACGCGCTTTTGACAGTATCCGTCATGATTATTTATTTGAATGCCTCAAACAGTATGGTTTTAGTAATACTTTTGTCTCTTATCTTAAATGCTTATATTTTGATATCTCAGCTGTTATCCAAGTCAATGGTTTCCTTACTCAACCCTTTTCCATTACAAAATCCATTCGACAAGGGTGTCCTGCCTCAATGTTGTTATTTACCTTAGCCCTCAATCCCTTAATATACAACTTAGACAGTCAGCTTAAGGGTATTTCCTTTCAAGAGCACAATCTTTCAGTCATAGCTTATGCGGATGACGTCACTGTTATTTTAAGTCAGGACACTGATAGCAGAAAACTCTCTGAAGAGCTCCACAGCTTTAAAAAATTATCTGGTCTAACAGTTAATGTCAACAAATGTAAAGCTATACCAGTCGGGTGGCAAACTCCACTACGAGACCTTGATATAACCATGACGGATACACACAAAATACTAGGTGTGCAGTATAATACCTCAATCGCAGAAATGCAAAAACTGAATTGGGCTCAGATAGTTAACAAAATCAAAATCCTAGCTAAAGACTTATGTCTTCGCAATCTTTGTTTATACAAAAGAAGCTGGGTTGTGCATACATATATATTATCACAATGTTGGTATGTTGCACAAATTCTGCCCATTCCAAAAGATTGTGTACGACAAATCACTTGTGCCATTTCTTGGTACTTATGGCGAGGATTTATATTCAGGGTACCGCTATCTACTATGTACCGTCCACCGAACAAAGGTGGTATTGGACTTGTGAACGTTGAAGAAAAATGCAAGGCCTTGTTTCTAAGTAGAAGCGGATGCAGTAAAAACTTGGAACGGACATCCTTCTCAGGTCTGTGGTACAAATATTGGCTTAATACTTTGGACCTAAGTTATCCATTTTACAAAAAACAAATACCTAATGACTTGCAATACCTGAGTGATTTCCTGCAGGATTGGAGTTTCTTTCAGTTAGACGACAACTTGCCTACAACGAAATTAACTTCTACAATTTATGCGCATTTACAGACACAGTGGACACATAGTGAAATGAGAGTGCATCGCATAGCGCCAACAGATATTAAACTTGAACGTTTGTGGCAAAATCTTAGCTCAACTCGTCTACCGGCGGAAACACGTTCAACATGGTTTGCAGTGATTCATGATATTATTGCAACACGAGACAGATTATTTTCAATTAAAATGACGCTTTCTAATCAGTGTACTTTTTGCAACCAAATTGACAACTTACTTCATCGTCTTACAGAGTGCCCAACCGTCTTACCTGTATGGCGTATTCTCTTGGCATACACCCGTCACATATTAACAGCGCAAAAATTGTCCTTCACTCCTAGAATGTTTCTGTTTCCTGATTTTTTATGCACCCCGAAAAACACGCACCAGAACATTATGCAACTCATAGGACATACTGTAACGTACATTATTCACAATTTTGGCTCCACTGATAAAGAAATGTACCTGGACTATCTTCGACGCACACGTTGGAAACCTTTAATCTAATCAACAAAGTGTTTGGAAGATTCAGACTTTCACTGTTACGAGTGTTTGGAAGAGTAAGTGTGTGTTGTTTTCATTAATTGTTTTAGTGTTCTTTTGTTGTTCTTAACGTTTTTTATTTTACTGTCAATAGTCTGTGTAATTTTTTTTAGTTTAGTAGAGTTAAAATAAAATCACATAATTGGAAAAAAAAAAAAAAAAAAAAAAAAAAATATGAAATGCCTGGGAATGTGTCGTCTATGTGGAGAATTCACTTCTGTTGCGTCATCCCGGAGAAAATTGAAGTACCATTGGGCTGTTTCTATTCATGTGGATGTAACGTAGGGCTGTGATTTCCATCTCACTCTGATTATCTCTAAAGTTTAGAACCAGTAAACAATATAACTTGTTATAATTTTCAATGCGTTATAATTCAGAAATAGACCTACAAGTTTCGCTGGAATGCAATTATGACTGAAAAAATAGAATACATAGAACGCCTTCTTTCACTAAACTAGCCAGTCATTTTATTGTTAAAGTAGAAACTATGTTTGAACTTTGTATGCGCAGTTACCTGATTCAAAATTGTATTTTATGTTCAACCATACTATAATGTGCTTATTACTAGACCTGGGATTTTAGGCTCTAAAAATAGTTTTAGGCGCCTAAGATAGGCTTTTAAAACAAGTAAATAGGCTTTTTACAATATGCTCTTAAACTGTAACGTGGTCTGTTTTTACTGTAAGAATCATGGTATACCTATTCTTAACAGAAATAATTGCAAAATTAAGACAGAATAAACAAAAACAGTTTTGGTTTATATGAAAAATTGACACACTGTATACCTGCTACTTGTTGTTATGAGCGAATCCTCCCCCGTCAGTCAGCAATCCTTTGGAGACAGTTGTTTGGGAAAATCAAGTTTCTGTGAAAACCCCATCCTCTGCTGTTCTGCTCTTCATTCAGGGATGTCCATTAAATGATTGTAAAAGTTATAGAAATTTAATTTTATTTTAAACGTACAAAATTGGCATTTTAGGCACTAAAATAGTAAAATTAGGCCCCAAAGGTCCAAATAGGCATTTTAGGCACTCAAATAGTAAAAATAGGCCCCAAAGGACCAAATAGGCATTTTAGGGCACTAAAAAACTCTATAAATATAAGTGATTTATCGTGAAATGTCAACATATTTTTAAAAATTCATGTTATTTCATAAGGAACAAAATATGCATTTGCCTTGAAATCCCAGGTCTACTTATTACATGTGGCATAATGGCAATGTAAATATATCTATTACGATAATGTTACTTTCAACGTTATACTAAATTGAGTTCATTTCGTGTGTTTTTAATGTGCGTTAATTGACATTAAAGCTCGAGAGAAGCCCTGCGGCCTCCACGGCTTGTAGCCTGCCATTTATGGGAAAAGACGAGAACTACTAACTGTTGTCCGAAAGTCGTTTATTTCATCAGTAACGAGGTATTCTACCCCCAGGTTGAATATCACCGATCTAGATTGAACTTAGACTAATAATTTTTTATTCTACATGAATCATTACTAGAGCTCGGAAACTGATGGCCTAAAAATGCCTGAAAAATGTCCTATAAAGTGATCTTAAATTTATGAAATTGACATGAAAGTGAAAAAAAAGACCATTTTTTAAAAGTTAAAAAAGGGAATATAGGCCTACAGTACTGTAATAAAAAAGTAAGATAGCCGAAGGACAAGATTTAAGTACGAGTATTTTATGTCATTACTTTTATTATTATGTTTTCCATTTTTATTGTTAATATTATTATAATTGTTTGTTTATTATATATTAACCAACGAATGTTGTACTTTTCGTCTGATTATAAGGACGCATTTAACAGTCTGGAGATAAGGAATTATAAGATCGCTTTGTTTGTAATGCTGGAAAAATCCATTCTGAAGACAAAATAGTGAAATATGCAACAAAAGAATGAAAATTTCCTAAAAAGAAACCAGTAGAGGATAAAATGCCGAAAAATGCAAATAAAAGTAGGCTCGTTTTGTTCGTTTTGAGGCGAGACGAATTTATATTATATCCTGTATCGTCTTTGATGTTTCAAGAAAAAGTTCACATTGCATCAACTTCCGAGCCCTATTCATTAAATATATGTGTGATGTAGTTCTTTGATTTCATTTTGTTCAAAGTGACCCACAAATTATGAATGGAAGTTAGACTATTAATACAACTCATAGATATAATTCCTTAGAATCAATATGGCAGTTGTTTGCGCTGGTAATTAATTAACACGTTCTCTCAGCTTCCTTGTAAACGTTTCTCACATCGACTTCAGCTATAATAATCAATTTGCATTGATGTTGCATTTATAAGTAGCAGCTGTCCGCAAATAAATATAGTAAATGTTCAGGGGACACTGTGGTTCAATAAGTTCACTTGCCTGTGAGCGAGAATTTTAGAAGGATGCAATCTGATGTAAAATTAATTACTTCCTGCACCCAAATAAATGTATCAGCTCTTAGTATAATATATTATAATACATAATAGGGCCTATACCATATATAATTCTTATTGTGCAATTAGTGTGGGAAAACTAAACAAATCAGTTAGAGCCGTTTTGGAAAAAATCGCGAAAAGTGAAATTTTCTTCATGTGGAAGTCGTAAAAAATCTTGAAGTCACTTCCACAGAAGATAATCTAATCTAAATGTGACATTTTGTTTTTATTCGAGTTTTCCTTCTCGAGCTGTGTTGTTTACAGACAGACATATGCCTACACAGACATGTTTCTGAAAATAGGTTTTTTGAACCAGGAGAATTCAGAACGTGTATTTTCGTTGAAAATGCGACATCGAATTTCGGGGTCGAACACAATACCTATCCGGGTAGAGGAAGTGAAAATAGTTAATAAATTCAATATTCTTGGCATAAATTGGTATGTGCTTTCAACATTGGTGGTAAAGAGAAAAATTGAAAGGTGTAATTTGTCTTTCCTTGCTGTTTAAAATAGCATAATCTCTTTATTTTTCAATTATAAGCAAGTGTTTGTTCACACTAGCATGACGAAAAAGTACTTCCATGGTGTGCCGTAGTTCTGAGGATGTTTGCCAAGTGGAACTTGGAATCTCTTAAGTCAAGACATTAATTCTGACCTACTGTCCAAATATGAATATAGTAACTCAGACTTGCCCAAATAAATATGTTCTCATAACCAATAAATCATCTCTTCTGTAAACCTGTAACTAATGTCCTCTGTACTAGCTGGTGCGATTACAATATTATTAACAGATCGAAACCTAAATACTTCTTTCTTTGATCCCCTGTTGTTGTAATGAAAGCACCAATGGCACCTTTCATGGCCATGACTAAATTAAATGGATTTTTAGCATGTTTTGCCATTAACTTACGCGCCATTAATGTTTAATACTACATATCGTGAGTTAACTCGTGAATTAATTGATTCTGTTAGAATTTCATTAATATTACCATCATTGTTTGTCAATCAGCCATTTCCTAATTACGGGTGGGGCACTCTAGTAGGCCTATATTGTGAAAACTACTTTTGTTTATTACATATCATAAATAATGAACGAGAACTGGTTCTGTCTTCTCCATACTACATGGAAAGCATTATTTAATGTTTATTTCAAATATTTCAAGTTTGTTTTTCAGTATCTATTACGGGTATGTCGTAATTTGGACGATAATTTTAATGGTGCACAAAAACAGTTCATTTGCTGTTCTGCTATTAATGTTAGAGTCTTAATGTTGTTATTAATTAAGGTTTGAGGAATTAAGTAAAAATTATACACTGTTTCCATATTAT
The DNA here is from genome assembly GCA_964059195.1 of Ectobius pallidus. NCBI lineage: Eukaryota > Metazoa > Arthropoda > Insecta > Blattodea > Ectobiidae > Ectobius > Ectobius pallidus. The sequence continues at coordinate 128,709,555 of CAXKWD010000005.1, forward strand.
CAGAACATCTATTTAACTCTTACAATAATGATTTTAAAAAACTATCACCATTACGGGTAAGATGATTACATTTACTATTTTACATACAGTTTACTATTTTACATAGTAATTAACTACACATTTTTTGAAATTAATCTTATACCAAATTGTATATTTTCTCAAATCCAAATGGACATAGCCTGATTACTCTTGCCTTGATATTAAAGAGTGTGCAAATCTTGTTATAAAAGTAAAAAGTTTAACTTCAATGCAATAAGGAAGTAATCGACAGATGACACGAAACAACTTTAAATACACTTAATGCCTTAATATTCAGTGAATTCGATTTATTTGATTACACATTTACACTAGATTTATAACATCTGTCTTTGAGGAAAAGATTCCCGTATTTTATGAAATGGCTGCAATATGACAGTTCGCAGCTCTTCAAAAAAGCTATCTGCTTCGGGGAAAAGGTTGATGTTTTCAGTTAGACATGTGGTTTTTCCTTACTTTTTTGTCATTTATATTTACATGTTAAAATCAGATTTCATCACATAAAATTATTTTGTTTCTGTTGTGGTTTCTTCAATTACATCCCTTGATCTCCAGGTCGGTCTCGATGGTGCAGACATTGCGTGCATCGGCCGAGGTCCATGAATTTTAGACGCGAAATCCTTCTATAAATGTCGATTCCATGTTGTAAATTTACGGCACTTTAAATAACTCTTAAAAGCTTAAATTAGAGTCAAATTTCCCAGTCTTTTCAAGTTCAAGCAATACCTTAGTTTCCTCTAGATGGTTATCGAAGCAATGATCTTGCGAACTGCCACTTTGTCCTTTATAAGCAAACAGGCTTAACTAAGTTAGGCTTCTATAAATGAAACCTCCATCAAGCAATCCTAAGCTTCGCGTGGGGCGAAGTAAGTACCGTTAATTTAAAAAATGACTATTATTTTCCAAATGCTTTATTATAATTCTATACATTACCCCTTACTCTACTTCCCCACATAGTCATCGCCGTTATTCAGGCACTTGTCGTAACGGAAAACCAGTTTTGTATGCCAGTTTTGCAGTTTTTCGTCAAAGAATGATGCTGGCTGTGACGAAAGCCAAGTCTGCACTTCTTGTTTCACAGTATTATCGTCGTTGGAATGTTTTCCATCAAGGAATTTCTTCAGATGAAGAAACAGTTGAAAATAGCTTGTGCCAAATCCGGACTGTAGGGAGGGTGGTCGAATTAATCACACCTGGTTTTGATCGCATTTTGTTGGTTCAATTCGACCACCCTCCCAACAATTCGGATTTAGCACCAAGCGATTTTCGTCTGTTTCTTCATCTCAAGGAATTCCTTGGTGGAAAACATTTCAACGACTATGATGTGAAACAAGAAGTGCAGACTTGGCTTTCATCACAGGCGACACATTTCTTCGACGAAGAATACAAAAACTGGTTTCTCGTTAAAAGTGCCTGAATAAGTTCGGTGACTATACAGAGAAGTAGTGTAAGGTGTAAGGTAATGAATGATATAAAGTATTTGAGAGATAATATTATTTTTATCATCATCGATACTTACTTTAAAACACGCCTAGTAAAGGTTTCGATTCGACTCTTAAGTTAGTCTCGATAAATGAAAGCTTCGCCAGGAGACCAATGCTTCATGCGGGGAATGTTAAGGTTCGATTCGATTCTTGATCCCCTGAGAAATTTATTTCCCATGTTGTTTCATCTTGACAAAATCGGCCCTTTAGAGTTCAGTTTTTATTATTACAATGTAAGTAATTGAAAGTTTTTTGAGATTTTATGGCAATACAGTATTTTAGTCATGTGCTCACATTCTCTCTCTATTGGCTACATAATCGAAATAACTTTTCTCATTGACATTGCGTTCTGTCAATATTACTGCCTTTGGCATTTTATTTTATCTGTCTGTTGCTGTAAGTGGGGGTACTGATCAGCTGATATCAGATTTAGATAATCATTTATTGTCAGTCAGCATGTGTATTCTATTCGAATCTGGATCGGCTATTTAAGGCAAACAACTTTTTTTCTGAAATGACTATGAAGTGACGAATGTGTCATATTTTCTTTTGTAAATTGTGGTAAATAAAATAGTAATTTGTACAGCTAACTGAAAAAAAAAAATCAAAAGAGTGGAGTGTTTGTCCATATCTGCCCGTCGTGAAAAGACTGGATCAAATTTTCTTAAAATCAGTGTTGTGATATTGCATTATTTGGAAAAAAGCTGATCGAAAAGGATATTCGTAAACGTGGAATGGGCATCAGCCTGCAGACTGTGCAGATATAGTAACTCATTTTGTACTAAAAGATAGAAATTTCAACCTTAAAGAGTATATTTTACGGTTTGCCATATGCACAAAAGGCAGCTATTGTCCATCCCTTCTGTTTTAATTAGGATGATGCCACTTGATGAAATATATACATCATATACAAAATTGATAAGAAAAAGTGCATACTGTTCTAAGCGAACTTTCCCCAATATAGTATATTGCTTAATGGTATTGTAGGTATGTCAATAAATTAGGAAGCTGAGATATTTCTCATTGCTAATATTAGTCAGTATTGGCTTATGCTGGCCCACAAAGACTTACTTACTCCTATACTTACTGCTATACTTACTCAATGGCAATAGATAATTCTAAGCAAGCTAAAAGAATATTATCTATTTTATGGAGATTCATTGCCGCGCTTACCTGAAGCCCGCCATACAACCCTATTCTGTGCTATCTCCATCTACCCATCCCTCACAAATCCTACTTCCTTTAAATCTATCCTAATATTGTCCTCCCACCTACGTCTAGGTCTTCCAAGTGGTCTCTTCCCTTCGGGTCTTCCAGTCAACGTTTTTGAGTTATGCATTCCCTCCCCATGCGCGGAACATATCCAGCCCATTTCATTCTCCGTGATTTATTTACTCTTACTATAATCAGTTAAAGATAAATAAACAAAATGTGACATAACTACTCTCGATAGTATGCAGCCATGGCAGTTCGTTTCAGTTTCGTCTTTATTTATGGTCGTAAGATGGCTTTTGCGGACAGTTACAAGTTTGACTAACAGAGGTGTTGTTATTGTATGTTACACATTAAAAAAACATGTTAATATAGAAGGTTTGGCCTTGATGTGTTGCAGTGGCGTTCCTAGGGTGGAGCGGTGGGGGCGGTCCGCCCCACCCCGGGCCCCACTTACTATGGGGGCCCCCCATTGATGCCCCACCCTAATATAAAAATTAATGTCCCACCTGATTTTTAAACCGAGGCAGTGATTTTTTTTCAAAACAAACAAGGCTTTTTTGATTCAACACAGAAATCAGGAGAAAAGTTGTTTCTAACTATTTACATTTCACTTGAAACTTGTGAAAGAAGTTTTTCAAAACTGAAAATAATCAAAAACTATTTGCGCTCAACAATGAGCCAAATCATACTAAATGGACTAGCAATGTTGTACATCGAGAACAATTTGGCTATGAAAATAAACTTTCATGAGACAATTAGACAATTTTAAACGTGACTACTACATATTCTGAATTAATGTACAAGGTAATCCAGATTTTGCTTATTTATTATCTGATTCTCCGAATAAATTAAAACTATTGTTTGTTACCTTAAAATTTCGTTAACTTTGCCATATTTCAACACAATTTTTTTCCAATTTTATGAATATGTAATTATGCACACATTTATATTTTGCTAATCAGTTAACTTAATATTATTGGACCAATATAATAAATAAGTAGGCTACATTAAATACTGCATGAGTTCGCTCCCTTATTCTGTCAATTATCTTTTCGTATAGATTAGCACATGGAGACAAACTGAAAGATAAAAAAGCTAGCCATAGAAAAAGAAGTTGAAAATACCTGTGATGGTAACTTTTGCTGGGGGGAGGGGGCCTCAAAAATAAATCCGCCCCGGGCCCCAAGTGGTCTAGTTACGCCACTGATGTGTTGTATCGCGGACTGTTATTGATAATTAAGAATGCCATATGTATTGAACAAAGCACTTGTTTGTAGGCGCTGGTCGATAATCTTACAAAGGGACATATGAATAACTTCCTTTGATGTGAGAGCACTGAATTTTAGCTACAGGCACATTGCAAACTAAGAAGAGAATTTATTAAATTCATTAATTCTTCGCTATTAGTTGGATAATATATGAGTATGTTCATATTTGTGATGTCAGAATAGTTTTATTGTGGGAAATACAATAAGTTTTTAAAATCCCCTCTATAAAAGGGTGACTCAGGTATTGCTTTTTTAAAAATCGGTAATTAGTATAGGCTATGGTTATTTAACGTCGGGGATGTACTGCAGCTTGGACCTGTGATCGCCGCCGGTGTGCCGGAATTTTGTCCCGCAGGAGTTCTTTTACATGCCAGTAAATCTACTGGACCGGGATCGAACCAGCAACCTTGGGCAAAGAAAGCCAGGGCGATACTAACTGCCCCACCAAGGCCGATTTTTCTATCGGTGACACAGGTACTTTGGTAGAGAGGAGCCCTTCAATTCAGTACCGATTTTCACCATGTATACCCGTTTTGAATATTAGGAACAACAAAACCGCAACAAAAACTATTCTTTAAATCTGCATTATACTTTATTATAAACATATTTTACACATTTTAAATTAGCGGATAAGGTTATAAGTGTTACAGATGAAATAATAAAAAATTACTTAATAGTGAATAAAATTGTACATAGAGAATACTCATTGTACGTACTTCGACTTCATCATAACTAGGGCTCGGATGTTTATGATCTAAAAAAGTGGAAAATATGACTGCAAACATGCCCTTAAAATGACTAAATATGGCCCAAAAATTCTAAATAACTTAATAAAATAACGCATTTTCAAAAAAATAAATGTTCCCGTTTAAAACGTTTAAAGACACTAAATTCTTACATCACATGAATTCAATCAGATGATCACTTCATAAATTTTGGTGAGTTACAGTTTTACTTGTAATGAACTTCTATTTTTAAAGAATTTGCTCCTCTTTGCTCGCTTCATCACCTCCAAATAGCCTACGCGTAATATTTTGTAGACCCTGCGTATCCCTATAAAATATGAACAATCGCATTAATTTTAAAATTTAAGATATTCTTAAATTGGCATAAACATTAATCAAGTAAATTAAGTAAATTCTAAATTTAACTCGACCATGTAGAACATACACTGTATAATTGTGTTCTTTTACCGAATTTATAACTGAAATATGACGTAAAATTATAAGTATGGCCAAAATATGACCAAGACCACAAAAAACCTAAAATATGATTTTATATGCAAAATAAAAACGGTCCGATTAGGATAACAAGCGTGCAGTTCGTGCTTAATTTGTGTTTGCGGCGATAACGGGGGTCAGGATAAAAATATGACATGTCATAAACATCCGACCCTAATCATAACCTTCCAAAACTCATTACTAAATAGTGGCATCAGGATAGTTATTTCATACAATTCATTTGTGTGTAGGAAGATAAAGAGTGAGAGAACGAAAGAATGGAAGAAGTGAAGAGGAAGAAGAATTGACTATAAGAAGAAAGTCTGATGCTAAGTACAGTATCAAAAAGAAAGAAATAGGGAGGGGCGAAATAGAAATCAAGGACTTGCTTGAAAGTAATGTCTTTCCTTCTCAGAGTAGTCGTTGGGGAAAATGCAGTGGAAATGTTTGTATCTTTTGTTGTCTTGTGATTTATCGAAACTCTTACTGAGTTCTTTGGCACACTGAGAAAAGGAGTCATTAGTATTTCCTACAGGGAGCGCTATCGTTCTCTAATGGATAAAAGATTACAATGGAGCTCGGCATACGCTGAAAGTCTTCGAAAACGTCACTTGCGAAAACCTTCTCTGTTTAAAATGCCAGTTTCAAAGCGTAATGGATGAAAGTATCAATGTGACAAACATTATTTAAGACTATACGCTTCACAACACTATTTCTTGTCAGCATGAATTAGTAGAAGTACCTGGGGCTATACATATTCCAGAAGTGTCAAAATCGTGGCTTCTTTCTTATTCTAATGAATTATCCTTTCACTTACTTTCTTGAGTACTCAGTGGTAATAGACAATTCCTAAGCAAGCTAAAGGAATATTATCTATTTTATGGAACCCAGAGTCAGTGCCGTATTTAAGCCTAGGCAGACTAGGCAGCTGCCTAGGGCGGCAGATTTGAAGGGGCGGCTTTTAAGCTGTTACTGTTTTTTTTAATATATTAAACATTTTATTCATAACTCTTCAAAATAGTAAACTAATGCAACGCACAATGAAATAGAAATGAATAACATTGACAACAATACGCACCTGTTTATTTATTTACTTATTTATGTATTATTATATATATTATTACTATTATTACTATTATTACTATTATTATTAGCCTACTATTTCAGTTACAATAATGTTTATTGTAGGTTAATTTGTGGTACATTCATGTGGAAATAAGGGACGAAAATATTTTTATCTGCCTAGGGTCGCTTAATTAGCTAAATACGCCCCTGCCCAGAGGTTCATTACCGTTCTAACATGAGCCAGCCATTCAATCCTATTGTGAACTGACTCCAGCCATCCCGCGTAAATCCACTTCCCTTAAATCTATCCTAATATTGTCCTACCACCTACGTCTAGGTCTTCCAAGTGTTCTATCCCTTCGGGTCTCCCAGTCAATATTTTTTAGATACGTCTTTCCTCCCCCTTGCGCGCAACATATCCAGCCAATTTCATCCTCCGTGATTTAACCTTTATTATATTCGGTGAAGAGTCAGGTTATGAAGCCCGTCATTATGCAGTTTTGTCCTGTTTCCATTTTCATCTCTCTTAGGGCCGAATATTTTCCTGAGCATCCTGTTTTCGAACACTCTCAGATTGTATTCTTCCTGAAGAGCATGGGACCTTGTCTCACATTCATATAGTACAATTGGCAGGATAATTTTCTTAAAAACTTTTAATTTTAAATTTCTTGACAGACGACGAGAAGATAAAAGTTTCTGAATTGCATAAAAACAACTTCTGCCCTAATGTTATTTGTATCTAATTATTGCTCCAAAATATTTGAATATTTCCACTTGTGGTACTCTCCAATGATTTTTACGCATACGGGGTTAAACTTGACAGAAGTACATTAGACCAAATGTTGTATGATGTTGAGTAGAGAGAAATTCCTCAATAGTTATTAGATTCGGCCCTAGCCTATATACCTTTTTATGAATCGCTATAATAATAGATTCTTTCCATTCGTTTGGAAAGGACAGACGGCAAAATTGGTAATTAATGATTTTGAAATTACTGGCTACTGCACGCAGATAATATAATTTAGTTTACTGGCAATTGCAGGGATTTAAGTGCACTGTGAAATGAGGGACATAGGCCTATTATATGAACCCGCCATTCTATATTTTGTAAGAAAATTTCAAAAAAGTTTTTTTCAGTTATTATGTTAAATGGTTGAAAGCCGCGGAAAAGTCCCGAAGCAATTTTTTTAGGTATATGTAAAATTTTCTAAGTTGTGAAAAATTGTTATAAAATTCAGTTCAGTACGGATCTTTATAAGTAATTATATACCAAATTCTGAACTGAACAAACCAAGTATTGTAAAACATTCACATGTTCAGAACGTAACAATTGCACAATCATTGATTTTTCTATTATGTATGTATACTGTTTCCATCTACATGGTAATCTGTATTGGAAGAGAGAATTGTGAATAAAATTAGCATAACATTCCAAAATATATTTTGTAGATCAATTTCCATGTTTTATATGTGGTAAGTTATTAATAGAAACCGTATAAATGTTTCCAAGTTTGAGCTGTATATCCTGTAAAATATAAGAAGTGTTAACACGGTATGTAGATAAATTAACTTAATTGATAGGTCTATATAATTGCCAAGGGAAGTAAGAACTGTTAGATTGTTGACAAATAAGTTTCTGGGCTTGGATTATGGTTTTCGGTCGATGGTATTTAGGCTTATGCGTAAATGCGACAAACCCAGGACAATTTACAGGCATTAGAAAAAAATTCGTCTCACCGGCGACCGTTACAGGCCTAGGTAGTAGTATGCAACCGTCGTCAAATAACCGTAACAATCAAATAATAAGCTGCGAAGGTCCTATCGGGGTTTATGTCCTCCACAGTGCGAAAGGGGTAGGCACAAGGTTGTTAAAATAGCTAGCTAAGTCTATACAATTATTTCATTTAATGAAACCTGCCGACCTCAGAAAAGTCCAAGGAGAAGGTTGAACCCTAAGTCTGTAGCCAGTTGTATAAAATCAGTAGAACTAACAGATCTGCATTAAATTCTTTAAATTCTGGGGGAAACATCCCACGATGGTAGACCTATAGTAGGACCGTCCTGTCATTTGTTCTCGTCTTTTGAATTCGTTGAGATGGCGCAGGCATGGATTGAGGGGTCCGGGGGAGATTTTTGAATCTTAATTTATAAAGCACTCGTACCAATAACACCCGCTATTTCTGCGAACCAAAAATTTTCATTCTTATTACAAAATGTGTAGGTGGCGTATGGGTATTTTTTGGGGGTCCGCAATGACAAGAATAATTAAAGGGGTCCTCGAATAAAGGAAGTTTGAGAACCCCCGACGTAAAGGACGAATGTCATCATTCGGCTTCCATGGTTGGTAGACTGTTTTTATTTATTAAAGACTAGGACTGTTTTTATTTATTAAAAAAGATGTTTATCTCAGCTTTTAAATATGCTTATATCCCTGGACTATTCAATGCTCACAATACACAGTCTTCAAATGTTTTAGCTCTTCAAATTTCTTAATTAAAATTCACCTAAATCTAATACAACTCCTAATTAAAAAAAAAAAAAACTAAATGTCAAATAATTGTAACACTTGATTGAGTAACTTCATTCTAGATCTAGAATCTCCTAATTGGACCCCCTCTGTCTTAAGAAAAAAGAACCTCGTATATACGAGTAGCAAAGCAGAGTCTCTAATAATAGAGCCATGGAGACAGTTCTTGAATTCTTGAGTTTTAATATCTTGAAGCGAGGGAAGTGAAACAGAATGACCAGTCAACTGGATATAATTTCACTTTAATTCTTGCGTAGTCATTGTGCTACCATTTTCGTGAGTTTGAATTATTAATTCATAAATGACTTGCCTGAGAATGACGGTAAGATTACTCAATAACAGCTACATCACGAAATCCAATTGAGTCTGGAAGCGAACTACTGGAGCCTTTCTTATAAATTTTAAATTCTCAAGCTTGTATGAACTGCATCGTACTGATGCCTGCTTTTGGCAGTCAGGGCTCATTCTGTATAAGTGTCGCTGATGTGATCTTCCTGAAAATTCAATAAAATAACTAATTTTGTGAGATATTTTCCTCTAATTCCAAGGAAACTAACTTATCTGTGAGTTTTAGGCCTGTGCCTATATCACGTTCGCAAGTGTTTCTCCATGTAGATTCGTATCAGATTTCGATATGATGGGATATACTAAACAAAGTAATGTCTCTATTCATACGAGTGAAATTTTTGAACAATGATCCGTCAACGGATATAAGTTTTTTTTAAAGTCATTTCGGACTTTCTCACTGTTCACAAATAACTCTTTGAAGCAAAATCTGCTGCGTTTTTTCTTCTTTCGTTTCCCACTCAAAATGAAAGGAGCTGCTGAATTTTCTGTCTGTAATGACATTTCAGAAAAAACTGAATGTGACAGCAACTCTTCAATCTAACCACAACAGGTGTAAAACCTCCAGCCGCATGCGGCAATGGTTGCTCCTCGTCGCATGCTGCAAGGAAACCTGTGAAGAAACCAATGATCGCATGCGGCGGGCAATCTGCTTCTAGCGGCTTTACATCTTTACAGACTTCATACAAGTCTGCCACCAGGGATTTGAACTGCTGTGTGACAAACATCTCCTCCTCTCTGTCATTCTCTGTTATTCCCTGTCATTTCTTGAGGCGTAGGAAAAGATGGAAATCAGTGGGAGCGAGGTCTGGGCTGTAGGGTGGATGTTCAAACACCTCTTAGCAAATCTCCTGCAGAATTTCGGCTGGGAGGCGTTTAAACATCCACTCTAAAGCCCGGACCGAGCTCCTAGTGATTTCCATCTTTCCCTACACCTCACGAAATGACCAAGATTAACAGAGAGGCGAAGGTGGTTGTCACACAGTGGTTCAAATCCCAGGCGCCAGACTTCTACGACACAGGTAGGCTATTCAAATGTTGATCCCACGGGTATGACAAATGTTTCATTTCCGGTGGCGAATATGTTGAAAAGTAGATGAACACTGGCTGTGTCTGTTGCAATAACTATTTAATTGAAATTGTGTTTTGTTTTGGTAAACGGACCCAGGAAAACTTAATTTATGGATGCGCATCGTACATTCCAAGACGAAGAACGGATCTTGTTCAGTGCAAGTGTGGTACTTTATGAGATTGTGTGTGGGACGAAAAATGTCTGTCCGTCCGTCCGTGTGTCTGTACGCGCCATAACTCAAATACGCTTTTTTGGATTTTCATGAAACTTGGAAAACACATTTATAATGCCCATGGGAAGAACCCTATTGATATTGAACCAAATCGGTTCAATGGTACCGGAGTAATGCCCAATTTAGTGCCTATTTTAATAGATTATATTAGAAAGGCGCCATAACTCAAATACGCTGTATCGGATTTCCATGAAACTTGGTTTACGCATTTATGACGTCCATGAAAAGTACCCTGTTGAATTTGAACCTAATCTGTTGACCGGTACCGGAGTAAAACCCAATTTAGTGTCTATTTTAAAGGCGCAATAACTCAAATACGCTGTGTCGGATTTTTACGAAACATCGTATACGCATTTATAATGTCCATGGGAAGACGTCTATTGATATTCGACTAAATCGGTTGGCCAGTACCGGAATAATGCCCAATTTAGTGCCTTTTATGTTAATATATAAGAAGTCGCGATAACTCAAATATGCTTTATTGGATTTTCCTGAAACTTTGTATACCCATTTATAATGTACATGGAAAGACGTCTCCTGATATTGGACCAAATCGGTAGACCGGTACCGGAGTAAAACCAAATTTGGTGTCTATTTTAAAGACGCTGTAACTCAAATACGCTTTACCGGATTTTTATGAAACTTGGTATACACATTTGTAATGTCCATGGGAAGACGTCTATTGATATTGGATAAAATCGGTTGACCTATTTCGGAGTAATGCTCAATTTAGTGCTTATTTTATGGTAATATACGTATTCGAAAGAATTTATGAAATGCAAATCAGTTATCATGACAACATAGTCAATTGTTTTACTGTGATCTTATAAGGCTTTGGCAATTAAAATAGAGTTAGCTATGAAAAATAACACTATTTCTTTACATGCGCTTATCCAACTAGACCGTTAAACTGACCCAGGTGGCTGAGATGGTAATGTCTTGGCCTACATTCTGGAGTTCCATGGTTCAAATCCCGAAACCGGCCAATTTGACTTTTTTTTGTATTCTGCATATCATAATTGCAGTCATAACTGATTAAAAAGAAACATACTGGCACTTTGTTACATCAGTTTACCTGATTTTATTTATTTTTTATTTTTCGCGAGGTCATAGAACTAGCTAACAGGACTGCTTGAGAAAATACAGCAGTATAAGTCCACTGCAAACGTGGAAAGCAACTTGGAAAGTAGAGTGAATGGATACGTTACCACTGCAGTGGAAACTGGAGAGGAATTCATAGGTCATTCTTGCAGTTGACCCCCATAGGAGTTTATGCGCAAGTAAAACCTCTGCTGTCTGCGTCCTACGTTACAATAATCATTACATTTGTATTCTGCTCAGAGCAGAATCCCGTATTACAGCTTCTTGCTGCTCGCGAAGATCAATGAGATGGAGATCAGGTTTCGGTGCCCTAGTACTGCAGTAATATTCATATGAAGTGTTAGTGTGGTCACATTGGTCGTGGCATGGCAATTTAATTTAATTTGTTGTTAGAAAACATGCAGGAACTTCCTAATGCTAAGGCATAGAATTAAACTTATCCATCTAGGCTAGCTGAGTAAAATAGCATTTAATTGAAATACTATGGGTAAAGTAACGGCTCCTTTCATCCTCCGAGATTTAATTACCATTGCTATATTCGGTGTAGAGTAGGCCTACAGATTATGAATTTCGTCACTATGCAGTTTTCTCCAGTCCCCATTTTCATTTCTCTTATATCTCATCTCATCAAGTACATATGTAGTCCTACAAATGGCGAATTATGGCCACGCCACATGTGTAAAATTATCCAAAACGATGCAAGAAATACTTCTTCATAGCAATGTTTCATTATTTTGCGTGTTGACAAATCTTATTAGAACTTTCTTCACATAAGGTGCTAATTTCACACATGTTGATTTACGATCTGGTGTCATTTTAATGTTTCACTCCCAATAAATCGGTTTATACATACTGAAAATGCAACAGGTAATAGACGACACTAGTTTAAGAACTAATAACCTGTGACTATTCCGTTCATATGCCGCGTATTCGATATTGACCAATAACGTCAAGCAATGTCTCGGATATCGATCAATCACGACTATTTATCATCCCATAACACAAGACAAGTCACTCATCTTTTTGTAACTCATAGCGAATCCACTACGTATGGCCTAAATTGAATATTACCTCATGCTATAAAATTGTATAACATGTTGCCTGAAAGTGTGTCCAGTTCCATTAGACATTTTAAACCAAAAGCATTATTATATTTTTTAAATGTGTACTTTAGTCAATAGGATAGTTATAAAATATACTTCTGTGAAGTCGTACAAAAAAAAGGCATATTTCAAAATTGCTTAGTATATTTCAAGGTTTTTGTGGTTTGTAATATGTTTGTCGCTAGTGAATTTGTTATAGCCTTAAGTTAATTGTAGTATGTGTTATAATTTTTTTCCTTTGAACCAATGTATTTATGTCACCCCTCGTATGATCTTTGCTCTTTGGGGTTGTATTATATTATATATTAAATAAAAAAATAATATGCTTCCTAGGATCGCAAGGATTAAATTTTGTCTGATAAAACGTCATCTCGTTACTGGACATGGAAGGCATCAAGTGCAGTGATCAATACGTCGTATACTGCCAGTGAACAGAATAAAATCATTATTTTATACATCATAACTTGCTACAAATTGAATTAATATAAATGTCTATTGTTTAAAAACAGAAATTCGATTCGGTGCAAGCCAAAGGTTTCCACTGCAAAGACGTAATTCTCGATTATTGCTCGATATTTCGATCTCTTTAGCTGGTCAGTGGATTCAGCAGCAGACCCAGCAAGTTTACAGGTGGAGGATAAATGGGATGGTGCTACTGTGTGTACACATGTTGCGTCCTACATCAAGGATTTGCCTTGTCTCCATGGAATTAGTTTCAAACCGTCTGGGCGTTTACCGTCAGAGCGGCTGATTCCTACGGGTTCTAAGATAGTAGGAACACCAGTAGAAGTCAAAGCTCTTTTAATGATGTAATTCAAGGCAGAATGTCTGGAGAATCTGCCCGAGTTCTTGGAACAGCTCAAAGCATGGTAACCGTAAGAATCAGCAGAGGCCCCATAAACACGAGTGTGTTCCCTTTAACAGCCTAGGCGTAGTGCTCCAGCTATCCAACATGGACAAATATCCACAGTGTGCCAATTTGACTAGATGGTATGACCGAGAGCCAAGAGCTTGCTTGAATTGCATATGGAAACGTGCTTGATCCTGAGAGGAGTCCATACACGTGGTTAATGATTTCAGGACACAAATGGAGAATTAATGGTGTGTCTATTGTTTTACAGTGTTCATATACAGCTTTGGAAGTTGCAATGCTTTGACAAATAACACTACCCACGTATTCCTTCACATGTGCTTATCAAACTTAGACATTTCTTCATCCGTAAGCCCTTCTTAATGAATCGATCTGGAGCTTAACTCGGAAATCGATTACAAATATAACTTATTTTCTGCAGACCATAATTGCAGGTATCACTGATTAAACAAAAGGATTCTAGCACTTTGTTACATCAGTTTATCTGATTTTATTAATCATTATTTATAAATAATTTAAGTGAAAGTGTTATTAAATACAATGTTTTAATTAGTTAGCTGTTATTTGTTAAATAAGTTATTTAAAAATTCTAATGATTGAATTAATACATTTCGGCGAAGCCACGAGCATCTTTTAGTTTCAAATAAGGAAGACATTTTTGAGATTTGCTACAATTTTGGCATTGTTGGTAAGAAAACCCGAACTTTGCCTTATTACAAAATTTACCAACATTACGAGATTTGTTGAGTCCCATTTCAGACCCGGTAGGATTATCCTCAGCCGAAGATCGAACCGTTTCTTTTGAACCTGCAGTCAGCTTTCTTAATTTAGCTAGTTAACAAATCTAGGTGCTCAGATATATTTTCAGTGTTGAAAATCCATAGTCCTTCGCTGTGGTTTGGGTTATGAAAGGATATGCTGGGAAATCTGTGGGGGAGTGGCTGATTTGAAAGTGGTGGAGTAATGAAGTTTTACGGAAGCTCGGTAATGATTGTGGATGAGGGACGCCATGAGGTCTGCTGCTATTATTCCCACCCCTGCCCTCTCCTTTACCCTCCGTGTCCGACTAGACGCACACATAGAATGGCGCCACATTTTATCGACGCATTTTGCCCCCGCCCCCCGTTCTCGTATGCATGAACTTCAGGTGGGAACGTCACCAACATACTAACTTTTGCTAGACACAGCCTAGGTCATAACGGTCACTTTCAAAATACTCACTCTCGCCAGAACTCGCAGATATGAACATTCTATATTCTGAAAATCTTATCAAAATTTCTTGAAATTCACTTTTATTACGCTCATAATTATATGTTTTTTCATATTAAATAATTTGAAGTAAGCTTATTTATTATGATAAGTTATTACTGATTTCTCGTTTTATTTTTGCATCATAATAGAAAGATAATGACATTTTGGCATCATACAACTCAGTAACAACTCTAATTGGATACCAAATTTATGAAGAGCATTATTGCATTAATAAATGTCGGCGAAGCCGCGGTACCTGCTAGTTTCAAATAACGAAATTAAAAAAAGAAAAAAGGCTTTTTTGCTAACATTTTGTTATTATCATCTTAAAAATTATGTCAATAACAGAACTTTATTAATTCGGTTTTATTGTAATGTTACAGCTAATAAGGCATTTTGATGTGAAAATATTTACAATTCTGGAAAGGTGATAAAGTCCCGTATTTGTATATGGGGACTGTGAGCCATTTAACTCGACAGCTCTACATAGGCCTATATTAATATTATTATTATTATACTTTCTTAGAAAGATAAGGTATCATAGCATTACGTTTTCTTTTCCTGTATGATTGAATGCATTAAATTTTAGTGAAAAATGTGAATAGTAGACCTACGTAAGGGACTGCAGGGCATTACAGTTTTCTTGTGGGGCCACGATGGTTATTTTCCAATAGATAGGCTATATAGAAAAATTTATAGTGAGATGGGAAATCTGTTAACAGACAATTCCGAATTTTCGAACTTTTAGGCCTATTTGTTCTATTTGTGTTTCGGATTCCATATTTCCGTGAATCGTCTAAACAGGGGCATTTTTTTTATTTGGGAATAATGCATTTCATTTATTATTTAGCTTGTGATACCTTTTCATAAGTTTTAATTTAATTTTTAAAAGATGTACAATTAAATCAGCCAATTAATTTCGTCGTAACGATAAAATTAATTTTAAGCAAGATAGCTTAATAAAGATCTTATTTGAGTTGGGTTAACGGAGTAGAGAACTATGATTGTTCTGAAACAGATTATTACATTTTTGTTGATCCAAACCGAAACGGGGCCATTGAAATAGTCTATTTGATTCAAACTTTAGATTATTGTACATAGCTGAGTTGTAAATTCCGAAGTTTCTCAAAGTGGCTATATTTGTGTGCAAAGTTGAGGACGAATTTTCCCCACCCAGTATTTTTGCTTGGGAAGAACGAACGGAACGTTCTCTTCATAACTGGAAGACTGGTGTTCTTTCTTTAAAATACTTTCAGCGTTAAGAAAATCTCAGATTGTTTAGAGTATGAAGTATTTTTGTGTATTACTTTGTCCCATTTAGTACCGTAGCCTATTTCTGAAGAATCATAGTCTGTTATTCTGCAAACCTGATAATACTGTACTCCGACAATCAGAAATGCACTGTCAGTAGAAATGGTTTCAAATAATTTATTTCAACAATCTTCCTCTACATACAGAGACTGCCAATGTGACAGAGCCTGTGGCCAAGCTCACAATATTCGTATAGCATAAAGTATAATGATGTTATTGGTTATCTCTGAAGAAGAAGAATTTTGTTGTTTTGAATACAGATGGTATCTAAGTATTATTATAGAAAACTTTAAAGTCTGTAAAGCAATTTCTTTAAGCGTGGATGTTGTGACTCCAAGTTCTTGATGGAGAGTGACACACTTCTTAGGGATAGTACCTCTTGCACCCACCACTATGCCTTCTAAATTATCCACAAGCCAAAAACTCTTAAATTACTTATAAGTTGACTGTTACCAAGGCATACTCATAAAATTCTATGGCCTATAAGCAAAAGAGGTCCGAATGCATGGCAACAGAAAATAACGATTTGCCTGTTTGTCATGCAGCTGCACGTTCCTTAGGATCATTATACACTTGACAGTCGGCTGATGTTTAGCGTATTAAAGCTAATAACACTTTATATTACTGTAACACAGCTTATTTGAAAGGCGCATTTATATTGAGCTAATCCAATAGCAAACTCTGGTTTAATTCCGTTGCTTAGCAGCACAGATATAAAAATCATGGCCACCAGGACTTCCTCGCGTCTTATCGCGGTTTCTGTGACGTGGTACCGAGGCCTGTTGGGGCTCTCAGCTGCTTATAAGTTTTATTTGCCCTGAAGGTGCCTCCGATTTAAGTGCATATGGAAAGTTCAAACGTATTAACCTTCCTAGTAACTTTGGGGTCAATATTACCCCAAAAGCACTACCTCCGCTGGTTTTGAAACTAAAGTTTTAAGAATTTATGACTTTATCCCTCTAACTGAGCTACATCCAATGGCGTTTTATTAATTTTTATGTTTTCAACATAATAAAATGTATTCCTTGTTTTTGCATTCATTACCATTCAATTTTTTCTTTGAATTTAACATTATGTAAAAATGCTCAGATACATAAGTGTCCAGTTTTCAAGGTGAAAATGAATGTTTTTACGCCAGTTCATTAAAACAGTTGCAATACCGCCCAAATAAATTCCGTGAAGGTAGCCAAGCATTGCTAATTTGTATCATTGGAGAATTAGAAGAGTGATTTTTTTTCATACTCACTAATGTGGAAGATCTTGGCACATAATTAGATGGAAACTAACAAAAACTTCGAGAGATAAATATTAAAAGTATTCCAGGAAATAACGCAATAGATAGTAAACCAAGATGACCATGTTTGAGAAAAAGTTGACCAAGCCATTTTGTATTATCATCTCCCTTGATCAAATTAACCATGGTCCCCATTTTGTATGCAAACTTACCCTTATGATTTATAGGCCTTTTCCCTTTTACCCCAGATATTTGTTTTAAGAAATATGTTTCAGCCACCCATATGAACCTAAAGGTTCCTCTGTAATGCAAATAAATTAAAATATCTCAACAGCTAAAAATTCAGAATGTTGTAAGAAGGTCTTCACTCTGCCAGTCAAAAGAATATTTATTATTTATGAAGCAGTGAAGTACTGTTAAACATAATTTACTTGTGCGTTCTACGTAACTGTAATGAACTATTTTTCATCACACAATAAATAAGCCTCCAACTTAAACTTTTCTGTTTCTCGTGTGGAAATATTAGGGTAGAGAATGATTCTTTACAGTGTGAACATTACAGATATTTATAACCTACGAGAAGTTGTAAATTGTTAGAAAACCATACAGTAATACCACTTACTGACTTTCTTTCTTTGTACTCATTGGCAGTAGACAATTCCTAAGCAAGGGGACCTGGAGGTTCGTTGCCGCGATTACATGAGCCCGCCATTCAACCCTATTCTGTGCTAACTCCATCCAACCATCCCTTGCAAATCTTGCTTCCCTTAAATTCATTCTAATATTGTCCTTCCACTTACCCCTAGATCTTCCAAGTGGTATTTACCCTTCGGGTTCCCAGTCAATATAATATATTAGATGATATGTATTTCCTCCCCCATGCGCGCAGCGTGTCCAGCCCATTTCATCCTCCGTGATTTAATTACCTTTTTATGTTCGGTGAAGAGTACAAGTTATGAAACTCCTATGCAGTTTTTTCCAGTGCCCGTTTTCATAGCTCTTAGGTCCGAATATTTTCCTCACAGTTCATGTTCTTGCCGATGAGTAAGAGTAATAATAAATGTTTAGATATCTAGACAGTATACAGTAATACTACTACTAGCAATAATAACATAATACTAACTATAGTAAAAGTAGTATAGGCTAATAGTAGTAATAATATATTTTTTGTATAGGATAGTCTGTTCAACAATGGTGTAACTTCCTCAACCAAAAAATACACCATAAATTCCTATCTAAAATACCATCTTCTTCTTGTCCTCTCAGTTCCATACACTTTTTTCACTTCATTAATCCAATTTCGTATGATCTTCCTTTTCTGTATCTTTCATTTTTATCCTACTTACATTCCCATAACACTGTAATATTTCGTATTAATGCTTTCTATTATGTCCTTCTCTATGTTCATCATCTCTTTTATTTCCACGTTTCTTTTTATCCTTTCTCTACACGATTTCGTGACCGCTTGTCTACAGTATTCCAATTTCTAACCAACATTTTCTTCAATTTTCTTTGAAGTTTCCTACACAATCAGTCTGCATCCTCGCTTTCCCGAGCTACCGTCACTTCGTCATTCGCAAATACCAGATAATAGTAAATAATAATAATAATAATAATAATAATAATAATAATAATAATAATAATAATAATAATAATAAGTGTATGAAGACAATCTGTGATAATGATTATTATAAAAATACGGGAGCTTAATATTACTGTAGCTGAAGATCCGTAAAACTAAATAATCCTTAACCCCGTATGTACTTGCATAGGCCTATGTAAACAAATAATAAAGCTGTTATTGCTGTTATCATGTTAACTGGAAATATTACAGTAAGCTTAGCCCATATTAAGAGACAGGAAAAATATCTTTTCCGAGAATGACTAAAGTTCTAAGGATGGACTGTGCTTCACAAATAACAAGTGAAACAATCATATACAAATTTCATGACCGTTATTATTTCGTATGTACTGTCTGTTTTGGGTTTACTACAAATCTTATCGTAGCCCAGAAAAGCGTGCTTTTATATTTATCTCCAGTTGTGTGATAACATTTGGCACCATTTAGAAAGACTATTAATTAAATTTTAATTTTGAAATCAACAGATGCAACAGATTTCTTTATAAGCAGACATCAACATCATATTGTTTCACCTGTATAAAAACGCATGCATATGTGCGAAGGAATGAAGATAAAATGAACAGTTTTGAGGAGACATCACTCAACAAGTTTTCACAGTCATTTATCGACACAGTCACCTCTGCGGTTGCCGCAGCTTCCGTCACAGGAAGTTTCATAATCACATGTCCGTCATGCTACAAATTGTGCATCTTGTCTGTCAACGCCATAGGTACCACATCGAGTATGGTTGGTCGCTCAGGCATACCCAGATCAATTTAAGGTAGGCTCACATAGCCTATTAATTATCTTACATTTAAATTGTGTAATCTTCAACATCAACTTACTCTTGCCATCTTAATCTCTTTCTTCTTTCCTTTATGTCTTTCTTTTACCTGTTTTCTTTCTTAATTAGCCTACTTTACTTATTTAATTCATTCAAGAATTCTTTCTTTTTCATTAAGTTGTTCTTTTTTCTTTTCTTTTTTCCCTTTATTTCGAGAATTGTTTTGTTTCTTGGCATGGTTGGTAGTAATCATCATACTAAGTACTGGTTCTCGTATAAAAATTCTGCATATAACATCTTGATTTTGAAGAATTTAATATATAAAGTGGAGTCTCGCTATTTCGAGTCTCGATGGTTCGATATCGATATTCTCATAAATCCGAGCTGAAAACTTTTAATTATAAAATAAAATAAAAATAAGAAATCGTCTATTTTCATTGCGCGAATGTCCCAGGCGAGACTAGGCACTGACGAGAATGTTACAAGGTTAAGAAGAGAGACATTGTATTTCCGAAATTAGCCGTTTTTAGGTGAAATGTTCAGAACGCCTCTACGTTTCTTGTACACATGTAAAGCTACATATGCAAGCAACGATAGATTTTGGAGCTGTAATAGATTGTAATGGGTTGGTTGGTAGGCCTATATGGTTATTTAATGACGGGGATGTACTGCAACTTAGGTTTGTGACGTCGTCGGTGGGCCAGATTTTTTTCCGCAGGATTACCTTTATTATTATAATTTTTTTTACTTGCAGTAAATCTACTGACATGGGCCTGTCACATTTATGCACACATAAATGCCATCGACCTGGGCCGGGATCGATCCCACAACCTTGGACCCAGAAAGGCATCTAGATACTAATTGCGCCACCCAGGCCGACTGAGATTTTAATGGAAACTCGGAATTTGCTAATTATCGAATTAAGGAATTATTGTGAGATCTTGTGTCCTGAATAAGAAGTTCTTTTTGGTCTTCTGAAAAGTTCATCAGCATTATTGTTTTCCCACTTCTACATGAGGTAGAAACTTGAAATTTGGTAAGCTTTTATAGCTTTTAGCCTATAACCTGTGGGGGATTCCAAATAGATCAGACTTTTAATTTTTAGCCTCAAAAAAGTGTTGAGAAGTTTAAACTGCGGATTTGTACTCTTTCAGATATTTTTGCAAAAATAAAGGAATATTCTTGACGTGAGAAATTTTACTATTCTAGTTATTCCACTTAGCCTACTCTTTCACGTATACTGATCAATAGACTTCGGACTTTTAGGTCTCTAAAATGCTGTTTTAGGTACCTAAAATAGGCTCTAAAAATTGGAAAATAGGTTCTAAAAATCTTAAAATAGTCTCTTATAAAATCGTTAAGTTGTCAATTTTCTGAAATATCTTAATTGGAATGCAGAATATTATATTTATTGAAGTCACCATTAATCAATAATCATGATAAAACACAGATATAGGCCCATGGCACACAGAATTACATAGACTTTTTTTTGTTACTGAATGTGGGAGTCTGGAGAAAAACACTACATTTTCTTGGGAATTCCAAGGAATTTTTCTACTGAAGGCGAAACATTCCTTACTATTTAACCATTTAGTCATAAATATGTGATGTACTGCATATTCCGAGCTAAAAATTTGGTACGAACTGAAAATAACTGCTAGAATTTATAACAAAAAATAACTTATTTTGAACTTTAGAGGAAAAAACAAGTAAAAAGGCAATATTAGGCTCTAACATAAAAATAGGCTGTTTTAGGTCCTATAATAGTATCAGTTTTAGGCATAGTCACTTATGAAACATGCATATACAAGTTTTCGTCCATATATCACTTAAGGATTAAAATAGGTTTTTACCTAAAATCCGAAGTCTACATGTCAACTTTCTCCAGAAACCGTGGTCTAAAATTCAATGGTGTCAGAAACATTGCCTATTATCTCTATCTGGAACTTTGTTTTATCAGTTTATCCTGATTTATTATCATTGTTATTATTGTTATTTTTTGTTGTAATAGCAACAGTAGTCAGAGTGCAATACTTAACCAAAAACAGCTCGTAGGGAACTGACATTTTCTTAACTTCAGGAATTATAATATCCTAAGAAAAGTGAATGATTCTTAAAGCTAAGGTTAGAAACCTATATTGAACCTAAAAAGTGCGAATACGGTTTTCGTCTGTTCAAATGCGACGTGTGACTGATTAGTTTTATTATTTTCTGGTTTGACCTCATTGAACTCATCCTGAGATCAAAATGATAAAGAAAAGTGTGCGTGGAACGCCACGCGACAGAAGTGAAACTTGTTTTAATTTTAATTTTTTCAATTTTTGATTATTGAGTTTTTAAAATTTCGCATTATTGGACTTTTTAATATTGGGTTTTTTGGACTTTTTATATGTTGGATCTTTGAATTTTGAATTTTGGATTTTTTAAATTGTCTATCCTTGAACTTTTGATTTTTTAAATTTTGCATTTTTGGATTTTATAATTTTCTAAATTTTGAATTTCTGGGTTTTTTAATTTTGTTTTTTTTTTAAATCTTGGAAATTTGGATTTTTTAAAAATTTTTATTATTGGACTTTTTAATTTTGGATCTTTGATTTTTTCATTTTTTCATTTTGGATTTTTAGAATTTTGAATCTTTTAATTTTTTTATTGTTTGGATTTTTTAAGCGCGGTAATGAACCTCCGGGTTCCATAAAATAGATAATATACCTTTAGATTGCTTAGGAATTGTCTATTGCCATTGAGCAAGTAATTATTATTATTATTATTATTATTATTACTACTACTACTACTACTACTACTACTACTACTACTACTACTACTACTACTACTACTACTACTACTACTACTACTACTACTACTACTACTACTACTACTACTACTATTCCCATTTGCAGGTCCTCGTACTAGGATTGAAAAATTTCCTTTGATTACTCCTAATCATTGAGTTGATTGTTTTCTGTGCAGTCCGCTCCGAAACACACTACTAATTTCGTGACGGTTTTGAGCGTTACATTAATTTCGTGACGGTTTTCAGCGTTACATTAATTTCGTGACGATTTTTGAGCGTTACACAAGTTCCCGATTTACCCCGTACCGCCGCTAAAGAAGTTTCACTTCAAAAAAAGGTTATTTTCCTTTGTATGCTTTTTCAAGAATTTGCATAGTTCTACTAGGTAGCCTATTTCCCCTTACAACACTTTTGTATGCCCTAAATTAGAGACAGATGCATTTTGAAATATTTCAAAATACTTCACTGCTTCTGACGTATAAATTCGTATAAAAAACTGTATAAAAGTATAAGTAAAATAATATATAGGGCAATGCTATTTTCAAAATATGAGGATGTTTTATTCTTGTTTTATGTCTGTCATTATAGAAATAAGCTATTCTATTGAAATTTTCCACATTGATTTCAAACTTAGATCCCACTGATGATTTCACTTGTTGATTGCTTATAACATTATTGTATAAATTCAGCATTTCAAAGATTAACATAATCATTAGGACTGATGTTTTGGGGGTTAATGCACTGGCTACGATAGTGGCTCGCTATCTTAATTCTTGGAATCATAAAATTTTTGAATCTCCATTTAAGTAGGGGAGACCAGACTTGGTTGTCACACGGGATGGTTGTCTCACTAGTAAGTAAGTGGATACACAGTTGGCAGGAGTGAAAGTGGGAAAGATGCTTCCTTGGCCATTAGCCCGTCTGCAGTTTCCCGCGAAGCAGGTGTTAGTTTTGTGTCCATTGTTGAAAGATTTGTGATTTGCTGTGTTGAAAATAAAATATTTGCTCTGGAGTTTACTTCTACTTCATCGTAAACGGATAAGTTTACAAATATATTCTATATTACGTTAAACAATACATTTATTTTGGAGTATATTGCTATATTCTTTTCGGCTTTTGCTTGGTAGAAAACCTCGCTAGAGCAATGGAATTCCGAAATGGCGTCAAGGGGTTGGTTGTCACATGTGACTTCCATCCCCGTCCGGATTGGTTGTCTCATGTGACAACCAACCCAGTCCAACTTAAATACGGTTAATACAGTAGGATTTTATGTATTGTTTCAGATGAAGAAAGCAGTAAATAGAGCTAGCGATTCTTGAATGATAAACAATCCTAGAAGAGCTTGACAATATAAGACATCCCGGGATTCTGATAATTGCATTTCCTCATGCAATGGCTATGCAAAATATACAGTCAGGGTATAATCACAAGATCATAAAGGTTGGGCTCATGAAGCCTGTACTCAAGGACTTCATGGTATATATGTATGCCATAATTGATTGATGTATTTCCGATTTAATCCGGTGCCTGTTATGTTTGTTTGAACTAAGTCATTCAAAATTAATCCAATTTCTCATTTCATTATGAATATTCTGAGGCAGACCAAATTAGAAGCCTAACATAAGAGAATGAAGGTGATGCAAGATTTCTAAGCTATAATAATGTGTTTATTCATTTTTCTATCAATTTTGAAGAAACAAAAAGTTCCTTGTTAGCCTCAAACCCATGTATCAGTCAAAAGTTTAATCTGTCACATGACACAACACTTTGTTTTTGTCATCAGTTTAATAATATTGATGTTATATTATGGGAATGCTTTCCTTGCTTTCATGAGTATTAAATACCACAGTTATTTTTTTGCAATGTGACAACCAACCCCAATGACTGTGACAACCAACCCTGAGCTGGGGTTGGTTGTCACATTTTGCTTTTTTTTTAAAGATGATATTTAAATACTTTCTGTTTCATTGTTCGTTTTGAACTTTGTATTACAATATGCCAAAGAGTTGAAAGGACAGATTTGATAATTAGTTAAATAAAAAACCGATAGGAATAATTAAAAATGCATTTGATGAAAAGTGTGACAACCAAGTCCGGTCTCCCCTACTCTGTATCGAACTGAGATGCCTCCGGAGATTGCCTTATCTCAAAAACATTTTTGTCAGCTCTCCCTACGGCACTACGTTGACTTTTTTTTGTCAAAATGGTATCTGGATAGATTCAGGCCCCGATTTATAAATGGCCAGACTGGCATTTTCCCAGGGCGGCACACCTAGAAAGGCGGACAGTTTTTGAAGGGGACATTTTTTAATAATATTAAAAAAATGTATTATACCTAGGTATAACAAAATATCGTATTTCACGACTTTTATCGCACCGTGGTTTTACAACGATCGCGAAACAGCACTCCGATGCAAAAGACATAACATGCAGACTGCAGGATTTGAATGATAGTTTCCTCGGCGTGATATGTTCCAATTCATTGTCTTGCCGGTGCAAAAATCTTAGATGACTTTGCAAAGAGAAAATCCAAATAAAAATGTGTACAGTAAGCTTTATGCCAATTGAATTTATAAGAATTAAACTTGAAACAATGAGAAATGTTAGATTGAGTTTTAGATTATCATTATAAAGAATAAATAAGACGACATAATGTTGTAAAATATTTTTAAAAATATACCTGTAATAGGCTACATATTTTATGGATATAATTAAATATAATAATAATAGCAATCATGCATTTATTTTCAAAAGTAATTGCTGTTTTTTAAATTTTGTTTTAAGTTTTGTTGTGCAGCCTATGGAGTGATTGGGTTACTCAGTAATAAATGCTATCGGAATACCATTTGTTGATACGCAATTACTTTTGGGTGGGGGGGGGGGGTAAGTGGTGGTTATACAGTACAAAGCTTTGCCCAGTGTGCAAAATACCTGAAATCTGGGCCTGGACTCCCGTTTATATTCTATATATCATTTCATTGTTTAAGTCGTAAACAGACAACAGACCGCAATTTGTGTTAAAGTTAATATTACTTCACAAACTATAGAAAATAAATTAATCGAGGCACGTTTGGAAACAAAACATGTACCGTTCTAAATAGTAGCGCATTCTTTCCCCAAAAATGCACCAACGAGCTTTCGGAATATTGAAACAATGGAGAACAAATTAGCATTATAGTGCCACTTGTGTTGACGCAGCTGGTGAGTGAGAATAGGGTTGATGTGTTTCTAGCTATTCAATTTTTTTTAAAAATTATGTTACGAGTCTCTCACTAATTACTTTTGAATGTGCGGTTTTGTCCCAGTTCACATAATCTTTTGTGAGGGCAGCAGTTTTAAAACTACTGCACATCAAAGAATAAAGCGAATCCGCAGTGGAATCGCTGTCTAAGAACTTGGAATTAAGGTTATATGAACTCAAAATAGGTATACTTTCAGGGAAAGGTTTAACTCTTGAGTCGAAGTGTAATTTTAATGTATTCGATCTTAAAACGGAATCTTCGAGGAATACTCGAAGGAATTAAGGAATACCTTCATGAAAACGAGCTCTTAGGATTTTATACACGTAGCGTTCATATGCCTAAAACTAATACTTTTATAGGACCTAAAACAGCCTATATTTACGTTGGAGCCTATTACTGCCTTTTTTGCTTGTTTTTCCTCTAAAGTTCAAAATAAGTCATTTTTACTTCCTCTGCCCGTACCATAGGTACTATAGGTAGAGGAAGTATTGTTTTCGACCCCAAAATTCGAAGTTGAGTTTTTAGCATATATACACGTTTCAAGGCCCCCTGAATCCAAAAATACTATTTTTGGAAACATGTCTGTGTCTGTGTGTCTGTGTGGAAAATATCTGTGAACAAGCTAGCTCCAAAACGGAAAATCGTATGAAAACAAAATTTCGTATTTGGGTCAAGTACCTTCTGAAGATGTGAGGATAAGATTGGCGACTATTTTCTCTTATTTTTAAGGGGACTTTACATGAAGAAATTTTCGTTTTTCGCGATTTTATCGAAAACGGCTCTAACGATTTTCTTTAAATTTTGCCCATAGGTTGCTTATACTAAGAGCTAAAACTTTTATTTGAAACATTTTTTCGAGAAAATTCTCTGAGGGTAGTTACAAGCCACCCACTGTTTGTAGAAAGTTTGTCTTACGTGATGAACAACTGAATTCGCGCTCTTTCACGGCCTCTTATTTTATATAAGAATGTGAAGTGAGAAAGATGTATTGTTGGCCATGCATAGAGTAAAGATGTATCTGAGGGAAATATTCGATAAATTTCGGAAATTATATTTTACGGCAGAAAGTTCAATAAACGTCTCCAGTCATTTTTATTTTTTTTTATTTATTTTTTATTTTTATTTTTTTAAAGTTTGTTATATAGACTGCGCTTTTAGTCGCATCATTGAAAGAAGAGGTATTTATAGAATAATTAGCGTAAAATTGTGTCTTGCGATTCTGTACAAGGATATGTGAATACTGCTAACTTTTATTTGGGCAGAGGAAGTTATGTGACTTTCACATCAGATTTTTTATTATAAATTCTAGCATTTATTTTCAGTTCGTACTAAATTTTTTAGCTCGGAATGTGCAGTACATGACACATTTGTGACGTGGTTAATTAGTAAGGAATGTTTCGTCTTCAGTAGAAAAATTCCTTGTAGGCTAATTCCCAAGAAAATGTAGTGTTTTTCTCCCGACTCCCACATCCAGTACTGAGGGATACAATATGCTAGTATGATATGCGTAGCTTCTGGGCGCAGGGATTAGGTTTTCACTGTTATGGTAGTAATACAGGCCCTAGTGCCCTAATAGGTCTATATATTTCTGTGTACCATAGGCCTGTATCTGTGTTTTATCATGATTATTGATTATTGGTGACTTCCATAAATATAATATTCTTCATTGCAATTGAGATATTTCAGAAAATTGGCTACTTAATGATTTTATGAGACTATTTTACGATTTTTAGAACCTATTTTACAATTTTTAGAGCCTATTTTAGGTACCTAAAACAGAATTTTTAGCGACCTAAAAGTCCGAAGTCTAACTTATTCATCACATAGGATTCGGCCTGAGTTAATGCGATTGTCCATTTGCCTCTAGATATACAAACATGTAAATCTGTGGGACAAACCACTTAAGAAATGACTCATACTAAATTGTCAAGGTATTAGACAGCATCAGAAATGAGAAATAGAGTAGACCTAATGTGATACGGGATTCATGAAAAAGAAATAAGTTATCGCGGGCGAAACCGCGGGCACCTGCTAGTAATATATCACTTAATAATAAGAGAAAGTGTTTGTCTGTCTCTCTGTCTTTCTGATGTACGCGATGCCTACTGCGATTTGGACGGAACTCACGGGTTTTCTGGGCTAGGGGACTCTAATCTGAGGTCGTCTTTTTCAAGCTGGGCTTTCTAATCGTGGAATGCACTTGAAAACTGGATTTTTAGCTGTTTCATTAATTATTAATCGTTTAGTTTAGGCCTATGAATGCTTCGCGTGTAAATGTTAATAAATATAATGTTTTAATTGTTTTGCTTTTAATTTTTAGTTTTCGAATTGATGATCGTGGGCGAAGCCGCGGGCATCTGCTAGTCTATAATAATAAGAGGAAGTGTTTGTCTGTGCGCGATGCTCAGAGAAATCTACTGAACGCAGAGATCTGAAATTTTAAACGTAAATTGACTGACGGATGACCGAATGCACCTCGAAGCAGGATTTTTAATTTTTGCATTAGTTTGCGAGTTATGAGTGAAAAACTGGCAGAAGACGTGAATTTTTTTGCGCAATCGAAGAATCAGCTTTCGGTAATACATTTCAATTGTCAAATCAATTGCAGATGGCTTTGCCTTTTTGTTGTTGTCATAACTCGAAAATCTTTAATCGGGATTTTTTTAATATATCACATGACATTATCGATCCCTTCTATTCTGTAAGCTCACCGTCGTCGATTCGCTTGTTTATAATATAAAAGGCACGCTGACATCTGAAGTTTTCAACATGGACGGAAGAGGGATAATGGAATGTAGGCCTAAATGTGCAAACATTGATCGATTTGGACGGAACTAACTATGCAGGGGTTTTCTGGTCCGGGGAACTCGAATATGAAGTCGTTTTTTCCAAGCGACGCTTTCTAATCGTGGAATGCACTGCAAAGCCGGATTTTTAGTTGTTTCATTATAATTATTAATCGTTTAGTTTATGAATGATTTGCGAGTAAGTGTTAATAAATATAATGTTTTAATTATTTTGCTCTAAATTTTTAATCTTCTGCCCATATCGCTAATCGCCCTAACCGCAAATTTTTAAGGGTGTTCAAGAATTCATTGTCTCTATCAAAAGAGAAAAAGGAAGACTTTCTTTTCTCTTGTAAGTAACACAGAATTCATTATATTTAGGAATTGGCATTTAAACATTACACTGGCGACATTTTTTTAAATTATAAAACTGGGTTCTGTTGCTAAGATAAAACTTTTTCATAAACAATACCACACAAAACCATAGAAATAAATTCTTTTACTGTCAAATTATCTTTAGTTAAATTTATTTATTTGTGAATGTATGTGATAAAGTTAAAAATTACATTACGGGTCTCAGTTCAAGATAACGGTTATCAGAGGAGAGCCTATAGTTTGTTGTACTGTATTTTCATTATTCTCGCCATTCATTCTTTCCTTGTCCATTGCTCCATTTATAACGTCGCTTTCAATTTACACCCGTTTGTGTTCAGATATATTACCAAGTCTCATTTCTGTTTTGTTTCTATTTTCAGGTGCCGGTGAATCAGGGAAAAGTACGATAGTAAAACAAATGAAGTGAGTATGAATGCAATATTGAAGCTGCATGTTTTAGTCCTACTGTAATCTGTGTGGGTATTCTATTAATTTCACAAATGAAGGTGTTGGTGGTCATGATGTTATGTTAACGATGATGAAATGCTAAATGGTTGACCGTCATACTCATAAGAAAATCTTATTAACTAGAGAAGTAATTGTTTTAGCTAAAATCTTTGTACGAGGGAGAATCAAATGAAAACCACAATTTTTCCCCACTATTTTTCTGCAGGAGGAATATTTGCTTGTATATTATTTTTCTACATAGTTCCCTCCCAGGTCAATGCACTTATGCCATCACCTAGGAAGTGCTTTGATACTGCATGAGAAAAATTATTCCGGTTGACGCTATAGGCACACATGCGCCGCCGATTGGATGTCTTCATCAGACTTGAACTTCTGCCCTCCAAGGAGTTCCTTTAATGGACTAAAGATGTGGAAATCTGATGATGCCAAACCTGGCAAGTATGGCAGATGTGGGAGGCACTTGAAGCATGTGTCGTCGATGGTTTTCATGGTTGCACGAGCAGCATGAGGACGAGCGTTATCATGTTGATGCAAAACACCTTCTCTTAGCAACCCCCTTCGCTTTGTCACCATCAGATTTCCAAATCTTTGGTTCGTTAAAGGATCTCCTTGGAGGGTAGAAGTTCAAATCTGATGATGACGTTCAATCGATGGTGCAGGAGTGGCTACAGCATCAACCAAAAAATATTTTTTCTCATGCGGTATCAAAGCTCTTCCTATCCAATAGCATAAGTGCATTGAACTGGGAGGGGCTATGTAGAAAATTACGTATAAGCAAACATTCTTCCTGCAGTAAAATAGTGGGGAAAAAAATTAATTGCAGTTTTCATTTGATTCTCCCTCGTAGATATGTTAACGCCTAAAGCGAAGTCTCAAGCGCAGGTAGAGGAAAATGCCTGTTTGGACGGGTGTGAGTGAGGTCCTGGTAGTTCAGCTATTTTAGCAGATCCTTTAAATGAACACACAATCGAAAGGAAAAAATAATAACATCACACATTCTATAGAAATGTGGTTAAATTTGTGTTACTACTTAAATTTTCATCTCCTATACATGACTGAAAAATTAAGTCTTTAAATTAGGGATGGGTCCTCGATACTCTCGATACTTGCATGGTATCGGCATCGAGCGATACTTCAGAAAACTCGCTCGGTACTTTTTCGATACTTTGGTAATTCTGCAATTTAAGGAAATGCGGTATCTCTTTCTGCTTTAGTAGTCTACTAAATATAACAAATACTTCTATTTCTCCTTGAAATGGAGAAAACCACTCTGTGACTTTTGTCTAGTCATAAATAAAGACTTTCCTATTTTTAAAATCCAAACAGAAGAGATTCTTAATAGTTTCGTTTCCTTTCAAACGTTTCAATAACAACCAACAAGCAATCTGACTGTCCAAACCCCAATGTAATTTTTTAAAATAAAAGTGGACTGTTTCAAAAACTAATTTTAGTTTTAATGTAGAGTTTCAAAATAATTATAGGCTACTGGTGATATTAAATTTTGTCTCATTAAATATGCGCACTTAATTAATTTAGTTGGTATTACACAGTTCTCTCAACTTTTAATTTTCAATGTACCTATTTATTGAAACTGGAAATGTTGACGGTATCGAGTATCGAGAAAAAAACATGCATCGGTATCGAGTATCGAGAAAATCTGGTATCAACCCATCCGTATTTTAAAGTTATGCCTGTTCTTCCAAATTATTTTCTGATTTTAACGTATTCAATATCGGCCAAATGTAAAAAATATGCCCTATTGAGCTATTTAATAAAAGTCTTGACAAATATTGGCCGGATCATGAATACGCGATGAAATCCAATTAATTTATTAAATGAACCTAAGCATTTTACAACTGCTGGAGATAAGCACTGTCCAGGTTTCGGCGCATGGATTTTCAAATCATTTATTTGCAACCACATAGAATTAACTGGATTAAACAGTAATTATATCCTTACTCCTGTTATTATTATATCATTTTCTGTAATACATTACAAAAAATTATGATGGATATGACATTCAGTTTTCTTCCATAAAATGTTGTGTAATATGTTCTTCGTTTACTGTTAATATCTTTTTCGGTTGACATTAGAATTTACATTTATAAATATTTAATAATGTAATTTGTAATAATAATAATAATAATAATAAATAATGTAACATACGTTTACCATAACGTACTAATAACAACTTTTATAGCCTAATACGACAGATGTTTGCAGCTGCATGTGTAGGAAGTTTACGTTAGCAAAGATTGTTTAATGTTACACTTTAATGACAGCAGCATAAATTATGTAGGATGTTATGGTCCCTATACAGGCCTTTTTTTATGGAGGCCCAGAGGGTTCCAGGAGGTTGAGGCTCCCAGATTTTGGAAATTCGGCACGTGAAGGTGGTAAGGTTGTCAGCCTTACGCACCGGCCGCGTTTACCCCCAGGATTGCTCCTGGTACTCATTTCTGTTAGACGCTGAGTCGACCCCAGGGCCATAGTGGCACCAGAAGGATTAGGTCAATTGAAACGTAGGATGTTACTGCCTGTAAATTAAATATGTAGTATGTAGTGTACTGTAGACAGAAAAATTTAGTTGCGATGTTGCCTATATAGTAAATATTATGGATGATGTCTGTAAAGAGAAGCTCCATAGGTATCTAGTACACTGAAAGTTCCTGCGTACCGATAATGAATGAAAACGCAACGAGAAGAAGGTACTGTAAGCTATATATAAGAAAATAATGGTTGAGCAGAGTAATGGAATTTTAGAGCACTGAAAAGGCTAAACAGGTCGTAGATTTGAACGATACAACTCTTAAGTAATTCGATTGAGTTGTGTCATTTACTGACTGGAGGAGATTGCAAAAAAGTGTAGAATATCTGGAAACGCTGGAGTAGAGATCCGAAGTTTGCCACTTAGAATATTATACTGGGTGAGAAGACTTCTCACAATTTATTCTCATTCCATAAAAACCTTGGATGAAGTCCAACGTGAACCTCTAAGAAATATAGCTTCGCCCGTTGAACTTCTACCCTCCGTTACTGCTTTGGAGTCACAAACTGGTCTAGAGTCATTATGAATGAAAAGAGAAGAAAATTGTATAAAATTGGTTTTAATGGTGATTAAGCTCTCCTGCTGATAAATATAAAGAATGTACCTGTATGCTAACTACCCTTCCTTTTCTGAAGTTCACAGCTGAAGACTGTGATGTCTGTTTAAACAGTGAAAACTGTCTAAGTTTGTATTATTGTAGCGGTGCATTAAAATACAGTAGAGTCCCGCTATTCCGAACCCCGCTATTCCGAAAATCGTCTATTCCGAACAGAGTTCAGAAAAAATACCGATTTTTAACTTATAAACAGGGGAAATTAAAAAGACGTTCGTGAAAAAACGTACATTTATTGTTATACGAAGAAGTTAAATAGAGACATACATAGAACCTAAGCTTGATGAAAACTCCTGAAACCAAATTGGAATAAAAGCTGGTTACTTACAGCACATGTCGGATCCATTTATACAATACTGCAGATGCATTTTTAATCACTGCTAAACAAAAAGTAACTAACTTACACAAACTTGAGAAGTAAAGTCAGTTATTTTTTCTAGCAAAGATATTATTCTTGAAATCCGACTATTCCGAATTCCCGCTAAGCCGAACAGTGTTCGGCCTCAATTAGTTCGGAATAGCGGGACTCTACTGTATTACGTTCTGTTTGACCTGGGTTAAGAATTTGGACGGACTCTAAGAATATGTTGCAGTAGATGCGAGTGATCCTTTGTGTCCCGATTAAAATAAATTGTACTTGGAGACAGATTTTATGGCGAATAAAGTTTGTGAATGCGGGATAAGCGGAATAAAGCGGTGAAATAAAATGTCAAATGTTACTGTACTAATTGAAATTTTAAATGCTTTGTATAGCCTGCTCGTTAAAATAACGAGTATACATGGTTCTGTGGACCAATATCACATTTCTTGCGAAAATGAGATTTATACATTATTGAGTTTGTCTAGTCTTTATCTTTCGTATACTAAAAGTGCCAATGTCTCTTCCTATTAATAGACATAATACAGAAAACCTTAGAGGCCAATGTCGGAAGTTCTCAGCAAAAAATGTTACTTCTACAAAGGCTTCAAAGTCTCAAAAGCAAGTTTTATGACATTGGCCCTTTTAGAACCAAGCCACAGATCTAAGCTCCCTGCTGTAAGGTTAGTTCTTTTATCGGACAAAATACTATTGTTTGCTGAATGGGCTCTTTCACAATCAACATTAAAAGTTGAATTGTAGCCTACATTGACAGGAGACTCTTTAAACCGAGTGTTGAATACACCGATACTAACCCTCGTACAAGTTGCTCTACATCACTTTCATGAGAGGCAGATTTTGTCAGTCTTTGCAGCTGCTTGCAGAATTTAGCAATATTGTGAACATGCACATTATCGAAAAGTGGATTTTTAATATATTTCGTATTTTATGGACCATAAGACGCACTTTTTATCTTGAAAACAGAGCCTTGAAAGTTGGGTGCGTCTATTGGTCCGAAAACATTTAAAACAATTAAAATCATGGTAAATGTTGCCGGTAATACCTTAATCATAAATAAGGCGTTGTAAGGATACGTTAGTTGCAGATTTTGGCACAGACCGTACATCAGTGCACTTTTCACAATCTTAAAATGAGGGTAGCTGGAATCCAGATATACAATGCGAAAATAAAGGAATGTTGAGTTCTTTAATACGAAAAGAGTTGTCTCCTCATTGTCCTGTCACACTTACCGCATGCTGAACTGAGGGTTAGAGAGTGTAAAGTATTTTCAGTCTTTATGAGAAATCAGTTCAGTTGTTATTATTTACGCGATGCCACCTGTACAGAAGAGATTTTCGTACAACGCAGGTTTAAAGTTAGAAGTGATTTACACTAATTCCATGGTACAAGGTTATAATTTGTTTATGCAATGAAGTATACTATTCACTTCAAAATTGTTCGTACAATCACATTGAATTTATTTTCCTTTAAATTTCCATCCTAAAATCAAGGTGCGTCTTATGATCCGGAGCCTCTTATGATCCTTAAAATACGGTACCGTATTTTTTTTTCTCCTCAAGAAGAATCCACTACAGCAATTTTTA
Organism: Ectobius pallidus; assembly: GCA_964059195.1. Taxonomy (NCBI): domain Eukaryota; kingdom Metazoa; phylum Arthropoda; class Insecta; order Blattodea; family Ectobiidae; genus Ectobius; species Ectobius pallidus. Next base: position 128,744,080 of record CAXKWD010000005.1, read on the forward strand.
ACTGTGGCAAGTGAAACAACTTTGTATAAGAATAACAAACTTCTTGTCCAAGAACGTTTAAACCTAAATCTGTAAGTTTATTAATGCATATCATGGGCAATAAGAGATTAAGGACATTCTCTTATTTTTACAATCAATTGACATGAAGAGAAGCTCATAAATTATACTAAGAGGCAAAACTTTTATTTTGGGCAGAGGAAGTTATGTGTTTCACATAATATTTTTTGTCTCTCGTAATTCCACCTTATATACCATGCAGATAAAATCGTGTTTCTGAAGAATAGCACCTGGCCCTTTTCCTATTTATTCCTAAGACAATATACAATTAAAAATTTATTTCCAAAACATTTTAGACTCTAGCTAGTGTTTTGGATTATTTTCTCTCTTGACTGGGTATAATGCAAAGGTAATAAAGTTGTGGATGAAAATGACGTGTCTGTCGGCCTTGTGAGAATAAGATGCTGTGTGCTCGGCTCCCCCGTGTGGGAAGAGTCTATTTCGGGAGAGGACAGACTGCACGTTGTGGGTGGGTGGTGGTGTTGCTGCTCAATATTGATCCACGCCGTTATACCCTCCATTCATGTCCCACAGCCTCCCGAGCAACACGCGAATAATCAGTGCATTTCAAGTCCATTTTACTTTCTCCATTATGTAATGTACACATGTCCCATCTGTATTGATTTAACTTCTCTACGGTTAAATAATATAAATGAAATGTATATACAGGGTGTAGCAAAAAGACAAGCCAAAACTTTGGATGGACATTCCTTGCATATGGAAGATGAAATTGTTATATGATCATTAGTCCGAAAATGCTTTGTTTCCTGAGCCCTTTCTGTACACCTGCACCGCTTAGCAGAATACTCGAAAACAGAACTGTGGAAAATAGAAAATCATATTCATAATGTAAACTCTGGAACTGCGCCGAGCACGAGCTCCTCTTTCGAGGTATCAAAACCAACCTATGTATCATTTTTATTGACTAATATTGATTCAGCTTGTATCTTTTTAAAATGTATTATGTATTTTTGTTTTATAATGTATATTCTATGTGTTTTTTTATATAACATATTGTAATGTGTGGTATAATAAATAAATAATGTAAAATGCTATTCAAAAACAGAACTGTTGGTAACAGAACATTGAATGAAAAATATTTAAAATGACCTTCTAGGCAGACTTGCAGAATACGAACACGGAGACTCAAGGAGTTCATGCGACTGCGGGTTGACGGATGTATCCGTATGTATCCGTGCTGACGGACGTATCCGTGCTGACGGACGTATCCGTGCTGACGGATATTTTGAACATTTTATTTGAGGTTCTTTTTTCCACAGGTGTGTTTTGAGTACCATTTCGTATGATTTCCATAGATCTGTTTTCGAGTATTCTGCCAAGTTGAAGTGGTGCAGGTGTCAAGCATTCCATGAGTCAGTGAGCCTATGAGTGAAATTTAAAAATCTTGAAATGATTACTGTGAGCAGCTGTAGTGAAATCCTAGTGTACTGAAATTGCATCTAAAGGGGAAGAAACATTCTACAACTCTTTTTTTTCTTTAGTTTATCTCCATCAACTTAGGAAAATAGCAGTCATTGGGTGGTAGTGGTACATTGTAGGTTGTCAAGTTGGCACTGGATGAACCTTTAAAGTAGACTGTGTTTCTGTTGTGCAGTTTAGTCTGTTGACTATTTTTTGTGCCTGGTCTTTCACTGAAGTGCCATTTTTGTTCTACTGTAGATCTGTTTAGGATTTTCTATCCCGAAGATGTTGAAAATAGTGTTATGGAATGCACTTGTTGGACATGTCCCGTCCGTCACATTACCTGTCCCATCCGTCACATATCATTTATCTTTTAAGAATCTTAAATTTGTTAATGATCCTACGTTAAAACGTGCTGTGTGTAATTCTTAGGGTTTTAAATAATGTCATGTTCTATACTCTTCAACACTTGAAGCTCAATGTCTGTCACGTCATTATTTTTCTGACTTGCAGACAGAAATGGTGGTGGATTATTAAAATTGCACGTTATTCTTATTTACCAAATAAAACTTTGGACTCTAGGAATAAATCAAGGATTTAAATAAAAAATAGGCTTTAATTTTGAATTTTCTAACTCTGAGGGTCCCGTCACTCGTGGAATGCATGGTGTATAGAAAAGGATCTAACAAGAAAATAAAACATTTTCAGACCCATGTTCATGTAACACAATTTCACCCTCTATGTGAAGGAATGTTTCAAGTTTTGGCCTACCTTTTTGTTACACTCTGTATAAGTTAATTGGAACTGTTGTCAAATATATTGGCTAAGTACAGTGATTGCAACGTCATGCAGTATGAATTGAAGACCAGCCGTTAATATTGTTTCATAATGTTTAATTCTTCAATCTAAGCTACTGGTCAAATAGGAGATGTTTCATTATTCTAGCCTGGTACTCGATTTCTGGGGTTTGGTTGGTTTACTTGAACTTTCTTTATGCATTTTAAGTTGATAGCTTTGTTGTCTTATAAACTCCTATATGTAGGGATCCTATTTCTCGTTGAATAAAAATGTTAAATTTCGGTGCAAAAGTTGGGTTAATTTCGGTGTTATTTCGCACAAAATCATATGATTTCAGTGTTATTTCGCATTAAAGCCAAATAGATTTATGGCTTATGTGTCACAAAATATTGCATAATTCTGGAAAAAAAAAAAAAAAATCCCTTTTGTTTTAGGTTTTTTATAAAGTAAATTTTAACGTTTATTCTTACCAGTTCAATATTAACACTTGCCTGTAGTGTATATAAATTACTGTAACATAACGTCTACTTATATCGAGGGTGCACTGAGGATATAAATTACTGCGTACCAACATACAGCTTTTTTTTTATCTTGAAATAAAATTAATTAACTACTTTAAATTTAACTGTGCCGATGCTTCAACGAAAATAAGTTTAAATGAACACCTCTATATTCCAGATAATTTTAATTTTCTTTGAAAAATTAGTTTATTTTTTTATTTTTTACAATTATATCAACCTACCAACTCAAAATTTAAGTCCTCTAAAAATTGCCTTTTTAAAACTCGAATTTTAAAAAAAATAGGATTTCGTTCACGAAAAGAAAAAAATTCGTACTAATAATGAAAATTTCTCAAATACACAAATTTTCATGCTTTTTCGAGAATGTGAAACTATCATATTCCGACATAGACTTGTTTGAAACAAAAAAATCACTTTGTCATTGGTAGTAACCACAATTATTGATTCACGAAAACTAGATATATCTACCTATGAACTACGAAACCAAAAATAGACGAATCATTTATCCCGTATAATAACCACTAGCCTGTCTGAAAGTAATGATAAGTTAGGCCTATAAGTTCCGTTCACTGGACGTAGCTGCCGTACTGTATAAATAGCTAATTTCAACATTATAAACATAACTGAATTCGACAATTTGATTTATGTCACATTGTTTGGCACAATTACGCCCTGGCTGTACTTAAATCATTTTCTTAAAGCTGAGAGGATTTAGTAAACTAAATTTTTGCACTCCTTAGCTAGTAAGTGGTACTTACGAACATTGTTTACATGGCTCGTAAGTTGACATTCCCACACAGTCTTTTTGCTAAGGACGGTTGCGATGAGGTTAAATTACTTACGGTCCAAGCGCTACGTCATAATTCATTACGATACACTTCATAATACAAGCCTTTATGGGCACGGCCCCCAGGACAAATATTCGGTTCCCATAACAACAAACACATGCGAATCACTTTCTGAAATAAACATCTATTTTCAAGAATGTATTTACATAATATTTTCAGGTAATATCACAATTAATATAATTAAATTGATATAAGTAACCGTCGTGTAAAAAATAGCATGCAACACACGGGCCGTAAAGGCATTTACGGGTCTCGAAAACTTAAAAACCCGAGGCGCAGCCGAGGGTTTTCAATCTGTTTCCTCGACCCGTAAACGTGCCTTACGGCACTTGTATCGCAATATACTATTGTGACTGCATGTAACCTTACAAAAAGTTCCTTACACTGTTGGTGTACTGTTTCGGCAATCCAGTGTAATTAGACATGTTAATTTCCCTTTTAAGTGCTTTTTAAAACAGTTTTCTGTGCACTTTAATGCAATAGGCCTATTAGCCGACTAAAAATACTTGAAGCGAAAATCAAATATTTCAAAATGTTATTTCTGTTTCCATGGTTTTATGAGATCAGTAGTGTTGAACTCTTGCATTTAAAAAAATGCAAATTTCTTGCGAGTATGACAGACCGTACGAGTTTTCAATAGTTAAGTTCCATTCAATAAAAATAGTTTTATTCCTTTGCTACGTTTTTGCAAGATAATAGACAATTACATCATGCTTGGAATGGATACAAATGCCTGATACTGTAGTTTTTCACTTAATGTTAACCTTCTCCTAATTACGTACAAATTCGTCACCTTAAGAATTGTATAAAAACGGAGAAATAAGATCAATAGAATAGTGCTTTATTCAAAATGTGAGAATTTATTGTCCACAAGTTAGGATTGTCATTTACGGTAACTAGTTATCCCACTGAAATTTTCCTCATTGCTTTCAAATTTAACAGCCAACTCATGAGAATATTATAGGAGAAAAATTCCTCCGACACTGGGACTTGAACCCAGGACCTTTGGCTATTCGCGCCAATGCTCTACCAACTGAGCTAAGCTGGAGCTCAATTCACAGCGCCGGAAGGAACCTCTCTCCTATGACTGATTGCCCTAATGGTCTACCTCACAAACAGACAAGTTATGTCATATGTAGTACTGTGAGGCACACTAATTAGTGATTTTTGTGACCGGGCTTACATATGTATCACATCATAAATTTAGCTCTGAAAGGGTTAAAGCCGGTTTTATGATTCTGCAGGCAATTGTTTGCTTTGTTTTATTGATGAACAGTATGATTTTTCCCTGACTGTATTTTTAGAGATGTTTAGACGTATACACTATAGACTTACTGTTAGAGAATAAAATATAAAAATGTGTTTACTGGGAAGAGTTTCAGTATTAAAAAAAATAACTTTCATGATATGGCCGGCTATAAATTTATTTTGCCTTGAAGTTCTCCTTGTGGAGATTGCTGTTAATTGTCTTTATTGAAGGCATGTTCTAGAAAAAAATGTTCGTATTAGTTACTCTGAATTTTCATTCCAAGTACACGTATTTATCTGTTGTTAGTCCACTTTCTAACCATAGAACATACCATTTGCACCGCGCAAATTAATTCGCCAAAAATAATTCATTCTGTAGTATGCAGTATGTATAATCTATCATATACATCGCAAAGTTTTCATTGAGTTATGCTTTCATTGAGTTGAGGTAAATTTGTAATGGAGTAGATTGTTGTAATATTATTGACACTTCAGATGACTTTTAAAGTAATTGATATTTAAAGTTGTAAGGTTGCGACATTCCTCGTCGAAAGAAAATATTATAAGTTCACCAAAAAATGTATCAAAATTACAGTAAAAAAAGATAAAGATCGTTAAGGGATCAAATATGCTTGCTTATTGCCTAGATTCCTACCCCGTGAACCACAAAGAAATTTGTCTGTTCGTCGGTTGAATTAATAGGGCCATGAACTGATTTTTTATAATTCCAGTAAAATAATTTTAAAGCTTTACAGACTTGAAAGATATTATGCTACAAAATTAATTTGGTAGAAATTGAAAAATCAGGAAGCTTGATTTAATTCTCATGAAATTACACCCTCTAAATTTACGTGTAGAAATGAAATAAAAATTACATATCGAAACCAATATAAGTTAATCATCGGAGCGCACGAGGTTGGCGTCTCGGCCAAGGATCAATCCTGGTTTATACTATTCTAGGGCAAGGCATTTAATGACCATAAAATAGTAAAAAATCCATTTATGACCTAAAAATAGTGAAAAATGGCACATCATTTTTAAAAAATGACCAATAAATTTACCACTATTACTTATAATTAGTTATTTTAAAGTAATGAATTGCTAAAGGCAATTTAATGGATGACAGTGTGTTATATATGAATTTGCAATATAAAACACACTTACTTTGTTACTAAAGAAGTAAGTACATTTATACCACTTATGGACACCCTTAGCGAAAAAGAAATTATTTCTGAACTGACATATCCATCAAATTGCCCCTAGCAAATATGTGCCATTTAAAAAGAAAGGGAAAAAATCATTGTTACAAGACAAACTGCTCTGGTGTTTACAATAAACCAAAATTAAAATGAACTATGAATACTTGGCAGAGGTTCTCAAATAAAAAAAAGATTGTCTGTTTGTCTGTACATGGAAAAGCTCCTATCTACCTCCACAGAAACATGACCTAAAAATGCCGAAAATGACCTAAAAATTGCAAAAAAATGACCCCATCTCTTGCAAATGACGAAAAATGTAAAAAAATGCAAAAACAAGTTACCCTTATTTAATCAATTATTTCATTTATATATTCGAGCAGTTTTTTAGTCGTCATATAAAAAGGATGCAAAATCATCAAATCCTTGCCCTAACTATTACCTATCTCTTGTGTCCGAACTTCAGAGAGCTCTATCGTTTTGAGAAATCGCCTATAACTGAAGGTGCTTTAAAACAAAATAATAACAACTTTGGTTTTGGTATTTAAAATCAAAGAACAGTGGCCCATGTACACATTGAAAACCTATCGAAAATTCGTCTCAGATAGGCCATGTTTATTTTACTAAACCACTGTGAAGACTGTACACCCAATGAGGCAATTGGATGCTATAAAGGTATAGAGACATCTATGAACAGTTAATTCAATTTCTCATTTGAGTCGGTCATAAGAAAGGCTATTGTGCAGTATTATATTTACTAGAGGCTTATAGATAGGGGATTAGCCTTATGAATGGATGGGAAAGAAAGCTCACATTAACAGTGTAGGAGGGAAGTGAATCGAGGTTATATTGGCGCATGAGGAGAGATCTCGGATGACAAAAGCGTCTTAATGCAGGCCTGTCATGTGGTCCACTCTTGTCATTACACTCTATCATCAAGAAGGTACTCTTGCAGCCTGGGTAACATAGATGGGATAAGAGTTTAACGCTCCACTTCAGAAAGCTTTTTTTATGGCTCGGTGTCAAAGAATGAACCTATACTGCAAGCATCAAAGAGCTTTCAACTTCGGAAAGATTACGTTGGAACTTAGACGTGATGGTCATTTTTACAGCCCGGATTTCGAAATAAAATGCATATTTTATTTTCAAACTCGTAAACGTAAGCAGTGAAGACACTCGTTCACGAGCTATTATGAGTTTGATAGAGCTTATTTGACTTATTCTGAGATAAAATCTATTTTGCGATTTTGGATTAAAATAGCATATTAACTTAAAACCGTCACGTTAAAGTGCTTATTTCACTTCTAGACGTCAATATAACATGTTTCCTTTTTTTTGCGGCTTTTCGAATTGTTGCAAATCCGTGTTATAAACCACTATCTAAAAAGCTTTCCGGTGAAGAAAGAGATATTGAAGAGGAATTTATCGAAGAAAACCCTGTACTGCTTTTCGCATGCGCCTGTGACGTCCTGGGATGTTGAAGGAACATTTTCACTGACAGACGTGGAAGGTCCACACAATAAAGTCTGCAGATGACCTTCCTTACATACTGCAACAATATAGGCATAATCGCTTAGAAAATTGTTACAATACTTCGAATTGCGGCTTTACTTCACTTTCAGAGGAACGCAAGCGGAGGATTTCTACGTCTGAAATCTTACGCCCTCTGTCTGAGGAGCCCTGCGTAATGACAAAATAATTGTTGAGCACTGGTAAGCCTGCAATAAAATTTTCTTTTCTGTGATGCGTAATAACTGTATTAACTGTATCATTCTCTTTTGCATATTTTATAAAGGGCATTTTGTCCAACGAATAAATGGGTTGGTTACTAACGTAAATGTCTTCCCTGTCTGTAACCACTCAGCTATTTTATGAATTATTGATATCTGCATAGTGTGCTGCGACATACGTATTTTCCAGACCAATAAAATACACGAACACCGCTTTATTAAATTCTCTTCTCTGTGAATAGAGTTAGCGAAATAAGGTTTTAAAAATTACATTTACTTTGTTTCTAGAGTAGGCCCTAGCTGCTTATGCTTGAAACACATTTACCGAAGAGATGAAATCACTTCCCTATTTCAGGTTCACATGGTTGTGATAACGTAGTTGCACATGTGGTGGCACAGATTAGAGTATTACAGGTACAGAAATAAACAGAGCCTAAACAATACAAGGTCGGCCAAGGTGGTTGCAGGTGTAGCGTGTCCGTCTCTAGATCCGAGGGTCGCTTGTTCAAACTCGGCCGCAGTCTATGGATTTTTCAGAACGTAAATATCCTGGGAACGGAGGGACTTTAAGTTGGAGGGCAGGGGCGTATTTAGCTACTTAAGCGCCCCTAGGCAAAGAAAAATATTTTCGCCCCCTTATTTCCACATGAATGTACCACAAAGTAACCTTCAATAAGCATTATTGTAACTGAAATAGTAGGCTAATAATAACAGTAATAATAATAATAATAATAATAAATAATAATAAATAAATAAACAGGTGCGTATTGTTGTCAATGTTATTAATTTCTATTTCATTGTGCGTTACATTAGTTTACTATTTTGAAGAGTTATGAATAAAATGTTTGATATATTTAAAAAAACAGTAACAGCTTTAAAGCCGCCCCTTCAAATCTGCCGCCCTAGGCAGCTGCCTAGTCTTCCTAGGCTTAAATACGGCACTGTTGGAGGGGGGGGGGGGCTATTCTCAAAGATTTTCGGCTCGTAAAAAAAACTCCAAGCCTAAATTAGAGCTTCTAGAAAATAATTTCCGGCCGTTTCACGTGAAAGTAAAATCTTAGTTTCCTGATAGGGTTTGTAAGGCATGGGCTTACCTTTTGTGCCTCCGTCCTCTCACGAAAAATAAGCGTAACATAATTAGTATAGGTACTGAAACCTCCACTTGGAGGTCTCACCGTAGGGGGTAGCTACAGGAAAATTGAATCGGAAACAATACAAGTATGTTTGGGTTAAAACTAATTTAAAATAAATAGAAGGTACGTAAAGGTTTCCCAAAAATTAAAATAGGTACGGTACACTCAGGTTCAACTGAAAAAAGTGATTTTGAAATTTAAAAAAATGTGTGAAATACAAGATTCATCTTACGCTATTTTCATTTTATAAGTTACTGCAATTTAAAATGGCCGCCGAGCAGTGTGCATTCCACAGCCTCAACACTCACGATAGGCTGAGCTACTGATAAAATGGGACCTAATGTAACTCAGAATTGTGAGTAGAGCGGTATCAGAGCTTATAACTTTCCTTCAGATAACTTATACAAAAAAGTTTCATTTAAAAGTTACAGTTTTAGGCTAAATGATAGTAGGCCTAAGAACTGTAGTACAAAATTCAAACAAAATCTTTAGAGCCTTTTCGAAAAAAAATTGCCTAAAGGTAGATTGTTTATTGAAGAATAAGATAATATTGTCTGCTCGCTTGGTTTCTCACACTTAAAGGATTGATTTTCATTTGATTTTTCGTTTTCTAAACATGCTGTTAGCAAACATAAGTTAGACACACGTGCAAACACATATTTTCCTGATAATCGTATTTTTGGACATGTAGGTGCAAATTCTTAAAAGAATCGAATTGTACACATATGTAAACCTTAAATGTAAACCAAATGGATTATGTAAAAAAAAATGTTTGTGGCACTAATTGCTTCTGATATGAACAGAGGGTTTCACTTTCTTTCTTGTAAGTTCCACTTCTTTGTTTCTTACTGTACTCGTACATTTTACTTTCAGCTCTGTTTGGAAAGTACAGTAATGGTTGTGATGCTAATTAATTCTAATTGGAATTATGCTGCCATAATTGCATTGCTAGTGACAACTACACAGCACTCTAACTTGTGAAATCGTGCTCAACTTCTGAGAAACAACAGATGACGATGCCTTGGTGTCTGGCAATTTACGTTGCCATAATCTGCAGTAGATGTGAGCGCAGGTGAAATACGCGAGAGTTCATTACACCCTTGGTTCGCAAATGTACTCGTACATGCATAACACCATTTCCTTTGAAACGCGTACTTTATATTCAATCATTATGGCAAATTTCACTGTTTTGGAACTGAACTGTATGCGTGTTTCTTACTCAATTCATAGCCTACTATCTGTTGCCGAGTACATTTAAGGAATCAGATAGTTATTATGAGAAATTGAAGAAAAATACGGGAACACCGGCATACGAGAACTCGATACAGCTTTCGGTGAAATTCATAGGTAAAAAATAGGCGAATTTCATAATTGTTTTCCTCAGCAATGAATGGTTCTACAATCTTGCAATCTGACATACTCTTTATTGACTACTTCTACAATTGCATACTATTTTCAACATTAATCAAACTGTTATAGTTTCGAGTAATTATCGTTTCAAAATGGCACCACGTTTCATGCACTGAAATGCCATTTCCTTGATAACTTCCACAAATATCAATATTTCTGAGTGATTATTTTTCTGTAGATTTGTTAATATCATATGAACAACACTATCTACAATCATTTAATTAAGATTAATAGTTTTCTTTTAAATAAATATATATATTTATATACTTTAGTGAAAAAGAAAATTTAAACATTCATTTTTTAAAAATACTTACACTGTAGATATTCCAAAGATTGTAGATGATGATGTTCATATGAAGTTTGCATATAGATAGAAAAAAGAATCACTAAAAAGAAAAATCCATTTGTGGAAATTATCAAGGAAACGGCATTTTAGTGCACGAACCGTGGCTGCCATTTTATAACGATAATCACCCATAACTCTAACAGTTTTACTAATTTTGAAAATAATATGCAATTGTAGAAGTAGTCAATAAAGAGTATGTCAGATTGAAAAATTGTAGAGCAGTTCATTGCTGAGGGAAAAAATAACGAAATTCACCTATTTCTCACCTGTGAATTTCACCGAAAACTGTATGTCCCCCCTTAATGATCTGTTCCTAACTATATTGGCGTATACCACCAGTGATAGGGGCCTGGGGCGCTGATCATTACGGGGACCTACCCGGTATTCACAGTTGTTTATACCAGTTACACATTCTATACAAATATACGATAGTAAGCGACCTAATTCATTATACTTATGTCGACGCTGAATAAATTATTTAATAATGAATTATTTTTTCATTTGGGAATCACATGTTTATTACGCATTAGACAACTTCACGTCTTTACAATAAGTTTGCTTAGAGTAGGGGTACCAGTAGTACTGAGTTATGGCCGCAGAAAATCTACCTTAGTATGCAATTCTTTCGGCCAAGGTAATGAAAAGGTAGATCAACAAAATAGTTGTAATTTCACAGTATTATTTTATTAACAAAAGAAATAAATTTCAAACAGCAAACGTTTATCGATATAGTGGTTATTGGAATTTTATGATGCAAACCACTACAATACACATAAATGAAAGAAAAAATATTTTAAAGACTTTCTCTGTTTTTACTGTGTGCTTTAATCTTGCAATTTTATGTTTTATATTCCATCACAATACAGTTTAGCGAGAATAAGAATTACACTGCCTGTCATAAAATATAACTTAGTCTCTTAGGTGATTTTGCCCAGATTGGCTAGTTAACTACCCTACAGAAATTTTCTTGAAAAATGTTATGTAACATTGCAATCAGTACATTGTACAAATTTTAAACAATCTTCAGAGCTATTTTCATGAAAATACCTAAAATACATATTATTATCCATGTAAAGTAGTAGAAAGTAACTTCATATAATATATGAATTTCTGGTGAATGGAAGAATTTCCGAGTCCATACAGTGGGGTGCTTCCTCGTTTTACGTACGGGGCTGGGTATGGGTTATCCAGTTCCAGACCTATGTATCTTAGGAAATACTGGGATAATAGGGGTTAAACTCAAGTTTCCATATCTCTCGTAGGTCACAATGTAATCACTACACCAAGTAAATTTATCGTGCTGGATCCTAATCTTATACTTTCCAATATAGGAAACGAAAAAGGGGAAAAATAGGTTACAGACTAAAAAATCAGTTTCCAGTCAGTCCATTCAATATTCACACGTCTCGGGAATGTGGTAAAAACTTTGTTTTTATTTTCGTTAGTTTTTAGGAATTTTTGGCGAGATTTTTCATCTTTAAGCTGTGATTTTAGAGGTAGCGTACATATTTTGCCGTTTGCGTGGCAATAATTAATTAGTCTAGTTCTTCATACCTTTCTGCTTCCATAATATCATGTTACAACGAAACACTTTCCATTGCAAGATCGGCGTGTATTTACGAATGGCTGACGACATTTATACATGTATAGTTGGATATAAAATGGTATATGACTGCTATTGAGAGTGATTCGGAACGTGACAACATAATTACAGTTATATTAAGTTAAGCCTCACTCTCTACTTCAGCTATTTCCCTTAACTCACCTACTTATCGTTTGGATATGCTGGTTAACGCTTGAAATTATATCTGGAAGTCCATGTTCTTTTCCAGATACTTATACGATTTTTATCTGAAATAGAGGAATCGCGAGAATTTAAATTGTAACCATACACAGCCATCCTTTTTAATGATAATAATAATAATAATAATAATAATAATAATAATCGTTTATTTAACCTGGAGACAGTTAAGACCGTAAGGTCTTTTCTTCCACTTCACTATTAGTAACTTACATTAGTTGTTACAATATAGGCCTAACATAATACGTAACACAAAATACTAGGGATGGGTCGATACCAGATTTTCTCGATACTCGATACTCGATACCGATACATGATTTTTTCCTCGATACTTGATACTTCGATACTCGATACCTTCAACATTTCCAGTTTCAATAAATAGGTACATTAAAAATAGAAATTTGAGAGAATTGTGTAATACCAACTAAATTAATTAAGTCTGCATATTTAATGAGACAAAATGTAATATCATCAGTAGCCTATAATTATTTTTAAACTCTACATTAAAACTAAAATTAGTTTTTTAAACAGTCCACTTACAAGTTTTTGTTAAAAAATACTAGCATTCTCACTTAATTGCAGAATTACAAAAGTATCGAAAAAGTATCGAGCTAGTTTTCTGAAGTATCGTTCGATGCCGATACCATGCAAGTATCGAGAGTATCGAGGCATCGAAAGTATCGAGGACCCATCCCTACAAAATACATTAAAAGAACACAACATAACACATGAAATGATTTAAGATACATTAAAATGACACACTAAATAATATGAAAGAATTTTAAGATACATTAAATGATAAAAAAGAAATTAATTGTTACAAATATAATTTAGTTATATAAAAGCATTAAGTGATAGAAACTGAAATTAACATAGGACATGAAAAAGATACACTATTAAGTACTATGTATATGTGCTGTTAACTGCGATCTGAAGGTTAACAGTGACCGACAGTCCTTGATGTGAGATGGTAAAGAATTCCACATTCGGATGACTGAAGTAGTAAACGATGATGAGTAAAGATATGTATGATATTTAGGTATTTCAGCTGCCTATAAGTGGATATAAATAGATAGCTGACACGGTGGTTGGACGATGGGTCCAATTCATCATGGAATATTGTGCTTGGAGTGATATCATGTTCTGGTCGAGTTATAACAAAAGTAGGTGAAGGAACCAAAGGATCCTATACATAGATACAAAGAATAGAAAGAAGGATACAAAGAAACTCTTTATTAAAGGATCAGTATAATGTTGAGTCTCCTCCCAAAACATCACGCACATACATGGAAGAATGATTAAGAAAGATTTGGGTTAGTTTGAAAGTAAATTCTGTTGCACATTCTGAAATGCATGTGTGAAACGCATAAAAAAATAAATCTAGAGTCAGATAGGCCTTTCCAGTGGTTTGAGAATGCAAGTTTTCAGAACATGAGTCCGCAACTTTACTATTAGGTATAAAAAAATAAAAAAACTATGGTTGAATAAATCGTTATTCTAAATTCGTCATTTTAATAAACCAAAAGAGAAATTTTTCTCTCTTTATTATCCCCTTGAACTAGCCTATATCAGATGATTTAATTATTTTCTACCTCAAGTAATAAATCACATTCAGAATTAATGGATGATATTCATTTCTAATCGTGCATTAGTTTGCTGTAAATGTAAGCTATTGCATTCTATAATATTATTTTTTCATTCTCACATTTTAACAAAATTGGAAGCCTACGATTCCCCCCTCCCATGAAGATCCCCCCCCCCCCGGGAGGAAAGCAGTTGTTTTCAACACTACAGAGGCGGGCACGCTACCACCGAGGCCGACGATTTTAAGGACTATAGGGCCGTGTAATGAAATAGTCACTTATAATTTGACACTTCTATTGACTGCCTGAAGAGCTTAGTATTTTCTCTATGAACTTCTATTGACTGCCTGAAAAGCTTAGTATTTTCACTGTGAATTAAAAATGAAATTTCTTTAGCGTGACAGATATGTCAATAATTCTTTCGGAAGCATGTGTAATTAGAGACTTTCATAATTTCGACCCGCGTGTTCATCATAGACCCTGCAGTATAAGTAACAAAAGAAAGTTCGGTAAAGCATGCTATTTGAAAATGACTGAGAGCACAGAACCTAAATATTGTAACAGGTGAATTTGTATAGTTGACAATAGAATTTGTACAGCAAGCTGACTTTTTTTTTCTTCTTCACAGGCAGCCGTCAAACAGTTGTTCGCGTAGACCTGGTGTTGCATAATTAAATATAAACAAAGAACTATGTTTTCAGCCGTGCTCGTACATGCTGGTATTTCACTTCATTGGAAAATACATAAATTGCAATAATCGATAAGATCACTGTGATTTACTTAAAAATTACACGAGCTTGTAGTTAACACCTCCACTTTTGGAAAAAAAATGCAAGTGGAGCAAATTTATCACAGTTATAGCTTCTGTTTTTTTCAGTAAAGAAAATACAGAACGATAGAACTCTGGGCGTAGATTTTTCTACCATGTGCACATTTTTCGTTATCTTCAATTTTGGAACATGTTTATATATATAATAATACATCCATTACTATTATAATACACAACCATTTATGAAACTAAAATCTAACATTTGATCCAGATTTTCTAGCAATGTTTAATTTATTCTTCAAATTAGGCTAAACCTTGTGGACGGTGTTTTGCTATCCGTAAGGAAAGAAAAGAAAATCTAAGCAACGAAAAGTGTTGTCGCTTTCAAAAATAAAATTTGAGGAGGTATATATTACGTGTGGGGTACGCCGTAGCATAGTGGTTGAGGCGCTGCGCTACAAACCAGAAGGTCGCGGGTTCGATCCCCGATGAGGTCGTTGGAGTTTTTCAATTGGCCTAATCCTTCTGGTGGCACTATGGCCCTGGGGTCGACTCAGCCTCCAACAGAAATGAGTACCAGGAGCAATCCTGGGGGTAAAGGCGGCCGGTGCGTAAGGCTGACAACCTTACCACCTTCATGTGCCGATGTCTAAAAATCTGGGAGCCTCAACCTCCTGGAACCCTCTGGGCCTCCATGGCCTGTAATGGGGAACACTTTATATATTACGTGTTGTGTTAAAGTTAGACTGAACAGTTATATATATATAATCCATCCATTACGATTATAATACACAACCATTTATGAAACTAATATCTAACATTTGATCCAGATTTTCTAGCACTATTTAATTTATTCTTCAAATTAGGCTAAACATTGTGGAGGTGTTTTGCTATCCCTAAGGTAGAAAAAGAAATCTAAGCAACGAAAAGTGTTGTCAATTTCAAATATAACATTTGAGGAGGTATGTATTACACATTGTGTTAAAGTTAGACTGAACAGTTACATAGAAAGGATACCCTAATTGCCGACCTCATTGAAAGACATTTACGTCATGTACAGTATTGACAGGCATACTAATTTAGTGATATTATGACCTTGTTTCCACTGTTACTGTACATTAACATTTAAGATTTAGATAATAATTATGTATCCACAGTTTCCACTGTTACTTTAAAGTAACATTTAAGATATAGATAATAATGATGTACTCATGAATCCATAGATTATTGTTTCTGTTGAACATTATTAAGTCACTAAATTAGTGTGCCTCTCTATACTGTAGTCTATGACGTAAATATCTTTTCAGTGAGGTCGACAATTATTAAGAGTAGTTGTTAGGAGAGATATTCCAACTGGCGTCATAACTCTGAGTAGCTCAGTTGGGAGAGCATCGACACGGAAAATCGGAGGTCATGGGTTCTGATTCTGTTGCCAGAGAATTTTTCATTCTAAAATATAGTAGGCCTATTACTTGCGTTTTTACAGTGAGTTCTTTCATTTAAAATTTTGGAAAAAGAATTAAAAACTGAGAACTATTGCCCTGAAAGACGAATTATAGCACGTTTATACTTTATACACTAACCGTGTTAATTTGATTTAAGTCGCAACAATTTTTTTGTTATCCTCGAAGAAAAATCGCGTGTGAAATAAAGCTATAGAACTTTATAGGATGAAATCTCACTATTTTAGGATTACATTATACAACATCAATTATTGGGAAGAACATAATCTGAGAGTGTTCGAAAACAGGGTCCTTAGGAAAATAATTGGGCCTAAGAGAGATGAAAATGGGACTGGAGAAAACTGCATAACCGCGAGCTGCATAACGCGTCACCGGATATAGTAAGGGTAATTAAATCACGGAGGATGAAATGGGGTGGACATGTTGTGTGCCTGGTGGAGCAAAGACATATTTCAAAAGTATTGACTGGGAGACCCGGAGGGAAAAGACCACGTGCAAGACCTAGACGTAGGTGGGAGGACACTATTAGGGTAGATTTAAGGGAAGTAGGATTTGCGAGGGATGATTGGATGGAGTTAGCACAGAATAGGGTTGAACGGTGGGCTCAGGTAAGCGCGGCAGTGAACCTTCGGGTTCCATAAAATAGATAATATTTTTAGCTTGCTGAGGAATTGTCTATTGCCATTGAGTAAATAAGTAAGTAAGTAACAGCAAATAATTTTAGGCTTACTATAGCGTAAAACATATTTTTATCCTTTTTCATTTTCTTTGTCATTCTTAAGACGTTATCCATTGGTTTCGAATCATGTCATCTGTATTATGTTCTAAGCGTAACAACAATTATTAAGCCTAAAGGTACAGGTACAGAAAGCTATAAGAAAAATAACTTGTTTACTACTTAATACAGCTTGAGAAAATAGTTGTATATACTTCAAGGCCTTGAGTCTTGTAGTGACGTGGGATGCTGATTCTCATTTTTAACTGTTACTTATTCCAAGTTACAAATTATAACTTACACCATGGTAATAATGAGTGCTTATAATTGTCGGTTAGTATAATTAGTAGTTTCTTACGTGTATCGCTCCCTTACTAATGAGATGGCAATACTATTTACAGTATGTTGTTTTGCTATTTGTATTATCGTAGAACATGAACTGAATAAGTAATCACGTTGCCAATTGCATTTCTCTGTTTTGTAATCTGTAAGCCAATGTGGAAATCCTGATAATATTCGCCTTAGATATTTGAATATAGGCATATCATCATGCTACATTGGAACGCATAAATGTCCATAGCAGTGGTCATCAGCGCCCTGCAACAAATACATTACTCAACACTCTTTCCAGTTAGAGCTAAAATTTAGTTTTAGAACACAAGCAAAATTAACCTATTATGAATATTCGTCTTGTTAGTATCGTTCTCGTTTCACATGTTGACTGTTGACAACTGATTTATTTATTTATTTATTTATACTGGCGAATACTGGGGACGTTAAGGCCATAAGGCCTTTCCTTCCGCTTCACCAGTGAAACTATAATAGGCCTATTAAAAACAACACAAAATTTGATAAAGATGTAGAAATAAAAAATTAGACATGTTACAGACATTAAAGGTCTTATAAGTTACAATGATTTAATGTGCAAATAGATTACCAGTAAAATAAAAGGTTAAACGAATCAAAGGTACACATATAACATCCACAATAATATAAAATTATATAAAAATTGATTGGGTTAGGTATTTATAGATGTGCACCAGTCATAAAATTTAAAAGGAATATAAAATTATTCCTCAGTTCTATAATTATACCATATATACATTAAAAGCTAAAATTAGTTTGTTGTCACACTCTATAAAACATTGTGATAATATTTAGTCAGTAATGTCTATATTGTTTGCTAATGTGTAAGACCTGGTTGGCTTCACTATTATAATAATGTTGTGTATTATCAACCTATGTCCTTTAAGTGTGTCGTTTCCAGCGAGGTCTTACACATTAGCAAACAATATAGACATTGCTGACTAAATATAATCACATTGTTTATAGAGTGTGACAACAAAATATATAATTTTAGCTTTTAATGTATATAGTGTAATAATTGAACTGAGGAATAATTTTACATTCCTTTTAAATGTTATGGCTGGTGCACACCTATGAATAACTAATACAATTTTGTGAAGGTATAATTTTACATTATTGTGAATGTTATATGTGTACCTTTTATTATTTTAACCTTTTATTTTACTGACAATCTAATTGGACATAGTATATATTGTATAAAATCCCCACTTGTTGTGTATAAATATTTTATGGGGACAACTTTTATATAACATAATTTGTAAATACAATTAAATTTTGTCACAATTTACTAGCACTATATGTTACATAAGGATCTCGTTTTCAGTTATCTGTTCCTTGTCTAAGTTTTGATAGTGGTTTGTAGGCGGTCTCTACTTCATACCTTATTTCTGTAGGACGATATTCAACCATACCCTCTTTTCCCTAAGGCTGAAAATTGCTATTAAAATCCAATTGAAACCAACCTTAGAAATATTTAGGAGTGGAATGTTGGCAACTTGTTTTTAGGCAGTAGTCTGCGTAGACTGGGTTTATAGTCATGCCTGGATGATGTAATCCCTAGCCTAATCATAGTTAACACCTTTGGGCAATACTTACCCGCAACGCTTTTTCATTTTAGGTCAAAATCACTCTTAAAATAAATAAAATCCATATTTATTTTGGTTATTCGGTAGGCAGTTAAGTATTGCGTTCATTGCATGATTGTTAGCGACTACTGTCTTAGCAGGTTGATTCTCATTGCGCCGGAATTGGGATGATGGGATGGATATGTTGAAGGGCGGACCTTGCCAAGGAACTATTGAAGTTGAAGTTTACAAATTAATAATTCAGAGTCTCATAAAAGGAATCCATTATCTCCCGACCAGGAAGCACCCTGTTCTCTAAAATCACAGATGTGCGCATCTCAGAGCACTCTACCTTTCCCCAAGATGATGAAGTGGTGAGGTAGTAAGTGGAATGATAATGCAGTGAATTAATAGATAGAGAAAAATCACGGCAAAACTATTGATAGGAACTGAAGAACGAGTTCGGACTTTCCTAATATAAGCCTTTGAATTTAGGATGTGTTAATAAGAGGGGTTGATTATTATTTTCGGAACAGGTTCGATCATAATTATGTATAAGATAATTTTACATAAGCTTTATTTATTATGTATTATTTTATAAAACTGTGATAAATGCAATGCGGACGTAAAAGGTCAAATTGTTCTTACTTAGCATATTGAAAATGGTATTATTAGTGATTTTCACAAAAGTGCCAGTTCTTGTTTTAAATAATGGTATTAAACTACTTTTCCTTTAACATTATAGGACAAATCATTAAAAGTGCGTTCAACATCATTGTTAATAATAGCATAACAAGGTGTAAATAATACTATAACAAGGTGTATTGTTGATTTCATGTTTCAGGTAATAATAACAACTTTGTAGTACCTGTAATATTTTAAGTTTCAATGGGACTCATTCAAATATTTTGAGCTTTCCTTGAGCTTTTCCAAAAGGTCTCATTCAAATATTTTGAGCTTTCCTTGAGCTTTCCAAAAGGTTTTTCATAGTAATGCAAGGTCTAATATTTCTTTGTAAACATTAGGGATTATAACCGTGAAGAAATAAAATGTTTGAATTGTGAGTTGCTTCATCGACCTGACGCCCTTGTTTCGCAAACCTTTAGCTCACAAAATAAAGCACAAAGTTAACATCTGTATTAAAAATAGTTGTACAGTAGGCTAGGCAAAGAACACTTTCATCATATTTTGTACAGATTAATTACTAAATCCTATGAAATAGCATAGTCTTGTTATGGAGGCATATAAGAAAATTATATTGTTACACATAATTTATTTTTTACTTGGTATACTGCATGTTTGTGTTTTTAAACTAACTTAATCACCTAATCATTAGGTGATTAAAGAAATAATGATAATTGAAGCAGTATTTCATCATGGTTTACATCAGGTGTATGCGTTATCAGCATGCAATTTCACAACAACCAGTTTTATCCACTCTCTTACAACATTCAATTCAACATTTTGGAGTTAACTGGTTACAGTGGTGACTATTAATATTGAACACAATGAAGTACGATTTCGCCTTTTCTGATGTAAAACACTTACTTACTCAATGGCAATAGTAAGTTAAAGGAATATTATTTATTTTATGGAACCCAAAGGTTCATTGCCGCGCTTACCTGAGCCCGCCATTCAACCCTATTCTGTGCTAACTCTATCCCAAGATCAGTAAACTATACAGGTTGCGTATTCCGGGATAGACCAATCGCAGCACTTGAGTGTGTGACGTCACAAGATTCCAGATCTCGCAATTTTCAGATTTTACTCAGTCTAGAAAATCTTACACCGCGTGATTAAACTCGTAACCTTTAATTAACCCGTGGTCGGATTCCTGTGAAATTTATACAGAAATAATCTACACACATCAGCCCTACTGATGGTTAAAACAGAGCCTTAAAAAAGCGGATACAAATGTTTTTATTTCATTTTATAAACATCACCCGTTACACAAAATTCATGGAGGGAGACGCAAATTTCACTATGCGACAATTTTTTGTATTTTTGTGTCCCGAAAAAACTTCAAGCGAGAAAGTTTTAGTGAAATAATTGAATTTTAATACAAATGAAGTTCCAGCCCCATATCTCGAATGGTTTACGAGTAATTAAGTGGTAATTATTCCATGCGCTTCAGTGTCGGAGTGATTTGTGACGACCGTGAAATGTTCAGGAAGAAACATATTTGACTATGCGACAATTTTTTTATTTCTGTGACCAGAAAATGATTCAAGCATGTGAGCTTTAGGGAAATATTTGAATTTTATTATACATCAAGTACCACGTTTATATTTTGAATGGTTTACGAGTAATAGAGTGGTAATTACTCAAGGCGATGAAGCTATCGGAACGGTACAGAGGTCTTTTTTATTCTATAAAATAGGCCTACTAGCAATTACGTAAAAATCCTTAAATATTTTAATCGTGGACTCAATAATAAAGGATATTAACTGGCTACTTGTACCCATACTGAAAGATTGACCCGCTGGGGAAAAAGAATGAATTAAACTTTTTCCTAATCTTGTAAATCTGCACTACTGTTATTTAGATATTTGTTGAATTATTTATTTTATTTTTTGATCCTTTGTGCTAGTAACTTTTATTTCTAATTGCCTTATCAAATGCCTTATTAGTTTAATATCTTGTTACGCCCTTTTCATATTTTAATATAATTTATCAACATGAAAACGTATTACAGTTAAAATTGAATTGCCGAGGCTTTAAGAGCATGCTATCGGGTTATATTTTGGGCAAGACGATGATACTTTTTAATGAAAAATTCATGGAAAAATCCTTTGAAATATTGTGTGATTTATGTAGAATGCATTGCGAAGCAATTTGTGTCCTTTTTGTTATGTTGAGACGTCGATTTTAAAGATCCTGCGCCTCTTTTCGTTGTGCTGCTCATGGAAGTTTCCCTGCCCTGCAATTCACAAACCATCCCTTAGTTTATTAGACCTATATTATCTCTGTCGTCACATAATTTGTATACAGATGTACACTTTTGGCCGTGTTTCACCAATCATTACCTACATAACTTACCCCATATAACCCGGAGAAAATTATTATTAATATAAATGTATTGCTTTGATTACAATATTAACACAAATTAATACTCTACAATAGTCTACGCAATGTAATAATAACATTAGTACTGTACATGTTAATATTGATACATAAAAATTCCCGTAGTTGTTTTCTACCCTTATTATAAGGTACAATTTCTATACAAATATAGGATACATTCTTTAGCAAATTTTCATCAAATTATACTAAAATAATCTCTAGAATGAGGAATATTTTCTAGGCAACAAAATATTAGAACAAATCGCCCTTTAGCTGTTATATAGGCCTACCTGTATTATATAATTTCTATTCAAATCTAGATCCTTTGGGAGATTTTTACAAGATTTTAAAGACAAATGCTGTAGAATCAGAAGAACATTTTAAGTAACTTGAATAACAGAACAGTTCACATCTTAGCTCTTTTCTACAATCTACAAAATTACTGTTACACACTGCCACAGCACATATCTGGCCCGGCATAATGGTTCAGTTAATTGCACTTTCTAAAGCACCTTCCATTTGTATTATTAAAAACAGTATGTACTGGTAATATCTATTCTAAAAGACTGCGGTCAAGCGGCCGAGATCAGTAGGTAGAAGCTTTGTCAGCGGCACCATGCTCTCTCCTGTCGTGCTTGAAGCGCCAAATCATTCTGACACCTTGAAGCGCCTGGAATAATTACCACTCAATTACTCGTAAACCATTCGAGATATGGGGCTGGAACTTCATTTGTATTAAAATTCAATTATTTCACTAAAACTTTCTCGCTTGAAGTTTTTTCGGGACACAAAAATACAAAAAATTGTCGCATAGTGAAATTTGCTTCTCCCTCCATGAATTTTGTGTAACGGGTGATGTTTATAAAATGAAATAAAAACATTTGTGTCCGCTTTTTTAAGGCTCTGCTTTAACCATCAGTAGGGCTGATGTGTGTAGATTATTTCTGTATAAATTTCACAGGAATCCGACCACGGGTTAATTAAAGGTTACGAGTTTAATCACGCGGTGTAAGATTTTCTAGACTGAGTAAAAACTGAAAATTGCGGGATCTGGAATCTTGTGACGTCAAAAACTCGCCTGCTCGCCGCAACCCCCTGTCCTATAAACTCGCCGGAATACGCTACCTCTGTAGTTTACAAGCCTTGACTCTATCCAACCATCTCTCGAAAATCCGACTTCCCTTAAATCTATCCTAACGTTGTCCTACCACCTGCGGCTAGGTCTTCCAAGTGGTCTTTTCCCTTCGGGTCTCCCCGTCTTTCCTCCCCCATGCGCGCAACATGTCCAGCCCATTTCATCCGTGATTTAATTACCTTTACTATATCCGGTGACGAGTACACTACTATTGCAATAACATTCTGTGCGTGATTGAACACGGTATTGCTAGAATTGGCACTATGGTTGAACGCATTTTGATTTGCAGCCTACTGTGTTCAGAAAATCATCAGTTCAGGGATAGGAATTAATTTTTTGTAGGGACAGTTAGAACTCCTCTGAAAGAAATCAATGTAATTAAACGATGCCTTCAGTTAAGAACGGACCTTTCCCATTTTTAAAAAATATATTTTTCTCCCCCACTGTAGCCGTAATTCAATTTCTCTACTACTATATAATATTTTCCCACATTTTTTCAAATCATGTAGTTCTATAGGGTTCATGTATCTCTTATTTATCTTTCTTCTACAAGTAAGTGAATTCAGTAAATTTTAAAAAGAGTTCAGAAGAACATTAATATAAATCTGTAAGAGTGGAGAATTCTATTTTGCAAAGAGCAGTGTTCTGGGCATGACATGCGTAGCCTATGGTTCTAACTTTTGCTTATGTTATCCCTTTTTACTCCCACTGTACCCATAATCCCATTTCTCTACTACTATTTCATACTAAAGAAATAATGAACAAATGATTATTTTGCAGACTTTAGTTGTGAATTCCCGACTAAGAGCTGAGATATATTCTTTTCTTTAAATTAATTGAATATATTCATTCGTCATCATTTAGTGTATTTTAACATCCGTTATTGGACAATGTGTTGTAACAGTAATAACAATATTAATTTTGATGAATAATTATATTATCAATAATGTAGACTCCACACTACATTGGTCATAATATTATAGATTGAGAATGTAATCTACTTATAAAAAAAGATAGATTGTAAACGATTTTTTTAGACAGATTAATTTTAATAAAGTGGATATGTCTCAGATATCGGATATTTGTGTGAAGCAGCAGTCCTGTAAAAATACCTTTTCTTTGGATTTTAATGCATTACGTTTTTCAGTGACTTTTAAAAAGAGTTCGGAAGAACAATAATATAAATCTGTAAGAGTGGAGAATTCTATTTTGCAAAGAGCAGTGTTCTGGGCATGCCATGCGTATTTTGTGTGTCTGGTAAAATGCATATGTAAGTTTCGTTTTAATTGTGTCTCTTTTGTTTACAAATAAAACATTTTCAAGCACAGTATAACTATATAAACATGCCAAAGGATGAATGCCTTTTTAAAAAGAAGTTTACATGAGTTAAGTTTTTTCCATACATAATTCAAACGGCTTGCTTTTGTTTTCTGAATACTGAGGAAGCTTGTAAATTACCACAAAATATTATCTTGCATTATATTAAAGAGCGTAGATGGGGGAAGTGTGCTATTTTCATTATTTCAGAACTGGTATTTTGACTTACTATTCTAATGACATATCACATAGATATATTTTATTACGTAACTTAGGTGTAAGTTCCATTTTAAGTCCGAGAAATTTTGTCGTAGTTTCGTATGAAATTTTAGTACTGTTTAGTTTTATAAAGGGAAAATAGTGCACGGTTAAATTTAAGACAGGTTGTTTTTCCATATTTACAATTACCGGTAATCTATTATTAATGACCCACCATACCAGTTTATTGACTTAATGGACCAAATAAAAAAAGTTTGTAGCCTTCCATGTCCCTTCGAAGAGAGAGAAAAATTGATATGCTGGCGATTTTAGTTCATAGACATATTTTGCTGTAAAGATAATTTACAGTGTAACTTATTTACTGTATATAGACTTTGTCATTAAAAGCTGCGATAGGCTATTCGTTTCTCTTGATATCTCAATTTTCTGTTGTTTCTGCACCCATTTGTCAGTGTCACATTGATCAAATTGGTCACATGAGGCAAATCTTATAAATCATTTTGGCAGTTTGTAGGACGTAATTAATGTTTTGCAATAAATGTTAAATTGGATCTATATTTCCCTTTAATTAAGGTGCAAGCTGTTGCCTGTCTTTTGCAAACCTCGTTGTGCCATTCAATCTCCATAATCAGAATTCAAATTAAATCGCACAAGCTTCTGTAACCTATACACTTTTAGAACAATTTTTCTTTCCCATTAAAACGTAAGTTGATATTGATCTTACCGGACGGAATGGCTCCTGTCCTAGCGTCTGGAGGTCCCTGGTTCAAACCCCGTGGCTGGTAAATTTGACTTTAGTTTTTCCATGGCTTCCCGGGTCGCAAAAGCAAATGCCGGATTGGGCATGTACGTCCCATAATGCATCACCGCTATTTCACCCAATACCATTACCGTTAAAATGAAATATTATTAAAAATGAACACGCCATTACTCAAAGACAATACCAAGAGATGAACGTCAATAAGAGCTACTGGTACATCAGCAAATTCTAACACGCTACACGACTTCGGTAGTTATTGCATGTATAAAGATGATACAATAAAACCTCCATATAGCGATATTTGTGGAACCTAGCAGATTGTATTGTTATATTGAGGGGCTGTTATTTACTCATATTAGGAAGACTACAAGTATAATGCTTTAAAATCTATAGGATTGTTCAAAGAATAGACGTATAAAGAAGCAAAAAATAATTGTTCATAAATGAAAATCTTAAAAGCCCGCATAGGCCTATGCCAGAGAGGGTGGGAAAAGGGAATAAAATCAAATTCGCCCTATAGCTAAGGAAAAACTTAAACCATGTGCTCGGAATGGTGTTTTAATTACACTTTTTGTGCATATTGAAGTAGCAATCGAACTCACCTTAGATGTTTCTGCACATGTAAGGGATGATTTTACCCTCAATGACCCTATTTCAATGACTTTTCTTGTTTATCATTTTCAATAAATTAACAAACTGAGTATGCTATAGAGCGTGGGCTACTGTATACCCCCCATCCCCCCCCCCCCCGTGGGATTTTCCGACTCATATATTTTTTTGTTGGTATTGACATGTAGTTTCATATTTTAGTTGTTTGCCCCTTATCAATTACAGCATTTACCCGGAAACCCCGGAAAACTACGGAAATCCGGAGAAAACTAGTTTGTTTTAATTTTTCTTTGTTCTTTGCTCCTAATATTCCCAGGGAATTTCTGAATCACATATTTACTGTTGGTATTGCCATCTAGATTAAGTTTTTAGCTGTTTACCCCTTATCAATTACAGCATATCCCCGGAAAACAACGGAAATCCGGAGAAATGACTTTGTTTTAATTTGTCTTTGTTCTTTGCTCCTAATATGCCCAGGGAATTATTGACTCACATATTTCTTGTTGGTATTGTCATCTAATTTAAGATTTCAGTTGTTTGCCTCTGACCAATTACAACATATCCCCGGAAAACCCGGAATACCACGTATATACGGAGAAAATGACAATGTTTTATTTTTTCAATCTTTGTTTTTCGTTCTAATATTCAAAGGGAATTTCTGACTCATATGTTTTTTTTGTTGGCATTGCCATCTAGATTAAGGTCTCAGTTGTTTGCCCATTATCAAATACAGTATATCCCCGGAAAACTCCGAAAACCACGGAAACCCGGAGAAAATGACTTTGTTCAAATTTTTTAAAATCTTAGTTCTTTGCCCTAGTATTCAAAGGGACTTGGTGACTCATATAGTTTTGTGTTGGTATTGCCATCTAAATTAAGGTTTCAGTTGTTTGCCCCTTATCAATTACAGCATTTCCCCAGAAAACTCTGAAAACCACGGAAATCCGGAGAAAATTACTTTGTTTATTCTTTTTAATCTATGTTTTTTCCTCCTAGTATTCAAAGGGAATTGGTGACTTATATGTTTTTGTATTGGTATTCCCATCTAGATTAAGGTTTCAGTTGTTTGCCCCCTATCAATTATAGCATTTCCCCAGAAAACTCGGAAAACCACGGAAATCCGGAGAAAATTACTTTGTTTTAATTTTTTTAATCTTAGTTATTTGCTCTTAGTATTCAAAGGGACTTAGTGACTCATACGGTTTTGTGTTGGTATTGCCATCTAAATTAAGGTTTCAGTTGTTTGCCCCTTATCAATTACAGCATTTCCCCAGAAAACTCTGAAAACCACGGAAATCCGGAGAAAATTACTTTGTTTCAATTTTTTTAATCTTAGTTATTTGCTCTTAGTATTCAAAGGGACTTTGTGACTCATATGGTTTTGTGTTGGTATTGCCATCTAAATTAAGGTTTCAGTTGTTTGCCCCTTATCAATTACAGCATTTCCCTAGAAAACTCTGAAAACCACGGAAATCCGGAGAAAATTACTTTGTTTATTTTTTTTAATCTAAGTTTTTTCCTCCTAGTATTCAAAGGGAATTGGTGACTTATATGTTTTTGTATTGGTATTCCATCTAGATTAAGGTTTCAGTTGTTTTCCCCCTATCAATTACAGCATTTCCCCAGAAAACTCGGAAAACCACGAAAATCCGGAGAAAATTACTTTGTTTTAATTTTTTTAATCTTAGTTATTTGCTCTTAGTATTCAAAGGGAATTGGTGACTTATATGTTTTTGTATTGGTATTGCCATCTAGATTAAGGTATCAGTTGTTTTCCCCTTATCAATTACAGCATATCCCCGGAAAACTTCGAAAACAACGAAAATCCGCAGAAAATGAGTTCGTTTTAATTTATTAAAAATCTTTGTTCTTTGATCCTAATATTCCCAGGGAATTTCTGACTCACATATTTTTGTTCGTATTGCCATCTAGTTTAAGGTTTCAGTTGTTTGCCCCTTACAAATAGTTTTAATTTTTTATTGTTTTTTACCCCTAATATTCCCAGGGAATTTCTGACACATATTTTTGTTCACATTAGAATATGAAGGGTGTGCTGCCAGGTTTTCAATCGCTTTCATCCCTTCAGCATCATTATTTTTTGTCATGCTGTAATTGGTAAGGGGAAAACAACTGATGCCTTACTAGTTGGCACTTCCAACACAAAAGCATATGAGTCAGGAATTCTCTTCGAATATTAGGAGCAAAGAACAAGGATTTAAAAAGAAAACATAGTCAATTTCTCCGTATATACGTGGTTTTCCGGGTGTTCCGGGGATATGCTGTAATTGGTAAGGGGAAAACAACTGAAACCTTAATCTACAGTACTTTTCAAATGAGAAGCCATTTCCTTCACCGCCAATCACGTGTACGAGCTAAACGAGCACCGCTAGCAATAAGAGTCTTCCCTCAGTCTCGCCGTCACTGATTGGACCGCGTATCTATGCAGTTGAAGGACATAGGGCTTGTCATCTGCAAAGCACCTTAGATGTCAATACCAACACAAAAACATATGATTTACCAATTCCCTTTGAATACTAGTAGCAAAGAACAAAGATTTTCAAAAATTCAAACGAAGTCAATTTTTTCGGATTTCCTTGGTTTTCGGAGTTTTCCGGGGATATGCTGTAATTGATAAGGGGCAAACAACTGAAATCTTAATCTAGATGGTAATGGCAACAAAAAAACATGAGTCAGAAATTCCCTTTGAATATTAGGGGCAAAGAACAAAGATTTAAAAACCAAAACATAGTAATTTTCTCCGTATATACGTGGCTTTCCGGATTTTCCGGGGATATGTTGTAATTTGTAAGGGGCAAACAACTGAAACCTTAAACTAGATGGCAATACGAACAAAAATATGTGAGTCAGAAATTCTCTGGGAATATTAGGGGCAGAGAACAATAAAAAATTAAAACAAACCCATTTTCTCCGGATTTCCGTGGTTTTCCGGGGTTTCCGGGTAAATGCTGAATTGATAAGGGGCAAACAAGTAAAATCTTAAACTAGACGACAATATCAACAAAAAAATATGTGTGCCAGAAAATCCCACGGGGGGGGGGGGGAGGGTTTGCTATTGGTAGCCCATGGTCTACTATGTTTGTATTTGTCTTGACTTTTCTTGTTTATCATTTTTGATAAATTAATATAAACTGAGTATTATATGTTTGTAAAATATCTTACACTGTGTTACATTATTAAAATAACTCATTTTCAACAACTGAACTGTGTTACATGTTACATAGAATTCAAACTGCATTGTAATAAAATCAGTATGCAGTCTCCGTGACAACACTATTGTTGTGTATCTTTTTCATGTCCTATGTTAATTCAGTTTCTATCACTTAATGCTTTTATATAACTAAATTGTATTTGTAACAATTAATTTCTTTCATATCATTTAATGTATCTTAAATCATTTAATGTGTTATGTTGTGTTCTTTTAATGTATCTTGTGTTATTTATTATGTTATATTGTAACGACTAATGCTCTATTAGCCCCTGGTGATGTGGAAGAAAAGACCTTACGGTCTTAACTTTCTCCAGGTTAAATAAACTATTGTTATTGTTTGCAGCGTACACAGCTGGCTTGAGAATTGAAAATGTGTTACAATATGAAAACTTTAAACAAACAATGTACTAACCTTTTCACTGCTACTGACGTACACATGCGTTGCTGAAAAATTACACGAAGGCTGAAACATAAGCTTAATTGATTAATACGATTAATTAATACGTACTTTCTCTTAAAATATGAAGACATTTATTCACATTCTGGAACTATTGTCATTCATAGGCACCAGCTGTTCCATTAACATTTTTTTATAAATCGCTTGTGATTTTACCTGATGAATGCTTATATCAAAATGTAAATCATTCCTAATTAATTATTATTGAGATAAAGATTAGTTGAGATAAAGGGTTGTTGAGAAATATCTACAATGATATTAGAAAATAATTTATTTGTTCGTTGTGTTAGTTAATTAGAGAAACACGCTACTAATGAAATATCATAGTAATGGATCACACTTCGAAGAACAAAATTTGTTATTCACTGTATATTTCCTGCAGGATTCCTGAAGTGTGAACGATGCCATGCTTACATGTTAATTTAACTTAATTATTTGTTCAATAAGACCTTCTCGCGATCCATCGTTATTACGCACATCATCGTTTGAAAACACGCTTTAGACTTCCGCGAATGTCTTTTCCGCTGTGATGCAGACACATCTGTTCCTGGAAACGTCTTCTCGGATCAGATCGATCGAGTACAAGTGTTTCTGAAAATATTATGAAATACCACAATACCCATCATAAAACTTACTTACTCAATGGCAACAGACAATTCCTAAGCAACCTAAAGGAATATTATCTATTTTATGGAACCCGAAGGTTCATTGCCGCGCTTACCTGAGTCCGCCATTCAACCCTATTTTGTGCTAACTCCATCCAATCATCCCCCAAAAATCCTACTCCCCATAAATCCGTTCTAAGATTGTCCTCCCACCTACGTCTAGGTCTTCCACGTGGTCTTTTCCCTTCGGGTCTCCCAGTCAATACTTTTGAGATATCTTTCCTCCCCCATGCGTGCAACATGTCCATTCCATTTCATTCTTCGCGATTTAATTATCCTTACTATATCTGGTGAAGCGTACAGGTCCTGAAGCTCGTCGTTATGCAATTTTCTCCAATCCCCATTGTCATCCCTCTTGGGCCCAAATGTTTTTCGAAACACCCTATTTTCAAACACTCTCAGACTATGTTCTTCCTGATCAGTTAGCCGCCATGTCTCACATCCATATAATACATAGGCAGGATACCCTTCATACAAAGACTTCATAATTTAAATATGAGGTTTTGTTTATTTATTTATTTAT
Source organism: Ectobius pallidus (assembly GCA_964059195.1). Classification (NCBI taxonomy): domain Eukaryota; kingdom Metazoa; phylum Arthropoda; class Insecta; order Blattodea; family Ectobiidae; genus Ectobius; species Ectobius pallidus. Next base: position 128,775,028 of record CAXKWD010000005.1, read on the forward strand.
TTATTTGTATTTCCCCCTGGTGTATATATATATATATATATATATATATATATATATATATATATATATCGTATATATAGAGAGAGAGAGAGATTACTAAACTATATTCATTAAAACTATAATTAAAACTACATTAAACTATAATGATGAAATTTCAATATGGTAAGAAGAAGACATGAAAAATAAGAAAGAAAAAATTAAACAATTCAAAAAGATCAATAATTATCAACTAAATATTAAAGGTAGGTGGTCAAGTGGACATGTCCATTATTATAAATCCTGAGCCTTAAGGATTGTAACATTTGTTTAAAGCATATTTCTTGTTTCATTATTATTTTTATGCCTTACTTTTATTTATTACTTATTATTGTTACTTATACATTTACTCATATACAGTAAACCTATAGACTAGTAATATATAACATTTTTTTACTCACTCTGTCCGAGTTCTTTCTAATTAGTGCGATCTCCGTTGTATTCACTAGAAGGAAGAAGTAGAATTCATGGTTACCAGACATGGCCTTAATTCCTCCGTTCCTGTGGGATCTCTCAGCCAGTAAACAGGTTACCTTTGCTTTTTACGCTGATTGGACAGGTATATAGAGATGGATAATCGTGCTGAGTTTAGATGCTCCAATGGGTCGAACCGAGTAGCTAATCAACAACAGGTATAACGTATATTAAAGATCGCTAGTGGTAAATACTGTTGCCCTTTAACCTTTTCTTCTTTGTTCATTTGAACTTTTGTGAACTTAGTCATTCATAGGGAGATATGTAGATTATAAAGTTGTGCATCCAAATGCCATTTATTGAAAACTAATGTGGCTGCTCTTCAAATATCTTTCTTTCTTTCTTTTTTATTTTAGTTTTACCTCTCCCTTTTAGGATTCTTCAAATATCACTAATGAATAATAGATAGAACAAATGAAATTTAATTACAATCTGGATGCCAACTTACAGGGACGAATTCATTTTGGAGGCAATCTTTTTCTTTATTTCCTCTTTTTAAGAGCGAATAATAATTTTTAACATTTTCGGTTTTGAGACTTTATAGGAATAAAAGTGTAGGCCTGTAGTCCTTATAAAGGAATATTATATTGGAGTTATTAAAGGGTTCGATAGCCATTCTGAGGTACCATTTGTATGGAACTTGACATAATCTTTTATACGTGAGGAACAATTTCTTATTGTATAATCGATTTATTTATTGTTTTGTCTTTAAATACTATCTATATACCATATTGCTCTACTGTTTAGTGTTTCATCTATGAGTACTTTTTACGTTTGTTAATTCTTATCTGCCATACAACTTCCTATTGTTTTATCGTTAATATTCTTGTCTAGATAGTAAGCTTTTTCTTTTCGGCAGCCTTGTATAAAGGTCCTGTTAATGCAAGACACATTGGTGTACCTTTTGGAGCTATGTCCCCAGAAAAAGTATTTTGGGCACCCAATTACTTCTTAATGCACACGGAATTCAATAATTTATAAAAGTAAGTATGTTTTTAAAAAGATAATACCGGTACTTTTTTTTCCTGCCAACCACTATATTTATATATGTTTCTTTAACTCATAGCCAAGAATTACTCTCAACAAAATTAGCATTAAATGACAGATATCTGTTCACAAAATTGCAAACAGGAGTGTCTTACAACTTTCACTATCGTTTCTATATATATTTTCATATCAAGTCGTTCTGAACATTCTCCTTTTCCTATGACCTTTTAGATTAAAATGATTCAAATACTGTACGTAACTCAAGTTGCCTTGCCTTTGCAAATTCAATACGCAATTCACTGAGTGCACTAACCCTTTGTTGACTCATGGCAAGACACTACTTCCATAATTCTTAATTAATTTCAGCTTTAAATAGGCATTAACAGGAAGTGTGAGGAATAAAATGCAATGCATTGGTGATGTGACAGGCTTAATGCAAAGTCCTAATACATATCAGATTTACACGTGCGACTCAAAATACCCGAGAATAATTTTTCTCAACGTTTGGGCCTCTTTTTGCCCTCGGACCCTCTTTCAAAGGAAGGTCTGAGAAAATCTAAATTATGCCACTGATAAGACATACTTATGTAATTCTAAAAACTCTTTATATTACATTTTTAACAACTTTTCTATTTATAACTTTTGACATGGTGTTAGGAAACGGTCAACTTATCGAAAACGATTTAAGGTCCGATTTCCATATCTGTAGGCCTATATAGTAGAGGAAATTCAGTCGGAAGAACATGTTCTATCGAACTTTTTAAACTAATTTTAACATAAATGTGCAATGGAAAATCTAAAGGAAATGTTTCAGTAATAATCTTTCATCGCCATAGTAGTTATTCAAATAAAGCCTAAATCAAATGAGCGGACTGTGGCATTTGATAATTATGTATTCGTGGATATCTCAAGAACATTTTATCTCATAAAACAAAATTCAGAACTAGTGTAAACTTATGTAACGTACACGTTTAAAATCTGAGATAATTTGTGACAGTCTTCTTCAAAATATATTTTAAAAAGTATTCAGAAAACTGTTTCCTTTCTTCGTCGTCAAATTTATCAGAATCGTCGCCGTTGTCGTTGCAATCATCCATAACATTATTCTTTTTCTTCACATTATTAAGTGCCAGTATAGTATTTTATGAGATTGTGTGGGGGACGAAAAAATACCTGTCCGTCTGTCTGTCCGTCCGTCCGTCTGTCTGTCCGTCCGTCCGTCTGTCTGTCCGTCCGTCTGTCCGTCCGTCTGTCTGTCCGTGTGTCTGTACGAACCATAACTCAAATGCGCTTTTTCGGATTTTCATGAAACTTGGAAAACACATTTATAATGTCCATGGAAAGAACCCTATTGTTATTGAACCAAATCGGTTCACCGGTACCGGAGTAATGCCCAATTTAGTGCCTATTTTAATAGATTATATTAGAAAGGCGCCATAGCTCAAATACGCTGTATCGGATTTCCATGAAACTTGGTATACGCATTTATGACGCCCATGAAAAGTACCCTATTGAATTTGAACCTAATCTGTTGACCGGTACCGGAGTAAAACCCAATTTAGTGTCTATTTTAAAGGCGCAATAACTCAAATAAGCTTTATCGGATTCTTATGAAACTTTGTATACGCATTTATAATGTCCATGGAAAGACTTTTATTGATATTGGACCAAATCGGTTGGCCAGTACCGGAATAATGCCCAATTTAGTACCTTTTGTGTTAATTTTTATGAAGTCGCGATAACTCAGATATGCTTTGTGGATTTTCCTGACACTTTGTATACCCATTTATAATGTACATGGGAAGACGTCTACTGATATTGGACCAAATCGGTAGACCGGTACCGGAGTAAAACCCAATTTAGTGTCAATTTTAAAGACGCGGTAACTCAAATACGCTTTACCGGATTTTTATGAAACTTGGTATACACATTTATAATGTCCATGGGAAGACGTCTACTGATATTGGATAAAATCGGTTGACCGGTTTCGGAGTAATGCTCAATTTAGTACCTATTTTATGGTAATATACGTATTCGAAAGAATTTATGAAATGCACATCAGTTATCATGACAACATAGGCCATTGTTTTACTGTGATCTTATAAGGCTTTGGCTATGACAAATAACACTATTGCTTTACATGCGCTTATCTAACTAGACCGTTAAACTGACTCAGGTGGCTGAGATGGTAACGTCTTGGCCTCACATTCTGGAGTTCCATGGTTCAAATCCCGAAACTGACCAATGTGACTTTTTTTTTGTATTCTGCACATCATAACTGCAATCATAATTGATTAAACAAAAACACACTGGCACTTTGTTACATCAGCTTACCTGATTATTATTATTATTATTATTATTATTATTATTTTTTTCTCTCCTTCGGGTCTATCTGCTTCAAATTCATTTGAGTTCCGCCGATATTTGTGATAGACACGTCAAATATTTTCAATACATTTTCCAGTGGTTTCACGCTTCGGATCTGCATAATCCTACGAAAATAAAAATGTGTTATATCCATATATTCAGCAGATCAGATTAACCAATCCACTAGACATTGTATGAGCTTAGGATTGTAACAGTAACATCCTCTTCTTTCGACCCTTTTCCACCCCCTCTTCGTCCTAATGTGACCATGTCCGGCCTGGATCTGAAATGCAGCATAGCTTTAAAACTATAATGGCTTTCTACGAAGATTAAATTTAACAGTAGCTTATGATTATTGCAATATCAGTTGAACATATTTTGTAATTTTCATTAAGATAGTAGGGAAATGGTGAGAATACATATCTCCTTAAACAATCCACCATATTAACTAGATTAACCTTCTGCCAATATCGCCCAATAAAAGTTAGAATTACTTGTTATACCTCTAAATGTAACACATTTTCTTTTCTTTATTTATCAATCAAGTTTGAAGATATGATACAATGAGTTGCAGAACTTTGGTCATGTTTCCATGTCAGCATTGTTGGCTAATTTTTCGGCTGCCACAGAAGCATTGTTCAGTAATAGTTACACCAACCTTAACATTTTAAACAGATTACGTCTTTCAGGAATGTCCAGTCAACTTCTTAAAATGGTATATCTTTCTTTAATCCATAGTCATCTTACCTATATGAACATCATATGGGGAATTGCAGAAAAAGCTTATTTCATGAGCTAGAAGTAAGTTACTTCAAAATAGAGCGATTAAAATTATGTTTAATATTCTCTTTAGAACCCATAATGTGATATATTCAACATTTCTGGAATCTAGCCACTTTCTGTCTCTACAAATGCAGCAATAGTCAGTCGCATTTGACGAAAATATAAACTTATTAAATCCAACATCACCTTAATTACACCCGAAGATGTTCATCTCCAAAACACAAGACGAGTTACTCATCTTTTTGTAACTCATAGCGAATCCACTACGTATGGCCTAAATGGAATATTACCTCATGCTATAAAATTGTATAACATGTTACCTGAAAGTGTGTCCAGTTCCATTAGAAATTTTAAACCAAAAGCATTATAATATTTTTTAGATGTGTACTTTAGCCAGTAGGATAGTTATAGTATATTTCTGTGAAGTCGTACAAAAAAGTGCATATTTCAAAATTGCTTAGTATATTTCAAGTTTTTTGTGGTTTGTAATATGTTTGTCGCTAGTGAATTTGTTATAGCCTTAAGTTAATTGTAGTATGTGTTATAATTTTTTTCCTTTGAACCAATGTATTTATGTCACCCCTCGCATGAGCTTCGCTCTTTGGGGTTGTATTATATATTAAGTAAATATTTAATTAAATATTTTAGGAAATCCTTATACATTTCAATACGATATTCAAGCTTCCACTTAGATGAAAAAATAGAATAAGTGTATTAAATTTTACCTCAATATGCCATGTAAAGTTAGTAATTGTAATTATTTAGAAATTTAGTGATTTATCGTGTGTCTAGTGCAATCAGTACAGTGAGTGCAGTAAAATGATGCTGCTTACTAAGGTAGGCGTGTACGACTCAAGGATAACGTTTCACCTTGACATAGGAAAACATGCTTTCAGGCGTACACATGCATTTAATAGTTAAGTAGTAAAACATTCCAATAACAAAATAAGAAAAACAGTATTCAAATCATTGTTACCGGCTTCAGGTGATTATCGTGAGTTGTTTTTCTGCTCTACTTACCGTGGTCGTAGTTTCCTTTCATTACGTCTGTACGCAACATTTTGTTATTAAAGTTATAATCCAAATGTTATCAGTGCAAAGGAAGAAGATAAATAAGGTTAAACTAGCCGGTCCCTTTAGAAGTTTCAATTAGTAGCCTAAATAATTTACGGTTACTGACAGTGGCGTAGCTAATGGGCCCACCATGGGGGGGATTTAGTGGCCCAGTAGATCTAGACGTCTCAAGGAAGCGGCACACAACCATCCTTAAAAATAATAAAATTGAGATTTTTCATGTAACTTTACACGAGAATATTCGTGTAAATTTCAACAGAAACAATATTCCGTGATTTAAAGAACAAATCAATGTAAGAGTAATACATCCCGAAGAGGGGCAGTGCTTACCGTCCGAAGACTGCATTATCTGCCTCCATCTTTCGGCTCCTCGAATGAATGAACAGCTACTCATATCCCGAAAGATGCCAGTTCTACAATGTAGGTCCATTGCTTATGAGACCTCACTTGTTTTGGTAAAATGTTGAGATACTGAAAACTCTTTTCTTTATCGTGAATGGATTAAGTGAGAATCTGTGATAAATGTTAACGAACAAAGGCTCACATTGCAGGAAAATATTAACATCCTTACCCATGTTTTGTTAGGTTTTTCTTTCTTTCTTTCTTTCTTTCTTTCTTTCTTTCTTTCTTTCTTTCTTTCTTTCTTTCTTTGGTTTTGGGTAAGCACTACCACCTCTCAAAATATTGAATTTTTACCACTTCTATGCACCCTAAGAAAGTGGTAATTCCAGTAATACTTGTAAGAGATTTCTTTTGTGACTATCCGTTATCTGCCACCTTCTTCAATGTTCCTGCTGTGGGCCTAAACCTCCTTAGTCATTATGACTTATTAGTGAACGAGTTTAGGCCTACATTAAAAAATAAGTTATAATTAAACATGTCATGTTTCAGTGTATAAAATTCATTGTACCGTAACCTATAATCGTTTTCTATCTTCTGGCATGTTCATTGTGAAATGGGAAAAAAATCCTGCCAGGAGGTAACGTAAACCGGAATTGTTTACATGACTAGAGGGAAAAATATATAATGAAACCCGTACGAGAATCTTTTGACTGTGTTGTAATGAACTTCTGACATATTGACTTCGTAGAATGCCGTATTTCATGGCTTGTATAATTTTAGACTTGAATGAGAATGTGCATAAGAGTTTGAATCACAATCAGATTGAATGCCTTTTCTCAAACTTAAGTGTAAAGATTATATAAACTATTTTCAATTTTTAAATTTTAAAATAATAATTATCAAAATATGATCCATGTCATTTTCTTTATTTGAATCTTCCTCATAAATATATTTTCCTCCAAAACTATTATTATTATTATTTATGTTTGTCATATTATGTTCCCTTGTGTAATTGTCATATTGTTTGTGTTTCTGTTTTCCTTTTCTGTGTGGTGTTTTATTTATTTATTTTAAGTTGTGGTATTAGTTTAATTATTTTGAATATCACTTTAAATATTTAACATTAGAGTCTGGTGTATTAATATAAGCAAGAATATTGTAATTGGGCATTAGCCTGTAATATTCTTAGCAAAATAAATAGATAAATAAATCTTCCGTTCTTGTGACACGGGTCATTACCTAGCCGGGGATATTTCATTAGTGGAAATTTCCTTCCTGGCTTCAGGTCTGGCTGTTCAGTTTTCCTTCATCCCCCGCAAGAGGCAATGGGAAATCGCGGTATCACCTTTGCCTAATAGAGCCTTGAACGAGTAGTGGTCCATGGCTTCGTTCCCAGTGACCTGCCGTCGGGCAGAACAAAATATCACCAAAATCATCTTTACGTATAACCAGTTAATGGCAATATGTTTAAAATAAAGACTTTCCCTTGTAAACCAAACATTACAAATGACAACTGTAACTCTTCATTTCTCAGTTGGATTTATGACTTCCGTTTGAATACTGTTTAGTGTATTTATACTGCCCTGGTAATACCACATATAAACGGATGTTTAAACTTCTTCCTCCGTTTCTTCTGCTAGTTTTTCCCTTGAACTACTCTCTCCCACTATCTCTCACTCAAAACTATAATCTATACGTACAGTACGTTGATTAATAATATTAAAGAGACGTTTCGCTTCTTTAGTTTTACATTTACCAAAATTTGTTGCATTGATCGTGTTTTAAAAAATTATAATGTAATTTATACAATTTATATATAATTTGTACAACTGCTACTATTTTCTGTAATTTATAATGTAATTCAGCTAACAAGAGACGGTAAAGTATTACTAAAATGATATGGCATATTTAATTGGTTCTGGAACATATTTGCGTGCATATTTCGATTTCTGATGGAGATTAATTTCCGGCTTATGAGTAGGGGCGGATTTCTATGACCTAAAAAATAGGATATATGCAAGTATTTATGACCTAAAGAACATTAAAATATGAGCAATAAAATTTAAAATATGGCTTTACCAGTTACACAATATGTATATTTTTTTTAAGTTTCATTACAATTCATTTTATTAAAATCTAATTTTATTTATTTAAAATATATTTGTAAATTCTCAAAAAGTATCAGTACAATGCAAAATTTACAAAATATGATATGGAACTTCAAAATTTCTTTAATATGCACACAAATATGCCGAAAATATGACCTAAATATCCATATTCATACTAAATATGCTACAATAGTTGAAAATTTCCTATATGTGCAGTTATATGCACAATAAAATCCGTTCCATTTTCACCAGGATGCTTGGAATCGGGTTTTAATTAGTCGGAAACCTGAAATAATACAAAAAGGAAAAATATGACATGTCATAGAAATCCGCCCCCTACTTATGAGTATCACTTAGAAATTCTAGCACGAATTATATCAGATTGTTTTGGTTACTTTTGAATTTTATAACAGTGGAAAAAAGTGAACGCTAGAGCTGGTGTGAATATTCTTCTTGGGCTCGGAAGGTTTATATGAACTTCAGCAAGCTTTTTTGTCTTCGGATGTTTAAATTAAATGTTAACTAAACTTCCCTCGCGGTTAACAATTGTCTCTTCCCCTCAACTTTGTTTCTTCTCACTCTATATTTGAATACAATGGCAACAGTTCTTTTCATATGTAGAGTAGACATTGTGTTCCTGCTTAATGGATTTGTATTTAGTTTGAAACGGCGACGGCTATTTGTTAGTTGCCAAGGCCACGATGTTTTCATTACTGCTGAGATGTACTCGGAGAGAGGAAAACAAATCAGTCGGTGTGGTAACTTCGCGGTTTTCTTGTATGCTGGAATGTTGAAATATTTGCTACAAGTCAAGATTAATTGAAGCGTTTGTTTTCAAAGTGACTTTTCTCCATGAAATCAAAATGTTCACAAAAATAATTTAAAACAACCAGTTACGAGTATAATGTTAAAATTAAATATTCATTTTTGGTGGATATTTTTGGAGTAAAACTTCTTTAGTGGCGGTAGAGGGTAAATCTGGAAAATCAGTCACACTAAAACCGTCACGAAATCAGTCACAATCAGTCACGAAATCAGTCACACTCTTACTTGTTTCGGTGCGGACTGCACAGAAAACAATCAACTCAATGATTAGGAGTAATCAAAGGAAATTTTTCAGACCTTACTTCCTCAATGGCAATAGACAATTCCTAAGCAATCTAAAGGTATATTATCTATTTTATGGACCCCGGAGGTTCATTACCGCGCAAATCCAAAATTAAAAAATACAAATTTCCAAAATTAAAAAAAAAAACAAAATAAAAAATTATAACATTCAAAAATCCAAAATTTAATAAATAATAAAATAAAAAATTTAAAAATAAAAAAATAAAAAATTTAAAAAATAAAAAAATAAACAATTCAAAGATCGAAAATTTAAAAAATCCAAAATTAAAAATTCAAAGATCCAAAATTAAAAAGTCCAAAATCCAAAATTTAAAAAGTCCAAAAACCCAATATTAAAAAGTCCAATAATGCAAAATTGAAAAAATCCAATAATCAAACATTGAAAAAATTAAAAAAATTAAATAAAGTTTTACTTCTGTCGCGTGGCGTTCCACGCACTCTTTTTTTAACACTACAATTTAGACTTCTAAGTGAAAAAACCTAAACCTGAGATTAATAGAACTAGGATTAATAGGTAGGGTTTGTCGTTTGGATATTAAACAAATATCTCGTGTAGATATATTTTTATTGAAATAAAATACAGTATATTACTAATGTCTCGGGATGCCCATAATCTACATCAATTTTAAATGTGGCGTTTTTATTTTTAAAAAGTAAATATGTTTAATATCAGAACATCTCAAATTCTAGCCTAGTTAGAGAAAACTAATTTTTTAATGCTTATTTCCTATATAGGACAGACGGAAAGGTGATAAGCCAAACGCCTTGACGACCAGCAAAGGAAACTAAGGTATTACTTGGACGAGAAAGGTCGGGCAATTTAGTCCAAACGCTCTAATCGGAGTTCAACTTGTAAGCCAGTCACCAGGTACTTTTGCCTGGAAAAAGGTCCGAAGTTAATGACTTTTTAATATGTTGTATGTGGGTATTCTGTGGTATAGAATCCAAGTTTTCCAATTCGAGAATCCTGTGCGAACTTCAGGGCAGCCGAAAAACTTCGAAATGTTGGGGCTTTTTTCAGTGTTTTCCTTATAACTCCCAAACAACGCGTTTCAGCCTAAAACACTCCTTTACAAAAGTTAAAGAGCATGAAATTTCCTATTATATCGACTGTTTACACGTATTCTGAAACCAAATAAGTACCGATATAAGGCGCTTCAAAATTTTGAAAAATTTTCAAAATATCGAAAAACTGCTAAAAATGCAGCATTTTCCATAGTAACTTTCATTAAACATTTCTGTATGAATAACGTTCAATAACAAACACAATGGAAAACCCATCCTTAATGAGATGTTCATTTAAGAATAAAGTACACAATTATCGATGTGTTAAGAATTGGTTTTTCGTTGTAGACTATATTGTGATCTCGGAATAGTGTACATTCTTCAGTCTTTGCTGCAATCGATTACATTAATCGCTAACTTCTCTGCAGCCATAGGAATAGAAGAAAAAAAACACGCTACACGAAACGAAGGGAAAATATCACACTAAAACAAAATATTACGATTTAAAAAATTATGAATATTTCTCAGTTTACGTATGGAAGGGCTGTATTTCTCGCTTATTATGGCATTTTGCACAATGGGGCAGATTTCGGGATATTTTCTTGGATTCATTTTGCACAATAGGAGTATTTTGAGCATATACAGCACTAAATATAGCTAAGGTAAGCTGTTTGTAAAATTTCGCTGTTACCAAAAAAATACGGTCCCTAGTTCTTTTACTTACTTTCTCACTTAAATACATGCATTCATGCACTATCGTATCTTCAAGTATGCACAATGAAGGGCGAAACATGCACTATCAAAAATCCGCACTGTTTTGCAACATATTTCAATTTATCTTAAAACAATATACAACAACGAGTTTTTCCAAATTCTCCTCACTTAAACTCGTGTGTTTATCAGTTAGGACATTCTTGAACGCAGAAAAGGATCTATCTACTTCACAAGAAGTAACAGGTGCATAGGCCTATTTAATGGAAGAAATTTGACTGAGGGTCAGATCGAATTCCATGTCTTTTACATTTTCTCCACATAATACGTCTTTCACGTTTTCAGAAGTTTAAGATCAGGGTTTGAACTAAGTACCTTCTTAAAGTATTCAAAGTCTTCAACAATGGCTAGTGACTGACAAATTCAAGCCGTGAACATTCTGTTTAGCAGTTTTCTTTCAATGGAAGGTGGTGGGGGTCGGCGAGTCGGAATTTTCTTTTGTAGCCTTGTGTATTATATTACTGTTTATTTAGGGTAAACAGTAGCTTGCACTCTCAAATTCATGCAGGTGGCAGACTCTGTCGCCAAGTCAATCAAAATATAACAATGGTAATGCAATACAACATTTTTACGTTTCTTTGAAAAGCCAAGAAATAAGGGAGGCATATTCATAATATGCACAATTATGCATGGTAACTTGATATTATGCACTAAAACCAGAAAATGAGGGTTTACATGCATTAAAAATATCTGAATATGCTACATTAAGCCCAAAAATTCCAAAACATGCATTATGCATGAATTTTGCCATAAAAAGGCCGAAATATGCAAACATGCACGGAAAAAATATGTTTATTTGGAATCCATAAGTCATGTAATGTGTAACTACAAAGTTTGAGAAGTGTAACCAAAGTATATAAAAACATGCATTTGCAAGGAAATCCGGGCTCTAGTAATCACACATACAACTGTTACGAGGAGAGTGGCTATGTTTGCTCTTCTTGAACGTCATCGGCTGTAATTCTTATTACACCGTGCTATGAGGCAACCGCGCGTTGTACCGGAAGAAATAAATGTTTTACAAAGGTGGGAAACGTGTTTATCCTCTCATTATGTAGTTCTCTTAAAAATGCGTAAATGACGTGGTCTCCATTACTTAGTGATTAGTGAAAATTATTACGAATATATTTATAATAATCCTCTACCACGAGAATTTATCACGTTAGCCAGTTTGATTTGTGATTATGGATGAATGTGGTACAGATAAGGAAACTCGAAACAACGTATTCTAGAAAAGAGGAAATGAAAAGACAGAGAAGGAAAGCGTATAAAAAGGTAATTTCAGAACTACAGTAACTGCGGTCCTGCAGTGGAGTGGAACTAAAAAGTTTTAGGAGAAAAGGTTTCTGAAAGTAGCCTATTCCCAAATCGAATAATGAATACAACAATAATACTAAATCATTGCCTTTTACAATCACTAATATAGTTTTCAACCGAATAATAATAACAATAATCATAATCTAATATAGGCCTACCTAGTATAAAATTGAAGTGTACATTATGTCTATATGTATGTATGTTCCCTATACAAATCTACATACTTTGATCAATTTGCACAAAATTTCGCACACATACCCACTTCAACCCGGAAAGAAACGCGGACAACATTAAAATTCAACCAAATCATCCCTTCCCTTGAAAAATCATATAGTTTGTGAAAATATTACGCTGAATTCATCACAATATGCAATTCAGTTCTCATTACAATCACATTGTTTGCAGTGTTCACATGGGGCTATGGAAGTTGCAAGTAACTGAGCTTTGAAAAAATTAGAGTGGTTCATACATTGGTGTAAATCAATAATGAAGAATGAAATCCACAATGTGATGCAGTCACATAACTTTCTCTACCCTGGACTTCACATTTTTATGTACCCCTAGAATAAGAGGTCGTTTGCGGATACAGCGTAATCCAGTTGTCCCTGAGTGTGTGCTAACGAATAGCCTATATGTGTATCAGAAGTCACTAAAGACTAGGTGTACTGATACGATTTTCATAGCTGTAGTCTTTGTATTAGTTGAGAAATATGGATGTTTTATCATATTATGCCCTAAGCATGTAAAAAGGAGGAAAATAGGATGGAACATTTTTAGTCCTATGCGCGCAGTAAAATATTATGTTCCAGGTTTTTGGGGAGGAAAGTGTGAAAGTGTTATTGAATTTCTTTTTGATTTCACCCCCAAACGGTTGTAAGGTAACATGTGAGCGAGACATAAAATAATCCGTAAAGACAGTGTAATTTCGTATTACCGGAATTTCTGTTTCTTTTCTTCATTTCAAATTCTACATGAGAGCCTAGAGTTTGAAAATCAAAAGTCCTTTGAATTACAACGCCGGGCTTTTTAAGCTAGTAATGACAATAATAATGATGATAATAATAATACCAAGAAGAAAAACAACAACGATAATAATTATACCTAATGGACTAGTTAAAAAAAAGTTCTTCGTCTTCCGTGCTAGGGATCCGAAGTTCAAATCCCGGTAAATTGTAGTCCGGATTATGAGGCTATCAAATTTCTCTTCGCCTCTTGGCAACTAAAGTATAGGACTCTACCGTGATTCAGATTCCGCATTAAACTGTAATGTCCGGCTACAGCTTCAGTAGATGTCTACCAGCAATAGTAGAATCTTCTCTCTTCCATAGGGGATCGGCTAGCCAATATCCCCACGATTAGGAGATGAAACATTATTATTAAATTAAGTGACTCTTCCGCATATAAGAAGGAGGAGGAGGAGGAACACGATAAAGACCACTCCTTTATGCGCGTAATATCACTACCTTCTGCACTGTATAACAAATTAACTGAACAAATACTGGGAATACGAGTAGGGCTATGTTACACCAGGAAAATTAGGTAACTTACCTGTAGTGGATGTATGCAGGTACCAGCATCTCATTCAGCCTTAATGCAGTAATGTTTAGGTCATAATGTGATCTGTCGAGGACACAAACACCTAAAATATTCTCTAGTTGGCTGCTGCGAAACAGATGGGCCATCCGTGTAGATTTAAGATCCTCTGTTAGGAGTATGCTGAAACGTAAAATTTATTCTGTTCATTAAAAACAGAAAAAAAATACTACAAACGTATCTCAGAATGCACAATTAATATGCTTACATTCCTTGAACTTTAATGAAAATAAGTTCAACAAATTCAACTGTTATGTAATTTGATGTTTTGAGATTTTAATAACCTATTTTTATGTTATACCGGTACTTGGAATTGTCTTTATGTTTCTATCTGCCAAATTAAATTCCATACATCCCTTTCAGCATACCTGCATGAAAATTATGACATTCTAAGACTAATTTTGTATTATAAAATTACATTTCTCACACCTTTAGCCTATCAAGAAGTTATCGTGGCAGAATAGTAAAATCTAGTTTTAACTTATCATATATATTACGATTTTACGGTATCGTAATTTCAACAAATTTTATATTAATTAGATACCGGTAATAGATTTTGTAAAAGTAATGTAAATTAATTAACCAGCAAAGAAATGGTTCCAAAGATTATTCGGAAATAGGATTTAATCCTGGGAATTCAGCAGAATAAGCATATTTATGCCTACATTTTTATCCAAGAAGAAAAACTTGACGTATCCCTAGGCAGTTGGACATTTTAAAAAAAGGTTTCATTTGACCTTGCGTTTTTCTAAAATCAGTTGAACTTCTTTCGTATATTTAGAAGTCAGAGAATGCTGTACATCAGCGGTTCCCAACCACTAGTGGGTCGCGGAAGGGTTACAGGTGGGTCGCGACTCGATCCTAAAACTATCAGAAACCATCGAATAAACCATCAGAAAAGATAAGAAAAATCGAAAGAAATCAAATTGTGTTTTGATTGTTTTCTTGGTTCTTTGTATAGTTTTATAATTGTAGTTTTTATCTTCACCTAGGAACACTTGTTAGTGAATATGAAACCACTTGTTACATATATTGCAAACATATATATGTTGTTAAATAACTGTTTTGCTACAAAGTGCTTATATTTTGTCAACCATTTTCAAATCAGAACACAAATTGTTTATCAATAATCAATCTGTATTTTCAAAACAGCATATATAAGCTTATATATATATTTGCAATATTTGATGGTAAATTATGTATACATAAGGAAGGGATACGATACAAATAAGGTTTTTTACTCCACCATGGCCTGATGGACCGTGGAGGTATTCCGATAAGGAAAGGTGGGTCGCCAGCTGAAAAAGGTTGGGAACCACTGCTCTACATCACTATAGTTTCACAGCAGATTTTTAGACTCTATGAAGATGGCAAGATTGTCAGCCTTACGCACCGGATACCTTTACTCCAGAATTGCTCCTGGGATTTACTTCTGTTAGTGCCTGAGGCGGCCCCAGGGCCATATTGCCACAGAAGGATTAGGCTAACTGAAAAATCCCAACGACCTTATCGGGGATTGAATCCTCGACCTTCCGGTTTGTAGTGCAGTGCCTCAAGCTCACGACGTACTATACTAACGAATTAATTAAAAATACCTTTTCTGCGTACTAACGAAAAATAAATCATTTTTAAAATAAAAGACAAGACTTGGTCACGATCGTCATCCACATCCTTCCATCTATCCATCAGCTACAGATATAGCCTCCAGGATCACCTTTATAGCCTATAACAAGCATAATAAATTTTGCTCCCTTATCCAGAGTCGTATGTCTAATTAATCGTACAATAGGGTGTGTTCAAAATCATACAACGAAAATGCCTGCAGCGTAAGCAAATATCTGTTGTAACGGGAGCAAAATATAGGACAAATTGAAATTAAACAACAGGTGTGTTTGAACACCGAATCGATATTGGCTCCGGGTAATTCATGTTTCTTTGGTTGGGAGGGGTACGTGTGGGGGATGTCACCACTAATATGTCCACTCCATCATGTAGAACTGATCTCCAGGTCTACCATGTAATACATTCGGACATGGGCTTTATATGAATCGGAAAACTGTACAAGCTAGACATATCTATGAAAACGAAATTTACATACGCAGTCTTTCATATTATGCATGCACATATATATATAGGAATACCGGTACGTTTAAATTAACATTCATTTACAGTTTCTACACATCCCTTCATAAGTACGAATTTCGGATTATTTGTAGGCCTGCCTTACACATTCCTGTTTCAAACGAAATGAGGAAGGAATTAATTTTCTGTCATTAAAATAATATTGCTTGGTAATAATAATAATAATAATAATAATAATAATAATAATAATAATAATAATAATAATAATAATAAATAATAATAATGATAATAATAATGATAATAATAAGGCTAATAAAAATAAAGACCGGAGACGGTCAAAATATTGAAAGCATAATGTAGGGCCATGGAGGCCCTAAGGGTTCTAGTGGTATGAGGCTCCCAGATTTTTAGACATTCGGCACGTGAAGGTGGTAAGGTTGTCAGCCTTACGCACCGGCCGCCTTTACCCCCAGGATTGCTCCTGGTACTCATTTCCTTTGGAGACTGAGTCGACCCCAGGATCATAGTGCCAACAGAAGGATTAAGTCAATTGAAAAATCTCAACGACCTCATCGGGGATTGAACCTGCTACCTTCCGGTTTGTAGCGCAGTGCCTCAACCATTACACCACGGCGTACTCCCAGAAAGTATAATGTACGTATGTTAAATTTTTTTCACCAAAAATGTACATACTTCAGATGAATAGTGTTAAATATTCAAACGTATGTCTCCCATTTAAGCTTTGTTATAAATTTCTTGAATTCGGGTTACAGAATATTTACACAATTCATCATGTAAGAGATTTTGAACAGACTATTTGTCACAGTGTTCATTGGTGTTATCTACAATAGGAACGTTTTCAAAGGGTGTAATGGTTTCGAAAACAACTGATCATTAGTAATGAAACGAACATGTTTATTGTATAAAATCGTAGCATAGATAGCGCTTCTCTGAACAAATAACAGGGACCAAAACATGAATTTTAATTAAAATTTGAAAATGCTGTATGTAATGTGAAATACATTGAAATTTCTATTTACTTTGAAATGCTGCATCATAGTGTTCTATAAATTACATCAAGTCATACAATGTGTGTTGCTGTGCTTTTTCCATTTATTAGTCCAGTCAATAAACGTCGAAAAACACCGAATAGAAAAAAAAAAATCGTGTAGTTTTGAAATTTTGCAGAGATGTCGGAGGGGGTCTCCTGAATAACATACTAAAAGTCCCCGAAGGTGGGGGTGAGCGGGGGGCAGGGGGCCCGCAGAAGGTCCCAGTTTTAGGGTTTTCACTTATATCTAAACAATGGTGCATCGTAGAGGAAAAATGTCTATATACAAAATTAAAGCTGATAAAATTTCCTACAAGTTTGATTCTACACATTTCTTCCTACTTCCAATAGTTTTCGAGATATCCGCCAACGAAAATAAGAAATTTTCTAAAAAAGCTCTTTCGCCTCGCGCTTTTTGACACACTTTGTCTTCTAGCGCATCAGCCCTTAGATATACAGCAATGTTCTCATGAAAGAAGTTGTAGGGAAATAAATTCACTTTAAAGTGAGTTGTCATTTGTTAGTTTGTCTTCAAATGTTCAAAAGTTATAACAATTTAAGTTTCGGTCAAATTTCGAGATTTCGAAAGAAAACCGTACATCGCACTTTCTCTATATTTAGGGATTATATCTTTGTATATAAACTGTATATTGTGTATTTACATCATGAAACAAGTGGAGAAATATGACACAACCATTAAAGTTGAATTTATTAAAAACCCGATCGCGGTACAAGCACAGGACATGTAATGGAAAATACATTATATTCCAGGCAAGAAAGGAAAAACAAGGACAAAAAAAATCATGTAGTTTTGAAATTTGGCAGAGATGTGGGGGAAAGTGTCCTAAACAACATTGTAAAAGTCCCCATGGATAGGGGGTGAGCGGAGGGTAGGGGGCACTTTTGAATGCCATTTCTCGCAGTTTTCCCTAAACACACAAAAGCTATGGGTTCTAGCAAAAAACAGTTTATGCACAAAATTAAACTACATAAAAGTTCTTATAAAATTGATCTGAATGATACTTTATGAATTTAATAGTTCAGGAAATAGATGGATATGAATTATGACATCGTTCTGGAAATTCGGTTTTACTGCACCTATATAGGCCTACTATTATATTTTTTAACGAAAATGAAAGCAGATGATAAAATAAATTAGCATGTTGCCAAGCAAGTAAACTAGTTCTTAGAATAATATTCGTACTAAAGGTAAACATCAAAAATAAAACTCATTATTATTATTATTATTATTATTATAAAGCTTACAAAAATCTCATGGTATGAGTGTAGGCCTACGTTATAAGAAACATAAACCAGAACTATCATTTGGAAAAATTGTGAAGAGTTAGATAGGCCTGTATTTAGTAATTATAAGAGGCTATATTTAGTAATTATAAGACCTAGTAGGCCTACATAGTACTTTAAATAAATGCTTAGTTGTCTATTTTTTTCAGTCTCCAATAATGGAATCCTAGTACATCGTATGATAAGTTAAGGTTATATTGTTCTATCTACCGAACATTCAGTATTTATACACATATACAACATTAATTAAAGAGTGCCTGAACAACTTATTTTGCTTGGACATAATCAATTTTAAACTTTTCTTCTTCTTCTAATGGTATACTTGTTGGTGCACGTACCATGACGGGTTCCACAAACGGATGAGCATTTAATACCAGCTTTTCTGCATCCATATCTTCCACCACACCGAGTTGCACAGTGACAAAATATGATGTGCAAATATTCTCAGAAGTCACATAGACAAGTAAACATTTATTTAAAGTAATAGGTAGGCCTACTATTCTTACAATATCTAATAAATATATCTAATTCCTTACCATCTGAGTTTTATGTGTAACGTCACCATTAGTAAGTGTATTTTTCTAAGAACTAGTTTGCATCATAATAATTTAATTATCATCTGCTTTCATTTTCGTTAAAAAATAATATATAGGTGTATGTAAAACAGAATTTCCAGAACTATGTCCTACCTCATATCCTTGTATTTGAGCCTCTTAAAGCCCAAGTGGTGTAACTCACATTACTGCTGTTCTGAGATATTGAAGGTTTTGTCTGTCACCAATTTGTCACCAATGGACAGCATAAAATTGTGCTCCTACCTACAGGGTTGCTATGCAAGTTATGACTTACACCATTTGCGCTATTAATAGAAGCACACTTTCTGAATAGGATGCTGACCATAACTAAAAAAATCCAAAACTGGACTTACACCACTTGGGCTTTAAGGGGCTCAGTGAACTATTAAATACACAAAAATATCATTCTGATCAATTTTATAAGAACTTTTATGTAGTTTAATTTTGTGCATAAATTGTGTTTTGCTGGAACTCATAGCTTTTGTGTGTTTAGGGAAAACTGCAAGAAATGACATTCAAAAGTGTCCCCCACCCCCCGCTCACTCCCTATTCATGGGGACTTTTACTATGTTGTTTAAGACACTTTCCCCCACATCTCTGCCAAATTTCAAAACTACATGATTTTTTTTGTCCCTATTTTTCCTTTCTTGCCTGGAATAAAATGTATTTTCCATTACATGTCTTGTGCTTGTACCATAATAGGATTTTTAATAAATTCAACTTTTATGGTTGTGTGATATTTATCCACTTGTTTCATGTTGTAAATACACAATATACAGTTAATAAACAAACATATAACCCCTAAATATAGAGAAAGTGCGATGTACGGTTTTCTTTCGAAAGCTCGAAATTTGATCGAAACTTAAATTGTTATAACTTTTGAACATTTGAAGACAAAATAACAAATGACTACTCACTTTAAAGTGAATTTATTTCCCTACAACTTCTTTCATGAGAACATTGTTGTATACCTAAGGGCTGAAGCGCTAGAAGACAAAGTGTGTCAAAAAGCGCGAGGCGAAAGAGCTTTTTTCGAAAATTTCTTATTTTCGTTGGCGGATATCTCGAAAACTATTGGAAATAGGAAGAAATGTGCTGAATCAAACTTGTAGGAAATTTTATCAGCTTTAATTTTGTATATAGCAATTTTTCCTCTACGTTGCACCATTGGTTAGATATAAACGAAAAACCTAAAACTGGGACCTTCTGCGGGCCCCCCTGCCCCCCGCTCACCCCCCACCTTCGGGGACTTTTAGTATGTTGTTCAGGATACTCCCTCTGACAACTCTGCAAAATTTCAAAACTACACGATTTTTTTTCTTCAATTTTTCATTCGTTGCCTGGACTATTATTGTTTGTTCGTAATGAACTGAGAAATTTTAGTAATAAGTTAAAATAATTCAGAAAGCTACAAATTACTTAATACTTAGTAGAACCATCGGAAAAATACTTTTTTAATGGATTAGAAAACATTGAACACGGTGAGTGCGCTGATGGATTTTGCATTTTTATTTCTCGAATATCTGTTTCATATTCAGTTTTTTGCAGTAAAAACAAACAAAATTTACTTTTATATTTATTTGCTAAGCACTACAAAAGTAGATGATAGAGTGCTGTTTTTGTATTTCATTTCATAACACTTCAGTTAAATTAGTTGTCCTTAAGTCAAATCTAAGGATTTATAATATCATTCTCGATGGTTAATTTTTATTATGTTTGACATTAGATCCAGGAAAGTGGGCTGTAACTTTTTATGAGGGCGTGCCCGGATATACATGCATGGCAGCGTGCACTATATGTAATGAACGTCTATTGGTAAAATTACCAGTTGATGCATGCATTTTACGTTACTTCCTCTTCTCACCTGTGTACATTAGTGACCAAAAGGGTGATTGCAGAAATTGTATGAAAAAATCTGTGAGAAAATGCGAAAGCTGAAGCCTTCAATATATAGATTCAATTGACTAGACAGTAGAGTAGAGTAGAGCATATGTTCATTTTATTATTACAATATTTTATTAGCTCTGATTTCTTTAGCCACCTTTATTTATACACAGTTTATATCAGAGGTCACACCACGTATACCAGTAGGCCATGTATCTGTTTTCTATTGTTGATGTGTTATGGATCTACTGATGTTCAATTTTGATTATTATAATATAGGATGAAATAGTGGCGAAGAATCATTTCAAGTAAATACAGTATACAGCTCAGCATTTGTCTTTATCACTGGAGAAACCATGAAAACCCCGGTCATGGGATATGAATCTGTGACCTCTCAATTCGACTCCAAGATGCCGTGATCTCTGCCACCTTGAGCTCCAATTGTTAGATTAACACAGTGAATAAGTGGATAATTTCTGGCTGATAGCTTAGGCCTAAATTTTAATTTAACTTGTTTTGACACCTATGGAAGAGTTATATGCCTATTTTTATTTATCTGTTTCGTTACCTTACTCCTAACCTCAAAAGATTTTACGTACTGTACTTAAGCTTCATGTAACTTTTGCCTCGTGTTTCAGAGTTTTATTTCCTGCTAGTTCTATATTTTATTTTGCTAAACACGTCTTACTGATTCTGCTTGCTTTGTTTCAGAATTATCCACGAGAGCGGGTTCACGTCGGAGGACTTCAAGCAGTACAGGCCTGTAGTCTACAGTAATACTATTCAGTCCCTTGTGGCAATCTTAAGGGCCATGCCTAACCTCGGAATCAGCTTCGGAAACAATGAAAGAGAGGTAAGATATTGCAGTTCATTTCACTCGGTCTTGTAAGCTTGTTCGGATAGGTATATATAATTATGTCTTGTTTTTGAAAATGTAATCATTATATGGACATGAAGGGATGAAGAATTCTTCTACATTTTTGCCAGTTATTTATTTATTTATTTATTTTACAAAGGTCCCAATGAGCTCACGCTCGTTAACAGGGACAGTCAAATTTTACATTTTTTGAACATAAATTATAATAGATCTATGAGGCAATATAAAACAATTAATAAATACAACATAAACACATACAGGAACTACAGAGATTTATACCTATTAATTTTATATAATGACAAAATGACAAAAGAAGTTAACATAAATATTATTGCAACTTTAGTACAAGTTTGCATGTATTCTTATATTTGAGTAATAGAAACAAAACTTATGGCGTGCAAAAAGAGCCAAAAGCTCATAGTAACAAATATTTAATTAATACATCACATCGTTTACCCTTAGGTCTGCGTAGATGGCGGACAGATAGACATAGTTTGAATCCATTTTTGAGAGTACCAACCAAAAGGATAAGAAGATGTCGACGACTCACTTTACGACATTTCTTCTTTTTTGTGTAACTCTTTTGTATAATGTTTAAAGTTTTCAGATACATGATTCCTTATTTTAACACATAAAATACTGCTGAATCTAATAGTATGTCATATAAATTGAGGGTTGGTACAATTTTCATCATAACCCTAGAGACAATCCATCCATAACGATACATTTGAAACTACGTTTTTTAATCACAAAGAGGAATGACGTAATTCAGGCACATTTGCATACAAAACGGTTGGAGATGAAAACACAGTTTCAAATGTTGTGTTGTCGTAACTATGTGTGCAATGCCACATAATACAAGAGCTATTTTTAACGAATATAGGAACTGGACTATACAGAGTAGGAACAATACAATTTACCAATTTACATTTATAAACTGGCCTGATTTAAATATTATTTTTACAAAACTTGATGTAATTGCAAATAATATTAAAAGTGTATAAACAATGCTTTAAGTGGAAGTAAATGAATTCCGCAATTCCTTAATAGAAAAGAGATCGTTCTTCCCAAATTTTAAATGAGCTGAAAAAATATCTCTGAACTGAGTTATTGTTTCCATAGATTCAGGTCTAACAGTACTCTAACAATTAACGTATCAGTATGATATTTTGTGGCCTCAAGTGTCCATGTGATATTTTAAAACTATGTTAGTTATTCTGGATCAGAGAAATCTAAGTACGTATCTAAATCTTAAGCTTTAGAACAAAGCAGACATTGTTTAACGGAATCCATTTCCTCTTTTGGACACTTCATTCTCATATCCATTTCACCAGGAGACTTCTGGAACTTCTGTTGCAACCAGAATTTTAAAAACAATTTTTTTAAAAATCCCATTTACACAATCACGGTTTGTTTGTTTGGATGTGCACAACCTCCAAAGATTTTTGTGTTTGTAAAATACCAAACCTCCAAACCCACAGCTAGCCCATAGACCTATACATGCAATGAACAATTGGACGACATTCTGCAAAAGGAACCAACCCACATGATTTTTAAGCTAAAAATAAGGAAATTAAAGTTAAATAAAAAGCCACCTGGATCTTTTCAGTGTGTTTTTATTTGCTTAATGGAAGGCATATAAATGGATGAAGAGGGTTCGTTAGTTTGCACAACGTAAGTATATAGTTCAGTAGCAAAAATTTAGCATCTATTCCGGTTTTTTAAATTTGAGGTTTGGTTCCTTTCTGCAGAATGTCGTCCAATTTTTTTTCACCCAAATCGGACCATAAACATTAAACAATTTGTTCGATTAAACATTTGTAGAAATGCAACCTTCTGAAAAAGGCACTCAAGTGAGTGTCTTTTTTTATATTTTTCTCTTTTCAACTCGTGGTTTTTAATTTTATAATTTATTATTTTTTTACAAAACTATTTCGTCTGTATAGAATTATTCAAGAAGATATTACCTTTTTCTAGTCTTCATTTCGTTTTGACAAAGGTCGAACATATGTTAATTTAAAAATAACAGCATTGCTGAAGAAATGTCGATATTTGTCTATATTTTAAAGTGTATTTTAGGATGCAGTGCTCTTTTTAACCCTTAAAATATGATAAAGCATACTTTTCAACTGCATTGTATTGATCTTCGTTCATGTATAATTCATTGCACCGTGAACATAGAGAAGCCCGGGCCATACATTTTGTAGCAGATAATGAGAATATTTTTGTTAGTGTGTTGTTTCTGGGAACTTTTACGACGTTGTATTCGTGTAGACTGTTCCTCCTCTGTTCAACCTTTTAAACTTTTCTTGTATTTACATGACTTAAAACATAATCGTACCGAACACTCGAACATACGGCTTGTCTCGTTGAATTGAACTGGCCGTTAGCAGGAGGTATTTACGGTGACGTCACCAAGAATGGCGGCGCCGCTTGGACTGAGTGATATTGACCAGTTGAGGGTGCACGACATCGCCAAAACAGTACCTCCTTGGGCCCTCTCTGTAAATGTTGGTAATGAAGCATTATTTCACCACATGAAAATAAACGAGTTACAGTTCCAGTGTGTCCCTGGCACAATGTGAATATATGAGACGTTGACTCCAGGAAACCTCATCATTCTTTGACACAAATGGTATTTTGTGAGTTGTGGAAAAAAAAAAAAAAATCTACGGAACGTGTAGCCTATAGTTCTTTTTTATTTTTTGTAGGAATATTATTGGATTTAAAGAAACGAAGAAAGAATTTCATGAAACGCTGGTCTGGAACTAGGTTACCGTGGCTACCGGTGATTTTGATGATATGTCATCTTTTAACTGATATATAATGGACGTTGCCCACTAGTGCAGATATTGTGATCATGGCTCCTAGATTATATAAAAAAATGATAATTTTTAGGGCCATTTATGGTTATTTTACCCACTTTTTATTTATTTATTTTTTGAAAATGACCTGATTCAATAAAAACCGTTAAAAGATGAAAGAATCTTAATTTTTGTGATTTTTTGCTGGAACCGTGGTAGTTTCTTAGTAGACCTACTGTGAAACCTATGTGACGTAGTAAATTTACCAGTGACTCCTATAAAAATATTAATAAATTATGATTTAAGAAATAATCCTTTATTAAAACCTCCTATGTACCTATGCATTTATTGCTCAAATTTGCGTACTTATTACTTGTATTTTTTATGCTCACATCGTTCCTAACAAATCACGGAAATTTCAGATCTTACCGTCATAAAATTAACAAAGCTCCTTCACTACTATGCGACTGTCCTGAAAAAGCAGTACAAACAGCAAATCACCTCCTGACAGAATGTACTTTATCCTCCAAAGCAAGAACTGCAGTACTTCGAAGGCTACCACTGCATCAGGTGCTAGAAAATCATATTAGCACAGTCAACATTACCAGCTCCCTGAATATCATCTTTGACTATCTCAAAGACTGACAAGTTAAAGATTTTTGTGTTTTGTAAATAATTAATAAATATCCCGTGGTATACCCTGAGGTGAAACATGGGTTGTATTACTTCTGCAAATAAAAAAAGTGTGCGTGGAACGCCACGCGACAGAAGTGAAACTTGTTTAAATTTGTTTATTTTTAATATAAATTTTGATTTTGGATTTTTAAAATTTTGTATCTTATTTTTTTTTTAACTTTTGGATTTTGGAATTTTTGATTTTTTAAATTTTAGATCTTTAACTTTTTTATTTTTGGATTTTTTAATTTTAGATGTTTTATTTTTTATTTTTAAATTTTGAAATTTTTATTTTTTAAATTTTGGATTTTTATATTTGTTTAATTTTGAATTTTTTTATTTTTTAAATTTTGGAAATTTGGAGATTTTAATTTTGGATTTTTTAAATTTTGGATTTTTGGACTTTTTAATTTTGGATCTTCTCACTAATTTCGTGACGATTTTGAGCGTTACACAAGCTCTCGATTTACCCCTACCGCGGCTAAAGAAGTTTCACTTAAAAAATAAAAATATAAATAAACTTGGATTTTAAAAAGCACGACATAAGTTTCGATAGCGGCACCCTATTCGTGTCGAGTGACAAATCCTCGCATTTTCCAAGTCGTTAGTTAACACAGAAACCTTTCAACTGAGGGAATGCTTGGGTTAAGAGTCAAGTTGATGCTTCAAAGTGAAATGTGATTACGGTACTATGTGGCCAAGTGAAACAGGTGTCCAGAATCAAGATCAGTGTCAACACCAAACATGAACTAAAATTAACTTTAAATTAGAAATAATTTATCCTAAATGTCTACATGACATTGTAAAGCCCAGAGACTAGATGAAATTATTACATCATTAGTAATCAATCACTACTCACCAAGCTTTGGATTTGAATCCTGATCAGAGTATTTAAGACTAGATAAATAGAAAAACAAGATTTTCTGCAACTTTTCCATTCATATCGAGCAGTTGATATTGACCAGTAAGTTTAACACTGCCACGAATATCGACAAGCCATGGTGGTTTATCTTATTTATTATTGCAAACAAAAGGTTTTATCGGATAAAACGACAGCTGTCTGGATTGTTGCTGTTACCAGAATAAAAACACATTTTTTACAACGATGTAACTTATTTGGAAATTGAACCTATTTAAATGAGCGTTGATTAAAAACACAATTTTGATTCGATGGCAGTCATTTCTCGTCAGCGAGCTTTTGATTACCTCTTTGGCCAGTTTTAAATGGAGGTACCCTAGGTAATTCTTCCAGTTGCATTAGAATCGTTACCTTCTTCTTCTTCTTCTTCTTCAAACAACAGTCATTTGTTTTTAAATAGTATAAGAGAAGAAGGTAATTATTATTTATATAATGTGTTTAATTTTATTCCTGGAATAGTCTTAATAGGCTAACTCCTACAGTAATTGTAGGTTATACGACTGTTATAGACAAATAATAAATAAATATTCTAAAGTCGTCAGTTTCTTCCTCAGGTTGAATATAAAATACTTATATTTACTCAACTCACATAGGCCTTCATTTGCTAAATAGTTACCCTATTGAGGCTGAAAAACTCAGGATGGTTGGAAAATATTAATTAACATCTTTGTTTATCAGTTTCCTTATAAAGTCAATAATAGTAACAATAAGCCAGACTTGTGCACGTAAAATGAACACTCAGCTTTCCATATTGAATACCAAATGGTTTGCTTAATATAGTGATGAGTTGCTGAATTCCTTGCAATTAACTGTTTTCATTAAACTGTGTTCACTTCGGAGCATATTGTTATGATATCCAGCCGTTGAGAAGAACCCTTTCCTAGAATTGCGATGCTGCTCATTTCAAATTACGCAGGACTGCACATGATCTTCAATGGGTTTACAGTTGAGTGACCATGGAGTACATAGGCCTACTCTCGGAAGAGTTAGTAATGATTTTTCTTCGAAGTGAAGAAAGCAGGTCTTGTTGTAGGTTCATTGTACGTATAAAAATAGTGCAACCGTTCTTTTAATTACTGTTGCCAATCATGGAAGTCACATCTCGCTAATTGCTGGCCTTTTATCCTAGATACAAGATACACATTTACAGCTGTGGTGTTTACAAAGCGTTGCTATACAAGAACGTGATCTATTTGCCATCGAATCTAATACTTTGTATATATTTCTGATAAGATGAATCGGGTTCGCTAATAAAATATATATATTTTTTAATGTATCTGTGTTTATACTCCTTTTAGCTGCGAGACCAAATCGTGAGTTCGGGATGTGTGTCTATACAGTAGGGTAGGCCATGGAATTATTGATTGTCAATTGTTTCTATTATTGATGTATTTTTATGGAGTAAATCTCAACTGATATTAATTTAAATGGATATGATACAAAATGAAATGGCGAGGATGATTCATAGTATGTAACCCAATTCGGCATTTGCCTTTACGACTAGGGAAATCATTAAAAAAAAAAGCCATGTCAAATTGGCCGGCCACGGGATTTGAACCTGGGACCTCCCGAATGCGAGTCCAAAAATTATGCAGTATAAACGGGACTTGAAAAAACTGGGCACTTTTATTTAGCAAGATTGCGTATGACTCTCCGGAAATTCATCTGGGGATAAATAACTGTAGTAGGCCTACGTAGTTTACAATGCCGTATTGTACAGCTACAGATAGGATAAAGAATTATATATCATATTATATTATTTCAAAAAATAATATTCTATTACTCAGATTATTCCATATTAATAATAGCATAAGAATCAAATAGCATATTAATTAATGATTACGTTTCGTACACCAATTTAGTTATTAACAACCTTTAGACTAATATAATAATTGCTTCAATTTAGTTAATTTATGTATTGTAATTGGTTCCAGTACTAAAAATGTAAAATGTAAAATGGTTAATAACTTCAACATTTGTTGTTTTAAGAGTGCTACAGATATACAGTATTATTAAACCGTCATAAAATTAGTTGTTCAAAAATGTTTTAGCAATAGTTTCTTTGCTAAAACACATGAATTAGCATTTTGATTCCGATTTTTATAAGCCTTTCGTTTTATGTAGGCTTTAATAAATAGTATAATTATCCTGACTGGTACATGCCAAGGCCTTGCAAATGTGTCAGATTATTATTCTTCCGTTATAGCGGCACCTAAAGAATTAATAAAATTGGAGGTTGAGTGTCGATCGTAACGGTATCGTTATGCTGCATTCGCTTAAGTGCATTAGATCTATAGCTCTAATAATTATTAGAGCTATAATTATAATTTATTTTATTTTATTAATATTCTTCTGGTCGCAAAAATGTTAAGTTCCTTGGAACATACATGGACGGATTAGGGTTGCCAGCAGGTGGAATATTTACCTGCCTGAATAGAATTCTTAACAACTTCGTTACTAGACAGGTGACTGGTAACAAATTCTCACTGGAATTTCTTCTTCAGATACTTTTTTTAATTCCACACCAAGTAGAGAAATTGTTACGGTGTGCATTGAAATTGTAGTAAAAGAACATTCAGAAAGTCCTCTCGTTCTTGATTTGTCTGGTTTGAAGGATTCTGGAAAATAAACGGTGTGGCCTGTACCACATTTTGAATTGTGTCCTAATACTTAATAAGCTTCCGAAACAAAAATGTCTTCTTTTAAATTAGTTCATGTAACGCTACTTTTCGTTGAAAGAAAGAGAAAATAAAATAAGCTCCTTACCGTATTAGTAACGATGAAAAGTAAGTTGTAAATCTTAGCGAGAAATTAAAAAAAGAATTTGAAACATCAAGAAAAGTCTATTATATTTCAAAATTAAACGAGCCATTAAAATCAGGTAAGTTAACCTTTCCACTGCTGTGCGTCACCGGAATAAACTGCATAACAATATAGATCATGAGATTAGTAAATTAACGTTTTATGTGGAATTGTGAAAATTACCCTTATTACGCCAAATTATTCTAAATTATGCCAAATTGTCATTTTGTAGAAACCAGTTATTTCATCAAAGTTTTTATAATTGACTAGATACTTAGAGCTCACTGACGATTTCACTCGCTGATTGCTTATAATTTCACCTCTAAATTTGCACAAAGTAATATGTAATAACACTACTTTTGCTTATTTTTGGAATCTGGTGTAAGCCTACAACAGGGTTGCCAGACGTACGACTATTTCAAAGATTTGTACGACGTACGACGCAACCAAACCATGAGTCGTATGCCTATTTGTACGACTATTTTTAGCAAAGCGTTTTATATATTTTTAATCAATGTAATGACGAATTTTAAATTTTGATATGTATCCAGCTTTTTGTTTTCTCATGGTTTTTGTTGTACGCATGTTGCTAAAATCAATATGATTGGAAAGGAGTCCTGTGCCTCTTGCAATAATACAACACTGTGACAATAAACTACTGTTTATTTAATTTTATTGTATTTTATCAAATTTAGCACATCGGAAAATAATAAAACACGCCTAATAAATTATAAATAAGAAGGTTTATTAACAATTAGATGCTATGAAGTTTATGAACGGTTTTTTAGATGTATCGAAAAAAGTGTATCTAAACTAGACCTATATAAGGTGCATAATACCGATTATTAATTATTATTATTATTATTAACGCAATACGTTCATTACACTGAAAAATCACAGAGTATACGGTAATTTTAACTAGCATACGACTTTTTTCCGATATTGGTACGACTGTTCTACGTTTCTGATCTGGCAACCCTGGCCTACAATGAATTACATATTTCAGTAGCAAGTAGTCCTAAACACTCCATCCCGTACCCAGAGATTTAAATGTTAGTGAATTTATTTAGCATAGGAGGGTAAGGGTGACCTACTCTTACTCCAGAACTGAATGCTAGTCTAACGCCATGCTGTTTATACTGTACATTGTGAACTGTAACATCTACCGAGGATTATCGGTACGCATTCCGTTTTAAATTGTACGTTGTTGAGGCAGTCCTGTTATAGCACTACAGTAGCGTTGTGTCGGTAGCATATGCTCTTTCACCTGTTTAACTCAGCACTAACAAACCGTGAAAGATGTGGGATGCTCATCAGTCTACTAAGCTTGAATTAGTTCGTATCGTGTGTATTAGCCACAGTTCGATGCCTTGCTATACATAGTTCTTGCTCCTATCAACGTTATCTCTGAAACAGCATCGATTTAACGAAGTTATTTCCTTTTAATATTATTGAAAACTAACAGAGAATCATTCCGTGCCGATATACAAACATATACAGTTAAAAATTCAGAACTGGCCGGTCCCTTCGATTTTTAAATACGTATTCTAATTGCTTTAATTTTGAATCCATAATTGAACCAGAAGAAACAGTTAATGGTAATAATTTACCGGTATATAATTTAACTTTCCCGGTCCTTTCTCGTCCAAGTATAGATCCCGCACGAAATCTGTGCCGATTGCCTAAGTCATTGCATTACGTTTTCGTGGGGACTATAGCGTCGATTGGCCTGCTACCTATCTCTCTCGCACAACAGTACCTCCCTTTCTATTTGTAAAGGCCAAGCTACCTCTCTCTCTCGCACAATAGCATGTCTCTCTCTAGAGTAACGGTCTCATCGGCACAGATTTCGTGCGAGATCTTTACAAGTAATACCTTTGTTTCCGGAGGGGGGTTGAGAGGCGGAAACCTCTCTCGGGAAAATAAGCGTAACAAAATTCACATAGGTAACAGAAACCTCCACTTAGAGGCCCTTCGCCCTAACATAGGGGATATAGGAAACCAGCTACTGACACAGATATAATTTAACTGCATAGGAAATATCCCTTTTAAACCATGTTAATCGAATCACAGTATGTAATAAAAGTTGCTAGTTTTTTTATCGTATTATGGTAATGTACAATGACGATTTTCGTATTAGATTAAATTATATTGTTTTTAATTGAAAGCATAGTATTAACATTGTCTCTATTTAAAACTAATTGGTTTAATTTCAATAATTGCATTACACATCTAGTGTGTGTATGTGTTTTCTAAATGGGAGATTAAAATAAAATCAGGTAAACTGATATAACAAAGTGCCAGTATGCTTTTTTAATCAGTAATAATTGCAGTTATGATATACAGAAAATACTTTTTTTTATTATTATTATTATTATAGATCTCCGAGTTAAACTCCAGATCGATTCATTAAGCAGGGCTTACGGAAGAACAAAGGTCTAAAGTTTGATTCTTAACCTTAATTCATATTGGTATACACTGATATACTAATTCTTAAAATATGTAAACATTTTACAAAATGCATTGACAATGAAATAGTACAGTAAACCAATAAGAAGAGGATAGTTCCACCTAGCGGTATGCAGTTTTGTTCTGAGTATAGGCTTATGCAATTTTAACGCAACGCAATAATTTTAAAGCTAGTTTCTGTTCGTGAAATAACATTTATAGGCTTATGTTATTCTTTAGGAACGATGTAGGTCAATGAAAGACAATGAATTCCCAGTTTTTTTAAAGAAAAATGTAATACTTATTTAAGCACATTGACAAAATAGGACACAAGAATGGAATAGGCTCAATTTAACACAATTGATAATAATAAAAAAAAATTTTGCTTCAGGGTGGACTCGAACGTGATATCACAGTATAAGTATTAATACGTATACTGTGGTGATATCTCTTGATTACTAGACAAGCATCTTACCCCAAGACCAAACTACACTACGACATTTGAGTGTCCAATACCATTGTCGTAGCTCACAGAAAAGAAAAATCACCGTATTTCGAAATTAGGCTATATTTCGAGCCTTCTAGTTATCTTATGTTACAATATAGAATAATTTCATTCATTGGTAACATAATATTCGCGATATTCTAGTCATAAATGCGAATTTGGCCCTCACTAAAGCAGAGTACCAACTTAACCAAATTCTCAGAAGTTAATGTTTTTATTTATTAAGAGGTCAGGGATTATAAATCTGACATAGGCTGAAGTAAAATTCAATGCTTTAATCTAATTGTAATCAATTTTAGCAAAATAATTAGTCATTATACAACAGCATTTCGTCTATAATCGTACATATGGGAACATTTGTTTTTCATGTAGGAGTCAACTGTCCATGGCAACTGAAGGAAGCTTTATAAGCTGTCATTAATTGATGACGCTATAAGAAAGAACCGAGAATTTGATTTTGCATTTGAAGAAGGTGCCTTCTTTTTACCCTCCTTTACTAAAGAAGGTTTCGACAGGAATTGAAGGGTTGTACCAGAATTACCCTTTATTTACCTTAGTGACGGGACTCGCCCGCTGATTGGTTGGCCGCGAGCCAATCAAAATGCTTCGAAATGAACCAAAATATTATAATTAATTTGACTGATAATTACTCTTTATTTCGGTACTGGACAACCGATTAGGTCCAAATTCAATAGGCTTATTGCCATGATTGTTATAAATAAGTATATGAAGTTTCATGAAAATCCGATAAAGCGTATTTGAGTTACCGCGCCTTTTCTTATATGATACCATAAAAGGGCACTAAATTGGGTATTATTCCGGTACCGGCCAACCGATTTGGTCGAATATCAACAGACATCTTCCCATGGCCATTATAAATAGGTATTCCAAGTTTCATGAAAATCCGATAAAGCGTATGTGAGTTATGGCGCCTTTAAAATATACACTAAATTGGGTTTTACTCCGGTACCGGTGAACCGATTTGGTCCAATTTCAATAGGGTTCTTCCCATGGACATTATAAACGCGTGTACCAAGTTTCATTAAAATTCGATAAAGCGTATTTGAGTTAGAGCGCGTACAGACACACGGACGGACGGACGGACGGACGGACGGACGGACGGACGGACGGACAGACGGACAGACATTTTTCGTCCCCCACACAATCTCATAAAGTACCATACTGGCACTTAATAATTTATAAAGCTCTATATGATTATAATGATAGCCTACTAGCAATGCGAGAACCATAACGATTTTATTTATGTATATAATAAAAGAGAGGGATAAATGTAAGCCTACTATTTTTTAATACACTACGTATCTACCTAGGTACTATGCATAACCAGCAAATTTTCTGATCACATTGCCCAGAGACAATGCATATACCCAATTTCAGCAATAGGACAAATTCTCTATGATCGCATTTTGTTTTCAATTAGGCCTATTTATAATTAGAGCTCGTATTTTCGTTACAAATTCATACTGTCCGTGTATATGAATTTGGAGAGGATATTGTTTGCTGATCCTACAAAAGCTGTTTCAAATATTATTTTTGTGTTGGATAAATTTTACACAAAACATATTGTGTTCATATTTGGATTGATTTTAACACTCCATAATAATTCTTAGAACCATCATAATGCCAAAATGTGTTTGTCAAGTTGGCAATTACAGTTTACCATTCCAGCTCTTAGGGACCGGTTGACATTGCTAACTAGCCATCTAAAGGTCATGGTGCGATCACCAATATCTTGAATTTTACGAGGTAGGGAGGTCTGGTAAAGGGCGCTTTTATCGTACTGAGGACAAGTGATAATCTTCTTGAATAAAGAAACACAGACTCCTGTCAAGAAAAACCGTCATTAACGACCATATATCTTAAATCTGCTATCTACCAATGAAATCTCAAGACAGGCAGAAGACACACAGCGGTCTGATGTTGGACCCATGTCTCCAGTGGATCGACAGGGAGTTTAGTTAGATTATTCTTGTTTCCTCAATTTGAAAACCTCTTTAACGCCGAGTACAACATGACCATGTAAGGATTTTTTTTTTAAATAATAAAATTTTAAAGCTACATAAAATATATTTTTCCCACCAGGAAAAAAATAGAGTAGTTATATGGTCATCAAATATCGTATTTTGTTGGTTTTTTGTTATTTATCGACAAAGTATAATGATATTGTAATCTGTGTCAGTTGCCGGAATTGCACAATTTTTTCCCACGGGAAAAATCTGTAAATCTACAGACTGTGACAAAAAATGCACACATAAATAACATCGACCAGGACCGGAATAGAACCTACGACTTTGGGTGCAAAAAGCCAACGGCTGACTGCGTCCCTCAGGCTGACTCAGGAATATAACATGTGCAAAAGGAAACTTAGGCTAGAGAATATTATAGGAGAAAAATTCCTCCGGCACTGGGACTTGAACCCAGGACCTTTGGCTGGGTTCAAGTCCCAGTGCCGGAGGAATTTTTCTCCTATAATATTCTCATGTAGTGTCCAACAAAGACAATAATCGGTGGCTCATGAATGCTTATATATCTGTCTTGAATGTTAACTGTAGGCTACAATAACAGTGGGAGCCCGGTCACAAAAATCACTACTTAGTGTGCCTCACAGTACTGCATATGACATAACTTGTCTGTCTGTGAGGTAGACCATTAGAGCAATCAGTCATAGGAGAGAAGTTCCATCTGGCGCTGTGAATTGAGCTCCGGCTTAGCTCAGTTGGTAGAGCATTGGCGCGAATAGCCAAAGGTCCTGGGTTCAAGTCCCAGTGCCGGAGGAATTTTTCTCCTATAATATTCTCATGTAGTGTCCAACAGAGACAATAATCGGTGGCTCATGAATGCTTATATATCTGTCTTGAATGTTAACTGTACA
The DNA here is from genome assembly GCA_964059195.1 of Ectobius pallidus. Lineage (NCBI taxonomy): Eukaryota > Metazoa > Arthropoda > Insecta > Blattodea > Ectobiidae > Ectobius > Ectobius pallidus. The sequence continues at coordinate 128,809,833 of CAXKWD010000005.1, forward strand.
ATAACAGTGGGAGCCCGGTCACAAAAATCACTACTTAGTGTGCCTCACAGTACTGCATATGACATAACTTGTCTGTCTGTGAGGTAGACCATTAGGGCAATCAGTCATAGGAGAGAAGTTCCATCTGGCGCTGTGAATTGAGCTCCGGCTTAGCTCAGTTGGTAGAGCATTGGCGCGAATAGCCAAAGGTCCTGGGTTCAAGTCCCAGTGCCGGAGGAATTTTTCTCCTATAATATTCTCATGTAGTGTCCAACAGAGACAATAATCGGTGGCTCATGAATGCTTATATATCAAACTTAGGCTAATTTAAATACCGTAACTGATTTTTAAAAAATCTTAATTAAATAATTAACTTTTAGTTCTTAAATTTAGGGTTCCATGAGCGTTTTGGTAGCTTTTGGAACGTTATTGAACAGGATTCATTTAATAAATAGGATTCAGTCAGCTTCTTAAAAGAGATAATATGAAAATACTCTGGAGTGTTATGCGGAAAAGTCATGACCACCAACAAACCCTTGTTCCACATCCCCACTGAACATAAGGCCGAGATTTTTCCCAAGCGCACGGAGCTTCCAAAGCATTGTCTTCCAAACTGGTGAAATTCCTGAGCAGTAGCTCATGATTCCATTAGGTCATTGGATATGGGATTTGCTATCCACATAAAGTTATGCTGTTGCAGCCCGATGATTTCTGGAACGAAATGAAAATGGTGAGATGGAGGAAATAAAAGGGAAGGTGAAGAGCGTTAATGGGAGAACCCCGGGAAGAACCCGAAAGTCTCGACTTTGTTCACAACGAATACTGCTCGAACCTCAATCAGATTTGAACTCAGTTCTCTGATCAATAGGGCAAGGCATTTTATGATTTTGCATCTTTTTTTATATGAAGGTTAAAAGATAGCTCAAATGTATATAAATGTGTATCGTGAAATAATTGATTAAATAAGGGCAATTTGTTTTTTCATTTTTGCTTTATTTTGCAATTTTCGTAATTTTCAAGAGATAGGTCATTATTTGGCAATTTTTAGGTCTTTTCAGCATTTTAGGTAATTTTCGTTATTTTTAGGCCATGTTTGGAGGTAGAGAACAGCTTTTCCATGTACAAATCGTTACTTTCAGACAACAGACAATAGTTTTTATTTGATAATATCCGCCAAGTGTTCATAGTACAATTTAATTCAGGTTTATTGTAAACAATAAAAAAGTGTTCTTTCTTTTTAAATGGCACATATTTGTTATGGGGCAATTTGATGGGCATCCCAGTTCAGAAAGAATTTATTTTTCGCTAAGGGTGCCCTTACTTCTTTAGTAAGTGTGTTTTATAATGTAAATTCATATATAACGCTCTGTCATAAATTGCTTTTATCAATTCATTACCTAAAAACCCTAATTATAAGTAATTATGGTAAATTTATTGGTCATTTTTTATTTTATTTTGGGTAATTTTTTTACTGCTTTTAGGTCATAAATGCATTTTTTATTTTGCATTTTTTCACTATTTTATGGTCATTAAATGCCTTGCCCTACTGATCACTTGAAGTCCGTACGCTGGCATGGAGCAATGGGGAGAGGAAGACAATTTCTGTGGAGTTTTCTCGTACAGAGCCGTGTTGCGTGTAGTCTAAACGTCCACAGCAAGGCGCACGTTCCGTTTTAAAGGAAATTCTACCATTTGTTTCTTTGTAGATCTGCATGCTTAGCTTTCGATTCATAGTGTATTTCCAGCAAGTCAGATTTTAGAATGGAAGAAATTCTTTTATTAAAAACAACCATAATAAAATCTCAATATTTCACTTCCGATCCCAGCGAGACTAAACAGCTACCATGTTAGTTTCCTTATTGTTCCACGACTGTGGGAGTTTATTTGATCAAGTGCAGTTTGGTTATGGATTCCGTTTGCTTCAATATGACGTAAATTTGAGGTTACATATACCGTAGTTTAGATTCATCTTCCATGTGCAATCAAGTAAAAGTCTTACTGCTTATCGACAAAGCGTGTGACCCCTAAATCACTTCAGAAAAAGGTTTATAAATATCTGTAATTTATGGTAGGCCAATTAAGTTATTAATTGCAAGTGAGATTCTGAATTAAGTAATAGTTATTCGATTATATATTTAAAACAATTGCAAGTCTTTTACATTGTTTAATATATAATTAATAGAATGATTAACGTAGTAATATTAAATCAATTTTAAATCTAATTCTTGCATTTAAAATTTAAATGAATACGAATAGTTCTGTTACGATTTCTGTTATTTTTATAATTAATTGGTATCATAATCGTTATCTATTTACTCAGTTTATTCAAAATTATTAAAAATTTACATGTCTTTTTTACAAGAGGGGAAGTGAACGAGTAAGCTAAGCAGTCGCTGGTGAAAGTAGTAATTGGGCCCTAGATGATAATAATAATAATAATAATAATAATAATAATAATAACTCAACACAATGATAAATTATCTATAATAAAGGCACTTTCTGTCACTCGAAAGAGGCAAAATTACGAATTATCTCTTCAGAATCAACCTCAGCCCAAATTTCATGTTCATTACTAAAGAAACTTAAATGATTTAAGCCTTGTTGCGCCATGTCATTTATAATCTTTTATTAATTTTAACGAACGATTCCCAGATGGGGAATGCTGAAAAAACATTATTTTTAGGTAACTGTGTTTGTTTTAATATTAAGATCTTCATAATCCTGATCATCTCAAGTAAGCCTGTATTCTTGAAAATGTCTCATATTCACTTCCAGATAATTATGAAGCAAGAGTGCTGAGATTGAGATTCAACTCTGTAGAAATATGGTCTCCGTTATACAAACTTGCAAGGTTTTCACAGTACTGCACTTCGATATTTCTGAATTATCCAACACATCCAGTTTTTCCAAAAACCAAACCTCTCAAATTGATGTACATGAGCTTTACTTTGGCATTCCAAGGTAGAATCTAGTTGATTATTTATTATTAAAGAGAATGCCTCAAGTTTTTCCTTACTCCAAGCTCCACTTTCTGCCAACGAGAGTGAACGGTTTTTTTTTTTTTTTTTTTTTTTTTTTTTTTTTTTTTTTTTTTTTTTTTTTTACGTTAGTGAATTGTCATATTCACTTATGTTATCTTTGCTTTGGAATCATAACCAACAAACCATCTCTCTTTTCCTTAATAAAGTGAATTAAATACATCAACATATTCATAATTAATTTCGCTCCAAAAATTCATATTTAATCCACGCTTTGGCGTAGAGAATGTGTTTGCTCCCCTCACGCAGCAGGCCTGGAATTGATTCCTTGTCGGGACAAGTTACCTAGGTGGATTTTTTCTGAGGTTTTTCCTCAGATTGAGACGAATGTCAGTTAACTTCAGGCCCTTGCGGTCCACGGATATTATCTGGCGATCATCATAACTTCATCCCATCCTTGCCTTGTTTGGAGTGAGAGTGTTGTGTGAATGGTGTGTCTCGTCCTGTGTGTTCGTGTTGGCTCGGAGGTGCCCCCGGTATTGGGCTGATCACCCTTCCGGGGAGGATCTCCATGTCTTTGTCGGGTCAAAAAGAAATATGTCTGTGATCCAAAAAGAATCCCTCTCCCGACGTGGCTCGCATAAACATCCCTACAACGGGAAAAATTAAACTAAGAGGCAGATGAAGAATAGATTAATTTGGTCCAACGTATTTTCTTATTATCAAATTATTGCTTCTCTCGTCGGTCGCCTAGTTCGCCCGTGCGTTAAATCGCAACTGGAGCAAAGTTTGTGTTCAGGAATATTAAATTCCCAATTAAAGGTGCTGTGCCGTAGCTTGTTATAAAAAATATAACACAATTATTAAGTTATTAAGACTTCAGTATTTCGTCGACATTTTCTCAGTTGTTAGCCGATATTAAGTTAAGTATAAGGTAAATTTAGAAAAAGAGTGATGCTTGTCTCACAGAATTCCTTATACCGTAATTTCGATTGAGATTTTCCCCTTCTATTTAGAGGAGTAGTGTGAACGACCAGAAAAACCGAAGAAATTAGAAAACATACATTTCTACGTTCCCTAATTCAATTCATGTAATTTCCAAAAAGTATCTTCCGTGATAAATTCCAATTGGACTATTCTTTTGTTAGTAATTTTGATTCTGGTATCGAATATCATCTTTATATTTTGTTTTTTTAAAATATTGTCGTAATAACCATCCTTAAAGTTTACAGCTTTTAAAAAAATTCCATTTAACAATAATCTTCAACATTCTGTACTTGAAGCAAGCGGCCCCCAGCTTTTCAACTTCCACCCCGGATTTCACAAAATTCTATAGGCTTACTATGCCGCTTAGTGATACAACCACTTCATCACCATGTCGTTTATATGTTGTGGTATTATAACAAATTATTAATTGTTCTGTAAACCTGCAAATTCTCATCATTGTTGTGATAATCCAATTGTAATTTTATGATACAGGTAATTGATTTCATTTGTTTTGATTTTGCCGTGTTTACAGAAGATCTTCACGTTGAATTACGAGGGATGGAGCATAAGTCATGGCAACTATTTTTTTTTTCAAAGTAAGGCGGTGGTACCATGTGATGTTGTATGATACGGGAGAGTGCGGTATTTCTAGTATATGGAAACATCTTTTGGTAGCATTGTGATGTACGGTTATACGAATAGAGGCGATGGTAATGGCGATGGTAATGTGAGTCAGCCGCCATGCAGAAAGGATATGACAAGAAATAAACAGCATTCAGACTACAAAACAATCATTATCCGAGGGTTAAATGCCAGAGAATGCCAAAAAAGAGGTGATGGAAATTTTGGGGAATAACGCCCATCGGCACCAAACTTAAAGGGGTCATGGAGTGGGTTGCCGCAATACATTAGAGTGGCACGATGCGGTTCTGTATGGGTGTTTATGGGTGTCTGTTTCCTTCACTATCCCACATCTAGTATTATTGTGAGACTGGAATGGGTAACGTGCGGAATGTCTTTGATATTTAATACAGGAGATATAAATGTTCTTTATTTCCTGCCGCGCCAATCAGATTGTTACCTCAGGAATTTCAACCAATTAAAATTTAAGAATGCATTTTGACAGCTAGGCTACATGTCAACTCCACGTGAGTACTTGAGCAGAGTTGCAAGATCTCTTGGCCGTGCACGCAAACTATTATGAGCGAGTATATTAATGATTGTTTTTTATATTTCATCTGACTGGTAATCTTGTCTATGGGCGCTAAGTTACATTGACAACAGCGCATTCTTATAGAGTGACAAGGTGGCGAAGAAAAATAATGATGTCGCATGCCTTTGTTGTACCGCATGTTAAAGTTCTGAGTAGTTTAATAATACCGATAATCTGCATTATACATACATTCCATACCCTGCATTTTCATTTGTATATTTCAAATTTTAAAAATTGTCTCACATTTTAAAAAGAAAAATAGTTGCCAAGACTTTCCATCCCTTGTGAATAGTGGAAAACACTGAGATAATAGTTACTAGTTTATGTAGAGTTTTAAAAAGAAACCATGCTGCGCTTGAACATAAGCCTGAAATGCTGATTTTTTAATGTTATCCTATTGCAGAGAAGCAACGTGGAGAGGGAGAGGGAGAGTTCTATTAGCAGTTGTTTGAGATAACATAGGCGTGGTTGTATGCGGACAACATTGGCGTAACTTTAAACTGCTTCGTCCTCATATGTGAGGCTAGGGATTTGGTGGAGAGATTACATTTCCGAAGCGCTGGTTCCCATGGTAACGCTGCTGGTGCGAGTTGACGTCAGCGCCGCCCCGCAGCTTGACGGATGTTGTGCGTCTTACAACCTAAAGATATACCCCTCCTCATGTGTGTGTCTTGTATTCAGATACCTAATAGAATGTTCCACATCTGGACCATGTTTTAACTTTGTGCACGGAGACGTAAAGTATGGGGGGTCTGTTCTGTAAACTAAACGGCGTGCGTTGATTATTGGCAACAGTAATGTATTATGCTGGCGGAACTTAAACTGCTCGTCGAATATCAGTTAAAACATTTACTCTTTTCTAGAAGATCTCTTGCAAATGTCTTGGAAATTCACAGAGTCGTATTTATTACAACATCCTGATAAAACTGGAATTGGACATTAATTAATGCAAATGGAGTCACAAACAAAGTCATTGCTATCAGAAATAAACTTCCATAGTTAGTCAAATGAAACCTAGATTTTAAAAAGTAAACTAGTCTACTGAAGTGCTTGTAAATAAGGAACTTCATACTTGAAGATGCAAAAACCCTGTAATAGGCCTACAGCCGGAGGTTCAATGCCGCACTTACCTCAGGCCGCCATTCATCTCTATTCTGTGCTGACTCCAACCATTTTCGCAAAACCTACTTCCCTTAAATCTACTTTAATATTGTCCTCCGACCTACGTCTAGGTCTTTCAAGTGGCCGCTTTCTTCCCTTCGGGTCTTCCAGTTAATATTTTTTAGATATGACTTTCCTCCCATGCGATCCTCAATTCATCACCCGTATTGTATTCGGTGAATAGTAGCCTACAGGTAACGAAGCTTATCATTATGCAGTTTTCTTCAGTCCCCGTTCATCTCTCTTAAGTCCGAATATCTTTCTGAGCACCCTGTTTTCGAACTCTCTCAGATTACTTATGTTCTTCTTCAAGAGTAAAGGCCGATTTTCACAAATAGGACTGGGCCACGACTCTGACCGTGCGCCGAAGTGCTCCGACCGTGCGCTTATCGTGTCGTGTCTTCTGTTTTTCACATGTAGTACTGTGCGCAGACTGTACTCCGACCGTGCGCTTATCGTGTCGTGTCGTCTGTATTTTCACATGTAGTAACTTACTGTGCGCCGAAGTGCTCCGACCGTGCGCTTATCGTGTCGTGTCGTCTGTATTTTCACATGTAGTACTGTGCGCCGAAGTGCTCTGACCGAAGTGCTCCGACCGTGCGCTTATCGTGTCGTGTCGTGTCTGTTCTGTATTTTTACATGTAGTACTGTGCGCCGACTGTACTCCGACCGTGCACTTATCGTGTTGTGTCTTCTGTATTTTCACATGTGCTGTGCGACGACCGTCCTCTGACTGGGCGACAACTGTGCGCATTCCTTATCGGCAGTATTCGCTTCTAGGTGCACAGTCAGAGTAGGGTCGTCGCCCAGTCCTAGATGTGAAAACGCCAAACTACTCTCCAACGCAAATCAAATGCTTAATGCCGTTTAGCGATTCCAAATGACACGACACGGTAGGCGCACATTTGGAGCATAGTCGTTCATGTGAAAATCTGCCTTGAGGGACCAAATCTCACACCCATATAATACAACCGGCTGGATAATTGTCTTACAAATTTTAATTTTTAGATTTCTGGACAAAAGACGAAAAGATGAAATTAATTATTATTGACTAATTAATTTTATTACGTAAAAAATAATTATTCGCATATTCATGTGAAAAAAGTGTTGTTTGCAGCTCAGAACAGCTTTAAATCCGTATTTAAAGGATTAATTCAAACGATGTGGACTTTTCTCTTAAAACGGCTAAAGTCGTATTTCAGAATTTAAGAACTCTTGTATGATAAAGTGCACAGAAATAAACAAAGTATTTATGTGATTGCATAGAAATTCATGGGAATTACTCCTTCTTTATAATTTCAGCACCTTCTTGAAAATCCACATGCTTAAATTATCTTGCATTTGTATTTCTTACTTTCAATATCCATTCGACCCACCTGCGTTATTCCAAAGAACGGAATTGTCACATAAAATTTATTGAAGTAATTTGCTGGTTCTTGAACTAAAATAACCAGAAACATTAAAAAAATTCAAAAGTCATAATCTGTTTCTGTGCTGAATTACCATGGAAGCTACTAATGGTTTCAAATTATTTTGTTCACGCAGTTTAATTGTTACATTGAAAGCTATAGTAACGAAAGTTCATAAATGACTTTTGCTTAGGTCGACACAGAATGCCAGCAATTTTTCAGTGAACTGAACAAAAAAAGTCAGCTGATAAATTCCTTTTTAAGTACGGTACCTTTTTAGACCGTTTAAGTACCTAATTTGAGCAAGCAGCAGACTTTAATGGGCAGTTTTCGTTAATAGTGGCTAAATTGCTATGTTTCAGATACTTTAACAAAGAAAAATAACAAAACAATTTATAATTTTGGGTACTGTGAAAAGTTATGTCCGCCGGCGTGGTCTTGTGGTTAGCGTTGCTGACTAAAGATCCGTCGGCCCGGGTTCGATTCCCGGTACCTCCTCGGATTTTTCTGAGGTAGGGAGGTCTGGTAGGGGTGCACTCAGCCTCGTGATTCCAAACTGAGGAGCTACTTGATAGAGAAGTAGCGGCTCCGGTCCAGAAAACCACCATTAACGGCCGTGGGTGTCGGCATGCTGACCACATGCCCCCCAATCCTGCCATCTGCCTACGGGAGAAGATGCAGCGGTCGGGTGGTAGGCCAAGTCCTTCCGGGGATGTAGCGCCACGGAGTTTAGTTTTAGTGAAAAGTTATACGGGATTGGCAATCCAGGGTGAATATCTGGAAACGCTCACTTGACGTTTATGCGCAGTAAGAGTTCTCACTTAGTTGATGGGTGTTTTAAAACGGGAGCATATTCTTAGACTTTAACGATTGCTCGTGAGGCAGAGGAAGGTTACTGACGAATATAGCGCACATTAGGAATGCAAAATGTATTTAACCAGTTCCACAACTGCCCTTGAATGAAACGAATCTGGGAACTACTCATAAATCTGTAAAATTCCGAAGATCCTCGATTTTGAAAGAAAAAAAGGCGATTACACGTTCAGATAACAAATACTGAGAAGTACATATATCGAAAGTGGAATCTTAAGCTTGTCTTGTCTGCTATAATCGCGCAGTACATGGCAAAAGATAAGTTAGTCGTTATCTTCTGTGCTTTTCCATGTTCCTTAAAGGGAATTTTGAATTACTGAATTAAGAAAAGTAATCGGCTAACAGACAAGGAAGTGAAATTTTGAATAGTTCATTGTAGTTGCGCATCATGTTTATTGTTATATACAATGCGTTTCACGTAAGAGTTGGCCGTGCGGATTTCTGTGTCGCGGCGGCCACAGCTCTAACTCCCGGGCAATCGGGTGAAATATCCACGCAAATAAATCCGCTAACGGTGTAATTATTCAGCTTCTCGCGATTACAGTTAAAAATACAATGAAAATAACCACGTACCTCATCACAAGAGATGTTGGAAATGTCCTCCTCTTGAATCCACACAACAATGGCGTGTTTTCGGGAAATTTTCTTTCACGCACGTAAGTTTAGCTTCCGAGATAGAGTTAATTTCTCTTGTGATGTTGTCCTTAAGTTCTTTTAACAGTATAGTCTATGACTATTATTTATGGGGGAAATTGAAAAATAAAGTGTAAAGTTCAAACCCCCATACAATAAAAGAACTTAAAGACAATATCAGAAGAGAAATTAATTCTATCTCGGAAGCTGAACTTGCGCGTGAAACAAAATTTCTTAAAAAGGTACCAATGTTGTGTGGATGCAAGGAGAGGACATTTTCAACAGCTCTAGTGATAAGGTACGTGGTTAATTTCATTGTAATTTTAACTATAATCGTGAGAACTGAATCATTATGCCGTTAGCGGCTTTATTTGCGTAGATTTCACCCGATCGCTCGGGAGTTAGAGCTGTGGCCGCAGCTACGCAGAAACCCGCATGATTGGCCAACTCTTACGTGAAACGCACTTTACAATAACTACAGGGCTTTAGAATAAAAGTTTGCCCCTTGCGCGGTGTCTCGCTGGAGGCGGTTGGGCAGGCAGGAGCCGGCTTTCCCCGCACCTAAACCCCTCTTCATAGAACAGGTATTCTCTAAAACCTAAATAAATAAATAACCTAATATAATGTAACATAACCTAGCACGTACTGTATCATTTTGATAATCTGATTTGTAATATCCTGCTGTTATATTAATACAAGAAGATAAAATTGGAATGTTAAATTAATCTGTTAAAATTAGTAAATGTTTCATAAATGTCTAAGTATTTAACACATTGACTAGTTAAAATATAATAGTAGGCCTATGTAAGAATTTAATGTGTCCAAAAATCATGCCCAGTCATGATGTAATTAAATTATCCTGGTAAAAGCAAATAATTTTTATTTAAACTACGCGGGATAATTTCTGAAAATAGATTAAACCTTTTCACTGCTATATACATATGTAGTGATGATGATGATGAGTGTTCTGCCCGAAGGGAGGTCCAGACCCGGGACGAAGCCGTGGGGTGATGACCACGACTCGTCCGAGGTGATTCAGGCGAGGGTGTGATACCGCGGAGATTTGCCATTGCCTCTCGCGGGATGGAAATGAAAGGACAGAACACGACACCCAGTCCTGAACCGAGGAAGGAAATTTTTCACTGCTGAAAAATCCCCGACCTCGAACCCGGGACGACAGGGTGGAAGTTAGTCACGCTACCAATTCACACACGGCGGCGGACTTACCGGGGGGGGGGGGGGGGAAATGGATACAAGCACAGATATAAAATTAATAGAATAACGCTTTATAATAATTTCAGTAATTCTATGCACACTAGAACGAGTATACCAGGTATTCCATTAATTTTTTCTTAATTGATTTCAAACATATAAACTCGCTTATATCACTTGATGAATACTTTGTTATCATTTTCACTGGTTCTGACGCATAAATTCGTCACCTTAAAATTGTATAAAATCAGAGATATAAGATCGTTGGAATGTTTATTTATATAAAGTGTTATGATTATTTATCCACAAGTAAGAATTATCATTTACGGAAATCAGCAAGTCGACTGAAATTTTCATAATTTATTTTAAACTTAAAACTCTCTGACGATTTCATTTAACGATTGCGTATAATAACACAGAAATTTAGCTCCGAAAGGGGTAATTTTATTGACACTCTCTCTTGCTCTAATGTTGTCGAGATCTCATTTTATTTTCTAAGTCTAAACTGAAATTACAAAAAACAAAAAAAGTGTTAATTTATGTAATTTGGATTGTTGTTAACATGGCCACCCTATCGAAAATAAATTCTTCAGATAGAATATGCATTAGCATTACTGATGTAATAAAGTACTTAGTTTTTATATTTGTTCATATAGGTTTGATATGATCTCATATGATCAAGGTAAAACTCGTTATTAGATTTATCTTTAGGTATTTAACGGGCAGTTTCAAGAAATCCAATCTCGTGATGTTTTTGTATCGCATCCACAGGTATGCGACTCTTGTTATCCTAAGTAATGCATGTGTGTCTTGAAGCGTATCCTTGAAAAGAATATACTTGTCAATCACATTGCTCTTTCAAAACAACAGCTTCGGGCCAGCGCTCCTGCTGAATTTTTGTGTAACGATTTGAAAAGCAAATAGATACAGTCTGTTTCAAAACCACACAACGCTAATAACTAAGCTTATGAAATAAGGCCAACATTACTCTATTTTTTTTTTCAGAAGGTATCTTTTATTGCGAAATCTTATGAGTAACCCATTAAATTCTTCCTAGATCAAAGAAAGCTGAACGCAATGCCAGAATAGGGAAAGTCTGTCTCATTTCGTTGGCATTATTTGAATACAGTAGGACTCCAATTATCTGGGTCGTTTTGCGGCCATATTCAAGTGATTTTTGCAGCAGCGGGCATTGGGAAACCATCTTCAGGGCCGATTATTTGCGAAAGAGCAAAACTTTTAGCCAACAAAATCGACAGTCATTAAAACAACTGACTCTGACTGATATGCTCAAGTTGTATCACTTTATGTAAGTACAATACAGTACAATTTAGTTTTTAAGGTATTAATGATCTCTTTTCCATTATTTATCCATTTGTCAGGATAAAGGAGTTCTACTGTAGCTACTATTTTTTTTCATTTGAATATTTTAGCATTAATCTCTTTGCGGACTAGTAATAGATTCCCAAATGAAAATTGCATATGTATTTACATATTGACAGAAGTAGTGACTCAACTTTTTAAATGTCTTCTAAGAAAGCAGATGTTCTCTATTTTATCCATGTGTATAATTTTATATTAATGAATTTTCGCTGATTGCTCCAGACTGGCTGGACGGATTTCGGTACTTTTCACATTTGCATACAGTTAATGCCCTGGTACGAAATCGTTGAGTAGCTTTTTGTAATCTTGAAATGAAATATGTTCATATGGCTGATAAAATCTACCGTTTTGTAATCTTGAAATGAAATATGTTCATATGGCTGATAAAATCTACCGTATACTGTATTTGTTCGAAAATGTTCTTATCCATTAGATCAATTTTTCATTCTTAATTTAAAGGTATTTATATTATTATTATTTACAATAATGGTGACACTAGAAGCATCATTTTCATAGTTACTTTTATAATAGAACAAAAGATATGTAAAAAATATAATCCTTATTGCCAACAAGCTTATTACATTGTGAACGAGCATTCTTCGGAATGAATGTAATAGAATACTGTCTTGTTACAACATTCAAGAAATCATAGGAACAAAATTTGTTGATAATTTCTGACACCCAAGTTCGGAGCAGAAATGATAACCTTTCTTATACAAAGAAATTCCTTTGTTTTGAAAGCTATTAGACATCTCGTGATCTCGTCTCGCTCACCACAGTCAGGATAGGGATAGACCTAGGTAATAATACGGTGTAGCAGATGGTGGCATGTTGGAATGTTGGTTATTAACTCCCGAAGCGCAAGTTTAGACGATAGTTTAAACAAGCAAAAATGACCGAATGCTATAGGGATGAGCTCGAAAGAGGAGGTCATTTCTGTTCTGAACCCACTACATATTTCTTGTTTACTATGTAAATGACAAATGCTAAATGATAAATGCTTCAGTTGTGAAAATATTATTTCTGTTTGATATAGTAGGAATAAATGATAATAAATTAATTTCTAGACCTATTCAAGATCTTCATCAGGAATTTGAGAAAATTGTAGTTACTCCTAGCAGGAGTATCCTTTTTGTATGTCCATACAACAAGAGCTGTTTTTCTTCTACAAAATCAGTGATCGAATTTGTGGCATCCATTTTGTTCCTGATGATTTCATTTCTAACTCTTTCTCGTCTAGATATCCCTGCAGACCGCCTCCAAAAGTTCATCTTAGTTGTCATTAATCTTTTTATTAATTGGGATTTTAACTGTCCATACTTCTGAGCCATGTGTCATAATGCTTCTGATCATTGTTTTAAAGATTTTTCCTTTTGTTTCCTTTCTAATCCATCGATCCTACAGAAACCCATTTAATGTTCCATAAAAAAATATAACAAATATAAAAAATAATAGTGAAAGTATCTACCGGACAGTACGGTATTGTTGACGGAACGATAGCCTACACAACATATTCTGGTGCACATTTCATGAAAGTAGAGTAGATTGAAAATATTCTAAAGAAGGTTGAACAAGATAACACATTTTGAGTTATATCGAACAGGGCACATACACAAAAACTTACATAATTCGAATCTATTTAATGAAACATTTTAGTTAATTCAAACTTGGTCCTTTCGGTGCATACATACTTTTTAATCCAAACTTAGTTTTATTTAATTGGAAATAAAATGTCTATACTTGAAGTCTTATTGGTACACCCTCTCATTCTTCCTTTAAATTGTGGATTATGTTTTCAATCCACAATCTGATTTTATACCTAGTAAATAGTTATCTAAGGACTTATGCCTGTAGCTTCTTACATCACAATAGAAATTTTGCTTTTTATTTATTACATTGTTTTTAATTTGCGCATTATTGATATATTAATCACTTTCTCGCTGCCTTAACCAATTTGAATCCTTCTTGTTAACATTTTCAGTTGAACATCATAAGAATGTTAACCTTTTCATTAGTAATAGTCATTATTTGTGTTCAGGTATGAGGATTTTTATCCACATGTTACGGCTGTCATTCATGGAAACAGCTACTCGAATTAAATTTTCCTTATTGATTTTAAACTTAAGGCCCACTGATGATTTCACTAGATGACTGCCTATTGTAATTCTAGAAGGGTTGAATTACGTAACAGATTGTGCCTATCGGCCTATGTTTTCTTATAAGTTTGATAAAAAATGTCCACCTTATACCCTCAATTTTATAAAGAAACCCAGAGTTTTGTCATAAAATGTTTGTTTAATTAAAATGTTAAAAACAGATCATTGGCTTACTAGGCCTAGTCTCAAAGTGACTTAAAAGCATTAAACACATTAAATCTCAAAATAATTATTAAAATATTTTGTGATCCGTCAGAATTAAAATATCTTATTAGTGATGTACTAATAATTGTCATAAAAACCACAGATGTTCACTGTAGTAGGCCTATAATATACTAAACGTTGATGATTTCAGTCGTGTCTTGTTGAATAAAATGTTGATGATTCCAGTCGTGTCTTGTTGAATAAAATCTGCCGTGAATATACGATGTTGAAGAAACTTCATGTATTGGAAGTTGATACACACTGAATAATTCTTACTTAATAACTGTATTTAGTTCGTAGGTTAGATCATATGACAAAACCTAGGGCTCTCTTGAAACTCTTGAAACTTTTAGAGTAGAAACGTAAGTATTTTTGCATGCTTATTGGTAATTAACACAACTTTTCAAGTTATTTAAGATGATTATATTGAACCTCTGGAATGCCTGTTAAGATTTTTATGGCAAGTTTAATGTCAAAAGGAGGGAGTTTAAAAGTCGGGAAGATCCCTTGTTGGGAACTCCCTCTTCCTAAAGCAGTAAAGGAATTACATCATCTGGCTCAAAGATGGCCTTAATGGATGACATCACGGGAGACAGAAGTACGAACGAGCGGAAGTGACATCAACTTGACGGTGACAGAAATCAGCTGATAAACATTGGGTGACGGCCCAGATTCCACATGCTCGTGAACAGTAAAAGCTTTGTGCACTGCAAGTAAACTTCCGATAAATGAAAGTTTGACAGCGTTTGCTAAATGTCTGGGGAAAAAAACCTTGAAAGTATTTTATCTTGTTTGGATGCACATACGAAAGTGAAATTCTAGTGACATCCTAATGAAATTTATCTTTGATACTGGTATTCGGATAAGGCAGTTTCATTGAGAGTACAAACTTACAAGCATTTCACACAATCGCGTTTAGGTTAAATGAATTATGTCATTTGTCATAATGTGATTAATTCACAGTCTTTTGAGGAAAACGTCTTTAAGAAAATATGTTAAATGCCAGTATGGTACTTAATGTGATTGTGTGCGGGACGGGAAAATGTCTGTCCGTCCGTGTGTCTGTACACGCGATAACTCAAATACGCTTTTTCGAATTGTTATAAAACTTGGTATATGCATTTATAATGTCCATGGCAAGAAGCCTATTTATTTTGGACCAAATCGGTTGACCAGTGCCGGAGTAACGACTAATTAAGGGTCACATGCTTTTTAAATGGGAAATCATGACTATACTATAATGCCGCTTTGCTAATCGTTGAGGGCCTTGACACCAATGCAGTCAGACGTTTGTTTACAGGTATTTCGTTGATCAAGTTGAGATGAGTACTACATGAATACTGTTATTTACAGAAGGTATATTACCGTTAAATAATTAGGCCTGCGTACTTTAAGCGGAGTTCTTTGCCAGTGCTTTTTGTGAAATGATCACATATTTTAAGAATTTCTTATATCAGTGTATACGAGTATGAATTAAAGTTAAGTATCAAACTTTAGACTTTTGTTCTTCCCTGCTTAATGAATCGATCTGGAGCTTAACTCTGAGATAGATTACAAAAATTACTTATTTTCTGCATATCATAATTGCAATTATCACTGATTAAACAAAAGCATTCTAGCACTTTGTTACATTTCGTTTCCCTTCGGTCTCTTTTGAAGGAGTATTAGTAAGAATTATATATAAAAAAATAGCTGCTTTTCCTGTATGTTTATAAATAGTTTGACTGAAGTTTGCATTGCAAAATGCAATTTATTCCTGTTAAAATATTTCCGGATTAGTCTACTATTTTCAGAAACATGTTTGTATAAATAAATAAACTGTAACCTATTATTAAAAGTTAAACAGTGCTGATATTTGATAGCTCGGGATATAATTGTATGAAGATCTCTGAAAATGTGAAAATTAAAAAAAAAAAAATGATTATTAAAATGCGCGTTCTCGTGATATTTTTGACTCAATATAATCTAATGAAGTAATTACCATAATATAACGGCCTTAGCCAAAAAATAAATAAATCCCAAAAACCCTATTCAACTTTAAAATAAATTTTTTAAGAGCATATCCTGCATATTGGAATATTGTTCGTAAACCAATCTTTTCGTTTATCAATTTTAATCATGAAGTCGACAATAATCTGTATAGTTACAATACTGTATGTACCGTTGGTTTTTATTCTCAGTCTTGCTTCTTTTCCTCCCTTCCTTTCTCAGATTAACACCGCAGTGTGTAGGACATGGAAGCCAATCAGAGGTCAAGGAGGGGTCGGCTGTGGGTCAATCCCAGGGGGTTGCTGAGGTCAGCTCAAGGGAAATAGAAGGGGAATAGAAGTCCATAAAATAAAAAATGAAAATTCTTGATTCATTTCGTTTCAATCAAACTAACTTATTGCTTTGGCTTGATTTATATTCGTACTTCAATAATAGGCCTATATTGGGTGTAGAAATACGTATTTGTTTTACCGTTAATTTTATTTTGAAGCTCTGGCGCTTTACTTTTTTAGTTTCATACATTATTCTGTGTACTGATGCATCCTGTCATATTTGTTAGAGTGCTGCAGGCTTCAGGTTCTATCATATGAACTATGAAGGTTGCAGTTAGTACTATGCACACAATCTTTCTTTAGAATAAGTGCTGTTGTTCGAAACTACTTAATTTTGATATATGAATGCTAAGAATTTTATATATAAAAATCAAAATAGTATTTCGACGTTCTAATTTAAATCGAATCCCTTTCAGACTTTACTTCCTCTGCCCACATCATAGATACTATAGGTAGAGGAAGTGTTTTTTTTTCGGCCCAAAAAATTCAAAGTTGAGATTTTAACATAAATACACGTTTTGAGGTCCCCAAAATCCAAAAATAGTCCACTATTTTCAGCAACATGTTTGTGTATGTATGGTGTAGTGGTCTGTGAACAGCCAAGCTCCAGAACACAAAATCGTATGAAAAGAAAATGTTGTATTTGGGTTCGGTACCTTCTGAGGATGTGGCCTAAAGATTGGCGACGACTTCTCTAATTTTTAAGGAGTCTTTACACCAAGAAAATTTTGTTTTTCGCGGTTTTCTTGAAAACGACTTTAACGATTTTGTTTAAATTTTATAGTTGGATTGCATATACCAAGAGCTAAAACTTTTATTTGAAACTTTTATCGAAAAAATTATCTGAACGGTCACCCTTTATCCTTTTCACTTTCTAATATCAATTCTGGTCCAATCATTTTTAATATAAGGCATTAACACAAATCAATTTCCATAATTCGAAATGACTTCCCTCCCCATCTTAAAATCTCCCACTGTTTGTAGAAACTCAGTTTAGAGTGAACTATAATGCTAAGCATCAGGTCCAAACAACTGAATACGCGCTGTTTGCAATATGACCTCTTATTCTCTATCAGAATTTGAAGTGAGAAAGTTGTATTGACCATGTTTAGAGTAAAGAAAATTACGTAAATGCATTCATCAAAGTTTATTTCGGTTATGTGTCCTTCGGGGATACGATACATGTACTAGATTAGATTAGATTAGATTTATTTGCCACAGACATTGTACAATGCATTAGCAATAACAATAAACACAAATGAGGTAGAATATACAAGTACACATTTCACCAGATAATGTCATACATAACATATTTAGGTCTACTAAGAGACAACTTTTATTTGGTTAGAGGAAATTATATAAGTTTCACGTCAGATTATTTTTACACGTATTTGGGTGGATTCGTAGATCTATATAGGGCCTATTTAGAAGATTTCAGTGCCTACCGTTATAAATCAGTTTGAGAAATGTATCAAAATTTACGAAACAATTATTGTATACCACTTGGGAAAAACTACTGTATATAATTTTTGTTTCTATTAATCTCAATAACTTCCACGTTTAGCGCTAATAAGAGGAATCTTGCATCTCAATATTGTTGAAAAATTTGTCTATACGTACAGTATTTTCTCTGTTTTATTGTCCATTTCGATTTACTTTTTACTCTCGTTTGTAGAAGTGTATTTTGCAAAGCGTGTATGTTGGTTACCCCCACTGGATGAATAGGAAGTGCTTGTCGTAGTGGAATGTTACAGGTTGCGCTCCTAATTTCTCATCTCCCCGTGCAGGCTCCCGGATGTAGCCTTTTAGTCAAATTCCCACCAGGATGCTCCTCACCGGGATCACGCTCCTACTGGAACTTTCCCAGTCAAACGCCATCACTACACCAAAATATCAATAATTTTGTGTTTTTTTTCTTTGTTTTCCTTTTTCCTTGTTTTTCATTTTTCCTTGTTTTTCATTTTCCTTGTTTTCCTTTTTTCATTACTACACACAAACACCCATGCACGAGGCTGCACTCGAACCCACAGCCATGGCTAAAGTCCAGTTATTCATTGCATGGCCAGGCGGCTTCCTTTCGTTAGGAGGAAAAGTTTTCCGACAGCTCAACCTATGTTCTTTATTTTTACCTCACCAATCAGCTAGTTACCCCAGCCAATCAAAACCTAAGAATGTCCTGCGACAAATATGACAGCTACTCGTCAACTCCACGTGGAGTGGAACACGAGGTTGCAAGATCTAGTTACAGTAAACGATAAAACGTGTGATTTGATTAAAGTTAGGGAAGATCTGAGGGCAGTCATAATAATGAGAGAATATTGCAACGTTGCTTTTGTTTTGGAAAGCGGAAACCAAGCCCGATATAGTCAGATCAATTAACATAAAGAAGCCGCCTGGCCATTCACTGAATAACCGGACTATAGAAGGCAGCATGCCTTAGCTAACGCTGCTAAGGAGACCGGCTTTTTGGTTTTATCTCCACCTCGATAACTTCTGGCCCACAGCCTGCAGGAAGCCTTTTTTCAATACTATCCTCGTGTTTAAATGCCGACAGAACTCTGCGACCGCTTAGTCGACTGAACGATGGAGTCGTGGTTTTGATGTTTTCCCCATTCCTTTGGTAGTATTTTTCTATTTCATTATTTCTTTAGAGCTCACCCACAGCTTACCATTGGCAAGAAGTAGGACATTTTCAAGTTGATTTTTAATTTTGACTTTATCTGATTTTTATTTGAAGTATTTGCCTTTACTGCATTTTGTTTGTCTTAACGATTTTGGTGGAACGGCTTCTGTCGACGACATGCCTGTAGACCAGGGCTGTCGAGCAGTACTCCGAAGGTGTGAAGTAATCCCGTTCTTCAGTTGCGTAACCGAACCAATCGGTACGCTTTGGAGGTTACGAAGGGAAGGGAAGTAAGGAATGACTTCACACTTCGGAGTACTGCTCGACAGACTCTTACATCTTAAAAAATTGAATGTTCTGCATCATTGAGCACACTTTGTACAGTAGGCTACTATCGGTAATTGTATTATGTTATGTTCCTTTGTTCAAATTTTGTACCGCACTAGAATGATGGATGGGAGATAGGAGAGAAAATGTAGACAAGGCTCACAAAGGAACTTTTTCCAATAGTTGTCCTAGGTTCATATATCATCTTTCAAAAAATATATTTAGGCTATACTAGTTCGTTTCAAATCCCCTCAGGTTTCCAATTTAATTTAGGTGAAATTAAACGCTTGTTTCTTGTTGTTTCCAGACGGACGCGAAAATGGTATTCGACGTGATCCAGCGGATGGAGGATACGGAACCATTTTCTGAAGAACTTCTCGCCGCTATGAAGCGGTTATGGGCCGACATCGGCGTACAAGAGTGCTTTGGCCGCTCTAACGAGTACCAGCTTAACGACTCCGCCAAATAGTAAGTCCTGATCTTGGAATAGTTTCTTTCTTAATAATAGAATACTTTAAATTCTTGAAAAAGGGATGGGGATTTGATTGATATGTACAACAATTAAGTCCTCTCCCAAAATATTGTCTCCTTGAATAGTAATTTTTTAGGATTCTAGTTAAGGACATGACCGTCTGCATGGTCTTATGGGTGGTGGTCAACTCTTCGATCCCCGGTATCTCCATGTGGTAATCTATGTATAATCAAGGGTCTTCTCTTCCAAGGCATGCTAAAAAACTATGTTCCGAAACGTACAACTTTACTTCTTTTGCACAAGAAATAATGTCAAAGTTTTCGCCCAAAAATTTCCACCGTCTTAACACGCTTATACCCATAATTTTTTATTCTTTAGGTCATGAAAAGATTAAAAGATTAATTTATAAATAAATTTTGTTTGGACCTCGTAATGATCAAGATGATGTTAAAGGAGCTGAGAGAGGAATTTTAAGCACGCCTATGTGGTAATCTATTTCGTTATCTGCTCGGCTTGCTTTCCCTACAGATAATGATGCAAATATAAACAAACCTTGCACAGATGGGCTAATGTAATGGGATGGTTTTGATAACACCAAGCTCCCGTGCTTACCGAAGCTTATCTTTCGTTTTATGAGGTCCTGGTAACAGAAGCATACAGTTGTTCGTGAAAAACTCTTTCTCTCTCTTAGGGATTAGATGCTTATTTCTGTTAATTTTCCATGGGATTAAGTCTGTAGCCTCTGAATTCAAGAACAAGTGGATACAATTTTTGCCTACTGGGCTGGAGATTATGACAGGAAACGGCTTATACTACCAGTCTCTGTGGTCTTAAAAGTATTGGGTACCACCTTACTTGACAGCATTTGCTTATTTCTTGACCCTTACACCTTTCCTTATCTCAGGATTACTCCTGATGCTTATTTTTGTTAGAAGGTGAGTCGACCACAGGGCAGTTCCTGAAACCATTACCCTACGGCGTACCCCATTCTTACTGTATTTCTTAATATACTACTCTATAGTAATGAGAGAAAGTGTTTGTCTGTTGAACCCTGACAGGAATGTAATAGATTGTTCCTTGAAGCAAGATTTATCAAATTATCAGCAATTTGAGACAATACAATCGTGTATATGTATATACTAGGCCTATTTATAGTTTATATATACTGTATAATGCATGTTTACAGTATAATACAGTATACAGTATAATACGTCACAGTTAAATAAACAGGAAACATGGTATACTGGATTTCATTTCGTTACCGGACTTGGAGGGTGGACTACCTCTCGGGCTATCAGTCCTGCATGGGACGGCCTCTGTTCATCTGCCTAATAAATAATTTACAGAGACTTAATCAAAATGAAGAGGTCTATGTGAAGAAAATATTAATATTATTAAAATATTCAAAGCATGTATACAATAAAATGAAAACGATTATTCAGATGTATGAAAATATTCCAAGTTTCCTAGCTTTAACGATTCGAAAAGTTCGATATGAGCGATATTTGTCCAACGAGGTGAAGACCATCAGTTAAAGTGTGATTTTTTTGTGTGTGGGTGGGGAACTTGACTAACTTATGCAAGCAAACGTTGGATTAAGTTTACTTACCATCTAGCCCGAACACTTCCTTCCGTTGTCTTGAATGAGGTGTTCTAGAGGAAACCCTTTATCGTGCTGATCCCACAATGAGTGCCTCCATTTTCCCATAGTCTTGTATCAGAACAATATGTTCATCTCTCATAATAGTGAAGGGTATCAGCAAGTAGCCTACTAGTGATAGTCTTTGTGATATAAACATGAGTTGTGGCGTTCCGAAAACATTCATATTTAGGTTTTTAAAGGGGGTGTGCGAGTATAATAATAATAATAATAATAATAATAATAATAATAAAAATATAATTATAATAATAATGATAATGATAATATTAATAATAATGATGATAATAATATTAATAATAATAATAATAATAATTACGTTGAAGATGATGGTGTGGAAGTGGTGATGTGACAATGAAATTGGCAGTGAAGTTATGAAGTGTCACACGATTGAAAAAATGAATATATTAATTTTTATTATATATATTATTTAATGTAAATACAAAGATAGAATAACATCAGTATTTACGCGTAAATGGTAATGTACCATTTGAGTATGAGCCCATTTCTCGAAAGAAAATTTTATAATAATTTCACACTTTCTGTATAATGTATTGATACTCAAACCGCGTTTTTTTTGTTAAAAGAATACAAAACTGAGGCGTATAATTCCATGACAAATCAGGTGCAAAATCCCTGAAGGGAAAAAATATTCTTCCATTATCCATGTAAGGTAATTTTATGTCCTGTCGATGAAAACACAAAAGGTTAAACTTTAACAAATTACCTCCACTGTATTGGAACTACCACTGAAAGAACTGAAATAAAATATTTTTTACATGGCTAATCAAAAATCCATATTATAGGCCTAATACTGACGAATTTCTCTCACTTAATAACATTGAAAGAATGTGACAGTAACAATTGTAATTGAAACTATATTTATATAACAAGATTGACACTGTCTATTACAGATTGTACTGTTAAACGACAATAAATGATATTATTATTATTATTATTATTATTATTATTATATAATTACTAGAGCCCGGATTTCTAAGCAAAATGCACATCTATTTTCGGCCCATTTCAGAATTACTAATTCTTCGGAATGGTTTTAATAAAATTATAGTTTACATCCCTTTCAAGTATGCAAAATTAAATAATAAATAAATAACTCACGCTAACTGATATAGCTCTCGTATTAAAAAAACTAAATATTAGTTCGTATTTTTTGCATGACACAAACTAATTTGAACATATTGGTAAAACAAACTAAATATTTTCGAAGTATTGGAACTCATTGAAAGCTTTAACAGCTTTAACAAATAATATCTAAACATAAGGTTGGCTAAATTGTTTGCTAAGAGCAACGATTGATTAAAACACAGAAAACCAATATTAATCAAAGTCGAGCGGGAAATTCTAATTACATCGATTATTTTCTGATATTTTAGAACGCTTCAGAGTAAATACGAATAATAATCAGACAGCTTGCTCGTGTCAAAACCGATTGCCTGTGGTAATATCTATTTTTATCTGGCCCTGCCTTCCACCCGGATTACCTGAGCCGTAGGAAATATCTCCCATCCAACAACCGATTTTGCATTTGTTCTAGGATTGTCGCGTCATCTTCTCTTGCTCATAGAACTCAAGGAAAATCTTTTGTGAATTTACTTTGATAGTTTATTTAATTGATTTGATTCTTTTTCACCTGTCTATTATCGCAGAGGATGTGTCCCCGATATTGAATGTGATTTTTGTTGTTGAGAAAATAAGGTAGCATATTTCAAAATTGAATCTTTTTCGCCCGCCTCAGATTTCTGATAGCCATTGACGATTTGGCGACTGAAAATTTCGTGCCCTGCATTAATTTATCATACACTCTTACTGGGAAACACACACTCTGGATAATTACGTATGATGCTGAAGGAATGTGTGAATCTCTGTTTTCAATCTGAGCCAGATTCCAAAGGCTCTTTGAGAAGTAGTGCATCTAAATGGAGTTATTTTTTAGTATAGGTTTGAATTTTACACAATAATTATGAGCAGGATGCCCCAAATGCCAAGAATCATTACACAAATATAAGAAATGATTTCATATCGGGTTTAACTGCATCGCATATCCTGTCATCATCAGTATCCTGATTTCTTCGAAATCCGTCTGTGAGCCACTAGATCTTCAAAGTCGGCCGACCAGTTCACTGAACAAGGAACTCACTTATAGCTTCTTTCCACAGGATCTTTAATTCATTTTAATTCAATGCCATTCGTGCACTGAGTATCGTCATGCCTGAAATTCTTCATTTCCTGAGAAAATAAAAGAGATTCACTGCAGGAATGAAATCTTGCATTTTCATGGAATCCGTGATGTGGAGCCAGTGGCAGATCCAGGATTTTTTAAAGGGGGAGCTGTGACGAGTGAGTCACCGGCACCGAAGTATTGGAAATCGCGGGGAGATGGGGGTTTTCCCACCCATTGATGGTTTTATAAAAAAAATATAAAATAAATAAATAATTAATAAAAAAAGCCCTCTACCAAAATTTTTCGCGGGGGGCAATCCTTATACAGTATTATAAAGTGAGTAATATTCCTTTATTCTGTATGCATTTCTACGAAAGTTACATCAATAAAACCTATGGACCAAGTATAGGCAAGCTTAGTAATTAATTTTACTTCATAATATATTTTATCTCATTTCGTTTAATAAAGCTCTGCATTTTTGTTTCAAGATCTTAAAATTACTTCAATGTGTTATTATTTAAATTGTAAAAGATAATTTGTATTTCGTTAAGGCATATTTTTATGTTATAGAGCAGTGGTTTCCAAACTTTCCAGTCCGCGGACCCCTTGGAAAAAATTTGAATTTCGCGGACCATCTCTGAGTTTTGAAATAAAAAACTAAATAAATACTTTGATTCAAATGTATTAAATTCAACAGACAAAATAACAATATCAATGGTAACAAACAGATTTTACTCCTTAATGTGAAGAGTGAAGCTGCTTTTGATTAATTAGCTCTGCAATGTTAGGTTTAATGTCTGATAATTTTAATATTAAGTCACTTTCAACTTCAAGTTTATTTCTCAACTTTGATTTCAAGTACGTGAGGTGGGAGAATGCTGTTTCACATAGATCAGTAGTGGGGAAGACAGTTAAGCAATTCAAAATTACGGGATATCCTATTCCTTCTTAAACCGCCTGCGGACCCCCAGAAACACCATTGCGGACCCCACTTTGGGAACCATTGTATAGCATATGTCTGGGGTTTTTAGGTCTTAAATGCATATTTTATTCTATATAGACGATTATTAATCCATAATAAATCGTAGCCCTACTGATTATTTAAACAAGCCATCGTCGTTAAAAAATTCTGCTGCTACGCAATATCTCACAAAGAAAGTGTTGTTTTCTTATGAACTATATAAATAGGGCCCGGATTTGTATGTAAAAAAAATATTTTTTTTCCTGATGCGTACATTCCTAAAACAAAGTTTTATATCCAAATCGAGGTCCGGCAAACGCAAATTCCAAATTTTATTTCACATAAAAACATATTTTACAAAAAAAGTTATGTGAATAAATATTTTCGATATTTTCTCCATAAATACATATTTTAGTACTTTTCCGGATTTTTACGTAATTTTTTTTCCTGATGCTCATATCAAGGTCCGAAAACCGCAAATTCTAAATTTTATGTTATAAAAATACATGTTTTACAAAAAAGTTATATGAATAAATATTTTCGATATTTTCTCCATAAATAAATATTTTCGATATTTTCTCCATAAATAAATATTTTAGTACTTTTCCTCATTCTCTTTTAATATTCTACAACAAAAATGTGTATCTCGAATGGATTCAACACAAGTGCTCATTTGCAATGAGGTGAGAGTGATTCACTTGCACTTGCTTATCGGGGAAGAACAGAACCCAATCTCAACATTGCGTAGTTCAGTTAAAGAAATACAATATGTTGAAAGGCAACTTAACACTATCTCAGGTTCAAAAATAGAAGTTCTAAGAACAAAATTTAAAGGTATGTTTGAGAAAAATTGGTGGCTACCAATCCCTCTGCAAAGTCGCTCAAGTTTTGGAAGGTCAAAACATAAGTGAACTTGATCGTGTGTGTGTTAGTGATATACAGTACACCTCTTCAAATATGCAAGGTTAACATTGTGTGATGTAGAACGTTCCTTTTCTCAATGTAAGGCATTATTCTCGAATAATAGGCAAGGATCTGTGATCCATAATCTGGAGGTGACATTTGTTGCGCACTGCAACTCCAGTCAGCATTTTACATCTGATGTTTAGCTGCAATTGGTGAGTTTCAGTACACATTCCGGTGTTTTTGTTTATTTTTCAGAAAAATATATTTTTTTAGTTTTAGCACATATTTTAAACATTTTTAGCACATAAAAAATATATATTTTTAAGTTTTTTAGCACATAAAAATCCGGGCCCTAAATATAAAATATACGTTTGTAGTATATAAAAAGATGACCGCCGGCGTGGTCCTGTGGTTAGCGTCTCTGGTTACAGATCCGTTGGCCCGGGTTTGATCGCCGATACCTCCTCGGAGTTTTGTGAAGTAGGGAGGTCTGGTAGGGGTGCACTCAGCCTCGTGATTCAAATTAAGGAGCTACTTGATAGAGAAGTAGCGGCTCCGGTCATGGAAACCACCATTAACGGCCGTGGGTGTCGGCATGCTGACCACATGACCCCAATCCTGCCATCTGCCTATGGTAAATGACGCAGCGGTCGGGCGGTAGGCCTTGTCCCTTCAGGGATGTAGCGCCACGGAAGAGTATAAAATTATAAATTAGTACAGTTAACAAACTGTATAAAATTGTATTCTTTCATTAATTATATATTTTTATAAATATTATATTTGAGCTTGCAAAAATCAGCATGAAACAATAAAATAATGCGAGAAATTTGCAATGAAAGACCATATCGAAGGGTAGACGAGTCGGAAGATGTGATAGGCCTATTTAAATATAGTTCAGTTATTCAGTTCAACCCGTACGCATATTCAGTATATTCATTATGTTCGCTTTAACTTTTCTTTTTGTGAATTGGGTTACGTTGACACTTGAATATCTGTATCAAAAGGTCAACGAACTCAAAATATTCCAAACGTCATTATACAATTCACTAAAGGAGATTTTTGTACAGTTTTGTATGGTTAGACTTATTAATTTACCTTTCAGTGTTTTATTGAAATGATGAGAAACCTATGTTTCACTTTCTTATGACAATCATTACAATAGTAATTGACATAAGAGTATGTTTGTGGTGTGCGCGCGCAACGGTTCGATATCCTTCAAGTCTATTGATCCACCACGCCCGCCACATGGACTGGATATGGCAAGATATTTTCAATATATAAATACATAACTCCATTTATAATAATGTAATTCTGCATATGAAGTGTTGTTGGTTTCGTTTAGAAATATAGGATATGAAAAAGGTGTTCTGTTCCCCTATATCCTGAAAATTAAATAACTGGGTAGATTTTCAGAGCACTTTGATAATTTTGTAATGTTGTAAATAAAAATCTGATGAGATACACATAACTTCCTCTACTCAATTAAAGTGTTAGTATAATAAATTGTATTACATAATATACCGTATAATATATTGTGTTATTATGGAATTCATGTAGGAAATTCAAGTAGAAGTGCGTATTCAGTTGTTTTAACCTATTGCAAAACATTACTCTTCACCAGGCAAGGTTGAGTTTCTGTAAACAGTGGGTAGCTTATAACTGACCCTTCAGATAATTTTTACGAAAAAAAATTTCAAATAAAAGTTTTAGCACTTAGTTTAAGCACCTCATGAACAAACCCAAACGGCTAGTTCTGAAGATATCGGATTCGATTACACAGTTTCGATTGTGGACACCCCATTAATAATCTCGATTGCAGACACCAACTGTTTGGGAAGAGTTGTTAATATTTTGTGTCTCGTTTCTGGATACTGTTGACCTGTGATATTTTGCGGCGGCCGATAAACCTTCGTGAATCTCAGCTTTAAGAATTTTCTCCTTTATTGCAAAAATAGCACCAATCTCAAATTCTGCTGTGAATTTCTCAGGTTTCCATTCTGGAATTGCCTGCACAATGTTTTCGAGTATCCGAATATATGAGTATGGTTCCTTCTTCTTGTCAGGAAGAAATGCAATATAACTTTGGAGTGATGTTGACCGTGTTATTTTCACTACTTCCCAGATCCACATGTAACCTATCGTGTACAGTTGAGCGAACTGACTACTTACACTCTTCGCAACATTTTCTTAGCTAATGAACTGGCGAAAATTAGCATTCTGTCATCTGTGCCGTCATCTCAAAAGAAATTTCTATCAGTCAAATGTTTTCAACAGTTCTTCATTGAGGATAACTTCGGTTATTTCTGCACTCCATCCTCCGTATCCCTGCCACAGTAGCCTACATTGAATTTTAACATTTGCAGACTGAGGAATATTTGCTACAAGTTGATATCCTTAATAATGCAGATTTTGAAATTCTTCAGAATAAGTCTGAGGTATGGAAGTATTAGCTCTTCTCTAACCCATTTCTTTGCGCGGAATATTGCTTGTTATATACGAGCATGAAGGATGCTTTGTTTTACGAAGGCTTATCTGTAGTAAATAGTGTCAGCAATCAAGACTGTTCATAATAGGGAAATCACGAGCGGATTCAAATCCCATATCCGTACAATCTGAGTGGAGCTTTTGCGAGTTTCCCCCCTTGCAAAAGCTTCAGTCAGATTGGAATTTACAGTGTTAGTGGCGAAAGCATTCCCACAATAGGCATTGTAACCAAACCCTTGAAACCTTCCCTTAGCATTTTCTTCAACCCCGTAAACATCGACTAACATAAACAGCATATTCCTGGATTTGTCTGCTCGTTGTTGCCGAGGGCATTTAAAATCGGGGCATTTTTCTAATGTTTCAACCCACCAATATGTGATAGTAAAGCCAGTGTTGAAAATTTCACCGTTAAGAAGGAAGATAAGTCACACTTACCTTCTAAGTCAAGGGTTGAACATACTTATGTTTCAGAGACTTGCCGCTTACTTTTAGCATTCTTAGTACTACTGAGGTCAATATGACTCCAAAAACACTTTTGAAATAAATACCTCTACTGGTTTTAAAACTATAATTTTCAAAATGTATTACTTTATCCCTCTGAGTCAACTGTATCCAATGACGATTTAGTCATTTTTATATTTTCAACGCATTAAAATGTATTAATTGATTTTTCATTGAGTACCACTGGGGTCATTATGACCCCAAGTGATTTTTTCAGCAGCGAGCATTGAGAAATCTCCCTTCAGGACCGATTACTTGCGAAAAAGCAAAACCCTTAGGTGACAAAATCGACAGTATGTTAGCAAAACAACTGACATTGACAAATAGGCCTATGTTTGTAAGATATGACACTTCATGTAAGTACATAACTGTACGATCTAGTTTTAAAAAAAAGAAATTACTTTTTTAATGATTTATCCAATTATCTGGATATTTGATTATTCGGATTGGGTCTGGTCCCAGTTAATCCAGATAATTGGAGATCTAGTGTATCACAGTTTTTCGTGGTATTGCCGTTGATAAAATATGATGATGATGTCAACGACGACAATAATCGAAGAAGGGGAGGATTGACAAGAAAAACACATGCAACTTGGCAATTGGCAGTCCGAATACCGTGGCAGGGATGGCGAAAATGGATCCCCCATGCAGAATCAACATGAAGTATGTGATAATGACGTAGTAACGACTCGTGACACCACCTGCCGTCACCTCGCATGGGGGCAAGAGCAAAGGCCTGGACCAGCATGCTGAATACATCTTTACATCTGAATACATCAGCTGCTCAATTACAGCACTCCGCGGGGTCCTGCACTACTGCCTTCTCATTTCTACCTCATACTGACTTGCACTTAACTCCAGTGGGCCTACTCACGGTTCCATGAAGATTTGTGATCTGAGGAATAATTAATATTGCTCATTTTTACTTTCTGTTAAAAGTACTAGGCTATAGTTAAAGGAAGCACTATATTATAACGTAGAATTAATGTCAGTTTTTGTCCAAGTACAGCCGAATGCGAAAAGGATGGGTCGACTCTTTTGCGTTAGAAAATTAAAGTTGTATGAAGCGGTTCACAAGAGTAAACGAACTTACAGTACGCATAATTGCTGTGATGTTTGTTCATTGACAGAACTGATAGAACGTCTCCACCTTCTGTTGTGAAAGTTGTGAGTTCGCTTTATTCCTTAATAAACAAGGTTATGCTTGTTTGAACATACTGAAAAAAACTGAAATAAATAAACATTTTATTTTATTTAACACAAAGCAAACGAATGTCATAAGTGACACGAAAAGAGGGCTGTTGTTGGAATTGATAGGCCTATCTTATTACCTTGTAAGACGCATGTCCAGAAATTTGTAAGTAAAATAATTAAGAATGTTTTGAGTTAGATAACCTACTTTTAGAAACACGTATTGGATAAGAATTGTTTTTTTGTTTGCTTTTAAAAAAGCAATGGGAGCCAAAAATATTTTTGCTGGGGGGGGGAGCAGCGACAAAAATTTACGCCACTAAACAGAGATTAGTATTAAGTAGATCAGTTGAAATGGACAATTTCTGTAAAATGCAATTTTCGTTATCAGCAGGGCCCGGATTTTGATGACATGTCATCTTTTAACTGGTACATCATGAACTTTGCCCACTAGTGCAGGTATTCTGATCATGACTCCTAGATTACAAAAATGACAATTTTTAGGGTCTTTTTAGGTCATTTTTATAAATTAAAGTCATTATTTGGTAATTGTTTGACCATTTTATGGTCTTTTATTCCAACATTTCATATTTTTAGGCCATTGTTTAATTTTAAAGATATTTTTTTCATTTAGCGTTGTTTCTTGCATTATATGGAGTTTTTGTCCATTTACTTACATTTAATATTGTAAGAACTCTAAAAAATCATAATTACATAGATCTTGTTATAATTTTAATTTGGATACTGAAAGACTGTGTTTGCTGTTTGCATTTAACCCTATGTGCCAATTGACTAATTACAAGCCTATATAATGGGGTCAAAAACATTAATGTAGAATAGACATAAATCTGATGAATAAACTAGCATTCTCACACACATTTTTTGGGTCATTTTTTATTAATTTTTGGGTCTTTTCTCTATTTTTCCAGTCATTTTATAGCTCATTTTTTAAGTAGTTTTAGGTCATCAAAATCCGGCCCTGGCTATCAGGTACCATGCCCATAGCATCAAATGCGGTTGACCTGTAAAGGTTGTGAGATAGAATCTTTAAATGCGGATAGAATACAGAAATAAGCTTCTTTATTTCGTAATGCACTATGAACTGGTGTCGGAAGTAGAAAGAAAACAAGACATAAGAAGCCTTTTAACAAGCTGCTTAACGTAATCGTCTCGTGTCCCTGACCACCACCTGTCGGCTTCTTTACTTCTTGACCACATGGATGAAGTCATCCTCCCTGAGCTGAAAACTTTCTGCGGTTCCTGCCCACCAGTTACTTTTCTAGGCCAAATACTTCTGTTGGAATATAAATTAAATGACAAAGCCATCACCACGACTTGCTAGTATATGACGTGCTGTTTTTGTTTAACTTAGCCATGAACATACATGTCAAGGAAGCTTTGGTCATATTATTGAATATAATAAAAGGAAGTATGATACGTATATCGTGAGGTGTATTATTTCGTAAATAAAAGGTAGTTTTCAACGTTTTTAACTCTGTTCTTATTTGAAGTATCATTAATGAATGAATGAATTATTTTATTTATTTATTTTAAGTCTACTAAACTAAAAAGAAAATTACAAAGTAGATTCTGACAATCAATTAAAAACTGTTATTAAGAACAACAACAAAAGAATAAAAAAAATCAATTAAAAACAGCACACATTAAATTACAATAACTACAATGAAAAAAATTAACAAATAAAAGAACAATAATTACATTGCTTTCTGACTTTCTGACTGCATGCTATAATTTTTCAAATATTTCTATAAAAGGCTGTTCTGGATTGAAATAGATCTAACTTATATCAAATTCATTACATAGTTCATTGTACAAAATGCATGATCTTAAAAGGGGATAATTTCTGTAATAATTCGTTCGTCCATAATTTATATAAATTAATGTTATATTACATCTACAGTTCATAGGAGGAGTATACAGTTGTAATTTTGATATTAACTTACACAGTTCAGTGCATGGATTGAATTATATAAAAATTGTAGACCATTATCTTTTCGCCTAACAACTTGTGAAACAGTGTTGAAAATTGATAACAACAAAACTGATGGCTATTTGTGTTATTTAAATAAAATGAGTCGCGAATTCGATGATACTGTAAACTGAGAAAGCTGTGATATATTTCGTCCTTAACTCTTAAATGCACGATACTAAATTCTCACACAATATAGCCTATAAACCCATTCCGGAAAGCAAAGAAAACAGTTAACACAATAATATTATGCCCATAGTTTATTTATCTAAAGGCTAGTTTACATTATGATGTTAGGCTTCGTAATAACTATTTTCATGAACGTAATTTCGTGAAATTAATAACACCGATTTCCTTCCAAACATTTTCCATTCCGCACTCTTCAGCCTTATTTTTGAAGTTCAAGTGGTTGAAATCTCTCTTAACACGTTTGGACAGCTTGAATGTCCAGGAATTTTACAATGTCTACACTTCCTCATTTTATTTTATAAAATTTGAGCCAGTTAAACATGTGTATCACCCAGCTCACATTAGTATAACTTCGAAACTCTCTGTAGTTTTGACAAGTTAAAATCAGCCGAAACTGAGTAACTCATTGTCGCCAGCATAGCCTATTCGGGGGATGTAGGCTATATTCAAAGCAAAACAGTTGCGAAACTTAGAAATGTAATTTCGCTGTGTAAACTAGTCTTTGTTCTGTAATTTTACAGGAAGTTTAAATTAGGCTATTATTCCTATTTTTTTTCTCAACGTTATATTACAAATTTACGACAAACTACTGTATCCCACAGGATACATTATGAATTAAAGGGTTAATTTACATGAAAAACATAAAAACTCCATTGACAAACTATAAATAAATAAATCACCTCTTGCTAGTATATCCAATTATATCCGCGAACTCAGAACTGAATAGCCTAATGACTTTGACTGAGTAAAACAGCATTGATTACGTTCTGATAATTATTAGTGCATAAAAAGTTTATGCATTGTCATAAATAGTTTTTTTTAAATTTTCTGACAGGATATTGTACGCATATTCCCACAAAATCGTAGCTGTTGAAATACTGACTAAACAGTAATGTTCGTGCCATTTTAAGACCTCGTCCCAAGAGAATGTAATAGCATTGTTCCCTAATCCGAAAATCTGCACAGACACAGATACCCAGTGTTGATGCTGTCATTCACCACTTCTCACGTGAAGTAAACGTGCTGTGGTACGTATTTGGCAATATGTACTGGACTGCTGACAAGTGCGAATTTGCTTAATTACCTCTCTATTCACTGATTGACAGGTCGAAGAGGATTAGGGTGGCAGTAGGTAGAGGCAGTTCTTAGGAAAAAAAGTGTTTAAGAGGAAGCACCCACAATACTGTAACCTATCTTTAGGGAGGTAGCGCTAGGGCAAAATTTCACGGCTTTTTTGACGGCTGCTTACGTATAAATTCGTCACTTCAAAAATTAAATAAAAGCTGAAGTACAAGATCTATACAGTAATTGCTGTATGTAAAATGTGAGGATTTTTATCCTTGTGTTATGCTTGTTAATCCAGCTATTCTACTTAAATTTACTCTACTGATTACAAAATTAGATCCCACTGATGATTTACTTGTTGATTGCGTATGTATTATTGTTTTATTATATTATATTATATTGTATAAATTCAGCCTTGTAAAGGTTACAAAACGAAAATAGTAATTTGTTACATAAGTTTTGGTTTTGCACTACTGTATTCTTTTTAAATTTCTGCTAGAGAAAACTTCCGGCACATCGATGACAGTTATAAACCTAAAATATTAAAAGCTTGATTATAGAATTATAGATTATCGTTAGAGCATGTAGAGAGGAGTGAAGAAGTCAAACGCCTTCATAACTGGAAGGCCAGAGCGTTGGACATAAAACATGTGCATAAAACATTGCTGCAGTGACTTAAGGGTTACGAAATGTCAGTGTTGCAATGAGCAAAACTTATTATGTAGTATAAGTCATAATTATGTCGGCTTTCATTATATAGCACATTATTATTATTATTGATGATACAGGGAGAGGTTATAGTTGGAGGAAATTGTTCTTGTGAAATCAGATAATCAGGATACATTAATTTAATAAGACTGTTAAATGCACATATAGAAATAAGACCACGTCTTAACCCAGCAAGGTCCTATAGACCAGTGGTCCGCGGACCTTTTTCACATATTTCGTTATAATGACCTATAATTAATACCCCAAATATTAAGAATATAGGCCTTCTTTAAAAAAATGGGATGTAAAATTAGGGGTCCTTCAATTTTTTTTAGACATTTTAGAGGTCCTCGGGTTCAAAAAGGTTGAGAAACGCTGCTGTAGATGGACCGGTGTCCGGGTCACCAAGGATC
This sequence comes from Ectobius pallidus, assembly GCA_964059195.1. NCBI lineage: Eukaryota > Metazoa > Arthropoda > Insecta > Blattodea > Ectobiidae > Ectobius > Ectobius pallidus. The sequence goes on from CAXKWD010000005.1 coordinate 128,844,014, forward strand.
ATCCCATAGATCAAGGCGCGAAATATCCGGTCGTCAGATCGCCATTGGCGACCAAAATTCTGAGGCGGACCACAAAAATTCAATTTTGACAAAAATTTGCATTTCATTAACTTTTATTGCTTTTGGTTCTATAGTGTTGTAGGTTTAGTATTTTGTTTCATATTTAATAGTAGATATTGCCACAGACTGTACAGAATACTGAATACTGATACTCATACTTACTCGGAAGCGTTTGGATTGATGCGGAAGTTATCGAAAAATGTTTTGCAAAGTCAATTCAAGCACTGTCAAATACCACGACGCATGTGCACATTGTATGTTTCGCTGCGCGTCGTATGCGCAAATGCCATTTTTGTGCGTATTCACAGTGTGTTATTAATTAGTACCACGCAAAACATACTAATTACTAGGGCTCGGACTTTTAGGTGCTTATAAAACCGAAAATATTTATTTTTTATGTGGTTAAAAAGTCGAAAATATGGTTTAAAAATATGAAAATATTTTTATTTGTTTATTTATTTAACCAATGTTTACAGAAGTACTCATCTAGTCATTCTAGTCATCAAGTGTAGAACTGTTGCAGTAAACGACAATAGTAGGTCTTAAGTTGTGCATCTTAAAGCTGTGACGATTTTCACGGAACAGAGACTTGTATCTTGAAAATGTACGTTCAACATTGCAGGATATTAATCTTGCATATTTGTAACACTGACATTGTAACAATAATTCACTGACACTCAGATGTTCCATCTGCTCCAAGTTCTCTACACTGTTAACCATTAAAATATCTGAAATCTTGGGCAACACTTGTAACCCTTCATTCTTATTTAGGCATGCCAGGAATTTTTCTCTAATTTTGTTTGCTTTTGAACCACTGATTTTGTTAAGTTTGTTTTCAATGTGTTTGATTTCTTTTATTGATTCTGTCAACAATTGTTTTGTTCTTTCCAACTTAGTAATGCAGTTTGAGAGGAAACAGAAATTTACACTGATAAAGGCCTAATCAGCCCTGATTTATTGTCTGACTCAACATAACAACGCAACGCATTGAAAATATGTCGCAATTTTACAAAAACAGTCAAAATATTCATTTCTAAACAAGATATGTGGTAAAATATGTAAAAAAGAATTAAGTTACCAAAAATATTTATACAAATAAAAAATATCGAAAATATATTTTTTTATGTGATATGCAACTCAGTATTTTGAATCCAAAGGTCCCAACCGGAACTTTGACAAAGTCCTGAAATCATAAGTAATAGCAAAAAAAAAATATGCATTTACCTAAAAGTCCGAGCCCTACTAATTACTGTGTGGTATTTTTTTAATACGGGGTGGGTAGTTCAGTTGGAGTGTGTTATTTACTTTTTCATTTATTTATTTTGCATAATCTAATTGGGATATAGGGTATGCTGTAATATTTTATATGTAAAGAACAAACAGGGGAGAGGGTTGTTCTTAATAATTCCCAAAAGGCTGCAATGCTTCATCTTATGTAACAATAATGGCGATTAAAATGTTTGGTTCGGTTACTGCGTTTAGCCGCGAATTTCGTGCCCTGCCATAGATCATCTGTGGTGGGATCGTGCAGTGCCAACAATTACACAGACCAACAGCCATTTTGGTGCCTTAGAATGTATACTTATTCTTGGGTATATTTAGGTCGCTGATGCCAAATGTGCCATTAGTTTTGCCCTATCAGCTTTAGTTTTGTGAGATATGGTACTATGCATATTATCTCATTTTATGTTTGATATAAATAAAAAACAATGCCTATTTTTAGCTTCTAAATCATATGAAGAAAAAAAGCAACATACTAACATTAGATTAACATTACAATAACAATATAACATGGGGTCTTTCAAAAAATTTATACTATCACATATTGTACGGTCGTTTATGACTTATGAGATGTAAATTTGAGGGCCAAAACATAATCCAGCTTTTAGTTTTCCTGCACTTTGTACGTGTCCTGCGTGTCCACTAGCTATGTTATCAAGCAAGATTTTGTTTCGCTAGACTAAGAGTTCACGAATAAAATCTATATAAAAGTAGAGCTGGTAGAAAAAACTGTTTATATACTGTATTTGAAATAAGCACACTAAGTATAGCCAAAATCCGGTAAAACATCTGAGATACCAAACAAAAAATTCTTTTTTGTTGGGCTGTGTTATCTGTCAATTCAATATTACGATTAAGTAGCCACCGAACTCGGGGTACATCAATATCGCACAATGGCATCCAAGAGCTAATGCGCGCATACAGAATGGTTCATGTTATGACGACCTCTTTTCTTAGAACTGCTGTTTACGTTACTTTACCCACTACCCTTAGGCCTATCAGTCGTAGCCAAGGAGGGGGCCTTTGAGCCCGTAATGAAGTAAAAAGGACTTACGAAAATACTACAATACTGAATATGGTAAATATTTTAGTTTTAAATAGGATATAAAATATGTTTATTTTGTCAAATTAAATTATCGATTTAATTGTATAATTTTTATATATATATATATATATATATATATATATTTATTAACATTCTGTATAAGCTATTTTAGATAGCTCAGGGGATGCGTTCGTTCCTCTCACGCAGCGGACCCGGGTTCGATTCCTGGTCGGAACAAATTACCTAGGTGAGGGTTTTTCCGGGGTTTTCCCTCACCTGTCTGGTAACTTTAGGCCCTTGTGGTCCCCGGGTATCATCTGGCCGTCATTATCATCTTCATCCCATCCTCGCCTTGTTCGGAGTGAGTGTGTGTGTGAATGGTGTGTCTTGACCTATGTGTTCGTGTTGTCTCGGAGGTGGCCCCGGCATTGGGCTGATCACTCATCCGGGGAGGGCCTCCATGTCCTTGTCTGGTCAAAAAAGTATGTATGTGATCCAAAGATAATCCCTCTCGCGAAAGGTCGCGGCCCTGTAAGGCCCGATCGGCTTGGGTCGCTTAAATCCTAAAAGGGAGAGGTAAAACTACGAAAGAGAGAGAATTTTTTTTTGGAAATATTTAAAAGTTAATCTTATTTAGTCACAATGAATACACTGTTTCACTTTTAAATATAATATTATTTAAACTAAATATATAGTAATGCCTAATTGTGTAACCTCGTTTTATTTCACTAAATTAAAATGTACTTCCCATTTAGTATTCTTAAATGAGGTGTTATATTACCTTCAAGGCAACTTATATCAAACTAACAGTAGGCTACTTAATACTGGTAATAGTTGTAAAATTAGGCCTTAAGATTTCATTTTAATGCCTTTTTTTCCCCCAAATGTTATAATTTTGAGTAAAACGTGCAGTATTTGTCTAACAAAGATGTTTTGTTTGTAAAGGAAAAAATGTTAAATTAAAATTTGAAGGCTTAATTTTTACAACAAAAAATCGGAGGCTTCTCCCGAACCTAATTCCTGGCTACGTCCCTGCACAATTTAACACAAGCCTGAACACTTCTGGAAGCTTTAAGATGTGATGGGTACCATTAAATTATGATATATATGCGCTGTAGTATCCACACTAGAATATTCCTGACCTAGTATGAGCGCACAGAACTTTAGCCATAAAACGACAGCTCGATTTGGCTCAGGATGCAGGATGGTAATGACTATGCTTAAAATTTTTATGAACAATTAAAAGTGTATTCGAATATTTAACGTGTCTTCTCGGTATACTGGCCACTTTTCCTCTTATGAAAGCACTTGTAGTTTATGATGGAATGGTGCGAGATACTGTTGACAGTAAACTGAATCAGCGTCATTGCAATAAAGTTTAGCAACTTGCTCACCTAAAACACATTGCTCTACGAAATGCTATTAAACAACCAATGTCTATTTCAATCCACCGTGTCCCGACTCTCTCTAAACATAAATGTTTATTACTGGCGGGCCGTAGTTCTAGTTAGAGAAATTCTATTTCTGCATAGCATTTTATTACTCAGGTATGTGGCTATCGAACTGTACCGGAAAGCATAGTACCCTCAGCGGCTTTGCACTTATTGGCATTTTATTTCGGTCAAGGTCTTTGCAATGGGCGTCTGAGGATGAGTATTAACGCCACTTTCATTAATTCAGTTCCACGCTAATCTCATTTTCTCCTTATATTTTATATTCGCGATTCCCAAGTATATACAGTGGTATTAATCAGACGTGGTAGTCCAAGCATGGATGCTCAGTAGATGCAGACGAGTCCAATAAACATTCGTACTGCATGGAGGGGTGTATGGGTTATAGTGCTTTCACGTTCGCCAGAGGTTTCAAGGCCACAACTTCTCACGTCTAATATGCCCCCCACTGATAGCAGTCAACAGTATTCTCCTTTGCGCAGAGGAGCTGCGCTGTCGCACACACACTCATACGACACCAAGGGGGAACTCCCTACTGGCTTGTCATGTGACTGGCATTGGAGGGGTATGATGTCATATGAGCACGGTAAGTGGGGGTATCATAGCCGTGCTACGTTTGGCCTTGAAACCTCTGGTGAATGTGAAAGGACTATAGTTGTGTCGTTGCTTTCAGAGCGGTAAGATCGTATAATGCAGTGAAGAAACAAGAGACCTTGTTACAATAGCTTCTCCTCTCCCGCTAGAGCAGTTCAACATTCTTACCCCTCCCCATGATTCCTCCTACATGCGTCACCTCTCTCACGCGCATCTGACTGCCACCTCTGATTAATACCACTGTACCTGTGTTCACTTACTGGATTATTCCAGGAGATGCAGTTTCTTCAATTTCGAGTGCAATCCTTTAAAACATTATTTCCAACTTCGAAAGCCCTTTATGAAAACTGCAAACAATATTGTTGTCAAGAGAACTGAATTGCATTTGATTAATTAATGACGTAATATTTTAAGCAATTAGACCCTTAACTGGGCAATACTCCGGTACCGGTCAACCGATTTGGTCCAACATAAATAGCCTTCTTGCCATGGACATTATAAATGTATATACCAAGTTTCATAAAAATCCGGTAAAGCGTATTTGAGTTATCGCGCGTACAGACAGACAGACAAACGGACAGACAGTTTTCTCGTCCACCATACAATCTTAAATTTACCATTCTGGCACTCAATAAATCAGCAACTTATTAAAGTTCGTTAGGGTGCGATACAAAAACAAGAACGTTTATATGAGACTAAAACTGAAATAAAAAAGAAATAATGAAATCGAAAAATGAAATGAAGATAAAAAGAAGTGGAATGAAAAAAAAACTAATTTACTGACTCACTTGTTCAACCTCAGTGATGGACCGGACTGGAGAGATCTATGTGAAGAGTACGAAAATCCAATATTTCGAGACTCCCTATGGACAATAAGAGCAGAAGGGGGAATGTTACAGAGAGTGTTCAAAATTTCTATAGTGCCCATGAGTTAGACAAATAAACACGTATCAAACGTATATAAGAGTGTACTTGTGGTTAATGACCATTCGTTTTTTATTTGCTAAAGTTTTTAGTCATGCTTGTATGTTGATTTAGGAGAATTAAATAGATACCGGTAATACATCAGTCAGAAAATATATTTGAACTTTAAATAAAGGACCCAAGTTATTTTTTATATTACCTCCGTATCAAAGTACAGTATCACATGATAAGGAGCAGCCGTAATGTGCAGTTAATGTCGTTTCGTAGACATTACACTTGAATTCAATGACTCATGGCTGGATTTTGTTTTTCTAATTAGTTTCAGAACCGGACAAGCCACTGGTAAGGTGTGTTTGGTGGAATCTAAATTTGCTCTGATTTTACTTTCCACAATAACCACACTTTTTGTTTGTTACCTAATTTATTTTCAAATGAATATTTCATTTTTTAAATATTACATTCTTTCTAAAACTACCTACAAAATGTAAATTAATTTACACAAATAATTCCTGTTTTATAAAGTTCACATACATTCAAAGCTTAATTATCTACATCTTAATATCCGTGTTCGTAGCTTAATTTCCTTTATTCTGTTGTTATTTAAGCTCATAAATTAATTTTCTTTATTCCTGCTATTACCTGTATTGAGGGTTCTTGAATATGGTATCCTGTTACTGTGGATTGTATCGCTAGCTTAACTTTCCGCATCCATTCATTACGGTAATCGTAATTTTATTTAATATTGTGTTACCACTTGTATTCTTGCTTTAATTTACCGTATCTATTCTTAATTTTTATTATAAATATATTATTATTATTATATTTTTAATTATTAATCTGTTATTATTATTATTTAATATCCACAGTAATAAACCCTACTTTACCCTAACGTATATTAGGGTTATATTTTTCCGTTTCATTTTTGTGTTACAGTCTACACATTTACTTTGATTTTATTAATTTTTTTTCAAAATTAACTGCACGATCATCTGCTCCTTCGGGTGTCTTAATTTTTGATGTAACGGTTTGCAAAAATTGTAAATAAACTTTTCAAACTTAATTTATTACTTAGATCTTGAATATCTTGTTTAAACTTGTTTTCTTTCTTTTACAGTTTCTTGGACGATTTGGATCGCTTAGGAGCCAAAGACTACCAACCTACAGAGCAAGATATCTTGCGGACAAGAGTCAAAACGACAGGAATTGTTGAGGTCCATTTTTCATTCAAAAACTTAAATTTCAAGTAAGTAAAAATTTCACATGAGTAGGCTAATTGCGTTAATAAATAACCCTATTCATTGTTAACATACTTAAACAGGGTATGGGAATTATGCTTGAATTTTCCATGTCGGGAAAAATCCTTGAATTATGCTTGAATTTTGTGAACCGTCGGGAAAATCGCATAGAAGAGAATATTTTTTTTTTAAGTTGATAGATTTTACGAAAATTTTACCATTTTCAGAAATATTAGTCATTAATATTCACTCATTGTGTCCTATGTTCATACATTTTTTAATATTAGTAAATAAAGATATTGTTTTAAATTTTGGAGATTCAAGCCTTGAAACCCTTGAATTATGCTTGAATTTCTTCGGCTTACCTCACTGGACACCCTGTTAAACTTGTACGGTATTACTTTTCCCCCTTAATTATAAGCACATTCTTCTAGCTTCAGCACAGCACAGCATGGCTTATTAGAAAATAATTATAATAAATCCTTACGAGGATTATTTTTCACAGTAATTTTAGGATTTTACTTTACGCTCCATTGATGTGCTTATTCAGGGTTACTAGATTGTAAGTAATTAACACATTCCAGCAGAAAAGAGATGACAATTATTAGAGTTGAAGCTCTGACGTCATCCGCTGCATAGATCTGTTCAAATGTGGGTCGAAAATTATATTTTATTAAACAGATAGCTTCTTTGTAATTCAGTTCACTGTCTCCGCATTCTTCCCTTGACGAATGTAATTATTTAAATTATAGCAATCAGGTCAGACTAAGTAGAATATTATATAATTCATAAAAATGTTGTCTGATATTTGTTCATTTGTATTTGTATTTATTTCGTCCATGTTGTCAATATACTCGTACATTAATGTAGTAGGCCTATACGTAGAAAATGTTGGTAACAATCTTTCTCATAAATAGTTAATATAACCTAAATTAATATGGTAAAATAAAGTGAAGTGTTCCCTATATAGGCCACCGACGTCTGAGCGTTCCAGGAAGTTAGGTCCCCAGATTAAAGACATTCTGCACGTGAAGGTGTTAAAGTTGACAGCCTTACCGCCTTTACCCCCAGGATTGCCCCAGGTACTCAATTCTGGTAGAGGCTGAGTCGACCCCAGGGCCGTAGTGCCACCAGAAGGTTTAGGCCAATAGAAAAATTTCAACGAGCTCATTGGGGACGGGGATTAAACCTGATACTAATATTGGGCTTATTTTACATGCAGTAAAATGCACAAAGCTACAATATTTCGGCCATATAATGAGGAATGGAAACAGGTATAAACTGAAGCAAAACATCCCTGGTAAAAGAGGACGGGGAAAAAGAAGATCTTGGCTTGGAAACATAAGGACATGGACTTCTCATACAGTGAAGAACTTTTTCGAACAAGCAAAAGTGATAGGCCTATAGCTATGATGATCACCAACATCCGGGACGGATAGGCACTATCAATATAGGGGGTATCAGTATAATACAATATGCAATATTAAAACTTGTAAAGTTAGTGATTTACAGTGATTTATTAGTAATAATCCTTTCCAAGCTCAGTTTTTATATAAATATAAGCAGTCATCAAATAAAACCACCAGTGGGGTATAAACTTGCAATCGACGAGGAAATTTTGAGTAGAATATCAGGTACCCAAGAATTACATTCAGAACAAGAGAATAAAAATCCTTTTTTTTTAATTAAAGCATTACTTCTACTAATCTTATATAACTGATTTTATGCCATTTTTGAGGCGACGAATTTATACGTCAGTAGCAGTGAAAAGGTTAGTTAATTTTGATCTTTGGTAAATGAAACTACACTTCAAGCTTCTTAGAGTAAGTTAACATTATGTTTTAGGACACCCATAACCCCTATTTTCAAGATATGGACGATAGTTTTCTCAATGATAATATTTCACGATTTCCCTTTTCTGAGCTTAACGCTATTCTTCCCCGAAAACTACGAATCATTCGAAACGCCTTCGCTTGTAGTCCAGTCACCAGGTACTGAAAATTGGGGTTGCCTGGAAAAGGTCCGAAGTTAATAATTTTTAAATATATTATATGTGGGTATTCTATGGTGTAGAATCCAAGTTTTCCAATTCGAGAACCTTGTGCGAACTTCGGGGCAGCCGAAAACCCCCGAAATTTTGGGGCTTTTTTCAGTGTTTTCCTTATAACCCCTTGACAATGCATTCTATCCTAAAACACTCCATCACAAACGTCAAAAAGCATAAAATTTCCTATTATTTGCACTACTTACACGTTTTCTAAAACCAAATATGTACCGAGATATGGCGCTTCCAAGTTTTGAACAATTTTCAAAATATCGAAAAACTGCGAAAAACTGCAGCATTTTCCCTAGTAACTTTCATCTTTAAACATTTCTGTATGAACAACGTGCAATAACCTACACAATAGAAATCCCTCCTTAATGAAATGTTCATTTAAGAATAAAGTACACAATTATCGTTGTATAAAAATGCATTTTATAAAAATGCATTTTATAAAAATGCATTTTATAAAAATGTATACTACATGTGATGATATGTGGATATATTAAGTAAGTAGAAAATGTGTAAATTATTACAAATTATCCATTAATATTGATTCATAAAAGCCTTGACCTCTTTGCTCCCGATGGCAAATCGGCATCATCTCTCAGTAATTCCTCCTGAGCAATGATCTTATCGATGATATCCTCCTTTGCTGCCATTTCAGCATTCACTCCTTACATTTTTATAAAATACACTTTTATACGACGATAATTGTGTACTTTATTCATTCTTAAATGAACATCTGAAAACACTGAAAAAAGCCCCAAAATTTCGGGGTTTTTCGGCTGCCCTGAAGTTCGCACAGGGTCCTCGAATCGGAAAACTTGGATTCTACACCACAGAATACCCACATATAATATATTAAAAAATTATTAACTTCGGACCTTTTTCCAGGCAACCCCAATTTTCAGTTCCTGGTGACTGGACTATATAGGAAGCTATAAGGGAATTTATATGTATGTAACGCCGTACAAGTTCAAGAGCAGCAACTACTTCACCAGAAGAGTAATGCGTGTTGCATTAGGAAGCTATAAGGAGACCCTACAAGACCCTACTAAAGGAGCTGGAATCAAACAGAACAGAAATTTGACAAACGTTTTATTCAACGGATGACATGATTAACGAAGAATGGAAGAAGTCCAACTATGAACTGAGACACTTAATGACCCGACTTGCGGTCCATGGGTTTCACCACAGATTATGTAATATCGGCAGCTTTCACGAACTAGACGAAAGATGCATGTGCAAATTATGTGGAAATACATGTGATAGATACCATGTACTAGATTGCAAATCAAGAACACTTTCCCTGAGGAAGTTCTGTGAATCATAAAACGCAATTCTACTATCTATGCACATTGTGCGCAACTTCTATATTATTATTAATAGTCCAGTCACCAGGTACTTTTGCCTGGAAAAAGGTCCGTAGTTAATGAGTTTATAATATGTTGTATGTAGGTATACTGTGGTGTAGAATGCAAGTTTTCCAAATAGAGAACCCTGTGCGAACTTCAGGGCAGCCGAATAACCCCGAAATTTTGGGGCTGTTTTCAGTGTTTTCCTTATAACTCCTAAAAAATACATTCTATCCTGAAACAAGGCTTTTATAAATCAATATTAATGGATAATTTGTAATAATTTACACATTTTCCACTTAGTTAATATATCCACATATCATCACATGTAGTATAAATTTTTATAAAATACATTTTTATGCAGCGATAGTTGTGTACTTTATTCTTAAATGAATATCTCATTAAGGATGGGATTTCTATTGTGTATGTGACTGAACGTTATTTATGCAGAAATATTTAAAGATGAAAGTTACTAGGAAAAATGCTGCATTTTTCGCAGTTTTTCGATATTTTGAAAAATTTTCAAAACTTTGAAGCGCCATATCTCGGTACGTATTTGGCTTTAGTAAACGTTTAAATAGTTAAAATAATAGGAAATTTCATGCTCTTTAACTTTTGTAATAGAGTGTTTCAGGCTAAAATGTATTTTTTAGCAGTTATAAGGAAAACACTGAAAAAATACCCAAAATTTCAGGGTTTCTCGGCTACCCTGAATTTCGCACAGGGTTCTCGAATTGGAAAACTTGGATTCTACACCACAGAATACCCACATACAACATATTACAAAAATCATTAACTTCGGACCTTTTTCCAGGAAAAAGTACATGGTGACTGACTAAACCCTAGATTATGGACACCGTCACCAAAGACAAAATTTATTTGTCAAAAAATCAGTTTTCTAAAACAGATACACTATTAAAAGCGGGAAGCGCGTCTCGTTCTCCGGTCTGTAAATAAACCACTCGTCTCGTCCCTAGCTGAAATATGTTTCGCTTATCGAAAAGCCCGTCTCATCCCCGGCATTCTCGTGCATCGATTAATTTTCGCGAGCTAAGCCAATTCTCATGCAATATTGGCAGATTAGTAGATTTTGAAAAGGCTATTTACAACGCTGTTGATAAACCATGACTTTATGCAAAAATACGTGACTGTAGGTTTCATTTGGCAAAGGCCTGGTGGGCGAAAGTTTTGAATTTTGCTATGTCAAATTAAAAGAATATATTTGAGGCCTGGATGAAGTGGTGTTTTGTCCTTGTGTACTTAGATTCATCTGAGATCGAAAATTGCTTCGTATTCCATTTGCTGCCAATCGCGCCAAATGATCACCTATTATAGAAATTTGAAAAGTATGTGACGGACACTAATTTGTTTTCGTTTTCTTCATTACCACTGACAATATGGGCTGATTTTTATGCTGCACTGAACAAAATTACAAATTCTTGTGAATCCTTTCATTCACAACTTGACAATGCCTCCTACTGTCCCCAGCCTACCATAAACACTTATAAAGTGGTTACTGTTTTATTCATGAAAGTCGTCATTTATAACTACACCAACCAGCAAAAAAGATTGAGCAATCCCAAGCCTGCACTAAGAGAAAAGAAATGTCCTATCTTTACCTAGTTGCGCTCCTTCTTAAATACCCGGGACGAGCTGGGCTATAGGATTAACACGCCGAGAATTAAGTGGTGAAAAGTTGGACTATAGAGTTAGTACACCGACATTTACGTTGGGACGAGTCGATGGATTCTGGGACGAGACAGGGTATGCCCTGCCCATTAAAATATATTAAGAAATAAGGAAAACTGTACCATGATGGCCATACAAGTGCCTATATTTTTTTATTGCCATTGAGATTGTGTTAAATAAAGGTCCATTTTATTGACAATTTAAATAATTACATAAGGCCGAAGAATGTTAGTAATTCCTGTGATATACCTAAATAAATATGTGGAGTAGCTTCAGAGTGAACAGTGTTTATCTGAAAGGTTCATATTTCCAAATTAATGAGTTTCGTGGAATTTCTATGGATACTTCTTTTTTGGCTTAGGTATAATAGCAGCTTCGCAGAGACTTTGTCTACAGTTTTAGGGGAAAACTCGACCTAATATTTAATCAAATATCCTGTTTAATAGTTATCAAAGTAATAATTATTTCACGATTATCTTCTAGCTTTCTCGTTTATTACGCGTAGACAAAAAATCGAAATCAAGAAAGCACCGGGAAAACATATTTCACGATTCCTAAACCCCGAAAAAGGTATTTTTGGAAAGACGTATGACTGTCTGTCTGTGGAGGACATCCGTAGAGGGTAAAAGGAGCTTTGGATGTATTTTTTATTCAATTATGGAGTTTCGGGAATTACATTGGACCATCTCGAATTTGTTTCCTATTACGGAAATATTAAGGGGACTTTTCATGAAAACTTATTTTTTTCCAAATTTAAATATATAAATTTCAAAATTTCTATCCTTGGCTATATTCATTTTTCTGTTAAAACTACTTAGGGGGTAGCTTACTCATATCCATTATAGATTTTCTATGCTATCTCCAATACAGTAGGTGATGTATGCAAACCCAACACAGTAAAGTTGTAACCAAAATTAAAATTAATATTTTTGTCATATGGTTCTTTATAAAATAATAGGTAACAAGATAAAAACGAAATAAGTATGATTTAAATGCGATGTCACAACATAATAACTAAAATATGAATTATATTCTTTCCTTTCCCATAGTAACAAGTCAACTACAATTAACTTATTGTTATGAAATACATATACTGTACTTATGTCGTAATGCACACCAAGCCTACTGGTGCACTCAAACATTCTAAACACGTGATATGACCCAGATGCAGTTAAAGCATGCACAATGAGCTAAGTAATAATAATTATAAAAAAATATATGAATAAGATTAATATTAAAAATAGTAGGTTACTATGTTTTCTTGAACAAATCTTAATTTAAAAAATGAAAAGTATTCAGACGTTGTACAAGGTGCGGCAGAGGAAACGGACGTTTTTCAAATAACCATAACTCAGAAGATTTTCAAGTTAAACAAAATTTAATTGCACAGAAATGTAGCTTGTATAATGCAGTTTCTGTTGACTATTTCAGAATTACCTCCGAAAAATAACGTCTGTCAAGTGACGACCTTTCTGTGTACACTCTCGTAACCTCACTTCGAAATTCTGCATTGCTCTTCCCAATATTTCTTCCTCCACATTATAAGTGATTTTTACACGAATGAACTCTTTTAGTTCTTGGATGTTACGGGGTTTGTTTATGTGAACCTTTCAGAGGTAACCCCACAAAAAAATAGTCACATATGGACAAGTCAGGGGAGCGAGGCCAATGTCGCCATAACGGGAGACCACATGTTGAGGAAACATGTCGCGAACCACTTGCATTTGATGCTCTCGCAGTAAGCGGTGTGCCACCATCTTGTTGGAACCAAATTTGCTGCGTGTTTAGTCTTCGGCTGTGTAGTTCCTGAAGCAGGAACCAGTTGAGCATTTCAATGTAGCATGCTGAAGTCAATGTCACTGTGGTATTGTCCTCTTCAAATAAAATAAGGACCGATGATTCCAAATTTAGCAACACCACACCACACCACACTGTTACTGGGTATACCCAGAAGAAGGCCACAACATGAGGGCCGAAACGTCGATTTTAGACATGATGACACGGCGCCACCCGGACTTTCAAGGTTATTATTAATGAGATTGCATGTTAGATTATTCCACTGTTGCGTCAATTGACGGTATTTATTTTTCGGAGGTAATTTTGAAATAGTCAACAGAAACTGCATTATACAAGCTTCATTTCTGTGTAATTAAATTTTGTTTAGCTTGAAAATCTTCTGAGTTATGGTTACTTGAAAAACGTCCGTTTCCTCTGCCGCACCCTTTACTACGTGGGTCAATGAAAATATCCCCATAAAAAATAGCGGACTTACTCATATCATATTGTATTGATTGTGTTATTTGCAGTCTTTTATTATTTATTTTCTCGACTTAGGAAATTAAATCTATTGAGTAGTCGGAGCAATTATTCAATTAGTATTTACGATGCTATAAGGAGAATATTGTAATGACAATTCGGTAATATCCCTAAATCTGGAACAATCTACAGTGTTTCTTTAATGGTACATAGCGGTTTCTTTCGTCAACATAATAACTAATGATACAAATCTTAACACGTTTAATAGGTGAGAATGTTAGTGCAACACCGTTTATTTAACTTAGGGATTACGCTACAGAATCTTGTAATTTTTTAGACCTAAAAACCCAGTTAGATATTTTTAAAGTACGTTAAAAAAAGCAACAAAAAATAGTTAAGAGGCAACACTTATTTTCATTTAATTACTCGATATTACCAGGAGCCTAATATTGCTCAAATTTGATGAAGGAAACACGTAAGAAATGCCCAAGAAAAACTTCACAAAAATCGTTATATTTTACATATTTATGTATTCGTTATTTCATTTTGATATTTATATCAATATAATATAGCCCTAAACTTCTACATACAAAATAACGTGGATGCTAGCGATTTTGTACTAACACGAATTTTAGTGTACTATGTGGAGAAGACTGAAAAGTAAACAACAAAGTTCGTGACCAAATGCCATGCGCCAATGTACCAGACAGTTGAACTTCGATTACCTGTTCTGTTGTACTTTTTCCCTATGCAATTTAAAAGTATTCTTTTACTGGATGTCGAATTAACATGGGAACGATTTTATTTTTATTGTTTTAGACTTTTCTTTTGTATAGAACTCATACATTCTGGTGCGAGCTGCCATTTCCGTATTAGTATTCATTTCAGGTGCAGTGTTTGGCATTACTATAGTGCTTCTTTGGGTTAAAAGAGGATGATGTATCGAAGCTTCTTTAACGCCCTTACTTTTCGAAAAGATTTTCTTTAAAAAAATATTTTCATAACATCCAGAATAGAATTACTCCCATTTGGTCCAGTTAGTAATTAAAAATTCATTTGTTAGAGTTTAGTGAGGCGTGATGTGTGGCTAATGTTTTTGTCTGACGAGTTTTTTAATTTTTCCAAAAATTAAAGGCAACGCTAAAATACAATACCGATTGTGATAAACTTAAATCTTGTTACTCAATATTACTACTGTATTAAAATGAACTAAAAATACAGCAGCATGAGTGTTTTACGTTAAAAAAAGAACTTGTACAATTGTAATTCGTGTGATTTGTTTATGTTTGTGATTTATGCTTATTTCTTCGTGAGGAAAACTTCGCAGTGTTGTGCAAATCTAATTCGTTTGATTTCCTTGAGTTTCTTGATTGTACTTTTGTTTCAGTTTTATGTCGAAGTTCATTGTAAGATTTGTAGCCTATCACCGTTAGTACACAAAAATCGTTAGTGAATTAATATGCATAAATTAATATACATTAACTACTGTAGACGGTCTAAAGAATCAAACATATCAGTTCCTGTGTGAGATAGTAAAGTAAAGTGATTCCTATACAGGACATAGAGGCCCAAAGGGTTCCAGGAGGTTGAGGCTCCCAGATTTTGGACATTCGGCACATGAAGGTGGTAAGATTGTCAGCCTGACGCACCGGGCGCCTTTACCCCCAGGATTGCTCCTGGTAGGCCTACTTATTTCTGTTAGAGGCTGATTCGACCCCAGGGCCATAGTGCCACCAGAAGGATTAGGCCAATTGAAAAATCTCAACGACCTCATCGAGAATCGAACCCGCGACCTTCCGGTTTGTAGCGCGGCGCCTCAACCACTATGCTACGGCGTACCCCTTGTGTGAAATAGTAGCCTACGCCATTATAAACTTTATTGTATAATTCATTTGTTCTATTTCAATTAGAATCTGGTTTTCAAATTGTATTGTCAATCTACAAACTAGAAGATAAAAATTTATAAGGTAAAGTCAGAGGCGTGTAGATTTCTTTAGTAAGGACCGAGAACTAGGTTAATTACCGTACAGTGTGGCATGTTTCGGGAATAATATGTACTGTATGCACACTACTATAGGGATTTATGTTGACCATGGTCAACGGACACGCGACGAGGAGACCACAGTTCAGTGACAGTGCTTTTATGAGATTTTATAAATTTTTATCTTATTTTATAAATGTGACGAAATGCAGTTTTTATTTTAATTATTGGAACTCCAAGCCAGCCAAAAAAAAAAAAAAAAAATGCCCTGAAGATGGTGTTAAGGCACCGAAAGGCCTAGGCGTCAAATCACAAAATGTATCATGGTTGAGCGGCTGCTATCATGTTTAATCTGTTTCTTTGATCGAGTTCAACGGTATTGAACATGTATTTTAACAACTTTAATGCTTTATGCTACACAAATTTAAAGAACAGATAGTGGCAGTGCACTGGGTTTTGACTGTAGTTAAAATACAGTATAATAATACTAGCTTAAAAGGCCCGGCGTCGCCCCGGTTTTGTATTTTGTAATTTGAAATTAACTTATGGAGGACTTTCGATTTTGAAACTCTAGGTCTTTATATGTATGTAGAATTTGAAATGAGGAAAAACGACATATCACACTCAAACTATTCCCTCAGAAAACGCTAGATATAGCTTTTTATGGCTCATAGAGGATGTCGAATGTTGCATTCCGTTGCTTCTACACACCATGCCTGGGAGGGTTCAAATAAGAAAAAAAAGAAATTCCTGTTACATAAGATTGTATTGTTTTGACAGAAAAAATTATTTCTCACTCTCATATTACCATACAACTGTTTTGGGGCTGAAATAAAAAAAAATCAATATCACGTTCATACTTTCCTTCCCAAAAACCTGGTACATAATATACTGAAAATGTCCCATCCCATTGATGCTTAGGGCCTCTGATAAACATCCCTATTTCTTAACTAATACAAAGCCTACAGCTGTGAATAACGTATCAGTGGATAGGATTTTTTTTATCGACTTCTGATGTAGCATACTCATTGGCAAACCCTTAAGCTGTCCCTGCAATACGACCGCTTATTCTACATCAAAATGTGTAGTGAGAAAATGATATTTTCCATGTCGAGGGTAAAGAAAGTTATTTGACTGCATCACTTTGTGCTTTATTTTCGTGGATTTCATTCTTCAAGAATTATTTTACAAATGTATTACATCGATTGCATCAGAATTTGTTAAAGCCCAGTTATATATAGTTCCCAAAGCCCTATGTGAACACTTTAAACAATACACTGCTGTCATGATAATTGAATTGCATTTAATTTTTTCAGTATAATATTTTCTGAAATTATATAAATTTTGAAGGGAAGGAGTGGTTTGTTTGAATTTTAATGTTGATCGCTTCACTTCTCAGGCTTAAATGGATATGTGTTCAAAATGTCGTGCAAATTGGTCAAGAAATGTAGATTGTACAGGGAACATACATAACCCACACACATAAATACACACTTTCGATTTGGCTTGATTGCAAGACTCACAGTTTTTTTTTCTTTCTTTTTTTTTTCATGAAAACATGTGACAGCAGAACTCTCAAACTGAGCCTCATTTCACATTTCCAACTTTTCCCGTGGATTTTCCGAAAATTTTCTTTCATACAAACCTTGTCCTGACAATTACGAACATAACAAAAGAAAAAAGAATCAGCCAGATCGGTCGAGTCGTTCTCAAGTGATGTGGCATTATACATTTTTTCAATTCATTTTTATTTATATCGATAGATTTAAGAATTTAACACAATAATAACTTTATACTGTTAATGCAAAATTTAAAGAGTTGTTTTATGATATGACTGACTGTAGGATTTATAACATGCTTTAGAGGAGACTTGTACACATTTTATATGGAAAAATTGCAGTTATTTAAAGTGAGAGGTTGTTTCAGTACTTCCATTTAATTGTATGATTTTATTCGCAGATTGTTTGATGTCGGCGGTCAGAGATCGGAAAGAAAGAAGTGGATACACTGTTTTGAAGACGTAACGGCGATCATATTCTGCGTTGCCATGTCTGAGTATGACCAGGTCTTGCACGAAGATGAGACCACGGTGAGTAATTCTGTTTGATTTTATTACAAGTAAGAGCTAGAAGTCCAGTATCAGTAAGGTAAGTGGATCAGAAAGTGTAGAAGTAACAACTCATAGACGAAAGGAAGAATATTTCACAAAATCAAAGTCAGCAGGCATAACTCTAAACAAAACACACTTTTATGTACTACTTCCATTAAAGTTTACAATTAGGCTCCCTTAACACATAACTGAGTATATTAGCGAAGTAATAAGTAAAGTGTTCTCTATAGAGGCCATGGAGGCCCCCGGGAGTTCCAGGAAGTTGAGGCATCGAGATTTTTAGACATTCGGACTGTGAAGGTGGCACCGGTCGCCTTTATCCCAAGAATTGCTCCTGGTACTCATTTCTGTTGGACAGTTAGAGGCTGAGTCGACCCCAGGGTTATAGTACCACCATAAGGATTAGGACAATTGAAAAACTCCGACCTCAACGGGGATCGAACCCGCTACTTTCCGGTTTGTAGCGCAGCGCCCTAACTACTATGCTACAGCGTACCCCTAAAAATTTGATTTTCAGATCATGCGTGTGTTTGGAAGATCATATACAGTATTTATGAATTTACATTTTGGAATGTGAAATTTATCTAAAATAAGTAAACTTTACTAAGTGACTGCTGTTTTTTTATACTTACTAAGATTAGGAACTACAGTGCTAATCATGCAGGTCAGCTGACTTTTATCTCAGTAAATAGTATGAATATTATTATTATTATTATTATTATTATTATTATTATATTCATCGAAAACTGATGTGACAAAAGTTTTTTTTTGCAAAAACAAACATTTGTTGTTTATTATTCGTACTAATTTAAAGTTGTTTATAACATGTAGGAATAAATAAATGATAACTGTAATAATTGACGTGGATAATATTTCTAAGTGATAAGGCAACTGGTGAAGTTATTATGAAGCAATTTTGTTGCGGCCATCAAGACGACTTGTTTAAATAAATTTAGCCCTCAGTTCCTCTAAAATTGGACATCCCTGCTCTTATCTGATCGTTGTCTCTATATATAAAAATGGGAGCAAGTAAATTAATGTTTGGTAATGAAATCTCCACTCGGAGGCCCTGTACTCTGAACATAGTGACAGGACCATATTCTGAAAGAACTGCGGCACAAAATTCTGACGCATTGACGGTACACCCTGGACGTTAAATAACAGGCAACACATTATCTTCTTTCACATTATTGTTATAAGTTTTTTCTTTCTTTCAAAGTAAACCCTGATGCATTAAACTAGCTAAAATGCGAATTTCTTATTCACTATCGAATGGATCGAAAAGTAACGCACAATAATTTTTTTTACAGAAAGTTTAATACAAACAAATGCACACATGAAGGGACATCTTTTGTCTACTTTTCTATATAGTCGCCAAGTTTCTGAACACATTTCTCCCATCGTGATACCAGTTTCAAATTACCCTGTTCACAGAAGTCCGTTCGGTTGGAGTATAGCCATCTGCGGATTACTGTTTTCACTTCTGCATCTGACGCAAAGCGTTTACCGGCCAGTAATTTCTTCAGCAAGGTGTAGTGCGATTTTTGTGGAGTAAAGGGCATAACCCGAGTGAAATTCACAGGGACATGTGTGGCGTGTGTGTGGACGGTAGCAATGTCTCCAGGTGGTGACGTTCGAAGTTTGCTGGTAAACGCTTTGCGTCAGATGCAGAAGTGAAAACAGTAGTCCGCAGATGGCTATACTTAGGCTTGCCAGATTTCTAAAATGTTCAACCGGGACACCGGAATGCCCCCCAGCATCGCGGGTATTCAAGGGTGCACACCCTTGGCGGGTTTTTAGAGTGTTTTAGGGGGTAGTTTATTCTAAATACTATAAATAAATGGTTACTGATTAGAAACCAAAACCAGGGGTAGGCCTAATAATAAATGACATAAGCATATAAATTTAAACATTTTATTTCTAACATGTTAATATTTAAAAGTTACTTAAGTAAGAAGAAACACTTTGAATGAGGAATAAAAATTTTAACAATATTTACATGTACTTTTCATTGGTTTTAATCTTGTAAAAAACTTCACAAGCTTTCGCATTGCGCATGGTCACGATTGGCGAGACAAGGCGATACGATGACAATATTATTTATAAGCAGACCACCACTCTTTTATAGTTTTCACATTTCATACAGTAGAGAAATAAATGACAAAGTAATTATCCTAAATAATCCTTCACAGTTAATTGTTTTTAGACTTTTTTGGTCATCTAAAAAATCAAATTTAATTTTTACCGGGACGTGAAGTAAACCGGCCGGGACACCGGGATTTTGTCTGAAAACCGGGACGTCTGGCAAGCCTAGCTATACTCCAACCGAACGGACTTCTATGAACAGGGCATTTTGAAACTGGTATCACGATGGGAGAAATGTATTGAGAAAGTTGGCGACTATATAGAAAAATAGACGAAAGATGTCCCTTCATGTGTGCATTTGTTTGTAATTGTACCTACTAAACTTTTTTGGGGGAAAACATATTGTGCGATACTTTTCGAGCACCCTCGTATTTACTGAATCTTCAATACCATTTTTTTTCAACGAACATAAAGATATAATAGCACCTTTTCTTATTATTGTGTTGTTCCCTAACGTTAGCACAGGATTAGGAATTCTTAACAATTTTCTCATTACCATACTACAGTTCGAATTTAAAGCTTTTTAGGATAAAAACGTGTGCTTATGGAATTAGCTTCCATTGTGCAGAGAAACCTGTCATTTCCTTCCTCCTGTCTTCCTATTAAGCGGCACCGAGCTGCAAGTCTTCTAACAGGTGCCGTTTTTATTTTCATGTACAACTGATTCCTATGCTTCTCTGGAAGGAGTGCAAACATGGAATTGCTATTTAAACTCCCATAAGACGTGTTAAAAGTCTTCAGGATGACGTCAGTGACCCTTGTAAATGGTGTCCGTGACCTTAATTAAGGTTTGTATCTTACATGACCCCGCGCTCCGACCCGCTATGATCTCTCAGAATATTATTCCGCTTTATTGACGTTTCTTCGTGAATGTTCGTATTCCCTATTCCTCTCCAAACGAGTTCTCGAATGTATTATATTTACGGCTTTAAGGCACTGCATATTGAAAACTCATTCAAACTTCTGTGTCAATTTGTTCTCCTTTTTTCTAAGTTCTAATATTCTTCTTCTCTGTGTATTCTTTTTCTTATTGTTGTCCTGCATCATATTATTATTTACCTTGAGCTTAGTTATCATCTATTACTAGGGAGTCAGGGAAAAAGCTCTTAAGTAAAAAAAAAGAATGCATTTTTTTTATTATACCCAGGTAGATACCAATATTTCAGGTTATTATCTAATATGCATATTATATTATCGATGTTATCTAATATCGACGTAAGTCGATGTTCATTTTATTAGAGGGAAACATTTAGTGATCAAAATCGACCAGTATGATCTCCTAAGTAACTACATTTTATAAAAGTTTCACTTCTGTAAAATTGCATTTTTTAAATCAAGTTCTTTTTTCCCCCTTTATTTTCTGCTCCATCGTTTTATTTGTATACTTTACCGTACTCGTCTCTTTCTTATTTTTAGTTATTTTATTCTACTTCTTTATCTCCCCATTATGGATTTTAAGGAATGGGAGAATCCTGAGAAAATCCCTAAAATGCCCGAATTACAAATACAAATACGGCTTCAGACTTTATCGTTATCATTTCCTCCTATTTCATCACCGTCTTTTACTTCGTTTTCTTCTCCTCTTAATTTCTTCATCTTTCCCTCTTCTTTTTTGTTACTAAAAAATCCGTCACCACTGGTGAAATGCCTTATTTGCATAATATTCCTTATACATCTTCCTCATCGAGTCCTCAGCCATTGCTCAGAAACGTGGCTGTTGTGGTCGTCTCTGCTTGATGGAGGTGCACTAGTTTTCCTGAATTTTCTAATTTGTAGGCCTAAACATTATGCAAACCAAAGTACCTTGTCATCCTACACTGAAAGGATCAGTGTAGCAAGTTGCCTCAATACTTGTCCTATTCCCTTCTTCTGTAAAAATCAATTATCCTTTATTCTTTTACTTTCCTGTGGTCGTGAACTTGGAAAAATTATAATTATGGTATTTTAGACTGCCAGCATTTAATGGATAATCACGTTTTGACATCCACATTTCATGAAAATGCTGATTGTGATATTGTTATTGCCTACAGTTCACAATTCCTGAAAAAGGATTTTTAAATTTAAGTTTTTATGTCACAAGCGAGAGATAGTTTGATTCTGATAAATTTTCTTAAAAAAATATTTATACACGGTGTGGCATAAATAGGTATTCAGTGTGCTTGGATGTGAAATATAGACCACAGTAATGTGTAAATGCCGAAGGCCGACAATCTGAATATTCACAATAGTGATAGTGATATAATAGTAGTCTTCTGTGTTATTGTTTCTTCATAGAATTATTATATATTACTGTGAAATTAAAGGAGGTTTTTCTTTGTATCATTACTCTATATCTACTCATGCCTTCCCCAGTTACATCGACTATGAACTTATGAGAAGAGAGAATGTGGCCCGAATTTAATTTGAAAAATAAAAGATCAGTTTATTTACAGGGTGATTTACTTCTGGTTCTAAAACTTATTCGCTGACTGAGGTGACTTTTAGTTAGGAAGGTTGTAAAGTTTTGAAAATATCTACAAGAAATTATTGTTGACTATATTTTATCACATTTATCCTGTTTAAGGGCCTTTTGGAAGAAATGGATCAGGTAACTTGAGAAACGGCCAGCATGGTTTTCTCAAGTATTCTCTTTTAACGAGTTCGGAAACTCTTAATTTTGTGGATACGGATCGAGGAAAGAGTTTGAAAAAACGAGGCGCTTGCGCCGAGTTTTGTCCATTTTCCGAGATCCCGTTATGCGCTTACGGCGCGAGTATTGCATGCTATTTTTTGCACGATAATTATTTCTATCAATTTATTTATATTAATTGAGATATTAGCTGAAAATATTATGTATATACACTATTGAAAATGGATGTTATATTTCAGAAAGTGATTCGCATGTGTTTGTTGTTATAAGAACCGAATATTTGTTCTGTTAAAGTCGTCACAAACTGGGGGGAGGGCCTTGGTTCCGGTTTTCCATAAAGGCTTGTATTATGATGATTTTACTTACGGCACATGTGCTTTTTGTAATTTTTACCGCACGGAGATTTCTTTTGTTTTCATAGCAACCAGATGGCGTGCGGGAACGTCAGGTTACGATCCACGGCAACAATATTCGTAAGTACCACTAATTAGTTACGTCGTGCAAAAAAATAAATAAAAAAATAAATATATAACAGTATAAAAACCCTACCTCGAATTTGGAATTCACGTCAGTGTACATAGAATGTTATAAATTAATGGCAAGTAGTTACAGTTACATAGTAGCGGACATTGCGCTTAGCGTTAGCATTTGTCATCGACCACCGTGTGTGCGGATATTATTATTCCTACTGTGAATGTATAACGATAGCCCGATTTGTCAACCGCCTTGATCTTCCGTCGTGGGCACAAGTTGCATACGTGACCGGAGGGTTAAACAGCAGCAATAAAACCTCGCTAGGTGGCCTGCAGTATTGCTCATTTTGTATTACTGTATATTACTTGGCACTGTTTCTGAACTCAACTTTGTTACTTCGAGCAAAATCTTTCTGTCGCTTTAACTATACTCCATTGTTCCCACTAGCAACCTAGAAGTGTGCTATAAGAGTAATAAAATCAGGTCAACTTTTTAAAGAGAGTGCCAGAATGCGTTTGTTTAATCAGTGATAATTGCAATTATATGTCGAAAATAAGTTATTTTTTTAATCAATTTCAAAGTTAAGCTGCAGATCGATTCATTAAGCAGGGCTTACGGAAGAACAAAAGTCGAGTTTGATAAGCATATGTGAAGGAATATGTGGGTAGTGTTATTTATCAAACTTCCAAATTCGTTTATGAACGTTGTAAAACTATGAGAACTGATTTGCATTTGATAAATTCTTTCTAATATAGGCTATTACCATAAAATAGGCACTAAATTAGGCATTACTCCGGTACCGGTCAGTCCATTTGGTCCAATATCACTAGGCTAGGCTTCTTGTCATGGACGTTATAAATGCGTACACCAAGTTTCATGAAAATCCGATAAAGCGTATTTCAGTTATCGCGCGTACAGACATACGGTTAGAGAGACAGACGGACCGACATTTTCCCGTCCCCCACACAATCTCATGAAGTACCATACTGGCACTTAATAATGAGAATATTATATTTATGGGAGCTCATACACTAGAAAGTATTTATATAAGAATATATTTTTTTTGTCGTTTCAAGTGACACAATATGTTTTTTCTGTACACAATTATAAATTTCCAGACAAAAATTCCATTCCATACTGGTATTGTTCAAGCTCTGTCTAAAGCTGTGGAGGATTACGTGCAAGTTCAGGTCATAACTTTATAATCATTAAATCCGGTAGTTTAATTTCCATTACAAGAAACATACCTCAAGAATTTGTCTGATTTCATTCAAATTTGCATATTGTTGTATTAATCTACAAAGGATAAAACTCGGTGGTTAAGATTTATTTAAAACGGATTAGCTGGGAAATAAAAACTTCTTTGAAAATAAAGTAAAAATTATAATGCACATCGAAAATAATTTGGATTTATTTTTACGGCAAATAGATTGCTCATTGAGGTTCACAATCTCAGATTTAAAGTGAAAAATCAAATTTGCAATAACTTCCTTACTCTAGATGATATTACGTTTGATAGATGCCTCATATTGCCTATTATTAGATGTGTATCAAATTAAAGCTAAACTCCTTTAGAATAGGTGCACAAAATTGTATGAAAATATATCTAGATATCTAGAATAAGTTAAATTATTGAAGATTATGTAAAAAGCCCCCTTAAAATAACATTTTTCCTATGATTATTTTCTTACGTAAACTGGAGTCGGGGCAGGTTTTTTCAGAGATACTCCTGTTTCCTCTGCCATATCTATAAAATGTTTGTATTTACTTGTAAAAATAACGATATTCCATAAAACTTGCTTAATTCGAGCCTGAAGGGACCAAAATACCCTTTTAAATTAGCAGTTAACAATGTAAGTGAACTCTCGGAGTATTATGAGGTCATTATATCACTATACATTTGTATGCTAATACTGGTTTAAAATTAAACAGTCAAATACATTAACGTACAATACAGAAGGCCATGCATTCTAATCAAGCCATCATATTATGTATTGTAATAATAATTCCTTTATTGCAACCAATGGCCATAGTATGATGAATGGAGCTCTGATGGAATGATACATGGAAGGGGAAACAGGAGAATCCCTAGAAAACTTACCCCGACCCCATTTTGTCTACAAATTCCACATGGAACCACCGAGATTCGATCCCGGGTCCTAGCGGTGGAAGGCGAGCGGTCTAACCACTCAGCCATGTGGGCGGCCTCAAATGTTGTATTATCTTATAGTTTTTTATATAATTTCAATCTGATGCCTTGCATCAATGTAACTCCTCCGGATTGTTTAGTGACTGAAGGAATTTCTTCGTAGGACCAAACAAATGAAAGGTTATCACGGCCATCTTCGCAGAATGCACACCACCTGAAGATATTGCTACGGTCCATACAGTCGTCCCCATACACGTCACACATGTCACTGTGAACTTCACTCGGGTTATGTCCTTTAGCCCATAAAAATCGCAGTACACCTCGCTGAAGAAATTACTGGCCGGTAAACGCTTTGCGTCCGACGCAGAAGTGAAAACCGCAGTCCGCAGTTGGCTATGCTCCAACCGAACGGACTTCTATGGACAGGGTATTTTGAAACTGGTATCACGATGGGAGAAATGTGTTGAGAAACTTGGCGAATATATAGAAAAATAGACAAACGATGTCCCTTCATGTGTGCATTGGTTTGTAATTATACCTATTAAACTTTTGTAAAAAAAAGTTATTGTGCGTTACTTTTTTATCCACCTTCGTAATTAGTAAACATGTAATGTTATATGTTATTATAAGTTCATAAAATTAAAATATAAGCTACTGTTCCATTGGGCTATGGCAGTCTGAAAAACGTCAACATATTTGTCAAAAAATAAACAAGTTTACGCCTACTTGGATTTAGTTAGAGAAAAATGTTAGCTAATTTCTGTTACTTGCTACTGAGTCGAACATTTACTCGTGCAGTAATGTGGAGGTAAACTGTAGAACAATGGTATTTTTATTTTATTTTTGTTTCTCGACAAAAACACTTGTGCTTCAAACCTTTTTAATTAAACGCATGGAGAAAAACAACAAAAATAAAACTCAACAAATACAACACAGTAACTAGTGGAGGTAGAATTTAATTAGGAATTGTGTTATCATAAACATATGGAAACATATTGCTACTTTTTACGGCAGGTGCAAAATGTCGCTTTTTGAGGTAATTTTAAGGTCCTAAAATAGTACATTATGCAACAAGCCTATAATGGCATTTATTAAGATACGAGTATGTTTATGAAACGAGCAAAGCGATGTCAAAATGATAAACAGTGTCGAAATGAATGTCATCATGGGTGAGTCGGTAGCACGCCTGCCTTCCACTCCGGCGGCCTGGTTTCGATTCCCGGCTGGGTTGGGAATTTTTCAGTAGTGAAAAATTCCTTTCCGGGTTCAGGACTGGGTGTGTGTGTGTCCTTAGGTTTAAGTAGGTAGGGGACTGGCCACCCCGGTAAAAAATCCGCTGAGAATATCCCCTTAGGTGGTCACCAGGGGTCGCTCGCAAACCTGAGGAATACCGGTACTTATGTCACCTTTACGTCTCATGTAATAAGCGTATTATAGTATGGTCGAACAAAGAACCAGTTGCAAGTTAATTTTGGAGCGGCGTCAATTTTAAGCTGAAAAAAATTGCAGTCTTTTTCTGTAAAAGTCCCTAAATCGTTTCTTGCGTCGCTACTGGACTAACATCTGCAATCTGGTTAATTCTAAAAGATATGACAAGTTGTTTTCGACGTAACCGATAGACAGAAGTTGATGGACTGTTTAGTGGCATTTTTCGTATCAAGTAGAAATCATACTCAAAATAGTTGATCTCCTGCGTAGTTAACATTACTTACAGCGGATTGGTTTTATTCTCGGTACCTTCTCGAATGTTTCTCAAGTATGGAGGTCTAGAATGGCGTATACTCAGCGTCGTGAGGACCATTAAATAAGTGATCCCTATACAGGCCATGGAGGCCCAGAAGGTTCCAGGAGGTTGAGGCTCCCAGATTTTGGACATTCGGCACATGAAGGTGGCAAGGTTGTCAGCCTTACACACCAGACGCCTTTACCCCCAGGATTGCTCCGGATACTCATTTCTGTTAGAGGCTGCGTCGACCCCAGAGCCTTAGTACCACCAGAAGGATTAGGCCAATTGAAAAATCTCAACGACCTCATCGGGAATCGAACCCGCGACCTTCCGGTTTGTAGCACAGCGGGACCACTAAGTAACTACTTGGATAAGGAACTGCCGTCTCCAATTAAGTAAATCTTTAACACAGCCCCTCCTAATCCTACCATTTACCAATGAAGTAGTAAAACCGGATGTAAATGATACAGTGATTGGACTGTCGGCCTTTCCCCTGTCCTGTGTGCAGCGTAATTGAGCTTAGTTAGTTTGATAATAGAAAAAAAAGTGCCTTCTTGCTTGGTTTCAATCAGTTTTAATGGAGGTTGTGTTATATTTTATTATCAAAGTACCGTTCTAATATAAATTTTTGAACGCTTTAAGGTTTAATTTGACTTAAATCTTCTCTCTGACCTCTTATCACAATTGGATTCGGCCTGTTATACATAAACATCTTACCACTGATTTTTACACTCTGTAACTCATTACAATTAACTACGAACCGCTTCGTTCTTTTAATGCGCGGAGTGCCTTTATTGTCCCTTTAGTTCAATCATTACTCAATAGATTTTCGTTCATAATGATCTTCAGTTTCTCTATTTAGCTTTCCTTTTTTACTTCTTCTACCCTCACCATAGGTATTATAGGTGGAGGAAGTATTATTTCGACCACGTTTTGAGGTCCCTGAATAAAAAAATACTGTTTTCAGAAACTTGTCTAAGTGTGTTTCTGTGAACAGCCTAGCTCCAGAACGGAAAATCTGATGAAAACAAAATTTTGTATTTGGGTCAGGTACCTTCTGGGGATGTGACACGAAGATTGGCGACGACTTCCTGTTATTTTTAAGGGGACGTTACTTGGAGAAAATTTAATTTGTAGCTATTTCTCGAAACCTGCTTTAGCGATTTTTTTCAAATGTTATAGGCTACATAGGGAGCTTATACTAAGCTGTATTTTTGAAGTAAATAAAGTGTTTTATGAAAAGTCCGGACAATTGTTGACTCACCCTCGTAATATTGTA
This sequence comes from Ectobius pallidus, assembly GCA_964059195.1. Taxonomy (NCBI): domain Eukaryota; kingdom Metazoa; phylum Arthropoda; class Insecta; order Blattodea; family Ectobiidae; genus Ectobius; species Ectobius pallidus. Next base: position 128,872,441 of record CAXKWD010000005.1, read on the forward strand.
TTTACTTTTCCATGACTCAGTACCGTGAATATTTAAGTTTACCTTTAAAAAATTCACCAACTATCTGGAAATCAGAGTTCTATGAATTATTTGCCACGCGTTCCCTAAATAATATGTTAACATTTTATTGTGGTTGGAATACCGAGTTTTTTATTTTTTACTAAGGAGAAATAACATAACTTCTCTCTAGGGAACAAGATTGTGGTTAATATATCTGCTATTTCACTTGATGGTAAATCATCCGGTGCAGTGCCTCTGCGGCAGTAAATTACAAACAACCCCTATCGTTATGTTAGATTTGTCATTTTACTCATTCCAACATCGGATGATGAATAACTTCCTCTCTCTAACTCGTACGACCCTCTTGCTAAAGATATGCATTTTTTCTTTGTGTTGTCAAAGATACGATTTCAGTCTTGCAGCCATATGGCGTCGACTGAAGGGAACGTCATATCATGATGTTAATTGCTTTCTAAGAGATATACATATTAGGACGTTTCTGCTTAGTAATTAAAATTCGCCATCTGTTCACTTTAATTGTTTGAGAAGTGAAAGGCCGGAGCTTTAGAATAAAATATAACAGATGCTGTATTAAGAAGAAACTCTTTAAAAACTACAATATTAATGAAGGCGTAGAAAGCAATGATAAAAAACGTATTTTAAACTAAGATTATAAAATAGCTCAATTTTTCCTGGTTATCCAGTTTTATTTTTATACCGATGTTTTCTTCATCATTATCGATTTTGTTTTAACATATATAACTCTTGCTAGGAAAAGGAGTCTAAGCATATAAATATTAGGTTCAAATTTAGAATTTTATGTAAGCCTTAACAAAAATGCTCATACTTAATTGAATATGGGTGCCCCTTTTAGAAGCTGAGTATGTTGTAATCATATGACGGCTAGATAATTAGAAAAAAAAATTAAACTTCATGTAAATTTAAAAAATAGGATACAAGAAATAAACCATTGTGTTAATTGTTTTCTTTCCAGTCCGGCACGGATTTGTATATTGTATCGCAGTGCTGTACTTGCACATTTAAGTGTTAAGTCACCTTGGGAGTAAAAATACCGTAATTTTATTTTAAAATATTTCCTGTTATATTTATTATTCTGGTACTCCTTGCAAGAAGTCATTTGTAAAATCCTATCATTACAGGATTCTTAATACCTTGATATCTTTTCTGCATGTCATCTTGGATCACTTCAGTGAGGCACTGGCTCTCTGTTCCCAAGTACAAGGGTTTCGATCCTGGCCCAAATTGGTGGCATTTATGTGTGCATAGGATTAAATAGAACTGTACATCCGTCGTTAAATAGCCAAATCAAACATACAGACTATTTTCCAACATGGAAATGTCCTATATCTGAGAAAAAATTAAACTGTGAATGAAGAAACTGGAACTTCACTACTCATGTGCAAAACAGAAGATATGATAACTGGTCAGAGATAACAAAGTTGGCGCTTGTTATCGAATAGAACACTATTATTGGTTGGTTTCAAAATGCTTGGTCCAAATCGAAAAAGTGACATGTGAATGAAATGGTCATACAGGGCTAGGATTTCAGTCCATTTGCATTTTTTTCTGGTAAGACCAATACATTGCTTAGATATAATGTAGGCCTATTTCAAAACAAAATAAGCTAAATTAACCTTATTGATTGCTGCGTTGTTTTGCATTTTTTGCAGATTTTGTGGGAAATTCAATTTTTAAAGATTTTCTGTCATTTTTGTGATTTTTTTGGGTATGTTCACGAAATAATGACTAGTTTCTAGCGTTTAGGCTCATGTGTGTATTTTAAAAATTAGTTTCATATTAATTTTGTTTTTGTCAATATGATAGTCACAATTATATTTTTGTTCTAAGAAACCACTTAGGCGTACCACCTCTTTGAGAATCTTCACACGTTGTGCACTGCAATGCAGGACTGTCCAAGTGAATGTGTTTTTCTGCAAGATAATTTTTTAGAATCTATAGTGCATTTTAAAAAGTTTTATGACATTTTTGCCTTTTAATAAAACATTTTCTTGTATTTTCTTGTACATTAAAATCCTAGCTCTAGTCGTAACTCATAAGTGATGTAGGGCCATTCAGTATTGAAGTAAAAAGGCTCGAGATGTGACTTATAAAACGGAATTTATTTCATAGATGAAATGCAAGGTTTTATGCTGCAAATAGTTTGATCGCTTACAACCGGAAGTGTTCAGTAAAAGGAATGTGTGATAACGAAGTTACGCTCGTCAACTGGTCTCGGAAATTCCATCCCGTGACTAGTCGCCAGATGAATGTCCTCCCAAGGAAAAGTAGTCATAATGTAGAACTTGGTCCCAAATAAAGAGTTTACTCCCAGTACGTAATAGACGACAAATGTTTTAACTTTGTTTGATATAAATTGTAAGTATAAAAATTAGTCCTCTCCGTGGCGCTACATCCCTGAAGGGACAAGGCCTGCCACCCGACCGCTGCGTCATCTACCATAGGCAGATGGCAGGATTGACATGTGGTTAGCATGCCGACACACACAGCGGTTAATGGTGGTTTCCATGACCGGAGCTGCTACTTCTGTATCAAGTAGCTTCTCAGTTTGGATCACGAGGCTGAGTGCACCCCTACCAGACTTCCCTACCTAGAAAAATCCGAGGAGGAACCGGGGATCGAACCCGGGCCGATAGAACTGTAGACCACGCCGGCGGTCATAAAAAAATTAGTTATTGAACCTTATTTATAGCAACAGCAAATCATAGGCCCTCAGGTAATCTAGACCTTCACCATGTCCCTTGTATTCCATTAAAATAATGTAAAATCACCCTCGAATAACAATAAACCTCTCCATTACGATTACATTCAGAATCCCTGTTATAAACTTCTTCCCTGGTACAACGATAAAATAGATCGCGAAAGTGTAAATCAGAATAAACAGGCGGAAGAAGAAGAAGGGGAAGAAGAGAGGAAGAACAAAGTGTGAATCTATTGGCCTTAACCACATTAGAAGCCATTGCCTCTTCCGAAGCTCTACAGACATTTCTATCAATTGTCCCATGTGTTCCAGAAGATCGTTCAGTAACCCTTTGACGGAATAAGGTCTTTATGTTTTCCTCTTCATAAAAAATTTGAAACAGACTAATTTCCGACTTTTCAAAGAGAGCTAAAAATAAATGCAACTTATCCCTTTTTTTGTTCATGCATTTCTTGACTGATACTATAAATTGTAAAATGTGTTCTATTAAAATGAGCAAAAGGTTAGTGTGTTCGTTTAAGGGTAGACGAAGAAGGGTCATGTGATGTGGTGTGCATTAATTTTTCTTAAACAGTTTAAAGAAACTTCAATTACCGGAGAATTTCCCTATATACCATCAAAATTAGAACACTTTTTTTTTTAATTCTCGATAACTTACAACAATAACACTCTACAACGATATTTTTCTAGTCCAAAATCGTTCCATCGAGATTTCACTGTAGTATGTACATACATAAAATACGTATATACATACATAAATAAATATATATATATATATATATATATATATATATATATATATGAATGAAGATACATTATATGGCAATTTCAAATTTGAGTAGAATGGACAAACAATGAGTATTGTTAATGGGGCATTTATCAAGGAATTTACCAAGCCGCCTCGCTCGTACCACGGGAGGACTCAGGGCACCGCTAATTAATTACGATAAGTAGACTAATACTGATCCTTTGTAAGTTGAATGAACTCATGCCCATACTGTTAATGTAAGATTGATTAACATAACGACATCTGTTGAATGCAAAACTGAATAGATAGAAGCCACATTTCTCAACTCCACAGATGGTTTGGAAAGTTTCGTATTTTATCATTCTTGTTTTCGCACATTTACGTATTCAATGAATTTTTACTTTCTTTAGCACGCTGTATGTGAAATATGAGGGAAACTCAGTGTGCGCATGGTAATTTGGGTGTGTTTATTGCTGTAAAACATATTTTTATCCTTGGCGAACGAATACAGATAGTCCTCCGTTCGAACACTGGAGGGCTGAATGGCGCTGCATTGCTCCCCGTCTTGTGCCACGCCTACTTCAGCCTTCGCTATCGATCCCATTTTCCACAGAACCCCGTTCGTTACCATAGCAACAGCTACTCGTGAGATGGAAGGAAAGGTGCCGCTGATAATCGTCGGTCCGCCCACCACAATTCCACTTTAATAAATTCAATAAACCATTTCAAGATGCAAATTGTTTTGTAAAAACAAAGCGTTACTCCAATTTCGATTTTGAAATAGGTTAAAATTCCATTTCACCTACCCGTAGCAATTTTCCGAGGGCGGGAATTCTCCACCCCAAAAGATTCCAATACAAGCCCTGTTCAAACCTGCTAGAATCATTGACGCGACTTTCTGGTAAAAAAGAAAGAAAAAACAACTTGTAATCCCAAAACTCTTTGCTCACAGCAGTTACTACTAAATCTACTGTAACCAAATATCAGCATGCCACTTCCTCGCATAAAATACACCACAGTTCCTCTTTAATAAATTGATCAGACCATATCAGCATACAAATTTTCCTCTTGGAGACACAGAATTCCATTACAGCGAATTTCAATTTCGGAAAGCTGCAATTTCATTTCACCTACCACTTTTTTTTTTGCCAGGGGCGGAAACCCCTAAATTCCGGTTCAAATATAGATCAAGGAGGAATGCTTAGGCAACTCTATCTTAACTTTGTGTTCAGTAAATTATAAATTTAAAAACTCTTTCCTACTGTAATTCTTAAAATAATTATTTTTACTAAACTATACTAAAATTCAACCTTTCTTCATTAAAACTTCCAGCGCAAAACCTTTTAAATATACAACTGTATGGTTTTCACCATTTGATATGTTTTAAAAAAAAAATTTCACAAATCTGCGGAGTTTATCATATAATAGTGTGCACGGAAAGAATCAAATCCATAAGCAAAAATGGTATAAACAAAGGCTCTTTCGAGACAGATTTATTATTAGGCTATTGTTATTATTATTATTATTATTATTATTATTAAATTAAAAATTTTACTTCTTATTTTCATCCAATCAGGTTTCACTTTTGATAAACTTAACTTCGGAGTTTACTCCACTGTGTGCTCTTTTACAGGGGCGCAACCTCCCTCCCTACACAGCTGTGCACAGTGAATAGATTATATGTGACTTTTTTTAATTGGTTTAATTAATTTACAATTCAATTTATTTCTTTTCCTTTTAGGAAAAAATAAATAATATTATGCATCTTTTCAGAAACAGATATTCCCCTCATATAAACTCTGGCCTAAGAGCAAATCATGGGTTAAAAGACAGGTAGAATCATTCGTGTCTCTCTTATCCTCAGTTTCTGCCAGCATTGAGGAGTTGAAGTCAATAAAGAAATCTTGAGGATGAAGAATCCTGGTCACAGAATCGATAGCAACGTTTGTTTCTTGCGTCGATTGCCCGAAAATCCAGGACCCTCAACCACTAGGAATTCTGTAAACACCTCATTTTGGAAACTTAAAATTACTTAACTGCCAGATCTTAGGATTCCTGGAGGTTGAGGCCCTTCTAAAAAATTACATGAATACTGACCATACATAAAATTACTCCTTCATAAAAAAATATATAAATGGTATTATTTATAAATGAATGAAAGTAGAGTTTAACTAATCTAACTAAAGTCTGTTTCGCTACATCCCTTGTGGGAATGGGACAAGGCCTACTATCAGACTGCTGCATCATCTACCATAGGCAGATGTCAGGATTGGGGGCATGTGGTCAGTTAGCCGACTCCCATGATCGTTTTTTATGACTTTCTTGACCGGAGCCACTATTTCTTTATCAAATAGCTCCTCAGTTGGTGTCAAGAGTCTGACTGCACCCATTCGAGACCTCGTCACCTGAGAAAAATGTGAGGGTCCGTAGTCAACATCGATAACAACTAGATCATGAAGGTGGTCTAACTAATCTAACAGTTTATTTAAAAAAAAAAAAAAAAAAAATTAGACATTTTAGATCTTCAGTAAAAATTTTTAATTTTAGTATTTTACCCTTCCCCCCCCCCCTTTTATATCCCATTCAGTTGAACGTCCCAACTTATTTTACTTTTCCTGTATGCCCTTGCACTATTGGAACTTGGGAGAAGATAGATGGACAGGAACAAGTCAGTGACAATCACTTGTTAAGATTTCAAAAAGGGGATATAATCATATATTTATACACAATTATATATTTGTGTTTACGAAATTGTGTAATGTGTGTTATGTAATACCAAATCATTCCACACACCCCTCATAGATTTTGACACTTTAATTACTAATTAAGTTAATGCAAAAAATTATAAAAGTAAAAAAAACTGAAAATATGATATCTTAGCATTACAATTGTTCTCATAAGCATGTAGTGTTACATTATGAAAGGAACGTGTAGTAATAAAACCGTGGTGTTAATAAAAAAAACCTCCCCTGGTACTGTCTCGTGCCCCTCAATTTGGGAATCCCTGTTAACAAGTAAAGTGGTAATGAAAGTAAGAAAATATCAACCCATAGTTTGTTGTTGCATCCTCTAAACATAGCTTACTCATAAAATTTATAAAATAAATTTGGTTTGATACAATTTTTGTGTCTGACGTATGCTGATGTAGGCAGATAAACCAAAAATATTTATTGATATATTTCATATTCTTTGAGGGTTATGTTATCTTTTTATAAGATTGATCTCTACCTTTATAAGATTGATCTCCAGCGTATTCCCTTAAACATGTTTCATAAAGTACCCTCACATGGTAGGTTTAAGTCTATTTGTTGTACATTATGATATGTTTATGTAATACCCTCAGGTTCAAAGTTAGAACGTTTATAATATAAAGTCAGATTATCTAAAATAATGTAGCCTATATCCTAAAAATTGTCGTTATTTAAAATATTATAATTTACAAAAAGTCATCGTGTTAAAGCACTGTTTAAAATTAGAATGATAAAATCTTGGATATCTATGTAGGGTGTTTCTTTATTTTACTTCATGTGACGTGCTTTAATGTGAAGAGTTTTAATAATTTTCAATATTTTAACTTTATGATGAGATATTGTAAAATTTTTGAGGATATAAATAATTTTAGATAATCTGTAGATTTAAAACAACTATGTAAAGGTATTTTATGTAACATATGTTTGAGGGTATAAAGCGGAGTACAAGTCTGTAAAAGATTTCTGAAAATAGTTTTTTTGGAATGATGGGATCTCAATGCTGCAAAGTAGACATTGAATTTCAGGGTCGAACAGAGTATTTTCTGTAGATTGCGTACCACAAACTCGGCCCTTGATAACTTGGCAGTTCAGATTACTCAACAACCGTGACAGGAAAAATAAAAACGGTTACAACCCCGAAATGGCAAGAAATGAGGTACACTATTATTACTGAGACTAATAATTTTATGTTTCAAAGAAGAGTAACTATTTCCATATTAACATGTTTTATGACAATTAATTTAAATGATGTTTGCTATATTCTTCCTTTCATAGTTTTACTTCTCCCTTATAGGGACCTTTATGCGACCCGGGCCTTACCGGGCCACGACATGTCACGAGAGGAATGAACTATGGTTCACAACACAGACATACTTTTATGACCAAACAAGAACATGGAGTGCCTCCCCTGATGGGGGGTCAGCCCAATGCCGGGGCCATCTCCGAGACAACACAAACACATAGGATGAGACATACAAGCGCCTAAATTACCTGACATTTGTCTCACAGGTGAGGAAAAACCTCACCTAGGTAACTTGTCCCGACCAGGAATCGAACCTGGGTCCACTGCATAAGAGGAGCGAATGCATCCCCTGATGTTTGCTATATTTGAGGCCAATAAACACATGTTTAATTTTCGCAGTAACTTAATTTTGGAAACTCGGCAAACTTTCGGTCCATATTGGGGCAAGTTTGCGGGACTCTGCTGAATATAAATGTTGTAACTCATCAAGTAAAATGTTTTATTCATCAGAGATGAGCAGAGGAAAGTTATTTACAACCTCGGTTTATGTTCCATCTGCAAACAGTCCAAACTCCTGTGTTATAAGTATTGCAGTGCTTCAACCAGCTGTGGAAACCACAGCCAGAGACTCATATGTTTAATAATGTATTCTAGAGCTGGAATATGACTCCCACACCTGTTGTGCACCTGGATACATGGTCTACTGCAATCTCTTACAATTTTTATGAGTGTCTGCAGTAAAAATGTTGCAGAAAAGCACTTCCTACTTCATTCACATGTAACATCTTCAGAATAACGGGGAGAGTTAACAATGTTTGAAACCGGAAACTCATTCTTATTTGTTGCCTACATAATACAGTATAGATGTTCAAGTTATCAACCTATTAATAGAATAATTTTAAATGCTTATATGAGGCAGATAGTGAGTGATTTGATTACTTAGAATCAGTCAGTTATGAGTTTTCTTTTTATAGTTTATATTTGCTTCCTAATACAGAAGGCTAAATTCTGATTATTCTTTCTGAACAACAAAATACAATAATTCTAGTGATTTGCATGGTTAATATTTTGGTATTATCACAATGGAAAGCCTCTTAAATTAAATAACAGTAAGCAAAGAAGTATTTAAATACTAAGAATATGAGAATATTGTAAGAGAAAAATTCCTCTGACACTGGGACTTGAACCCAGGACCTTTGGCTATTTTTGCCAATGCTCTACCAACTGAGCTAAGCCGGAGTTCAATTCACAGCACCAGATGGAACCTCTCTCCTACAATATTCTCATGTAATGTCCAACAGAGACAATAATCTGTAGTTCATGAATGCTTATATATATAAATACTAATTAAAACTCTTTTGTATAAAAATTATGGTACCTCAAACAAATTGCAAATATAGCTTTATTGATTTTCATAAGAAAACACATATGTGGCAAAAAGAAAATTATTAACACCAAGCGTTTCTTTGTGCCTAAATTAGATGTTACCAAAATTAAAATTAAAATAATTGATATTGTGTTTGTATTAAAATTCAAATTAGTTCTAGGCCTATGCATTTCTTTTTTCTTAGTAAAAATGTTACTATATTTACATAAAATCAAATAAAAATTGTTTACAGTGGATATTTTTTTTTTTGTTGTAATGACAAATAAATATCCACTGTAAACAATTTTTATTTGATTTTATGTAAATATATTAATCGGTGGAAATCTGGACCATTATGACAGATTTATCGTTTAAAAATATTACTGGTACTATGTCATCTGCAAGTTTTTACAAAATGATTATTACTTCTTTTCCACCTATTCAAGAAAACAAGAAACCATTAAGTTTTATTGGAGGAATATTGGATGGGGCTTAGGAAGGGATGTTAAGTAGGATTTTCTGTCCTTATTTAAGTATTGGAATCCCAAGTTTAAAATGAAATCAAGTAACATACTTATATTACTGTAGCTTCTAAACTATATTTAACTCTCTGCTATGTCCATCTCCACATGTTCTTCCTTGCTCTTTATGTTGGTTGCTAGGTGTCTGCCTTTGAAGAACCCGGTTAAAAAAAGAAAATATAGGAGGGCTAACATGTGGAACACCTAGCGAAGAAACTTGCCCAAACATGTTTTGCAATCTTCAGCCTCAGATCATCGGTCAGTTTAGAAATCCTCAGAGTTGCATACTTTGCTTACTTTCACTCCCGTTTGATGTACGGAGTAATGTTTTGGGGTAAATCAAATCATAGTGTCAGAATATTTAGAATGCAAAAAAAAGTAATAAGAATAATGCTCAACGTACCCAGAAACAACAGCTGTAGACCTTTATTTAAGCAATTAAATATACTGACACTGCCTGGAATATACATAAATGAGGTCCTTATACAAACGCGAAACCAACTAAACAGCTTTCTCTCAAACGAACAGGTACACCACCACGACACAAGGAACAAGTCTAATTTACACAGCACTTTGCATAAAAGTTCGCTTTTTAAAAATAGCTTTAAGTATAACGGGACAGTTTTATTCAATAAATTGCCTTCTTGCATAAAAAACATACAATTAGTCAATAATTTTAAAAAGGAATTAAAGAAATTTCTGATAAATGGTAGTTTCTACTCAGTGGAGGAATATCTTATGCATGGGAATAGGTAGTGGAAATTCAGTGAATAAAATATAAAGCAGTGTTAACTATAAGTTGTTTTAGTATTAGTTGATAATAGTAACTATGGCACTAGGGTTTTATTTAGGATACTAGTTTAGGATCTATTTAAATTGTATATGTTGGTGTGTGGATGTGAATGAATCAGATCGAACCAAGTCAATTAGGATATTTTAATGTTAGTGTGAGAAGCTTGTAGATGGGATGTGGATGTGGATGAAGAATATTTTATTTATTTTATTTATAGTATGTCATTGTATTCAGTCCATGTTCCTTTTCTTTTATTTTCATTTCTTTTATTTACTTATTTAATTAATATAAGCATAAGTGTGAATATGAGAATAAATGCAATTGTAAGCAATATTTAGCATGTAAGATTTGACGTGTCCAACATCATTTGTACCCTGTACATGTTTATATGATATAATGGATGAATAAATTTATTATTATTATTATTATTATTAACCAGCTTAGTGGACATAAGCATGGTCACAGTCCTCAGATTTAGAGAAGCTCTTGTTGGAGTGCATAATATTAAGTTTATTTTCACCAGTAGAAATGTGAGTTTTTGGTAAAAAATTAAGTGCATTTTACGAATGTACCCAAAAAGTTTACCTTAGTACATGCACCGGGCCATACCAGCAGAAAGAAGCACTGATTATTTGAATATAAACAATTCAACTTTTAAAAAAATAAAATCAAAAAAATTAAAAATTAAAAATTAAAATTAAAATTAAAATACATTACTAAGATGCCAGTTATTAATTGGGATGTAGCAAGAGAAAACTGCAGCATTTAGGGTTCGGTAAATCATAATTACAAAACGAACAACAAAAAAAGTCATCAAATTAAAATATAAATGTTTTCAAGTGTTAAAATAATAAATTGAAGTACTATAAACAGTAGAGCAAGAAGTGTAAATATTAAATATTAAATAAATGTTGACTCTGTACAAGTTATAAATGTCTTGTTTTTCAGAATCGGATGCAGGAGAGTTTGAAGCTGTTCGACTCCATTTGTAATAACAAATGGTTCACAGACACTTCTATCATTTTGTTCCTCAACAAGAAAGACTTATTTGAGGAGAAGATAAAGAAATCACCGCTCACAATATGTTTTCCTGAATATGGAGGTAAGATTCTGCCTAACCAATTTTTTTCATTTTTAAATTCAGCTTAAATTGCTTATGAAAATATATCCTTCATTTTGACCTGTTTCATAATGTAAAAGAGTATTGCATTAACATTTCTAAAATCGTATGCACTTGTTCACATATGATTGGAATGCTTATTTATCAAACTCTTTAATATAGGTTTTTATTTTACTCAAACTCATATAAATACAATCCAGCTTCAAGACCCTGGCAGAGGATAATCTGATTTGTTGTAAAGGGAAATGAATTGATTTGACAAATACATGTTTTTTACTGGAACTATAGTCCTACAAGCTAGAAAAGAACCAGTATGGAATGAAACTGATTGCTGCAGCAAACACACCTTCTTTCCCCAGAGGTTTTTTTCTTGCTTGTAGGACAATATATTTTAATTTTTTTAAAACAATTTTCATGCATTGAACATTTCCACACTATCTTCATGTGAATTTAATTTTCTTATTATTCCAAAACAAACCTCACAGACCTTCTTCTGAACCTGCTCACATCTCCCAGAAGATGAAGACAGCTGAGCTAGCTGCCGAAAATTTGCATACAATCATCCCACTCACCAGTGGCACTAACTTTTGAAAAACATTGGGTTGGCTCAAAAACTTTATTTTATATTTTATTTTGGGTTTTAGGTACCGTAGAATGGGATGAAGTAGGACAGTTCATCAGTATTATGTAAATCTTCCCATCTAGTTTACAACTATTCCTTATGAAACTTTAATTATAAAGTTATCTAGCAATATTCTATGATGTGTTTGGGTTCAGATTTTGAAAATATAAGGACTCAAAAACTATTCCGGTTCACCCCTGTTTATTTATGCTTTATTCCTTTTCTAGTTCATTATGAAGGTGAAATGGGACATAGGATTTACTTATTTTAAATACAGAGAAATTATTAATATCACAGAATAAGTAGAAAATGATTTATTGTGGACTATCAAATACAAATTTTTAGCATTTATTATCCTCTCTGGAGGAATGTCATCCAAATTAGCTTCCAAGTTTCTACAGTAACTTAGCCAATGAGATATTCTTCATCAACTGCAGTTCTTGATCTCTTCACAGTTTCAGAAAGAAAAGAATGTGATTAGGATGTCTGTGAAAGAGATTCTGGATCCAATCTCTTTGTCTATTATCCTTGAATTTCTTGATATGATGTCCATTCCGATTGAGAATATTTTTTACTGGTCCCTGACATCATGGCCTTGAAGGGGAAACTCCCATTTTGCATAGGTTAAAATCCCTTCTATTATAAAATTTTCAGCTTATAACTTGCTGATTTCCATGTTTGTTTTTAAATTTTTCATATTCCCGATTTACCAAGGTAGTTTTTGGAACATCATATCCCTCAGCTATCAGCCTTAAGCATCCCCCACTTCTCCTGTATTTTGCAGTAGCCTTTTGCATAGTCTCTTCATCATATTTAAAGAGTCCAATGCTCCCTGCAACTTTTTTATACTTTCTCCCATGTCCTGCTTCACCCCTGAAAACAGCAATAATATAAACAAATTAATCTCATGAATAAACTAATAGCGATAACTCCATGATTATTTCTACACATAACCTCTTTACCAGATCCAAGATTGTGGACTAGTCAGAGTTTTGTATTATCATTCTTCGAAACTGTGGAGGAGATTTGTAAAGATGTCTTATGATTTAGTGTTTTTCTGTCTGAAGGAAAAGAAATTCTCTGATTTACTTACCGGCAAAATTAACTTAAAACATGATACATCAGGCGCGGCTTGTGGCTGGGAAGTTAGGTGAAGAGCTAGAGAGCGGTCTAACTAAGAAGACGCCTGACACCGGTAAGGGTAGATTGCATGGAATGGAAGTCTACCATTGCATTGCATTGCACCGTATGAAGAGCGCATGCGTAGGTGAAGTAGCACTTCACCTACTTCCCCTGAATAACCACCACTGTGATACATCAGCTTTAGTAATCCATGATGGAATAAATAGTCTAGAAACTAACTTCAGAGTGAGTCACCAGGTATCAGTAACAAAGAAAATAGTCAAGAAAATTTGATATCCTGCTTGACCCCAAATGTACCACTTCACCCTATTTTACAGTAAGTTAACTACTAAAATAAAATAAAACAAAATTAAATGAAATCACACATGGCTCCACGATTATGTAGCACGGCGTGTTGGAAAATATGCATTTCTCCTGGCTGGAGTTCTCCCAATAAATTCTTCATAATAAATTCATCCCAATAAATTCATCATATTTTTCAAGCTCCTTCTTTCCTCTGGTTTTTTGCCCCTTGCTGATTTAACCAATCTTTCTTAATTCGTTCTTTCTACATATTCGTTCCGCTCTGACTTTCTTCTTTTCAACCAGTCACCAATGTCTTCTACTCCACACTTCTGTCTGCTATCACAATTCCTTGCCTTGTCCATTAAATTATTGTCCTCCCTGCTATTTTTCTTATTGACAATCATCATCTAAATTATAAATCTAACTTTTCCATGCTCTCCTTAGACCAGACATGGGCAAACCCCTATCCATTGACACGCAACCCACAAACTTTTGTCAACTTACACATAGTTCGAAAAGAACAGATAGATGGAGACACAAGCAGACAATAAGTGCAGTGGCGGTTGCTCATTCTTAGGGAAACACTAATCTCACTTTAAAATGTACACTACAAGAAACAAATAATACAAACAATCTTGTATTTTTAATTATTCTTTTACGTGTGCAATTATTTAATTATACCATGGCTTAGAATGTGTCATAACACCTTTCCAATCGGAACTGTGTCGCGACCCGTCACTGCTTGCATGGGAATAATCTACCACGTACACCGAATGTCCGCAATGCCATCTTGTGTCTTATGCGGGAAGTTCAAGAACCACAAGTGGTTCGCGAACCAGTAAATGCCCATGTATGCCTTAGACTATGTATACATGATTAAGATTTTTTTTTAACACAAAAATGTATTTTGTCATTTGAAAGCATAAAAAGATCTTTTGCGGTTGTTGTCGATGCATGTAAGGTGCAATAATTTAATGAATTGAGGAATGATGTCAAATTTATCGTGAGTGAACTGGATCACAAGGAGATCATACTATCCATATCAACAACAGTCTGATTTTCGCTTTACAGCAATTCAACAACGAAACATGACTTTTAGTAATAGCGATAAATAAATTATAATAATTCATAGAAAATTGCTGGGTGGGCTTGAACCCTACGGGCCCATATAAGTTCGTGCCATTGCCATCACCCAGTTAAAAGTCCTAGATACCATTATTCATTCTTAAAACTGGAAAAGCCTCAAGTCACACATTACAAATTGAGTTTTACAAAATACTTGTAGAAAGTATTTGTAGAATTCCTGATAAATATTCAAGCAACCGAGTCGTTACACTGCTCATGTAATGATCTCGGGAATTTCAGAAGGATGAGTTGCACCCCCTGGGTTTGATTTCCAGCCGGGTAGGGGATTTTACAGAGAAGTAAAGTTTCCTTCCTGGGTCAGGACTGGGTGTTGTGTCCTCATTCCCATCCCGCAAAAGGACCTGGCCACCCTATGTGGTATCATCCAGCCTAGTGTCCCTCGGTCGGGCCCTGGGCCTCCCCCCCATGGCTCTGTTCCAGGGCAGGACCAGCATCACCAGTGTAAAACAGAAGTGAAAAGAGATAGATGCCAAAAATAAGAGACCCAAAATTTACTGCTCGTACAGTATAATAAATGGTCACTTAAAGTAGTGTATTAATATTCTCTATTTAAAAAAAAAAAAAAATACATTATATCACTTTACAATAGCAGTACAAACATTCCTACCAATATAAAAATTAAAAAAAAAACATCAGGGCAGGGGTGTAACACTTGAGAGATTACAGTGATTTACAAACTGTTATCTTTTAAATTATTGTTGGTTGAAAATACGAGATATTTCTTGGAACCCGGGAATTTCATCCAAATTAAGTGAAAATACAGGATTCTCTGGGAAGAACAGAGTAGTTGGTAACCACAAATGCAATGTCTCAAATACTACAGTTATGGCTACCCCAATACTTCGAAATACAAACATCATTCAATTAATAACTAATAATTGATATTCTTATCTGTTGAATTTTATTTGAGTATTGCTTTGAATTCAGTTACATTTTAGGATTTAATTCCTTTCCTCTCCAAGCCACAAGTCACTCCAAGTACCGTACCTTTCCTTCTTTCATCCCAGGTAAGTTCCTTTCTACCCATTAAATGAATTTTAAAAGTTTTATGTGAATGATTATGTTACTAAAATATGTTCTGTTTTGGATACAGGTGCACAGGAATATGGAGAAGCTGCCGCCTATATCCAAGCACAGTTTGAGGCCAAGAATAAATCCACCACAAAGGAGATCTACTGTCACATGACCTGTGCTACTGACACCAACAACATTCAGTTTGTGTTTGATGCTGTTACCGACGTAATCATTGCCAACAATTTGCGAGGCTGTGGACTGTATTAATTGCCAAAAACAAAACAGACCATCGTTTCTTCATGTGAGAGGCTGTCTGAAGCTAGAGGACAAGCTTAGGGTGCAGCAGGGGGCGTTAAAAGAGAGGACACAATCATGTGGCTTCATCCCACTGATAGCATGAAGAGCGGTTTTTATTTGGGATGTAAGCACAAAGAAATGATAGCCTAATCCTATTTATCTGGTCATTCTGCTGGGAAAAAAAAAAACGTTTTTGGCTTTATAACCAATCATTTATATATCTTGCCACAAAAATCTTCTTTCTCTCTTTTGCACTACATGGATCATCACACTCATGTATAGTCTTGTGCAATTGGGTTATACATAGGCATATAGTGTTTTATCGTCAGTGAACTGTCAATCTTACAAGTTCCATCATATTCTACAAGCATTTGAATGATATATTCTTCATATTCGGTATTCCTGCCCCTCCTTGGGGCATTGCATGCTTATAGCACAAAGGAAGAGTTCAAATGCTCAAAATCAAGAAGAAGTTTAAAAAAAAGAGAGAATAGAATTAAGCATAATACCTTGCTTTTAAAAATAAAAAGTTGACAATAGGATTTTTTTCTCCTATTGGTTTTTTCTAGGAGAGTAAGTGCATTTATGAAGATTATAATATCCCTTGAGGCTGTGCTGTTTACTTTTCATCAAAATTTAAAAAAGAAACAATTTTAAAATGCAACATGCACATTCCGTTTGTAGGTACTTTCTGATTATTACTAGTATTTTTTTTTCTGCACCTATGCATGTTTGGGTGATGATGATGATGCATTTAATTAAATGTACATGTATTGTAATCTTTTTCAGTTCACATATCACATGTAAGTGCATTTGAGATTTGCACAGATTTAAGATATACATCGGTATCCCCCTTCAAGTGAACTTCCCCCTGCCCCACCCCTCTATGACTTGCCTTGTCTCTGTTTATTATTGGGAGGTTAGCTGTTTACATTATGTATTTCAGAACATGAGGCATTGAATGCATTCTTTAATAGTAATCAGTTCTGATACAATTGGGATTTATAAAAAAAAACTTTCAGCCAAAATTAAACAGGAAATTAAAAAATAACTTCCTTGGGAAAAAGGGACACAAAACTACTTGTATAAATCAATGTTTTAGTGTACATTTACCTACACAAATGTATTTTTTTATCTACTATGTAGTGCATGTGGCCTCTTTCAGAAACTGCCAGTTGGTTTTTCATCATGCATGGTATAGAAATCTTAAAACTTTGCATTTAAACTTCAAACTTCATATTACATTGAAATGTTAACCTTGCAACACTCGTAACATCAGTCTCATACAGTTTATTTCTGAAAAGGAGGATTAGGCAATAATTTCAAACAAAATTCCATTTAAATTGCAAGTGTCAGAAATGCTTCTGGCATCTTGTGGAAATAAATGGGGATACTTCAAACCACACACTGTTAAGTACTTGACATTCCTTTTATTATTACTTTTTTATTTGGTAACAGTCATCATCGACAAAATCCAAAGCGCACATTTTGATGAGCGAGAAACAGGAATTAATTACGAACTTCTAGTATTGACTAATTACAAAACCAATGTGTTACTATGGTAGTTTGCAGGGAAGTATAATATTCTGTTGCAGTAACTGCACAAGAAAAATGAGAAAAATACTGGTAAACAGTTATATATTATGTAAAGTTTTATTGTTACCTAAGTCATTTATCAAGAATCTAGTCAATAGTGTTGATTCTGTTTCCCTCTTGATCAAGAACATGAAGAAAACATTTTTAATTTATTTGTTACACAGATTAATTTATATTTGAATATTGAATTTTTCCCCATCTGAATACAAAAGAGGGGGAGAGGATGTAAGCTGGGTGAATTATGTAGTCCAAAGTGGACAATATTTAAAAAAATAACTTAGCTGGAGTCGACGTATGCAGAGAATGCGTGCGTGTAAACTATCTACCCATAACATGAATATGATACTACCAATTTTCTCAATACCTTCTCTTCAAAATCTTCTGTGTTAGCTGTCAGGTGATTGACAAAGGAGAACTTTGACTTCTGCTTCATTATTCATTATGGTAGCAGAGATTCCTATTTGCTATTCCTCCCACCAACAATTGCCACAAAGCTAATTTTAAGCAGGATTTTTAAGATCACAGTGTTCCATATTTCTGAAGTGATGGAAGTTATTTGCTTTCCCCCCCTTTTTATTGGATCAAATTGCTATACAAAACTGTAAAGTTACCTATGTGAGAAAACTGCAACAAACAGTGATGAATAATACTGATCTTTACCATCTTAAATTCCGTAATAGCTATTATTTAGTGTTACAAATTATAATTGGTCATTTCTAATTCTTTCAAGAAAGTTTTGAAAGCCATAGCTGCTACTAAAACCTTCTCACATATTCAATTAATATGGTTCTAATTGTGAATATTAAGTTTTCAGGAGTTGTGTTACAATAAATTTTATGACTGCACAAGTTCAGAATATGTTCATATTGAAAAAAAATATATATATAATAATAATTAGTTTTCAGGTTTGCAGTGGTTCGGATTGCCAAAAGGTTGAATGTAAAACTTTCAACCCAACTGGAAATCTGAGAATTAAGTATTACTTTAATAATATTCGTTCAGAAGTTTTTGTTCTTTTACGTACTGCTTCGTTTACTTAATCCATCTAAACACCCTATCTGTACTGAGTACATTCAAAGTAGATTCCAGTTGGGTTTGAGTCTCAACATAAACGTGACTGGAAAATCTGATTCACGTTTTACTACCAGCCTGTATTAAATTCAGAAGAAAGTGAAATAAGAATAAAATATTTTTCTCAGATCACATGTTGCTATGTTGCTACTTTTGTTGGTAACTTCTCAAAATAGAAACTGAATGTACATTAGAAAACATCTCTCTCAGACATAAAATACTGACCATCTTTGTCAGCAACATCCTGAAAAGAAAAGACATGTCTGTTTGTTGTCTTTTATAAGATTTGAAATATATGGAGAAAATTTCATAAGTAGCCTATGATATAACATGATAGTATGTAACCTTTCAGATCTCTGTAATCATAATTAACTTTAAATTTAATACATTACTGCTTTTTTATCATCATGTACATTCAAGATAACAAGCCGACCACATGAAAATTTGTGAGTTTAGTACGGGCATTTAATGAACCAAAAGTTCCCATGTAAATTCAGCATTACCCGGTATTGAAATTGCAACATTTGTAGAAACTTATATGCATGGCAGAAGTTGTGTACAATAGTAGAAAGAAATATTTCTTATGTACCATAACATTAATTATTGCTTACTGTATTGTTTGACATTAATATTATTATTTAAAGAAATATTTTATTTATCATGTGTGTATATATAGGCTATATATATTTTATACACTATGCAGTAATTGTGTAAAATGTAGATCAGTGATGAGAAATAGAAGTGAATTGAACAGGTGAAATTGTTCTAGTATATTACGTTTCAACATACGTCAAAGGATGTTCCATAGAAAATGGAAGTTTGAAGGTTAATTGTGTAATGGATTTCACTTAGATTCCATTTAATATTAGTGTTATGCAGGTTTATAAATATTATGTTACATGACAGCCTCCAAAGCAAGACTTACTTACTATATCTTTACTATATTTTTCTTTCGGGACATACTTCCTCAATATTATTACTTTTTTTGTGGGATCATTCACTATGAAGGAAAGGTAATGTACATCAGAAAGAGTATGGTTTGATTCGCAGTCCATCAAAGCACATTATGTGTTATGGGACACATCAATATAATCACAAATAAGAATTTAAATTTACAGTTATAAGAAATATGTATAATGTGAAAATTCCTTTATAAAATATAAAACATAAACATGAATAAATTATGTTAATTTACAACAAAAATACAAAATTTATAATACAAATATATAAAAATAAAAATACAAATATATAAAAATAGTAGTATTCAAATGTTCTGGAAAAAATATAATTACAAATAAATAAATAAGTAAAAATACAAATACAAACGTGCTGAGTTATCCTGTTGTGTAAGTAGTTATATTGATGTTGTTCTGATGTTATAAATACATAATTATTTCTTCTAGCAATAAAAATGAACTTCTAGGAACAAAATAAATACATGTTAATGAAGTGTTGAAATAGTAAGTAATAATAAATTGCAATGTAACAGAATCAAAGTTAAATAAATAAAAATAAAATGTAGAACAGGAAAAGCAGATGGAGGTTCATCGAACCTTAGCGAGCTCACTTCATCTTCTAAAACCTAGCAGCCGGGAACCAGAGTCAACCAAACCGCTCTCCGAAAGGTTGAGCCAGTCCTAACTATTGCAACACCTGTCCTAATTGTACAGTACATGGAAATTTTAATGAATTCAGTCATTTTTCACAAGTCATCACTAGTGCACTACACGAGGTTATTTGGTCCATAACATGTTTCACGCTCTCGCACTAGTGCTACTCTCTTTTATAATGAAGCAGCTTCAAAAAACTGAGACAAATTCCTGAAGAAAATAAACTACTTAGCTGAACTAGAATGGAACTCAGTAACAAGAATGGAACAAGACTGTTAAGGCTTTGGTTTCTCAGTCCACATATCCCAACTCATCAATACACACCAGCAATACATATACCATAACTCTATTAAACTGCTGTTCTCACATAGCAACAGAGATCGAATAATTTCAGAACAGTGTTATGAGGTGATGCAAAAACAGCATGGCTGCCCCATTAGCTATTATAAATATTATTTCAACTTATTTATAGTTCTCCACTTCTATGTAATTCCGAGTACATGTCATTTCCATACTACCGGAACTTACTTAACTGACGATTTGAACATCCATGTGACATTAGACCATACAGACACAGAAGAAGTATGTAAAATATTTAATTTCATAATTTGCTATAATGTATAGGCCTAACAAACAAACAAAAAATTAAATTAAAATATTACATGTAGGTGTACAATTTTTGTGATTTCTTCAAAAGTTCTAAATTATGCATTTCATAAAGAAAATGAGACTTTCACCGAAATTATCTAGTACTGTATATTAATAAAGATTAACATTATTCTACAATACATGCAGCCATAAAAAATATTGGAATTTGAGTGTGTATAAATATTTTACTCTTTAATCTTTGTGGAAAATAAGCTTTATTTTCCCATACTATTTGGTTGCTCATTAAATAACTTCCATCCAGAACTAAATTTGAAAACATTTTTTCTCCACATGGTAATAGGCCTAGAAATGTTCATTGACAAACATCCAATTCCAAGGATCTTAAAAAAAATGTTGAATGGATGAGGACCATTCTTTGGAATTAAAGACAAACTTCCTTGTCTGGTTGTGAACTGTAAAAGCAGGAAAGATATGAGCATTTTATACTTTGTAAATTTTCAAATTGTGTTCTGTTTAAGTACAGGCATAATTTCAGTAGGCCTACATTTAAATTCATAGGCCTACAGCATTACTTTTCATATATCTGTTTTTATAGTAAGAAATCAACAAGGAATTTCGTCCAATATAATTCAGTTTTTCCTTCCATACAATAACACTTTTGCCAGGATTCTGTTCATTTTTATGAAAAAGAAAGTGAATGGATTTAATGTTCATTTCTCACTCTTGATGGAAACAGAATTAGTAAGTCATGAATATGTTGGGAGTAAACTGTGAAAACAGTCATTGGCATTTTATTTTCAACTGAGGTTTGGACGTTTTTAATGTTTGCAAAAGCCTGAAATATAAGAATAATTAATATTTTGAATGTCTAAGTAAGTTACGGCAAGACACAAGGTCTGTAAAAGTGGGGAACATCTGATATAATAGTGACTCCTTCTTAAAGCAATGAAAACAGTTCAGACTTCTACGAACCTTTTTTAAAAATTAAAAGTCCAAATTTTGGGCTTTGGCAAAAATTAATGTCCAAATGCAAATTTGTAAAAAAAAAAAAAAAAGGCCAATGTGTAAGTTTTGAAAGTACACCATTTGCAGATTGTTATTAAGCATCTAAACACCTGACAAATTCAGTTGGTGGGAGAGAGAGGTTGGGATGTATTTGTAATAATTTTTCCTCAAGAAGTAATTTTAAAGACTACTTTTAATGTGAATGGATGGGCTCAAAGGATCTTGGCTATTGAAAAACAAGGTAGCCTCTAGCTTTTATACAAGGAGTTGATTTGCAACAAAACTAAGAACACTTGTTTATTTGATTCGGAAGAATAACTCTGGTTTGGTGATGAGTCATAATATTTCTTTACATTTGTAATTGCTGGAAAGGGAATTATTTTGGCACTAGCCTCAAAGGGTAATGGAAAATAAAGGATGTTAACAGTTAATGAACAGTAATGTAAACCCTGCACATTCAAATGGTAATGAAGTGTGTAATGCTTGATTTTAAGTGCAGTAAACTACTTTGTCATAGGCAACTATTTGATCCCTTGGAATTGAGAAAAACTTTAAATATTAATTATAGTATTATTATATTTTCCCATCGCTTAGAGAAGATGATTGATAAATTATAATTCAATAATTCAGCTTGTAAGATGGTCCAAGTGCGTACATCACATTTAATATGGTGTAAATATATCATATAAAAACCGTATTGTCTTAAAACCTTAGAGAGGTTTATTTTAAGTGTTTAAATTTTGTGTTTATTTTAATGAATGATTTATTGCTGATTTTGAGGCAGAGAACAAACAATATTTTAATGAGAAAGATATTTTCTATCTCACTGTATATTTTAAAATTAACAAGATCTTAACAGAAGGAAACATTTCTAAGAAATTAAATTTGTGGGCTTTTTACATGTTTTGCATGATTGCTAAACAACTTACCTTACTGGATGAGATCTGAAAGATTTTAAAAATAATCGGTTATACACTTTTAAATTTCCACCACTTATATCCTCCATTCTTTTGTTCTAATGGATATTACCTAAATTTTCTTTGGGAAACAATTAAATACAGTAATGGTAACTAGCAATACAGCTACTAAAAATTCCAAATATATGGTACTAGTACTCTTCATAATATCATATAAAAGTTTTGAAAACACTACGCTAATATGTCGGGTACGAGTCCAACAATACTGATGTGACACAAATATACAAAAAATATAATTATTATAATTTACTCTGCTTAGTGCAATGGACGCTATAAATAATTGTAAGTTACTGCATTTGGATATGAACATGTATGAATGAATTTGTGTTGTTTTGAGCTGGCTCTTTTAGTGTTCCCTGGAACCATGTAAGTGTATCAGTAATAAAAGGAAATCTAACAAGTCTCGATGGTTGTGCCAGTTGGAAATGCAGATATGCTACCATGCTTCAGATGCATATGGAACACTGTTTTACTTACATATATGCACATATAAAAAAAATCAATTGTTGCTTAGTTGTGGAAATAAATAACAATAATAATATTGAAAAAAATAATTATGATAATAATACAAGACATAACGTTCATGTTTTCCAGGTAATAGTAGACCATGTATATGAAGTTATTAAACAATGCTAGAGAATGTACATTATTCTCTAGATACTGCGTGTTTGTTTCTCTGTGATGTGAATAAGAAAAAAAATATATATATTATCCAACTTCGATGTAGAATAAAAGAGAGTTTTGAGGGTGTGAAAGCTAGTCCTTTTGGAGTGATTGCTGGCGTGGCCGTTGTGCGAGTGCTGTCAGCAAGTCTTTCTTGTAATGATGTTTGCCCATTCCTCTCCTCTTAACCGAGACAAAGTTCCCGCCCCACAGTTTTGGGTCAGTAATTTCAATTAATTTTATTTTGTAAAAAAAATAAAGAAAGGTAAAACTATTAAAAATTCACCCTCTTTTACATTTACCTATTGATACAATCCAGCAATTAATGTCATCATTAAATTCCCTATAAACTTACTGATATATTAATGTCTTGCTTGGACTAGAGAAGTGATAGAAACAAATATTGTTATACTGTACGTGGTTTATACTATAAATTAAATTACACAGGTCTGCATCAGTTTCTGGGGTGTAACAATTTAATGTATTTTACAACTTGGAATCAAATAGCGGGATTCATTTTTGTCTGTCATGCAAAAAGGGCCTGAATTAGAATAAAATATTATTTAACCCATAGGCGTCGCCATAAGTGAACCCAGACACAGATAGGGGTCGGGTGTGCCCAGACACACCCTGACAACCCTCCTGAAAGTCATGAATCATGCAACACCTTTGGTACTTTTTAATATAAATGATTGTTAATTATTTATTCACTTGAGAAACAATACAGTGAATTTTTATGATTTTGTGTTAAAGGTTCTTGTATTATAATCTGATATGAAGCATCATGCACTACTGCAATAACCGGAAGAGAAACACGATCTCAAGAATGGGTGAAATGTTTATATTCAGAATTGAATTTTGTGCAAGAAGGGATTTGTTGTTCCGAATGCTGAGTATTTTTAATACTATAAGTGACACTTTAAATATTTCATTGAGATTTAGTGCCTGCACTAAGAGTTTTGATTATGTAGTAACATGGTTCATTTCTATTAGCAATCTGAATTTTAAAATTTTAGATTCAGATAGTTTCCGGGTTTTATGTTTATAATCAAAATAATCAAATAATATGAAATCCCATTCTTATGATCCAGTAATTTTTTTGTTCCTACAATCTTCTATATTACTTACATAAATTCCTTGTACAAATCAAAATTAGCATTTGCAACTTGGTAGCTATGTTACACCTTTGAAGAATTTTTGTGTATAAAGTAGTGGGTTTTAAAATGTTAGGTACACCCTTCAGTAAAAGTCTGGCTATGCCAATGATTCAATTTCATATTATTTTAATTAT
The DNA here is from genome assembly GCA_964059195.1 of Ectobius pallidus. NCBI lineage: Eukaryota > Metazoa > Arthropoda > Insecta > Blattodea > Ectobiidae > Ectobius > Ectobius pallidus. Next base: position 128,897,051 of record CAXKWD010000005.1, read on the forward strand.
CATTCTTGAATTTCCCCTCTGGTAATATGAGAAAACACTTGGTTATTCAGTATGAAATTGTGGAGAATATGAGAAAGCTGTCAGTTTCTGGGGCCATATAAAGATAGTCAATTCTTTCTTATTTCAGTGCTGAGCTGATCTAGATTTGCTTATGAATGTTGCATCCTATTTGTCAACCGCTCTACAAGTAACACCCAAAAATATCTTTTACAAATCTGAAATCAGATATTCTTATGGTTGTGGGAATACACACCATCTTCCAGATTAAACTTGTGCAAATAATTTTTGTAGACATTTACTGGCACTTGCTTAATTTACAAAACAGTTTTCCCAAAAAAGGTATAAAAACAAATATAGAGTACTGGTTAGTTATAAAACAAATAAGAATATTTGATGAAACTGCATTTCTGAAAAAAATTTAATAGTCTATAACACAAACATCTTGCCCTCATATTTCAAAATATAGAAAGGTAAAGCTTCTGGGCAAAAAATTTAAATGTCACTAATATCTCTTCTCATTATAGGGATTATTTTTTCTAATAGATTACCAAACGTGATGGAAATCAATTTAATATCATGCATGTAATTCATAAGAGTTTTCGTATTTTTCCCTTTGAAGCCCAAGTCTTAATTTTTCTAAATCTGGTAAATAATTTGATGATGAGCAAAAATTAATTCCATGATTTGGAATCAGCATGCTGAAATGAATTAGAGTTACATTAAAAAGTCAACCCCCTTGTAAAAAAGATAATTTATTTGCAGGCCTGTGTTGTTAATTGAGCTGTGTTGACCCAAAAGCTGTATAAAGAAAACTTGAAGGTGTCTTTCTTTGTCATAAATTTCATAGGAATAGTATCAAGGAGCAGTATGCATTTTTGACATCTGTGGACCTAAAATAAAAGAACATTTTTGCCAGTGGTATGTTAAAGGTGATTTAAAAATTAACTAAAAGGGATGGACTTCCTTTAGTATATTCATATAATCACATGTATCTGTCTTGTTGAAGCAAGGTGGGAGTGGGACCACCCTTTAGAAATGTGTGTAGTGTGAAATATGAAACGCATTTTGAGTAATCCTCCTCCCAAAAAAAAAAATCTTATCTGTGATTATAGTTTCCAATTCCTTTCTATTGCCTTTCACAGTTTTTAGTGTATTGTTACTTGCTAAATGTTTGTAATTTATTCATTCTAACACTACAAAATGCTTTCATCCACCCTGATTGTGAAAAATAAAACATACATACCTTTCTCCATGACTGTCATATTTATTCAACCTGCCACTGTAAGTGGCCTACAAGGGAAACCCAACCATAAGTCGGAACATACATTTTCTGATTTGAATGGATTTAATTTCAGAATAAAATTGTGCATGTTCTAGAAAATAAATTAAACCTCTAGCTAAAAAAAAAAATTTGAAACTTTATTGTTGAAGATGTACACATATAATTTATGGCTCTTGACCTCCAAAGATAAGCAACTTTTCCGTGTTTTAAACATCAGTTTTACATTACTGTAATACCAAGTTCAAAGTCTGTCGCACACTCACAGAATGTTCATTTATATCAATACAGCATAGCAAATGTATCTGTTGCTTGTATTTAACGATTCTTTTCACGAGAAGTGACAATGAAAACTTAAGAACCATTAGAACACATGAGTGGAGGTATTATACACTATACTTCACTAGATTTTACCACTGACCTGGACATATTTCAGGATTCTGTCTTTATCCCATTGTCAACAAACTCCAACTCCAACTCAAACTTCCATTGTGACTTATGGATGAGTTTTCAAAAGTGCAGACCTCTTTTCAAACTGAAAATAATATGGTTGGAAATGTCTTTATGTTTGTTGTGATCAGAGAACGTAGTAAAAGAATAAAACCAATAGATGGTGTCAAAATTTAGAAATCAACATTTTACACCCTGACAGCTGTTTTGTTTCGTGAAAACATGCTTACTGATTTATGGTTGGGTTTCCCTGGAACATTTATATACGAGCATATTGCTTGCAGTTTAAATGAAAACCCTGAAGTTTCATTCTGATTTTGTGTCCTTTCTCTAAGAATCCAAATTTTCTGTGTTACAGTGGACGTGCCATTATTTCTTCTTTAAGACCCTGTGCTGTTGTGAGCATTTCTCTCATCATGCAACCACTCAGGTATTGGGGTTTTTTCATTGAAGCCAAAGGAAATTGCCACAGTAAGTCATGAAACTCACTCACTCCTGTCTATTAATAATATCCCTTATCAGCAATATTCCTAAACATTTAGCCAAAAAACTATTGTTCTATTTCAAAATACAGTCAAACCTCTGTATAACAAGGGTCGATATAATGATAAACCCGCATATAGCAATATTTTTGTTTGGTAACAGCGAATTTCCTATCTTAATAATGTTAAATTTAACTCACTATAAACAATGAAGCTATTTTAGAAAACACCCTTTTATAACGATATTTGGAGGTTGACTTGTTACTGTAAACCAGTAGCTGGTATCAGATCAGTATCCTTCCCATCCACCAGAGGCGCTGACTTGGTAATATTTCTGGGGGGGCAAGAACTGGATTTTCAGTAGCTATACATAGGCCTTACATGATAAAATCTTAAGTCTTTGGGGGGGGGGGGCAGAAAGTACCTTGCCCCCCCTAAGTCGGCGCCTATGCCATCCAGCAATATTGTTTTCTGGGTGCCTGATATCTGTTACGTTTCTTAGAAATTCAAGAAAAGAAAGGTTCATGAGGCTAAAATCATAAGTATGCAAAAACATATTGTGAGCTGGGTTGTAACTTCAACATGTACATTGCCTTGGCCGTGTGTTGAATTTGCTTGTCTTTCTCTTCTGTATTCCCACCAACTATGAGTTTGAAATTTCTGACATATAGCTATGCTCAAAGCGTCCCATGATCCGTGATGTTAAACTAGTCTGAATAGTAATTTTTTTAGTGTGCGGGTGTAAAGTAGTTGTGGTTACTAAGTCTGTAAGTTAAGTAACAAAATTAGCATTTCACTTCTTTGTATGTCCATTCCATGAATTATCCTGTAGGCCTAGATTATACAGTTTTCTGCATGCAGTCTTTCTAATGTGTGGTAGATTACAACACCTCATTATAACAATAACCCTCATGTAACAATACAATCTGCTAGGGCCCACAAATATCGATATATGGAGGATTCACTGTAATAGTATTATGTCAGTTTTATTCTGTAACAAGTTTTGAATAGTGTGGCTTGCAATGTGTCCTACCTGACTAAACAAAGTTGAAAAGCCATCTCAGCCATCTTTCAGAATTATAGAAAGATCAACATTCAGTATAGGCAAGGAAGCAAAGAAAAAGAAAAATTTTCAATGCCTTAAAAAATTTTAATTATTCAACATGAAATCCAAAATCAGTGTAACATGAATACTGATCTACATTATTATACAGATTAAATATTCTTGTTAGTAAATTGACTTTGTAAAATATAACATACATGGCAATTATATACAATGTACTTTTATGTACATAGAATTATAGATTTATGCTTATAGACTTTTATGTCTTCAAAACTCATCTAGAGCGATAAGCTTTCGTTTTTTGTGATTAACAACCATATCAGCTGCGGTAATTTGTCCTGCATCTTCATTAAGCCAAGCTTCCATCTGATTCTGTGTGTGCTGACCTTCAAGAAATAACTTTTTCTCCAAGCAACCTAGAGTCTGAGCTATTGTAGGATCTGTTCCAGAATTATGAGCCCAATCCATCACTCGACGAAATCTATCCTTGAAAGTCTGTAAAAATTGAATGGTAAATTATGAACAAAATCTGATGTGAAACATATAACTTCCTCTACCTCTAGCCTCTTAGTATAATATATTATGGATTACATTCTCTTCATGTAAATTGGTTGTAAAAATGAAGAGAATGTCTTTACCACATCACATTGCATCCCCGAAGGATACATAACACAAATAAAATCTGATTAATACACTCTTGTAACTTCCTTTACTTTAAACGTGGCCAATACATTTTTCTTATTTCACATTCTGATATACGAGGAGAATCAGAAAGTCTTTGCCCCTATTTTTTACTAGCCAAAATATGGTACATACAGGTAATTACAGATATACATACTATTCTACGGACCTTACAAAATTTTTCCACATAGTTCCCTCACCGGATCAGACATTTGTCCCATCGCAGCACTATATTTGAGATGCCCCCATCATAGAATTCGTCCGGCTGACTGCGGAACCACTGCCGGACTGCTGTCTTGGCTTCATCGTTGCATTTGAATTGGTATCCTGCCAGGAACTTCTTCAGAGGACTGAACTCGTAATCACTAGGGACGAGGTCCGGACTGTATGGTGGGTGGTCCAGACTCTCCCACTGAAATGACCGGAGTGTCTCGGCGGTTCTGATTGCCACATGTGGCCTCTCATTGTCGTGGAGGATAACCATATTGCCCATATCAAGAATCCCTCGGTGCTTGCACCTGATGGCAGCCCACAGATAGTGTGAACAGTAACTTTCGGCATTGATGTTGCACGTTGTGGCATGAAATCCAGCTGGAGGGGTCCATGGCGATCCCAGAAGACCATTAACATCACTTGCCCAACCGATGGCACTGAACGGAAATTTTGTCAAGGCAAACCCAGATGTTTCCACACCTTGCTCTGCTGCTTCGATTCCGATGAGAAATGCAGTATCCATGTTTCATCACCAGTAACAATGCAGTCCACGAAACTTGCATCCTCCTCAGCATACTGTTGAAGATGATTCAGTGAAGCAATCATTTGCTTGCCTTTCATGTCATCCAACTGCTTAGGCACCCACCAACTTGAAACCTTCCGGTACCCTAAGGACCCATGAATGATGTCGTAAACACTCCTATACGAAATGCCAAGCTTTCGGGAAATGTAATTGAGGTGCACATGCCGATCCACTTTCACCACTCCATCCATGCGGGAAATGTTTTCCTCAGTCAAGGACGAATGCAGCCTTACCGAATGCTCATTGCCATTCAAGTCCTCATGGCTTTTTGCAAATTCACAACAGCACCACCTCACATTTCTCAAAGCGAGACGCTTTTCCCCATACATGGGCTGCATTTCCCTGTGGATTTCGATGGGCTTTCATCCCTTACTCCATAGAAAATGAATCACACTTCATTGCTCTTACGCCATGGTCATCTGAAGCACAGCCGCCATCTTCATTAACTGACAGCAGCGTCATGCTGCAGAGCTACAGGCAGATACAGCCAGACCGGTCCAAGAAAAGTCCACCACTGGGGATGGGTATGTTTATTTCGCTTTTACAGTCGTATTTTGGCTAATATAAAAAGGGATAAAGACTTTCTGATTCACCCTTGTAGAACAATTGCATGTTGCAAAGACCATGTACTCAGAGTGGGTGGCTTATAACTACCCAACAGAGAATGTTTCTGAAAAAATGTTTCAAATTTTAGCTCTTAGTATAAGCACCAGGTACTTACCCAAATATAATATTTTGTTATACGATTTTCTTTACAAGTGGGCATATTGCAGAGAGCATGTATTCAGAGTGGGTGGCTTATAATTATCCTTCAGAGAACTATTTTTCAATCACTGGCAAATTCTTCACTCAAAAGGATAAGAAAGAATAAGTAGGCTTATTACCAGGGCCAATTTTAATGACATGTCATCTTTTTATTGAAGCTGCATGGACATTGCCAACTTGTAGATAAGTACTAATCATGGCCTCTAGATTATAGAAATGCATTTTTATTAGGTAATTTTTTGTCATCTTATATTTTTAGGGCATTTATTTAAATTTTACGTCATTATTTTGTCATTTTCATGTCATTTGCTTCCTTATATAGCCATTTCCATGCATTTATATTAAGTATATTAACTTTTATACCTTCGATAATCTCAGTATGCTGACAGTGTTTTACTGCAATCCTGAATAAGGTAGGGCTTGCAAGCTTTTTTTTTCTTTCTTTTTCTTTTCTTTCTTTGTACGGGTAATATTTAAATAAATTACTAGGTTACTATAATGCAACATTTTTGTAAGATCTACTTAAAAACATTTTTCTTATTTTTCTCCTCAAATGCTCGAAAACAGAACAGAGATTTTAGACATACAACATCGTTTTGCATTTACAGTTTTTTTTTTTTTCAATTATGTACAAATTAGTCTACAACTTTGTGTGTACAATAATAATTTTTTTATAAATAAAATATCAGTTTTTAGGTCATTCTTTCTAACTATTAAGATATTTCCTTTAAAATATAAGGTCATTTTTCAAACAATTTTAGGTCATTAGAATCCGGGCCCTGCTTATTACTCATAGTACTGTAGCTATAATTTGAAAAATCAGTAATAGTCTACTATGTGTTACATACCGGTAACATTGTATTTAATATAGCCTACTGTATTTTCAGTTTCCGTAATGACATAAAAATGCATTCCCCTCGTAAAAGACCACCTCTCTTAAAGACCAATTTTCCGCGGAACAGCCGGTGGTTTTCTTGTAGGAGGTTTTACTGTACATACACATATATTTCTGCCAGGGAACTTAAAAATATCCATCATATAGAGGTATCCCTCAGGAGAAGTTTCACTGTATTCTTTTTTACTAGATTTTTTATTAAAATCATTCTTAACAGTCTTTTTCATGATACAGTACATCAGATCACATTGTGTTTCAGTAATATGACGACATGATAATAATATGATGATTTGCTTGATGACAAAAAAATAGTGCAGTGAGAGATAATGTGATAGTCCTATTTCCTAATACCAACCTGAGTAAGCACAGTTGCAATTGCAGTTGAATCTCGATGTTTAAGCTTTACAACGTGCTTTCCAAATTCATAGAAGAAAAGACTCAGCTTATTTAAGTCGACTACACATGGATCTGCTTTTAGAATGTCCCTGAAATTAAATTAACAAAAAATATATATAATATTAATCCACAATGTAAGTTTGATAACGTTTAATTTGTTAAAATATATGACAGTATTTCTTCTGTACAAGAGATTTCAATCTCTCATAATATGCAGGTCAGTGGCAACTCGTGTATAGGCACTGTGGAACTGCAGCACCCCCTATTTCCACTTGATATTATCGACAACATTTAAAATAATGAGTCCTTGTTTTCTTTAATTCTTTTTGGGTATAAACCTTAAGCTTAATGCCAGTAGCCAACCCTCAGTTTATTAAAAAGAGAAAAGAAAATCTTTGTATGGAACTGTACGCTTCACAGAAAGGTGCATGCTGTGGCTGGCATGCTGGCAGAGAGGGAGAGCGAGCACTGTTGCTTCTACAGTGCTGACCACGGTGTATTGATGGAAGGATGTGTTTTTCTTTTTGCTCCACGTGTGTTGTGCTTAAAACCCATGCAAGTTACCATATTCTTGAATGTGATAAAGTGTAGAATTAGATTATTATCTTGTTTCCAGCTTTTTATTTGATTGGTTTTTTCGGTTCTTTTATTTAACAGAAAACTTTAACCTTGGCAGATCAAGGAGAAAATTATTGATCTTTTCACAGAAATTTTACACAATTTTAAAACAATGGCTAAACATTTTCTGGAGCAGCACTCCCACTAATTTTAGCTACGAGCTGTCACTGATGCAGATGATGATTTATAATACCGGTCTTTCTAATCCAAAATATAGAGCATTTTTTCAGTAAGCAAAGAAATCTTTCTGATATACCAACGTTCCTTCTACTCACAAGAGAACTATTAATGAGCTAGTATCGAAATTGGCCTTCAAATTTTGCTGACGGAAATATATCCCATAGGAGGCTCATATACCATATAACATAGGCCCATAGCCCTCTGCATGGAATTCAATGGATGTTGCAGATGCAGGTTATGCAGTCTGTAGATTGTTTCCCAAGACTGATTGGCTGGCTATGTTCGCTTGATTTATTTCATAAGCTTCGTACAATTTTGCCAATAGCTTTATATGTAGAATGAACAAGCGCAAGGCTAGTGACAGGTAGAACCAGGTTTGCGACAATCTAAGTTTGTGACAGGTTACCTAAGGTTAGTGTAGTTTAGTGACAACTCTAGTAGCTCTAGCGACAACACCATAACCACCGTCAACATCAGATTGCCTACTCTGTTTAATGATAAGATCGATTCTGGGCACCTGCTGTAACCAGTGGAAATTATGCTATTTCTAGGTTATATGAGTGCTCACTTCATAAATAACTTATTTTTCTTTCATTTTGCAAATTCTTAACAACAAACAGATTTAAAAATATATTACAACCTGAAATAGGGCTGCTTTAGTGTTTCTGTAAAAAGAAACTACACTGTGCAGAGTGCCAAAGAATCCCTACACCATCTTAGCATGCATTACCTTTATGTAAGAACCAACTCGGAGAGCAGGGCATCACAACTATACCATTGTAAAGTATATAGGCTAATTGTCTTAATCACACTAGCTTCGTTTGATGAAATCCATGCAGTAACCTTTAAGCATAAAAATAGGTACCTATATGTCTCCTTGAATATTTTTGGAAGATCAACAGTAACAATGTGCCTCCGTTGAGCAGAGAGTGATTGAGCAAGCCAGAAAGGAAGTTCAAGAGATGTCCCAGTTTCTATATTTTCACTCTCTGATGACGGATCTAAAAATCCTACAAGAAAATTGGGTAGAATTAATAATACAATCTGAAAAGCTTGTTTCCAGTCCTTTCATCTGGACAATAAATTAAGGGTATAATAATATTAACAAATAAATACAGGTAACATTAACAAACCTGACCACAAACGGAATTAGGTTAATGTTAGTTTACAGAGGTGGCTGAACAGCTATTAATGTTATATTTTACAAAGTTATACGCCTAAATCTAGCATAGCCTATTCAAGACTTGCATAAACTTACCAAGACCCGGTACATTAACAGCAAATTTGCAAGGTATACGCTCTTGAGTTGCAAATATGTCATCAATAGAGAAATAATGAGGTGTCTGGCAAGGAACGTATTTCATTGTGGGTAATGAGCTCTAAAAATAAAGTACAAATTAAAATATGTCAAATAATTATATTACAGCTGAAAATTAAAAATATAATTTAATATCTAAACCCGATCGTTCTTGCTTTATAACACATTAACAGTAAACACAAACAAATTGATAAAGCGCGGTAAAAACAAGTTAGCCAACAAAATACAATAGTCAGACAACTAAACTTACCGTCGTATGTATCCTTAAATATCCCATGCAAATCACAGGATATAATTATAATTAATAGAAAAATAATGCACAAGGAATATTAATTTCCATTCTTAATAGAGTACTAAATAGTGTTAAAAATGCGCACTATGGCATAATATATGGTGGTATATGAGGATTCCTAACACACAGCTGGAGGGAAACTTGTATGACAATTGACAAACCGGTCTGTTGGTGGTACTGACTCGAATGATACAGCGAAGTTTATGAGTCGACGAGATTTCCAATCTTACGGAATTGTTTTAGAAGAGTGAACTCTTAACCCAAAACAGGTAAAATTGCAAAAATTGTAGAGTTTCGTGTTTTATTAAATACTTCAAAATGTTTAAATTATATCTTGTTTTGCAGGTTTCATTAAGCTGTTATCAAGAAAAGGCACCGCAAGTCCCAATGGAGTCCTTACTAGGATTGTGTTTTAAAGATTTCGTTCTCATCGCTTCTGATATGACCACTGCTCAAAGCGTAGTGGTAATGAAAAATGGTAGGTTATTTTACAAATTGGATATTCAATTTGGATTAAAATTATGAGAATATAATTTTGGGGCATGCTGTTGAAACATAACCTCAAATGATTCTTATAAAAGAGAAATCTCAAATGGGGTTAGCTGCCATATAGAAGCTTCGGCATCCCAAAGTTTCAGTTTGGAGACTTCGAAGTTATAATAAAGTTGAAATGCGCACAAAATGTGCAAAAGAGATTAAGAGTCTCTGCTGTATTCAGACAGGCTCCTTGTCCTTTTTGTGCAGGTTTCCAGGTGGTATTGTCCACATTTCTGCCCGCACAGAGAGCATAGGCAATCTTCCATTTCACGGTGGAACCCTGATTTCAAACATACTTCGTGGTGGAAGCTGTGTAGGGAAAAACGAGTAAGAACATGCCGTTGGGGTTGATCCTTTTATCATCGCTTCCGTGGCGTAAAAGTCTTGGTCTATCTCACTATGTTTCCTCTCCCTTTCTGTCAGTAGAGTCTTGTAGCTGTTAGTTGTCGGAAGTTGGAGCAACACTCTTAGATTCTCCATGAGGAATGTTTCCCTTGTCAGTTCGTATACAAGTCTAGATGGGGTCGTTTTTGATACTACGAGAAGTCTTTTTAGATATGAAGCTTTCACTTTTTCTATAAGTTCAAGGTCCTTTTTCAAGTATGACCATATGGCCATATTATTTGTAGTCCATACATGAGCATTGGAATGATCTTGGCTGAGAACAGTTGTAGTACTGTTTTTAACGATAACCTACTTATGTAACTTATTTCATTTGATGTAGATGTAGATGTAGTTATCTCGTTCTGTAGATCCTGTGTTGAGTGGGACTCAAGGATATAGAACACGTCAGATTACAATATACAAGCAAGTAATAAATAATGATATATAATATACTACACTATAAACTTATTCAAGCTGGAAATACTCATCCATATTGTAGAAGGTGTGAGTAATTAAAAATTTCTTGAGAGATCCTTTGAAGGATTTGCTTTTTCTTTGAATACATAATAATTTAATGTTGTTTGGAAGCTTATTGTATATCTGTATTGCGGAGTAATAAGCGCCATTCTGAAAAAGTTTTAATGCATTAACCGGTCTATGTAAATCATTCCTGTTTCTAGTAATATGTTCATGAACACTGCTATTAGTTTGGAATCTCTCAATATTATCTACCATATAACACATAACAGAGTATATATACTCCCCTGTGAGAGTGAGGACTTTTAATTTTTCAAAGAGCGGTTTGCATGATTCTCTCCTTTTCTTTCCACACATTATTCTAATTGCTTGCTTTTGTAGCTTAAATATTTTATCCCTATGGGTCGAGTTACCCCAGAATATGATTCCATACTTCATTATCGAGTGGAAATTTGCAAAATACACCATGCGTAAGGCATCCTGTTTTAAAACCTGATTCAGGACTCTTAAGGTAAAGCATGCTGAACTTAGTTTTGGAATTATCATTTCAATATGTGACTTCCAGTCGAGATGTTGATCAATTTGTAATCCTAAAAATTTGATATTACTAATTTCTTCTATGCTTTGTGTTTGGTAATTAATTACAAGGTTTTGGGTACATCTTTGTTTTGTTCTGAATTGAATAAAGTGGGTTTTTTCGATATTAAGCGTCATTTTATTGGCTTGGAACCATGTAGATGTAGATGTAGATGTAGATGTCTCGTTCTGTAGATCCTGTGTTGAGCAGGGCTCAAGGATATAGAACACGTCAGATAAAAACATACATGCATGTTAAAAAAAAAAAAAAAAAAAAAAAAAAAAACATGATACAAGAATTGTTATGTCACACTTACTCAAGCTGAAAAGAAATCATCCATATTGTAGAAGGTGTGAGTTACTAAATATTGCTTCAGAGCTCTTTTGAAAGATTTGCATTTGCTTTTAATACATAGTGATTTAATCTCTTTTGGAAGGTTATTGTATATTTGTATTGCGGAATAATAAGCACCTTTCTGAAAAAGTTTTAATGAGTTAGCTGGTCTATGTAAATCATTCATGTTTCTAGTAGTACGCCCGTGTATACTGTGATTACTTTGAAATTTATCAATATTATCTACCATGTAACACATAACAGAGTATATATACTCTCCGGTGAGAGTGAGGACTTTTAATTTTTCAAACAGCGGTTTACAAGATTCTCGTTTTTTCTTTCCACATATTATTCTTATTGCTCGCTTCTGTAATCTAAATATTTTTTCCCTATGTGCCGAGTTACCCCAAAAAATGATTCCGTACCTCATAACAGAGTGAAAATATGCAAAATATACCGTGAGTAATGCGTCCTGTTGTAATATATCATTCAAAGTTCGTAGCGCAAAACATGCTGAACTTAGCTTAGAACTTATCATTACAATGTGTTTCTTCCAGTCAAGATTTTGGTCAATTTGTAGTCCTAAGAATTTTATGTTGCTAATTTCCTCTATGATTTGTGTTTGATAATTGATTACAATGTTTGAGATATATCTATTTTTTGTTCTAAATTGAATAAAGTGGGTCTTATCAATATTAAGTGACATTTTATTAGCTTGAAACCAAGTATTTAATTCGTGAAAAGTCTTTGTAGCTAGTCTTGCTAAATCTTCTTGTGACTTTCCTGTTACGAGTACACTAGTATCATCTGCAAAAAGCAATGCCTTTGATTCGTCACTTAAGTTATCTGGTAAGTCATTGATGAAAATTAAAAAGAGCAAAGGTCCCAGTATCGATCCCTGAGGTACTCCATTTTTAACAGTCCCTAATTTTGATTCATTTCCATTTATTATTACCTTTTGAGTTCTATCAGACAGGTATGATTTGAACCACTTTAGTGTTATATTATCCAACCTATAGTGTTTCAGTTTTTGAAGTAGAATTTCATGATTTATACAGTCAAACGCCTTAGCTAGGTCACAAAAAATTCCTAGGGCATGTTTCTTTTTATCTAACGCTTCCAATATTTCTGTAGTGAGTTGAAATGTAGCATTATCAGTGGACATGCCACTTCTAAATCCAAACTGAGATGGTGTAAGAATGTTATTCAAATTAAGATAGTGTATTAAGCGGTTGTACATAACTTTTTCAAAAACTTTTGAAAATGAGGTTAGGAGTGATATAGGTCTATAATTTGATGGAACATTTTTGTCACCTTTCTTAAAGAGGGGCTTAACAATAGCATGCTTTAGTCTTATTGGAAATATTCCACTTTTTAACGAACAATTACAAATATGACTAAGAGGTTTACTAATTTCAGATGAGCAGCTTTTTAACAACTTATTACTTATCTCATCCCATCCAGAAGAGTTTTTGCTTTTGAGTGACTTGATTATATTTTCAATTTCTCTAGAGGAAGTTAATTTGATTTGAAATGTATGGTTCTGGACTATAGGTGTTTTAAGTAGGTCTGCTGCATTAATGCTAATATTAGTTGTAGGAATACATTTCTCTGCAATGTTTATAAAGTGATTATTAAAAGCATTTGTGATATCTGATACATTATCTAGCTTTTTGTTCTGGTATGTTAGTGACATGCAATCATTGTTTCCCTTTGATCTCCCTGTTTCGTTTTTAATTATATTCCATATAGTTTTAATTTTATTGTCTGATTTATTAATTATTTGTGAGAAATGCCTACTCTTTGCCTCTTTAATTACTTTCTTCAGTGTATTGCAGTACATTTTATAGTGTTCTTTATGAGCTGGGTTGTTACTGGTTCTACATTTTAAATATAGCTCTCTTTTGTTTCTACATGATATTTTAATGCCAGTGGTTAACCATGTTTTATTCCTTACATTAGGTAAATTAGCAGTTTTCTTTTTTGGAAAGTTAGTTTCAAAATGCCGCAACACAATATTTAGGAATTCATTTAATTTACAGTCTACTTTGTCATAGGAAAATATAGATCCCCAGTTTTCATTCTTCAGATCTTGTTTGAAGTTTAAAATTGAAGCATCATTCATTACTCTAGTCATATGGGTATGTTTTTTAGTTGCGTTTACCTTACTATCGTTTAGCACTAACATTTGTGCATCATGGTCCGATAATCCATTTAATATTGGTAATATTTTAAAGTTAGGGTGCTTTTCTATGTCTATGAATATATTATCTATTATTGTTTGAGAGTTGTTTTGGATTCTAGTTGGAAAGTTTACTACAGAGTCTAAATTATAACTACCTAGTAGGGATATCAGTCTGATCTTTTTTTCACTATCAATTGAGAAGTCTACATTAAAGTCGCCGCACAGTATAATATTTACATTATTACTATACAGATAGTTAAGAACCTTTTCTAACTGATTTGTAAAATAATTGAAATTACCTGTTGGTGCTCTGTAAATGGTCAGTATTACAAATGTACTGTTATCCGTTTCCACTCTGGCTGCGCAGCATTCAAAATCCTGTTCCTTACAGTAGGAACTGGTGTCTATATCACTAAAATTTAAGTTACTTTTGATGAATATACTCACACATCCGCCTTTCATGGAACGTCTAAAGAAATTTGAGCACAATGAAAAATTATCAATTTTTAATTGTTCCAGCTCTGTTTCTGCACAGTGGTGTTCCGTTAAACAAATAACTTGAATTTCCTGCTTGTTAGAATTATTTGTATCCTGAAAAGCTAACTTAAATTCTTCAAATTTACATTCAAGCCCCCTTATATTTTGATGATATAATGCAAATGATTTACTAGTTCTAGTTGCAGGCTTGTATATATTACCAATGTTTACTCGAGGCAAGTATGTAAGTTGTTGTTCCCTTTCATCTAAAACCTCCCTAAAAAACGAGAGGAGCCACCAACTATGACAGGAATAGGCCTGTTACAATTAAATTCTTCAGCAATCAGCTTTGCCAGAGTCTTCTTCCCTCGAGAGTTGAGGTGGAGTCCATGCCTGGTGTATTCTTCTCTTCTTATGCTGTTAACAGACAAAACATTGATATTACCATTATTAGCAGAGAAGTTCCACAGCTTGTCGTTCACAGCTTTCACCTTGTCTCGAAGCGACGGCTTATCATACCTGTGAAACAATTCAACAAAATTTATATTAGTGTGAGAGCTGCTGCTGGAGATGCTGCGTAGATCCTGCTCGATATCAAAGCTGGGGTCTCTGTCTAGGCTGTTACCGCCACCTCCCACAATCACTATGTGGTCGTCCTTTGAGAAGCCTTTAGACAGCTCCTTTGTACCTGAAATCACATCTCTAAGTTCAGCATTAGGCTTACATATACATTCAACTTTGAAGTTCTCTCCAACAGCATCTTGCAGGGTAGTTCCCATATGTCTGGCGTGGCTGCTACCTAGAACAAGGATCTTTTTCTTATTATTACTACTAGGCCTATGCTCCTTCTTGGCTTGCCTGGGTGCTACAGTTGGCTCAGCTGGGGATTCCACTTCCTCTAGGCCATCTAAAACAGAGAATCGATTATTAGTAGCTACAGGGCTATAAGTCTTCTGCAAGGGTGACACGTTGCTGCTTGACGGTCTTCCTTTGGGCCTCTGCACTACCTCTGAGAAGGACTCTACCTTGGAAAAAGAAGTTACATTAAGTTTCTCATTCAGAGATCGGACATCCTCCTGTAATAAATCAATAACATATTTCAAATCATTAATTTCCCTATCCTTCATACACAGCTTGCAGAACCAATCGCCCTCAGGAACATCGTCGGCACATACCCTAGAACAAACAAAGTGATACCAAACATCACATGAGTCACACTGAATACCATCAGAAACAGCTGTACAACAGTTACCACATAACTCTTCAATCGCCATTTCCAAATTGTCCTAAGAAATAGAATAAAAGAAAAATGTTAGTAAATACAAAGCAGGTTATAACAAGGCACAATAAAAAAAAAAAGCAAGGCAATAATTAATGTTCGTAGCAAGTAGTGGCTAGTGTGTGTGAACAGCTGATTTCGCGGGTAACAAAATGGCGGACTAACTACCAGTAGGCTATTGACTTTTTGAAGTTACTAAATGAAGGCTTTAAAATTAATATATGGTTAAAATTTATGTTTGGAGAACAAAAGTATACTACCTGAAATAATATATAAAAGTTACAGCTCAAATAATAGCTCACTAATATTTAAAAATATACAAATTCTCGGAGCTCGCACAGAGCACGTCCTCACACACCAACGCCACTAGCGCCACTCACCATATATTTAATTCGTGAAAAGCCTTTGTAGCTACTCTTGCCAGTTGTTCCTGGGATTTTCCTGTTACAAAAACACTAGTGTCATCCGCGAAAAGCAATACCTTTGTTTCGTCACTTAAGTTATGTGGCAAGTCATTGATGAAAATTAAAAATAGCAAAGGTCCTAGTATTGATCCCTGTGGTACTCCACTTCTAACTACTCCTAGATTAGATTTGTTTCCATTTATTACCACATTTTGAGTTCTTTCAGACAGGTATGATTTGAACCAATTCAGTGTTAAATTATCTATTCCATAATGTTCCAATTTTTCAATGAATAGTTCATGATTTATACAGTCGAATGCTTTAGCTATGTCACAGAAAATTCCCAACGTATATTTCTTTTTATCTAGCGCTTCCAGTATTTCTGTGGTGAGTTTAAATGTAGCATTTTCAGTAGACATGCCACTTCTAAAACCAAATTGTGATGGTGTAAGTATATTATTCAAATTAAGATAGTAAACTATGCGGTTATATACAACTTTTTCGAATACCGGTACTTTTGAAAATGAAGTTAAGAGCGATATAGGCCTGTAATTTGATGGTAAATTTTTGTCTCCTTTTTTAAACAGGGGCTTGACAATTGCATGTTTCATTCTTTCAGGAAATATTCCAGTTTCTAGTGAACAGTTAAATATATGGCTAAGGGGTTTACTAAGTTCCGAACAGCAACTTTTTAATAGCTTATTACTTATGTCATCCCATCCAGATGAGCTTTTACTTTTAAGCAATTTTATTATATTTTCAATTTCTACAGAGGAAGTCAGTGTGATTTCAAATTTATGGTTACAAATTGTAGATTTTGTCAGAAGGTCTATTGCCTTGACACTGGTATTGTTAGTGGGAACACAATTCTCTGCAATATTTATGAAGTGGTTATTAAATGCATTTGTAATATCTGATAGATTGTCTAGTTTCTTATTTTTGTATATTAATGACGTACAATCACTTTTTTCCTTTGCTTTCCCTGTTTCATTTTTTACTATATTCCATATAGTCTTAACTTTGTTGTTTGATTTATTAATTATTTGTGAAAAATACCTGCTCTTTGCTTCTTTAATGACCTTTTTAAGCACATTGCAATATCTTTTATAATACACTTTCTGAGTTTGATTGTTACTGGTTCTGAATTGTAAATAGAGCTCTCTTTTTTTAGCACATGATATTTTAATACCAGGGGTTAGCCATGCTTTATTATTTAAATTAGGTATTTTAGTAGTTGTCTTTTTTGGAAAGTTGGCCTCAAAGTGTCGCAACACGATATTTAGAAATTCATTTAATTTACTATCAACAGTGTTATAGGTAAATATAGTTTCCCAATTTTCATTTGCAAGATCTTGTTTGAAACTTAAAATTGAAACATCATTCATTACTCTGATAATATTACTACGGGCATGTTTGCTAGTCGGATATGCTTCAGTATTGTTTAACATTACCATCTGAGCATCATGGTCTGATAACCCATTTATTATTGGGATTACTTCAAACTTCAAGTTTTTTTCTTTATTTAAGAATATATTATCTATTGTTGTTTGAGAGTTGTTTTGAATTCTAGTTGGGAAGTTCACTATGAAGTCTAGATTATAACTACCTACTAAGGACAGAAGTCTTGCCTTATTTTCACTATCAGTTGACATGTCTACATTAAAATCACCACACAGTATCATATTTACACTATTATTATATAGTGAATTAAGAACCTTTTCTAACTGATTGATAAAATAGTTGTAATTACCTGATGGTGCTCTGTAGATTGTTATTATTACAAACGTGTCATTGTCAGTTTCCACTCTTGCTGAGCAACATTCGAAATCCTGTTCCTTGCAAAAGGAACTGGTGTCTATATCATTAAAATCTTAGTTTCTTTTGATAAAAATACTCACACCTCCACATTTTTTGGAACGTCTACAAAAATTTGAACATAAAGAAAAATTATCAATTTTTAATTGTTCCAGCTCTTTTTCTGCACAGTGGTGTTCTGTCAAACAAATAACTTGAATTTTCTGTAGATTAGAATTAATTGAATCCTGAATTGCTAAGTTGAATTCTTCAATTTTATTTTCAAGTCCCCTTATATTTTGATGTATTAATGTAAATGATGTATTAATTCTAGTTTTTGGCTTAACTGAAGTATTATTCTTATCTTGAGGTACACATAAAAGTTGTTTATTTCTTCGATTTAGATTCCCCCTAAAAAATGACATGATCCACCTACTATAACAGGAATAGGCCTGCTACAATTAGATACATTACTCTTTACTTCTTCAGCAACAAGTTTTGCTAGCGTCTTCTTCCCTCTGGAGTTCAGATGGAGTCCATGTCGAGTGAATTCTTCTCTTCTTAGGCTATTAACAGATACAATGTTAAAATTTACATGATTACTAGAGAAATCCCTTAACTTGTCGTTCACAGCTTTCACCTTGGATCGAAGCGAGGGCTTGTCGTACCTGTAAAATAACTCTACAAAACTAACATTAGTATGTACACTGCTTCTAGAGATGGTGTGTAGGTCCTGGTCGATTTCAAAGTCAGGATCTCTGTCTAGACTATTACCACCACCTCCAACAATTACAATATGGTCATCCTTAGAATAGCCTTTAGATAGATCCTCGATACCTGAAATTACATCCTTAAGTTCAGCATTAGGTTTACAAATACACTCAACTTGAAAACTCTCTCCAACAGCATCTTTTACAGCAGTTCCCATATGTCTGGCGTGGCTGCTACCTAAAACTAAAATCTTTCTTTTGTTAGTGGGCCTGCATACAGTCGTTGCTCTAAGTGGCTGTTCTTCATCTACATCTCCACTACTACCTGAAACAGAGAAAACATTATTAGTAGGCCTACTTACACTGTTCTGCGATGTTCTTCTTCTGGGATGCCTCAGTACATCTGCAAAAGAGACAAAGCTAGAAGTAAAATTATCTACCCTATCTAGGCCATTTGGAATAGCAGTTGGTTCAGCTGGGTCATCTACTTCTTCTAGACCATCTAAAACAGAAAATCGATTATTAGTAGCGATGGGGCTGTAAGTCTTCTGCAAGGACGACATGTTGTTACTTGATGGTCTTCCTTTGTGACTTTGCGCTACTTCGGCAAAGGAGTCCAACCTAGGGAAAGAAACATTTACATTAGTTACTTCGTCGAGTTTCGCCTTCAGAGATCGAACATCATCCTGTAACACATCAATCACATAATGCAAGTCTTTAATCTCCTTATCCTTAATACATAGCTTGCAGAACCAATCGCCTTCGGGAACTTCGTCGATACATAACCTAGAACATGTAAAGTGAAACCATAAGTCACACGAGTCACATTGAACACCTTCAGAGACAGATAAGCAGCAATTTCCACATAACTCCTCGGCCGTCATTGCAGAATTTTCCTATGGAACAAAAAACAACAATTAAAGAACTATAAGCAAAGAAAATAACTCTAGAATATAAGAGCAAATCAAAGTGACCAGTAGTGAGCGAGTGTGTGAAGCAGCTGATTTCGTCCGTAAACAATATGGCGGACAACAAGAGTAGGCTATTGAGAATGGAAAATTCAATGCTGTAAGCTTTGAGTTGACTAATAGGCTAAAATTTATATTTAGGAAACAAAAGTACACTACACTGTAATTATACTAAAAAGTTGAAGCTCAGACACTAACTAATTACTATTAAAACTATAAAAATGTACGGAGCTTGCGCAAAGCACTTCCTCACAGACTCGCACCACCACAATTAATCCGCTCTGATTGCTGTGATGCCTTTTTCTTTTACGTGTCTGCTGAAAAAAGTCTGTTGTTTGAAGTGTGACCCCCAGATATTTGTAATGGTTTGTAATTTGCAGCTTTTGTTGTCCAAAAAACAAAGTCTTGAGTTGATATTCTCCCACCTTTTCTAAAAACCATTTGCATAGTTTTTTTTTCTTTGTTTACGGCAAGTCCGTTATCTTGAGCCCAGGTCGTTAAGATGTCGAAGCTTGACTGGATCAATTGATGTTCCGTAGCACAGAGTACCATGTCGTCAGCACACATATAAAGACGTGCTTGACTGTTTGCAGTTGCTAGTGTTTGTACAAGATCTGCTGTCTTGATGTTGAATATCAGAGAGCTCATGGAGAACACCGTTCATCTGCAATATAGGCTTTGATGTTGCCAGTCCATCATGTACCGTGACTTTGTTAATATTCAATATGCCCTGAATAAATTTTGTCATGTAGTTGGGTCATTCTACAGAAATGTCTGCTTTTTAAATAATGAGAACACAAAATTTAAATTTGGTTTAAAAAATCAGAAAAAAATCCTGGTTATTCTTCTATCCAAAGAAGAAACTTTCAGCATACAATGCATACACTTTACTCAAATTTGGGGTTACTGTCAACCAAAATTGATTTTAAGTTCCAGGAGAGTGATTTTACTTACTGATGCTATTATATCGGTGGAATCACACCTCCCCAAATTTAATTTTTCAGTATATATGGTTTCAAAACTATCTAGGACCTAGGTCAGAATGGGAGTTGAGATGTAACTCACAAAACAACATAGGCATAGTTTTTTGAAAAAATAATTACAAATTGTCCTCACAATTTTCCAAAGTATTGATGGAATATGTTTAAAAATGTTAGGAACTGTTATACATTTATTAGGGAAAAAGAATAATTTAAGCCAAGAAGTAAAAATAAAGAAAGTGCACAAGTATCTTAACAGAACTAATGTCGAATCACTCTACTGGCTACCATATCACTTTCCTGGAAAAAGTTAGCCAGGAGAGTGATTAATTTTCTTAGCCAGGAGAGTAAGGATTTTTAATACTTTTGCCATGTGCAGGTAGTACAGACACAGCTTGATGTTAGGATTTTAGGGAGACTTTTTGAATCACCAAAAGCATTTAATTGCTCTATTTTCAATTTTTTTACTCTTAAATTTAAAACAATACTACAACCAGGAGAGTGATTGGCAATAAACATATTTACTTAAAAGTGAAGATGTATTTTGCTCAGTTGCACCAGGAATCACAACAAAAATGTATTTTCTTCACTGGTCTTCTTTGTTCACTGGTCTGGAACAGCGTTGCCACATTGAGAAGCAAAAAGTTTTCTTCCCTCTTTTTTCCTCAAATTTTTCTTATAGCGCCAGGAGAGTGAGTTCAGAAGCTGGGGACTGAACTTTTGAACAGAGTACAAACTTATTCAAACTTCAAAAATTTGAAACATACATGTGAACTAGTCCCCAATATAATAAAGAACAATGTCTTAAAGTGAATTAAAATAATCATGCCACACATTGTTTCTATAGTCAATAGAGTACTGTGAACCTGGAGCGGGGACAGCCCAGGAGAGTGATTTTTTACTTAAAAGGGCTGAAATTCACTATGAAAAGTTTCCATAAGTTTGACATTGATTACTTGGTTTATAACAATGGGTTCCATAGTTAAACATGGATAAATAAAAATATAGAAATAACCGTGTTATTTACAGGGTATTAAGAGAGGACAAGGAAAGCGTAATTCCTGTAGAATGACCCAGTTATCACCATTTATCATTTTGAGCTTCTTTATTATGATGCTTCTGTCGAGTAAGTCGAAGGCCTTAGTGTAGTCGATGAATATAGCATACAGTTTCCCTTTGGGATGCGTGAGCATCTCTTTTATGTCAGAAAGTCGATTGGACACAGCTTGCAGAATATGCCTTCCTTTTCGAAAGTCAAACTGCTCTTCAGGTATCTTTTCATACAGTCTTTTTGTGAGGATCGTGGAGAGCACTTTATAAAGGGTATTTTGAAGTGCGATACCCCTATATGCATCAGGAGAGGTTGTATTTCCTTTACCCTTAAATAATACTTTTATTGTGGAGAGTCTCCAATTTTCAGGGATGTCTCCGATTTCAATTCACTTGTTGAAAAGCAGGTACCAAGTCGAAAGTAGATATGGGGAAGCTATTTTGAGGTGTTCGTTATAGATTGTGTCAGGCCCTGGGGCCTTGCTGTTCTTTGTTGTTTCTATTACGGCCAGTATTTCATCTTCTGTAATTTCTGGAAAAATTGGGTTGTTTCCGTTTTGAACGGCTACACCTGCGCTGTTTTTGCCTTGATTCATTATTTTCTGGAAGTGTTCCTCCTAGGCTGTCATTTCTATTGAATGTGGGAAAATTGTCTAGTCTTTTTTAGAGCTGCGAAAGGGTCGCTGCTCGCTGAATTTATTAGTTGCTTCGCTTTCTGTTCGACGTGGTCTCTTCTTTTTTCACGTAACATCTTTATGTATTCTTTTCTTCTCATGGTATATTGTTCCAGGTTTTCTGAAGAGACATTGTGCTTTGCTCTATGCAGCCATTGAAGCACCTCATTTAGTTTTGCGTAGCACTGTCCGTCGAACCATGGCTGAGCTTTTCTGTTGTTAACTTTCTCGGTGATTTGGGATTTCCATATCTGTTCTAGAGAAGTAACAGCGCTGTTTAGATTACTTTCTTCTATCTCTTGTCTTATTAGGTTTAAGTTTTTGGCTGCCATATCCTGCAAGATGAACGTATCCACCTTTCTTCTTGTTTTGATTCTGTCTACTTCTATTTCTCTTTTCCTTGCATTTCCCAGTAGTATATTGGTGAGAATCGGTAGGTGTTTTCTTAGTGGGACTGTTGCTGCTTTCGAAGACTTAGGTGGTGAGCAAAATGGCCAACTGACCTCTCTTTATTTTCCATAGTGGCAATTATGTTTTAGGTAGCGCTAGGTTAGTGGCAGGTGGCACTAAGTAGTGATCAGGTAGCACTAGAAAACAATGCTTTCACAACCCTAAGTGGGAAAAAATAGTTTTAGGTTGCACACTAGGCTCCTCCCACCAACTCCGCCTGGGAAGGCGAGCTTTAGGGTTTTATCACAGAAGAGATTCAATGTGAGAAATAATAAACCTCGTGCTTCAGTATATTGCTATTCAGTATATCATAAACGTTCCTAACCTAACAAAACCTGTTACTGACCTAGAATTTACCTATCATTATTTAACTAAATGCAGAAGCTTTTTACCCTTCACTAACTTTCATAAAACATTGTTACAACCGTCAAGGAAGCCATGAAAGTGTGCGCGCAGGCTCGGAAGCGAGGGGAAGCAGCCAGCGGGCGGAGCTTGCCAGGTGCAAGACCTAAATCTATCTTTCACCCCCTAAGTATGTGCTCTGCCTTTCTTGGAACACTCGCACGACTTTCTCTACCTCGATTAAAATTACTGTTATAATGCATCTTGTTCCATCTCTTGGAGCACTCATGTGACTATCTGAGATCTAGATTATAAAAATTACTATTTTTTCATGTATTATTCCTTCTCGGGGATATCTCACACAACTTACTCGGTGAAAGAGAAGAACAGGTCGTGACTTAAGCTCCACCCACTCCGATCAAGAATTGCTATGGCGACGACCCACATCCCCACTTCCTCTAGCCACCAGCCTTTGTGTGCCGGCAGTGCAGCTCACTGTTATATTTTCCGCCCACAAGCAAGACCCTTTTACCAAAGCATATGCAGCACTAATTACTACCGTATGTACTATAACTCTTGTACCAAACCATATGCAGCACTAATTACTACCGTATGTACTATAACTCTTGTACCAAACCATATGCACTAATTTACTACCATACAAAATTAACCCTTGTACCTACGCACGTGCAGTAAATACTACACAAAATCATCACAGAAAGATAATGGTATGCCACCCACAAGACGAGTTGATTAATAAAACTAAAACGACCCTTGTACCATTTAAACTTCCCTTGAACTAAAACTATCCTGCTCTTTTTAGAGTCAACTTAATACTGTGAGCAATATCCGCTTAATGTAGGCCTAATCGCTGATAATGTTATCAGTCAGGTACTGTTATCACTTTTATGAAGTCCCATATGGATTAATACTGATGCACTGAAAAAATGCTGTTTATTGTGATCTAAGATTTGGTTTATGTTATCACATTTTCATTTCTGCGGCTTGATTTCCAAGTACTGTAGGCCTACGTCATTCAAAATTTCTTTTATGAGGGTTTTGTTTCTAACTCAACTGTATTGTGTTGTATTGGCAGTTCTGTTCCGAGCTCATAGGATGACCATTTCGAGGGGATGGCATTACCTAACTTTCTCTTTTAAGCGATAAAACATGTTTCATCCCACAGTTAAGCTGGAGCTGCATTTATGGAGAGAACAATGTTGACTTGCAGTGTAAAATGAAAAGACTTGAACAGACAGGTGTTAGATATTTTGCCATGCGGTGTTCACCACAGATCAGTAGGCCTATAGACTTCCAAAAATACTCATAATTCGTAACTGAATATGGAGTATTGGTTGGAAAAGTAGTTGCTTACAGTCTATTACTGTATTAGCCTATGAGAGGTTCAGTGATTCATTTTATGAGTAAACATTTTAAATTCTATTATCTTATATATGAACAAATAACCTTCACTTAATTCCTTCACGAGACTGAATGCACCCCCTTTCCACACCTCCCTACCTTAAAAAATTCAGAGGAGGTACCAGGAATTGAATCAGGGCCTGCGGATCCATAGCCAGCAATGCTAACCACAAGACCATGCAGGCGGTCTGTAACTTCCATTTATGTAGCAAAAATACATTGGCCAATTGGAATCTCAAAAGCAGGATATTTAAGCATCCCCAATAAAACTTTCAGGACTGTGGGATATTTTGCCATAAAATGGGGCTCTCTCAGGAAAATCACGATGAATGGACACCCTAATGTAGTTCAGTTTCTCATTTTAAAAATGTATTCTCTTTAAGTGTTTGCAAACACATATTACGCTATAGGTTACATAATAAAGGTAATCCTTCTTGTTAATAGTTAATTAATTTTTGTCTTTCTTTTACAGATGAAGAAAAACTTCACAAGATATCTGATAAGTTAGTGTTGGCAATATCTGGTGAGTCTGGGGATACCACACAGTTTGCAGAGTATATTGCAAAGAACATCCAGCTCTACAAAATGAGAAATGGTTATGAACTGTCCCCAACTGCTGCTGCCAACTTCACTCGCCGGAATTTGGCTGATTACCTCAGGAGTCGGGTATGCGTTTATATTTTGCTGAATTTTTCAGTTATCCACAATAGAATAATCTGATGCTCTTAGGATGTGAGTTTACAATGGGCTATTAGTTCATACATTGTGATAAATTGTATTTAGATATCCGTGTAAATGGTTTTATTTTTAGGGAAAATTCATTTTTAAATTGTAGTTCTTTTTAATGTAACTATTAATTTAGCAGTGTTATTTACAAACATTTACAAAATGGTACCATATATGCAAATTTTATAACTCATTCATTTTCAATATTAAGAACTACTAGAATCAGCTGTTTCTGTTGTCACTTTTAGCATAATTCGAACTTCATGCCACTTGTATTAAATTATTTGTCTTAAGTTATTTTGATCAGCTATGTAATTTGACAAGAATGATGTTTTCCGGTTTTGTGTACACAGCATGATTCCCCAGTGTTCAAGCACAGTTTATAATGCCTAACATCATATCCATTTTCTCCACCGCACAGAGATTATGCTAGTTAGACAGTAGCATTTCAGTGTTTCTCTGTAGTGGCATTTAAATGTAATTTAGCTGTGAACAGCGAATAAAAGTAGAATGTTGACCATTTTTTGATAATGTTATTAATAATGTTATTCCAACTGAAGAGTTACTTTCCAAATGGTGCTATTGCATTGTTGTTCATTAACACTCTGTATAATTATTATATATGTAGTAAAGTGTTTCAAATCTCGTATAGTAATAAATGAGGGGTCTATTAGCAAACCTGGCAATGTCCATTTTGATAAAAGGTAGAGATGCTAACTTCTAATGAAAGTTTAATGGATTTCCTAATACATATTTAGGGTATGTAGTGTAAATCTGAGTTCTACCCTTATATGGGAAGTCGGACTTTTAATACATACACTAAATATGAACCAGGAAATGTGTTAAACTTGAATTAGAATTTAGCATCTTTATATATATAGGGTGGTTCAAAAAGAGCGCCGGTTTTGATATATGAAATTAAGAAATTTATTTTAACAAAAAATATAAACAAAATATATGAACATATTCATCTAACCTTCCCATTTCATGTATGAAAAATTATGTCGGGCATATGACCTCCTCTACGGCACTGGCATGCGAGAACTCTGTCCATGAAATTCACTAAGACTGCACGACAAGTTTCCACTTCCATTTCGCCGACAACTCATCAGATTTCCTTGGCATACACCAATGACTTAAGATGTCCCCAAAGAAAAAAAAATCACAAGGTGTTAAGTCACATGACCTTGGTGGCCATTGATGTTCAGCATTGCGCGAAATGAGTCGATCTGGGAACTTCTCATGGATCAACTGAATTTATAGGGGTGGTAATGGAGATCATACCGGAGAATTCTCAGTACTGAAGAACATCTTAATCCCAATTGTTGGGAATGGCGACAAATTGATTTCATTGGGCTAACAGCCACACTCTCACGAACCACCGCAATGTTCTGCTCACTTCGACTAGAACGACCAGGACTTTTGAGGTTTACTGTTGAACCTGCCTCAAAGAACTTTTTCATAAGTCTGCGAACTGTAGATTCATTCAGTGCTTCATTACGTCCTAGAATCGCACGAAGTCACCTGACAGTTGCTGCATAACTTTCTCCATTCTGATAAAATGTTTTCACGATTAGCACACGTTGCTCACAAGTGAACTGCTCCATGGTTAGACACAGAATGCGAGAAATTCCAACTGCATCAACAATCTGAATGTTCCTGGAAATGGAAACGAAAATAAACAATGTCACCAACCGACAAACAGAAATTTACCAACCGTTTCAAAACCGGCGCTCTTTTTGAACCACCCTTTATATATTTTTTTTTAATGGAGATTGCCGGGTTTGCTAATAGAGCCCTCAAATACAATATTAATAACATGATATTATTTTTGCAGTGAGGTTAATCTAACTAGCTGATGAAGATGAAAAGATTGAAAAGTCGCGTGGCATGCAATTATCGACGATGTCGTGACAATCAATATGTCGATTGTTTCACCATAAGGTATCTTGCTTACAATGTCAGAAAAAGCATAATTCTATTCATTTTCATGGTACTATACAGAGTGATCCGTTTGGGTATGAATAAAATAAAAACACTGTAAAATATTTACTATTGAAATTTATTTGTTAAAATTTTGTGTATACAATACTGAAAGGTGGGAGATTCCTCAGTGTTCAACTTGACCCCCATAGCGCACTCTGCATGGCTCATAACGGTAATGCAATTCAGCCCATATCCATTGTAACATAAAAGAGGTGATTTATTGGTTTGAGTAAATTTTACTCTCAGATCATCAATGTTCATGGGTTTCTGTGCTTAGACAGAGCCTTTAACAAAACACAAGAAGTCAGGATGGGATAGATCTGAGGAGTTTAGGGGCCAAGCAATGAGTCCACCATGACCACATCACATACAGTTGGAAATGGCATTTACAAAATCAAGAACTTCCCATGCCCAGTGAGAGGGGTGCACTATCATGCTGGAATATGCACACCTCGCGTCGAAATTCCCTGTGAACTCTTTTCACACTCTCAAATTTAGCATACCAAAGATCACATTGTGCCTGCTGTTGATTTGTAGTATCCATTTTAATCATCTATGATTTTCATTTGTCCTTTCAGGTTATGCATTGTTGATTGTCATATATGGAATCTCCCATCTTTTAACTATAATATAACCAGCAAGAAATTTGTCCTACAATCATATTGGCTTTTATAACATTTCATTTTATCCATACCCTTCCCAAATGGATCACCCCATATTATTCATTACTGTACATGCTTAATTATGTACCGTATTTATCCGAATTTAAGCCGCCCCTGAATTTAAGCCGCACCTGCCTTTTTAGCAGTAAAGTAAAGGAAAAATAATTAAATTAACCCCAAAGTGAAAAATTAAATTGCCTCATTTTCATAATATTAAAGTAACACATTTCCTAGCCAAAATAGGCCTGAAATAAGAAAAATTAAGTATCAGCTGACTTAGGTTATGATATTCTAATTTTATTTAATATATTTAAATAAAACTGACGAAAAAGGAAACAGAAATCAGTACTTTACACTTCATATGACTATCAGTGTTGAATTTCCCGCGATTTTTCTATTTTTAACTTCACTTTCAGTTACCATCAGTTCAAAATTGCCTTTATTCACATTCCCATATGTTACGGCATTTTTTTTACTTCTGAGCAGTTTATAATACATGCATATTCTGTAATACCACTATAAAAATGACAAAAATTTGCGAAACATCACTTGCTTACGCATCTTTTACGATGCTTCGATTAAATCGATATATTTTCGATGTTAAATCGATTAATATATTGATAGTCCTGTAGATTCGAGATAATCGATAGGTGGCGGTGCTTGGAGGTGGGAAACCAGCTACGATGGATCAACCGGCTATATTGGGCTCATTTTTACAATTATTGCCTAAATACACTCGTACGCGATTTTAAGCCGCAGGCATATTTTGTTGGGCTTAATCTAGGAAAAAAAATGCGGCTTATATTCAGATAAATACGGTAAGTACTTGCTAAATAGTCACAATAAAAATAATTTGACGTTCATATTCTCCCAAGATAAATCCGAACATTTCGTTATATTACCTAAGATAATTTTCATTACAAAGAAATATGTTCATTGCTGATCTACATAGTAGTATCCCATAACAGAATCTATTATCTAAGCCTACTTTTAAAGCATATAGACTAATACACGACTCCGAACGTCTGATGTGACTGTGCATTGACATAGCACAGTTTGGAACATTCATACTACTGACTTAGCACACATTTAACACATGGAACACATCACCAATTGAAATGTTTCAAGTGTATTCCTGTATAGATACAAGAAGTATGGGGTAACATCATGTTAACATATAAAATGAAAAATTGATTCTAAATGATTCTGCACCGTTTGGAAAGTCATTCTTCAATTATTAATAGTCTAATAACAATAACTATAATGTTATTTTGTGTTTATGGGTGTAAAGAAGATACAGACTTTGGATAGCATATGGGGAGAGTGTGTCCTTCCTGAATGTAGCATTGACTTCTCAACACACAACCCAAGAATTTGCTGAAATGCACTTCTCTCACCTCTCATCATTACTAGTCCTGCAGCTGATTGTCATAGCTTTTAGCAATCATCATCCGTTCTTACCCACACAATTCACTTCGAAAACATGCAGTTAACGATTAATCAGAAAAGAAAGATAGGCCTATTCCAATTATTATCTCCCTGCCTTTTTTATGATAAATTAATAATCTATGTAACTATACTAGCATGTGCCCGCGATAATTATTTCAAAAATTAAAAATTAAGAGCATAACAGTTAAATCAATATATTTATTAACACCTAAATCAGGTGAACTACATACCACGATTAGATAGCATCGTGTGGTAAAAGCGACCTCAGATTCGAGTTCCTTGGCCCAGAAAACCCCTGTATAGTGAGTTTCGTCTAAATAAAACAACGTTTGACCATATTTAGGGCTTTCAACATTCAAGCGATCGCGAAAGTTTTATTTTCAAGGTATGACAAAAATAGCCAAAGCCAACTGTAATTGATTTGACATTGAAATATATAACTGAAAACTTATGTTTTGAAAACGCACAAAATGCACGTTTTTTGCCCGTTTTTCACTCATAACTCACGAACGAAAACTAAAATTAAAATTCCGGCTTGGAGGTGCATTTTCCGACCCTTCAGCCCACCTATGTTTAAAATTTCAGATCTCTGCGTTCAGTAGATTTCGCTGGACATCGAGGACAATTCCTTTTATTAATACAGATAATATGAACTATAATGATACCTTCTCTAATTTGTCAAACATCCATTTCATTTAATCCAAACCCACCTGATACAACTGGCAACAATATGTTCTGTGAATTTGTTTGGATAATCTGTGTAAAAAGGGGTTAAGTATTTTCAAAAACATTTAATTTTTGGCAGTTAAAATTATAATTTTTCAAAATCCTTTCTTAGTGAGCACCTACATTACGAAACGAAGGTACTGTCAAAATTCCAAGTCTCTACCTGTTATAGTTTTGGCTCTATGTTGATTCCTGTCATTCAGTCAGTCAGTCAGTCAGTCAGTTAGTCAGGACAAAGCCTTTTATATATATAGAGATTAATATATACAAACAAAACTTAAATTATCATAAATAATGTAGTGAAAGGTTTGGATTTTATCTATTTTATCTTGAGAGAACTCAGACGTCAGGTTACATTTATTGTGACTATTTAGCGAATATTCAAGAATTAAGCATATAATGAATATTATTATACCATGAAAATGAATAAAACACATGGCCTTTTGTGTCATTGTGAGCAGGATAACCTATGGCAAGATAATCAATAAATTATAATGTACAGATCGTTTTGCCATCAGTGATCGTTGTGATTGATGCGAGTTTTTACAGCTGTTTTATTTATAGAAATTAACCTCCTTCTTACAACTAGCCGTATCGTGATACTTATGTTTTATTTATTTTATACGAGATTTAAAATCCTTCTTCACCACACATATAATAAGTTATATATTATTTTCATATTTCCTTTTGCTCATAGCTTACATATATCCAATCACTGTGTTCATTGGTTAATTGTTTCTGCTCAAAGAAGCTACATGTACGACGATGTTTCAGTGTTCTGTCTTCCTGACTTTACATAAAAATAATTTCACATAGGTGCGATAGAATGCAAGTGATAAATGTAAAATGATAAAATTATGATAGACATTTACGATTGGTTGAAATTCCACATATTTTTATACTGGATTGGCCACGCTAAATAGAAATAGATACTTCAGTGTCTGAATTTAAATACTTATACAATTATCTGATATGCGCAGTGCCTCCTTTTTAGGACTTAAAAGATACCATTGTGCCATTATTAAGTGCTAGAATGGTACTTTCTGAGATTGTGTGGTGGACGGGAAAATGTCTGTCTGCCCCTGTGTCTGTACACGCGATGAACTCAAATACGCTTTATCAGATTTTAATGAAACTTGGGATAAACATTTATAACGTCCATGGAAAGAAGTCTATTGATATTGGCCCAATCGGTTGACAGGAGTAGTAATGCCCGATTTTGCAGCTATTTTGTGATAGTATATTAGACTGAATGTATCAAATGCAAATCAGTTCTCATGGCAACATATTGTTTTATATATATGGCTTTGGAAGTTGCATGAAATAACACTATCCACATATTCCTTTACAGATGCTTATCATACTTGAGACCTTTGTTCTTCCGTAAGCCCAGCTTAATGAATCGATCTGGAGCTTAACTCGGAAATCGATTACAAAAATAACTTATTTTCTGCATATCATAATTGCAATTATCGCTGATTAAACAAAAGCTTTCTGGCACTTTGTTACATCAGTTTATCTGATTTTGTTGTTGTCCAAGATAGTGCATAAGAACAGAACTCTGATTGTTTGTCAAATAATACTTTTTGTGATTTATAGGGGTGTTTATAGCATTAAACAGATGTGTTAATTTCCTTTACTATGTGTGTTTTATTCCAGACTCCATATTTTGTGAACTTACTGTTGGCTGGGTACAATGATGATACTGGACCTGAACTCTATTTCATAGACTACTTGGCATCAATGGTAAAAGTGCCTTATGCAGCTCATGGCTATGGAGGAATGTTTTCTTTAAGTATTATGGATCGCTATCACAAAGCAGGTAATGAAATAAGGGTCCATGTTCGAGTAAGATCACATATTAAAGTAAGAAATACAGTAGCAAGATTGAGATCGAAAATATACAGACTAACTTCACCAAAAGGTATATTTACCCAGTATGATCATTTCAATGGGTCTTCCCATCATCATCTGAATACTTCAAATAGTTAAATTTTTTATTTTACCCTAAAACAACTTTGAAAGATTTTGACTGTGTGTATGAACACCTTCAGAAGTTTTTCAAAAAATAAAGGAATATTGTTTACGTGAGGAATTTGTTATAAATTCATTCCGTTAATATTTTAGTTATCCCACTTATTCCTTCACATATGTCGATGAAACTTTCTCAAGAAACTGTGATCTAAAACTCAGTAGTTTCTGAAATATGGCCTAATAACTCCATCCGGCAATGTGTTATATCAGTTTATTTATTTATATCAGTTTACCTGATTTTATTATTTTCCTATTCATTTTAAACTGATTTTGTGACGTTTGGAACAACTTGCTCAAATTGTCTTACTTTTCTTTTCTGGTTTTGCTTCTCTCATTTGGGTTCCGGGTTCTCTCAAACCCATACATAGGCCCTATACTTTTATTTATTACATTTATTAATTATTATTTATTCAATTAAATAAAATTATGGCCCTGTTATTTTATACAGTATTGAAATGACTATAACTCTAAAGGAGGTGGTTCTGTAAAAATAATTTGAAACAATCAGGAATAATTCATTAATTACAATGGACAATTTTTAAACACTTGTAGCTCTACTTACGTCAAGTAGAGCTACAAGTGTTTGAAAATTGTCCATTGTAATTAATGAATCAATAGCTTTACTGTTTATACCACTTCTCCCGTTTTATATATTTATTAAATCAGGAATAAATTTAAAAGTAGTGGGTTCAATGTACCCACCCCTTCAGAAAGTTATGTGTAATCTGAAATTGAATTACATAACAAGCAGTGAAAAATTGAAGCACCGATATTATTGAGATTGTGCTTTTCTGTTATAGATATGACAGAAGCTGAAGCCTATGAAGTCATGAAGACGTGTGTTCGAGAGGTACAGAAAAGACTTATTATCAACTTGCCGAATTTTAAGGTACAGATTGTTGATAAGAATGGAATACGTGATCTTCCCCAAATTACAGCCAAAGTACTTGCTCTTGAGAAGGATCCTGGTAGTGCTGCTCCACTAGAGATCCCAGTGGTTTAGGTAACATTCACTTCTTGCATTTAATGGTGTTGCTGTCATTTTTATTTCAGACTGAAATAAAACAATTCTTTAATTAAAACCTCCCACCATTTAAGCATTTATAGAACTGTGTTACTCCACCATAGTACCATCACATTCCCAATGCTCTGGCCCCTTCCTCCACAGTCATAATTTCCATTTTCATTTCCACCAATATTTTCCAAATCCAAGTACCGTGGACCTGTGTTTATGTATCACTGACGGAACTGGGACAACACCAAAGTGTTCTGATAACAATATATTTAAACATAATAAACAATTAGAAGCAGTGAGAGTCAGAAGTTGATAAGTCCAAATTCTAATATTACAGGAGGACCATTTTGAAATCTTTAAAACATAATAAATAATGGTTTGTTTATAGATAGTAGAATAATATTTTTACAGTATAAGTATCGCATGTGTAAGCACAATCTGATACATTCATGTTATTTTTTGATGCATAGGGGGGTAGAAAAATTATATTTAAAAAATTGGACTTATGAACTTTTTACATGGAAATTGTGAAACAAATATTAGACGATACTGCTATTATGAAAATTAATTTATCAGCAGTATATGCAAAATATCAATTTCCTACATACATTCCCATGTTTACCCCCAAGAAAAGACAAACTTTGTTGTAAATTGAGCTTTATTTCCAAAAACAATAACATAATCAATTTAATATAACAATTACTAACAGTATATACAAAAACTATTTGAATCAATGAATAAAATAACATTTCAATTATTAAAGTAAAACTATCTGCTTATAATTTTTTTTGTGTTTTCTCTTCAATATTCTATCCTATACATCCTGCAAAATTATCTGTTGAACTCCTGAGTATTAAAAAATAATACAGCGAGTCTTTATATATAGAAAAATATACTCATAAGAAAGAAAAGTTTTATTTTAAAAAGGTTCTTGGATCATTCAACTCCAAACTTTTACAATTTCGTTCATGAACGATTGATCTTGCAGAAACTCACTTCAGGCAAATCCATTTTCAGTTCTTCACTAGATTGAACTGAAATGAGGTACACTTATAAACACTTCTGCACACTTGTATAAAAAAAATGAGCAAATGTTCATTGATGCTTTTAGACAGTTCATATTACCTTCCCATTATTAAACAAATTATAATTATTTTACTATTCCCATACTTTCTTTAAATATTAGGATCATGTCTCAGGCAGAACATAAACCTATGACATCTGGAGGGAAGGCATAATAAAGATGGGAACTGAAGGGAAAAAAAAAAAATTATTTCAAGTAATGTAAGAATCAAAGAGTTCTGTAGAAAGCTTGGGCAAATAACAGCTTCATGTTTGATTTCAGTGGTTGATTGCAGGATTAGAAATGTGTGGTTACCATACATTTATAACATTCTCTCCACAGGAGGTGCTACTGCTTGATTCAAGTAACTCCTCAGTTGACCCAATGGCTATTAATGCAACCAGTTTTAGACCTCCCTACCTCAGAAGAATTTGATGAAGTATGGCATCAGGGATTGAACCTCGGCCTCTAGATTACTGTAGTAGTCAGCAATGCTATTCACTGGACCAAAGAGGCAGTCGGTAACAATTTTTGTATCATCTTCAAATAAATTTTTTATTGAAGATTCATATATACAGTATATATGAGAGTTGAATGAAAAGTAATGCCTCCACCTTCATAATTGGGTTTTGGTGGAAGTATTTTAATAAATCAGACACAGATATAATCCTTAGAACGTGCCCTTTAATTGCCAATATTCACTTTTCCGCATAATTACCAGACAATTGGATACACTTCTGCCAATGATGAACAAGGTTTTTGAAGCACCATCACTTAAAGTTCAAAGTTCCACTTGAAACATAAAGCAGTGTGTTCAAAGGCTATAATATTATGCCTGCTAATTTAGTAGGATTCTTAACAGTCATGTTCATCACTGCAAGCAGACAAGAAATACTGACCAAGTCCGTGCTATAAAACTGGTTGTTGGTAAAAAGAGTGAGTGACAGGCACTTCCCATTATCATATCGCAATTTAAAAAAACTAATTTCTATGAGAATTCTAAAGATTTTAACATTAAATGGGGGTTTTGTGCTACTGGAAATAATGTTAAATAGAAAATATTAACTCATTAATTACATGTGATAATATTTGGAGTTTTCAAAATTTGATGTTAAATTGATGTTCTGTTAAATCGGGGTTCTACTGTAAACGATCTAAACTGATGTGTTGTAGTACTGTATTTGCATTTAAAGAGAGGTTTTTTTTGTTCTTAGGTGTATATATATCACTAAAAAGTCAATAATTTATATTTCAAATTAGGCATAGAAAAGAATTAGATATGAGAAATGGATAAATAGCATGAGTGAAAAATGATGTGTAATAGTGAAAGGAGTTCTCGAGTGAAGATATCGGAATTATTGAGTTCTTGAAAGTTTTCGAGGTAACAAGAATTATATAAAAAGTATTGAAATGATCATTTAAATGATTTAATGCTACGAGAAGTGTAGACGAGTTCGTATTGCTTCAGTTAATTTCATAAACGCAGTATAAGTTTTGCAGGCAAGAAAGGCACAGCTACTATGCACACAGGGCAGTTCAGTGTTGCCAGACTGCCGATTCTTAACAGACCATTCCAAGCAGAAAAGGTAGCGTTCTTATCTTTTGGATCTTTACTCTGTAAATGCTAGTAGTAGAATGCTGTTAACACAATATAAACTAACTCCTATAAGGGATATCCATTGGAGGCACCAACATCAGTAGATCTTGTAAAATTATGAAAATGTCAGGCTGAACATTCGAATAATGATGGTGTTATCAATTGAGACAGTTTTTAGTAGTTCACGGCTACCGACTGAAGTTCTTAAATCTCACATCGCAAGTTCTTGCATCCTGCATTCATCTGACAACTATTACATTCAAATAATCATTTGATTTTATATATAACTCAAGAACAGATTACTCGATTTTGCCCATCATTAATCTGTAGGGTGTTCGTGGGAAAGCCTGAAGGGAAATCAGTTACAGTATTATATGTATTCCTTATGATTTTATTTGTGTTACAAGTTTATGATTATTTCTATGAAGTAGCCACACAGTAAATTTTAAATGTTTGGAAGCTATTTAAGTTTGACCCTGTTCTTTCTAGAATACCTAATTACTAAATTTAAATTAAATTTACCAATGTTTTTTATCAATTAATCCTGGAGCATATAAAACACTTAACCTATTAACCAAAATAAATATATTTTCCTTTATTTACATGGCTTTAACAAATTATGTTAATTACCGGTATTAATATTATTGAAACAAAATAAATGATTACACGAATTAATTAATTAATAAATAACATTGATAAAATTGCATAATTTCTTATGTTAAATAATCAGAATCAAATTCAAATAACTTTGTGACAACTAAGGTATCAGTCCTGGCAAAAGACAGTAAACTTAAATAATTGCATGCTTGCATTTTAACTTATATAATATATATATTTTTTCTGTGATAGAATTAATTTTTGAGAGTTCTGAAAAAGAATTAGTACCTGTGTGGTCTGAGTATAAGTAATGCCTTCATCCTCAAAAGTGCTTATGTCTCTTAAGTTGATGATTTACAGCTTTTAGTTCAGTAGTTCATTTGCAAAAAGCACAGCTCTGCAAATTTTCAAATTATGCTTTTTTCCTCCTGTGAAATGTAAAAAAATAAATGCACTTCTGAAAATAATTCTGTTGAATACATCATAGCTATCCAGACATTTCAGTGACATTTCTCATCATCTATATTTACATTTTGAAATGAGAATACATTTTTAAGTCATAATAAAATCGGGTTAACTGATATATAAACATTGATTTAAGAAATTCTTAAAATGTGTCAACATTTCACAAAATGCACTGGCAAAGAACTCCGCTTAATGTATGTAGGCCTACTTATTTCACAGTAATATACCTTATGTATATAACAGTACTGATTTGGTCCAAAATAAATAGGCTTCTTGCCATGGACGTTATAAATGCATATACAAAGTTTCATGAAAATCCAACAAAGCATATTTGAGTTATTGTGCATACAGAATTTCAGGCAGACAGATGGACAGACATTTTCCCATCCCACACACAATCTCATAAAGTACCATACTGGCACTTAATAAGGGATTCCTGTTTGTATAATTTTCATGAGACCAGAAATGCTCAAAGAAAATTTTAATATTAAATGATTTAAAAAATGAAGTTTATGAGAATAATTTTCGTGTTGAAACTTAATATCACATTGTACTGATATATTCAGTTAACATCTCCGATCAGATTTATGTACTCCTACATAATCGGTTTTTTTATTTTCACACATATTAATTCTAGGACATTCTTAATGATATTTACATTTTAGAAATACAAGACATTACTTATATTTTAAGACTTGTACATTAGAATTCAAAGTAAAGCTGTACCAGAAGCTTTTAATATGTAGACTCTGCTTCTAAACTCGGTTCTTGCTTAAATGCTATCCTGAAAGGGTTGTCGGCTTCCGACAAGTGTGGTATATCACTTCGCAGAATCACCACTGGTGGTTGTACATTCCCATTGGTCATTGGTGTGCTTAAATGTCCGTTAGTGTGTTGCAAATGTTGTGGAGGACTGTTGCATTGAGCCGAGCCAGGTGGTGTCAGAGGGCTTCCTGGAGATCCGATGGAACTGCCACCTTGATAACTACCAGGAGCTGGAGTGGTGGCTGCCTGCTGTAAGTTGCTTTCTGATGTGGCACCTGTAGAAAAGAACATTTTCAGTTGAAATTACCAATCATAAGTTTTATTGTAATGTTTATGTAGCTGCAATTAATTGAAAACAGACATCTTTCACATTTCCCCCCTGCTTATAATTGCCTTTATGATTTTATATACAGGTGTTCCAGATAATCTTTCTTATTGTGGCATCTGATGTACTGCTGAAGATGCTAGAATACCATCCACTAAACTGCAGTCCAGAAAGTTTGCCAAGGTAAATGAAATTGTGTTACAATAGTATCTTTTAATTTAGTGTTTTTTTAAATGAAACATTCTTATCTTCTTCGATGTATCTCTTGGTGCATAAAGTTAAATAAATCCATATTTTTTGCATGAGTTTGCTTAATGGCTTATGAGATATTGGGGTGTAAGCATCACATGAGGATTACCTCGATAATAGTAAAATTCATCATTTTTTCCTATACTTAATCCATAACCTCTAATTCTAGTTAAATATATGAAGCAACTCTTGTGTTGATGTTATCGTTATTTATGATGTAAGACTTACATAGAACTTAACAGGTGAACGGAAAGAGGATTACAGTAACATCTGGCGTTATCTTCAATTTTCAAAATGGGCTAGTACCTTTTTCTTTACTCTTAATGAGCTAGCACTTTTTTACCCTTAACGGGCTAGTACTTTTTTCCTAGCTCAGCCTGTATAATGAAACTTCACATAGACAGAGAGAGTTCTGTTAAACAAAGTTTAATTCAAATTTCAGTTTCAAATTTTTAAAATTTCTTCAAACTTTTAGAATGGTCCCTTGACATATCTATACAAAAATCAAAACTTATCTAGTTTGAAATCGTGATTAATTTGTTTTTCCTGGTCCCTTCAGCTTTGAATTATCCAAGTTCGACTGTAATATAATATTTACTTACGCAACAAGTATAGAAAGCAACACATTTTTGAACATGCGAGAAATTGTCAGATGCAAATTCAAAAAAGCTTTTTATATGATTTGCATACATCATTTTTTCCGCTACCTACCTCAAAGAAGGTAGGTAGGAGATGTGTAGGAAATGCAATACGAATTAATGATCAAGGCTTCCTGATAATTAGCTGTAGAGATAGCAAGAATCAATTTAGTGAAAACTGCATTGGTAGGGCCCATTACCCTGATAATACTCGTATAAACAAGTAAATAGTGTGCAAACAAATGTAATTTCTGAACGGCATGCAAATATGACAAATTTTTATAACCCAAATCAGTTCAAGAATGATACACTTTTGGTGTAGATAGTGGGAAAAAATATTTTTTTCTACTTTTGCTCTCTATAATAATAATAATTTATTTTTAAGAAATATTTTGACAGTGCTTACCTCCTAGAAGCATTTCTTGTAAAAGACTGTCGATACGAGCTACACCAAATAATTTGGCAAACTGAATTTGTTCTATCATCTGCCATGTAATGGATTGAAGTGCTGGCAGAGTCAGGAGAATTTCTCCAAAGCGACCTCTTGAATCATATTGTCGATCACTGATGTAATCTTCTAAGTTTATTTGAATTTGGTAACGAATACTTTTGATCCTGCTAGGATCACTTAAACCTTTGGCATCTGAAATACAACCAAGAATTAAGCTATACCACAATGTTTAAATATACAATTTATTTGAATTGTGATTAAAAAACAACTGTAACAATAAAAGGCCTCAGCTGTAAAATGCTTTTGATGTATAGATAATACTACTTCACGCAAAACATAAGTTCTTATAAAATTATTTTTTGCTGTCTCATACCAACTGTATATTTCTGAAGCTCATTAAAAAAAAAATCACCTATAATAAATATCAGGAGAGTTGCAGAAAGACTTTTGATGCCTGCAGGAATGTTGGATTGTAAATTAATACTGAAAAAAACTAAATATGTGGTCATGAATTGTCAAATTATTAGTATAGACCATAAATCATTTGAACAAGAGGAGAAATTCAAATATCTGGGAGCAATAATTACAGATGATATTAATGTAGATGTTAAATGACAACTGAAATCAGGAAATGCCTGTTTTTATGCAGTTCATAAATTTTTATCTTCTCCTCTGTCCAGAAATCTACAAAAATTATAAGACAATTATCCTGCCGGTTGTATTATTTGGATGTGAGACATAGTCACTTGCTCTTCGGGAAGAGCGTAATCTGAGTGTGTTTAAAAACAGGGTGTTTGAACCCAACAGGGATGAAAATGGGGACTGGAGAAAACAGCACAACAACAGGGTTCATAACCTGTACTTTTCACCGAATATATTAGGGTAATTAAATCACAGAGGATGAAATGGGCTAAAAAATATTGACTGGGAGACCCAAAGGGAAAAGATCACTTGGAAGACCTAGACCTAGGTGGGAGGACAATATTAGGATAGATTCAAGGGACGTAGGATTTGCGAGGGATGGCTGGATGGAGTTAGCACAAAATAGGGTTGATGGCGGGCTCAGGTAAGCGTAGCTCTGATCCTCCGGGTTCCATAAAATAGATAATATGCCTTTAGCTTGCTTAGGAATTGTCTATTGCCATTGAGTAAGTAATTAAGTATAATAAATAATAATCAAAAGAATTAATGAAACTAGTTTTTGACACACTTTTCACCTGATTTCCAATTTTTGGCATTTCATATTTGGGGGAAGTAACATCCTATTAAAATTGGTAAGTAACAATGTGTGTTAAAAGGAGTGATTTTACAAACCAAGTTTATACATTTATTATGTTCATTAATGTTGGTTACTGTAATTAAAAATTAAAACATATTTTAAGTCTTCTTAATAAGTAATATTACAATAAAATAGAATTTAAATGTAGGCTACCATATCCTGTTTCTCCAGATTAAAATTCTAAATATCGAAATGAAAATGGGAAAAGACTCCTTGAGATATTACTGGAATCTCAGCTATTCCAAAATAAACCTATGAAATTTAATAAAGCCTCTTTTATGTATGACAATTTTTATTTTTATTTTAAACAAGATAATTTTAAATTTCTATTAAAATCTATATAATTAACTTGCATTATTTGTAATCTCAAAATGAATGTAAGCTACTTACTTGGATCAAAGAACACAATAGCTTTGAGGCAGGCAAACTCTGTGTCATCAATGTGAACTTCCGTCAATGGTTTAACTAATTCATCCATAACTCTGGTACCAACACGACTGATGTCTAGATCTGGTGATACTGTAGTGTCTGACATCCTTTCTGGTGTTGGAACAGAAAATAACATGTTAACAATTGTCCTTAAATTATGATAATATACTTTTCATTTACTGATGGAAATAAATTGTAATTTTGGAACAAAACTTTTATAAGCCTGTGTGTTCCTTTTCTAATGTTAATGTAGTAAACTTATTTAACTAAACCAATATTCTTTGTTTCTATTCAATAAATAATATACTCTGGTAGAAATTTATTTGATTTAATTTAAATTCCTTTTTATTTAACAAACAGTATGTTTTGATAAAATAGTTTTGATTTCATAATAGTAGAAAGTAAGGAAGATATAAAATAGAATAGTGTTCTGATAAAATATATTTTCATTAATTTCAAAATACTAGAAAAAAATGAAATAATAAAATATGATACCGGTATCTGATTAGCCATACAATTATCAGTTTCAGAAATCACAGCCATTAAAGGATTATCAGCCACCTTTTCCCCAGGAGAGATTTTTGCAATTCAATTGAGAACCCATAGATTATTATTTTAGCATTATGTTTAACCTTTTCACTGCTACTGACATAAATGCATCATCCAAAAGGAGATTTATAAGATTAAACTTGCAAAATGTGAGCAATTTTTATAAAGGAGGAAATGGGTACATTGTGCATTGTTAGTCGTATTCGTCATTTATCATTCCAAAACTTGCTTAAAGATGATGTCTTCTTTTTTGCACACTTCCACATGGTAACATTCACACAGTTGGTCACAGAGCGAATGTACACAGTCTTGCCCTGGTGTGTGGTAACTTTTCATTCGGCAGATCTTGTGGTGGAATCCATGCACCGCAAAGCAAGTCACCAGTTCATAGTTGGCATCGTTCCACTGATTCCAATCATAGCTTCTATGACGTAAAAGTCACTCCATATTTGTGTCTGATGTTATGTCTTCTGTCATATGTCTTTGGTGGCAGCATTAGCTGGAATCGTATGTCCTCTATTAACATTGTTTCCATGCAGAGCTCATATGCTGAACTTGACAATGTAAATTTTGACGTGCCGATTACCCTCTTCATGAACATTGCCTTCACTTTCTTTATAGTTCTAGAGTTGTTGTCATGAGATGCTCTCATATCAGATTAATGTCATACAAGGTTACTGGTATTACTTTAGTTATGAGGTTCTTCATTGTTGTGCATGAAGATAATTTCGATAGTAGTTGTATTTCATGCATGAAGACCATTGCTGCAGCAGCTCTTTCTTTTATATGGTGGGTATAAGTGTGCCCTGTGGTTGCGTTGTTATGCCGAGATACTTGAATTTATTGACTTTCGCTAACATCTCTCCTTCACGGGTGAATCTCTGCAGCTGTTTAGCTTCCACCTTTTTAAAAGGCCATACTTACATTCTTGTCATTCATTGTCATTGGTCCAATCTATTAATTTATCAAATTTCACTTGCAGTGCATCCCTGGATGTTGACACCATGATCATGTGTTGTAAGAACTTTTGTTCAAATGTTATGCTTGTCATTCATGGAAACCAGCTATTCCATTGAAATTTACCTAATTGGTTTTGAACTGATGTTTTCACTTTATGATTGTCTTATTACTTGTGTATAATTCTGAAAGAGTTAAAAATTCATCATAACCTTTATCTTTTTTAGTAATTGCAGGGGTCAGCACAGCAGAATTTTTTTAAAGGATAGAGGGGAAAAATTAGCAGTTTTTCTTACATCTGGAAAATCCATAGCTTTTTTGTAGTGATGCGTTCTATGGTGCTCGATTGGCCATCTTAGCTACAATGTTATAATATGGTCTGCTGATCAGAATG
Organism: Ectobius pallidus; assembly: GCA_964059195.1. NCBI lineage: Eukaryota > Metazoa > Arthropoda > Insecta > Blattodea > Ectobiidae > Ectobius > Ectobius pallidus. The sequence goes on from CAXKWD010000005.1 coordinate 128,939,665, forward strand.
TTAAGAGGTATGACAAGTTTTAAAAAAACCATGCAACATAGGCGCAGGCTTTCCTGGGGAGGGGCATGGTAATTTATGCCCCCCAACTTTTAAGTTGTTAACATATAAAGCATACATATAAAGCATACATATAACTAATAAAATCCAATTCTTGCCCCCTAAGAGTAATTTCAAGTAGGCACCTCTGTCATGCAATATGTTTTTCGTACTTAATAATTTTATTCAGGAGTTTGAATGTATATTACGCATCGAAAGGATGTCATTCTACATATTTCCTGCCTCACCTTATTTACAGAAATCACAGTATCATAAAGTGAATTTTGAATGGATGGTACATATTTCAGATCATGATTATCCTTGAGCTTCTTTGAACTTAATGGTCTTGGTTTTCAAAATCTGGTTGGACTTATACAAGAGGAATTTTATTTCAGGGAATAAATTAAAGACTTAAAAACTAGCTTTACGAGGCACAATTAAACCACAACTTCAGAAGATAGTTCACCTCTAAATAATGCTGTTGGCAGAGTTAGATCACTTTTGCGCTGACCCTCTCAGTTTCAGTGGAGTTTCAGTAAAAATTTGCCAGATATCTGGACAAGTATAATTCATAGGCATTTTATGGCATAAACAAATTGACTAAAAATTTTGTGATGAGTGCAGTAAATGATGGATGTAAGAATAATTTGGTGTTTATATTTAATGAACGAATGAATGAGTGAACTTCTATGTTGCACTTTGAACCTTTAACATAAATGTTCAAAGTCCATCGAGAGGTTTACTCAGTGAAAACAATGATTATGTTCTAATTAAACTGAATGACATTTAGCAACTGTTTTTGTAGAAGTCTCTTGAGAACGATGTTTACAGGAATATTACTGTCATCGGATCTTCCTCTTGCAAAGTTTTAAGAATAGATAATGAGTACAAATAAGATTAAGACTAAGCTGAAAAGCATACTATATGAAATAATTATATTATTTTATTTGTATTAGGAAATCTTTGATTTTTTTCTCTTTATTCATAAACAGCATACCCCATTACAAGTAATTTTACTATATTACACTTTTATTAATTTTATTTTTATTTGTTATTCTAGTTTTGAAAAGTCTAATGATTTGATAAACTTAATTTTCTTTAATTGGTTAAAAATTTGCCAATATGCTGAATATTTTGTATATTATTTTGTAGGCTGATGAATTATAAGGTTGTTACTTTTTTCCCCATTTCATATTATTTAGAGAGTAACATAATTAGAATTTCTTAGAAATGCTGATTGCATTTAGAAATCAAATGCAGTTTGGCTTTTTAAAAAATTCAAATTTATAGGTTACCTGTTTTTTTGTTTTTGTTTTGTTGTTGTTGTTTGTTGTATAGACTATCGTAATTATGGATTCACAGGTTATCGAACAAGATTATAGAAGTTGAGCTTTCGGCCATACCTTTTTGCTATATGCTTTTCGGTAGAATATAATATCCTGAGGAAGACCACAGATGCAAGAATAGCCAAAAGTTTAGCTTTTGTAATTTTGATACAGCCATGGAGCTAAAATGGCCGAATTCTTATATTAGACAAATCTTTGAAAGATAGCGCATTTTGTCTTTGATTGCATGCATGCTTGATTTATGGTGTCAAAGAATTGTCCATGCCCAAATATGTGTAACATTGCAGACTGAAGCTTACATAACTTACAAGTAAGGAATAAACAAACTTTAAGTTAGTACATGCAAGTGCATAATGAAATTTTGGCTGTATGGTAAAGGAAAGCGATGAGAGGTTGAGAAGAAAAGGTTACTACCAAGCCTTTAAAACTGCTTGAATTAAAAAAAAAAATAATTTCTATATTTATTCGCAACCCAATAATCCTGAAATGGCTTCAAGCATTTAAAAATGAACCAGTAAAACAAATCTCTCCTGCCATGTTTGTTTCATTTGAATTCCTGATCATATAAAAATTATAGGAAATTAAATAGTTTGTGATTTCATATCATGCTGCGTGATTCGAGCTGATACATATAGTCTAGAAAGTTGCACTCAAAGCTAAATGGTGCATACATGAACTGCAGTGGTTAATTGCTGAAATGAGTGTTCAGAGCCGTGAGATGTAATTGTGATAGGTCAGTCATTTAAGTGAAGTGGATAAAGTTGAAGGTTTCAACTGGATTCAAAATTTAGAGAATATCAGGATAGAATTTTCAAAAAGAGGCTTGAATCCTATAGCCTTCTCAGAGGGTGGGAAATATTGTGTACAGTTAGGATTTCTAATCAGTACAAAATTATGCAAACAATGATCTTCCAAACTGAACGGTGATCTGTATGTTACAGACACTTTAATTTCAGTGATAATCCTTATATTTTACATAAGTGCTATTGTTTGTGAATATGTGCAGGGAAAATTTAGAAGCTTAGTTTTGCCATTTACCGTATTTTACGGACTATAAGGTGCTCCGGACCATAAGACGCATCTTGATTTTAGGATGGAAATTTAAAGGAAAATAGATTTAATGTGATTCTAAACGAAACATTTTAAAGGGAATAATATACTTCATTGCATAAACAAATTATAACCTTGTACAATGAAATCAGTGTAAATCTCTTCTAACTTAAAACCTGCATTGTACGAAAGTCTCTTCTGTACATGACACAACACGTAAATTTTTACAACTGAACTGATTTTTCATGAAAGACTGAAAATACTTTTACACACTTTAACCCTCAATTCAGCATACGTAAGTGCAATGGGACAAGGCTGTTTAGAGGTCATTGCCTTCATTTAAACCACCCTGCAGGGACAACTCCTTTCATATAAAATAACTCAACATTAGTTTCTTTTCGCATTCTATACCTGGTTTTCAGCTACCCTTATTTTGTGATTGTGACAAGTGCACTGATGTGCAATCTGTGCCAAAATTTGTAACAACCTTATTGTTTACAACACCTTGTTTATAACTATGGTATTCCGGCAATATTTACCAAAGTTTAATTTCTTTTAGTGTACTTCGGACCATTAGATGCACCCAGCTTTCAAGGCTCTGTTTTGAAAGTAAAAAGTGCATCTTGTGGTCCGTAAAATACAGTAGATCAAGGAATTCAGAATAAACAAATCAAGTCATAAATTCATTATTCATTGGGGTTGAATATTTCTGGAACAAAACGCAAACGTTCCAAGCCAGAATGATTTTTTTAAAACTTAAACTTTGTTTGTTTGAAGTTTGTGTGGGAAATTTGAAAGTAGTAACAATTTATAACATTAATCTTGCTTCTTATGCTGGTGAGGAATCTGATGTGACAGGGTATTTATAAAGATGTATCTGGCCTTGTACAGATATGTTTGCAATGTTTATGGCTTGGCAGTATTTTTATCCCTCCCTTTTCTTAGACAAAGAGGGTAAGCATATGAGCAGCAAGCAGAACATTACAGAACACATGCAGGTTAATCTTACCCTCCTGTCCAATTGTGAGGTAGTCCACAAGCTGTCTTATAGGATCGGGATCCAGATCTTGCCTTGCCTCGTCCCCTTTGACAATACAATAGTGTGATCTAGTATCAGTTTTTTGTACAATTGTTATACATTAGTGTCCCAAAATTGCGATGCATATGATAATTGTGTTCTCAAAGACAAATATTCTCTTATAAACTTTCCTTTGTGAAAGACAAGCAAGATTGCTTTTACACTGGGGTACATGTAAATTTAAACAAAAATGGCAAAGTCAGTTCATGTATTGTCAAGTACCTCGATGCATGCATACACTTTCAGTTTTACTGCATAACGTATGCGCACAATTACTGGTACGTTTTCATGCAGAATTCAAATCGTTCTGAATATGATCCCATTCCAATATGATCCTGTTTTCATGCAATTTTCAAAACAGTATTGAAAACAGTTTTTCTGAAGAGAATACACAGTATGCACTAGCCTCACATTCAACGACCAACTTTAAGTTTTGTGCCACAGGCGAAGACATGGAGGACCAATGAAACGCTTGCATTAGCATATTGAGATCAAATTGAACACCATAGTATTAACGTGGTATTGAATACAGTCTCAATCCGATCCTACTGTTTAGACATATCAACCTTGAAACTCGATTTGATCTGAATTCCAGTTTTCATGAAAATTTCAATACCGGTAAGCATATTCAGATAGATTTGAATTCTCTAAGAAAAGATAGTAAATGTCATTTTTCAGTGTACTCATAACGTGCACAGGCTTCGTGGTACTTGACAGTGCATGACTTAGCTTTAGGAACAGATCTAATATGTAAAGTAATTTGTGAAATAAAGATTGGCTGGATGTGTTGCTACAACGTTGATGCCACTTACGTGGGCAAATCATTATGGGGGATAAATTTACCGGTACTAGTCAGCCTGAGTGGACGTTTTTGATAGGCATTGGTTTAAGTTCGTGGGTTCAGTCCCTGCACAGGTTGAAGGTATTTATGTGTGCATAAACGTGGTGGTCTATTGCTTTAGATTTATTGGTGTAGTATGTAAAATAACTCCTGGGGAACAAAATTCTGCTAATGGTGATGGGTGCAAGCCTAAGTAGCAGTACACTTTCATCGTTAAAATAATCATAAGGAAACAAATGTTTAAAATATAGAGGGCCATATGTCCTATCTTTGTGTACAATATAGGTCTTTGTAGGAGTGGAAAATATTATTGATTTTGGTTTATTAACAAATTCACTACCAGCCATGCATGCTTACTACCTGATGTAGCTGAGCCATTTTAAAATGTGCCTGCTTCTAAGTTTAAAATGTGGAAAAATGCCTTTTTAAAAATATATTTCATATTTTTGAGTTATGGGAGGTTTTTAATCTTTTGCAACAAATTAGGATTTTTCAAATTTATATTATTGAAATTTATAAAATCTATATTTTTCCATATCTCCCACTTTCAAAATGCTTTGCTATGTACGAATTGTATATATCATTTTTCGGAGAGCTTTTCCCAACCTTACCATTGAGTTTTTCTTTACAAATGAAACAAAATATTTCTGGTAAGTTTTCAGGGTGGGTGGGCCCAAGTTTAATTAAGTGGTGGTTGAAAGCTGAGGGGACAGAAAGACCCTTAAAAATATTTACATTACTTTGCTTATAGTCTTTACACACACTAAATGTAATACAAATATTTATAATAATGGTATTTTGCTTATAGATATATTAAAAAAAAAAAAAAAAACTTGTAAAAAGTCTCCATACTCCCTAAATATATTAAATGCCTAAGTGCAGGCTCCTAAATGCCAGAATATATGTACGGAAGGCAAGTGCTGGCTTCTCTTTAACACATATGGCATCAGCGGTAGCGAATATGTTAAAAGTATTGGGATGGACCTAGGGATTATTAATGTCTCTTCTTCCTTCCTTTTTAATTATTTTTCTCTTCTTTTTTTTATTGGAGGGAACTTATGATTATGGGTTCAGTGTACTTACATGAAAATAAGCTGATAAGTTTATGATTTTTTTGGTGCCTAGATTACTTGTTATTTTGTGGCAAGAAACTTGAGAAACATGATTACAATGAGAACTTTGTCTAAGAACATAGTTAGCTCTAAAATTACGTGCAAATTTTGGAACACTCTAGTATTAAAACATGACAAATCTTGAAAAATTGAGATATTGAAGCAAAATGGATTTGGTTCAGTGAACATTTATTTAAACTCAAATAACTAATCACAATTGCACATGCAAAAAATAATAAATTTCAATTACTATACAAATGCAGTAAGTACATTGGTATCGAAGATTTGCTTACTGGTATATAAGCTGTTGCATATGTTGCATATTTTGTATTTCTTAGGTACAGGTACCTATTGTTTCAGTAGAAAACAAATTTAATATATTTTATCTTGTAGATTCCCAAGTGCAGAAATATTAGAGATTCAGTTTAGCACTTAAATTGCAAGTATAAATATAATAAAATGAGGCAAGAAAATAAGTTTAATAAAGTGATTGCATAGTCTATATCAATTATGTAGGATAGAAATTTTCTTAATCAATAATAATAAAAAAATGTTGCCATAATTACTATATAATTTATCAAAGTATCAATATACAAGGGATGGGACATGAGTCATGGCAACTATTTCTTGTTTTGAAAATGTGGGATCATTTTAAAATTTTGAAAGATACCAATGAAAGGGCAGGGTAGATGTATGTATGTATGCACATTATGTAGGATAGAGAAGGAAACAGACTCCCATAAACAACTGGAAGCAACTGCATCATGCCACTTGAATGTATTGTGGTAGTTGGATGCATGATAGCACACATATTCACTCCATAATCCCTTAAAGTTCGGTAACGGATGGGCATTTTTCCCCAAAGCTTCCATCAGTTCCTTGTGGTATTCTCTGGCATTTCTCCTTCGGATAGTGACTATTATGACGTAAGTATGCTGTTACGTCTTGTCATATATCCACGCTGCATGGTGGCTGACTCATAACTGAATTACCATCACCTCTATTCATATAACCGTACATCACAATGCTAACAAATTATACTAGAGATGCCACTCTCTCCTATGACATACAACATCTCATGGTACCATTGCCTTACTTTGAGGAAAAAAATAGTTGCCATGACTTATGCTCCATCCCTCGTATAAAATGAATTTGTGTACCATAAATTTTCAACATCAATACCATACTGCTTCAGTTGAACATGCAGTTGTGATTTAGGTTATACACATGTATTTAGGAAGTCTCTATGTCTGATATGTAATAAGTTCATAGTGAAAAGATAGTAATGCTCTTTAATTAAATAAAAAACTCAATAACAAATTCTTATGAAGTTGGAAAAATGCATTACAGTTATGGATGTGCATGCATTACTCAAACGTTTGGCTCAGTAACATTCGATAGTTGTCATCGGATGCCCATCTCATGCGCACATTGCCAGTTCATTAATAAAAGTGTTACAAACTGACAATATATGCATGCTCTGGGCATACGATGACACTTTCTAAATGTTGCTGAGACAAACCTGATAGTTTTTAAAAGTGAAGAATCATAATAAAGTGCACACTTAAAGGTCTGAAAACAACACAAAAGGCTCCCGAAGTAATGCAGCAGACAAACAGATACAAATTTGGACATACATAATTAACAACCCAAAGATTTTGGAAAGTTTTGGGGGAAAATTGTTGGATATATCTAAGAATAATTGAGTTGGGAAATTTATGAATTTTTAAAAGTAACCTCTAATAACTGGTACTATATCGTACATATGTAGACCAACCACCTATGTGTAAGCTTCAACAGGGTGATGGTATTTTATACTTTCGCTCACTTACATATACAGTATATACATTAAATACTGTGGTTAAAAGAAAATAATAATAAAATAAAATCTTTAGATAGGGTCAAATTATGAGTACACTCCAAATTTAATTTCACATTGTTCTTTCATTAATCTGCATCTTGCGGTGTAAGAAATTGTTGTTAGTGGCAATTCATCCTTCAAGTTTCCTCACCAGTACTTATCCATTTTTTCTCATTCGAGTACTTCACTCATTTTATTCAACCATTTTAGCATATATGGAGGAATGTTTTTTTTGTTGATGTATTTTCCTGAGTTAAGAAATCTGTATATATTTCTTTTACACAAATAATAGGGTATGCTTACTTCAATAATTTGATGACTGGGGAAATTTTTATGGAAATATCATATACGATTTTTCAAACATATTTTAGAAATATCTCCTGAGGAATATGGTGGTATGACTATCAAATAAAATTTTCAATGGCTTGATGTGATGACTTCAGTTAATCTTGGCAATTTCTTCCTATATTGATCACTATTGGACACTACTACATATTTCTATTATTAATTATTACTTGAACAATTAAAATTTAATTCTTACCTGCACTATGCCTGCCTATGATGCAGTTATTTCCTAACAAAAGTACATCCTTCAAGTGCATTGAGCGACGTGCAAGACCAAGCAAGAGATGTTCTCCTGCATGAGCCCTTAATAAGGCCACCTGTAGCAGAAGTTTAAAAGTTTATAAGCAAGAACTGATATACAAATAAATGGCACATTTAAAATTTAATTTTCTTGAGGTAAAAGTGTTCTCTACATTCTTTAATACCTCACAGATAAATACTGTAATGAAATATGGTGTAGATTTGTTAAGTGTACCATTACTTTCAGATTATTCTGAAATAAATATTCTTAAAATACTGGATAACCATGTTAAAATACTTCAGAATAAAGTAATATCTCTTGAGAAATAGACTCAATAGACTTTTATGTACCTGGTCATCCAAGGGCAGTTCAGTGAATGCTGGAATATATTTTGCCCATTCTACCAATATTAGTAATTGCTGCTTCATTGAATCACATACGTCATTAATATTGGCAATCTGTTTATTTGTAAGATTGTATTCACTGTCAGGAGCGTTCATCTGAAATTTAAAAAAGAATAATTAAGCGAATGAAAATGTTTCTTTTTCAAAGATAAAGAATAGAGTACAAAAACTGCAGTTAAGTACAGGTACTGCAACTGTCCATCCCTTTCTGATACCTTAATAAATACAAGCTAGGTTTAAAAGTAATGTTACCATTACATGCTTTTTAGCATTGTCAACTGCTTTATTCTTCCCCCAGGATGTCTATGTAGTTTCAAGAAAAGTTAGTCTTCATGCCAAAACCTACACTGTTATTTTGATGGCAGAATCAAAATGCTACAAGAAGACACATGCCAAAGTCTGTTTCCACTGAAAACCCCCAAAATTAGAGCCTTAAATTATACATATAGTGATGTAAATGCTAGTAAAATGACACTATTGACTAGTGGATAAAATGGACAGCCCTTGATTTGTTTAAGAGGGCATATAGGCTATGCACTGAGTATTGCACAAGGTTGTCCAACTGCAAGTCACTATCATTATGTCAATGAGGATTCTGGCTTTAATTTAAGGGCTTTGCAATGTTAATAGGCAACTAATATTTTCCACATTACACAGTAAACCAATTCTGTCGTCAAAATTTCAAGGTAGGTTTGGGCATGAAATCTTTTAACATTTTCCAGATTAATGTGTAGACCTACCAATAATTTTATTACATGAATACTTAAATGTTCTCTTAATTTCTTAAAAGAATTCATTTATGAAGGGGGACATTAAGCCTTATTCCATTATTTCTGTGATGATGATTGTGAGAAGTTCCTAGGAAACATTATCATATGCTTCTTTTGTGGAAAAATGTTTTAATTTCTGCTTGTTTGGATGATATGAAGAAAGAGTAACTCCTTTTATAGCTTGATTCATTGTAAATCACTGAATTAAAGTTATCTTACATTGTATGAACAGTGGATGGAATAAACATCTTTGTTTGAACTTGCTTAAAGCATCAGCGTGTCACTGGAGCATGCATTAACTGTATTAGTTTCATAAATTACACTCTGAATGTTCTGTTAGTTTTACACCCAATATTTAAGGCCAGCTTGTCAGTAGTGCACTTCCATGAGAAGAATTATTTTTAAAATCCATCCAGTCTCATATATTATGAGTACTGTTAATGCTTTCTATTTAAGTACACCCACTTGTAGTTGCAAAACTATGATGGTTATAAGATATATAACACTAGTAGCCTACATCTTTTTATCATAAGTTTTTTGATCAAAAGTATTGTAATAAAAATTCTTATTTTTCGTTGGGAATCTTCTTACTTTTACAGCTTTAATTAATGTCACTTCCCAGATAAGAACATTACAGTTGCAAATATTTACAGAAGAAGAAAACAGTGAAATGAAGATATGGACTGTCAGTTAGCTACAACTGTGGTTCAGGTACCAGAAAATAGCAAGCAGGCTACGTGAAATCTAGTTTATTGGTTAAAAGATACACTCCGGGATTCAGAATTTGATATTTACATTCATTTTAAAGTATACAAAGGAATATTGCATTTAAATTCACTTAAAGATTGAATAGAAGAAGTGATTGCTTTACCTATTCCATCGAAAAATGGGCAATTTGACCTACTTCATTTATATAGGTGTAGAATTGCTTGCCTTACAAGGGACAAATTTCACTTCAGGGTCGGAGCTGCAAGAAGCTAACAACACCAGCAGAAGCTCCATTTGATTCCTTGCTAAAACATGAAATACCGTATAGCTAATGGAGGGTGTAACTTGAAAGACAAATACTTATAGTCACATCTCGAGTTTAGTTGCAATCCCGTAATATAATTAGCTTTGAGTAGGGTAATTGTTACACTTAGTGAACTATCATTAGGATAATTTTTTTAAATGTTGTAAATAAGATTATTTTGAGCAACAGATGAGAGATGACTGTTCATAGATATCACAACTGACATTATAAATATTTAGGCTTTCATGGCCAGTGTCTATTGAAGTCAACCCTTCCGGCTTATGGGACTTCATCAGTCAATTTTGCTGGCTTGATGTTTTGCCCAATGCAGCTTGCAGAGGAACATCAGCCAACGGAACTGACAGACCACGGCCCATAAGCCTGGAAGAGTTGACTACAACTGACATTGATTACACTTAAAACAGAAACTAGATGCATGTGAGATTGAAATGAATTTAGTTTAGACGATTAAGTTCTAAATGTGTCCCCATTGATAGAAGGAATGTTTAAGTCATGCTTCTATTTGTGCCCATGCTTCTAAGTGCTTGTAATGGAAGCATCCACCTCTGAGTGCCTGTAATGGAAGCAGCTGGTGTATTCTTCCTCGTATGAGGATTATTGTAACATGGAAATAGATTTTTGCAGTCACAACCCTGAAGTGAGAATCTTACCTGGTTAGACAAGCACACCACCTGATTTACATACCTCAAGTGCTGCACCAACCTGGCGTGAAAGCAGCTCTGCATTCAGCAAAGAACCTGCAGAAAGCCCATTTCCTGTAGCCTGTTCCTCATAACTTGGCCTCCTGGAACTTATTCTGTCACGCTCATTCTGGACCGCTGAAACAAAGTTTAAATTCTAAATACAGATTGAAATTTATGTAAGATACCACACTTTTTGTATAGCCTACCCATCAGATAAATTATAATGCACTGTTAGATTGTTTGATATTAGTTTTAAGCTAAAAACTAAAACAAAAATCTGTCTTACCTTCCTTCTTCATTCCTGCCTTGAAGCATTTTCTTAGACGGCAGTACCGACATTGATTTCTTTTATCTTTGTCAACTATACAACTTCTACTGAATCTGAAAAATATTTAAAACCCAATAATATAATAGTATCAGATCAAAAAAATTATTAATAATAATAGTAGCAGTAATAATAATAATAATAATAATTTCAAAATGATGCTAGCTTTCATGGCCAAAATTCATAGGGTTAAATCTTCATAGCTATAAAGCCATGGTCTATCGAAGATTGTTCCTTAGGTTTCGTCTACCTGTGTGGTTTCATTTACATCTGTCATCAGTGGGTGAGATCTGGGTGAAGTTAGGAAGAAAGAAAGGATCGTCAGGGGGTGAAGAACAGGGAGAAAACAATGAGATTGAAACACATCCCTTACTACATATTGTTACCTTAATTAATTTAAACCTTGAAACTCCACTTTTGGTCGATTTGTAGACATTACTCCATCTGGTGCCTAAGGAAATCCCTAACACACTGTAAATGCCTCGTACCTTTAAAGAATGGTTAAAAGCGCAGAAAAGTCCGATTTTACAAACATCAAAACTCCAACATTATTTGTGTGTTTTAGAATGTTTTTACTCTCTAGTCAAGTTCGATATTTTGACATTACGAAGTGTGCTAATTAAAGCCACAATATGAAATATAAGTCATTTTTCAATTGCTACATCAGTACGCACAGCATGTGTAGTTAAAACACTGTGCCGAGTAAATTATACTACTTTTGTCTTATCTATGTGTGTAATTTTCTGCATTTTCAAATTTAACAAAATTGGTGGCCTTTTATTATTTGGATTTGTGATGAATTGTTTTAGCTTCTTTGCACATCTGCTCCTTGATTTATCTTGTAGATCACACAGTATTCTGCAGACACACTTTCTCTAATATGTGTTATACCACAATCCCTCTTGATAGCAAGTTTCTAAGTCTCAAAGATTTTGGGAAAAACGTGTTTTTTGCAATACAGCTTTATCAGGTTCTATTTTGCAACAATATGTAACAACAATTTTTTTCGTAATAACATGCCGTATTAAAAATGCAGTGCAATGAATTTTCCTCGGTAAACCAGACGGCAATTTTTCAAGTGGTGCTGGATTTGACATTTAGCTGATAATAGAGGAACATGACCTCTGAAATGACCATCTGGCTTACGAAGGTAAATACATTGCACTGCTGAAGTGTTTCTAAGAATTTTAGTAAACTGTTATAGTTGAGCGTTACAATGAATAAAGAAAATTATTGTAGTTTTTGGTGACATGTAATAAAATATATTTTATTTATATATTTATATTTATACAAAATACTTATACAAAACAAAACAAGACCACCCGAATGAGCAAGCGCTCGTGCTCGGGCACAGTTCAGCCATTTACATTATAAAATACAAATTACAAATACATAAAGAAATTATAATATTAAATCAATACCTAAACAATAATAATAATAAAGAAAGAACAGAATAGTAAAAAAAAAAGGAAAAGTAGTAAGAACAAAAATTGAAACCATGAGTTATTACAAATAAAATCGTTCCTTACTTGTCTACTAAGTACAGAGTGAAGTAACTTTTGAACTATGAAATAAGATTTTTGATAAACTTATTGAATTTTTTGTTGTTCATATGTACTATTTCTGGATGTGACCTAATTATAGAGTTATAGAGTCTTGGACCATAATAAATGCTATGTTTAGAGCCAGAAGAGGTGAAGTATTTTGATTCTATTAAAGGCAACGTTTTATTTCTTCTAGTATTGTAGTTATGAGGATCCGATACATGTATGTTGCGGTATTTTTGAAAGTATTTTAAAAGTGTGAGCTTATAAATTTGTTCTACAGTCATCACATTAAATTCAGAAAATATCAATTCTGTTGGATATTCTATAGGCTTTTTTAAACAATTTTTTATAATTCTTTTCTGTATTAGAATCAAAGGAGTCAATACAGATGTGCCACTTCCTCCCCAGCCAATGATACCATATTGGAGGACAGATTGTATTAGAGCTAAGTAGACTGTCCTTAAGACTTCAGTCGGTAAATATTGTTTTAGGCAGACAAATTTGTATAATGTTTTTCTTAATCTGGTAAATAAATATGTGATGTGTTTGTCGAATTTCAGATGACGATCTATAATAATACCAAGGTATTTGACCTGATTTGTCTCCTTCACATCCTGGCAGGTACATGAATCAGATTCACAGTTGATATCATGTAGTCTTACGCACAAGTTTTGATCAATTTTTAATTGTGGAGTACCAGCAGTTGTTAATGAGAATGGAACACAGTTTGTTTTATCTATATTTAATACTAACCTATTGCAGTCAAGCCAACTTTTAACTACTCTTAATATCTTATTAGCCCATTTGTAAGTATCCTGCCAAGTTGGAGCGGAAAATAGCAATACGGTATCATCGGCATAAGAGTAAAGACGGCCATGGAAATTATTTAAGTCCAGATGCAGCAACTCATTTATGTAAATAATGAAAAGAATTGACCCAAAATTGTTCCTTGTGGCACACCAGTATCCACTATATATAAATTGAAGATCTTAATGCACGTTATAAATTCTGCACATGTCTAGTGTGACTTTTTTTAAATGTCTAATTTGTCTTTCTCTCTAAAAGCCCATATAAGTTAGGCCGGTACCGAACCACGGGCTTTACTTCCCATCCAGAGGACGCCATACTGTTACTTATACCCAGTGCTTTAGTTGGAAAATATTTTATGGGGGTACTCACCTTACTTCAAAATTTTCCATATCGCCTCATACAAAAGAGTTTTAAAAAACCGAGCATCTTATCAGGATAGCCAACATGTAATCTAAGGAGAAAGTAATTATTGTAGAAATGCGCACGAAGGTGAACATTAGAACGCATATCTATTGCGAATTTAATAGTGTTTGTCATTATTAACAAATACACTCTCTTATTGAATTGGACATTTAATAAGAATTTTAGGACAATATCGTTCCTGTACTGCCAGTACGACGTACCGGAGCACATCTTTTTCCCGGTATGGTAGAAGGAAAATAATTTAATTCCGGTACGCAGTACCGGTGCGTACCGGCCCAACTAAAGCACTGCTTATACCCTGAAATCCCCATGAATTCGGGTTACTGTACTTTATTGTCAATTATGAACACACAGAAAGCATTATAATTAGTAGCCTACCAGTATTGTAACAAAAATTAAGCTACATTAATGGGTTCATGGTTACAACATTTAATTTCGTGTAGAAGCACAGTATAAGTATTGATACTTATACTTTGAACATACTGTTCCAGAGGAGATGAAGTGAGGTGTATTTTCAGAATTTGTATTAATCTACAATACAATAAAAATGTAAGTAAGAAAAAAAAATACATCTAATGAAACTATTCATGCAATTGCCATATCGTTATAAAATTCCATAAAATACATCGCTCTCGGCCATGTTACATTCAATATCCGCTACAGTAATTCGACCAATCGGCGCCTAGAACTTCCTCCTGCGACATCTGACGGCCATATTTTATACTCAGAATGAAGTTCGAACAGGTAGCCGGGAATTTATATTGTTATGGACTAATTATTCGCGAATCTTTGATGTTTATTAAATTGTTGGCTAGTGCAGTGTTAGAAGCAGTTCCTGGGGAAGATAACCTCAAATAGAACCGCATGAAGGAGATGAACAGGTAAGTTGAGTTCATTATATCATTTAAAGGAAGCATGCATGACACACTACGACATTTAGAAAAACTGTACTTTACTGTATTCTTATACTGTATTATTTCACATTAAAATATCAATGCAATCATTTCAGTTTTGTGTGATATATAATATCCATGTCATACTCTTATTTTAAGGTAAGGTTATGGTGCATACAATGTGTGATATATAATATCCATGTCATACTGTTATTTTAAGGTAAGGTTATGGTGCATACAAAGTCCATTCAGGGGCGGATCCACGGGGGAGGAAATGAGGGAAATTTCCTCCCCCAAAATTTGTAACATTAAGCGCAGATTATTCAAATGGTCAGCCTTCTAATAAATTTTGTAAAGATAACATAACCCAAATACTTAAATTAAAGCAACGACATTCATTATTTTGAAATACATTTGCAATAAAATGCTGAAATGTTCAAATGTGTACTGGGAATAATTAATTTTTATGAGTTAAAAACTTCCCTCTCTACTTTGGTTCCCCCCCCCCCCCAAATGTCTCTCTGGATCCGCCTCTGAGTCCATTCATATAACTTTAGACAGAGTTATTGCTATGGGGGAGGGAAATGATTCCAAATAATAAAACCCTACCGACTTGACTTCACGTTGTAGTCATTATGTTTACATTGCGTATTCAGATTGATCTGAGTGTTCTGATATTGAGTATGCTCATGTAAACATTGATTCATTGTGATCTGAGTTTGCTGCATTGTCAAGCTAAATACCGCTAGAAATTGGAATCGAATCGTACGATGTAGAAGCGGATTGTATTCAGATCGTACAGGTTTATTCCAATAACACTAGTAACAAGTTAGAATTAAGTTTAAAGTCTTCTCTTTAGCCTAAATTTGCCTTCGGTTGTCTTTTTAGTGTAGGGTGTACACTCGTCCCGTTTTCCCGAGACAGTCCCATGTCCCGAAAGTTTTATGGGACACTCAAATGTTCCGATTTTTTGTGATGATTGGCCAATCTGTTTCACGCTACTTGTATGAAAGTTGCACGTTGTCAAAACACAATGGGGTATCACGTGCGGACTTTTATGGCAAAGTATAAGAAGAAAATGCAATGCAATTCTTGATAAATAACATAAAACTTAAAAGAAAAGGGCGGAATAAATTATCTACACCAGGCTGTGGAATAAATTTAAGAAGTAATTTAGAATACTTTGTGTGCGTGAGACAAAGCTAAACTGTAAATATTTTCTAAATTTTGTGGATTAAATTTTTGTCTCCTTTTTTCCTTAATGTCCGCCGTCGTGGGCGAGTTGGTTGAGTTTTTAGCGTGAATAACTACCGCCCGGGTGCGATTCCCGGCCGGGTCGGGGATTTTACAGAGATGTAAAGTTGCCTTCCTGGGTCAGAACTGGATGTTATGTTCCCATTTCCATCCCGCGAAGGTAGCTGGCTATCCTATGAGGTATCATCCGTCTTAGTGTCCCTCGGTCGGCCCATGGGCCTCCCCCACGGCTCTGTCCCAGGACGGGACCGATCTCCTGGCCCAATACTTCAATCAGTTTTCCCAGATTTTTTCCAAAAAGATCTTTAAATGTCCCGTTTTCATATAAACAATATATGGACACCCTATTTTATTTTGAGGAAAAAATAGTTTTATGCTGCACCCTAGGCTCCTCTCTAATGAGGCCCGCCTGGGAAGGTGGGGTTTAGGGTTTCGTCACAGAAGAAATTCAATGTGAGACATGATAAACCTAGTGCTATTCAGTATATTGCTCCTAAACTAACATAAACGTTCCTAACCTAACAAAACGGCGGAGCTTGGCTGGGGTGCAGCATAAATCTATCTTTTGCCTTATTTTGAATGGCAACTTTCAATATTAAATGAAATTAAGTAAGGAGTTAAGCTCTTTCTATGAGCAAGGTGACAGCCGTTTTCTGCATTCTAACAAAGGAACTCTAGGCTACTGTAGTTTCTTTACTCCCTCAAATCTACAATGATGACGGGTCAGCCCAAGGTCCTGTAGGAGCGAAAGAATCACAGGGCACTTTTTAAAATACATTTACAGCACGCTCAATTACAATAAGCGTAATATTACATGCCATGAATATATAATGTGTATAAAATTTTTTCATATGTTTAGTTCGGCAAGTAGAGTAGGTTTACTTCCACAAAGTCTCTGGCCTTGAAGACGAACCCAGCCAGCAAGCTTCTCGTTACGTCTTGCGCGGATTCGCTGCGCTTAAGATCAGTGAGCTACTGTTGAGCACAGAGTGAACATCATGCAGCAACTTCACAAGTCGTAGAAAATACTATAATAGTTGAGTGGAGGGATAATGCCGTAGCGAGAGAGACAGACAACACGTGGAGTGGGATAGGAGAGCTGAGCCAATCAGGGTGCAGCTACCTCCCCTAGGCAGGAACTCTACGAACGGTGACACTCGCTCCTAGGTATATACGTAAAAACTCAGAGACTTTGTGGAAGTAATCCTACTCTAGGTACTTTTGCAACCATTGGCAACGTTCTACTATTAGCTGAGCAACAGCTTTGAGCGGGCTTCAAAACATAACGCTGGTAGACACAAGCAATTTTAAACATGATTTTTTTTGCGTGTACCTTTAATTCTTGACATACCTGCAAGTATATACGTGGTTCTTCCGAACCGAGCGCCGGAAGAAACCTTTGCAGCCGTCACAGGAGGCTGCACCATAATGTTTCCCAGTAGCCCGGTCTCCGCATATTGCACACTGCTGGTTTAGGGGTCCACCAACTCCACCTTGTAGGGTGGCTTGGAGGGTGGAATTACCCGCCATCTGCAGCTCCGAGTCCGCTGCAAAGAAAGAAAATAAATTCAGTACTCTATACGGTATTATACATACAAAAGTTTGGAATTTTGTGAGTTTAAACAGTCTGTATAGTAGAAATGCCGCCGGCGTGGTCTTGTGGTTAGCGTCGCTGACTACAGATCCGTCGGCCCGGGTTCGATTCCCGGTACCTCCTCGGATTTTTCTGAGGTAGGGAGGTCTGGTAGGGGTGCACTCAGCCTCGTGATTCCAAATTGAGGAGCTACTTGATAGAGAAGTAGCGACTCCGGTCAAGAAAACCATCATTAACGGCCGTGGGTGTCGGCATGCTGACCACATGCCCCCCAATCCTGCCGTCTGCCTACGGGAGATGATGCAGCGGTCGGGTGGTAGGCCAAGTCCCTCCAGGGATGTAGTGCCACGGAGTTTTTTTTTGTATAGTAGAAATACGTTGCTATCAGCAGTATGAATTGACCTGCTAGGTCGCCGGACGTGAAATGCATTGAGCATGCCAGAGTCATTTTAAAATAAAAATCCACAACCTCCACTTAATACGAGCTGCGGACGAAACGAGTTCTGAAAATGAGGCGGGGTGAGCAAGAAATAAACATCACCGTTCAGAAATAGAAGTAATTGAATTCTGCTTTTCTGTATTGTTTGAATGTGATATTTTGGAAATGGTAACGTAGTAAAAGTGAAATTATTCCGAAAAATTTAACCTTATACCTTGTCTCATAGGCTACTAAAGTCGCGATAGCAATGGAAACTCCTGTAAAACAAATATTTGTAATTTCTTAACGAAATTCATTGTTAATATCTTTTAGACTAGTTCAGATTGGTCTACTATACGGAAGAATTGTTCGGCAAATTCTTGGTAACACTGGTAGTGATTTGCTGCTAAGAGTATGTATGAGAGGGGGGAATTTATATGTGAATAACATTAAACTCTCCACACAACTGAATAAAATGACAATTATACAAAATAAAGTATGTAGTAGAGACCGCCCACAAACCACTATCAAACTTAGACAAAGAATAGACAACTGAAAACGAGATCCTTATGTAACATATAGTGCTGGTATATTGTGACCAAATTTAATAGTAATTACAGATTATGTTACATAAAAGTTGTCTCCTAAATATTTATACGCAACAAGTGGGGATGTCATGCAATATATATTATACTATGTGCAATTAGATTATCAAAAGGTTAAAAGGATAAAAGCTACACATGTAACATTCACAATAATTTAAAATTATATACAAAATTGTGTTAGTTATTCATAGGTGTTCACCAGTCATAATTGTTAAAAGGAATATAAAATTATTCCTCAGTTCAATAATTACACTATATACATTAAAAGCTAAAATTATGTATTTTGTTGTCACACTCTATAAAACAATGTGATAATATTTGATCATCAATGTCTATATTGTTTGTTAATGTGTAAGACCTGGTTGGCTTCACTATTATTATAATATTTCTGTATTATCAACTTATATCCTTTCTGATTATTATACCTGCAGCCATTTGAACGTGAATCAGACCAAGGCAGACAGACAGACAGGAAAACTGAAAATAGTAGAAATGGGGAAAATTCTCTCCAAATGGTTTCAACATACCATGAGAAACATCGCGATTTTATTTAATTAGATAAGATTGAGTAGTTTTCAATTTCAATGTAAAAATAAAATAAACGACAAATCATATTGTAATCGCAGCGTACGAAGTGAAGAAAATATTACATGATTAGTCGATTATTAAATTATTGTTACATTTATGGTATTTTCTAATATAATGTCTAAAGCATGAAGATAAAGTCGTACAATTTTAATATCAAAACATTTCCCTTGTTTCTTCATAATGTTTAATATCTACCGGTAAATCTATTGACATATCATAAAAACAAAGTTATCATATTACGTATAAGATGTAAAGTAAACTTTGTTATATTACCTTTCACCTTGTATATTTCTATAGTATTCACCGTTGGTACCTTAGATAACACTTTATACATTGTTTAAGACACTTCGTACTACCTGGAAGGTTATTTAGAGAAGAAGAATACTACTATAATTCAGATATGGAACAAATGGGAATGTAATCTTGTATTTTTTACATGAAGGATTAGATAAGATAATACGTGATATCTTGCACCTGTATAAAAACAAGATTATCAGGGACTAGCATTTAATACAACGTTATTAAGATGACTAGTTTCGTGTATAAGTTATACAGAACTCCGTTTAGGGAAATAGTTTGCCTTCATTTTACACTGTAGGCCTCTACGTGTCCACAAATGATTGCAGTAATTCCTAGAAAAAATATCGCCGTAATGTTATCTTAGGAAAAATGACTATAGCTAACCACTATTACTATTTGATATTTTTCTTTTTTATTAGGCCTGGTTCAAAAAAATACTTGTAAAAACTTATTTAACGAAGTTTTAAAATTTCTTAGTGCGAAAATTACATATAGGTCTAGGCTATTTATAGCCTACTAATGATGTACGAATTTAGTGGAGCTTTATTCCTTTATTCCTCTTCCAGAAATGAGGGTTAAGGCGTCCAGTGCATAAGGCTGACAACATTATCACTTTCGTGTTCCGAATGTCTAAACATATGGGAGCCTCACTCCTGGAAAACCAAGAGCCTCCACAACCTGTATAGAGAACACTTTACTTTTACTAACATTTCTTTATTACTTCTCTACCAGTACCATGGATACCCTAAATTCGATGCCAAGTTGTCAATATTGAAATACATTTTGAGGTCTTTTGAGGTTTCTGATGTGAAACATAACTTCCTCTGCTGAAATAAAGTTTGCCTCTTAGTATAATATTTTATGCATGGCATTCTCTTCATGTAAATTTGTTATAAAATGAAGAGAATGTCGTTACCACATCGTATCGCATCCCCGAAGGATACATAACCCAAACAAAATTTGATTAATGCACTCACGTAACTTTCTTTACTCTAAGCATGGGCAATAAGTTACATCTTTTTCACTTCACCTTCTGATATAGAATAAAAGGCCGTGAAAGAGCGTGAATTCAGTTGCTTCAATCTGATGCAAAGCTTTATTGTTCACGAGGCAAAACAGTTTCTATAAACAGTGGGTGGCTTATAATTATGATTCAGAGAATTTTTACGAAAAAATGATTCAATTAAAAGTTTTAGCTCTTGGTATAGGCACACACCATGTACAACATTAAAAAAATCGTTCGAGCCATTTTTGAGAAAAACGAAATTTTCTTTGTGTCAAGTCCTCTTAAAAATATGAGAAAGTTGTTGTCAATCTTCTTGTCACATCCTCAGAAGGTACCTAACCCAAATACATTTTTAAAACGATTTTCCTTTCTGGAGTTAGGTAGGCTGTTCACAGACACACACAGAGACTTGTTGCCGAAAATATAATTTTTGTTTCAAGAACCTCAAAACGTGTATTTATGTTAAAATCTCAACTTCGAATTTGGGGATCGAAAACAATACAGTACTTCCTCTACCTATGAGGAAGAAAAATGGAAATGTGCCTACCTGTCTATGTCTATAAAGAACGTAAGCATGTAGTACCAGTACGAAAAGTTATCAAAACTAACTTTTATATTTGGGCTAAGAATCTTCCAGGGGTGTAACTTGAAAGCACCGACGACTTTCTCTTACCTTTACTTCTCCTTTTATGTGAAGAAATTGTTATTTTTCGCGATTTTATAGTAAGAACAGCGCCTACGATTTTGTTTAAATTGTGTAGGCCTACACTAACTGCATGTACGAAGATATAACATATTAAACACTTTTTATATAATTTTTCTTAAGGAAGCTTTTAGTTAGTTACCTTTTCCACACACACATGTTTTAACTGAATGCGCATTCTAGTAATGCGGCCATTTACTATTGTATTGGAATATGACACGAGGCAATCATATTGTCTGTCCCTCCTGCCTAAAGATAGAGAAAGTCATATGAGTATGAAATATTTTTCAGCTATTTTTGTTAACAGTAAGTTGAGAAAATTGAGCTCAATGTAAACTGGGATAAGTTATTTTTTAAATATTTTAGTTGACATCGTCACATCACAAGTTTGTGCATTAATACATTTTTTATATGAAATAGTCGTACTATATACTATTTGTGGTTCTGGGTCTCTAGAATTTTTAAATAACTCACCATTTTATAGGTTGCATAAAGAACAGCACTTATGATAGTTTCATAGCAAAATAAGCAAAATAACATAGACTGTTATGATTAACAGAGTATTGTTTATATTTTCTATAAAATATTTATAAAGTGTACATACCAACTTTACCTTCTAAACTGCACCGCCGAATACTGTCGCAGATACTCTTGCCTACCTCGTTGCTTGTTAGATATGTTCCCTCAGGTTGCATCATAAAAAATGGTCTATTTAATATGCAAGTAATTTTACACTGTTTTGAATTTTCCCACTCAATTCAGGAGGTATATTCACTTTGATTCCGTAGTTAATGTTCTCTGGATGCTCCAGAAATGTAACAAGTGTATTGTCTGCACTCTCGACCTGTTGTCATGGCTCTAAGTCTAAAGTCTACTCCGTCTGAAGGGCTGGAGCTTCAAGCAGCATGTCTACGTCATACTTGCAAACGTAATCAAGTAATATGACTTAATAATTTATAATTACGTAGACGTGTCCTTGTAAACATCGAAACGAGAGTAGATCGTCCGTGGCGTCATAATACTAGTGGTAGGGATAAAATTTAAAGTTTCTTTGGACTCTAAAATGTGATACTGAGGCTTTATTTTGAAATGCAGTCTAGTTTGTTGTCTGCTATGAGAGATATGAAAGTATTTATCGTTGTGACCCATGGACCATAGCTCAGCCGAAAGCAAAGGACGCGTCTTTCCCACTCCTACCTCCTCCATTGCCGTTCATACTTGCTAAAGTTGAGGCAGTTCAAGGTTTGTTTTTATGAAGTTGTTTGCAGGTTACATACAGGTGTTTGCTTATGACAATGCTAACAGCTTCCTATATATCTCATCTCAGCGCATGTATGAGTGCCGAGATATGTGAATATAATTTCTACTGTTTAAACTTCGCTCCTTGGGGATCGAACCCGGGCCTGATGATCCGCAGCCAGCGACGCTAGTAATGAGTCCATGCTGGCGGTCGGATAAATTTGTAATTAATTGTAATTTGTTGTAATTAATTAGGCCTACTAAGGTGAATTTGTAAAGCCTAATATTTTTTAGAGTTTGTATAGGAAATAGAACTACCGATACATATTTTGAGTCCTCCTGAGATAAAAAAATAATTTTCAGACAAAAAAATTGCGTTATTTGTACGAGGGAAAGTCATTAGGCCTAAGTAAGTCACAAAAGATAATAAAAAATAATTTACCATGATAATCACTTGGAAACAATTTTTTTTCCACATAACTCCAGCAACGTTGATGCACTTATCCCATCGTTTTATCAGAGCCCCAATTCCAGCTGCATAACATTTTTTGGGTTGCTGTCTCATCCAGTAGGACCTCATGTTGAACTCTGGATACAATTCAACAATTTCGTTGGGAAGTGCTACAGCATTCACCTTACAGCCCAGACTTAGCGATTTTCATCCGTTTGGTCCACTGAAATAACATCTTGGAGGCAAACAATTTGCAGATGACAACGTCATTATCATCTTCATCTCTTCTTGTTTTGATCAGAGTGAATGTGTGTGACAATAGTGTGTTTCGTCCTATATGTTCGTGTTGTCTTGGAAGGTGGCCTTAGCATTGGGCTGATCACTCATTCGGCGAGGCTCTCCATGTCCTTGTCTTACTTAAATGACTTTCCCTAGTATGGTTGTGAGGAGTCGCATGAACAATCCGATTTCATATTTTAACTGTGGGAACTTTGAGGAAGTGATTGTATCTTATGTTTCTTCCTATTAATCCTAGTGGATGTAAGCTAAATTCGCTGTCATTAATTCGAATGTAAATATAAATCCATAAAAAAGTTATCTGAAATTGAATATAAATCCCAACAAATTTCATCTGAATCCTTCTGTCGTAAAAATCATCTATAGGAAACTACGCGGGTGAAAGTTACACTATCTGAGCCGGAATCGAACTCGTGAATTTGGGAACAGAATGCCAGTGCCTTTCTGACTGCTTCACCCATGCGAGATTTGTCTGTTGAAATACAATAATTGGGCATAATTTGCACAAAAACTGTGATCTGATTTAATTAATATTATTTTAACTAACTCAGGAAGCGACATTCCTTTTTTGTCCACAGTCTAGTATTATGCCCATTTTTATCCTCTTATCTGACCCATCCTGTGTGCCCAAACGCTCTTTCTCTTTCATTTCTGCGGCTTTGAGCATTCACTTCACATATTGCCGAACACGAGCAGTTTTGCTCATTAGGGTGTATTTCACACTATTATTTTTAGAGCTAATGTGTTGTACTAGAAATGGTAAGTTTTGTTTTTAATAGAAAATATTGTAACAATTTGTAATAGTAATCTATATTAATAAAAGGAAGTGTCTGTCCTCCGTCTGTCTGTCTGTCTGTCCGCGATGCCCAGCGAAATCTACTCAACGCAGAGATCTGAAATTTCATACATAGGCGGACTAAAGGGTCGGAATGTGCACCTCGAAGCCGGAATTTAAATTTTCGCTTTCATTCGTGAGTTATGAGTGAAAAATGAGCAAAAAACGTGCATTTTATGCGTTTTCGAAGCATCAGTTTCAGTAATAAATTTCAATATCAAATCACTTACAGATGGCTTTGGCTATTTTTGTCATCATACCTCATACCTTGGAAATAAAAGCAACGCGATCGCTTGATTTTGTTAGTCCAACCAAGACGATTCATTTGTTTAGAGTGTCAAGGCCCACAGACATATGAAATTTTCAACATACACGGAAGAAGGATAATCAACCCTAAATATGGTCAAACATTGTTCGATTTGAACGAAACTCACTGTACAGGGGTTTTCTGGGCCAAGGAACTCGAATCTGAGGTCGCTTTTACCAGGGGAAGCTATCTAATCGTGGAATGCACTCCACGTGATTTAGGTGTTAATAATTATAATGATTTTACTACGCTCTTAATTTTTAGTTTTTAATTTTTGAGATAATTATCGCGGGGAAGCCGCGGGCACATGCGGGCACATGGTGTTTGTCTGTCTGTCCATGATGCCCATCGAAATCTACTGAACGCAGAGATCTGAAATTTTAAAGATAGATGGACTGAAAGGTGGGCGAATGCACCTCGAAGCCGAATTTTTAATTTTAGGTTTCGTTCGCGAGTTATGAGTGAAAAACTGGCAGAAAACGTGATTTTAGCGCTGTCGAAGCATTAGATTTCAGTAATACATTTCAATGTCAAATCAATTGCAGTTGGCTTTGGCTATTTTTGTCATACCGTGGAAATAAAAGCATCGCGATCGCTTGAATGTTGTAAGCCCACGCTGGTCGATTTATTTGTTTAGAATGTCAAGGCCCGTAGACATATGAAATTTTCAACCTACACGGAAGAGGGATAATCAACATAGACCTAAATATGGTTAAACATCGTTCGATTTGGACGAAACTCACTATACAGGGATTTTCTGGGCCAAGGAACTCGAATCTGAGATAGCTTTTACCAGGCGACGCTATCTAATCGTGGTATGTAATTCACGTGATTTAGGTGTTAATAAATATAATGATTTAACTATTATGCTCTTAATTTTTAATTTTTGAAATAATTATCGCGGGCGAAGCCGCGGGCACATGCTAGTCTATATTAATAAAAGGAAGTGTCTGTCCTCCGTCTGTCTTCCGTCTGTCCTCCGTCTGTCCGCGATGCCCAGCGAAATCTACTCAACGCAGAGATCTGAAATTTTAAACATAGGTGGACTGAAGGGTCGGAAAATGCACCTCGAAGCCGGAATTTTAATTTTCGCTTTCGTTCGTGAGTTATGAGTGAAAAACGGGCAAAAAACGTGTATTTTTTGCGATTTCGAAGCATCAGTTTCAGTAATATATTTCAATGTTAAATCAATTACAGCTGGCTTTGGCTATTTTTGTCATCATACCTCATAGCCTACCTTGGAAATAAAAGCATCGCGATCGCTTGATTTTGTAAGTCCATCGTGGACGATTCATTTGTTTAGAGTGTCAAGGCCCGCAGATATATGAAATGTTCAACCTACACGTAAGAAAGATATCAACATAGGCTTAATTATGGTCAAACATTGTTCGATTTGAACGAAACTCACTATACAGGGGTTTTCTGGGCCAAGGAACTGGAACCTGAGGTCGCCTTTTCTACCAGGGGACGCTACCTAATCGTGGAATACACTCCACGTGATTTAGGTGTTAATAAATATAATGATTTAACTATTATGCACTTAAGTTTTGAAATAATTATCGCGGGGGAAGCCGCGGGCACATGTTATCTTATAATAATAAAAGGACGTGTTTGTCTGTCTGTCCGCGATGCCCAGCGAAATCTACTGAACGCAGAGATCTGAAATTTTAAACATAGATGGACTGAAAGGTGGGCAAATGCACCTCGAAGCCGAATTTTTAATTTTAGCTTTTGTTCGCGAGTGAAAAACTGGCAGAAAACGTGATTTTAGCGCTGTCGAAGCATCAGATTTCAGTAATACATTTCAATGTCAAATCAATTGCAGTTGGCTTTGACTATTTTTGTCATACCGTGGAAATAAAAGCATCGCGATCGCTTGGATGTTGTAAGCCCACGCTGGTCGATTCATTTGTTTAGAATGTCAAGGCCCGTAGACATATGAAATTTTCAACCTACACGGAAGAGGGATAATCAACATAGACCTAAATATAGTTAAACATCGTTCGATTTGGACGAAACTCACTATACAGGGATTTTCTGGGCCAAGGAACTCGAATCTGAGATCGCTTTTACCAGACGACGCTATCTAATCGTGGCATGTAGTCCACGTGATTTAGGTGTTAATCAATATAATGATTTAACTATTATGCTCTTAATTTTTTATTTTTGAAATAATTATCGCGGGCGATCGCTTGATTTTTTAAGTCCATCCTGGACGACTCATTTGTTTAGAATATCAAGGCCCGAAGACATGAAATTTTCAACCTACACGGAAGAGGGATAATCAATATAGGCCTAAATATGGTCAAACATTGTTCGATTTGGACCAAACTCACTGTACAGGGGTATTCTGGGCCAAGGAACTCGAATCTGAGGTCGCTTTTACCACGCTATCTAATCGTGGTATGTAGTCCACGTGATTTAGGTGTTAATAAATATAATGATTTAACTATTATGCTCTTAATTTTTGAAATAATTATCGCGGGCGAAGCCGCGGGCACATGCTAGTAAATAAATAAATAAACAAACAAGTCCAAACTCAATTCAACAACACTATTTAATAAATTTTTTCCCGGGTAGACAGCCAGGTTTGAAGATCAAGTGTCTCCGACGTTTCAGAGGCCCACGCTGCCTCCATCCTCAGGGATACTGAAGTGTCGAGTCTGGAGGAGGTGTCTTGAGTCGGTTTATGGTGCCAGTGCATTTGCACTATGACCCGTCATAGTATTGTCAGTCGTGTGTTATTTCAGTCTGAAGTCCCCGTGTCTCCACGGTTGTCTTTCTAGGTATGTGGCCCTTTTCACCACAGTCTTGTCGTACTGTCATGGTTATGTCAGTAGGTCGTGTGGGTTTCGTCTGTGAACATCCCGTCTCCTTTCTTGGGTGCCTATAGCCCTTGCTATAGGATTGGGATGTTCGTCTCGTCCGTCTGCTAGTCTTTGTGCTTGTTGTCTGATGACTTCCCTTAAAAACGGAAGTTCTAAGTCCTCGTGCAGTTGCGTATTTCTCGTGTAGAAGTCTGTCGCAGCTATCATTCTTGTCGCTCTGTTTTCAACAGCCTGCAACCGTCTGGAGGAGGAGGAGGAGGATAGACTTACTGGGCATTTCTGACCCTAAATGCAAAAGGTATGAGCCCTAGGTTTGGGCTCTTGACCTTGTATTTGGTTTGAGATTTCAATTTTCTTTTGTATTTGCATACGTCCTTTTGACGTGTTGGTTGAGTAATCAAGTTTTACTTTAAAACGTTATAAATTTTATTTCATTAATTTCTTAGACAGTCTTTTATTGCTGAATGTCAACAACTATATTTAGTCTCTTATGTTTGTTATACCTGGCCTGGTTTGTGCCAATGTTTTTAACTAATGTATTTGGATGCGAGTGAAGTTTACGTGCTTCTTTTTGTGTATTTCTTGTTATATATTCGTGGAGTGTCTCAATTGTAAATTCATCATGTAACAAGTTTACTGGTGTTCTTCTTGGTCTGTGAAGTGATAGTCTTATTACTTTGTTCTGTATGATTTGTAGTTTTTGTATGTATGATTTTGCTGTTTGTGACCAGGCAGGACAGGCATATGTTAATTTTGACCGTACTAAAGCTGTGTATAACAGCTTCTTCGTTTCTTTAGTTAGTCTTGGCGTTTTGAATAATGGGATAAGTCTTCTAAAAGCTTGGAGACTTTTACTGTGAATATAGTTAACGTGTTGTTGAAATGTCAAGGATTTATCAAGTATTAGACCCAGGTATTTAACGTGAGATTTATACTGTAATATCCTGCCATGTAATTGTATTGGAGGAATCTCACGGGGTCGACCCTTGGTAAAGACAATGGCTTGTGTTTTTCTTTCATTAATTTTGATGTTCCACTGCCTAGACCAGTTCGATACCCGGGTAAGACTTCTCTGCAACTTGGCTGTGACATAGTGTAAGTTTTTACCTGAAGTGTAGATAGCCGTGTCGTCGGCATACAGGGCTATTTGAACTCCAAGGGATGTAGGTATATCATGAGTGTATATGTTATATAGAATAGGGGCTAAGACTGAGCCTTGAGGAACTCCCGCTTCAATATCTCTTATTGTAGGTCTGTCATGCCGAGGTGGTATATATACAGATCGCGAGTTGCGAGGAGTCGACCAATCAGGCGCCAGTTCATTTTTCCATCGTCTTTCTTTCGGCCAATCGGCTTCTACTGTCTTTTAGTTGTTTGAGACAGTGATTCCAGGCAGGGTTGATGCTGAGGCCTCCGTCTCTATTGAAATTGTTGGCCTCAAGCTTAATTTCGATCGCTTCCTTGATTAATCTATCCCAGAACCTTGAAGTCTTCGCAAGGATTGTAGTGTTTGCGAAATCAATCCTGTGCCCGGATCCCAAGTTGATGGTATGTTCTGCCACCGCAGATTTATCCGGATAGAAGAGTCTGATGCAGCGGGCATGCTCAGAACAGCGCTGGTCAATAGTCCGTGAAGTCTGCCCGATGTAAGCCCTGCCGCATTCACAGGGGATGCGGTACACACCCGGTGTTCTGAGGCCTAAGTCGTCTTTCACCTGTCTCAAGAGGCTTCTGATCTTCATAGGTGGTTTGAAGACTGTTCTGATCTTCCACTTCCTCTTCACTTGATCTTCAAACCTGGCTGTCTACCCGGGAAAAATTTATTCATACTCTTCGCCAGGAAAATCTCAAATCTTACATAACACTATTTAAGTATTCCCTTTCAGAACTTAATTTATACGCTGGTAATAAGGCTATCATCAAATGCAAACGTCAGTGGGCTGTAAGTTTAAAATGGGACAGGAAAATTTCAATGGAATAGCTAGTTTCCATAATTGACAAATATAACTTTTGTTTAAAAATCCTCATATTTTGCATACAGCAATACTCTCTTATGTCTTTTCTTTTATATAATTATTGACACGACGCATTTGTATGTCAGTTGTAGTGAAAAGGTTAATGTACTGCGATTTATTAAGTTTATTTTATTTTATACCGGTACATTACTGTTCCCTCCTCCATATTGAAAATACCTTCGACTGATGCCAAGCCCAAGGAGTTAAATAAAAATCTATTTGCTTCATTTTGGCTGAAGCAGTATAAATAAATTCTTATACTTTACGTTTTATAGTCTTTTCTAATGTCTTATGGAACAAAATCGAAAATCTTCACCCCGTCTCGTTAATTTGTACTATCTTGTATGATTTATTTTCTGAATATCGGAAATCTAAATGGATAGCCTGACGAATTAATTATTATTTATGCAATTAATCTGCGTCATGGTATAAAAATGTGATGTGAAACACACAACTTTCTCTGCCCAAATAATAGTTTTGTCTCTTAGTACAATATGTTGTACAGTATAGCCTATGGCAGCGTTTCTCAACCTGGTGGTCCGCGATGATGGTGTAGAAGGTCCGCAGACATAATTAAAAAATATAAAGCAAGTGGAAAGTAAAGAAATAAAAACAATTCACATATTTCGTATAATGACCTATAATTAGTATCCCAAATATTAAGAATATCCGCTTTTTTTAAAAAAATGGGATGTAAAATTAGGGGTCCGTAAATTTTTTTAGGCATTTTAGAAGTCCTCGGGTTCAAAAAGGTTGAGAAACGCTGTCCTATGGCATTTAATTCATGTAAATTGGTTGTAAAAAAAGAAGAAATATCGTTACCATATCGTATCGCATCCCCAAATGATACATAACCCAATTAAAATATTATTGATGCACTCATGTAACTATCTTTACCCTATGCATGGGCAGTACACTTTTCTCATTTCACATTCTGTTATAGAATAAGAGGCTGTATTGCAAAGAGCGTGTATTCGGTTGTTTGATGGATAGCTTTATTGTTCACCAGGCAAGACTGAGTTTCTACAAACAGTGGATGGCTTATAACTACCCTTCAGATAATTTTTGTGGAAAAAAGTTTTAAAAAAATTAGCTCTAGGTAGGCCTATAAGTACATCATGTACAAAATTTAAACAAAATCGCAAGAGTTGTTTTCGAAAAAAACACAAAAAGCGAAATTTTGTTAAAGTAGTGTCATTAACAGTAAGAGGAAGTCGTCGCCAATTTTCGTTTCATATCTCCAGAAGGTACCTAATCCAAATACAAAAATTGTTTTCTTACGTTTTTCGTTCTGTCTGTTCACAGGCACACATACAAACATGTTTCTGAAAATAGTATTTTTTGGATTCAGGAGCCCTCAAAACGTCTATTTATGTTTAAAAACTCACCTTCGAATTTCGGGGTCGAACACAATACTTCCTCAGTACATATGGTGCGAGTAGAAGAAATAATAATTAGTTCTTACAGCTATAATTCGGTAAAGGTTAGATTTTCTTTTCTTTCTTTCTTTATCTTACTTTTACCTCCCCCTTTTAGGATTTAAGCGATCCAAGCCACCCAGGCCTTACAGGGCCGCGACCTTTCGGGAGAGGGATTATCTTTGGATCACATACATACTTTTTTGGCCAGACAAGGAGATGGAGGGCCTCCCCGGATGAGTGATCAGCCCAATTCCGGGGCCACCTCCGAGACAACACGAACACATAGGACGATACACACCATTCACACCATTCACACGCTCACTCAGAACAAGGCGAACATGGGAATGAAGATGATGATGACGGCCAGATGATATCCGGGGACCACAAGGGCCTAAAGTTACCTGACATTTGTCTCACAGGTGAAGCAAAACCCCGGACAAAACCTCACCAAGGTAACTTGTCCCGAACAGGAATCGAACCCGGGCCCGCTGCGTGAGAGGAGCGAACGCATCCCCTGAGGGGTGGAGAAAGGTTAAATTTTGAGGTTGAATATT
This sequence comes from Ectobius pallidus, assembly GCA_964059195.1. NCBI lineage: Eukaryota > Metazoa > Arthropoda > Insecta > Blattodea > Ectobiidae > Ectobius > Ectobius pallidus. The sequence continues at coordinate 128,970,878 of CAXKWD010000005.1, forward strand.
AATTTCTGAGAGGCACTGTTCTTTTTAAGTTAAAAAAATCAAAAGATTCATTAATACAAACCTTAACACGAATGTGTGACAAATCTTGTGCAACATGTCTAACAACATTTATTTATATAAAACGTAGTAAATGAAAACAAAAATATTTCAGTATTCCTACACATAAGGCCTACTAAATATTCTCACGTGAGCAGTCTTTTCTGTAGATGTCTCACATAGCTTTTTTTCAGATGTGCATCTTCCTAAGAACTAGCCAAGGTGACAAATATGCAAATATGAGAGTTCTATGGAATTACGACGAATGATGACGTTAGTTTTGCTTAGAGTTTCATGATGTTCACTATCATTATTATGTAATATCTTAGAACTCATAGATATATAAATAATCCAAACCAAACAAAATTGCTGACCCCTGGTTTACCCCTACACAATCCAATCAGCTGTGTTGAACAACGCAAGTCATTATGAATACAGGAAGTGCTGATCAAGAGAATAACTCGCGTTTTCGTCACAGATTTTGCGTCAAATCATAAAGATACCAATGCTTTTGTTTTCTCCCTCTCTTCTATGCGACAGCAGGATTGAAACAGATTTCTAAGAATTATCTTGATTAATTAAGCTATTATTTAACCACGCCAGGAAGAAATCATCATGTTAGACAGTGAGGTCAATTTATATGGGTCCTTGGGGTTCAGGCCCACCAAATATAATGTTTTCTATTATTATTATCACATTTAATTATTGCTATTACTTAAAAAATCTTGTTTTGTTGTTGAATTGCTATAAAGCTAAAATTAGGCTATTATTGACACGATGGATATACAGGGTGTTACAAAAATACTTTTACAAACTTCGGGCATGGGTTCATTACACCATAAGAAGGAAAAAAGTTCATATGGACATATGTCCCATAATCCTTGTTTTCTCGTTAGGAACTGTTGAACACATTGGCACACTCATAATACGTCAACACACAAAACTCATAACAAATGTTCGAAATGTCCTTTTGCTTCTAGACATGCATGCACTCTTTGAATCATGAACTGTCGCACCCTTTCAAATGGTGTCGAATGGTTTCGCAGGCCTCCATGACACGTCGATGAAAAGAATTATGGAACATATGTTCATATGAACATTTTTTCCATTTTTTTGGTGTAAGGAACCCATGCCCGAAGTTTGTAAAAGTACTTTTGAAACACCCTGTATATGCATTCATGAACCACAGAATATTGTCTCTGTTGTACATTACATGAGAATATTATAGGAGAAAAATTCCTCTGTCACTGGGATTTGAACCCAGTCACTCATAGGAGAGAGATTCCATCTGGCGCTGTGAGGTCAACTCTGGCTTAGCTCAGTCGATAGAGCAGTGGCACAGATAGCCGAAGGTCCTGGGTTCAAATCTCAGTGCTAGAGGAATTTTTCTCCTATAATATTGTCATATTATTGACACGCTTAGAATGATCTCCTCTTGTTCCAAATCACTCACGACCGTTTGAAACCGATCCCAGTTCACTACTCTGTCAACTTAGTTTCCACAGCCACCTCCCATAGATTTTTTTACTGTCTTAACATCCGTATGTCTAGTGGCCTAATAATGTAGAGTATCTAGCTTCATACAACTGTATGTCATCTTTAATATATAGAAATAGTTCCAGGATATACAGTAAAGTGACAGTCATAATCTTTTCATCAACAAATAAAGGTTTTCAATGTTCTATAGTAGAAGAATGTTAAAATTCTAATGACCATCTACTGAAGAATAAAAAGCTTTATTAACATGAATAGAGTAGGTGACCAGATGCCCCCTTTTTTTTCTCTTTTATTGACTGGTCCCACTGTATCAACAAAAGTTTAAACGGTACGCAAAATGTCGCTTCTTTTTAAAATCATCTCTTAATGTCCCGTTTTCATTAAATTTTTTTTCTGTATGGTCAAATGAGAAAAGGTTCAGTGTTGAAATTGATAAGGTTATGGTTATAATCAAAACACATTTCCGTGATGCATCTTGCGTAAATTTTTATAATTTCCTGTTAGAATACCTAAAACTTTTGCAGGAAATAGGTACAGAGCTCACAGAAATATCAAAGAAAAACTGCTTCAATTTCCGGATACTATGAAGTGTAAATATAATTTTGCGTAAGAAATTTCAATTAATCTAAGACTTAGCCAAGGATTTAGTAAGGTAAAAGTACTTTTGGAATCTATATGTAAGGTTACCGCATACAGTCTTAGAATAAGTTTGGCAGTGACTTCCGTCATGATGTAGTTTAAAATTAAAAATTTCTCACTTTATTGGTTTAAATTAAAATTTATTTATTAAACATAATTTTTTTAACATTTACCTAATTATGGACTCTTGTTTTCTCGATAATTCGCACGAAGCGCCTAAGTGTTTTGTTTTTTCATTTCTAAAACATGGTCACCCTTTCCCCAGAGCATGATACCATATGTAAGAATGCTATGAAAATAGCCAAAATATTTAATTCTGATAAATTCTGAGGATAGTCAGTCAAAATTATAATCTCCTTAAAAAATATACTGTGTAAGTATTGATAGTTGTACACTGATGTGGTTAATATGTTCTTCCCAGGAAAGATTGGATATCAGAAACAGTTTTTAACAATCCGTTAGAATTAACCGATTGGAATATTTCAAATGAAAGCAAGTTCTATAGAGGATCGTTATTGACCATTACATTACACAGATTACACTATCAGGCTGACCCGGATGGACGGAATACTTATCCAGAAAAACTATTGGGAGGGAGGAATGGAGGGGCAATTGTCATGAGCCTGAGTCGTGCACAGAGATCAAATTCCATTAAGGGCATGATCCTCTTCTCCACACTAAATCTTGCTGAGTTCGATACCAAATGCATTTCAAATCGATTTACAACATGCTGAAACAGTGTTTCCCAACCGCCGACCCGCGACCCGGAACTGACATTCAAGGTCTCTAAGCTAAGAATGGATGGTTTTACTTTTACATTGGCCGGATTATGTAGGAATAACTTCAATACATTTATGTGCTTCAAAATATGTTTTGGGAACGCTGTTTTTTTTTTTTTAATTTGGCCTACTTCCCCTGCCCGTACCATAGGTATCACAGGTAGAGGAAGTATTGTGTTCGACCCAAATTCGAAGTTGATATTTTAACATAAATACATGTTTTGAGGTCTCCTGAATCCAAAAATACTGTTTTCAGAAATATTCCTGTGTGTCTGTGTGTGTATCTATGAATAGTAGTGATGAGCGAGACCAGTCTTGGTCTTGGTCTTGCAGAAAATGCAAGACCGAGACCAAGACCAAGACCAACAATGCAAGACTCTGGCAAGAACAAGACCTAACTGCAAGACTCTTGCAGTCTTGCTATTTGAAAATGTTTTATAAAGCCTCGTTGTGTATGCAGCGAGCCAGCGACCGCTACTCAAAGGCGCCGCAGAGTCGCTAGCCGAGGTAGTCCCAAGGCTGGTAGGCCTATAATGTAAAGGTTGCCTCATCATGCTGTAACCAATGAGAGCAGACCCGGTGCGTGACGCTGTCCGTGTCCAAAAACGAGCACACCATTCAAATAATACATGTGAAATCCGTATACAACCTCTCTTACCACTACGTTAAAACAAATTACTGCAATGAAAACTTACAATTAATCTGACGGATTTCCCTGAATGGCATTCCATACAGCTAGTTCCTTCAATTCGTGGGAGTTAAATTCACGATAAACACTCCATATTCATTTTTAAAATGTTTAATTGCAATAGTTCTCTAGTATTATGGCACGAAAGAGAAACAAATGTAACAAAGGCCCTAAGTCATGTATGAAATTTCATTTTGCGTACAATATAATTAAAATCTTCCATACAGTTATTTAATAACTAGTTTCTCTAACCTCAGACTGGGTTAAAAGAAAGCTATGACTGAGGATTTATAATAATTCTTTATTACAACCAAATGGTCATACTATGATGAAAGGAGCAACGATGGAATGATATTTGGCAGGGGAAACGGAGCACCCCGAGAAAGCCTACCCCGACCCCACTTTGTCCACCACAAATTCCACATGGATCCATCGAGATCTGATCCCGGGTCCCAGCGGTGGAGGGCGAGCGGTCTAACCACTCTGAGGATTTGAAACTTTAAACAGTAGCCCCCGTAACTTAAAACGCCTATTAACAATGAAATCCCTTTTTACACCTATCATTAATATTCATAGCCTACTCTCACATACAGAATCTTTCCTGTCTACTTGATCAAAATATAACATAGCTATTCGGCTCATTCCATTCTCCTTGCAGAAAATTTCAAAATAAAGTGAAGTTGAAAAAAAAAACAGGTTATACGCCCGGTATTCTTCATAATTATTCAATAAAACACAATTAAACCGTAGATTAATTAAAACAGGAATTTATTTGACGGGCATTTGCTAGTTATTACTTTATAGTTACGTATCTGATTGTGCTGTAGCTATACAGGCCTACATTCTATTGATGACAGGTAGGACATCCACTGAAAACCTTTTTTTACAACTAAAATTTTGTTATTGGCACATAACGGTGGCGGTGTTTAAGTTCTTGCTGCTGATTCATATTAAGGATGCATATCAAATGGGAAAAGATACTAAAAGTGGAAAATGCCTGGTCTAGAAATATTTTCTTCCTTGAAGAATAGTTATGGCTATTTATGGCCCAATTAGTTGAAGGCCCGAAACTTGAAAGCAAGTAGAGAGTAATTTATGGGGGGTAGCGGAAATCTTTAAAGTGCAGAAATGATCTGTTCACAATGTGTTATAAATTAGAACTAGGGTATATGGAAAGATAAATATTATTTATTGCAGCCTATAGGTTTGGGTTTCGAATGGACATTGTGTGATTTTATGTAGATTGCACAATTTCTAAAGCATCTGCTTCAATCCCGTTATGTTTTCTTACTATATTATACAGTTTTAAACAGGTCAGATAGAACCTTTCTCCTTGCGGAAATCTTTTAAACATTTCATACATATCCTGTTAATATTACTTCTTGTCTCCACAGCCGTTCAATTTGAAACTTTACAATATAATAATCATAATTTTACACTCTCAAATAGTGTATGGCATCTCGTGGATTGTGGGAATACGGTTCTGCAATTGGATAACAGAGAATATTTAAATTTACACTCAAGGTTTACTGTTCTAGCTTAGGCTATATCACCATGGACGTTTCGACAAACAGCGTGACATCACATTACTGTTTACATGGTCAAAGCAACTAGCTTTCGTTACTTTCACAAGCAATAACACACATGTAATCGGTGTAACTTTAAATCATGTAAAGCCCATCGATCACAGTAAGATGCATAAAATAAAACTGCAAGACTCTTGCAACAAGACCAAGACCGAGTATGCAAGACCGAGACCAAGACCAAGACCACTGATGCAAGACCGAGACCAAGACCAAGACCAGGGTTACCTATGCAAGACCAAGACCAAGACTGAGAGTGCAATACCAAGACCAAGACCAAGACCGCCTTGGTCTTGGTCTTGGTCTTGCATTTGCTCATCACTAATGAATAGCCTAGCTCCAGAAAGGTTAATCGTATGAAAACAACATTTTGTTTATGGGTTAGGTACTTTCTGGGCAGGCGACATGAAGATTGAATTTATATTATTTTTATGGGGACGTTACATGAAGAAAATTTCGTCTTTCGCGATTTTCTCGAAAACGGCTCTAACGATTTTGTTTAAATTTTGTACATGGAGTCTGTGAGACTTTACTTGACAAGGAATTTTAGAGAGAGAGAAAGGTAGATTCACTCACATTCTCTTTTGGTTAAGGACATGACGGTAAATGCGAAATTCTTTCCATGTCTTCCGTAAAATCTGTGGTGGCATGGTCCTATAAGAGCTTGCAACACTAATGTTCTTTTCGCGAACACTTTTCAACAGCAGTAATGACAACCCGCCGGACTCCTTAGAGACGAAAAGTCAAATTTTTTGGTAACAATACCAAAGTAACAAAAAAACTTTCATTGATCGCAATAACACTTGAGTCAACAGTGGAAAAAAACAAATTTGTTTCTGTATTCTGCATTGGATGTGTCCCATACGAAACTGCTCACTACAACAGAGGCTCGATGTGACGACAACCAACGTCTTTGCACACATTGTACCGAGGAATCATGTTCCGGTACACTCAGGGCCGTCGCGTGGGCGGGGCGATCGCCGCGACCAGGGGGGGCGCCGTGGCAACGGCAAAAATAAAACAACATTTGGAAAAATAAGTAGGATTTACATAACGTATTTTTTAAAGTTAGGTATAACTGAATTTTGAATATTGCGTTGTATGTTTTTATTGAACAAATAAGTATTTGACACCAATAACTTTAGGCCTATATTTGCTAAGTTATGCCATAATAAATATTTGCTTATAAAGACGTATTTACGATCAACTACGTCACAGAAGAGACTGAATTCTCTGGCCTTCTTGTCCATTGAAAACGATGAAGCACAAAAATAGACTTGATGGAAATTCTAACGACATTTGCTCGAGCAAAAACCAGGCGAATGCCATTTAATGTTTAGTACCTTATCTTCATTTGATAAACGCGGTTCCCTTTTCTATATTCTATTCAATGTATGTAACGAGGTTTCCCACACTATTAATTTGTAGTCCATTAATAACGCCTATAGTATTTTTTATGATTGTTAAGATTTTCTTACATTACTAAACTTGTATTGATTTTCAATACAATCTTATTAAAAAATTTAAATAATTTTATTTCTGGTATTTTTGTAAGTTAATCCGATTAGGTGTCTCTTTTGGGCACAAAAACACAGACAGCGACGCAACCCGACGCGCAATTTTGCTAACGAGCGACTGGACGCGATGCGGCTTGGAATTTGTCCAGTCCACGTCGCCCCAAGTCGCGTCGTGTCGCCCATTGCGTGTAACCCCATATGTTTAAACGTATTTGATAGTGTCGCGTCACGTCGCTCGCTGTGTGTTTGTGTTTGAATCCCTACAGATAGGTGAAATGTCGGGAGGGTGCACGTGGGATTGAGTTTGGGGGGGGGGGCGCCAGACGAAATCTTGCCCCGGGCGCCAACAAACCACGCGACGGCCCTGGGTACACTCGTTCCATCACACCTGATGTCCCGTTAATCTCTTTTGCAGCGATCATCACTCGTGCCAGCAGTTCTTCTCGGTCTCTACAGGAGCTCTCGTACACCTCATACGGCCCCAGAAGAAATAGTCCAAAGGCGTTAAGTCCGGCGATCGTGGGGGCCAAGCAATAGGACCACCACAGCAGGGTAAACGTCACGTGCCATCAGGTGATCCTCTGTCGTCATGTACTGCCTTTCTGGTTGCAAAACAACACCGGCAAATCCGACACATTCTAATGGCTGTAGCATGGAAACGTACGACATGGGTTCCTATTCGAAATATTGCCTACTAAGTCCCGTCTACTAGCCCTAGAAGTTTGTAATATGAATTTCCGAACACCCGGTATATCGCTGATTTCGGTGGATATCACGAAAAGTGAGTAATTTTACCATTAAAGAGTTTATTACTTTGTTTTGATTAACGCTCAAATACGATAGTGAGAAATACAACCAAAAATTATTAGTATATAACAATATAATGCATTATTTGATAGTGAAAATAAATGTTATTTTATTGTTGTTTATTGTTGAAAGGAAAATCAAAATTCATTACAGTTGACTTTATTTTATTTTATTTTTTTTAAATTTTGAATCATTCTACTTGTAACATTTCAATTTTCATTTTAACTTAAGTTCTATTGTTTGTGTCAATTTGTCCATGTGGGAGCCTCTAATGAGGTAAGTTTTGTGAATAAAAACCTGAGCTGAAAGCACAGCTATACATGTACCGGTATACAGCGGGTACAACGTATGCAGAGACGTTTATGCAACGTTTAAAGAGACGTATGGATGCAATGCGGATGCTGAGAATATGATTCTCCATTATAATCTTGGTTTTTGTGGTCATCATGACTTGGCATATTCAATACCATAAAATCGTCAATGGAGGAATAAAAACCGAAGTTCACTTTTACACGTCCAACTATGTAGTGAGTGACGCATTTCCCACGCGATGAGATTCGCAAAATAGTGTTTCAGCAAAACGAAAATATTAAATTTACATTTTATTGCCAAGTCAGCTTTATTGTACGTTCAAATTCTTCGTAAATAAACATAAGTTATAACTCAGTCGACTTATTCACCTATCGCTGTAAACAGAATTATCGTAAAATGGACTTTGTACTCGTCTCCATCTCTCTGGAGAGAAAAAAAAAGCAAACAAATAAATACAATAATAGCATTATTAAAATTAGATGGACTTTGATACAGAAATCTAAACCATTGAATAGCAATTTCAAGTTATAAAACTTGGGTTTGTCGGTGTAGCCTTCATAATCCAACGAGAAGGCTCAAAGTCATTGTATTTGTTGAAGTTTTTTTAAACATTATTTTAAAAAAGAATTTCCACCCCAATAATTGCTCTTACTGTAATTCTGTCTATCAGTCCACCGCATACAAAGGGCCCTAGTGAAAGTAAGTTTTCGGGGAGAAAACTCTGTCAATTCATCCAATTGCCTTCTTGCCTTTAACGTCTAAAGTAATAGAATAACACACACCAGTTCATTCAATTAACAGTGATCACAATACTTTAAGATTTCATGAAACTAAAAAGCCATATTCGGATTAAGATTAGGGTAATGGAACAAGTATAACCGAATACAATTTTCATTTTTTACACAAAAAACGATCTAAACTTCTTTGCGATATATTCCAAGAAAGGAAAGGACCTGTCATCTGACTTCTAACCAAGGGAGCGGTTGCGAACAACCCAAAGTGTTACAATGTACGGTAAAACTCCAATTTTTCCGGATTAATTGGGACCGGACTTGATCCGGATAATAAAATATTCGGAAAGTTGGATAAATGATTTAAAAATGTCATTTCTTGAAAAAAGAAACCAAATTGTACAGTACTGTGCTTATATAAGAGTTACATCTTGAACATATCGGTTAGAGTCGGTGGTTTTGCTGACAAACTTTTGATTATGTCGTTGGCTAAAAGTTTTGCTTTTTCGCAAATAATCGTCCCTGAAAGAGCGACGCGGCTGCAAAAAACACTTGAATAGGCCTCAAAGTGATCCGGATAATTGGCGATCCTGATATTTAAGAGTTCAGATAACTGGAGTTCTACTGTATTAGGAAGAAGGAAATGTTTGTGGTGTCTTTGCACACAATGGAAACACGTCTTCTTAATGAAGCCAATCTGAGCTCCTGGGATTGAGGTTTAGCAATAATGCGGCATTTTGTTACACATTTTACAGAACAATAATTGCTATTTCTGATTTCTCTACGCAAATATTAGCCTAAGTGTTTCGCAATTAAACTGTGTGCGATAAATAGGAGTGATAAAAATGAATTTACAAGTGCATTTTCAAGTGATAAAACTGTTTACAGAATTGAATTATCACTTATTTATGGTATAAGCAGACTTCTGAAATCAGCCCCATGACATTGTAAAATAAATTCGCAACACAAATTTTAAAAGGATGAAGAATTGTTACTTTCTCGCAATATAGCCTACGTAATATAAAAAAAAGTATTGTAATCGTGAGAAAAAATTGAAATCGAGATAACACCAGGAAAGTATGTTTTATCATATCTAGAAACAGAAAAAAATATTTTTGAAATGACGTCTGTCTGTCTATCAGTGTAGGCCTACATCTGTAGCGGCTAAACGGTTCATTGCAATTGCTTAATTTATTTTGTTTTATCAAGGACTTCTATGGCACTCTATTAACTGGAAATAATTTGGTTCCTATGACTGAAATATTAAGGAGACTTTTAATTTTAAAAAAATTCAAGATTGATTTTTGGGGGAAAAGGCTGACGATTTTAATGAAAATGTAAAGATCTAAACAACTGTCTACAGATAATAGAATGGGTATATTCATTTTTCTATAAAAATTACTTACGGCTACGTAGGCCTACTTAACTCGTGCCCACTTTTTATTTTGTTAGTTATCTCAATTACAGTAAGTTATACATGATAAGTTAGTACAGTAAAGTTTTAGAATGAATTAAAATGAACATTTTTTATCCTTCATATTTCTTCATAAAATTATTAGGTATTCGAAATAAAAAAATGAAATAAGTATGATTTAATTACAGAATGTCAGAATATGCATTAGTTAAAATATGAAATATGTCTCCCATAGTAACAAGAAAACTATAATTACCTTCTTCTTGTGAAATTCCTCAGTTTTAATGAACACACTAAAACCAATTAGAGTGAGGTTGTACATTTCTAAATGGTACATAACGGTTTCTTCCATCAACCTAAGAACCTAAATAATTAAATATATGCATATGTGAGAAAATTTATGCAGCATATTTTGTCATTATATTTATATAAATAACATTAAAACACTAAAATAATTCGACTTGGACATCTCTGGTTGAACAAGGACACATCTTGTTACATTTTGATAAACGCGCAGTTGTTTATAAGTCTTTGTTATTGAAATGATCAAATCAGAGACAAGAATTTGTGTATAGTGTCTCAATCTATTGGTCGATCATTAAACCATCTCCTTGATATGGACATTAAAGAACACTACAACAGACGTCGCTTTCTGTTTGACTACTACTCTATGTACGACCACTATGCAAAGGTCCAGAGATGTGGTACTACAGTGTTTGTAAAAACACCACCAAATAAATAAAATAATTAAATCCGAGCATATCACGTTATCAATCAATCAATGCATTAATGTTAAGCATACAAACCTATTAGCAGTAACGTATCTGTATTCTGTTTAACTTGCGATATTTCTATATTGTATACCATTCTCTTCTTTTATATTCTATCGTTATGAGGAACAGGAATTTAAAACAAAATAGTATAAATTATGAAATTAAAGAAATTGGCCACTGTACCATGTTGGTTAGCAACTGTGTTGTTTATCAATTTCTATTGGCAATACAGTTTTAATAATTGTTATTTGTTACTAATAGTTCATCTATATATTAGTTTTCAGTGCTTAGCTATTTCCTTTTTTATCTACGTGTATATATATATATATCGGGGCTTTCCCTAATTTAGGACATAAAAATCTAGCACATTCAGTTTCTCTTAAACGAACGTTTCAACATATCTCTTTCTTGAGATAATGTAATCTACTCTTATACAATTCAACGGCCCTAAATAGCGTGCTTGCTCGCCCGCTTCGTGAGACATCGGGTATACTCGGCGATGTTCGTATCTCTCAGTCTAAACTTTCATGACGACTACAAGATTAGGAAAACCGTTTCTTTATTATATAAGGCCTAAGTGAAATGAACTCAAAGAACAAATATTCTAATTTAATTTTTACTTACAATTTTCATAGCTCTGAACCACAAACATTTTTAATAATCTACCAGTGTAAATTTCTTAAAAATCCTGGAGTCAATGAATAGTGGCGGGCGAAGCCGGGGGCACCAGCAGTAAAATATTGATGATTTAACTCTTGAAATATCGCTGATAATAATAATCCGGCATAAGAGAAGATTAAGTCGCCCCCTTACGCTCCAAACAATGCGTTGCTGTTCGCTTGTTACCTCGGAACACCCGATCGTCCCTTCTCTCCAAACTCCCGATCGTACCAAATACAAGCTACCAACCCATACACCAAAATGACAACCCTCTAGCTTACTCGGCAATCCCGACCAGACCACAATCACCTCTTCACATAATCTAAATAATGCATACACTAACCACATTAGTTAAGTGCGCGAGCGGAGGCGGCAGCCGAAGCGAAGCGCCCTTGCATTTTCGAATAATGTACGATACACTGTTTGTCGGTTTCGAAAATGTGGCATATTATATCTTCCACACGTTAGTAAGCCTGTCAACTTTTGTTAATCTTTTGTTTACCGGTATGACGTCACACTACCAACGTCCGATCACGAGTTTCTATGTAATATGAGGACAGAAGAAGTGGTATAAAAGAAAGTGCATCGCGAGGGAGCGGTGGGCGGGAACATTCATCCAAGGTGCGACTTAATATTATTTTTTCCCAATAATCCAAATCAATCACTCCTTCTCTTGAAAAATTATATAATTTCTTAAAATTACACTGAATTATCAAATAAAATTCACATCTCATTCATCTGTCAAAAAACAGTTGAAAAACGCCATTATCCACCGCCGTCTCGAGAATTACGCACGAGAATTAGCCTATACAGTTTAGAAGGCAGTGGATCATAGTTATCTTTGGAACTACATAATCGAATCTGAGATCGTTTTCCCAGGTGGCAATTTCTAATCGTGGAATGTACTCTAAAGCCGGAATTTTAGCTGTTTCATTAATTATTAATGGTTTAGTTTATGAATGATTCGCGTGCAACTGTTAATAAATATAATGCTTTAATAATTATTATACTATTAATTTCTAATTGTTCAATTAATTATCGTGGGCGAAGCCGCGGGCACATCCTAGTACCATTACATTCTCAGAAAACCATTGAGAAAGCTTAGTCGGATTGGTCGAGTTCTGGGGTTGAACCTAAGACGTCCCTAACGTGAGTCCTCCGTACTTCCTCCTCGACCACCTATTTTCGTTTTAAATTCAAGAACTGACTCAGCTACAGCGATGAAATGCTTGATAATAATACTATCATTTTTTAATTCATCGCGAGGTGAGAACAGAACCAATTCACAGAAGAATATTCTACAATATTATATTCTTATCATTGTACTTACATCTAGAATTTGATGGATTGATTAGGGAAATATTGACATAATATTATTATACCTTTATACTGGGTAGATTATTTTTAATGTTAATCTCTACTCGTTAATCCAGTGTTTTTCAAAATTACTTTTGGAAGACATTTCGTGCACTTGCACTAACAAACTACAGAGCGAGTCTAAAAATTTCCTTGCGAGGTTAATTCCCCTTCACCCCTTCTCTGATAAGATGAGGCCGAAAAGAAAGCTTTTAGCAGGTGTTTATCTTCAGTAAGCTAAGGACTGTTAATCTATATTAATAAAAGGAAGTGTCTGTCCTCCGTCTGTCTGTCTGTCTGTCTGTCCGCGATGCCCAGCGAAATCTACTGAACGCAGAGATGTGAAATTTTAAACATAGATGGACTAAAGGGTCGGAAAGTGCACCTCGTAGCCGGAATTTTCATTTTAGCTTTCCTTCGAGAGTTATGAGTGAAAAACGGGCAGAAAACGTGTATTTTTTTGCGTTTTCGAAGCATGAGTTTTCAGTAATACAAATCAATTACACTAGGCTTTGGCTATTTTTGTCATACCTTCGACATAAAAGCATCGCGATCTCTTGAATGTTGTAGCTCACGCTGGTCGATTCATTTGTTTTTAATGTCAAGGCACGCAAAAAATAATATGACATTTTCAACCTACACCGAAGAGGATTATTATTATTATTATTATTATTATTATTATTATTATTATTATTATTATTATTATTATTATTATTATTATTATTATTATTATTATTATTATTATTATTATTATTATTATAGGGATAATCAATATTAGCCTAAATATGGTCAAACGTTGTTCGATTTGGACGAAACTCACTATACAGGGGTTTTCTGGGCCAAGGAACTCGAATCTGAGGTCTCTTTTACCAAGTGACGCTATCTAATCGTGATATGTAGTCCACATGATTTAGGTGTTAATATAATGATTTAACTATTATGCTCTTAATTTTTAATTTTTGAAATAATTATCGCGGGCGAAGCCACGGGAAAATGCTATCTTAAAATAATAATAAAAGGACGTGTTTGTCTGTCTGTCCACGATGCCCAGCGAAATCTACTGAACGCAGAGATCTGAAATTTTAAACATAGGTGGGCTGAAAGGTGGGCGAATGCGCATCGAAGCCGGATTTTTAATTTTAGCTTTCGTTCGCGAGTTGTGAGTGAAAAACTGGCAGAAAACGTGATTTTAGCGCTGTCGAAGCATCAGATTTCAGTAATAAAGTAATTGCAGTTGGCTTTGGCTATTTTTGTCATACCGTGGTAATAAAAGCATCGCGATCGCTAGAATATTGTAAGCCCACGCTGGTTGATTCATTTGTTTAGAATGTCAAGGCCCGTAGACATATGAAATTTTCAACCTACACGGAAGAGGGATAATCAACATAGACCTAAATATGGTTAAACATCGTTCGATTTGGACGAAACTCACTATACAGGGATTTTCTGGGCCAAGGAACTCGAATCTGAGATCGCTTTTACCAGGCGAAGCTATCTAATCGTGACATGTAGTCCACGTGATTTAGGTGTTAATAAATATAATGATTTAACTATTATGCTCTTAATTTTTAATTTTTGAAATAATTATCGCGGGCGAAGCCGCGGGCACATGCTAGTATTATTATAATAATAAAAATACTGAATAAAAAATAAAATACGTTAACATTCCTTCTAAATTTCACTTAATTATGAATAATTTAGTGGGAGTTGTTTAAAGAATCAGTTATATAGCAATCTAGAAAACCGAAAATAGATTCATTTTTGTACACAGAAACCGGCTCTGTATGTCAATACCAAAATTGTTGCAGGTATAGAACAATACGTCTACCCAATTTTAGTAGAATGGATGTGAGGAAAAAAGTCTTGATCTATTCCAGGCCTGTTCAACTTGAGAGGAACTGGGGACCAAATTTATTTAGATAAGTCATCTTGAAGACCGCCCAAAAGTGACTTAATGTTATGCATATTAACTTAATCAGTTGGCTTATCACTTAGAAATGTGATCCATGAAGACTATTATAGTTATCACTTAGTTATTCGTAAATATAACACAATTTAAAAATAGTGTTTTTTTTTTTAAATATAGCTTTTTTCAAACAAGATCGATGAAAATAACAGCAATACAATTTTTGAGAGAAAAGTCAGCTCATCTGAGAGATTAGTAGTTCATAAACTGAATAATTATAGGCCTATTAAAGAAGTCACTTAGGCAAGTCTACTTATTTTTTTATCTAATTATATTTGATAAATTTCACATTCACAAATGTATGTGCTTACAAACATAGGCATGATCTGAAGATCAAAAACTCTCAGTTGGAGAAACTTTCATGTCATAGAAATCTGAATAAAATTATTTCATTTTCTGTTCTGCTTTTGAAGAAATGGCTCAGCACTTGAAATTTTTTGATAGTTGAGATAGTCGATGTTCACTTTCAAGGGCTCTTTAAGAAGAGACAGTTTGAAAGAAAGTGTGTGAAAATGTAACTTGTTCACAAAAGTTTACTGTTTACTCGGTGGGAGAAAAAAGATACAGTGGAACCACATGCAAATATTTTCCATTGATTATCCCATCTGTTGATTTTTGTTTGTTTTGTTTTGTTTTGTATGTTTGTTTGTTTGTTTTTTTTTTTTTTTTTTTTTTTTTTTTTTTTTTGTGAACTTCATGTGCAATATAAGAGAGGATAAGGAACACGATAATCATGTAAATTTCTTGAATTACGAGATTCAAAAGCCGAAGCTACAATACAAGTAACAATTATCTGTAATTTATACCCTCTAGCTTGTAAGCTGTAATACTGTAGTATAATTTGCTTTTCCCTCTAACGCCTGAAAAAAGTAAGCCATTTCGGCACGAAGTACGTAATTTTATAATATAATGTTCGCGGTCCTATAAGGCCCGGTTGGCATGGACCTCATAAACGTCCTACAACGGGAGAGGTTAACCTAAGGTAATAGAAGAAGACAATTAAATTGTGATTTAAGACCTCGTTACTTTTTGCGTCGAATCAAAAGTATTCTCTGCTTGAAACAAAAAAGATGTATTAATTCAAATTGTCAGTTATGGCAATCTGCGCCACTTCTACCTTTTCCCCCAACCTACACGATGTAAACTGCGTCACCGACATATGTAAACTGCGCCACCGACATTTAAATGGCGTCACCGTCATACTAACGCACTAACATTTTTCTTTCCACTTCTTCAGACAGGGCTAGCTATGAAATTGCATAGGTGTGGTTAAAAATGTTAGGCTTAGTAGCTTTGTCATTTAAAAAAATGTTAAAGCAATACCCTAATTTCTTTTGCATGAACGCTTCGTCACTTATAAAATCGTTAAAAACACTGCATGAGCACTTTGTTCTCATATGACGCCTTCTTAATAAAATCAAAAGGGATATTTTATTGTTTATATATTGTTCTCTCCACTTGAGTAGACGAGAATACTTGTAATTTATTTTAGCTGTTCTTCTTACAGGTATCCCTTGTTCAATACTTCTCAGTTTTATGTAGGCACTTGTTTGGAACTTGAGAAGTGCATCTAACATAAGGTAGATGTTAGGAGAAGCGTGGTAAAACAGATTTATACTTTACGTGAAATGTTCTACTGCATTAGTCGTTTCTTTGCATTATGTGGAATGTTCATTCGCCCATACTGAGGGTGGCGCAGTTTACATATCTCATTTTTATTCTATTTCAAATTGGTGTCAACCGTGGCGCAGATTACATCCCATTAGGATAGATTTACATTAAAAATTATAAAAAACTGTATATTCCGAAAATTATTGGTTCTACGGAGCATCTAGAATAGTGGTATACAGAAGCTATTTAATTTATTTTGATCAATTATTGTATTTTCATCTCTTCGAAATTCTGACCTCAACATATTTTAAATAGATCTTTTTGGAAATTGATTTTGAAATATAAAAATTATAGACCATGGGCTACCAATATGAAACCCTCCCCCCCCTGTGGGAATTTCCGACACATATATTTTTTTGTTGGTATTGTCATCTAGTTTAAGATTTTAGTTGTTTGCCCCTTATCAATTACAGCATTTAGCCGGAAACCCCGGAAAACCCCGGAAATTCGAAGAAAATGAATTTGTTTTAATTTTTCATTGTTCTTTGCTCCTAATATTCCCAGGGAATTTCTGACTTACACATTTTTGTTGGTATTGGCATCTATTTTAATGTTCCAGTTGTTTGACCCTTACAAATTACAACATATCCCCGGAAAACCCGGAAAACCACGTACATACGGAGAAAATTACTATGTTTTATTTTTTAAATCTTTGTTCTTTGCACCTAATATTCAAAGGGAATTTCTGAATTGCATGTTTTTTTGTTTGCATTACCATCTAGATTAAGGTTTCAGTTGTTTGCCCCATATCAATTACAATATATCCCCGGAAAACACCGAAAACCACGGAAATCCGGAGAAAGGGACTTCGTTTTATTTTTTAAAAATCTTAGTTCTTTGCTCCTAGTATTCAAAGGGAATTGGTGAACCATATGTTTTTGTGTTGGTATTCCCATATAGATTAAGGTTCCAGTTGTTTGTCCCTTACCAATTACAGCATATCCCCGGAAACCCCGGAAAACCACGTATATACGGAGAAAATTACTATGTATTATTTTTTAAATCTTTGTTCTTTGCTCCTAATATTCAAAGGGAATTTCTGATTCGTATGTTCTTTTGTTGGTATTGCCATCTAGATTAAGGTTGCAGTTGTTTGCCCCTTATGAATTATAGCATATCTCCAGAAAACTCCGAAAACCACGGAAATCCGGAGGAATTGACTTTTTAAAAATTTCTTTAAAATCTTTGTTCTTTGCTCCTAATATTCCCAGGGAATTTCTGACTCATATGTTTTTTTGTTGGTATTGCCATCTAGTTTAAGGTTTAAGTTGTTTTCCCCTTATCAATTACAGCATATCCACGTAAAACCTGAAAACCACGAAAATCCGCAGAATTTCTAGAACTCGGAACTTGTGATCTACGGTCACTGAAACCGTTATTGCGAAGTAATTCTTCTGCTTCAAGTGTGTCCCTTGCAGGTTCAAAAGGGTGAGTATATGGACTACGAGATATCTGCCATACTTGTGATGGTCACAAAGGATCAAAGAACAAAGGTTTTTAAAAAATTAAAACGAACTCATTTTCTTCGGATTTTTTAGGTTTCCGGAGTTTTCCGGGGATATGCTGTAATTGATAAGGGGCAAACAACTGAAACCTTAATCTACATGGCAATACCAAAACAAAACCATATGAGTCACCAATTCCCTTTGAATACTAGGAGCAAAGAACTAAGATTAAAAAAATTAAAACAAAGTCATTTTCTCCGGGCTTCCGTGATTTTCGGAGTTTTCTGGGGATTTGCTGTAATTGATAAGGGGCAAACAACTGAAACCTTAATCTGCATGGCAATACCAACACAAAACCATATTAGTCACTAATTCCCTTTGAATACTAGGAGCAAAGAACTAAGATTTAAAAAATTAAAACAAAGTCATTTTCTCCGGGCTTCCGTGGTTTTCAGAGTTTTCTGGGGATTTGCTGTAATTGATAAGGGGCAAACAACTGAAACCTTAATCTACATGGCAATACCAACACAAAACTATATTAGTCACCAATTCCCTTTGAATACTAGAAGTAAAAAACTAAGATTTAAAAAATTAAAACAAAGTCATTTTCTCCGGGCTTCCGTAGTTTTCGGAGTTTTCTGGGGATTTGCTGTAATTGATAAGGGGCAAACAACTGAAACCTTAATCTGGATGGCAATACCAACGAAAGAACATATGATTCAGAAATTCCCTTTGAATATTAGAAGCAAAGAACAAAGATTTAGAAAATAAAACATTGTCATTTTCTCCGTATAAAAGTGGTTTTTCGGGTTTTCCGGGGATATGTTGTAATTTGTAAGGGGCAAACAACTGAAAACTTAAACTAGATGACAATACCAACAAAAAATATGTGAGTCAGAAATTCCCTGGGCATATTGGGAGCAAAGAACAAAGAAAAATTAAATGAAACTAATTTTCTCCAGATTTCCGTAGTTTTCAGGGGGTTTCTGGGTAAATGCTGTAATTGATAAGGGGCAAACAACTGAATACTTAAACTAGATGGTAATACCAACAAAAAATATGTGAGCCAGAAATTCCCTGGGCATATTAGGAGCAAAGAACAAAGAAAAATTAAAACAAACTCATTTTCTCCGGATTTCCGGGGTTTCCGGGTAAATGCTGTAATTGATAAGGGGCAAACAACTGAAAACTGAAACTAGATGGGAATACCAACAAAAAAATATATGTGTCGGAAATTCCCACGGGGGGGGGGGATGGGGGTATACAGTAGCCTACGCTCTATTATAGGACTGATATTGCAGTGAAAAAAATAACTTCAGCGTTGATATTCGAAGTGTCCGGGATGGTGATAAGAAGGGCAAGGCATTTAATGACCATAAAATAGTGAAAAAATGCAAAATAAAGAATGCATTTACGACCTAAAAACAGTGAAAAATGGAACAAAATTTGAAAAAGAATGACTAATAAATTTTCCATTATTGCTTAGGCCTATATATATATTTTAATATGGAATTGCTAAAAGCAATTTAACGGATGACAGTGCGTTATGTATGAATTTACAATATAAAACACACTTATTTTATTACTAAAAAATAAGTAAATCTAAGCCTATAGGCTACGACTTGGACACCCTTAGCGAAAAAAAAAAATTGAACTGGCATGCCCATCAAAATAATAGCCCCTAGCAAATATGTGCCATATAAAAAAAGAAAAAATCAATTCTTTATTGCTACAAGACAAACTGCTATGGTGTTTACAATAAACCTGTATTAAAATGAACTACGAACACTTGGCAGAGATTCTCAAATGAAAACGATTGTCTGTTGTCTGAAAGTACGATTGTACGTGGAAATGCTCCTCTCCACCTCCACTGAAACATGACCTAAAATGCCAAATAAACACCTAAAAATGCACAAAATGACCTAAAAATTGCCAAAATGACCCATCTCTTGAAAATGGCGAAAAATGCAAAAACATTTATATATATTCGAGCTATCTTTTAACTTTCATATAAAAAATATGAAAAATCATCAATGCCTTGCTCTAGTGATAAGAGACATCCCTTAGAATACGATGATATATGGAGTATAATTGCAACATTAAGGTCCCTAACAAATCGTGACCACACCAACTACCACACCTGATGCAAGCCATGGTTCTTTGTGTTAATTTATTTACGAGTTTGTTCTGTCAACTCAAAGAGAGCGGTATTTGAGACATGTTTAACAACTGAGATAAGAAGACAATTTACATGACACTTACTTGTGAAGAGTCCCATGGTGGAAGAGATGACCGGCAACGCGGATGATATCGTGTACAATGTCGCCGGAGATTGTGGATAGGTATATCTCGGTATTCTCAAGTGACGTATATAAAAAAGCGCTGACCACGAACAGTGATACTGGAGCACACAGTAATGAGTAATGAGAGGAAGTAACGTCAACTCAGGAACTAAATTCACATTGTATTACTCAACTCAAGCGCCGTGCATATCAGCTCAACCCCTTACATAGTCACACACTGACTCACTTAATATACCATTCTTATTCCTACTTAAATCTGGGAACATTAATTACAGACGTCTTGGACTCGTATTCGGGAGGTCCCAGGTTCAACTCCCGTGGCCGACAATTTGGCATGGGTTTTTCATAGTTTCTCCAGTCTTAAAGGCAAATGCCGAATTGAATATTTACATACCATGAATCATCCTCACCATTTCATCCTGTATCATAACCATTTAAATTAATATCAGATGATATTTACTCCACAAAAATACACTAACAACAGAATCAAATGACAAGTAATAGTACCATGGCCAACCTTACTGTATAGAAACACATCCCGAACTCCTAATATGGCTCGCAGTTAAAAAGAGTATAAACATAACTGGAATAAAAAATAAAATAATAATAATAATGAAAAAGTTAAAGTGTCAACTGAAATCAGGACTTTTTTTTAACTAAGAAACTTTTACATTCTCGCCTTTTGTCCAGAAATTTAAAAATAAAGCATTATAAGACAATGAGCCTACCGGACATGGTGTCTTATTCTAGAGCATAATTTGAGTGTGTTCAAAAACAGGGTGCTTAGGAAAATATTCGGATATAAGAGAGATGAAAACGAGGACTAGAGAAAATTGTATAATGAGTACTCTTCACCAAATAAGGACAATTAAATCAGAGAGGATGTAATGGGCTGGGCTTGTTTCATGCATGGGGAGGGAATACATACGGCCTATCTCAAAAATACTGACTGGGAGACCCGAATGGAAAAGACCTCTTGGAAGACCTAGACGTAGATGGGTGGACAATATTAAGATAGTTTTAAGGGAAGTAGGATTTGCAAGGGATGGTTGGAGTTAGTACATGCTAGGGTTGAATGGCGGGCTCAAATAAGTAAGAGTAATTAATGCTAATTTTTAAATTAAGTTTTTAGTTCATGCTTTCCCTTCAGCGGGAAAGGATGATGTTGTCCAAAGAAGAAGAGTACAATAGAAGTCCCAACCCCAATCAGTCATAAAATTACTAAACACACATCCTATCAATCATAATTTTGGTTATCTGACACAATCAATTGGGCACTACTAATAATATTGCATTCAATATTTTAACAATGAGGCATTCGTTGCTATGGTCTTAAATTCGGGTTAAGAAATTATTTTGTGCCTTAGAATAAAATTATGGATTATGCCTGTGCACTAGAAAATCTACCACGCTTGATAATAATTAATTGTGAAGATTGTAATTCAGAGCTTAACAAACAAAATTTTACAAAGCTGTACTCTGTTCTGGAACAACAATAGACGGGCACTGCAGAAAAAATAAGACAGGAACATAGATAATGAGCTGGTCATACTGTTTGATGTTTAAAAAAATACTATACAGAGTGTTAATGAATAACACCGAAATACTTTACCTGTGTAAAGAGGGGACATAGACAAGCAACTTCTATTTGGAGATTTTTGCTCTATGACGTAAAATGTGTATGCTACAGGGCATTAAAGTCATTTCAATTTGGTACTAACAAGTCAATAATGAAGCAAAAAAGCGTTAACATGTTCATTAAATTAACTTCATGCCTTCTCAGTGATCGAAGAAAACCGGATTCTTAATCATTAATTAACAGGTATATCATAACTTAAGAGTTTTCATAATCTGCCAAAATTTACAGACTAATCACGTGACTGGCCGCCACTGTATTAGCTTTTTTTAAAAATCCATAACTCCAGTGTTAACAATGAAGCTCCTTTGTTTTGTATTTTTTCAAATGTTATAAGTAATGACGGTCATGCCATGCTGTAACAGGAAAAATTGAATCCTTAGAGCAAAAATCTCCTAATAAATGTTGCTTGTCTATGTCTCCTCTATATGCAGGTAAAATATTTCGGTGTTATTCATTAACGTCCTGTATAAATGATTAAGCAATATGTTTAAGGAATGTTTCAATATTTTCCGGCAGAGTTCTTATTTGATATCTTCTGTTAAGCCAATCGCCTTGAATGTGTTACGTAAAAGCTGTTCCCAGGGCTCCGAAAAGGAGACCTTTCACCATGCATGTCACAGAAGCTTGTGAGGGAAATTTAATACGGAATAAAAAATAGTTATGTTCTTTCCCAGGCTCTGCAGTCATTTGTGCCTTAACATTGCGAATTAATATGCCATGATAACTACCTGTAGGATAGACATAGGCCTATTAATGTGTTTCGCCTTTGATCCCGAAGACAGCTTCGAGGTTGTTGCGGTATGCCAAAGCACAAGGATTTGTTAAAAAAATATTAGAGGGCAACTTTCCAAAGTCTTGTTATCACACATGCACAAATATTCGCTAAATTCGGGTTTGCATATTTTCTGTGCCTTTGTGAACAACAGTCTTGTGATTTGTTTTTGTTACAGTAAACTAAATTCAGTCCAATAAAATAGTTGGCCTACTTAACTCGTCCATAAGCGTTCACTCGTCAAGGAAAATGTCGCTTTCCATAGGGGTGAAATAACTTGTTGAGGAATTGATTACAAGAACCAGAGAAGTTCAAAAATGAACTTTTCCAGTTTATGTTGTCTTTATATACTCTATTATAAGAGCTAATAAAAATTTGTTTCTTCAAAATCAAGACACACCCCCAGAAAAATCCAGTTGGAAATAAAGTGTTCTTGCAAAAAATGGACAAGTCCATTTCCATTCGCAAAACACGAACAAGTCCTGCATTTAGTTAATTATTCAACGTCTGTTTCTATTGAAGGAACAAGCTGTTAAAATCTGTACTATCCATTGATATTTTACTTCTACAAAAACAAAACAAGTCCAACAAGGAAGGTTTTTTTTTGGAGTTCCTGAAAAAATTAACTTTTTGGACTTGTCTGGTTTTCGTAATACACCCTTATTTGTAAAATAAACCGTTTAAGAACAGAACTAATTATATACTGGGACATCTGGATCAGTATAGCCTATGAAGTGTGTTCAGAAGTACATGCAATTTGTATGTCTCAGAGTGATTATGTTCATGCCCGGTTATATTTTCCCTTCTGTCTCTTCACCTTAGTTCACCTCTCCCTGTTAGGGACATTTAAGCGACCCAAGCCGCCCGGGCCTTACAGGGCCGCGACCTGTCGGGAGAGGGATTATCTTTGGATCACATACATACTTTTTTGACCAGACAAGGACATAGAGGGTTTCCCCGGATGAGTGATCAGCCTAATGCCGGGGCCAGCTCCGAAACAACACGAACACATAGGACGAGACAAACCATGCACACACACACTCACCCCAAACAAGGCGAGGCTGGGATGAAGATGATAATGATGGCTAAATGATATACGGGGACCACAAGGGTCTAAAGTTACCCGACATTTGTCTCACAGGTAAGGAAAAACCCTGGAAAACACTTAGGTAACTTGTCCCGACCAGGATTTGAACCCGGGCCCGCTGCGCGAGAGAAGCTAATTTTCCCTTTAGAATTCAATACATTCATAATGGAATGAATTGACACTTTTTTGTACTACTATTTACTACTATTTACTATTTACTGCTATTTAGACCTATTTGGCATTTATGAACCTTGGGTAATGTTCCCTTGTATGCGAACCAACTAAAAAGAAATATACACGATTAAATTAATGTTCTCAATTTTATTTTTATGGAATTCCGAATCGAAGTACCCCACCAGCAACAGTCAACAGATGAACATATAATTTGTCACGTCGAGGATAATCAGATTCATGCTCGATTCAAGACTAGATCAAAGATCATCCATAAGTTATAAAAATGTCATCAGAACTACGTGCGGAAGAGAGCGTTCACTTTGTTCTCGGCTAAGCATAAATATTAGGCTAACAACTTCCAATTTCTGAATGGTGTTTGTAAGCAGCGGCCGACGCTTGTCGTGGACGTGTTATAGGTTTAGCAACATACAAATTTATACATATCTTATATTAATTACCAAAAAATTAACAGAAGATTATACTGGTATTTGCTAGCGGTAATCAGTTCAAATCTAGGGGCCGGCGGGTGTGTCATTCGTTGTGAACGAAGCCGTGCCTTGGGGGGTTTTTCTCGGGTTCTCCCGTCTCCCCCTTTCATTCCACTTCATCTCACCTTTCCCCCTTTTCATCCTCATCCCGTTTCCACTTCTGGTATCGGGTCTGCTTCGGTATTCATCGCCCTTTATGGGCCTCTCCCGTTCTCCCCGCTGCTTGTGGTCAAGAAGAGCACACGATGGCGGTGTGTGTCGCGGACCTGTCGGGGCTCTGGTTGGAGGGACCGAAGGGGGTGGCGCACACGCGGCATGGTAATAAGTAGAGACGAGACTTTCATGCACTATAAAATTGCGAAATATGCATGCATTCATGCATTATCAAACCATGAAACATGCACTATCAAGGGAGAAATACACTAAAATATGCACTAATATTTATGGCCCAATTTCTTTACTTTACTTCACTTTTTTGGCACAGTTGACAACCAACAGCATTTCTAAATTGCTTTCTGTAAGATTCCTGCGCTTGTCAGTCAATATCTTATCTTATCTTATCTTATCTTATGTTTTTGTAGACAGAGAATGATCTTTCTACATCAGACGATGTTATGGGTGCCAACTTCAGTGAACACATTTGTGAAAGTGTCAGGTCAAATTCTTCATCCACGTTTTCACCACGAATAACCTTCTTTACTGAGCAAAGGAATCCGTCGTCCGGGTTCGCATTTATGACCATGGTTTTTAGTATTTTTTACAAAAAAACAACTGCCATAGAAAATATTCGTAAACAGAATAAAAGTGCTTCCTCTTTACTGCAACAGTCGCAGAAGACGACTGATCTAATAAAAACTTTACCCCTAATCCACGGTGCAAGGAGTTCACTTTTTGAACATTTAATTGGAGGCATAGTAAAATCACAGAACAGACAACCACATTAACCACTGCACACACTGTAAAGATACTGCAGGTTTCCCGAGCTCTGACAAAGTAGGCCTACAATGCACCCCAAGTGCGGGCCTGAAATAGCTGAGGGTGGACAAAGGCAAGGTCAAATCCCTTCCTCCTTTTCGCACGTCTTCGCGCCACTTCACAGACGACTTTAAAAATGGGTAGTAAAATCGAAGATAGGGAAACTTTGCCACGATGTCACTTTCTTGAAAACTCATTAAAATATGCATTTAAACCGAATATAATGTATATTATATGCATGATTTAGCCAAAAATACCCTAAATATGCATTATGCATGTTTTTTCCTCCAAAAAGGTCAAAACATGCAAACATGCACGGAAAAAGTATCCATATTTGGAACCGGAAAGTAATGACATGGGTAAGTACTCAGTTTGAGCTATGTCCTAAGTTCTCATAAAAACATGCATTTGCATGAAAGTCTCGTCTCTAGTAATAAGGTTCGTTGGATGTCGGGGGGCTCCGTGGGGGCTTGCAGGGTGATCTGCGGGTCCGGGGTGGCCTATAGGGAAGAAACTCATCCCATCCCGGAGGTAGGTACAATAAGCCCTTGCGTCTTCGGTGCTTAGGGGTCGTTCCCACCCCGCCTCCCGCCTTGAGGGCGCCTATTCAATTCAATACTGGTATTACTGTAAGTTCAGTGGAAGTCCAGTAAAAAAAAATCTGAAAATTCAGAAGTATCTTCTGTATATTAGACAAGATTTCCCCTTCCCGATATTAAATTATATTTTTCTCCGATAGTGCATTTTCATACACTTCCCGTTCATGCTATCATAGTAGAATAGTCTAAGAGCCAACGACAAAAAGTCACACAATTTGCTACAATAGTAATACATGAAATCATGTTGCACCTGAATAGTTGCACAAGGAAATGCTAGTCCGCCAACCCGTTCGCGTGACGAAGAGGTGAATAAATTGACGTAAATGTTTCATAATTAGGAAGCAAGTCACACCATTTGCATACAGTTGGTGTTTTGTACCCTAGTAGGTAACAATGGTCTAATGTAGAAAAAAAGGAAGGCAGATCATTTGGACGCTAGGGAAGTGTTGGCAGACGTCATCGAAAACATAAATAAAAAACCTAGTCACACCATGTGTATAATTTTGAATCAATCGTTATTCTTCTCAGCACATCTCAAAAAGTATTAATCCAAAAAGGCAGACGAAAACGTTCCTTGACGGACACCCCAGAGCCAGTGACCTAACTTACCACACTGTTACCGCACATGTGTTCGATCCCGGCCCAGGTCGATGACATTTATGTGTGCGTAAATGTGACACGCACATGTCAGTGGATTTACTGGCACGTAAAAGAACTCCTGCGGGACAAAATTCCGGCACACCGGCGAAGGTCACAGGCCTAAGTTGCAGTACATCCTCGTCGATAAATAACCATATACCTACCTAACTACCTACCTGTAAATTTTTATAGTTCTATTATTGCGGAAATGGAATGGAGATTTTGAGTTCTATGATTAAACGAAAAAGACAAGGTCTGAAATGGAGCAATAGAAGAAATGTGCCGAAAAGTTGTTGGGACCGGAGTATGGCCTATGGTGAAGGGCTCCGGAGGTGGTGGAGGGCCAAAAGAATCCATGGTCAACAAAAACAAAATTCCCTTAAGAAGTTACTCGTCAGCTAAGATATACTCTCCCTCTCGTCGCAAACTTTACAACACTATGGGCACACAATTCGCATATCCATTTCGGTATTCATATGTCGGTGACCCTGTACTTTCTGCATTTGAAACTGTTTTGCTATTAGCATCAAGCACAGTGTAACCTTCATACTTTTTTTTTATCGGCAGCATGTTTTCATAAGAAGTAAATGAGATGTAAATGACATCTAGCAAGTTTTTCTTATTTCCATAACCATATGCATGGTTCTTCAAACATTTCTTTCGCTATTTGAGAAGTCCTTTGCACTTAATGTGGTTTATGTTTTTTGTTAGTTTGTTTGCCTTTTTTTCGCTGCAGCAACAATCTAACATGAAAGTTAGACAGTGGTACCTAGCATTTGGGGTTTTTGAAAATAACTATGTACGGCATTGCATAGGCGAAAGTATCTATTGTAAGGATCTTATGGCTCTTTGGAGTCATAAAGGGCGCGAAACCATTTAAAAATGATAGGGGGAGAAAAGTCCGAATTACAAGTAGGATAATTGCACAGATTTGGAGAATCACAATCAATTTTCAATTCTTAAAACGAAAATGCAGAGCCATATTAAACGAAAAGGGAAGATAAAACATACGAAATAAACCTAAGTAGGCTACATGGTTAAAGATCGGGTAGTCATTCTGTTACTTCTGTTCTATTTTTGTTATTTTCGTAGAAATACACACAGAATAAATTAATAATGCATTGTTTTCAGTACCGGCGATTAAGTTTATATTAAAAGGATTCTTCACTGCGAAAATTATGGTGGGGGGGGATTTTTTTTATAAAATCGTCGACGATTGGGAGAACCTGCCATCCCCGCGCGGTTTTGCACCCTGCAGCCATAGCTTGTAATTGAATCACGGAGAATGGCATGTTGCACGCATGGGGGAGGAAAGACATATCTAAAAATATTGACTGGGAAACCCGAAGAAAAAGACAACTTGGAAGACCTAGACATAAGTGGGAGGACAATATTAGGATAGATTTAAGGGAAGTAGGATTTGCAAAGGATGATTGGATGGAGTTAGCACAGAATAGGGTTGAATAGCGGTCTCAGGTAAGCGCGGCAATGAACCTTGCTTAGGAATTGTCTATTGCCATTGAATAAGTAAGTAAGTAATCAATTAATTAACTAATTTATTAAATAAGTAATTAAGTAAGTAATTAAGTAAGTAAATAAGTACGTAAGTAAGTACGTAAGTAAGTAAGTAACGAGTCTGTAATCTCATATTCATTCATAAGGAATGAATTTTACATCCCAGGTTCCCGTGCTGAAGATTTTATGGTCTGAAATAAATTTAAAAAATAAATCTCAAGCTGAAGCGGGTTTTCTCAACCCAGCATGCACCAAAAGTGAAGTTACTGCTAAGGATTGAAATCACCGACTCCCACGTCTGAGGGACCTCATTCCTAGCATAAACTGATTCTTATACATTTATCTTTGCTCTTGGGGTTTTTGCTTATCAGATCTTTAATAATCCCTGCACAGATATAACCAATTGATCAAACGAGATTAGTGTCAAGAATAACCCATAATTAACTTAAGTGTAGCCTGATGGAAACTGGAAGTCTACATAGCAACAAGATGCAGATATCTCACCTTATCATCACGTGCTCTTACAGATATTGCTACTCCTATTTCTACATATAAAGCTGTACCAAAACGCTATTCATTCTGGAAATTTTCCTTATCTGAGTAATTTTATTTGTTCTATTTAACGTGTAATTATTTGCTCTCTCAAGTAGAAACCAGTTTTAGGAACGCTGACTTCTTGTAAAGCAACATAATATTGAAACATTAAAACAATATGTTATAACTTATAAGATTCGGTTTCTTATAAGCAGTACAATTTGTAATCCGAAGTCTGAATAACAAATATTAGCCTAAAAGTAAAAGCATAAAGCTAATCTGTTTTCCGTTTAATATCGCAGATATATACAGATAAGTCATACAGAGACAAGAATGGAGGGACTCCTTGATTGAATATGGCCTTGAACATTCATATTAACAATAAGGCACTGGATTGCAAGTAACTATTCCCACCATTACGTGTGCAATTCACCATTTATTTATTTTCCCTTCCATTCCATTAACCAGAAGTGGTAACTTAAAACACAACCAATAAGTTAAAAAGTGATGATCGAATTCCTGATTCCTGATGATCGAATTTGTTCATAATTGAATATATAAAACTAAAACTAAACTTCGTGGCGCTACATCCCTGGAGGGACTTGGCCTACCACCCGACCGCTGCGCCATCTCCCGTAGGCAGATGGCAGGATTGGGGGGCATGTGGTCAGCATGCCGACACCCACGGCCGTTAATGGTGGTTTTCTTGACCGGAGCCGCTACTTCTCTATCAAGTAGCTCCTCAATTTTGAATCACGAGGCTGAGTGCACCCCTACCAGACCTCCCTACCTCAGAAAAATCCGAGGAGGTACCGGGAATCGAACCCGGGCCGACGGATCTGTAGTCAGCGACGCTAAACACAAGACCACGCCGGCGGACAATTGAATATATATATATTTTTTTTTTTAGGGTATAAGGTGGTAAAAACTTTTAGATATCAATTAATTGTAAAAGTCTAAGTCTCTACCTTATACAATAATTTTGCTTTACACTTGCATAAAAAGAGTATGGATTCCGCTGTATCCCCCCTTACACAAGGCCCTGTAGATCGTGAGACGGACTTTGTGGGTTCTGTGTTTGGGGAAGAAACGTTTTACTGCCCTTCGAACATGTTCTTAAGAACTTTAATTAAAACTCCAGCAGTTATTGTATGAAACTTAAATAAATTCGTTAGAACCTTTTCATTAAAGGTTTCATTAAAGGTTCTGAAAATTAAAATTTTATTCTGGTAAAGAAGTAGTTAGGATAGAATACAATGCTTGGTAATTTTCTCAAGAGGATGTCTATTTGGAATACATTATAAATATGTATTTCTGTATTTCGAATTAGAGGATGAATACTTAGGACTACAATGTTTGGATGACTCAGCGCCTCAGATACATTGAAGAGTAGCCTACAATATATAAATAGAATAAAGACTATATTCATGTGAACTGGTAAACAATGTAACCTTACAGAAAAATAACAGCCGTGTATATTGCCATATGCAGATGCACTGTATTCCAAATTCTTATCTTATTTACATCTCAGATATATTTATCCATTTTCGGGACAAACAGTATGAGTCATCGTTTATTCCTGATGATCGAATATTCTGTGACTAATCGATACCTCAACTCACGCATAGTAACATAGAATTGTGTATACAATTGTATAATCACATAATACAATTTTATTATTAAGTTATTTTATTATTCAGTTACTGTATTACTAATATACGATAGGATGTTGGAACAGGAATGAAGTTGTGAAAATAAAAATGCTTCTGATATTTTCATTGGAAATGCACGTTTAAGGCCATCCTAGTTCTAAAATATATTTTTCAGATAATTATGTCTTTGTGTGTCTTATGTGTTGGTGTGTCAGTGAACAGCACACAGCCCAAAGCGAAGTCTCACAATAACAAATCCCATTTAAGTTACCGGGCGTATGAAACTATATTTTTTGTCTAATTTCACCTCTTCAGGGATTTCTTTACTTAACAATGTAGCTCTAAGGTGTTTATTAAATACTTCAAATGTTTAATACAATCCCTGAGAGTAGGTGGCCCAAGATAAATGATCTTCCCTGAGATTAGGTGACCAAGATAAATTATTTTGTCACGTACTATATAATTTTATGTGAATATTATTTTGGGGTAACTGCAATAAATGCATTTTACGTGTTCTCCGGGTAATTCAAAATAGAAAAATAAAAATAATATTTAACCACTCATTTTCAACACATATGCCTACTAGAGAAAAAAAACAGGTTTAATAGATACATTGTTAACAATAACATACATTCAATTAAAACATTTTAATTAAATCTAATACGAAATGACTCACTGTTCAGGAAATGCCTAGTCGATGAAGGGTTTGTAGGCAGACTTTTTTATCCTAAAAATATTTTATTTATGGGTTTGTATTTGAAGGTGTTTGGTGATAATTATAAGAAAAGACCCCAACCCTACGGTGTGAACTAACTCAGTAGCATAGCAAAATGTGCGAATTTTGTCTTTTCCTCCAGTCTCATGAACGGTTGGTCGTAGAAAAAACGCAGTCCTATACAAAATTAAATCTGACTGAATTTCCTGTAAGTATTTATCTGTACATCGTTTAAGTTATCTCGAACCATTTAAGAGATATTCGCTGTAATTTTTTTTTTTTTTTTTTGCTGCAAAAGTGTTTTCACCACGTTTTTCGGCGAAATTTGTCTCCTATCGCCTAAAGTATTAGGTTCTCCACAAAATTGGTAAGACCTTATATTTTCTAAAAATGCATATTCATATTTTTTATCACACACCAATCTGAGTAAGGTTTTTGGGGGTTTCCCTCACTCTGTAAGGTGAATACCAGATCGGCGACACGCCCCCCCCCCCCCCTGCGACAACAGACAGATGAACAAGAGTAAAATTAACTTTAAAATATGCCAAAATCAATTCATCAAACATTTTCCCCGTGTTCTATGATCAAGAGAAGGTGACGCGACTTAGAACAAATGCGAATTCGGTTGATGGACCGGAGATATCCGCGGGTGGAAGGGCAAGCAAAGCAAAAAAAAAAGTATTTTATCACAAATAGATCATAAGTTAGAGACATTTAAAAAAATGCAGATTAATAGAGCTAGCATTACATCGTCGCAGGCATTTAGTTTAAAGTAAAATATCTTCTCTGGCGTGAACCAACTGATTTAGTGGGAGCTTTGGACCTAAATCCGAGATGCGAGTCTGAAGTATTCATTACCAACATGTTTAGGCAAATTTTATTGGCTTTATATACCATTGTATAATAGTGTAGTCTAGGTTAAATAGTTTCCGGTAGGGGAGGGGGTTAATGTTCGATTCAAATTCTTCTCAGTATTTTCCTATACAGCACCATTGTTTGTAGAGAAGGAAAATTATGTGGGCGAATATTTCATTCAATGGCATATGCGATACCAATAAATTTCTTCTGATTTTGTTCCACTGCCTTGTAATTTTTAAGCACCATTTTCTCCATGAACAAAAATAGTAATAGGAAAACGTTGACAAGGAAATTTTGAACGGCCGGCATTTAAAAAAAAATTTAAAATTTAAAAAATATATAAAACAAACTTTCTTAAACTAACCTTTTTATAAGTGTATTTTAAGGCAGGATGCATAAGGTGAAAATGCTATTTAATAAAAAAAATCGAAGGTGTAAGAGGTCCTAACAAGTTAGTTACCTAAAAAAAGTTCCCCGATCTTTTTAGTGTGAGTGGTACAGATGTAAAACATCAGAAGCGGTATAAAGAACCGGTTCATTTGCTAGTAATAAATAATAATAATAGTATTAATAATAATAATAGTATTAATAATAATAGTATTAATAATAATAATAGTATTAATAATAATAATAGTATTAATAATAATAGTATTAATAATAATAATAATAATAATAATATCTCGTTTTGTTTAAATGCAGATATTTCAATGAAGTGAATATATTATGAATTTATGAATACCTTATCCTCAAGTAAGAAACGGATATTTGTCTTAGCAGACACTGGTGTAAAAACACTAGCCTACTTGTTAGAAATGTGCAAGTCACAATAACTATAACCCTGAGGGACTTGAAGAGTTGTAGCAGACATAGTGGTTGATGACGTAGTTTACGCAATCAAGAAGCACGTGTTACCTTGGCTAATTCCGAATAGCAATTGAGGATTAATAACAAAATAAATCTGAATGATTAGCTCCACAGCTATAATTTCTATCTATTCAGACAAGTAGCCTACATTACATCTCATTAATTATGTTATAAGCACTTACTAAGAACTTATCCAGAAAATTGCATAACGACGAGCTTCATGACCGGATATAATAAGGGCAATTAAATCACGGAGGATGAAGTGGGCTGGACATGTTGCGCGCATGGGGAGGAACGACATATCTCAAAAGTATTAACTGGGAGACCCGAAGGGAAAAGACCACGTGGAAGACCTAGACATAGGTGGGAGGACAATATTAGGATGGATTTAAGGGAAGTAGGATTTGCGAGAGATGATTGGATGGAGTTAGCACAGAATAGGGGTGAATGGCGGGCTCAGGTAAGCGCGGCAATAAACCTTCGGGTTCCAATAAATAGATAATAGGCCTATTCCTTTAGCTTGCTGAGGAATTGTCTATTGCCATTGACTTATCCGGGTAGAAAAAGGGCCTTAATCTTTTTGAAAACACGTTGAAATATTAATCAAGACAATGTAGCCGAAAATTGATAGGATATATAGCCGTCATAGGGAAGATTTCTACTGCATATTTCACATGTTCATTTAATTTTCTTATAAATAATTATTAATGTTTATTCTTGATTTCTTTATTTTTGCCAAGGTCTTTTGAATAATTTGTTTTTTGTTCGACCGTACTGTAACGTACTTATTACGTGTGACGTAACTATATCATAATTATATTAATTTTAAAACAGTTTCATTATAACATTGGTGTGATATCGGTTATTATCCAACACGGAATGACCTTGAAACTTTGAGAGTAGCAACTGAAAATGCGTAATAAACAACTTGTTTTTAAAATAAAACCAATTCTGTTCGCGTTAATTCTAATATTATACCAAATGGAATTCATTTCTTGCTTTCAAAATCCGCTGGTTTTAAGAAAAAAACGACCAAAAAGAAGCTTAGACTTTACCGGACGCCATGAGCTATCATCTGTCGCAGAAAGTAAGAACGACGAGAACAGATGATTGTGAAGGGCAAGCGTGCCTGTTTGTTTGAGTGAATCCAAAATCTCGAAATTTAAATATTTAATTATGGTCGATCAAAAACAATCGTATGCAACTTGTGTACAATGGTA
This sequence comes from Ectobius pallidus, assembly GCA_964059195.1. Lineage (NCBI taxonomy): Eukaryota > Metazoa > Arthropoda > Insecta > Blattodea > Ectobiidae > Ectobius > Ectobius pallidus. The sequence continues at coordinate 129,004,786 of CAXKWD010000005.1, forward strand.
ATTAAGATATTCGTATTCTCGTTTTCCTCGTTTCATAAACATACTCATATCTTAATAAATGCAATTATAGGCTCGTTTAATAATGTACTATTAAACATCTTCTGAAAAAAGTTATATAAATATATATACATTCATGAACCACAGATTATTGTCTCTGTTGGACATTGCATTAGAATATTATAGGAGAAAAATTCCTCTGCCCTGTAAGGCCCGGGCGGCTTGGGTCGCTTGAATCCTAAAAGGGAGAGGTTAAACTACGAGAAAGAAAGAAAGAAACATTCCTCTGACATTGGGATTTGAACCCAGGACCTTTGGCTACCCCTTCCACTGCTCTACCAACTGAGGCTAAGCCAGAATTCACTTCACAGCACCAAATGGAACCTCCCTCCTATGACTGATTGCCCTTAATGGTCTAGGCAGCTGCCTAGGGAGGCTTTTAAGCTGTTACTGTTTTTTTTTTAAATATATTAAACATTTTTTATTCACAACTCTTCAAAATAGTACTAATGTAACGCACAATGAAATAGAAATGAATAACATTGACAACAATACGCACCTGTTTATTTATTTACTTATTTATTTTTTATTATATATTATTGTTGTTATTATTATTACTATTTTTATTAGCCAACTATTTCAGTTACAATAATGCTTACTGTAGGTTACTTTGAACATTAATGTGGAAATAGGGGGCGAATATATTTTTCTCTGCCTAGGGGAGCTGAAGTAGCTAAATACGCCCCTGCAAGTTATGTCATATGCAGTACTGTGAGGCACACTAATTAGTGATTTTTGTTACCGGGCTTCCACTGTTATTGTACAGTAACATTCAAGACAGTAGGCCTACAAGTTTTTTTTCATAAACTTGATGAAAATTATTGCTTGACTTTTGTCTGTTTTTACTTGTATAATTCACAGGAGAAACCATCTTTCAATTAAGCGAAGTCTTTTTCTCTTAATGGTTTGCATGTTCCCCCGCCTGATTATGACAACCTATTTACACTCCTTTTTTTTTCCGGTTTTCATTTTGCCCCCCCCCCAAATCGCAGGGTCTGCAGGGGCCTTCAGTTACGCCAGTGACAAAAAGTTGAGTGGCACCTTTTTGTCCTCTATTTTGCCTTATTTTAGGACCTTTCCCCTAACTTTTTTTCTTATGGTATGGTATGGTATGGTAAGGAGCATCTTCATTCTTATATACACATTAAATACATTATCCATAGAATAAATCCAATGCACGGGCCTAGACGGCCGTTGGTGCTTTTACTATGCACAGGACAAAGAAAGAAAAATGTAACACTAATAATACAAAACAATATACAATACGAAAACTTATAATATAGTAATGCTATACAAAAAGATTAAGAAAAGAAAGAAAGAAAAAATTGTACTAATGACAGAAAAGATATGACAATAATAATACAATATAATACATAATAATACACAGACAAAGATTACTCCCCCTGCCCCTCCCTCCCATATTTTCTACCTGAGCTGTCGGACTTTAGACATGAATTTCCCCACCCCTTCGGCTTCGTATAAATCTTTCGCCTTTTTCCTTATGGAAATTACACCAAAACACCCTAACCCCCGTAATAATGAAAAAGAAAACTGCAGGAGACAGACTTCGTATAACAACAGATAACCTCTTATAACCGCGCCAGAAGAACAAGCTCGCTACTGTTTTATTGCCTTTTAATTGGGAATATTTATGTTCATAACGATACAAAATATAATAATGAGTATTGTATTCTATTATCCTTATGTAAATAGGAGAATTACGTTGCCTACCATCACGTTTTGCTCACATGCAAGCATAATGTTACTGATTCTTCATTGTGTAAATATGGTCCTGTATAGATAACGGTCTACAATATTTGTGGGAATTCATGTTTACTTAATTTCTGAATATCTTCAACGTTAGCAAAACAACCCCAATGATAATAAGCTATCACTCTTAATAGGTGATATTAATCTTAGTACTACGGATACTTAAATATAGAGGAATGAGTAGTAAGCCTAGTTACGAAAACGTTTCAAGTATTGAGAAATTTCTATTTTAAAGGCAATTCACTATAGAATTTTGAATTCAAACGTCTAATGCCCGGTTTCTACAAACTTGTGAATTACCTATGGGTAAATTACCCATGGACAAATTAGTTCCATTTATGGCCGGTTTCTATAAACTCGCGAATTACCTATGGGTAAATTATCTAATGCACAGAATTTACACAATTTACACAAGAATAACATCACACAAACACAAATAATTTAAAGATAGCAATCACTTACACTTGTGGCGAGTTTATAGATAAATGTCCTCTAGGTAAATATGAAAATGACAGAAAAAATGTTCCTACAAACTCGAGCTAGATCTGTCCAAGGGTAAATCTTTGGGTTAATTTGTCCTTTCATGGATGGCTGGATAAAATTTAACCTTTCATAGGATCAATAACAATGAGAATCAAAGCCTTCTGAATTAAATTAACTGTACAACTCCAAGGCCTTGCTCATTATACCATTGTAGGTTAAATGGAACTAATTTGTCCATGGGTAATTTACCCATAGGTAATTCACAAGTTTGTAGAAACCGGGCATTAACCTACAATGGTATAATGAGCAAGGCCTTGGATTTGTACAGTTAATTTAATTCAGAAGGCTTTGATTCTCATTGTTATTGATCCTATGAAAGGTTAAATTTTATCCAGCCATCCATGAAAGGACAAATTAACCCAAAGATTTACCCTTGGACAGATCTAGCCCGAGTTTGTAGGAACATTTTTTCTGTCATTTTCATATTTACCTAGAGGACATTTATCTATAAACTCGCCACAAGTGTAAGTGATTCCTATCTTTAAATTATTTGTGTTTGTGTGGTGTTATTCTTGTGTAAATTGTGTAAATTCTGTGCATTAGATAATTTACCCATAGGTAATTCGCGAGTTTATAGAAACCGGCCATAATGGCCAGACCAGATACTGCATTTCTGACATGAAAAGCTGATTTATCATACCAATTCCAAATTATGTATAATTTATCTCATCGAATGATTCTCATAGAACCGGTAGCAGTACGATACTCATTTACTGTAGCTCTTACGCTACTTGTGTTGTGGGGAGATCTCGCATTGCATGCGCGATCATTGCAGAAAGGAAACTATACATTTAATTGCATGCGGGGATAAAACATTCAAAGTAATGATAAATATTTTGGCAGTGTACGCACATTTTAAGTAACATAAACTAAGCCTACAACAGCATTTATATTAATGCAACATTTAGGCCTTATTTATATTTACCTATACTTATAAATTTATTTATAATGTATAGGGCAAGGCATTTGATGATTTTGCATCTTTTTTATATGAAAGTTAAAAGATAGCTAGAATATATATTAATGTGTTTCATGAAATAATTGATTTAATAAGGGCAATTTGTTTTTGCACTTTTTTGCTTTATATTGCATTTTTCCTCATTTTCAAGAGATATGTCATTTTTTGGCAATTTTCAGGTCATTTTTGGCATTTTAGGTCATTTTCGGCCTTTTAGGTCATGTTTCAGTGAAGGTAGAGAGGAGCTTTTCCAAGTACAAATCATTACATTCAGACAACAGATAATCTTCTTTATTTGAGAATCTCCACCAAGTGTTCATAGTTCATTTTAATTCAGGTTTATTGTAAACACCATAGCAGTTCGTCTTGTAGCAGCAAAGATGTTTTTTTTCTTCCTGGCATATATTTGCTAGGGACAATTTGATGGGCAATTTGCAAGTTCAGAAAGAATTTATTTTTCTTTAAGGATGTCCAAGTATTGTAATACAAATTTACTTACTTCTTTAGTAAAAAAATAAGTATATTTTACACTGTAAATTCTTATAATGCTATGTCAACCATTTCCATTAAATTGCTTTTAGCAATTCATTACTTTAAAAAACACTAATTAGACCTACAAGTAATGGTAAATTTATTGGTCATTTTTTATAATTTTGTATTATTTTCACTATTTTTAGGTCATAAATTCATTTTTTATTTTGCATTTTTTCACAGTTTTATGGTCATTAAATGCCTTGCCCTAATAATGTAATTTATACATTATATTTATAATGTATGTATTATATTTATAATGTACATTTATGCATTATTTTATCAATTAAAATTTTCTATTTGTCATGAAAACTAGTCATATTTAAGTATTACATTTTCAACAATTTACGAAAATAAGAGCTGTAAGTACTTAGAGTACCTAAAGAAACGTGTTGCATTTTGATAGATTCAGCAGAGGGACTATTAAATTATGGAACCAACTGCAGCTAGATGACAGGAAAATAGGAAACTATTCATCATCGAAGACACTAAGTAATAATAATAAGTAATAATAAGGAAAAGTGGAGGTATTGCAAGAGATTTCGTAATGTTTATGTTAAAATTAATGAACAGTGTATTATACTCATAGACTGAAAGAATGGAAAGGAAAATTTTACATGTTTTAGATACCTTCTTGGTACGCAACTCTGATACCTCCTAGATAACATTGGCTCGCAGTCCTAAATTTTCTCCCTCCCCGATTCAATTTGTAAACGCTGTCCTATAGATACCAATGGAGAGGAAGTGCTGTATTCGACCCTGAAATAGCATTTCGAATTACAGTAATACACTGAGTACTCAGGCGTATGTGTCTCTCTGTCTGTCTGTCTCTCCTGCCCCCCTCTCTCTTTCTCGCTCTCTGTGTCTTTGAATATCGAAGCGTAACATGAGAAATCATATCAAAATTTAATTTTATGTTTGACTACGTATTTTCCGGGAATGTGTCGAGAAGCATGGCGATAACACCACTTTATAAGATAATTTTACTCTCCGGGAAGTAACGATTTTGTTATTTTATACACCAACTAAGACATAAAATCTTCATTTGGACGATGTCTTCGCATTAATTGCCTGAAGGGCAGAACTATTTGTTAAGTCTTTTGAAAATAGCCTACCTTACTGTAATTTTTCTGAATTGTGTAAGAACGTCCTAAGAATTTAAAATCCAATCATGCCCAGTTTCCTCTTTACTTAGACAAAAAATGAAAGGTCAGTTCAATTTTGACTGGAAACTGTGTTTTTGTCAGTATTTCCAGAGTAGGATATTAGAGTAAAACACAAGAAGAAACCATATTATTTATAATACGGTATCGTATTTAAAAGAATTTTATTCTAAGATATACTATTTTTCTCTTATATCTGAGCAAAGTGAAGTATAAATTAAGTTATATGTTTAATGTTACTTATAATTGACATGTTTTAATCTATTTGATTGCAAACACTACAGTAGAAACTAACTGCATAGCATAAGAAAAGTTACGAAGTGATAAATCTTGGTTCAGGTGCCAAGTCCAGAAATTATTCAATAAAATAACAAGAATGGTTAGGCACATTTTAATTCAGATTTTCACACGTAAATAAGTTGTCACTCTTATTTGAATAATACACGAAATACAATAGAGCGGTTGTTAGCAAAATGTTAGCAGATCATGACCTTTCTATTGCAAACATTTGTTCGTATGATGAAAATAATCTAATTGTTAGTAGTGCTAGTTTATCGTGTAACTGAAGTAACACTACACTGCGTGGAACTGGAAGTTGAATGTTAATTTGAAACGAATGGAAAACACAATGAGTATTGAATATCTAAATAGGCTAACTTTCTCCAATTTTACTCAGACATAAGATATTTAGTGTGGGGATTAGATGGGATTACACTAAACAAGGTCACTGAACGCTGATGAACACTGATAAAGGATATTTGATTCTTACGGAAAACAGTTTGTACCTTTAGTTGAGAATAATTAGCTTATGAAATAAATAGTACTAATTTTTTATTATATCACCTACGTTGTTACATCCTTATTTGTAGCAGATAATACATTTAAAGAGTTTAAAAAATAAATAATTAATTATTATATAAAATTAGATAAAGCATGACCAACAACACAGGCAGAGTTGGTTTTACTATTATATTTGTTATAGAAGTATAACTGCATACCTGTGTATGCAGAACAGGTCATAGATGATTTCGTTAACTTCTAATACTTATAATGGAATGGGTAGGCTACATTTGGATATACAAATCAATCTGTCACATGTGATATCCAAAAGAGATGGGGCATTTTCCTCAATCAAAGAGTTATGTAGCTGCAGAACATACAATAAAAAATACTAAGTAGAATGCAATACTGCATAGACGACTAAGTAGATGTCCTATTATTACTATTATCAAAAACATGCAGAGATTCACATTGTTAGTAAGTGATCTGCTTACTTATTCATATAAAGGAACTGGAACGGAAATAACAATTTTGAAAAACATATATTTTAAAAATGGCATAGAGCAACATCACATAATACAAATAAATAATAGCTGATGGTCAGTTTTCTTCACTTAAATTTTATGGAAGATTATGGTGGAGATGGTTGCTAACCCCTGTTGTGGTTGGCAATTACTGAAAGTGTAGCCGGTGACTAGAATTTAACTTGAGATCCGAACCACGGTGGGCATTGTGTCTTTCACTTAATACGAATTGTTAGAGGCGAAGGCATCGGCCGTCAATTCGAATTATTACAAAAGAATCACGTGACAAGCTTGTTCACAAGAGACCCTTTAATAGGGAATCATAGACCTGACATTTATACTCGCCCCCATTCCTAAGCACTATTTTTTAAAGGCTACTGACAAAAGACATCAAGACAACGCAGAAAGTAATCAGAACAGCCCATTTGGGCTGTATGGGATTTGTATACCCTTGGAACTGGAATTAAAGAACACCCATTTAAGCATATAAGTATTTGAAGTAACTTTAAGTGTATAAGCTATCCTTTATTTAGTTTTTATTCCGTGAACCATTCCATTCTTTAATAAAATAAAGATTACTTACATCTTTGAATAGTTATCCTTCGCAACTGATATTTATGTTTCCCTTCATAACAGTACAAGTTAAAAATAACCCATGTATCAGTAACATGTGCTTGACTGTTAAATATTATCCTTTTCATTCTCCATAATATTCTGAAGAATCTTATATCTCTATATTTATTTATATTAATGAATATCAACTAGTGCTAGTCTAAGTAAACTTGATAAAATATTCAGTCTGAAAGCACTAGTATAAAAATCTAACAGAAATTTATCAAGAAATCTGAGTGCTGGAGACGTTGAGTTACAAGGTCACTTGAAGTTTTATTGTCAATATCATAATATATGAACTCTATAAGTTAGGCCTACGAGTGTGTTAATCGTGTATCAATAGTAGGCTATACTTAGATATTACAACACTGAGGTTATATATCATTAATTTTTTTAGTGAACCTATATTTTAGCCATTATTCACTTAGTAAATATAAATAACATTATGTTAATAAAATTAATTAAAATACAGTTGAATATCAACTAGTCATAGATAGTAAAAATAAAAATGATTACAATTAGTAAATTAATTCAAATTATAGTTGAATAACAGCTAGTCATGGAAAGTAGAATTAATTATTACAGTTAGTAGTTTTATTTACATTTAAAATTAGGACAGCAGTTGTAAATTAATATAATTTAATATAAAATGGTCGAATTGTTGATTATATAAAGTCTCTTACGTCTTCGAATTCTATACAATAATCACTAAGCTTAACCGGCTTTTTAGTATTGTGAGAGTTCATGTATTCAGAAGCACTTTCTTCGTTTCCAGCAGGGGAAAAAATAGGTTTATGCTGCACCCTAGGCTCCTCTCTAATGAGGCCCGCCTGGGAAGGTGGGGTTTAGGGTTTTGTCACAGAAGAAATTCAATGTGAGACATAATAAACCTCGTGCTATTCAGTATATTGCTCCTAAACTAACATAGACGTTCCTAACCTAACAAAACGGCGGAGCTTGGCTGGGGTGCAGCATAAATCTATCTTTTGCCCATATGTCGAAATTCATATCAACTTAATGAAAAACTAAAATAACCTATGGAATCTTCTGCTGGAAACTAAGAAAGTGCTTCAGAATATATGAACTTACAAAACACTAAAAAACAGGTTAAGCTTAGTGACTGTTGTATAGAAAGACTTAAGAGAATTTATATAATCACTACTTCGACCATTTTATATTAAATTATATTAATTTACAAATGCTGTTCTAATTTTAAATGTAAATAATACTATTAATTGTAATAAATTAATTATACTTTCCATGATTAGTTGTTATTCCACTATAATTTGAATTAATTTACTAATTGCTATAATTATTTTTACCTTCTATGACTAGTTGATATACAACTGTATTTTAATTAATTTTTTTATATAACAAATATAGTGACAAATGGTTAAAATATAGTTTCATTAAGAAAAATTAAATATATATAAACTCTATGTTGTAATATAAGCCTACCTACATACGTATCCAAGAATTCTATTGATACATAGTTAACACAGTTGTAACTTATATAGAGTTAACATATTGTGATATTGTCAATAAAACTTCAAGTGAGTCTGTAACTCTACGTCTCCAGCATTCATATTTCTTGATAGATTTATGTTAGGTTTTTATACTAGTACTTTCAAGCTGGAATATTTTATCCAGTTTACTTATTTATTTATTTTTGCCATGCCTGTTTCATTCAAGTACCTGCCGTATTATAATAGTGTATATGATAGAACAAAATAAAATAAGAATATGGTAAATAAATAAAATAAGTAAAATCTGAGAGAACATTCTTTTGGTGGGGCTATATTATACTGTGGCAAAAGTAATACCCTATACACCGAAATATGCCAAATGATATTCTGACCCCCATCAAAATTAAAACAACACATCCGTTTCATTGATGTAATTCTACAGATCATATCTTGATTACTGATCGCTCTAAATCAGTGTCCGGCAGATGCTGCAGTTGTGACGTAAGAGCCGATCATCTCGCAAGAGCTTGAGAGAGCGAGCAGTTGAGATGCATTCCTGTTAATACGCACTAGCGCAGTGGCGTTCAGTGCAGCAGTAGGGTTAAGGTGAGCCGTGATGGTACATTGAATTGCGTGCATTAACCATGGCAAGGGTGCAGAGGTCAGTTAATCAGTGAAATGTATGGTAAATTTAGTGCATTCAGATTAATACTAGACTTACGGAAACGTCAGGTCACCCTCGGAGACACGCCACATTTTTCCAAAGTTGTCTACAGTATGTCATTCAATTACAGACATTAATAATTATGTACAAATATTAGAAGAACTGGATCAGGATATTTTATTACAGATTTCAAGATTTTGCAAAACACCAATCCGATATTTGCATATTTGCGACACCATTTTCTGTGGATGTTGACAGTGTTCCAACGTCATTGCAACTAGAAGTCATTGATTTGCAAAAGAATATTGAAATGAAAGACTGCTTTCAAAACAAAAAGGATCTATCTATATTTTATAGAAGATTTCCCCAGGCAACTACATAATATATTTGCTGCTAGAATGTTGAGTATTAGGTATTTGTATCGACGTATGTATGTGAATAGTTCTTTTCTTGTATGAAGATCTGCAAACCACAACATGGAAACCGCCTATCTGATCAGAACATGAAAAATGTTCTCGTTTGTGTGTTAGCCAGACTATGTCTCCTAATATTGCAAAATTAGTGCGCGAGAAAAGAGGGAAAAAATCTCGACAATGCCTTGAGCTTGGGCACGATAGTGACACAAAGTAAGGGTGTGTATCAAAAGTCTGAATAGGCCTATACTTGGCATAGTGCTCACAAAGGTGTATAGTTTAATTTGTATATTTTGTGTATTTTGTATATTTTGTATACTTTAACATTTTTCAGTTTCCGAGTAGACAAAGTTTTGCAGTACTCCTTAAAGTATTCTTATGTTTTATGTATTTGTATGTTTATAGTAGTTTCGGAGCCTCATTTAAATAACCTGACGCATCCGCACCTGGATGCATTTCAGATTAGTGTAAGTAGGGCCTATATTAAATTTCATTACAAACAAAACTGTTCTGTTACATTGATTTATCACAGTTGTACTATTTTGTTTTCGTACAAATGCATTGTAATTGTGCTATTCCCATACTATCTACGAAGATCGGAGCGCACTCTGCCAATGCATAGGCGTCGTTCCGCCACTGGCCAGTTGAACCCTTCCTCCACGCTCAGTACGGAGATATTGCCGAGCAAAGAGCGCGGTTGCTCTGTAGTATGACGTCACAGAGCACGGAACATGCCGGTCACTGCTCTAAATGTATTTGCCGACGATGTCTGTGTTGAAGGACGGGGAACACACCAATTCTCTGGCCTTTGGACTATTGCTACATTATCAGTATAATGATAATAATGTATGTGAACTCACCTATTAGCTGGGCGAATGGGTCCTCCATCAGTTTCATTTTAGAACCCGATGACAGCTGTAGTAGTAATTGCCGTGGCCTCACGATAACACAGGTCGATTGGCGAAGACAGATCGCAAAGAACTAACTCGTTGAGAGGGACTAGCACAAGCTCACGAGTCTGCCTGGCGGAGGAGAGGGGAAACAGCAAGGTCCCATAACACTTTTCAAATGTCTCCAAACACTTATGGCACGTTATCATACTTCTGAAATTTACTCTTCCTTACGGCTATTAATGTCTCGTGACATTAAAGATTTATTTTTGGAACATTCATGCATACACATCCTTGGATGAAGTGGTCAAGCGGTAACTTATCTTCCTCTTTCTTCGTAGTCTTGGGGGGGGGGGGGGTTAAGCCGGATATGTTTGGGATTATCTCATAATTTTATTATCGCGCCAGTCCTCTTTTCTCAGTCTATAATAGCGTGACCAGCTGAGATGTGATAACTAGCCAGATAAAATTTTGCGTAAGGAGTTCCTGAACTATTGGTTGCAAAATAGTGCTTAGTTTTACGTCAGTTGATACTTCATCGATAGTAATAGTTGCAATAAAGTTGCCAAGTATTTAGTTAAGTGGTAATGTGGTCAATATGCCTCCTTCTAACTCGAAATTTTCATAATCAAACCTACTGATTTTCACAAGCAGGAACCCTCGGCATGCCTTCCTTTGGAAGTGGAATAAAATTCTTGGAACTAAGATTTAAATCCACGGAAAGTAAAGGACCTTATACCCTGAAAAAGTGGGCTTCTGAGAAAATTATCGACCGTTTCAAGGTTAACCCGTTCCTTACTAATCCTTCAATAGGCGATGAGAAATTACTACTGATTCAGAATTTTCAGAAAGGTCCCATTGCAAGGCCTGCTGAAAATAGCGTTAGCTGTAACCCACAGCCAAAATACCCACAATTTAATATCGAGGCGCGTCCATAAAATAACTTCCCCACATGCCATTAACGGAAACAAAACACAATTTAATGGAAATATTTATTGGAATAGATACAGCAAGTGTTCAGCTATTTTAACATATTCGCCATCGGAATTGAGGTATTAGTTATAACGTGGGTCCAACTTTTGGATACATGTGCCATAGAAGTCTGCCGCCTGGGATTTGAACCATTGTGTGATAACCTCCGTTTCTCTGTCAATATCTACCATTCTCTGTCATTTACTGTCATTTCTTGAGGGGTAGGAAAAGATTAAAATCTCGGGGTGTGCGGTCCGAGCTGTAGGATGGTGATTTCAACACCTCCCTGCAAAACTCCTGCAAAAGTTCGGCTAGGAGATATTTCAACATCCATTCTACAGCCCGGACTTTGCTCCCAGTGATTTCCATCTTTTCCTGCACCTCAATAAATGACAGAGAATGACAGAGAAGCGGAGATGGTTGCCACACTGCTGTTAACTAGTGACCCACCCACAAGCATGTTGTTGTTGATCACAGTCATGTTTTCTTACAACTTGAAAAGCGTTTTACTGTAAAGGAAGATGTTATAGAGCAGAGGAAATCGTGAAATCCTGTTTAAATCTAAAAATTCCATTATCTGACATGTTTATAAAATGTACTGTTAAATTGTAATTCTCGGCTACATAATAAGATATATTATAATAAATATCTTCTCTATCATCTCGAAGACAATTAGCCACCCCCTCCGGTGTAGCTCATATTTATGGCTATAAGTTATGGCACCAACCATACGAAGTTCACTAATCCATTACTATAGGTATACAGGGTGTTTCGAAAAGTCTTTACTACATTTGGGGAATGACAGAAGAGGTAAAATGAAACACTATTTTTATCTGGCCCAGTTCTAACAGATGCGCCACGTCGGCGCTACGATGAAATTTTATTGTTGTTACAAGACGTTTACCTCATTACACACATAAATGGAATACCTTCATGTTATAAACGGTGTTCAAAGTGCCTGCCATGTACCTGCACACATAGGTCTCACATCTTCTTACTAATGGCCGTCTGAAGTGCACAAAAACATCAGGTGTGTGTTGAATGCTTTGTGCAACTGCAGCAAAACGAGCAACCAGATCTTCTGCCGCTTTTGCAGGTTCCTCCTACACTACCTGTTTAATTTCCTCCACAGGAAGAAATCCAAAGGAGTTGGATCAGGCGATCGAGATGGTCATGGTGCTGGCCCATCCCTGCCAATCCATCTACCTGGAAACCGGTTATCTAGATCGTCCCTGACATCATGATCAAAATGTTCTGGTGCACCGTCACGTTGAGACCACATCTCGTCTCTAATTCTTTGCGAGACATTTTGTAACATTTCTGGTAGGCATCACGTACAAACAGACGATAATTTACACCACAGAGCCTATTAGGTAACAGGTGAGGTCCAGCCAAGTGGACTGGGAAGCAAAATATAAAGCCATTTCGCGGGAGATTGGTGAACTTTCAGTATAGAGGAATGTTGACCTCCGAACCTTTCAATCCTCCTAGCGGAAAAATAGCGCATCTGTCAAAATTGTGTCAGATAAAAACAGTGTTTCATTTTACCTCTTCGATCATCCCCCAAACGTTGTACACGACCTTTTGAAACACCCGGTAGGCTATAACTATTTGAAAAGTGAGAATAAATGGAAAAAGTCATCTTGAAACACTGTTCGATTCAGTTGCTTAATAAAACATTCCGGTAATCAGTCACTTGCTTTCTTTCTGATAAAATGCTCGATGTTGTTACAGACATGAGGGTAAATGAATATCGCAATGCATTAGGTCTACTTCATTTCATAGGCAGTATGGTAACATAAAATATATCTAATATCTAAATGTAATACTCAAAACGATAATATGGTCAAGTTTAGAAGCTCTAAGGTCTACTATATTAAGGCAAAGGAAAAGAAACACGAAGAATCCTTTTTTATTCTCGAGACACAGTAATGGAATTGGATTTAATTGTTACTTCACTGAAGAAAATATCACCTTACATAGCCGAATTTATGCAGTATTCTCTTATAACAGAAGAACAGAAGATGGGAAATACTACATTATGCAACAAGCCTATAATGGCATTTATTAAAATACGAATTGGTTTGCTCGTTTCATAATTTTCATACGAGTATTTTAATTACCATTATAGGTAAGTTGCATATGACTGTTTTTGTTTGACCATAATTAGTCTAAATGTTTAAGTTTTGAGATTTTAGATTCACTCAAACAAACGGCCAAGCTTCAGCGCGCTGTTCTTCGCATCAGCTAATTGTAGTTATTGTCTTCTACGACAGATAGAAGCTCATGGCGTCGGTCAAATCGAAGTTTCCTTTTCGTTGTTTTCTTGAAACCAACGGATTTTGACAATACAAATTAATTCATTTTAGTGCCATATTAAAATTAGCACGAACAGAATAGATTTTATTTTAAATACAGGTTGATGTTACGCAGTTTTCAGCTACTACTCATAAGGTCTCAAGATCGTTCTGTGTTCGATAATGAACGATACCACACCGGTGTCATACTGATTCAACAAAACAATATTTCAATACTGTAGTGTGAATACTTTTCAACAAGATCATTTAGAAGCCTTTAGAGGCCTTTCCAGCAGTAAAGCTATAATTACCACATTAAAAAGACTGCTTTTAAGGCGTGAGCTAAACATACGTCGTTCTACAAGATAATACTTAAAATAACGAGGTGGTGAGTGCTGACATAGTTAACCTACTTCAAAGTCAAGCCTATGCAATAGACCAGCGGTCCCCAATCTGAAGATGGGGTTCCCAAGATGGAAAGGTGCGCCAAGGATACTGATTTAACTTACTGTATTCTTTGTTTATCGTCGGCTTCGGTGGTCTATGTAGCGTGCCCGCCTCTAGATCCGAAGGTCGCGGGATCAAACCCGGACGCAGTCGATGGGGTTTTCAGGACGTAAAAATCCTGGGCACGGAGTCCTCCGGGTGGGTCTTTAAGCTGGGGGGCCCGTGTCGTAGATTTACTGCACGTAAAAGAACTTCAAGCCTAAATTAGAGCCTCTGGACAAAATTTCTCGGTCCTTTCACGTCCAAGTAATATCTTAGTTTCCGGAGGGGGGTTAAGGGGCGATGGGCTTACCACCTGTCCCACTGCCCTCTCTCGGAAAATAAGCGTAACAAAATTCACATAGGTAAACAGAAACCTCCAACTGGAGGCCCTTCGCCCCAACATGAGGGCATAGGAAGGGGGGAGTGAGAGAGAGAGAGAGAGAGAGATTCTTTGTTTATCGAAACTTTTCATGTATTTTATATCATTCTGTGTAGCCTATGAGTAACTACTGTTAGCTGGCCCTCTCCAATGATGGAAATGATTTCATTTCAAAACTCAATTAATCTCTACCATCTCTTTCATAAAAAAAGAGCCGAAATTAGGGTTCCTTTTCCTCTTTCTTCGTGCCATGGTGAGCTGTTGTATTCTGTGGTTACCGTAAGTTCCAATGTCCTCCAATGTAAAATCGGACTCACTAAAGAGACAGAACATGAAAAGCTTATGACTTCAACATGCAGTGGAGAAAATCCACATTTCGACAGGAACAGAAAACAATCTCAGTTAGTTAATTGTTGTGACTTCCGTCTGTCACGAAACTGGCAGCTTCAAGAGATAAAACTATTACATTAACTGTAGTGTTAGACAAAAGAATCTGCACATATGAAGTGTTTGGGGATTAACATTGATCAACATTTGTAATGGGATATACACATTTCTTATATATTATGCAATAAAATACGAAAAACTATATATAACTTAAATTTGTAAATCTCCGTAACTGTAGTGCCATTAACACAGTTTATTTTATCCCTAGTCGAATCCATTATTCAGTATGGTATTACTAGCTTAAAAGACCCGGCGTCGCCCGGGTTTTGTATTTTGTAATTGGAAATTAACTTATGAAGGATTTTCAATTTTAAATTCTAGGTCCTTATATAGGCATTTATAATTTGAAATAGGAAGAACGACTTATTACACTCAAACTAGCCTATTCCCTCATAAAACGCTTGACATAGTTTTTTATGGCTCATAGAGGATCTAGAATTTTGCATCCCATCGCTTGTACAGTGCACAGCAAGCCTGGTAGAGGTTTAAATAAGAAGAAACAGAAATTCCTGTAACATAAAATTGTAATATCGAGGCGGGAAATTTCCCACTCTTATGTTACCATAAAGTCGTTTTGGGGATGAAATTAAACAGAAAGCATTATCACTTTCATACTTTTCTCTCCAAAAACCTGCGATATAATATAATAATATACACATTACCATACCTCGTTTTGTTTTCTCTATGTCCAGGGTAGAGAAAGTTATGTGATTCCATTATTTTAGTGGATTTCATTCTGTAATATTTATTTATAACATGAATTATTTTGATAACTTCTCTTATTTGTCAAAAGTGCATTTCAATTGTTTTTTCCAAGCCCATCCATATACCATTTGGCAACAATATATTCTGTGATTTGGAATTGATAATTCTATGTAAAAAGGGATTAAGTATTTTCAAAAACATTTAATTTTTGGCATTTAGAATCAGAATTTTTCAAAATCCTTTCTTAGTGAGCACCTACATTATGAAACGAAGGTACTGTCAAAATTCCAAGTCTCTACCTGTTATAGTTTAGGCTGTACGTTGATTCCTGTCATTCAGTCAGTCATTCAGTCAGTCAGGACAAAGCCTTTTATATAGATAGAGAAGATTGGATGGAGAAGGATTTCTAAAACTATGCTTACTCCATTAACTTTATTATAAAAACGCACAATCAAAGTCTGCTTACCTACAGAAAGGCGCTTGGACTACCCAATTGAACTAATCTATTCCGAGTTTGTTTTTAATATTGACCAAATTTATACAAAAGTTACTGTTTTTTTTAAATTTTAATATACAAATAAAACAAAATTCCTAACTGTTCCACGTGAACGCAGTACAAGACATAATAAAACTAGTACTTTAGTGGAACCCAATGTTTCATTTCTGCTGGTCTGTCACACAATTCTGGATTTCGGTCCTCGTCCTTATAATTCTAAAATCAAATTACATCCACGTTTAGCCACAAGCTGTTATATAGTATTTAAATCTAGAATTTAAAAAAAATCATATAAATTGTCAATTTTCATGCCTTTCACGTTATTTTTTGTTCTCTCTTGGTCTGCTCTGTCTTTCTGGTAGACCTAGTAGGCCTACTATCATCATCATAATTATTATTTATATTTCATCATTATAACGATTATTATTTTATCACTTGAGGCATGTCTTTCAGATTTTACCTTTCCCCGGTAGTTATTCATGATATTAATTTGTTTATATCTTAGTTTTAAAAACAGTTAGGTTAACATTATATTTCTATTGTAAAACATATATAAATGTAGCAATGGGACTGCCCCCGAACACGAGGTCCTGCTCTTTCAGTGTTTCAGGACCAACCTATGTACCATTTGTGTAATTACAAAATAAAAATAAAATAATAATTTCGAAATTTTCTGAAAATGAATCCGGTTAATTGGCGATCCAGATACTTGGCGTACGGATAATTAGAGTTCTACTGTTCTTATTTTCTTTGGCACCATTCACATAGCACCACACAGAAGTACAAAAATGCAATGCAACATACTGAATTCAATAGACACTGATATTGGCCCAGGTTATATGTAACAGGAAACAACTAAAATTTTAAAATATTCTTCTTGAAATGATTTTGAAATAAAAAAAGTTGCCCGCTTCGTTGTTTTAAGCGAATCTGAACCAATGTCCAAACAGGTAGACTTCATACCTACTGTTTTTCAAAACGTATTTGCTTGCTCAACCAAATCGTCAGACACCCTTCTTCCAAACTAGTTTTTTCTCGTTTGAAAAAAATATATATATTGCAATCTGTGAATAAATTATAATATGAATTGTTGGTTAATTTTGGAATTCCCTTAGACTAAATGAGGTTTTTACATTTTATATGTTTCCTAAACGATTTTACCAATACTGTGTCTACTTAAAATATTAATTATATTCATATTTGCTTATTACATTCAAATAATGTATGCTGTTACTTCCCTAATAAATTGTTTAGAACTTAAAAATGATTTTAATGCATTTCGTTGGTCTACTTGGTGCAACAAATATAAAATATATTTCCGTATCGGTATTAAAAGTGTGAATACAGGGGATGTTTGTGAAGAAGCTCAGACTTTATTCCATGTGGAATTAGTTTATTAATAAATGTAGGTTTTCTCAGTGCTTTTTTTCTGAGGGAAATTTAAGGGGTACTTGACGGAATATTGGCAGACATGCCCATATATTTAATCATAGAATAAAATGGAATTGCACACATTATGCATAAGATTATGTGACTTTAAGTCCTTTGAGTCAGTTCGTACACATCAATTCTACCCCGCGTAAACCCAGAAAAAAAGCGCTGGGGTTTCTTCTAAACGTTCATGCACCTTCAATATTAATCACATTAATCAGGCATTTTATTTAATATCGTAGAAAAATATGAAATATGACTGAACAACCTGCAGGTTTGTTAGGCAGTCAATGCAAGAATCTACTCTTATACAATTCAACGGCCCTAAATAGCGTGCTTGCTCACCCGCTTCGTGAGACATCGGGTATACTCGGCGATGTTCGTCTCTCGCAGTCTAAACTTTCATGACGACTACAAAATCAGGAAGGAAAACCGTTTCTTTATTATATAAGGCCTAAGTGAAATGAACACAATGAACAAATATTCTAATTTTATTTTTACTTACAATATTCATAGCTCTGAACCACAAACATTTTTAATAATCTACCAGTGTAATTTTCTTAAAAATCCTGGAGTCAATGAATAATGGCGGGCGAAGCCGGGGGCAACAGCTTTAAAATATTGATGGTTTTATCTCTTGAAATATCGCTGATAATAATAATTCAAACAAACCATTCCTTCCCTTGAAACATTATATAATTTCTGAAAATTACACTGAATTGATAAAATAAAATTCACATCATATTCATGTCAATAAACAGCTGAGAAACAATAACTTACGTATTATGTGTTCACAGGTTCTTTGGAACTGCATAATCGATTCTGATATAGTTTTCCCAGAGGGCGCTTTCATGTCGTGGAATGTACTCTAAAGCAGGAATTTCAGCTGTTTCATTAATTATTAATGGCTTAGTTTATGAATGATTCGCGTGCAAGTGTTAATAAATATAATGCTTTAATAATTATTATACTCTTAATTTTTAATTTTTAAAAGAATTATCGTGGCGAAGCCACGGGCACCTCCTAGTATCATACAACCTACCTCAAAATATCATACTTCCAGTGAAATTATCATAAGTTATTACATAATTACTCGTATCTAAATGTCATACTACATTTTTCATTTAATTGCTACAAATTATTGTCAAAATTAATATGAACGCCCAGATGATTATGTATTATTTTATTTTCTATATTGTATTAATATAGGTATATATTATAATTAGTGTATTTATATATTTGTATTATTTTCAATATTAATGTGTATGCTTTATTTTTGTAAATTATGCTCTATTGACTTAGTGTGCTTTCTCAAAATTTAGCATATTAGATCTGGGCGTCTAACTTGAACAATCAAGATATAAGGTAGGAACCTGCAACCATACTCGTAGGTGAAAATTCTGTTATGCCTTTAATTATTTTGGTTGCCCAGTAATTACATACTTGATACATCAAGTTCATAAATTTATTTGAATGAATAAATAGTGGCATAAAGTGATATTACGATTGTTAAATTAGAATGAACTCAGCGCTAATATGAACTAACCCTCCCACTTCATCAAAACGTATTCTTGCGTCCAAGGTAGACTCGCATTCGGGAGGTCCCAGGTTCAAATCCCGTGGCCGGCCAATTTGACAGTTTTCTCATAGTTTCCTCAGTCGTAAAGGCAAATGCCGAATTGGCTATTTACATACCATGAATCATCCTCATAATTTCATCCTGTACCATATCCATTTAAATTAATATCAGTTGAAATTGACTCCATAAAAATACACTAACAACAGAAACAGTTGACAGACAATAGTTCCATGGCCTACCCTACTGTATAGACACAGATCTCGAACTCCTGATATAGCCTCGCAGCTAAAAGGAGTATAAACACAACTGAAATAATAATAATAATAATAATAATAATAATAAAATAATAAACGAAATGTCGTTGTTGACCCGGTGATCTGATACTCTTTAATGACATTATGCAGAGATTATGGGGATTCTATCCTGAAAATAAATCGTATAAATCGAAATTATCATCATATTATCGCACACTGAGAATAATACGGCCACAACTAAGACCAACTAAATTTTACAGGAGACCATGTTAAAGTCTTAAATTCCAAAGAAAAAGGGTAGGATTTTATAAGGACATAAGTACCAGAAGTACAACAAATAAATCTCATATAGACCATTAGAAAACAGCAAAAAAAAATTAATTATTTCTTAGATGTGGCCCTGTTATTCTCAGTATAGGCTCGATGAACATTTGAACATAACATTTGATGAACATTTGAACTGGCGCCCACACTGTTTAGAACTTGTCCGTACTTTACATTCTGTCTGTTATCAAGTTAGAATTTTAAGATATCATATTAGTAAAGATCTCGCACGAAATCTGTGTCGATGACGACCGTTAGAGAGAGACATGCTATTGTGCGAGAGAGAGAGGTAGCTTGGCCTTCACAAAAAGAAAGAGAGGTACTGTTGTGCGAGAGAGATAGGTAGCAGGCCAGTCGACGCTACAGTTCCCACGAAAACATAATGCAATGATGTAGGCAATCGGCACAGATTTTGTGCGGGATCTTTAGCAATATGATTTTATCTTTTTACTTTGCTCAAGCCGAGTCAAGGCTAACGTATGATATCTGTTACTGGGGTTCATCTACTATATTGAATGATGTTTTTATTGCACAGAAGCGAATTGTCAGATGCATGGCGGGTACTGACAATCGTATCTCGTGTAGAGACTATTTCATACATTTTAGGATACTAACAGTCTATGGGTTGTACATCTTCAAACTATTAGAATTTGTGCACATTCATAGAAATGAATTTAGTTGCGATAGCGATTTTCATTCTTACAATACTCGAAATAGAAATAAGTTTAGCATTCCTCAACATAATTTAAACAGTTTCAACAAATCCATCATGGTGTACGGTTTGAAGATGTATAATGATCTGTCTTTTAGCATTAGTCAATAATGACCTGAAAGTTTTTAAAAGACGTATCAGAAAGATTTTAATTCAATTGTATCCATACAGTATTAATGAAGTAAAGTGGGCAATGTAGCCTATAATTTATATTTAATCTTAGATATAGTGACAACTCTTATGGCTTTATGCTCAAACAGACGATTATTATTATTATTATTATTATTATTATTAGGGTGCAAGCGGATTATCGTCCAGATTTACAATATATCAATCCTTTCAGAACTGAACTTGTATATGTATATATGCAATCATCAAATGAAACCATCAGCGGGCTCCAAGCTTGAAATCAATCCGTAAAATTCCAGTAGAATAACTGGTTTTTATAAATGATAATTATAAAATGTGGATAAAAATTTTAATATTAGGGAAGGTGGTACATTTTCGAACATGGTACAATTCTGAACGGACTAAGATTTTTATCCAGATTTTTATCCACTTTTGGGTTTCAAATGTGAGCCAACCTGTTTTTAATTACAGAGCGTCCATACTCATTGTTTTGTTGACCCATATCCGAGAGAATGATGTTTTAAGTTGTCTCATTCGGTCATAAATTATTATTTTCCAATCGAATGTAAGAACTCCATGCTTGAAAAATGGCACGTTTTAAAATTGCTTATAATCCTACGTTATGTTACTGGAATACATTGTTGAGGACCAATTTTTAACTCATACCAACAAATAGCGTAGTCTTTCATACGTAAATCATTGGCACAACAATGGTCATTCGTGAGCGGAATTTGCAACTATGTATGATTTACAAAAACTAGCTCGAGGTACAAACACGAACACATTTTAGGTACAATTTCGAACAGTACTTTAACCCAAGATCGCTCGCTTAAGTCTTGCATGGAAAAGCTGTTTCGCCATCACAGCATTCTGCATGTTTATTATTATTAGCTGTGCTAGTCAAATATAAAAGGATGACATTCATACATCTTTCAACAGTGGTATTATTTCAACAAAGATTTATGAACTACACTTCCTCTGGATTGTTATTACATCTTAGCAATTTATGCAATACAGAATAGCATACAGAAATCGTTCTGGAGTTGTTAAGAATTTTTATTATTGCTCTTGATGTTATGACAGACCCACCTGCATGGTCTAGTGGTTGCTGACTACGGACCCGCAAGTCTGGGTTCGATCCCCGGTACCTCCTCGGATTTTTCTGAGGTAGGGCGATTTGGAACGGGGTGCATTCAGCCTTCTGAGACCAAGAAGAGCTAATTCATAAAAAAGTAGCGGCTCCGGTTAAGTAAGCCATCAATAACTGCCGTAGGAGTCGGCATGCTCACCACATGCCCCAATCCTGTCATCTACCTATTCAAAACGTGACACTTCATTATTACGCTCATATTATTGATAAATAATAATAATAAAATATAATATTTGGAAGAAAGCAGATCGTTCGTTGAAAATGCCACTGTTCGAAATAGTAAGCTTACCCACTGGTGTTTAGAATTGTACCTACTGCGGTACATTTTCGAACGATATTCTGGAAATGAAAGATTGATTGCCATAACCAATTTTACAGCTGTTTGACTTCCATATTTTTGTGAAGGGTCAACTACATTACCAACTTTGTGGTTACAATACAGTTGAACTTGTCTTTAGACCATGGGCCACTAATATGAAACCCTCCCCCCCCGTGGGAATTTCCGACACATATATTTTTTTGTTGGTATTGCCATCTAGTTTAAGTTTTTAGTTGTTTGCCCCTTGTCAATTACAGCATTTACCCGGAAAACCCGGAAAACCACGGAAATCCGGAGAAAATGAATTTGTTTTAATTTTTCATTGTTCTTTGCTCCTAATATTCCCAGGGAATTTCTGACTCACACATTTTTGTTGGTATTGGCGTGTAGTTTAAGGTTTCAGTTGTTTGCCCCTTACAAATTACAACATATCTCCGGAAAACCACGTATATACGGAGAAAATTACAATGTTTTATTTTTTAAATCTTTGTTCTTTGCTCCTAATATTCAAAGGGAATTTCTGACTCATATGTTTTTGTACTGGCTTTACCATCTAGATTAAGGTTTCAGTTGTTTGCCCCTTATCAATTACAGCATATCCCCGGAAAACTCCGAAAACCACTGAAATCCGGAGAAAATAACTTCGTTTAAATCTTTTAAAATCTTTGTTCTTTGCTCCTAGTATTCAAAGGGAATTGGTGAATCATATGTTTTTGTGTTGGTATTGCCATCTAGATTAAGGTTTCAGTTGTTTGTCCCTTACCAATTACAGCATATTCCCGGAAAACCACGTATAGACTGAGAAAAAGACTATGTTTTATTTTTAAAATCTTTGTTCTTTGCTCCTAATATTCAAAGGGAATTTCTGACTCATATGTTTTTTTATTGGCATTACCATCTAGATTAAGGTTTCAGTTGTTTGCCCCTTGTGAATTACAGCATATCCCCGGAAAACTTCGAAAACCTCGGAAATCCGGAGAAAATAATTTCTTTTAAATTTTTTAAAGTCTTTGTTCTTTGCTCCAAGTATTCAAAGGGAATTGGTGAATCATATGTTTTTGTGTTGGTATTGCTATCTAGATTAAGGTTTCAGTTGTTTGCCCCTTATGAATTATAGCATATCTCCAGAAAACTCCGAAAACCACGGAAATACAGAGAAATTGACTTTAAAAAAATGTCTTTATAATCTTTCTTCTTTGCTCCTAATATTCCAAGGATATTCCTGAATCATATGTTTTTTTGTTGGTATTGCCATCTAGATTAAGGTTTCAGTTGTTTACCCGTTATCAATTACACCATTTCCACGTAAACCCTGAAAACCACGAAAATCCGGAGAAAATTACTTTGTTTTAATTTTTTTTTTAATCTTTGATCTTTGATACCAATATTCCCAGGGAATTTCTGAATCACATAATTTTTGTTTCTATTGCCATATAGTTTAAGGTTTCAGTTGTTTTCCCCTTACCAATTACAGCATGACAAAGAATACTGGAAAAAAATCTTGATGCTGAAGGGATGAAAGCGATTGAAAACCTGGCAGAACACCCTTCATATTCTAATTTGACCTCTGTGAATGATAATTTATCTTGCCAAACCTTCCACAGTCCCTACCAAACTTTCTTGACTGAAGTTAGAGAAGGGACATTGGGTAAAACAGCACAATTTTGGATTGGTAATATGGACAGAGTGTAATTGATTTTAAGATTTCAGCGAGCAACTAAGGAAACTTGGCATGTTTAAAAGATATGATTCCCCTTTTCTTTGCATGTGACCATCAAAATTAT
Source organism: Ectobius pallidus (assembly GCA_964059195.1). Taxonomy (NCBI): domain Eukaryota; kingdom Metazoa; phylum Arthropoda; class Insecta; order Blattodea; family Ectobiidae; genus Ectobius; species Ectobius pallidus. The sequence continues at coordinate 129,028,624 of CAXKWD010000005.1, forward strand.
GGCAGATATCTCGTAGTCCATATCTCACCCTTTTGTACCTGCAAAGGACACACCTGAAGCAGAAGAATTACTTCGCAAAAACGGTTACAGTGAGTGTAGATCACAAGTTCCGAGTTCTAGAAATTCTGTGGATTTCCGTGGTTTTCCGTGGTTTTCCGGGTTTTACGGGGATATGCTGTAATTGATAACGGGCAAACAACTGAAACCTTAATCTAGATGACAATGCCAACAAAAAAAATGTAAGTCAGAAATTTCCTGGGAATATTAGGGTCAAAGAACAAAGGTTTTAAAAAAAATAAAACGAACTCGTTTTCTGCGGATTTTTGTTGTTTACGGAGTTTTCCGGGGATATGCTCTAACCGATAAGGGGCAAACAACTGAAACCTTAATCTAGATGGCAATACCAATACAAAAACATATGAGTCACCAATTCCCTTTGAATACTAGGAGCAAAAATACCAAGATTTAAAAAAAAAATTAAAACAAAGTCATTTTCTTCGGATTTCCGTGGTTTTCCGAGTTTTATGTTTTATATGTTAAAAATAAAAACGGTCAAGTTTTATAACTTCAAAAGGTATTTGTGGTATTTTATTATATTATATTATATTATATTATATTATATTTTATTTTCGCCATGAATACTGTGATTAGGATATTAGAGGTAATACAAGAATTTGATTGTTTGTTGTTTGACCCTTTTTGAAAATTTTCTAATCTAATTGATTGTTATTTGTAGAATATCTGCTTGCATTTCTTTATTTTTATCTGTCAGGGTTTTGAGCATGGCAAGTCGGCTGTATGAAAATATCGAGAGCTAATATAATGTGTACAATCCTAGGAAGGTTTTAGACCGTTATTCATAGTAGATCAGTAGCTGGCTCACGCTTAGCGCGTGGGCCTTGCATGCTAGAGGTTTCGAGTTCAAATATCGGGACCGGCGGGCGTGTCATTTGTGGTGGACAAAGCCGTGACCTTTGGGGGTTTATCTTGGGGATCCTTCTTTTCCCCCATCATTCATTCCACCAACACTTTCCACTTCAACTTCCTTTCCCCCTCATTACCATCCCGTTCCCCTTTACTGGTTTTCGGGTCATACTCTACTGCGGGCCTCCCCCGTCCTGCCCCGTTGCTTGTGGTCAAGAGTTGCTGGTGGTGTACCGTGCCTCTGGGGCCCTGGGTATGTGGCACACGCCAGGGTGTGCCGCTCCCTTGGGGCTCTTGTACGAGGGACCCTGGGTGCACGTGGAGTGGTACCTGGTCCTTGTAGGATGTGGGGAAGCTCCGTGGGGGCTCGTAGTGGAGTCTGTTGACGGGGGGGGGGGCTTAGGGCATGCACATCATCCCGTCTCCTAGGGGGGGGCACAATATGTGGCCTACGTGCGCGAGCCCGTCAAGACAAGACCAGAAACTACAGAGGGATGGAATTAAAAATAAAAGTAAACATTTAGCTTAATATTGATTTCGATAAAACTAACAAAAGGACTGTTCATCTCAAGTGCAGTTTCTTTAGCCTATGGGAAGGTTGTACTGGATTACGTTAAATAAAATAATAACGGAATAGGCTAACTCATTTTACAGGATCTCTTGGGAATATAATATGTCTTTCCGTATCGGTGTTAGTTCAGGGAATATTTGTGAAGGATCTAAGATGTGATTCCATGGGGAAGTAGTAAAATCCCTAAAAGACATAGAGGAAAATAATTATATATCGAAATATCCTACTGAGGGTTTTTACAAATGCGTTCGTTCTAGTACATATGAAGGCGAATTTGTTGTGGAGGATTAAGTTAATATTCATAACTATGCAAATAAGGAAATAAATCCTAAATTAACTCCAATTTTTTATAAAACAACACCAATAAACATCGCCTCTATTATGGTCAAGTACTTAAGAAGTTTTAGAAAATGGTCAAATAACAGACGTGCGATAATTAGAAAAAAATACAAAATAAAATATCCATTACCACTCACAGTATCCATATTTTCTTCCAAAAATGACTGGAGGTTTTGCCTAACTAGGCAGTTTGCCTATAGTTCTAGGCTTTATTAGGTACAAAGTTCATGTTTATAGTTGGTAAACAATATGGCGGCCTTATCTCACTAAGCAAACAAATAATAAGCGTTACGTCCCAAATCAAAGGAGGCTTGGAAAGTTTGAAATGCATGAATCCGACCTGCTATTTATAGGTAAACCAAGAAACAGAGAAAATAAATAGTGACTAAGGTTTAGAAATTTGTTGAAATTTTCGGTTATTGGAAGTTTGTCACAAACTAAACTAAACTCCGTGGCGGTACATCCCTGGAGGGACTTGGCCTACCACCCGACCGCTGCGTCATCTCCCGTAGGCAGATGACAGGATTGGGGGGCATGTGTTCAGCATGCCGACACCCACGGCCGTTAATGGTGATTTTCTTGACCGGAGCCGCTACTTCTCTATCAAGTAGCTCCTCAATTTTGAATCACGAGGCTGAGTGCACCCCTACCAGACCTCCCTAACTCACAAAAATCCGAGCAGGTACCGGGAATCGAACCCGGGCCGACGGATCTGTAGTCAGCGACGCTAACCACAAGACCACGCCGGCGGACGTTGTCACATCGTTATCAAAAAAAAGAACTTTTTGTTTGGTGTATCAGATGTTTTACCGGATTTTGGCTATACTTAGTGTGCTTATTCCAAATATGTAAACGGTTTTTCTCTACCCTCTACTTTTATATAGAGTGCCATTAACTTATATAACTTCTTTCGTGAAACAAAATCTTGCTTGATAATATAGCTAGTGAAGATTCTTGACCATACTTTGGACACGTAGGACGAAAACTGTATGAAGTACAGAAAAACTAAAAGCTGGGTTATTTTTGGCCCTCAAATTGACAGCGCATAAGTCATAAACGACCGTACAGTATGTTGGTATAATATCAAGTTTTGAAATACCCTATTTTATATTGTTATTGTAATGTTAGTGTGTTGCTATTTTCTTCACATGATTTAGAAGCTAAAAATAAATGTTTTTGATTTATATCAAACGTAAAAGGGATAATATGCATAATAGTAATACCATATCTCACAAAACTAAAGCTGGTAGGGCAAAACTAATGGCACTTTCGGCATCAGTTACTTAAATATACCCAAGAATAGGTATACATTCTAAGGCACCAAAATGGCTGTGGGTCTGTGTTATCTGCCGGAGATACTCCCAGCAAGGTATCCTGAGGATGACATACAGGGTGTTAATAAATAACACCGAAATATTCTACATGTATATAGAGGGGACTTAGACAAGCAACTTTTATTAGGAGATTTTTGCTCTATGACGTAAAATGTGTAATGCTACAGGGCATTAAAGTCATTATAATTTGGTGCTCATAAATCAATAATTACGCGAAATAGGGTTAAAATGTTCATTCAATTGATTTCATGCCTTCCTGGTGATCGATAAAAACCTGACTCTTAATCAATCGTCAACAGCTATATCATAATTAAGTGTATCCATAATCTGCAGAATTTACAGACTAATCACATGATTGGTCGCCACTGCATTAGTCTTTTTTTTTAATTCATAACTACTCACTACAGTGTTAACAACGAAGTTCCTTTGTTTTGCATTTTATTCTAATGTTAGAAGTCAGTGGCGGCCACGCCCTGGGAGATTTCATGCTGTAACAGGAAAAATTGAATCCATAGAGCAAAAATATCCTAATAAAAGTTGCTTGTCTATGTCCCCTCTATACACTGGTAAAATATTTCGGTGTTATTCATTAACACCCATAAGTGTAGAAAGGCCTAGGCAGCATAAAATATAAGTTGTTGGACTGAAGGTTTGAATCATGATTTTATTTTATTTTACTGATCGAGTTTTAGGTGCTATATCATGCATTTTCACACTTTTAGACCATGGGCTACCAATATGAAACCCTCCCCCCCCCCGTGGGAATTTCCGACACATATATTTTTTTGTTGGTATTGTCATCTAGTTTAAGATTTTAGTTGTTTGCCCCTTATCAATTACAGCATTTAGCCGGAAACCCCGGAAAACCCGGAAAACCCCGGAAATTCGCAGAAAATGAATTTGTTTTAATTTTTCATTGTTCTTTGCTCCTAATATTCCCAGGGAATTTCTGACTCACACATTTTTGTTGGTATTGGCATCTAGTTTAATGTTCAGGTTGTTTGCCCCTTACAAATTACAACATATCCCCGGAAAACCCGGAAAACCACGTATATACGGAGAAAATTACTATGTTTTATTTTTTTTAATCTTTGTTCTTTGCACCTAATATTCAAAGGGAATTTCTGACTTACATGTTTTTTTGTTGGCATTACCATCTAGATTAAGGTTTCAGTTGTTTGCCCCATATCAATTACAGTACATCTCCGGAAAACACCGAAAACCACGGAAATCCGGAGAAAGGGACTTCGTTTTATTTTTTTTAAAATCTTAGTTCTTTGCTCCTAGTATTCAAAGGGAATTGGTGAACCATATGTTTTTGTGTTGGTATTCCCATATAGATTAAGGTTCCAGTTGTTTGCCCCTTACCAATTACAGCATATCCCCGGAAACCCCGGAAAACCACGTATATACGGAGAAAATTACTATGTATTATTTTTTAAATCTTTGTTCTTTGCTCCTAATATTCAAAGGGAATTTCTGATTTGTATGTTTTTTTTTTGGTATTGCCCTCTAGATTAAGGTTTCAGTTGTTTGCCCCTTATGAACTATAGCATATCTCCAGAAAACTCCGAAAACCACGGAAATCCGGAGGATTTGACTTTTTAAAAATTTCTTTAAAATCTTTGTTCTTTGCTCCTAATATTCCCAGGGAATTTCTCACTTATATGTTTTTTTGTTGGTATTTCCATCTAGTTTAAGGTTTAAGTTGTTTTCCCCTTATCAATTAAAGCATATGCACGTAAACCCTGAAAACCACGAAAATCCGCAGAAAATGAGATTGTTTTAATTTTTTTTAAATATTTGCTCTTTGATACCAATATTCCCAGGGAATTTCTGAATCACATAATTTTTGTTGCTATTGCCATATAGTTCAAGGTTTCAGTTGTTTTCCCCTTACCAATTAGGCTACAGCATGACAAAGAATACTGGAAAAAATCCTGATGCTGAAGGAATGAAGGCGATTGGAAACCTGACAGAACACACTTCATATTCTAATTTGACATCTGTGAATGATAATTAATTTATCTTACCAAACCTTCCACAGTCACTACCAAACTTTCTTGACTGAAGTTAGAGAAGGGACATTCGGTAAAACAGCACAATTTTGGAATGGTAATATGGACAAAGTGTCATTGATTTTGAGATTTCAGCGAGCAACTAAAGAAAACAACTTTGACTTACACTTGGCATGTTTAGAAGATATGATTCCCCTTTTCTTTGCATGTGACCATCACAATTATGGCAGATATCTCGTAGTCCATATACTCACCCTTTTGAACCTGCAAGGGACACACTTGAAGCAGAAGAATTACTTCGCAATAACGGTTTCAGTGACCGTAGATCACAAGTTCCAAGTTCTAGAAATTCTGTGGATTTCCGTGGTTTTCCGGGTTTTACAGGGATATGTTGTAATTGATAATAGGCAAACAGCTGAAACCTTAATCTAGATTACAATGCCAAAAAAAATGTAAGTCAGAAGTTCCCTGGGAATATTAGGATCAAAGAACAAAGGTTTTTAAAAAATTAAAACGAACTCATTTTCTTCGGATTTTTTAGGTTTCCGGAGTTTTCCGGGGATATTCTGTAATTGATAAGGGGCAAACAACTGAAACCTTAATCTACATGGCAATACCAACACAAAACCATATGCGTCACCAATTCCCTTTGAATACTAGGAGTAAAGAACTAAGATTTAAAAAATTAAAACGAAGTCATTTTCTCCGAGCTTCCGTGGTTTTCGGAGTTTTCTGGGGATATGCTGTAATTGATAAGGGGCAAACAACTGAAACCTTAATCTACATGGCAATACCAACACAAAACCATATTAGTCACTAATTCCCTTTGAATATTAGGAGCAAAGAACTAAGATTTAAAAAATTAAAACAAAGTCATTTTCTCCGGGCTTCCGTGGTTTTCAGAGTTTTCTGGGGATTTCCTGTAATTGATAAGGGACAAACAACTGAAACCTTAATCTACATGGCAATACCAACACAAAACCATATGAGTCACTAAATTCCCTTTGAATACTAGAAGTAAAAAACTAAGATTTAGAAAATTAAAACAAAGTCATTTTCTCCGGGTTTCCGTGGTTTTCGGAGTTTTCTGGGGATTTGCTGTAATTGATAAGGGGCAAATAACTGAAACCTTAATCTGGATGGAAATACCAACAAAAGAACATATGATTCAGAAATTCCCTTTGAATATTAGAAGCAAAGAACAAAGATTTAAAAATAAAACATTGTCATTTTCTCCGTATAAAAGTGGTTTTTCGTGTTTTCCGGGGATATGTTGTAATTTGTAAGGGGCAAACAACTGAAAACTTAAACTAGATGACAATACCAACAAAAAATATGTGAGTCAGAAATTCCCTGGGCATATTAGGAGCAAAGAACAAAGAAAAATTAAATCAAACTCATTTTCTCCAGATTTCCGTAGTTTTCCGGGGTTTCCGGGTAAATGCTGTAATGGATAAGGGGCAAACAACTGAAGACTTAAACTAGATGGTAATACCAACAAAAAATATGTGAGCCAGAAATTCCCTGGGCATATTAAGGGCAAAGAACAAAGAAAAATTAAAACAAACTCATTTTCTCCGGATTTCCGGGGTTTCCGGGTAAATGCTGTAATTGATAAGGGGCAAACAACTGAAAACTGAAACTAGATGGGAATACCAACAAAAAAATATATGTGTCGGAAATTCCCACGGGGGGGGGGGGGATGGGGGGTATACAGTAGCCTACGCTCTATTTAGGTATGATGATGTTTCAGTGTTCAGTCCTTATGAATTTACATTTAAAATGTGCACATAGCCTAAGTGCGATACAACGAAAGTGATATAAATGAAACGATAACAGAGCTACGATAAATATTTGGCGATTCGTTAACTTCCACGTATTGTTATAGCCACCAAAAAATTATTTATTTATTTATTTATTTTATTCTGCCAACTACAGGAATAAATCCCAATTACAGTTGGCGTAGTTTCGCCAATACATGTTGTACAGTATAAAAATACAATACAATAAATGAACGAATGTGTGAGGACAAAGAAAAAAAAATACATAAATGATTTACAATAACTACAATTAATTTAACAAGACAATCTAAAAATTAAGCCAAATCATATGGAACATATAACAGTTTATGAAGAAGTCCCATGTACTGATTCAATGACAAGTCAAAATCCAGAAGAGCATTTTGAAGTGATAAAGAATTATATCGTTTACACATTTGAATGAAAGATGAACATTCTAATATTTTTGACCTAATGACAGGAATATATAACAATTCCCTATTCCTTAAATTTAATTGCACTACATTAAATTTAATACGTTTTAAAAGTTCATTACTATCAATTTTAGCATTGATAATTTTATATAAGAATAACTGTTGCGCTACCAACCTTCTACCAATTAAAGTAACAAATTTAAATTCATTTAATAAAGTATTATAAGAAATTCTATCAATTAAAGCAATCAACTCTTGCCATAATATTTAATAATAATGATAATACTATAGGCCTATTCGTCGTTAAATATAAAAATACATTAAACTTCGTCATAATAAAATCTTAATGGGAACACAAAATATGAACAAATATATAATCTAAAACGAACATTGAAGAACACTAAAAGTTATTCATTCTTGTGTCCGACTTTAGCGTTGTGTATTAAATAGTTGAATAAAAACACTTTCCTTAACGCACTTTATTTACCTTGGTCAACTTCTGGACGGCCGTTTCGCAGGTGTTGGCACTCTGCTGATGATGCAGGAACACCACCTGCGAATCGGACGTCCAGAAGTTTACCAAGGTAAATAAAGTGCGTTAAGGAAAGTGTTTTTATTCAACTACTAAAAGTTAATATCATTTTGTTCAGAAAATTTGTTCAGATTATAAAACGGTCGCATACTTAGCCACTTCCCGAGTCTATTATTTACAGTGACATGTGGTAGGTCCGATAGGCCAGTAGCAGCTGGAAATTTAGGCTATTGAAGAATGTGAGAGTCAGTATGTGGTGATTTTTGTGATGGTTGTGAGTCTTGTATATGGTATATCCAGTGCATGTCTATTTCTGGCTTCATAGCTATGAACATTGTTAGAAGTAGCTAAGTTACATTTAACATAAATCAATTTCAATAAATCAATAAATTTCAGTTTATCAATTAACAGGAATTGACAGACGCAATCGAACGCCTTACTCAAATCACACATAGTTGCATGAGAGAGAACATTATCTTCAAACGAGTCAAGTTCAAAATTAGCAAGGTGTCTGACGGCATCTATAGCACTTCTGCTTTTTCTGATATCCAAATTGCCAGTTCGAAAATAGTTTCACTGATTTGAAGTAATTAATGAGCTGAGTTTTAATGACAGTTTCAAATACGAGGGGGGTCCGGAAATAAGTTTCCCCTGGCAACTGTGTACAGAGGTGTGGATAAAAGACAAAAAATATAATGGGACATTAAAGATAACACTTGTGTGACGTCAGCAGTGTTCCCAAAGCGCCTTCCGCCGAGATTCTTCTTCAAAGCCGGAAACAGATGGAAGTCATTGGGTGCGAGATCAGGACTGTATGGCGGATGGGCTAGGCTCTCCCAACCAAGAGTTGGTTTTGCGTTGCCGTCGTCGAGTGTGGTCTCGCATTGTTATCCAACAACAGAACGCCAGATTGTAGAAGGCCAGGTCGCTTTTTTCCGAATCGCCTCCTTCAATTTCGACCCTTCTTCCGTATGCAGAGCCCTAATTTTTACTGGAGGGCTTTTTGAAGCTTCTAAAGCGGGATGACAGATGTCTCAGTGTACGTGGTAATTATGTGGAAAAATAATTAAAGGTACGTCTTATCTTTAATGTCTCATTATGTTTTTTGTCTTTTATCCACACCTCTGTACGCAGTCGCCAGGGGTAACTTATTTTCGGACTCACCCTCGTACTTTACCAATTACAGGGAGGAATGAGATAGGTCTATTACTGCTAGGACTTCCCCTTGGGCCCTTTTTGTACACAGGCACAACTTTTGATACTTTCAGACTTTGAGGAAAGTTACCAGACCCTAGACAGATATTGATACGCATTGTAAGCAGAACCAATATATACGCAATTATTTGTTTTATAAGGTTTGTTGACACACCATAAAAATCCGTACTGGAGGACGATTGCATGTTGTAAACTATATTGAGCACTTCCTCACATGAGACTTCTTGAAACATAAACGTGGTCGGTAAAACAACCTTTTTGTTTAACAGACTACAAGATATTGTAAGTATAGGAGTCATAGCCTGGTCTAGACGGTTTATTTTTCTATCTGTGCTCTATTCCTCCCGTTTTTCCAGGATATGTTTTCTTCTTTTATTCATTAATACGCTTCCAGCAGGGAATTACGTTTTTGCAACAGCAGACTGGCCTGTGCCCATATAGGCCCTATATCTTTATAAAAATTATCTTAAAAACGCATGGTCTTTCATTGTAAATTTAAAAACATCTTGCGATAATTATTTTTTCATAACTGTTTCATTACAACTCATATTAATACTAAAAATAATTATTTAAATGTTACACTTACGTGATGAGTGAGGTTCTTCAGGTTCATAGATGAAAAGAACCTCACCTGAAAATAAATAAATAAAACATGTAAGTTTGCAGGGTCCAGAAAACATCAATTAAGCCTAAATTCTGTAAGAACCTGCCATTTATAAAATTGGTTTAAATTTACGTAATGCTTTGAAACAGAAATCTTAACCTTTCCACTGCTACTGACGTATACATTCGTTACTTCAAAAACTGTATAGAAGCAGAAATAAAATATTTACAGTGTAAAGCTGTATTTTAAATTGAGAGAACTTTTATCTTTCTGTTAAAAATCATAATCCATAGAAACTAGTTATTCTATTGAAATTCCTTCCATTGATTTCAATCTTATATCCCACTGATAATTTCACTTGATGATTGCATATATTATTGTATAAATTCAGCATTGTAAAGGTTAAAAATGATTTTTTGTGAAAGTCCGTGAAAATAATTTTAAAATTGTGGTTTCTTCATACCAAATAAGTGTATGATCTCTCACAATTCTTTAAATATTTATTATTTAGTACAGCCCCCCCCCGCGGCTGACACAATTCATAAGATAATGAGGTTAGCTCAAGAAATCCCAACTAATCCCAGATCTATGAATGCAGTTAGAGTTTCGATGAGGTAAGGCAGCAAGGTACTTCTACTCGAAAGTAAATAAAAAACAATATATCTGTATAATTGGCTCTATATTTAAATAGTATCTTCATAATTTAAGTACACAACTAGATACGAACCCCTGTCTCTCGCATGAAAGTTAAGAGCCTTACCCCCCCCCCCCCCCAGCGGTTCGCAAACTACTTCTGGTGAGCCAAGCGACCGCTGGTGATCCCATAACCTTCCTACTGCCAGGTTACTTCTGTTCACCGAGTGTCTGAGTACCACTGGGGTCATAAAGAGATATTTTTGCATTTTTGTATCATGATGTCCACAAAAAATTCGAAATAATTTTCCTTGACTTTTTGCCCAGACCAGAAACTTACATTTCCCTGACCAAGAGGATGAATGATTTCGAGATTCTTTGTAAACAAAACAAGGAAAAAAATTCAGCCTCCTCTATCCCCATAGCAAAAATAAGAAGTGATTAGCTCGAGTACTGAAAGAAAATTGCTTACACAGTTGGTTACTGCAGACTGGAACAACACACATGTCCCTCATATTTCTCTCACTGAAGCTAGTCTTTTTCCCTAACTATTTCATATTTTTTTTACAGATTTCCCTGACTTTTTTCCTTTATTTCACAAAATTCCCTGATCTTCCCTCACCAATTCCAATATCCCTGACTTTCACTGACTTTCCCTGACCAATTTCAATTTCTCTGTCTTTCACTGAATTTCCCTGTCTTTCCAGAATGTGGACACCCTGTTTATAAACTATTGGGGTATTAGAATGGTTAAGGGGATATTCACAGCGAATTTTATTCCGGGGTACGCCAGTCCCCTATCCTGGACGCCATTTAAATCTAAGGACGACGCAAACGCCCAGCCCTGAACCCAGGAAAGAGACCACCAAGGCAGCCGCGCTACCGATTCATCCATGGCAGTGGCAACGAAGCTAAATAGGCTGCAAGAAGGAATATACCAATTTGTGATAAAGCCTATGAGCACATGGCAGGATCCCAGTTACTGCGATCTTGCTACGTATTCCATCGCGCGTTCAGCCGAATGGGGTCTCTGACAAATTCACGGTTTACGGCAATGGTTATTTTCATTGTCTAGATCAGTGGTTCCCAAAGTGGTTCAGCGAAAGGCTTAATATAACTATGCTCTAACATTTTTAGAGTCCTCCGGCAGGGACTTTAAGCTGGAGGGCTCGTGTCGTAGAGTAGGATTACTCCCACAACGTCTCTGGCCTTGAAGACCAACCCAGCCAGCGAGCTTCTCGTTACGTCTCGTTACCAAGATGCGCGAATTCGCTGCGCGTAAATCAGTAAGCTACCGCTTGGCAGAGAGTAAAGATCATGCTCCACGTTGGCACGGGTAGAAAATACTGCAATAGTTGAGTGGAGGGATAATGCCGGAGGGACAGAGACAGACAACACGTGGAGTGGGATAGGTAACCTGAGCCAATCAGGGTGCAGCTACCTCCCCTAGCCAGGTACTCTAAGAGCGGTGAGACTCGCTCCTAAGGTATATACGTAAAAACCCAGAGACTTTGTGGAGATAATCCTACTTCTAGATTTACGGCACGTAAAAGAATTCCAAGCCTTAATTAGAGCCTCTGGACAAAATTTCTCGACCCTTTCACGTCCAAGTAATACCTTAGTTTCCAGAGGGGAGGGTTGAGAGGCGATGGGCTTACCACCTGTCCCTCTGCCCTCTCTCAGAAAATAAGCGTAACAGAATTCACATAGGTAACAGAAACCTGCACTTGGAGGCCCTTCGCCCCAACATAGGTAAACAGAGACAGAGAAATGTGATGCATTATTGAAAAACTAGCAAAATATTATGCAACTTTATGCAAAATGGAACCATCAATTTTCTGTAATAGCTTTCATATCTTGTACAGTAGCATTATTTTTCATAAACTTCCGGGCTGTAGTCATGGATTTTTTCCTGCTCCGGTTCCGAGGTGAATCAATTTTTCCACTATTAGGCAATTCTGTGTTTCGGAATAGTTGCCATGTTGCATGATCGTTATCAATGATTATGCCTTACTGATTGGCAAATTTTGATGATTTGGCACAGAATGAATGGAGTGATTTACACCATGTCATACATATGTGTAATAGAGCAATAGCAGCATTGGACATCATCGGGTATCTGCGTGCATGAAACATGGGTTTACATGACCTTCCTCTTGCTTCCAGGTCATCCAATTCCAATTGTACAGGCGACTCCAACGTGATCTTATCTTCTTGGCATGAAGCAACTTTTCTTAAACAAGTATTTTAGGCTGTGAACTCAAGTAGTTTCTGAAGTAATCTCTTCAATCTATCGAACTTATCCAGTGTTTAAGACTACTTAAAATCTTTTCACTTTTCATCAGAAATCCAAATATTTTGATCAACCATAATGGTATAGACTACCAATGTAGATGTACATTCATTCCGTTTTCCCGGGACAGTCACTTTTTTGACGAAATGTCCCACTGTCCCAAAAAAATTATCGGGGATTCTAAAATGTCCCGCTTTTAGTTATATTAATAAAAGTTACAACAATGAAGGACATGCTCATTGTCAAAACATACTTTAATGGAGTAATATGTGCTTACTTTTATGATGAATTACAAGAAAAAACGCACTTATTGATAGAATACATAAAATTGAAATGCACAGTGATAATGAGGCATTTATTTCTGTGGAATAAATTATCTACACCAATCTGCAGAAGGAATTTTAGAAGTAATTTGGGATAATTTGTGTACATGAGACAAAGGTAAATTGTAAATATTTCCTAAAGTTTGTGAATTAAATTTTTGTCCCCCTTTTTCCTTAATTGACGCTCTTACAGAATAAGGTACAAGGAATATAGTATATTGCGATACAAGTGCCGTAAGGCATGCATACGGATCGAGGAAATAGTTTGAAAAAACGAGGCGCTCGCGCCGAGTTTTTTCAATTTTCCGAGATCCATTATGCGCTTACGGCACGAGTATTGCATGCTGTTTTTTGCACGATGATTATTTTTATAAATTTAATTATATCAATTGTGATATTACCTGAAAATATTATGTATATACATTCTTGAAGATAGATGTTTATTTCAGAAAGTGATTCGCATTTGTTGTTGTTTATGGGAACCGAATATTTGTGCTGGGGGGCCTTGTCCATAAAGGCTTGTATTATGAGGTGTAATATTCATAACAGCACGGAAACTCTTACCGCACATAGCAACAAGATTGCGTGTGGGAATGTCAACTTACGATCCACGGCAACAATATTCGTAAGTACCACTAATTAGTTAAGTCGTGCAAAAAACTATATGCCTAATTATTTGTTAATTGTTTTCTTTGCAGTCCGGCTTGGATTTATAGTTTGCGGGATCGAATCAGGTAACTTCTGATAATGTTATACGAATATAAGTCCTCTGGATTCAGTTCCTACACATTTATTCTCCCCGTAAGCTGCACTTCAGTCTATGATACGATAACAGGGTTTCTTACACCTTTCACCAGAAGATGCTAAATTTAAAATGAAAAGTAGCTACACCTCTATTTTCGAGAGCTGGGGCCTGACAGGTTTGCGACCAACCTCGGAATACTGTGGGATACTGCTGATCGTCTGACATATACATAAGCGGAGTCATTTTCACAAGGGCACATATAAATTACCACATGAAAAACAACTGCAGAATAGCCAGAGACAGAACGACAAGTGCAACAACATTAATTCATTCAATCATTAATTAGAAATGAGCATTTACAAGAGTTATTTTAATATTGCTGTGTTATGTAAGAAAATATATTGTTTTTTTTATTTATTTCATAACATTATGTTATAATCTTCATAAAAATCGCAGATATTTCGGGAGGGATTTCAACCCCCTCAACCCTCCCCCACCGTACGCCTATATTGTTTGGTTATAATTAGGGACCGGATTTTTAGGTTTTTAAAAACACTGTTTTAGGTTTTTCATTAGGTGAAATAGTTTTTTTTAGGTTTTTTGTCCAAAATATCGTTTTCGTGTAGAATAATTGGTTTAATGAATTTGAATGTGCTACATAGGATTCAATACATAATACTTGTAAAGTTTAACTTAACAAAATTGACATAAATTTGTGTAAAATTGCTTTAGGACAGTAGGCCTATTATACAACTGAAGAAAGAAAGCATAAACAATCAAAAGAAGCCGTGAAAATAAGTTTGCCTTAAATTTTATTACAGGGCAGTAATAAAAGCAAACAAGCGCTTTAAAACACAGAAATCTATATCCTATGTCTATATACACGGCAACAATGGTTGTTCGTACGAATATTTTAAAAGGAATACACCGGTACTCTTAGACTTCCTCTCTGGATACTGTCCATCCTAGACGACAATGGGTTGAACGAAACGCTGGTGGTATTAATTTTAACCCGACACAAATATTGTCTCCGCAAAATGTCGATTTCTCAAAAACAAGGCAAAAAAGTAGCCTAAATTAGATATTTTAGGTTTTATATCCCATTTAGGTATATTTAGGTTTTTATACCCATTTAAGTATTTTTAGGTGCCACAGAATTAATGTGGGTGAATCCTGTGGACGTGATTCGAAAAAGTGTATGAGCGCTTTTTGTTTTGGAAGTAAGGAAAAAAACAGGTAAAAACCTAAGAATCCGGTCCCTAGTTATAATAGTTTTAATCATTTTATAGGCCTAACCACAGTGGACCGATATCGAGTGACGACTGGTCTAATGACGCCCGTATTCTCATTACAATAGCTGTTAATCCCATTTAATCAAGCACATTACAGTAACAAGAGCTTTGTCCTCACAATGTTTACTCTACACCTCACGTTTTCTTGGAAGTATTGAATCATGTGAGTGAGTAATTGAGCCAACAAGCTGATCGCAGCACATTCTCCCATTCTTTTTTAATAAAATCTATCGATAAAGCAAAGGCAGGCTGGAATTATCAGAAATCTAAAAGCCCATTCCCATAATAATTTATTAACCGTTTCAATAAGATTTTCAATCGCCAGTTGCCAATAACTTTCATTGACTATTTCTATTCTTAAAAAGTAGCCAAGAATACGAAACATTGCCATAGAATACGTCTGCTGGAAACCCTTATTCCCAACGAAATCATTAATATTAAGTAGCACCTCTCTCTCTCTCTCTCTCTCTCTCTCTCTCTCTCTCTCTCTCTCTCTAATCCTATGCCCCGATGTTGGGTAGAAGGGCCTCCAAGTGGAGGTTTCTGTACCTATGTGAATTTTCCGGAAACTAAGGTATTACTTGGACGTGAAAGGGCAGAGAAAAGGGCAGAGAGAAATGTCGTAAATCTGCGACACGGGTCCCCCAGCTTAAAGTCCCTCCCGGAGGACTCCGTGCCCAGGATTTTTACGTCCTGAAAAATCCACCGACCGCGGCAGGGTTTGATTCCGCGACCAAGTAAAGACACAAAGTTTAAATGGTAAAATTCAACTAGCAAAATATATTATTTTATTCCTCGTTCTCATTAGTAACCATATCAAAAGTTAGTGGTTTTGATATAAATGACGCACATATGTGCTCCGATGACATCCAAAGAGCAGCTGACGGCACTGGGTGCAGGAAATTCGAGTTTCCATCATGATGATATGAACGGGAAACAGATGAAATACGCTATCGTAAAAAAATAATAACTTGTTATTGCAAAGACAATTTTTAGAGTGATCTAGGAGTGGTTTTTGGGATCCTCAATAATGATATTTTGTCGAATTGTGCCAACGCAAACACAAAAGCTTGGCGTACACAAACTTTCAAGCTGATATAACTCTCATACTATACATATACGTATTTATTTTTAGAAAGTGAATCTGCACATATACGCTCTTTCCACTCAGTAGACACGAAACTTTGTTTTCAGTTTTTTTTTTAACAAAAATCCTTGTAAAGATTATCATGTGGTCTTTCTGCTTCGCTATATAGTCAACGTACACCGCTGAGAATTACGTAAAAAACAGTTATTTGTTAACAAAATCAACTATTATTTAAACTATACACCTTTTCAGAATTAAAGAAATCGTTTATATCTGTTTTAAGCCAGTTTAGGAAAGTTCAGTAATTATTATTTGCACATTTTAGTAAGAATTTGTCCACCGCTGTGGCTCCTCACGCAGCGGGCGGTCGGGGGTTTTTTCCGGGGTTTTTTCTCACTTGTGAGACAAATGTCGGGTAACTTTAGGCCCTTCTGGTCCCCAGATCATCTGGCCTTCATTATCATCTTCATCTCATCCTGGCCTTTTTTTTGGAGTGAGTGTGTTTGTGTGAATGGTGTGCCTCGTCCTAAGTGTTCGTGTAGTCTCGGAGGTGGCCCCGGCATTGGGCTGATCACTCATCCGGAGAGGCCCACCATGTCCTTGTCTGGTCAAAAAAGTATGTATGTGATCCAAAGATAATCCCTCTCCCGACAGGACGCGGCCCTGTAATGCCCGGACGGCTTGGGTCGCTTAAATCCTAAAAGGGAGAGGTAAAACCAAGGTAAAGAAAGAAAGAAAATAAGAATTTTCGGACACGTTTGAGCTTTATTGCGATACTACGGGTAATAACGTACTAATTAGTCTTTATAAATTAAGAAAATTAATTAATTAATTAATTAATTAACTTTGACTACCTGCGCGGTCTTGTGGTTAGCGTCGCTGGCTACGGATTCGCAGGCCCGGTTTTGATCCTCGGTACTTTCTCGGTTTTTTTTTCTGGGGTAGGGTGGTCTCATGATACAAACTGAAGTGTTAATTGCTAGAGAAGTAGTGGCTCCGATCACGGAAACCATTATTAACGGCCGTCGGTGTCGGCATGCTGACCACATGCCCCCAATCCTGCCATCTGCCTATGGTAGTATTTTAGTTTTTAAATTAATTTGATGGAAGTTCAGAATAACAAAAAATCCGGATGAGTCCAATTCCTTTTGCAATCCATAGCTTTTGGTCAAAATCTTTATATAAGACTTAAAAAATACATGAATAAGTGCGTGAATAAGTTGCAGTCTTGATACATATATTTTCCATTGGTGACTTGATGATTATTTTATCCATGCAGAATACAGACATATAGAAGCATTATTTACGTTTCTAAATAGATCTGATATTAGGGATACAAAACGTACATTTCGGTTGCAATTCAGACAAAACATTTTTACTTCTTCTGCCCGTACCATAGGTACTATAGGTAGAGGAAGTATTGTTTTCGACCCCAAAATTCGAAGTTGAGTTTTTAGCATATGTACACGTTTCAAGGCCCCCCTGAATCCAAAAATACTATTTTTGGAAACATGTCTGCGTGTGTCTGTCTGTCTGTCTGTGAACACTCTAGCTCCAAAACGGAAAATCGTATGAAAACAAAATTTCGTATTTGGGTCAGGTACCTTCTGAAGATGTGAGGATAAGATTGGCGACTATTTTCTCTTATTTTTAAGGGGACTTTACATGAAGAAATTTTCGTTTTTCGCGATTTTCTCGAAAACGGCTCAACGATTTTCTTTAAATTTTGCACAAGTGTAGCTTATAGTGAGAGCTAAAACTTTTATTTCAAACTTTTTTTCGAAAAAATTCTCTGAAGGCAGTTACAAGCCACCTACTGTTCACCCACTGTTTGTAAAAAGTTTGTGTTGTGTGGTGAACAATTGAATACACACTCTTTCACGGCCTCTTATTCTATATAAGAACTAGCATGTGCCCGCGGCTTCGCCCGCGATAATTATTTCAAAAATTAAAAATTAAGAGCATAATAGTTAAATCATTATACAGGGAATCCATTTTATGCGGAAACTTTTTAACAGCGATGCTCCTGCTCACACTTTCCCCGCTGTTGCGCTTGCACCGGCCGGGACCGTGTTCCGTTACTACCGGCAAATCGGCAAATCAAGACTTTAGAAACAATACAAAATAGAATAACTCAACCAATTTATTATCAAAATAGGCCTACATGAAGAGGCTTATTACTCGCCATTTTGTACGGATGGTACAGTCAGGGTATTTACGAGAAAATCTCCGAACGCGCCTTCTATGGTTATTTCTTAATAAGTAACATTCCACCAAATAAATTCGCTGTTCAACCGTATACATTTTCGATTATTGTCTTACGTAACACACAACAATAGACAAGCGTCTCACTACAAGACACTACAAGACACCGAAGCAACTAACCGCTTGTAGGGTCTATGCTTTGTACAATGCTAGCGCGGCAATGCGGCAGTGATGCGAGGTTTCCTCATAAAATGAACTCACTGTAATGGACTCAATGGAAAATGTATTTATTAACACCTAAATCACGTGGGCTACATACCACGATTAGATGCGTCGCCTGGTAAAAGCGACCTCAGATTCGAGTTCCTTGGTCTAGAAAACCCCTGTATAGTGAGTTTCGTCCAAATAAAACAATGTTTGACCATATTAGGGCCTACAACATTCAAGCGATCGCGAAAGTTTAATTTCAAGGTATGACAAAAGTAGACAAAGCCAACTGTAATTGTCAAACTTCCATTTAATTTAATTCCAAACCCATCTGAAACCCACCGGCAACAATATGTTTTAATGTCAAATGTGATTCGGATTCGATAATTCTGTGTAAGAAGGGATTAAGTATTCTCAAAAACATTTGATTTTTGGCATTTAAAATCAGAATTTTTCAAAATCCTTTCTTAGTGAGCACCTACATTATGAAACGAAGGTACTGTCAAAATTCCAAGTCTCTACCTGTTATAGTTTAGGCTGTACGTTGATTCCTGTCAGTCAGACAGGACAAAGCCTTTTTTATATATATAGAGACTAGCATGTGCCCGCGGCTTCGCCCGCGATAATTATTTCAAGAATTAAAAATTAAGAGCATAATAGTTAAATCATTATATTTATTAACACCTAAATCGCGTGGACTACATACCACGTTTAGATAGCATCGACTGCTAAAAGCGACCTCAGATTCGAGTTCCTTGGCCCAGAATACCCCTGTATAGTGAGTTTCGTTCAAATCGAACAATATTTGACCATATTTAGGCCTATATTGATTATCCCTCTTCCGTGTAGGTTGAAAATTTCATATGTCTGAGTGCCTTGATATTCTAAACAAATGAATCGTCCAGGATGGACTTACAAAATCAAGCGATGGCCCGCGATAATTATTTCAAAAATTAAAAATTAAGAGCATAATAGTAAAATCATTATATTTATTAACACCTAAATCACGTGGACAACATACCACGATTAGATAGCGTCGCCTGGTAAAAGCGACCTCAGATTTGAGTTTCTTGGCCCAGAAAACCTCTGTATAGTGAGTTTCGTCCAAATAAAACAATGTTTGACCATATTTAGGGCTTACAACATTCAAGCGACCGCGAAAGTTTTATTTTCAAGGTATGACAAAAATAACCAAAGCCAACTGTAATTGATTTGACATTGAAATGTATAACTGAAAACTGATGTTTCGAAAACGCAAAAAAATGCACGTTTTTTGCCCGTTTTCACTCATAACTCACGAACGAAAGCTAAAATTAAAATTCCGGCTTCGAGGTGCATTTTCCGGCCCTTCAGCCCACCTATGTTTAAAATTTCAGATCTCTGCGTTCAGTAGATTTCGCTGGGCATCGCGGACAAACAGACAATTCCTTTTATTAATATAGATAACATGAATTATATTGATCATGGTCTCCTAAAGGAGGCATACAATAAAGGAGGCCGTGTATTGATACCTTCTCTAATTTGTCAAACTTACATTTCATTCAATCCAAACCCATCTGATAAAACTGGCAACAATATGTTCTGTGATTTTGTTTCGATAATTCTGTGTAAAAAGGGGTTAAGTATTCTCAAAAACATTTAATTTTTGGCATTTAGAATCAGAATTTTTCAAAATCCTTTCATAGTGAGCACCTACATTATGAAGCGAAGGTACTGTCAAAATTCCAAGTCTCTACCTGTTATAGTTTAGGCTCTACGTTGATTCCTGTCAGTCAGTCAGTCAGTCAGGACAAAGCCTTTTATATATATAGAGATGAAGTGAGAAAGACATATTGGAGGGAAATATTCGATAAAGTTCGGAAATTATTCTTAACGACGGAGGTTTCAATAAATGTCTGCAGTCACTTGTTTTTGTTTGCTATATAGTCTGCACTTTTATTAGTCGCATAATTTTCAAAGAAGAGGTTATCAGGTATTTATCGTATAATTAGCGTTAAATTGTGTCTTGCGTTTCTGTACAAGGATATGTGAATACTCCTAACTTTTATTTTGGCAGAGAAAGTTATGTGACTTTCACATCAGATTTGTTTTACTCAGAGTATATGGTAAGTGAAAACTTTTATTTGAAGTTGCCTGTGATGCTTGTAGAGACCAAAACTCAAGATACGGAATTAAGATTATTTTATTGTAGGATTATTTTTATGTAATCCCAAATTATAAACCTACCTAAACTTGAATTAAATATGCACAGATATTGAAGAAAAAAGCAACTGAAACAGTCATAATAATTGTGATTGTGTTACGAGTGCATATAGGCCTACTATGAAAACTCCTGAAATGGCGTCCTCACTAATATTAAACGATTTAACCGAAAAAAAGAACACATAGCTGTTGAATTTGACACATAAGAAGTTGTGATAATCGTGACATTACAATGGCATGTAATGATTATGAATCATTAATGAAATAAGCGAACTAGAAGGACGCAAACTTTGAACCTAAACACAAGATGAAAACAACGCGTTTTCAGACATGTGCAACCTAACATGCCTTCTTACTAAAAACCGAGACATCACATCAGGAACTCATAGGACGAGACACACCAGTCGCACACACAATCATTCCGAATATGGCGTGGATGGGAGAGAGGTGATAATGGCGGTCACATGATATCCATGGAACGCAAGGACCCAAAGTATCCCGAAATTCGTCTCACAGGTGAGAAACATCACATCCAGGAAAGTTGACCCACCTGGAATCGAAAACGGGGCCGATGCTTGAGGGGACAGAATGCATCCCCTCGCCACAACAGTATGCCTCATCTGCTATTAAGCACCTATTAATCAAGAGAAAGTCGCAAAAGATTGTAATGGTAGTTCATAGAATTTGTCGGAATAGTTAACATAATAACATTTATTATAACGCAGGTAATCGCTAAATATTGCTACTGCCCGCCGGGAAGGCATTTTTGAAGTGAAACTTCTTTAGCCGCGGTAGGGGTAAATCGAGAGCTTGTGTAACGCTCAAAAATCGTCACGAAATTAATGTAACGATGAAAATCGTCACGAAATTAGTGAGGTGCGACGGAACGGACTGCACAGAAAACAATCAACTGCCAAACAATTGCTACTGCCCGCCGGGAAGGCATTTTTGAAGTGAAACTTCTTTAGCCGCGGTAGGGGTAAATCGAGAGCTTGTGTAACGCTCAAAAATCGTCACGAAATTAATGTAACGCTGAAAATCGTCACGAAATTAGTGAGGTGCGACGGAACGGACTGCACAGAAAACAATCAACTGCCAAACAATTGCTACTGCCCGCCGGGAAGGCATTTTTGAAGTGAAACTTCTTTAGCCGCGGTAGGGGTAAATCGAGAGCTTGTGTAACGCTCAAAAATCGTCACGAAATTAATGTAACGCTGAAAATCGTCACGAAATTAGTGAGGTGCGACGGAACGGACTGCAGAGAAAACAATCAACTCAATGAATAGCCTAGGCTTATCCAAAATTTAAAAAATTGAAAATTAAAAATTCCAAAATTTAAAAAATCTAAAAATCAAAAATTAAAATTGCAAAATCCAAAATTTATAAAACCCAATATTAAAAAATAAAAAATTCCATATTTAGAAAAATTCAAAGATCCAAAATTAAAAAGTCAAACAATCCAAAATTTAAAAATAAAAAATCCAAAATTAAAATATTCAAATATCCAAAATTTAAAAAAATTAAAATTAAAAATTAAAAAATCCAAAATTTAAAAAATAAAACATCCAAAATTAAAAAATCCAAATATCCATAATTTGTCAATTCAAAAAATTAAAAATTCATAAATCCAAAATTAAAAAAGAAAATAATCCGAAATTTAAAAGTCCAAAATTTAAACTTAAAAAGTCCAAAATTAAAAAATTTAAAATTTAAAATATCCAAAATTTAAAAATTCATCATTCGAAAATTTAAAAAATTCAAGGATCAAACATTTTAAATCCAAAAGTAAAAAAGTTCAAAAACCCAATATTAAAAAGTCCAACAAACCAAAACTGAAAAAATCCAATAATCCAAAATTGAAAAAATCCAAAAACTAAAACATGTTTCATTTCTGTCGCGTGGCGTACCATGCACACTTTTTTTTCTGAAAAACTATCTTGATAGGGGTGGACTGATCAGTAAAATCAGTATTCTTTATTTTTACTTCCCCTCTATACTTAGGAAAGAAAGTCATGTGAATGTTGCCAAGATATTTCTGTACCTTCGCAGACAGATTTCTTGTTATCTCCAGGACAGAATATGTCGTTTGAGGTGGTGTACAATTGAGGCGAGTCAGCACTGACACACAAAACTTGATGCTCTGCATGAGGAGAAACTGATGCTGTGCAAGATGCTGTTGCTGCAGCAAATGGTAATCTTCATAAGCGCATGCAAACAGAATACATACAGGGCAGATGTATATGTAGTAGCCTATGTACAATATACTGAAGTTTTTCGTAACGTTGGATTATTTCAAAATGAAATTACTGTAAATATATGCATATGCATTCATGAACCACAGATTATTGTCTCTGTTGGATATTACGTGATAATATTATAGGAGAAAAATTCCTCATGACACTGGGATTTGAACCCAGGGCCGTTGGCTATCCTTGCCAATGCTCTACCAACTGAGCTAAGCCAGAGTTCACTTCATAGCGCCAGATGGAACCTCTTTCTGATGACTGATTGCCCTTAATCGTCTACCTCAATGACAGACAAGTTATGTCTAGACCTGGGATTTAAGGCAAATGCCTATTTTATTCCTTATGAAATAACATGAAAATTTTTTAATATGTGGATGTTTCATGATAAATCACTTAAATTTATAGAGTTTTATAGTGCTCTAAAATGCCTATTTGGACCTTTAGACCCTATTTTACTATTTTAGTGCCTAAAATGCATATTTTGTACATTTAAAATAAAATTCAACTTCTGTAATTTTTACAATCTTATAATAAACATCCCTCTATGAAAAGCAGAAAAGCAGAGGTGGGTTTTTCGCAGAAACTTGATTATTCCAAACAATTGTCGCTAAAGGAATGCTGACTGACGGGGGAGGAGGAGGATTAAGGGGGGAGGACTACTGTGTCAAGTCACCATTGAAAGAACATCTGTTTAAGTGAATATAGTTCGTGATGCTTAATTTTGCAGTTAATTCTGTTAAGAATAGGCATACCACGTTTCTTGCAGTAAAAAAAGACCATGTTACAGTTTAAGTGTATATTGTAATATGTTAAAGACTATTTTCTATCTATTTACACATTTTTAAAGCATATTTTAAGTGCCTATTCTCTCTTTTAAAAGCCTATTTACTTGTTGCCTACTTTAGGTGCCTAAAACTAATTTTTTTTGGAGCCTAAAATCCCAGGTTTAGTTATGTCATATGCAGTACTGTGAGGCACACTAATTAGTGATTTTTGTGACTGGGCATCCATTGTTATGGTACAGTAACATTCAAGATAGATTATGCATATGCATTCATGAACCACAGATTGTCTCTGTTGAACATTACATGATAAGTCAGTGATAAGTCATCCCAGTGTCAGAGGAATTTTTCTCCTATAATATTATCATTAAACTTTGGGGTTACACGAGTTCTAAAGTGAATTAAATCCATAATTTTGAGGGATGAACAAATAAGTAAGTAAATAAATAAATCAATCAAGATAGAAAGAACGACAGAAAGCAAAAATGTTAGACATCATATCCATTTCACTGTATAGTGGGAGTGCGATATGATGCAGTTGATTGAGCCAGTCGCTAAAAACTAGGAAGACACAGGTTCAATCCCCGATGATGTCACTGAATTTTTTGTTTCAGTTTTAAGTGATGATAGAAGTGATTATTTAGCCATTTGGATAAAAAATGCTATTTTTAAAGTTTGATGTCAAAAAATAAACACACACTAAAGTATGCCTGTGCAAAATTTTAAGTCGTTTGGACGAATGGAACAGTTGCTGTTGACACCATTTTTAAACCTCGTTTCAAGTTATTTTTCCACATTGAAAATCTATCTTCTCCCACAAAAATATACAGCTGTAAATTTTTAACACTATACTTTACCATGTGCAAAAAAATGTCTGATCAAATTTTCTATGTGGGTCTTAGTTCTTTTTTTCATTTAGTATAATCCCAAGGCAGTTTCTTTTTCTATGTAAAATATTTTTTATCGAAAAGTATAAACAATATCGAAAAATTTTGTAATAAATTTATAAAGCAAAAATCAAAGAATCTCATAATTGAGGGTCATATTTTGATATATTACGGAGGAGATAGATTTCAATTTTTGATTTGAAAATAAATTATATTAATGAATATTTAAAAAACAAATTGAGATATTAAAATTAAATTTTGAACTTTAGTGTAAGTTTACATTTTAATGTATTGTACAAAATCGGAAATTTCCAGGATAGGTCTAACTAGTTTAGAAAACCACTCTCAAGACTTCAGTCATTCCTTAATTGTCCCGATCTTCTGCTGAGAAATGAGTACCGGAAGCAATCCTGCGGGCAAAAGTCGTCAGTCCGTAAGACTGACAACCTTATCACTTATCACCGTATGTACTGAATATTTGGGAGTCTCTACTTCCTGGAATCCTAAGGGTATCCAGACTTCGGGAACGGAACGTTTGTATTCCTCTATAACAGAGGTGTTATAATTTCTAGTAGCTTTATACCCAAGGTGAAAACCCGGGTTCTATTCCAGCCCAGGACAAATTTTTGTGTACGGGATATAATGTCCCACTCATTTCATCGAAGATCGAACCTGCAACATTCCAGTTTGTTCAGTTTGTTACTATACTATACAGTAATTACGTATAAGAATTATTTATATAAATGACAAAATACTGAGTTTCTAACTAGGGGAAACATTTTATATAATCTCAACTTGGATTCTTTTTATTTAAGTAAATGTGAGTGAGATAAGATAAATAACAAAAATGAGGTCAATAAATTGTTGCTAGGATGTTCCTCGGATTGTGAAGAACGCCTACGTGGAGCACATTAAGTACTTTTTTTAATGCTTGAAGCGATACGGAATCACCAGGGCGATAACTAGAGAGAGAGAGAGGGTATATAAATCTCGAGCAGATCTTGCCCTTATGAGTCTGGCGCTTATCTGACATGGGGTTATGATGCGTCATCCAGCCTCATGTAGCCGTCTCACACACCAACACCAAGCCAACATATTATTATAATGCCAGCAGATGCTACTTTTACCAACAAGGATTCGGAATCGCGTTAAAAAATGACCTGTCCAGTGGCGGATGCAGGGGGGATAGGGGGGATATATCCCCCCGAAATTAAAAAAAGGCTATAATTATATGTAATGTAAGTGGCCAGTTTTATAAACTAATTATGAATGTAAGTTAATTTTTTAGTATTATTTATACCTATTCAAATCGCCCCCCCCGAAAAAAAATAATTCTGCTTCCGCCACTGTACCTGCCTGCGATATGGAATATTACCCAACATTACATAAATCCACGCATAAAGTATTACTATATTAGAATGGTAAAGTAACAGTATTTTTTAAAACTTCAGATTTACCAGTGATTTGTTTTTAATCCCCCTAATTAAAAAATTTCTTAACTGCTTGTATTATTGTCTGTTCTTACATTTAACTAAAGTAACCCCGTGCGAAACTTTCGCACTTTCCTCTTTTTGACAAAAGCCAGAAAACCGAAAAAAATATATAAGCATTCATGAACCACAGATTATTGTCTCTGTTTATTTATTTATTTATTTTATTTATTTATTTATTTAACCTGGCGGAGTTAAGGCCATAAGGCCTTCTCTACCACTCAGCCAGGGCAAAAACATGGAATACATAATGATAACAATAATAATGATTAAAAATAAATTAAAAAAGAACTGATATTACATGAATACAAGAAACGAACATTAAATACAAAGAAAAAATTAGAACATATATACTTGAATAATTAAGATACATTAAGATACATTAAGATACATTAAATGATAAAAAAGAAATTTATTGTTACAAATATGATTTAGTTATATAAAAGCATTAAGTGATAGAAACTGAAATTAACATTGGACATTAAAAAGATTATTAAGTACTACGTATATGTGCTGTTAACTGCGATCTGAAGGTTGACAGTGACCGGCAGTCCTTGATGTGAGATGGTAAAGAATTCCACATGTTGGACATTACATGAGAATATTATAGGAGAAAACCGAAATTTAGATAAAAATTAGGTTCGCCATTATATAGTAATTTACAATCACATAAGAAAATATATGTCGATTTCACAGAATGCACTGACAATTAAGATGTTTGTATAATTATGATTCACTAAACATACAGGTTATTCCATATATTTTACACTGCGGTACAGGTTATAATAATACAGCACAGCGAACCTCCTTCAAATTGTAAATAATCAGCGAATGCATTAGTACTACCACATAAAAAAGTAAGAAGTTTTTAAAATGAAATGTAGGCTACTCACATTAAACTTTAGTGTAGACTTAACATTAATTTTAATGTCAAAGTTGTCCATAATCGCTAGCATTTATATTTTACAATCTTAAAAGGCCCGGCGTCGCCCGGATTTTTTATTTTGTAATTGGAAATTAACTTATGAAGGACTATTGATTTTTAAATTCTAGGTCCTTATATAGGTATTTAGAATTTGATATAGGAAGAACGACTTATCACACTCAAACTATTCCCTCAGAAAACGCTTGATATAGCTTTTTATGGCTCATAGAGGATGTAGAATTTTGCATCCCATCGCGTGTACACACCAAGCCCGGTAGGGGTTCAAATAAGAAGAAACAGAAATTCCGGTAACATAAAATTGTATTGTCTTTGTGGAATATTTATTTCTCACTCTCATGTTACCATACAACCGTTTAAACAGAATTTATTTCCAAACCCATCTGAGACCAGTGGCAACAATATGTTGCCATGCCAACTGTGATTTTGATTTGGCAATTCTGTGTAAAAAGGGATTAAGTATTCTCAAAAACATTTAAATTTTGGCATTTAAAATTTAAAAAATTCAAAATCCTTTCTTAGTGAGCACCTACATTATGAAACGAAGGTACTGTCAAAATTCCAAGTCTCTACCTGTTATAGTTTAGGCTCTACGTTGATTCTCTGTCAGTCAGGACAAAGCCTTTTATATATATAGAGATTTCACTGTTATGAAGTGTTCATTGAATGAATCTCTATGGGGCTTTGGATTGAAATAACGAAACGAAACGTTATGTTCACTTTAAAATATTTTAATTTTAACATTTTAGCCAAAATACTTATTATAACTCAACGGTATGCAACTTAGTTAAATAAGAGTGGGAAATCTTTCGATTGATACCTTACATGTACGTAATGTCCCAGTATTCGCTTTTAAAAATGTATTTCGTTTACCGATTTGAGGCAGCTCGGCAGCTGATTGATTCGAGAGTCAATCAAAAAGCTTTGGGACACCGAACATATTTTGGAAAATGCAACATGAATGTATTCAATTTAATATTTTAGTGCGAAGAGGAAGAATTGCTTAGTTTTGGGCCCATTCAGTTTCCTAAAGAAACCTTCTTGTGGCAAGTAACATGTTTTCCGATACGTTTCAACATAATTATTCACGTTGACGAGACGATTTTTTCAGGAAGTTCAGACATCACTAAATATGATAAAAAAAATAGCAGCTGAGTTTTCCAGGAGGAGGTATGAAATTTATGGCTTACTTTACATTGGCGATTGAGTAGAAGAAAGTTCGACATCATTTCCATTTACCGGGCCCAAATATTTTGAATTCTCCCGTTCATGTTTAATTCAGCTCTACATACTTTAAAGAACCTAATAGGAAAACAATGGCAAATTTATGAAGCCATAATTCGATGATAGTGATTATGATGATGTTCTGCCCGAAGGCAGGTCCAGAGACCCGGAACGAAGCCATGGGATGATGGCCAAGACTCGTCCAAGGATCTTTCAGATAAGAATGATACCGCGGATATTTGCCATTACCTATCGCGAGATGGGATGAAGGGATAACACAATACCCAGTCCTGAACCCAGGAGGAAAATTTCCTACTCCTGAAAATCCCCGACTCCACAACTTCCCCGCGACGGCGGCGGATGATGATTAGGTTTTTCAAAGAAAAGTATACAGTTTTCTAATTTAAAACATTAGGCTTTCTTGTATGAACAAAATATAGGGGCATGAGGTTAAAGATACTAAAATGATTGTTAACCATATTATTATTATTATATAGTAAGAATTTTATATCCACCTTATACCCTCAATAATATGGATGTAGGATAACCCAGAGAATTTGCCAAAAACATTCACTTTTAGTTACCATTTGTGAGTTTGTAAATTAATTGCTTAAAAAATGATGAAACATAAATGATCTAAAAATTACATTATATGTTAAAATATCTATAGGTCTGTTTATTAAAATTTAATTAAAAAAACAGTTATCCCAGTCATTAGTGTGTAACTTAATTAAGTTGTGTCTTGTATATGTTGTAATATTGAATAAAAATCTTGAGGGTTTTTAAAAAACGAAGTTAAAATGTCTTGTGTGTTTATGTCACATGCATATGTCATAAATAAAGTAACTAAAAGTGAATGTTTTTGGCAAATTCTCTGGGTTATCCTACATCCGTATTAATGAGGATATAAGGTGGATATAAAATTCTTACTATATAATATCCCCTCATTGGCAAAAATTAAGTTTATCAATTTTATTAGTATTACTATTACTATTATTATTGTTATTGTTTTAAATTGACATTTCCAAAAATGAATACGTATATATTGAGTTAGCTATTTTTATATTAACAATTCGATTTGCTTACATAAATCACTTATATAAATTTAATTAAATGTATCAAACAGCAAGCTAAAGGAATATTATATATTTTATTAGATAACCAGCTTTGTGTACCGGACGATTTTACCACAAGATTGCTCTTCCGTTACAGGCTAAATTGATCCCATAGTGCCTCCAGAAGGATTTGACCACTGCCTTATCGGGATCAATCTTGCCGTCTTCCTATTTGCACAGTGCCTCTACAGTCTGCAGCACGAAAGGAAAACCGTAAGCATTTTAGCCTTTCTAAGGCGAACTTAATATTTTAATCTTTAATTTCACTCCGCAATGTTCTTTTACAACCAGCTATAGAACTCTTAAAAATATCAACCAGCTATAGATCTCTTTAAAATATCATAGGATTCCATCAATAACAAGTTTCTTTTGACGGGGACAAGTCTTTTCTGACGGCACCATAGGCGTACCGAGTGGGGGGTTTTGGGGGTTTGAACCCCCCCCCCCCCATTGATTAAAAAAAGGAAAATTCTATAATTTTTTTAAGTCTGCCCATAAATTACTTAATACAAGTATAAAGCGTGGGAAGCTTAAAACTCGTTATTTTGCATCTTAATTTTTAAAATTTTCCGGGGGAGGACCCCCGGACCCCCCCTCCCTGGGGGGTATTTCATGCCCCCAGACCCCGCGGATGTTATAACCCCCCCATACGGTCGGCCTGGTTACGCCTATGGACGGCACAAATTATGAAAGTATTTTCTAATTTTCCTATTGGCGCCCCACCTGTTCTAGAATATCCAGTCTTTCCCTATATATGAAGCAATTTTTTCCCAATCCAGCTCACTTCTCCCAGAAGATGGCAGCAATACATTCCCGATAGCCTCAAGTCACCACATTGCTATTAGTTTGGAGAACCCTCTCTGACGTCCACGTTTCATACCAGGCAACATCTCCGACATAGCCATAATCCAGGTTGTCTAATCTGATCACGGAAGGCGTTTGGTAACCTGTCTCAGTACGTAGCCCTACAACACCTGCCTTTAGCGAAGATATCTAAGTTATAAATACAGCCAGCATTAACTAATTTGAACTTAATTTGATTGAAATATGTAACATAGTGACCATTACTTATACACACTGCGTGTGTTCCATGAAATGTTATTGTTATTATTAATCTACTAATTTCTCAAAATTAACCATTTAATTTTCCAGTAACAGTACAGTGAGAGGTATTTGACCTATTCCTTCAATTTTTCAGCTCCACACAATTAATTACGGTAACGATAAATAAAACAACGAGGTGATTTAATCCACTCCTATCATTATTAATTCATTGTTATTGTATATTATAAAATTGGTCAAAGAAAATTCCGCGTACTTGGTTTGCCTGTTTCATTTTAACATAACTTACGTCCATATCGTTAACATTCGGGAACATGATTATCAACTAGGGCTAGCACACGCACGTGGTCGTATGACCCGATGTTTCAGTCTGGTATGTGTAAATTCGTTTCACATGCACGACTTGAATAAATAGGTAGAAGCACTTTATAAATTATAGTATACAAAGTTTCGAACTGAGCTGTTTAATATACTATTATGATGTAATTAAAACATGTGTTATATCGGTGCACGAGCACTCTACGAAACGACCCGGCCACACTGAAGGCCGGAAGTCGAATGTTTATTCCTTAGTTTAAATGAGCACCAAACTGGCTTACTGGTTGAAATATAACCCGCTCTGTCCGCGTGTCGACACGCGTATCGACACGCGTGTCGACACGCGAACAGTTCGTTGAAATTATCCATAAAGCGACGAACATATTGCGAACCACCAGCATCATTATTATTATTGTGTTATTTATATTTGTATTTCTAATAATTTGTATTTTTGTAATTTGTAATATCTAGAACATTTTGTAATAATAATAATAATAATAATAATAATAATAATAATAATAATAATAATAATAATAATAATAATAATAATAATAATAATAATTATTATTATTATTATTATTATTATTGTGATAAAAATCATATCACAGCCCAATAACCCTAATATAGGGCCCACAACATTTTTATATTAAAACTAGCTTCGCTGGGGGGCGGAGCCCCCAAACCCCCACTGAGGTTCTCGGGAGAGGTTTTTTAAAAGATCTATGGGAGATAGAGTGCGTGTATTTAATCTGTCAGAGCCCTATGTGAACACAGTTTGATAAAACCGTTCCCATGGAAACCAAGCCCTTTTTCGGGAGTTTTAGGGCTAAAAATAAAAAAAAAAACCTTTTTGGAAGTTTCCTTTGGTTTACAGCCTAAAAGCTATATGTGTACCAAATTTCAAGTTTCTAGCTCATCTGGAAGTGGGAAAACATTAATGTCGGTGAGCGAGCCTTTTTCGGGGGTTTTAGGGCTAAAAATAAAAAAAATAAACTTTTGGAATTTTTCTGCAGTTTACAGTCTAAAAGCTATATGTATACCAAATTTCAAGTTTCTAGCTCATCTGGAAGTGGGCAAACAATGTCGGTAAGTGAGCCCTTTTTCTGGGGTTTTTAGGGCTAAAAATAAAAAAAATAAACTTTTTGGAATTTTTCTGCTGTTTACAGCCTAAAAGCTATATGTATACCAAATTTCAAGTTTCTAGCTCATCTGGAAGTGGGCAAACATTAATGTCAGTGAGTGAGTGAGTGAGTGAGTGAGTGAGTCAGCCAGCCATGTGGCTTTATATTATAGGGATTTAACTTAATAATAATAATGAAATTAATAACAATAATAATAATGATTAGGGCTCGGATTTGTATGTAATAAAAGGTTTTTTTCCCTGATGCGTACATTCCTAAAACAAAGTTTAATATCCAAATCGAGGTCCGACAAACGCAAATTACAAATTTTATTTCGCATAAAAACACATATTTTACAAAAAAAGTTATGTGAATAAATATTTTCGATATTTTCTCCATAAATATATATTTTAGTACTTTTTCGGATTTTTATGTAATTTTTTTTTTCCTGATGCTCTTGTCAAGGACCGACAACCGCAAATTCCAAATTTTATTTTACATAAAAACACATGATTTACAAAAAAAGTTATGTGAATAAATATTTTCGCTATATTCTCCACAAATAAATATTTTAGTACTTTTCCCTATGCTCTATTAACATTTTACAACACAAATATCTATCTCGAAAGAATTCAACAGAAATTGCAATGAGGTGAAAGTGAGTCCCTTGCACTTGCTTGTCGGGGAAGAACAGAACTCAATCTCAACATTGCGTAATTCAGTTAAAGAAATACAATATGTTGAAAGGCAACTTAACACTATCTCAGGTTCGAAAATAGAAGTTCTAAGAACAAAATTTAAAGGTATGTTTGAGAAAAATGGTGGCTACCAAACCCTCTGCAAAGTCGCTCAAGTTTTGGAAGGTCAAAACATAAGTGAACTTGATCGTGTGTGTGTTAGTGATATAGGCTACAGTACACCTCTTGAAATATGCAAGGTTAACATCGTGTGATGTAGAACGTTCATTTTCTCAATATAAGGCATTATTCTCGGATAATAGCCAAGGATTTGTGATCCATAATCTGGAGATGACATTTGTTGTGCACTGCAACTCCAGTCAGCATTTTACATAAGATATTTAGCTGCAATTGGTGATTTTCAATATAATTTGTTCTAGTAAGTTACGAACATTCTGGTGTTTTTATTCCTTTTCCAGAAAAAAAAAATTATAGTTTTAGCACGTATTTTTAAAATTTTACCATATATTTTTAACATTTTTAGCACATAAAAAATAAATATTTGTAAGTTTTTAAGCACATAAAAATCCGTGCACTAATGATATTAATATTGAACTTTGTATAATCATTGTGTGCACAGCTGCCGGATGTTATTGTTGCTGGTGTTCGAAATCAAAACAACATGCTTGAGCAGAGAGCAGGAGGAAAATGACACGCGGACGGAGCGCAACTACCAAAAACACGTCCCAATATGAAATCAGAAATCCTTTGTGTTCGTCGAAAAAACCGACAGGAGACGGATCGCGGCGAACTGTCTGCGTGTCGACACGCGTGTCGTCACACGAACACCTCAAATGCCGTCCCAATCTGCGCTCTGTACGCGTGTCGACACGCGTACAGAGCGCAAATGTATACGCACCCTAAAATATCTGGTAATGATTTCTGTGAAATATTAAGTATTGTGCCAGGGGCGTATTCATGCTAATGGGTTGCATATTAGAACACTTTAATTTATCAGATAGTAGATAGTTCAATTTCACATCTCGACTCATAAAAGATGAAATGCATTATTCTAAGGTGTTCAGTATAATTGTGTGTGATAATTAGGGCTTGGAAGTTGATGAAATGTCATATTTTTTTCTGAGACATGACAGACAATACAGGATGTAGTATAAATTCGTCTCGCCTCAAAACGAAAAAAAAATACCGTACTCATATTTTTTTGGCATTTTCAGCATTTTATTCTCTACCAGTCATTTTTAGGGAATTTTCATCCTTTCGTTGTATTTTTTCCCTATTTTGTCTTCAGAATGAACTTTTCCAACATTGTAGACAAAGCAATCTCGTAATTAATTAGCTGTAAGGCATTCATTAGATTAATATAGTAAAACTAACAATAATAATAGAAAACATAATATTAAAGTAGTTGTATAACGAACTTAAGTATTATCCTTTGTTTATGATTATTTATTAATATACTACTGTATATTCCCTTTTTAATATATGTATTTAAAAATATTAAGTAATATTTTCAATTTTTGTCATATTTGTTATTTTAGGTCATTTTTAGGCGTTTTTAGGTCATCAACTTCTGAGCCCTAGTGATAATAGTGTTAGGCTTATCACAGCCCCTCCCGAAAATAAATCTTGGATACACCCCTGTATTGTGCATTACCTGAAAGTACTAATTTATTTTCTCTTATTATTACGTTTATGGTAATATAACAATAATAAACGGACAAACTAGAAAATAAGGAAGTATGTGTTTAACCAACTAAACAAAAGTTATCGTATATTAATAGATTTGAGTTCATTGCTAACATTTCCAAGAATTTCGGCCATCCAGAGATAATGATAAGCTGCAGACTCCAAGATGATGGACGAGACAGAATCATTAGGAAATCACACACTGTTTATTGTATACTCAGATTGAATGGTTGACCTTATTTGCACGCGTAGGGATTTCAAATGCAACGACTTCCATGACTTGAAGATCGCTAGTTACTAACCGGGGAAACCACGCATGCATACAGTCTCTTCATGCTGGGATGGTGACTCATGTGATATAAGGTACAAAGTACGTCCCCAGTTAAGCATTCATTTAATAAATCGTTACATTTAGTTAACAAATTAATTGCATTTCAATGGAATCACTCTTCCTTTACTAGATATCAAACTTTTCCGCTCTTGTTTGAAGGCTGACTGTGGATTGCTTTTTTATTACGGAGACCTATCACCAGGAGACTCAGTGTTGCAATACTCGCAAAGAAAAATGTGCCCGAATTGTTCATCTCTCGGGGCTACAAGAGTTCAGTGCGAGGTCAATTTTCTGTCGGAGTTCCATCCAGGATTTCTTGGGTTGAGTTCTATCTCAAAATATTAGGGGTATCTAGGAATTCTAACTCTATCTAATCAACATTTACAATCGCGTTTTCCAGATCTGTAATTAACAGAGCCCGGATTTGTATGCAAAATGCATGTTTTATTATATATATACATATATACTGTATATATTATATATATATATGTATTTGTATATGTATATATATATATATATATATATATATATATATATATATATATAAGCATCCGTTGGAATTTATATTAATATACCTTAATAAAATATATTTATAATACTATATTATTTTATGTTTAACTGTAGTCATAATTTTGTGATTTTATCGTATAACGATGTAAACCAACTCATTGTATAACTTAATAGTTTTTTAAGTAATTGAATACCTAAGTTGAATACCTAACTTACTCAGACATATCGCTTTGTACATAGTGCAAGATTTCTTTTTATGATTTTATATCATTTTATTGTTTTACTATAATTTTAATTATTAGCGTTATTATTATTATTGTCATGTAGTATATTTAATGCTATTACTTTTTTATTTTTTCATACTGTATTTTTATACTTATATTGCAATTGTAGTTTTGGAATTCCTGGTAGAGGGGAAGAAGACCTGATGGTCTTATCTCTACAGGTTAAATAAATAAATAAAATTAAATTGAATAATTAAAAAACTTATTTTAAAACACAGAAACATGCTATAATAGTTGTTAAGTAGTAAAGAATAATGTACAATATGAAAATATGCTTGAAAATAGGTGAACTATTTCTTTAGATGTATTTTATAACAGGTCGGTTTGGAAGGAAGTAATTTTAACCTTGAGACACCAATCCTTTCACTTCACTTTATCGAGTTTATATAATGAGTTTGAAACATGACATGAAGCCTCGCCCAATAAGAATATCATCTCGTGATAACCTCGTGTCAGGAAGGGATGCAACAGGTCACTCGGCGTGAAAGCAATGCACTCCAGCATCTTACTGTACAATCCTTATTACAATCACTGAAATATAATCACGACTGATTAACAGCATTTCTTATCAGTACTGCAGAACATCTTTGCAAATTCAACTAATTGCTTTGTGCAAAGATCTGGTAATAAGCGGTTTTCCTAGTTGGAAAAAAAAATTAACAGGAACTGTTAAAGGGTTGGGGAAAAAAAGTCGTGCAATAGTACAACAGGTCAAATTATGAAATTGTACATGTATGTTAATTAAAATAAAAATACACGTCTGCAAGTGTTTTGCAGATGACAAGCCCTTTCTTCCTTCTCCTGCTTAGATACGCGGTCCAATCAGAGACGGCGAGACGGAGGGAAGACTCTTACTGCAAGCGGCAGGTCTTTAGCCCGTACACGTGATTGGCGGTGAAGGAAAAGGCTTCTCATATGAAAAATACTGTATCTATATACCACATCAAACAGATCGCAAGCAATGGTAACCTCTTTGCCTTAATCTGACCCACATTGCTGATGTATCAGCTCTAAATTGTAATCTTACAACGTTCTATATGCTCTATATAACTGTTACATAAGTTCCATGCTGATCCAATTAGGGGCGCGGGTAAGTTGGAACGCTTGCAGATGTATAACCTTTAAACCTTGCTGACATAATATGACATTTATGTTTAACGGAATGTATTTTTTTAGTATACGCTCTGTAAAACAGCTACTTGTCAGACTGTTAACACGCCGAAAAGTAACACTTTACCAGCCTAGGCAGGTAAAGTAGTTTTTATCTGACTAGTGGCCGGTTTCTATAAACTCGCGAATTACCTATGGGTAAATTATCTAATGCACAGAATTTACACAATTTACACAAGAATAACACCACACAAACACAAATAATTTAAAGATAGCAATCACTTACACTTGTGGCGAGTTTCTAGATAAATGTCCTCTAGGTAAATATAAAAATGACAGAAAAAATGTTCCTACAAACTCGGGCTAGATCTGTCCAAGGGTAAATCTTTGGGTTAATTTGTCCTTTCATGGATGGCTGGATAAAATTTAACCTCTTGAAGGATCAGTAACAATGAGAATCAAAGCCTTCTGAATTAAATTAGCTGTACAACTCCAAGGCCTTGCTCATTATATCATTGTGGTTGAAATGGGACTAATTTATCCATGGGTAATTTACCCATAGGTAATTCACAAGTTTGTAGAAACCGGGCATAGGTCGGTAAAGTCGTCATGGCAACTGAAAAATCCAGATGACAGGGTTTGAAACAAAATACTTGACTATAAAACAACAAATATAAGACATTATTGTTTCTTTAAGTTAATCAGAAACTTTGCCGGTTTTTTACAAAACACTTAATAATATAACAGCAAATATAGGCCTAAGCCAACATACCTATAAATATTCACAAAAAACCCACACTGCCATCTACATTCGAATTTCGTATTGGTTCATAGCATAGGATTCAGGAGGCTGTGAGAATATGGCGTCAACAAATGGCTGATTATGCCTTTTATAATTAATTATACGGTATTTTTATTTCATTTGATATAATTTACAGTGTCAGAGCTTTTACAAAAAATATTATAGGCACCACGTATGCAAAAGCTTTAGTAGACTCATCCAATTATTTTGCGTACTTGATACATAAATAGCTATTTATGAACGCAATTCTAAACACTACTGCAAAACACGGTGATAGGTAATTTACGTACAGTGTTAATTGTGTCATTATCACTACTTTCTCTACAAGACTGAGGGAGGAACGGCAACTACCTCTAGGAACTGATGCATCCTGTATCTACTTATTACCCCTACTTGTGGGAGCAGATGATTTGAAAGCAGTTACCGCCCAGGTTTTGTTTTTCAAGCGAACTGGCCATTTTAACAATTTATAGGTACCGGAAACTTTTTCCATACCAGAGTCGAGTCAGATCCCATTTGTTCAGAACACCATGGGAAAAACGAGTCAGCCACATCGGTCAAATGTATCAGTTATGACTCGAATCGCTATGGAGCAAACAGGTGTGGGGTTGTGGGATACTCATGAAGCCCTGCCAAACACATGAAGTTTCGCCTCTGCTTGACAAGTGGACGATGAATAAGATGTAAAAAATAAATTGAAAGGAAGGATAATAAAATTCGGTAAATAAGAAAACTTCCAGATATTTCGAAAAAAGAATCCCAACGGCCATCGCCGCCAATACGTTTCAACAAAATAAACGCAAACGAAATTAATGTCGGGAGGTTTGGAAGATTCTAAATCTCTATGATTCTACCTTACCAGCCTCTAAAACATCTTCTTTAGCTCCTCTACCATCTTCTATTCATTGTAAATTACGTTTTAAAATTCCTTCTGACTATCTAATCATAACATTTCCTCACAAATTTAACATTTCTTAACGAACGCAAAGCAATGCAAATAAAACACGATCTTGATAAAATTCCTGTCAAATATAGAATCTGATATTTAATTTTGAAGAAGTCTAAGTAGTTAAGCATAAGAGTAATATTATAATTTAACATACACTAGATTCATTCAGACTTACACTACAGACCATTTTTCACTATGACCGATATTTCATAAAAATTTACACATTTAAACAAAAAGTTTTGTTATTAGTGTTATTTTTATGGACTGGGAATTTCATTTAGGACAAATAATTTAGTTAAAATGCGTATTTCAATCTCATGTAGCAGCTAATCTGGCGAGTTACAATTCTTATCTTTTTGTAGAGTTGTTTACTATCGACAGAGAAGTTGCGTTAACTCTGTGTTTTTCATGGAAGCTACAACAGCTCACATGGAGTCAAAACCTATTACAAGCCCAAGCTCGAAATCAAAGCAATTTTGAAGTATAATTAATAACAAAATCCATGTTTTTTTCTTTCTTCAAAGAAGTCAATAAATTATTTCGTTTAATTACTAAGCAGATCATATTCATATTTCCAAGCAAAACTTGGATACAAAAATGTAATAAGAATTTACGTTATTCATAAACTTTTCTTTTTAATACCATTGCATCAATAGACTTGCAAGGAAAGAAAGTCTTCGAAGAGAAATTGAGGACCTTTTTGACAAAACTCAACATGTGCCAAAACATAAATTGTTCAGGAAATGTTTCTTTAGTTTTATTAACATATAGAAGATAGAAACCTTGCATATTGAGCCTTCAAAATGAATTGGTTATGTTGCCTTTTCTTCTGTTCTTTTTTCACCATCTTAAAGATCTCATTTCAAAGCACCTAAAACATTTAAAAAACGAATTTGTCAAAAAATGGAGATGTTGAGTTTTGTCAAAACGGTCCTCAATTGTCAATTAAATTAACAGTAACAAAAGACTAATCAAGACTTACATAAGACTCACATTAAAATTTACTTTCCAGTGGGAATTTTAATTCACAGCCAAGGTTTTAATAAAAAGATTTGGATTCTGGGTTTATTTTTTTTTATTTTAATGGATAGGAAAGCAGTTGCTTTTGAAAAACGTAATCATAATTTTAAAATTACACTTTAAAGTATGAATCCTTAGAATGTTATAAACTGGATTTGTTTTTACAATTACTCTGCAACAGAATTAAAAACTAAAACTGAGCATAGTCAGAGTTAGGTGTTAAGGTTTACTGTACGGTACCTGAGTTTACAGGTGTTAGTACCGCACGTCTGGCTAGACGAAGTAGCACATAATTTTTCCATTCTCCTCAAGTATTTTATTGTGAAGTGACATATTTCTACCATTTTCCAGCTGTCTAGCCTTTTCCTTTATCATAATGTTCTTATTTTGCACATCACAAAGAAAACAGACACTGAAGAAAACACAAAAATATTTATCCAACTTTTATTATTAAAATAAAAGCAAATGAATAAAACTTGTCGGTCAAATTATTCTGAGGAATTTTAGACATATTTCATATTTATTAAAATCAGTATTAGACGAGATAATTACAATTTTTTCCTGGCTTATAACCCCCCCCCCCCAGTAATTTATTTCTGAGCAACGAATTATAGCCTAAAATCTTTCAGGGAGTGTAAAATTTGGAATACGAACCTTTGTTAATTTACATCCATCAGTTTTGGTACTAATGACATCATGACAGACTAGCATGCATGCATACAGACAAACACACAGATAGACAGACTGGTACTTAAACTAAATGTCCAGCAATTGTACCCCATTGCTCCTTTCAACATTTATATTAATTATTTAACATTTTTCAAAACGGACAAAACTACAAATGCGCAAATCTTTACGATTTTGTTGTAGAAATGTTGAATGTTTAACGGAAGCATATTGCACAATTCTTCAAGTATTCATTCCACAATTAAAAAAAAAATCAAAATTATCGATTCTAAGAAAATTTGTCTTCGCTTTTAATAAAATAAATATTAAATGACATATTTGAACTTTATGATTTAATTTTCATCCCCAATGATTTATTGCTGTACAAACCCTAAAACCTTCTCAGGGATTTACAGAATAAAAATTCAAAGTTCGCTAATTTACGTGCAACTGTTTAGGCGCATTTGATACCGTAACAGGTGTATGGACAAGATAGCTAAAAATCCTAAAAGAAAGTTATTTTTTCCTTCCAAATAAAAAAAATAAGAAAATTACAAAGGCTCCAACTCTAGTAATTTCATAAAAGTCATTGTGATACCGTTTAAGTCAAATCCATGATTAAAGAACCTTGTAGTAAGAACAAGAGAACGACCACATTTAGGACCCTTCTATCCACTCTGAGATTGCAAACAGATTGCAAAATATGCTGACATTCGAGAACAAATAAACAGATTTTCCTATCACTTCTTGAAAGCCTGAACTGCCTTGGCATGGAAAAATTTCTTCACTGTCGAAAAAATAAAACATTGTTTCGATTACAGAAATAAGAATGATAAAAACAATAGCCTTTATTAGACTGCGAGAGTCAACTATCCTAAGAATAATGAAATAGAACAGACGCTAGTAATTTATCGTCAATGCACGTATTCGAATAATTATGCAATGTGAGATAACATTGTCAGAAAGAAAACAAGTTCTAATTGAAGATACATCAGGGTAAGCAGAAGGACAATGATACAGGTTATTATTTAACTATCAAATAGTGTACTTTAACATTAATTACAGGTATTTTACACTTACATTGACTTATTTTTTATTTATTTTGAAGTGAAACTTCTTTAGCCGCGGTAGGGGTGAATCGAGAGCTTGGGTAATGTTAAAAAATCGTCACGAAATTAGTGTCACGTTCAAAATCGTCACGAAATTAATGAGGTGTGACGGAACGGACTGCACAGAAAACAATAAACTCATTGTTTTGGAGTAATCAGCTGCTATACGATTTAAAGGACAAAATAAAATACTCAAAGGGGAAACTTACGATGAAAGGTGATGGAAAGGAAATTTTTCAGACCTAGTTCGAGGACCTGCAAATGGGTATAGTAATAGTAATAATAGTAATAATAATAATAATAACAATAATAATGATACTTATTTGCTCAATGGCAATAGACAAATCCTAAGCAAGCTAAAGGAATATTATCTATTTTATGGAACCCGGAGGTTCATTACCGCGCTTAAAAAAAAAAAAAAAATCAAAGATCCAAAATTTAAAAAATCCAAAATTTAAAAATCCAAATATCCAAAATTTAAAAAATATAAAAATTTAAAATTCATTAATTCAAAAATCCAAAATTTAAAAAATAAAAAATCCAAAATTGAAAAATCTAAAATCCAAAATTTAAACATAAAAAAATTTAAAAAATCCAAAATCGAAATTGAAAAATCTAAAAATCCAAAATTAAAAAATCGAAAATACAAAATTAAAAAAATCCAAAAAATAAAAAATACAAAGATTCAAAATATAAAACATCCAAGATTACAAAATTAAAAAAATAATAAAATCCAAAATTTAAAAATCCAATAATCCAAAATTGAAAAAATCCAATAATAAAAAATTGAAAAAAATAAAACAAGTTTCACTTCTGTCGCGTGGGGTTCCACGCACACTTTTTTTTAATTTTTAATTTATTTTAAAATTACATAAATACTTACTGTACATAATACATATATAAAGTCCTGAAATCCCGAAAGAGCAGGAGCTAGTGCTCGGGATTTACCTAATTAATTTGTTCTCTTGTCTTATTATTTTTAAAATGTACACTTGAATAACTACTCTGCCCTGCTAGCTTTAAGCTATTACAATATTTTTAAAGGGCTGCTAAATAATGGTTTATGGTTGGAATTAGCAAATAGAATAAAATTTCCGGCAAATAAATTCAAACACAGTTTTATTTGAGTAACGTAAGACTGAATACGGTAGCGTAGTATTGTGAAACAAATAAATAAATAAACACGTCAAATTTAAAAATGTAATGAGTTACACGTAACTCGTGAGTAATTTTTCACTGGGTATCGATTAATTTATTTATGTTATGGTAAAAACTGTCTGAATACTTAATTACTGTCTCGAAAATAACGTAATACTGCAATAACTTTATTTCTTTATCTTACTTTTACCTCTCCCTTTTAGGATTTAAGCGACCCAAGCCGCCCGGACTACTGCAATAATAATATTTAATAATAATATTGTTTTATTTACATAATTTTTATAGAAAATGCAACAAGTATCTGTTAACCCACTTTCGTTTCGTTGGGGTATCGTAAAACGAACCAGAATCCTCTAAAATTCAACAGAAGTTCGCATGTTGGGAATATCATGTAGCTTACTTTTGATTAATGAGCATGACTTTTTTTTATAGGAAGTGACGTCGAAGACTCACATTCAGTAGAGGATTGTGAATTGAAATTCGTTTCAAACTCAGCAAGTCAAAGCCTGTGTATGGATTTTTCGCAGTTTTCTTTATTCGCAGAGGCAAATGCCAGATTCACATTTACATTTAATCATCTCGAAAGTTCCTTAGTCCTTGTGTTCTGACAATGTCCTAGGGCATTCTTTAATAAATGATACATATACATGGAGGTACTTACTATGAGTAATCTACAGCTCCTTCCTAAGATATCAAAAACTTGCAAGGGACATCTTTCTGAAAATAACGTTTTGGACATATATAGCCTCAGAAGTGTATTAAAACTAAAAATTCGACTTCCGATTTCAGGATAACACACAATAATTCTTCTAACTATAATAGACTACATATGAATAGCTTTGAAACAGTGTCCATTTAACTTTTCAATAGTTTGCCGGACAGACTAAAGGATCTTAATTTATCTGCCTTTAAGAGGTCACTCAAATCTACATTGATGGCTAACCCTATTTATTCTATAGATGAATTCTTTAATTTCTAAGTGGTAATTTTATATATCCTTTTTATATGTGACGATGCTTTGCATTCTACAAAATGTCCTCGGCATAAATGACCTATCTGTCTATCTATGGTACCGATAGAGAAACTGAAAATAGCTTAAAACTCAATAGTCAGTTGTTCTGAAAGCAAAGATAAGCGGTCATTTCTAAGAAAAGTCTTGAAGGTGTATTATATTACTGCGTTATGCATGTGGGTTTGCATTGGGAAAGGACCTTCATTATTCTTACAACGATGCGCAGTCCGACTGTTCAAACAGAATTCTCTGTGTGGAGTGGATGACATGGCAGTATATGTGGATAACACTCGCATGCTTTATTGCCAAATAAATTCACTGTGATGTCTTTGTAGGAGTGATAGTATGTTCCTGGAATGCCTAGACTCACTTTACAGCTCTTTATAAACAGTATAAAAGCAATAAGGCGGCAAGCACATTATAATAGTTACGATAATAGGCTACTGGCAGTAAGGAACTATTTACCGTCACTTATTGAGGACCGTAGAAAATTAAAAACTAAATTATATGTGTGTGTATATAATAATAATAATAATAATAATAATAATATTATAATAACAATAAAATTTATTAAGAATTCATGTTTACTTGTGTGGGTCTTCCCCCGATTACACCGTATTTCTCGGGGGAGGGCTCCAATAGAACTACTTACAGTAATTAGTTACAGAATATATCCTTTCGGCCTATTTTTTCAGTCTATGGTTTCTTCTTTAATATTTCTTTGTGGAGCCTTTCCTCTTTTAAACTATACAAGTGGTTACCCAGCGTTTTCGTATTGGCTGTCTCTTGATGGCAGCCAAATTTCGCAGAACGTCTTCGGTAGCCCTTCAATTTTCGTGAAATTCCCTGTATGAAAAGCTGCTAGATACTTTCTTATAATTCTAACACACACACACATATATAAATATAAGAATACCACCGTGTATGGAAAATGTAAAACATACACATGACAGGACAAGGTATGAACTACGTTTTGAACAACAACTACGTCGCAAGGGACTATTTTGAGAGCCTTTAGAACGGGTATGTGTGCTGTGCTATAATGAACGTGAAACATGAAACCAGTAATCAGTACTGTCATATCAAATACTCTAATAAATATGACTGACATATTTTATGACAGCGCCTATATTTTATAATAAATATGTCTGGCATATTTTAGAGTATTTGATATGACAGTACTGAGTACTGGTTTCGTGATTCAGGTTCATTACAGCACAGCACGCATACCCGTTCTAAAAGCTCTCAAAATAGACCCATGCAACATTCACAGTACGTTGCCAATGTTGT
This sequence comes from Ectobius pallidus, assembly GCA_964059195.1. Taxonomy (NCBI): domain Eukaryota; kingdom Metazoa; phylum Arthropoda; class Insecta; order Blattodea; family Ectobiidae; genus Ectobius; species Ectobius pallidus. The sequence continues at coordinate 129,073,173 of CAXKWD010000005.1, forward strand.
CATCTGTAAAGGAACCATTATGTGGTGGGCGGTTTGTGATACAGTAGTGTTCCTTTCATTTTAGCAATTTAAATGTCATATTAATCTATCATTATTTAAATTGACATTTATTTAAAATTAAATATTGTGAAGAAACGAAAGCTCTAGTTGAGTATTCAGAATAACCAGTAACTTAACAATTCTAACGGTTTGTTTCATAGACTATATAAACAAAGTAGTTGTGTGGTTATTACGTGCCAGTATGATACTTTATGAGATTGTGTGGGGGACGGGAAAATGTCTGTCCGTCCGTCCGTCTGTACGCGCGATAACGCAAATACGCTTTTATCGTTTTTTCATGAAACTTGGTATAGGCCTACGCATTTATAATATTCATGGGAAGAAGCCTATTGATATTGGACCAAATCGGTTGGCCGGTACCGGAATAATGCCCAATTTAGTGCCTTCTTATGTTAATATATCTGAAAGGCGCGATAACTCAAATACGCTTTATCTGATTTTCATGACACTTGGTATTACGCATTTATAATGTCCATGGCAAAAAGCCTGTTTATTTGGACCAAATTGGTCGACCGGTACCAGAGTAACGACTAATTAAAGTTCACATGTCTTTTAAAATCATGTCTATACTACAATGACGCATTTCTAATCATGAGGGCTTTGATTCCAATTCAGTCAGATGTTTGTTTATATCGTCGATCAAGTTTAAAACGAGTACTAAACTTACATGAATACTGTTATATAGGAGTACAGAAGGTATATTACTGTGAAATAATTAGCGGATTTGCTACTGAATCTTGTGAAAGGTTGAAATATTTTAAGAATTTCAAGTTGCAATACATTTAGCTTTGACAAATAATACTATTCCTTCACATATGGTTATCAAACCAGAACGTTAAACTGAGCGTGTTTGCCGAAATGGTAACGTCTTGGACTCGTATTCTGGAGGTCCCAGGTTCAAATCGGGGAGCCGGCTAATTTGACATGTTTTATTTTTTCATGGTTTCCCCAGTCGTAAAGGAAAATGCCGAATTGGATATTTACATACCATTTCATACCATTTCATCTTGTATCATATCCATTTAAATTAATATCAGTTAAAAGTTACTCCATAAAATCCACCAACAATATAAACAATTAACAATCAATAGTTCCATGGCCTGCTCTACTGTATAGACACAGACCCCGAACTCCTGATATGGCCTCGTAGCTAAAAGGAGTATAAACACAGCTGGAATTTAAAAAAAAATGCATTAATAAGTGAATGCATTGCAATTGTACTAGTAAGTAATTGGTTTCTGACAATTCGTTTGTCAAATAGTAATGATAAATGCAACTCTTTATTTTAATTCTCTAGATAGCTAGTTACTCTCGCAAATATTTTCCTAGTGCATTTAGGTAATTTCAAAAGTACTCGTTTCATTACTTAAGATATGGAAGCGCTTAGGAACAATTTAGCGCTTTAAAAAGAAAGCTAGGAATATGATTTGTCCACCGCGGTGGCGTAGGGGATGCGTTCGCTCCTCTCCCGCAGCGGGCCCGGGTTCGAACCCTGGTCGGGACAGGTGTGGAGTTTTTTCCCACCTGTGAGACAAATGTCGGTTAACTTTAGACTAGGGATGGGTCGATACCAGATTTTCTCGATACTCGATACCGATACATGATTTTTTACTCGATACTCGATACCTTCAACAATTCCAGTTTCAATAAATAGGTACATTAAAAGTTAAAATTTGAGAGAAATGTGTAATACCAACTAAATTAATTAAGTCTGCATATTTAATGAGACAAAAATTAATATCATCAGTAGCCTATAATTATTTTTAAACTCTACATTAAAACTAAAATTAGTTTTTTTAAACAGTCCACTTACAAGCTTTTGTTAAAAAATACTAGCATTCTCACTTAATTGCAGAATTGCAGAATTACAAAAGTATCGAAAAAGTATCGAGCTAGTTTTCTGAAGTATCGTTCGATGCCGATACCATGCAAGTATCGAGAGTATCGAGGTATCGAAAGTATCGAGGACCCATCCCTACTTTAGACCCTTGTGGTACCCGGATATCGTCTGGCCGTCATTATCATCTTCATCCCATCCTCGCCTTGTTCGGAGTGTGTGTGTGTGTGTGTGTGTGTGAATGGCGTGTCTCGTCCTATGTGTTCGTGTTGTCTCGGAGGTGGCCCCGGCATTGGGCTGAACCCTCAACCGGGGAGGCCCTCCATGTCCTTGTCTGGTCAAAAAAGTATATGTGATCTACAGATAATTCCTCTCCCGACAGGTCGCGGCCCTGTAAGGCCCGGGCGGCATTGGTCGTTTAAACGTCCCTACAGGGAAGAGGTAAAAAAAAATCCCTTTAGGCAGGCCTACAGGCGGAGGTAGATTTCGAAGTGCTTTTGGTTTAATTTATTGTCGCTGCATAGCACTCTTCTTCTTTAGCCTTGGCATGGTAAACCTACAGTAATAAGAACTGAATTCGGTAAAGAGGAAGAGCCTACAATCATTTGTTTTGACAGCAAGAATAGGATATAATATTCTGGGAGGCCGTGCGCAAGATCAGCAATGAATAAAATTAGCAAAGCCGCTAAACAAGACAAAATTATGATATTATAATGATTCTTTTAAGTGTTATTATTTTCAAACATTAAAATCTCGCGTCATATGAGAGCTATCAAGAAACTATTTATTGATTTGTAGAGTACTCATCAAGAGCTTTTCAACGATACCCCACAAGACGTGGTTTCAAAAGTTTCGAATTTTCATCCCCCACCCCCACCTCCACCCCCACCCTCACTCGAACCCCCGAATCGTTGGTGTCACTGTGAACTCCATAGGGAGTACTCTAATTTATTCAAACAAAGTTTCCCTCTATACTTCATAGGGGCCGAGATATAAAGTTTTCAAAATTTCAACCCCCTCCCCCGACCACCCCCTTGGGCCAATTTTGCCCATTAACGAACTTGTCCGTACTATTGGGCCTAGAAATAACATAATAAAATTTGGTTCAAATATCTTCAAAATTACGGCCGCTATCGTGTAAAGATATATATATATAAATATATATATATATATATATATAAATATATATATATATAAATATCACAAAATTTTTTTTTGAACGGGCGGTGGTTTCGTACTTAGGGGAGCATGAAACGTAAAGATATGAAAGAATTTTTCGAAAATCATAAAGTGGTATCCATTGCAATAGGTAGATTTTTCTTCGAAAATCTACCTAAAAAAAACTAAGGTAAAGAGAGAGAGAGAGAGAGAGAGAGAGAGAGAGAGAGAGAGAGAGAGAGAGAGAGAGAGAGAGAGAGAGAGAGAAAGAGAGAGAGAGGAATAAGATTTTCTAAATTTAACTTCAGTGAAGAATATTTACTAAATATGACGAACTAAATATGATTTCTTTTCAGGACAAGAAAAACATTATGTGTAGCGAGAAATAATCGGGTAAACTACGTGCGTGCATTCCTTCACAATAACTCCCAGACGGTTCAGTTATTGGCCATGCAATCTGATATAGTACATAATCTCTTGGTTATCAGATGTAACCGTAAGATGTGATTTAAGATTGCAATTTTTTAAACCTATTTAAAACTTGGTATTTCGATGTTGTAGCTAAAGTTGTCTAATTTGAAAATATAAATATGATTTAAAACACTTCCATGACTTTCTATACCGAATAAACATGGACTACGTGTTTTATTGGCTTCACATTCCGGTAGACAATAAGTGACCGCATTGCGAGAGTGTCCAATCAGTTATCTCAGCCTCACGGAAGCTGTATTGTTCGCAAGGTAAGACCTAAAACCCTAAGTTTGTGGGAAATATGTCTACCTGAAACTGCCGATAATTTCTTGTGTAAGGTTTTTGAGAAAACAGCTCCTTAAATAGAGGTTTCCTCTGTGTGTGGGGTGTTTACAGCTGAGCGCTTTTATTAGCATAATAATAATAATAATAATAATAATAATTATAAATAAATAAATAAACTCTTTTTGAAGCTAAAGGAGTTTGTTTCGAAAACCTACTTTTTAGACCGGACTTATTTAAATGTTTTTCTAATGATCTACATTTAAGTCTAATCGGACAACTATTTAATAAGCGATGTAATAATAAATAAACGCAGAAATTAATCAATACAAATAAAACTCGATGTAAAAAGCCCCTTAGCATAATTACTCGCCTTTTTCCCTTCTAACTCTTCCCCTCCTTCCCCTAAGGTTCTTCTCCTCCACTACCATCACAACAGAGGATCGAGCACTCATCGCTTCAGAACTTGATGAAGAGAGGGATTCTGATTACTGTGGAATCGTTAGAGGCTGAAAACGAGCCCCGGAAGAGAAAATTCGTAGCACACCATTGGAAAATGTCTAACACTCGAATAAGCCTATAATATTTCGTTTTTGAGCAATGCCCTTCATGGATAAGGCAGTACACGGCCGGATGGGCTATTTTCTGAAAATCATACTTTTCGGTCTTACGTATGTATTAACATGTGTATTAACTTATAAAATTCAAAACCCGATTTCTGGGTAAACAACAATAATTATCAAATCTGTTTATATCTTTGTTTGTCCGCGTGATAGTCACGTGACGAATGATTGTATGTAAAAGTCTGTATACATAGATTTTCAACGCCTGTGAAAGTTTTAATACATTACTTATTTTTATAGTACTAAAGAGATAGTAGGAAAAACAGAAAATCAACATATATAGCTTAATATAGAATTCCTTAGAAAATGGTAGGCCTACCTGTACTAAAGCATTAACAAAAATACTATCGCGTTTTTGTTCTCTGCAAAATTTCCATTTCTTTCTTCAACACTTAACATTTTCTTTTGAAAAACTTACAAATCACTGCCTATGGGGAGGAAAGAAACTCTGGCTAACACTAAACTGGACATGAAGGCACTCCCTGGTGAGAGCCCGCCTGAACGCAAGGCTTCCGCAAAATATCCACAGTTTATTTCCAATATTCCAATATTACCATCGACATTTTATGTTTAAAATAAACATTATTCTTATTTTTTTATAAATCCCTTTAGAGGTATTTTAAAATTGGGAGCGCCAAGAGCCAGCGAAAATTGCATATACGTCTATTATGTTTGGTTTTATAAAATATCCAGGAGATCTTTAATTGAGACAATTGATTCTGTAGAAACCGTGTATAAGACCATCACCCTTTGAAATGAAGATTTTTTCTACATTTTGGACATATTTCCCAAAATATTTTCTAAAGTGGAAAACATAAGGCATGGGAAATATTAATCATTCATTTGTACGCCAGACTGAGTGGTCTACGATAAACCTCTTATGTAAATTTGTATGATTTTCCATCCAAATTGTATGTGTATGTGTATATATTTATATAATGGCATTAAAGGAACTACTGCATAGCACTGCAAATACTTTGGTATCAGAACAGTTTATTTTTATTAATTCTCAAGATATCAGAAAATAATCGCATCATAGGCAAAAACAACGTAAAGTCTAAAACTGAAAAAATTACAACTCGTAAAAGTGATTAGGCTATTGCAGACCTATGACCAATTATCTTCACTATAATTTTGTGACTTGAAACTTTTTCTGAAATACTCGTGGGACTGAATATCCTAGAAATAAAGGTAGGTGACTGGTGATCTATTGATGTTATTTTAGTAGCTGGAGCCTAGTTCGACGAAACTATGTCTGAGTTATGTTATGTACATCACTACGATCCATCCATTGATATGATTGAAAATTTGTTTAAAGAATTAAATATTTATATGTAAATTTGATCAAGTCAAACGAAAAATTGTATAGGTTAATAAAGACTGAAACCAGATCCATTTTTTATTCTTGCTCTGCATAAGATACTGCCTTATTTTAACCCCCATAGTAAAAAAATTAATAAGATTAACCAAGATGATAACGGAAGGGAATAAGTAATATGAAAATCCAAACAGAATTTACAGAATCCATAACAACAAATAAAGGCCTAAACACTTTTTAAAAATACGTCTATACTTGATTAGAAAAGCACATGCGGACACCGTAAAACAAGCATGATTTTCAGCTCGAGGCATTCTATGCAGATGACATTGGCATTACGACCACGTTATCATTTCGTTAGCTAACCATCTTTAGTAATGGGTCCCCATGTAATAACGCACATACATTCGGTTGTTATAGCACCAGAGATGTTACACATGTGAGATGATTATGCGAAGAAGTTCGTCACTCACCTGCGTGTCCTTGTAAGGTGGATGCTGCTGCATTGTGCACGATGACAGAAGCGCCCTGTGGACCAGGACTTACCACAACACTCGACAGCATCACCTGTTCAGATTGCGGGTGTTCGTTCATCGGGTCAAAGGTCACCTGCAACTTGCGTTTTCCAAACCTTGCCGCCACATTCAGATCGTCGCTATCCTCATCCAACCAATTGGCTCGGACAAAGAGCAAGAATGCTTTTTCCCGACGGGAGAGACACCTACAAACACTAATGCAACACTAGACGTTGGTGCGCGCGCATCAAGCTCTTATCAGAGCAGAGCTACAAAATAGTGACAACTGGGCTAATCAAATACTAAATATCATTATCTCCTTTTAACTACATCAGAAGCTCCTTATGTCTACACAAGTCTTCTAGAGGGCATCTCTTGTTCAATATACGCGATGGAGACAGAGAATGGAAAAACAGCAAACACTTCATATGCGCAGATTTTGCAAGTCATTATTCAAACATAAACATCGTCAGTATTTGTTAACATTAAATATGGTTAATTAAAAAGAGGTGTGCTTAATACGACATCGGTTGTAAAATTACATGCCTTCACTCAATTAACCAACATTACAGTAGATAATAATTTGACATAGTGTAATGAAACATGGCAATTAGGCTGTAATGATTTGATGGCATGATCTTTTAAACTATTATTCGCTTGAAATTATGACGATCTGTGGCTAACATTTGTGTGTAGGCAAGTATATAGAATGAAAGGGAAATTTATGGAGATTTTCATGGAGAACTGGTCAAGTTGTTTTTTGCCAGAAAAAAAATAGTTTCACTGTTTCATTCAGTGAGTATTATTCTTAAAATTCCAACGTTTTGAAATATCAGAGAAGATAGTAAGAAATTAATTATACCGAGCGAGGTGGCTGAGACGGTAACGTCTTGGACCCAGGAGGTCCCAGTATCAAATCCCGTGGCCGGCAGGGGCGTATTTAGCTACTTAAGCGCCCCTAGGCAGAGAAAAATATTTTCGCCCTCTTATTTCCACATGAATGTACTAAGTAACCTACAATAAACATTATTGTTCTGAAATAGTAGGCTAATAATAATAGTAATAATAATAATAATAATAACAACAATATATAATAATAAATAAATAAACAGATGCGTATTGTTGTCAATGTTATTCATTTCTATGTCATAGTGCGTTACATTAGTACTATTTTGAAGAGTTATGAATAAAATGTTTAATATATTAAAAAAAAAACAGTAACAGCTTAAAAGCCGCCCCTTCAAATCTGCCGCCCTAGGCAGCTGCCTAGTCTGCCTAGGCTTAAATACGGCACTGGTGGCCGGCCAATTTGACATAGGTTTTTTCATGGTTTCCCCAGTCGTAAAGACAAATGCCGAATTCGATATTTACATGCCATAAATCATCCTCACCATTTCATCCTGTATCATATCCTTTTTAATTTTGAAATTTACTCTATAAAATACACCAATAATAGAAATGACTGACAATCAATAGTTCCATGGCTTACCCTACTGTATAGTCACAGATCCCGAACTCCTAATATGGCCTCGTAGCTAAACGGAGTATAAGCACAGAAGAATTAAAAAAAAAATCATTATCTCTTTGCATTTTCTCAATAAAATTTGCAATATTTTGCATAAATTAATTTAAGAGAATCATAAATTTTGTTGTTGCTTACGGTATGAAGGCTGTAAAACTCTCATAAATATCATACGTTTCATTGAAAAAACGTGATAAAATCACATAACTTCCTCTGCCTTAAGCGTGGAAATATAACTTCCTGATACGGAATACTAGCAGTTGCCGCGACTTCACTCTCGTCTATTAATTCAATCGCTAGATATTTTTAAATAATTCTTTTAACAGCAAAATAATTAAAACGTTATGTGTATTAACATTTACACGCAAAGCATTCATAAATAATTAAAACTATTAATAATTATAATTAAATAAATGGTGCAAAAATATGTTGCACAAACTTTCTCGCATTTACATTAAAGGCTAGCACAGAAAAAAGTAAATTATAGAGACAATAAAATTTTATTTATTACATTTTCATAAAAGTATACAAGTATCTAGAACGGAAAGCATCAGGGTCGATCTTTATGTTCAATGCTTTTACCGTCAAATAATAGTAATAATATTTATTTATTTATTTTATTTAATTATTTGTTTTACACCATTAAGCATGTATATGCAATAGGAGTAGTCAGCATGTTAAAAAAGAAGTAGCCTAATTACATAAAATCAGCCGCTAGATATTCTCCAACAGTGTAAAAGTTTTTTTGCAAAAGCAAAGTCTTAACTCTATGCTTGAAAATTCTAAAATTCCTGATATTTCTAATTTCTAGAGGCAATTTGTTGTAAAACTTAATTCCTAAAACATTATGACTGTTAAGGGATTTTTGCAGTCTACACTGTGGAGCAACCAAATTATATCTCCCTCTAGTGTTATAGTCATGTACATCATTAAAAACACAGGATTAAAATCATTTCCATGAACGAATAAAATAGTTGAAAGAACATAAAGTGAGGCCACGGTTAAAATACTTAATTCAATAAAAATAGGTTTGCAATGCTCATATAGGTCACAGCCTTTCAAAATTCTCACAGCTTTTTTTTGCAGTTTAAAAACATCTTGTGCCCCTGTACTGTTGCCCCATAGTAAAATGCCATAATTCAAGTGTGAATGGAAGAGACTGTAATAAAAATTTAAAAGCGCTGTTGCTGGAACAAGCTGCTTCAATCTTCTCAATAAAAACAATACTTTAGACAACTTTTTACACAATTCTTGTGTATGAAATTTCCAGTTAAGTTTACTGTCTAGCCAAAAGCCTAGCAATTTCACAGCTGATTCTGCATCCACATTATTTCTAAGACTAAAAGTTAAAGTCTGAGTCTTATTATTATTTAAACATAACCCATTGGCTTGAAACCATTTTTTCATCATCTCCAGAGTGTTACTCAAATCAATATTATCTTGAGCAGTTTTTAAAACCGTGGTGTCATCTGCATATGTAATAATTTTGTCTTCAATCACAGCTGGTAAGTCATTTACTGCAACAATAAAAAGAAACGGACCTAAAATTGAGCCCTGAGGCACTCCAGTATTAATGATATTTGAGGTTGATACAGTTCCTGAAAATTCTACGATCTGTTGTCTATTTGAGAGGTAGGATTGAATTAAAGAAATCTCGTTTTCTCTCACACCATAAAATCTAAGTTTCTTGAGCAGTACATCGTGAGGTAGACAGTCAAATGCTTTGCTAAGATCACACATGCAGGCCATTGCATTCTGTTCTGATTCAAATACATCCAGCACCCATGACACAACTCGTTCAACAGCTAAGGTAGTTGATCTGTTACATCTAAATCCAAACAACTGTTCGTCGTGAAGTAGTCCATTTTGTTCAAAATATGTAACTAATTGTTTTAGCATAATGTTCTCCATCACTTTAGATAAAATGGGCACTAGTGATATAGGCCTATAGTTTGATATCAACTTCCTATCGCCTTTCTTGTGCATAGGTATGACCTTTGAAACTTTTAAAACATCTGGAAACTTGCCTTGTTCTAAACACTGATTAATAACTGACAACAAAGGTTCCAAAATAATAAGAATTAATCCTTTCAATAAAAGATTTGAAAAGCCATAATAATCTTGACTTTTGGAGTTGCGTAATTTCATTACCGCTTCTTACAGTTCTTCGTGTGTTGCCTTTTTCCATTTGAAGGTGCATTCGATGTTGTTCAATTCGTTTAAAAATGAATCTGCGGATAATTCAGAGTTAGGTAAGTTGGTTTGAATTTCCTTAACAGAGTTTAAAAAATAGTCATTAAATTCATTAGCAGTAATTTCAACATTAGGTACACCTTGGACGCTTTGTTTTCTTGCTTCTGCATTTATAATATTCCAAGCCTTTTTACCTTTGTTCGTTGCGGTGTTCATTAGAAACTCATTATAAGAGATTCTTGCTTCATTTAATTTGTGTTTATATTCATTTTTCTGTTAAGATACATGTTACATAATAATAACAATAATAATAATAATAATAAAAATAATAATAATAATAACTTGGGGTTTGCACGGTTTCCTCAATCTCAAAGGCAAAAATACAGGATATACTGAGATATCGCCGAAGAATAAAGCAAATGCTACACGAATGAGTTATTATAATAGCCTACTGGTAAATTTGGGCTGCCACGAGGTTTCATTTGAACCCAGGACCTCTTCCCTATTAGTCTATAGACCCTACCACCTCGCTGTAATTAGTTTTCGTGTGTTCATTACGACTGAGCTAAACTGACTGCATTTCAGAGCAATTAGTTTTCTTGTTACTAAGGGCAACAAGGTATCATTCGTATTTTAATTAACATAAATGTTCCGAAGTTCGCATTTAAGTCGTATTTATTTCGTTTTTATCTTGATACCTGTTAATTATACAAAAAAATGGGTTTAAAAAAATGTTCATTTTAATTTTCTCTACAACTTCACTGTGGTAGGTTTTTGTGCATCGCCTACTGCAATGGAGATGATCTAGAATAACTGAAAATAGATACGAGTGAAGTACCCCCGAAGTCATTTTCCCAGAAAAGCGGATATAGCTATTTTAGTAGTCATAGATAAGAGTTTCCAGTTTTACATTTTTATTAAAATTGTTAGAGTCAATTTTTCAAAAATCAAAATTTAAAAAAAAACTTTCATGAAAAGTCCCCTTAATATTTCAGTTATAAAACTCAACTTCTGGACGGTTCGATAAAATTCCGAAAAAGTCTTGAATTAAAAAATTAAGTAAATACAATGAACTGTTTACCCGCTGTGCTTGTCCACGGACAGACGGACAGACAGACGGACAGACGTCATTCCAAAAACATTTTTTTCGGTTTCTAGGCATCGTGAAACTTTCCCGGTATTATCTCAATTTCGATTTTTTGTCACGATCACAATACTTTCTCTGTACTACGTATATGCGAGAAAGTAAAAGGTAAAAATCAAGCGCTGAGGTGCATTTCACGATTTGAGTTGCGCTACCCGGTTCGTTCCTGTACAAAATTCCAAACTTGAAAGCAGCTACGGTATTGCATAAAATTGTTAGGCCCATTTTGAGGGTTATATATGCAGTAGGGTCCACTGCTGTGGCGTAAGGGATGCGTCCGCTCCTCTCACGCAGCGGGCCCGGGTTCGATTCCTGGTCGAGACAAGTTACCTAGATCGGTTTTTTTTTCTGGAGTTTTTCCTCACCTGTGAGACAAATGTCAGGTAACTTTAGGCCCTTATGGTCCCCATATATCATCTGGCCGTCATTAACATCTTCATCCCCATCCTCGCCTTGTTTGGAGAGAGAGAAGAGAGAGAGAGAGAGAGTGTGTGTGTGTGTGTGTGTGTGTGTGTGTGTTTTTTTTTTTTTTTTAATTTCAATAACTATTTATTGAACATTGACTGCATGCCCCATTACGAATAACATTACATGCGTAATATTCCAAAAATACAAGTTTGTGTCTTCTTGTCTCGTTCATAGTTTGTTCTAATGTTCTATTACTTGAATTTATTTACAGTGTGTGTGTGTGTGTGTGTGTGTGTGTGTGTGTGTGTGCATGGTGTGTGTCTCGTCCTAGCCTATGTGTTCGTGTTGTCTCGGAGATGGCGCCAGGATTGGGCTGATCACTCATCGGGGGAGGTCCTCCATGTCTTTGTCTGGTCAAAAAGGTATGTATGTGATCCAAAGATCCCTCTTCCGACAGGTCGTGGCCTGTAATTCCCGGACGGCTTGGGTCGCTTAAATCCTAAAAGGGACAGGTAAAACTAAGATAAAGAAAGAAGAAAGAAGAATATATAGGCCCTATATATTATAACCAACCGTTTAATCTCTATTCAGGGAATGAAATTAGTTGAACTAATTACGACACTTCTTATAAGTGGCCTGGCCGTTTCTCTGGATAAAACTGCGTGGAAAGCATTTATCCGTTCTTTAACTATTTTGGTCTAGAAGATGGTTAATATGTTCGAATTCTAAGTCACTGGAAGTCCTTATTTGTAAGTAAATGTTGTACGAAATCCAGCTGTATATCTGTATATCTGTGATGCGATCAAATTATGCTCGGCGATTTATCTTACTCAGGAAAACAGTTTGTCCTTGAATGCATAGGCATTTGTGTTACATAGTATTCAGATTACTGAAGTGAAAAATTATTACCAGGGTTAGGATTTTTAGGTGCAAATTTTATATGAAAAAAGGAAGGGAAAAGGTGCTAAAATAAGGTAAAAAAGGAGACAAAAAGGTGCTATTTTACTCAAGTAATTCAAAAAAATCTATCTTCTATTAACAGTTATTGAGATGCGAAAAAACACATCAAATCATCACTCACCAGAAACAGTAAAATACAGGAAGCTGTTGTACTTCAAGACATTGAGCATCTCTACATTTTTAAAAACAAGCCTGTTTCTATTAGGACATAGAATGTCTTTGTACATGCTAAAGCTTCTTTCGACATCCACAGAAACCAGTGGGTGTGGGGCAAACTTTGTATTCACTCGGAATGGCAACTCTACACATGTGGCAAATTCCTCAACATCAGGATCAAGTTTGTCTTTAGCAAAGCCCTCTAACTGGCCCCTCACTGAAGTGAAAATATCCCATTGTTTTTCCTTTTCGAGACCTTGTTCTTCCAATTGTTTGATAGCTGCAGTCAAATACTTGTAACCATGGACACAAAATAGTTCTGTCTCCAAATTCTGTATTTTTTCCGGTAGCAGAAGTTGTTGGGCCTTGGAAATCGCACCTGCATCTGCTGGATCCAATGAAAGCACAAAATCCTTAATCTTGTCAAAATTCTCACACAACATAACAGCACACTGAATCCATGATCCCCAGCGAGTAATGACCGGGGATTTTGGAAGGGGGAGGCCAGTGATTTCCTTGTAGGCAACAACACGACTCGGAACTTTCTGTAGAATCTTCTTCAGGGCAGAGATGTATTCATTTGCAATGTCGTATTCATTCCTTATGGATTCACAAACCCTGTGAAGGGCATGGACTAGGCATGTCACATGCTTTAACTTAGGGAACAAAGGTTTCAATTGGTTAATTGCTGAAACCATGTATGGAGCCTGGTCTGTAACTACCAGAAGAAGTTTTTCAAATGCGATACCACTTGGCCACAGGTTTTGACAGAAGTCCATGATTGATTGCATTACTGTACTGGCGTTGGCTTTCTCCAGTTCGTACATTTTCAACAACATGGGCTTAACGTTCTCCCCTGATAGGGGAAAAACTAAAATGTTAAAAACATATCGTTCCATTGAGTCTGTAGTTTCATCCAATATGATTCCCACATCACAATCAGTCACTTTCTCCTTGATGGTTTTTATGGTTTCTTGATAAACAGGCTCCATGTAGTTTCTTCTTATAGTACTCTAATCAGGCACTGACATCTTTGCGTATTTTTCAAGGAATCCTTTGAAAGTCGGATGGTTTACCTTATTGAGTGGAATTCCCGCTTGTGTAAGAGCAGCACATAAATCAATGTTGAATTTCTTCAAATTTTGAGTTTTCGATGAACACTGTTCAATCGCATTCCGTAATAAAGGTTGTCGCGATTTATTTGCTTGAAGTGTCTTGTTCTTTTGATGCTTAGAAGTGGAAATGTGTTGTTTGATGCGGTCTCGCTGGTGTTTTTCATCTAACAAAATTCCTGCATCGCAAATGCTACACCGTATTACAGTTCCATCTGTTTCTACGGAATCTTGTTTGAATTCCTGAGACAGAGAAAATAACCGGGTTCTGGACACCTTAGGCATGGCAAAAATACACTCATTTAATCACAGATTTGCACTCACGATCAACAGACTACTGACTGGTGAAGTCAAGAAGATGGAAGTGAGAGAAAGAGGATTTGCGTATACACAATATTTTGTTATAATAAATTATAATTTGGTGGAATGAAATACGCATTTCCATTGTAGCAAGCTATTTGTTTCGGCAAAGTGAAAGAGGGTTTGCGCGCACACATAATATTATTGTCGATGGAATGAAATATGCTTTTCCATTGTAGGGAGCTATTTGTTTCGGCAAAGTAAGAGAAAGAGGGTTTCACGCACACACGTATCATTTTCTGTTGTTGCAAGTGTGCTTGCAGTCCCGCTTTTACTGGAAGTAAAATGGAATGAAACTCACAAGTCATTCATAACCAGGGCCCGGATTCTAATGACATGTCATCTTTTTATTGACGCTGCATAGACATTGCCAACTTGTAGATAAATCCTAATCATGGCTTCTAGATTATAGAAATGCATTTTTATTAGGTCATTTTTTGTCATTTTATGCCATTTTATATTTTTAGGGCATTTATTTCAATTTTAGGTCATAATTTTGTCATTTTCATGTATTTACATTGAGTGTATTAACTTTTTTTCGTCGCTAGCAGTGCTGTCTTTGAAGTGTTGTTTGTTTATTGCAAGAAGGAAAAAATCGGCGTTAAAGTGTTGTCATGTCTCAGTCGGAAATGTGAATCAAAGAAACGCCAAAATGTTGTATTTTATTACTATTGTTATTAGATTGACTTGGCACCAGAGTCTACCACCTGCTTGGATTTGAGAGTGCAAACTACTGTTTACCCTCAATAAACAACAATATAATCCGTAGGCCACAAAAGGAAATGCCGAATTTTGACTCGCCAGTGCCTCAGTGCCAGTATAAATTTCCGTGAGAAAAGAACATTCACAACATTACAGTTATTTACAATTTTTGCAATTATGTACAAACTAGTCTATAACTGTGTGTGTACAATAATAATTTTTTATAAATAAAATATCAGTTTTAAGTCATTTTTTATAATTATTAAGTCATTTTCTTTAAAATTATTGGTCATTTTATAGGTCATTTTTCAAAAATTTTAGGTCATCAGAATCCGGGCCCTGCTTATTACTATATACAGTTGGCAGAGTAAGAAAAATACGAAATATGACGTACCATTATTTTGAATGTATTATACCAGTACTGTATCCTTTTTATAAACAATCAGGGGAGCAAATTAAAGCAATGAGCTCTTTCTTGCTGTTTAAGGACACAAAGTACCGCATTCCATCTCCAGGCACTTGAAAAATTACAACGTGCATATTACTCCGTTTGCCCCGATGCAAAGAGTGTTGGGTTGGTTTTATGGTTATTTAAAGACGTAGTATTGCCTACTGCAACTTAGGCTTGTGACCGTCGCCTGTGTGCCGGAATTTTGTCCTGCGGGAGTTCTTTTACATTCAAATCTACAGACGCATATATGCACACATAAACGCCATCTACATCGGCCGGGATCAAACCCGCCACAGAAAGCGCCATATTCACTGCGCTACTGAGGCCGAAATTAGTGGTGTGTTTTAAGGATAATTTCCCCCAGGGCTAGGTATAATACCCGCAATTGCATTATTGTGAAGACTCCTAAAACTTTTGTTTTAAATTAGTAGACTGCTACTTTACTTGCTAACAAAAGCGGGATTCTGTGTGCAATTTACTTAGCCCTGTACACTTTTATGAGAACTTCCTGGAGAGACAATCCCAAAAATAAAAGAATGTCTGTTGAATATACAAATAATTATAACTTTGTTGGATGTAACACTTTCTAACAATGTGTTGTTATGCACTCCACCTAGAATTTGGCACCTGTAAGTTATCTTGAGTAGGTTTTATGATATTTATTTCTTC
The DNA here is from genome assembly GCA_964059195.1 of Ectobius pallidus. Lineage (NCBI taxonomy): Eukaryota > Metazoa > Arthropoda > Insecta > Blattodea > Ectobiidae > Ectobius > Ectobius pallidus. The sequence continues at coordinate 129,089,114 of CAXKWD010000005.1, forward strand.
TATAATATGAACAAATGTTGAAAGAAACATTCCTTGTATAAAATTTCAAGCCTATGGAAAAAAAAAAAACAGTTGTGCAAGGAGCAACTTTAAAATGAAAGGATTTGTTAAGTTTGGGAATAATCCTTGTTTACAGTATCAAAGTACTTACAACTACACATACCGTAAATACTAAAAGCATATTTTTAGCGTGAACCCTCCGGAGAGAATTTTGAGTCATGCGTCCCAAGACGATCAGATTTCTTAAGTCTACGTGGTCCCAAGATAAGCGTTGCTGACTATGGATACGGATCCCCGGGCTTGTTCCGTGGTATCTCCTTGGATTTTCGAAATAAGTTTAGGACTCTGTGTACTTAGCTTCATGAGGACAACTGAGTTACTAGTTGATAAAGAAGTAGCGACTACGTAAATAATTTTTTTCAATAAGGCCGTGGTATATGCATGCTGACTACATGCATGCCATCTGGTAACTCTGTCAAAAGAGGAAATATAAAAACAGCGGGGTTTGGCCTTTTCCCTTCATGGGAATGGAGTTTATTCATTGCATTCTTTTAATTTAAAAATCCTATTAGGCTAGCATCTTCGTGCGCATATCTATGCATATACGGTTTCTGAGGAAACGGCCAGTAAACAATGACCATTTTCCTATAAATTCATTGCTATGCGATAAACTTAGCTTTGATTTATGAAAAAACAATTTTGCGACATGAATGCAAGCTTGTTTAAGAAGTTAGGCGCCGGGGCCATTGCCCTAGGAGCTGGAATTTTAGGGTTCAATAGGGTTCTTAGGGGAACTGGGTCTAGGACCATTGCTCCTCTTAAGAACCCCCTTGAATATTGGGTTCCAGATGGTGTAGATCCGGAGAGCGACGTGAGAGACTGGATTCAGCAAGAGATAGAGGGGAGAATGAGATTTAGGGATTATGAGTGGGAACAAGAAGCGGATAGAGAGATAGGTACAGATACAACAGAGCATGACATTCATAGCGATAATTAGCAGGATGCATCTTGATTTTCACCATCTGGAATCATAAGTCCCCCATAACATCTAGGGGGCATTGGTGTGCAAAGTAGGTTGCCTCCACGTGGTGCACACTGGGTAACGCTAAATAACCTACAAATCCAACATAAGCGACGTGTTTTAAATTACGTACTGCCTGTGTATTTAGACGTGAACACTGTAAACACAATGCGCAGTGGTATCAGTCTCACGTGATCCATGCTAGCAACACACTCCCCTTCCGTCCCACCCTATGTCTGCGGCGCATGCAAGTGTTCACGTCTAAATGAACAGGCAGTAGAGTAAGATAACCTCCACAAAGTCTCTGGGTTTTTACGTATATACCTTAGGAGCGAGTCTCACCGCTCGTAGAGTTCCTGGCTAGGGGAGGTAGCTGCACCCTGATTGGCTTTCCCACTCCACGTGTTGTCTGTCTCTGTCTATGCGGCATTATCCCTCCACTCAACTATTACAGTATTTCCTACCACTGGAAACGTGGAGCATGATCTTTACTCTCTGCCTAGCAGTAGGTCACTGATCTTACGCGCAACGAATCCGCGCATCTTGGTAACGAGACGTAACGAGAAGCTCGCTGGCTGGGTTAGTCTTCAAGGCCAGAGACGTTGTGGGAGTAATCCTACTCTACCGTTTAAATATTTTGCTGCTGAAGCTGCTGCACGTTGCGATTTTGAGCATGTGCGATCACTTCCTCCATTCAATAGGAAGCCAGGCGCAGTTGTTAGCGAGCGTCATTTTGTGTTTTAATATTGTTAGAGCGTTTCGAAATGATCAATCGAATGAACCGCTGGTTACATTCTCGCCCAGGAATGCGATAATCAACAAAGAGACGTGTGTTATTACCAGGGCCCGGATTATAATGACATGTCATCTTTTTATTGATGCTGCATAGACATTGCCAACTTCTGGATAAATCTTAATCATGTCCTCTACATTATAGAAATGCATTTTTATTAGGTCATTTTTGTCATTTTATGCAATTTTATATTTTTAGGGCATTTATTTAAATTTTACGTCATTATTTTGTCATTTTCGTGTCATTTGCTTCCTTATTTAGTCATTTTCATGTATTTACATTGAGTGTATTAACTTTTTTTCGCCGCTAGCGGTGCTGTCTTTGAAGTGTTGTTTGTTTAATGCAAAAAGGAAAAATTCGGCATTAAACTGTTGACATGTCTCAGTCGGAAGTGAGAATCAAAGAAACGACAAAATTTTGTATTATATTACTATTGTTCATAGTTTGACTTGGCACCAGATTCTGTCACCTGCTTGGATTTGAGAGTGCAAACTATTGTTTACCCTCAATAAACAACAATATAATCCACAAAAGGATGTGCCGAATTTTGACTCACCAGTGTCTCAGTGCCAGTGCCGTGAGAAAAGAACATTCATAACATTACAGTTATTTACAGTTTTTACAATTATGTACAAACTAGTCTATAACTTTGTGTGTACAATAATAATTTTTTATAAATAAAATCTCAGTTTTTAGGTCATTTTTTATAATTATTAGGTCACTTTCTTTAAAATTTAGGGTCATTTTATAGGTCATTTTTCAAACAAATTTAGGTCATCAGAATCCTAGCCCTGTTCATAACGCTTTATAATGATAAAAATGCACTCTAGCCCTTTGTTGCCTGCCGGTACTTAGAAGTACCACCAATTTTAAATGCAGTTTTATCATTGTACATTCTTCCTTGCGTCTTTCTAGCCTGTTGGTACTTTGAAGTAACCTTTCTTGAAGAAAAAGAAATTTAGTTCTTTTAGATTGGTAATCATTCACTGCTTTCTGGACACTTTTTGTTTCTCTATGCGCTTGGGCGGGAAGATATGTATGCAACTCTGTGATGAATTGAAATTTCTGTGATAATTTAGTGGTCTTGAAGCAGATTGTGGTATGAATATCATTGAGGTAAGTTGAAATATCAATTTGAAATAATAATTAAATGAATCCATCATATATTTTGTATAATATATGATAAAAATGTTGCGGTACTTAGAAGTACCGTCAGTACAGCTGTACCTAACATTACTCAGATAGGCACAACCTCAATTGATGTGACGTTTATTGCTGTGACTCAGTTTGTATGTATAATTTTTTAATATATTGCATACATTTTTTTTTGTTTTTAGAGGAAGTAGGCGTTTTATTGTCATAAACCCCTTTCTGAAGAGAATAATGACAAAATTTTTTTTGAAAATTTACCAGATCATGATGGTGAGATCACCGGCTTAGAGGATGATGAAGATGAAAAACATAGTGATAATAATATAAACCGGGAGAGTGGAAAGACAAATTTTGATTCAATATTTGAAGAAGAGGGAGGTTAATGTAGTCAGTTGTGAAAATGATCAAATTGGAATGAATAATTCTGACATGGGTGAGATTGAAGGAAAAGTTTTGAACCTGAAGAAGAATGAACTACTGGGTTTCGTTGGTATAAACTTTTTGATGGGATATCATAAACTTCCATACTGGAAAAACTATTGGTCATCAAGTGAAGATTTAGGTATTCCTCTGGTTCAAAAGACAATGAGTCGAGACAGATTTGACACTATACTTTCAAATTTGCATGTGAATGATAATACTAAAATCCCCGACAATAATTGTGATAAACCTTATAAAGTTCGTCCGCTAGTTACAGATCTGAATGACCATTTCCCAAAATTATACCATGGTACAAGAGAACTGGGGGTATGCCGTAGCGTAGTGGTTGAGGCGCTGCGCTACAGACCGGAAGGTCGCGGGTTCGATTCCCGATGAGGTCGTTGAGATTTTTCCATTGGCCTAATCCTTCTGGTGGCACTATGGCCCTGGGGTCGACTCAGCCTCTAACAGAAATGGGTACCAGGAGCAATCCTGGGGTAAAGGCGGTCGGTGCGTAAGGCTGACAACCTTACCACCTTCATGTGCCGAATGTCCAAAATCTGGGAGCCTCAACCTCCTGGAACCCTCTGGGCCTTCATGGCCTGTATAGGGATCACTTTATCTTTACTTTTACAAGAGAACTGAGTATAGACAAATCAATGATTCTCTTCAAAGGTCAAAGCTCAATGAAGCAATACAACCCTATGAAACCCATAAAAAGAGGATATAATTTATGGTGCTTTTCAGACCAGAAGGGTTATACTTTGAATTTTGACATCTACTAACGGAAGAATGAAAACCTAGAAAAGGAATTTGAGAATTGTACATTGGCATGTGGGACAATGAGCTAATCTAAAGGGTTTCCGTGCAAATTTTATTCTTCCAAAGAAAAGTGAAAGGGGTGATTGGGATTGCAGGATTACCTCAATGGATATTGCTGTTTTTCAATGGAAATACAATAAAGTTGTAACACTGGCATCTAATTTCCATGGAAAAGAATCCACGTTTGTTGCACACCACAACAAAGTAAAGCTGTTTAGATTTCCAAATTCATATTTCATATAGGGGGTAGGCTATGTGTGTAGTCAACAGGTATTTGTTAAGGACCTGACGGTACTTGTAAGTACCACCTTCCTAAAAAAATACTCAATTGTTATAAAAAGTTGAAACCTTATAATTTGTGATTTATTGACCTTTTTAATCCATAGTTCATGAAAAAGTTTAACAATAATTTTTGTTTTGTTTGTTCAGGCAACAAAGGGCTAGACGAATATTGATAAGCTACAGTATATGTAAAAGGGGAAGAAAGGGGATTTTGGGCACTGTTGAGAAAAAAGGGGTAAAAGGTACCAAAAAAGGGAAAAAAGGTGCTACAAAAATGTCTCCATTCTCGACTATAGATAAAATCTCACACTGTGGTATCTTTCCGAAGAGCTTTAATTTACCCTACGAGAAAAGGTGCGCACCTAAAAATCCTAACCCTAATTATTACGCTATTAATGAGAAACAACGTGGATCACACAGGCGCCATCTGAAACTTATCCTTTTCGCTGCTACTGTCGTATAAATTCGTCACATCGAAACACTGTTTGAAGCCGAGATATAAGTTTATTATGTTACTACTCTATGTAAACTAAAAGCAGTTTTATCCACGTGTTATGATTATCATTAATGGAAACCAGCTATTTTACTGGAATTTTCCTCATTACTTTCAATCTTAGAACTCACTGGTAGTTTTACTTGATTGCTTATATAATTATGCCATACACTTTCATTACGTTCATAATCTACCTGTTTTTGTTCCATTCTCTAATACAAGTGACAGTAAATCTTGTTATCTCTATCTCTATATATATAAAAGGCTTTGTCCCAGGGTTGCCATACGTACGACTATAGTCGTACACATACGACTATTTCATCGATTTGTACGACGTACGACGCAACCATGTGTCGTATGCCTATTCATACGACTATTTTTAATATAAGCATTTTATACTGCCATATTTTGTTTATTTTTTTGCAATCTACTGCAGAATTTTCAATTTGGATAAACACGAAGTTTATTTTGTATAAGCCTACATGTCGCTAAATGAATGGGGGATTATTATATGTCAAATAAAACTCAGTCCATTTATTTATTACAGGCTTTCACTGGCCGGTGCCGCATCTCACTTAAGTTGTATTGGGGTCATTCCATGTGAAGTGACCCTCAAGGTTTGAAAAATAAATTGCACAAATTTATAGGAAACTCCATATCAAAATAAAGATAGTTAATTACTGATTATTAAATTAGTATGCAAATTTGAAATGCACTTCATTTCTTGGTGTAATCAACTTCCAAACTTGAACTTATGTATTAAAAAGAAACTGGTGCATTTATGCATAAGTTGACAACTCTGAGATCAGCAGAACTATCGACTGAATTTTTTTATTGTTGTGTTATCTTGAAGATACTACTTCTCTTGTGTTATTCAAGTGATTATATTTTGGAAAAGTAAGTTTCTACATTTCCTATTTAGTCAAAATAACATTACTGTTTTTTGTCACATCCGGAACGCAAAAACATGTAAAAGTTTGTTTAATAGTGGATATATGTATGACAGCATGTTACTGATTCCTAGAAGTGAGGTTGAACACATGCTCTACAACTTTCAATAACAACTTTTTCTAATATCTGCAATGCAACTAGCTTAAAAATGGGGTGTGGGTCTGGGTGTGACATCTCCAATATATTGGTTGCTTGGCTGTACACTTCTAATTACAGTATTTTTATATCTTATCACAGAAGAGTTCTAATTAAAAACAAAGAAATTCAGGGACAAAATAAAGCAGAATGAAGATGTTCATGAGGAACATTAAAGGAAATAGCGGCAGAGGAATAAAGAAAGAATACTGAAAGCAAAACGGGCAATAAACCGTGATGAAAAAGCCCTCAGCTTAAAAGACTAAGAGATAGAGAGAGACAGCCACGTCACAGGGAGAAAGTGAAGAAATCTAAGTCATCTGATATTATCTGAACTCCCAAAAAAAGTCCTTCTCAATCTAGTCGCTCTTTAGGAAAGGCAGTTTGTAAAGTTTGCGGCATTAAAAAGGAATTTTATGCTGAAGTGAGAGAAGTCGACTACGAGAATGATAAACTATTGCTCAAATATATGCAACCATCAGGAAAACCTTGGATTTGGCCAATTAAAGAAGATCATTCACATAAGAGTATGTCTGTGATCGTTCCCAAAGTCAGAACACAAAAATTACCATAATTAATTACAGAGGTCAATCTGTTTTCGGTTCTTAGGCAAAATTCTGCTTAAACATTGTTAAACAGTCGTAAAACAGTGACTATGTGGAAACAAATAAAGTATTTCAATAAATAGTTTCAAAGATGAATTTAATTCTCACTTGTCCTTTTTTGTCACACCCAGAACGTCACACCCAGAACATTTTCAAAAATTCCGTTCTTCTATAAAAATGTAAATAATATTTAAAACCTTTACATATTCCCAGTGCTTTAGTTGGGCCGGTACGCACCGGTACGCAAAAATTATTTTCCTTCTACCATACCGGGGAAAATATGTGCTCCGGTACGTCGTACTGGCAGTACAGGAACGATATTGTCCTAAAATACTTATTAAATGTCCAATTCAATAAGAGAGTGTATTTGTTAATAATGACAAACACTATTAAATTCGCAGTAGATATGCGTTCTAATGTTCACCTTCGTGCGCATTTCTACAATAATTACTTTCTCCTTAGATTACATGTTGGCTATCCTGATAAGATGCTCGGTTTTTTTAAACTCTTTTTATGAGGCGATATGGAAAATTTTGAAGTAAGGTGAGTACCCCCATAAAATATTTTCCAACTAAAGCACTGCATATTCCATTTAAGAAACTTCCACCTTAACTCAAATAAAATTCTATTTGTCTCTTTGATTAACCACAGAACAGAGTTTTTACTTTTTCTATGTTCATATGTAAAAGTACTGGACAAATCAGTCACACCCAGAACAGTAAGTATTTTTTTTTATTACTGCTTTCTGGATTATGTATAAATCTGAAAATTTGTGAACAAGAATATTAGCAGCTCAGGATCACATAATAAAAATTAGAAAACTATAGGTTCATAAACTTTATTAATACAAAATGATAAACTTCTTAAATAAGCTCAAAAGTGTCACACCCAGAACTGTGGAATGACCCATTGATGTATTGTTATTGCTACTTCTCTCATTATTCTTGTCCAAACATTTTATATTTTAGCCGCACGTGTGCAAAACGAAGCAATCCAATCTTTAAAGAAATTATACCGATAAAGAGCAGCTGGTCTTATTGTTTTTATTTTATTTTGACCAAACATAATAATAATATAATTGTTAATATATATTAATGTATGTTTCAAAAGTGGCGGTATAGTTTTCTTTAAATAATATTTAGAAATCTTACTTTCTTATGGCTTGTAATTTATTAATATTTTTGTCCCCCTTTCCATTAGGCCAGATTAGGACCACGTGAAACAGTTGTCTTCTTCTTGTCTTCCCAAAACTTCTTCATCCTTTCGCGATGTTGCTGTTTCCGTTCTTCCGTCCATTTACTTCCCGTTTTCTTCTTGGGTTTTTTCTGGAAATTCGCCATCAAATATTGCTTTCCTAAACTTTTCTCTGTTTGCAATATCCTCCTTTTTGATATTGAGTAATTTCAAATCTTTTTCAACTTCCTTGAAAAATGCTGGTTTAGTTTTTTACTTACACAGTGATCAAAAATTTGTTTGGTAAGTCTGTCTCTTTCCATTCTGAAAATGTGACCATAGAATCTTAATCTTCTTTTCCTGAAAGTATATCCTTTTTTTTCTGTTTGTTTGTATAACTCCTTTTCTGGTTTCAGTTTGTATATGGTATTCTCCCAAATTGGTCCCATAATTTTCCTTAAGATTATCTTCTCTGTTTTGCTTATTCTTCTATCTGAGAAGGTGTTTATACACTCTGTTGCATACAGAGCTTCTGGTAAGATTACAGTTTGATATTGCCTCAATTTAACATTTTTGGATAATGATTTTTTGTTATATATGTTTATTGTTGAATGGTATGCTTTTTCCAATTTGTAAACTCGTGCTTTCATACCCTCCTTTTCTATTGCTGTTGCTGTTATTACTTCACCAAGGTATTTGGACTTATTAACCCTCTTGATTATTTTATTTTGAGATATTATAATTTCTGCAGGTGCATTTTTAATATTGGTGATCCATTCTGTTTTTTCATAAGATACTTGTAACCCAATTTTTGCAGCACTTTTTTCAAGTTCTTCTTCTTCCGGATTTTTAGCAAGTAAGATCATCAGCAAAGGCTAAGTGATTTGTTGCAATTTGTTTCTTTGATGGTCCCATTACAACTGAATTATAAATTCCTTTCTCTTCCAATATTCTGACCCATTCCCTCACAGTTTTTTCTAGTGCATAATTTATTATTATTATTTCATTTCTTCCTGCAACACCTGCAGGTTACCGATGACAAAGAGTACCAACAACCATGGGTTTCTTTGTTTTTACCGCACCAATCAGCTAGTTACCCCAGCCAATAAAAATCTAAGAATGTCCTGTGGCGATTTTGACAGGTACTCGTCTACTCCGAGTGGAGTGAAATGCGCGGTTGCAAGATCAAGTTACAGTAAACAATAACACGTGTGAATTGAATAAAGCGAAGGAAGAACTGAGGTCAGTGATAACAATGAGAGAATATTGCAACGTTGCTTTTGTTTTGGAAAGCGGAAGCCCAAGACCGATTTAGTCAGATCAATTAACATAAAGAAACACCGAAACCTTTGAAGCCGACTGGCCATGCAATGAATAACTGCACTATATATGTATACAGTTATTCATTGCATGGCGTCTTCAAAGGTGCCGGTGTTTCTTTATGTTAATTGATCTGACTAAATCGGTCTCGGCTTCCGCTTTCCAAAACAAAAGCAACGTTGCAATATTCTCACATTGTTATCACTGACCTCAGTTCTTCCTTCGCTTTAATCATTTCACGTGTTATTGTTTATTGCAACTTGATCTTGCAACCGCGCATTTCACTCCACGCGGAGTTGACGAGTAGCTGTCAAAATCGTCACACGACATTCTTAGATTTTAATTGGCTGGGGTAACTAGCTGATTGGTACGGTAAAATAAAGAACATGGGTTGAGCTGTCGGCAAACTTTTCCTCCTAACGAAAGGAAGCCGCCTGGCCATGCAATGAATAACTGGACTATACGAGAGATCAGCCAGCTGAGTAGTAGCATGCGTGAGTGGAGCAGTGGCACTTTATAGAACTTACGAAAGCATATTTTAACCACCAAGCTTGCATTTGTAGAAAAAAATGTCTGTAGCCTATAGAGTACCTCACTTGGAAATTATTATTATTATTATTATCATTATTGAAGTAAAACTTCTTTAGTGGCGGTAGAGGGTAAATCTGGAAAATCAGTCACACTAAAACCGTCACGAAATCAGTCACAGTCAGTCACGAAATCAGTCACACTCTTACTTGTTTCGGTGCGGACTGCACAGAAAACAATCAACTCAATGATTAGGAGTAATCAAAGGAAATTTTTCAGACCTTACTTCCTCAATGGCAATAGACAATTCCTAAGCAATCTAAAGGTATATTATCTATTTTATGGGACCCGGAGGTTCATTACCGCGCAAATCCAAAATTAATAAATACAAATTTCCAAAATTTAAAAAAAAAAACAAAATTAAAAATTATAACATCCAAAAATCCAAAATTTAATAAATAATAAAATGAAAAATTTAAAAATTTAAAAATAAAAAATAAAAAATTTAAAAAATAAAAAAATAAACAATTCAAATATCGAAAATTTAAAAAATTAAAAATTAAAAATTCAAAGATCCAAAATTAAAAAGTCCAAAATAAAAAAATTTAAAAGCCCAAAAACCCGATATTAAAAAGTCCAATAATGCAAAATTGAAAAAATCCAATAATCAAGAATCGAAAAAATAAAATAAAGTTTTACTTCTGTCGCGTGGCGTTCCACGCACTCTTTTTTTATTATCATCATTCTGACAATTCGCAAAGTGTACGACGATTTTAACTAGTGTACGACTATTTTCGATTGGTGGTACGACTGTTTTACTTTTCTGATCTGGCAACCCTGCTTTGTCCTGACTGACTGACTGAATGAATGACTGATTGACTGAATGACAGGAATCAACGTACAGCCTAAACTATAACAGGTAGAGACTTGGAATTTTGACAGTACCTTCGTTTCATAATGTAGGTGCTCACTAAGAAAGGATTTTGAAAAATTCAGATTCTAAATGCCAAAAATCAAATGTTTTTGAGAATACTTAATCCCTTCTTACACAGAATTATCGAATCCGAATCACATTTGACATTAAAACATATTGTTACCAGCGGGCCTTGGAAAAAAAATGAAAGTAGAATAAATTTGACAAATGAGAGAAACAAATGAGAGAACTATCAATATCCACGAAAATAATGCAGTCACATAACTTTCTTTACCCTGGACATAGAGAAAACAATACGAGGTATGGTAATATATATATTATTATATCACAGAATGAATTCACGAAAATAATGCAGTCACATTACTTCCTCTAGCCTGGAAATAGAGAAAACAATACGAGGTAAGGTAATATGTTTTGGGAAGAGATGTATGAAAGTGATATTGTATTTCTGTTTAATTTCATTCCGAAAACGGTTTTATGGTAACATGACAGTGAGAAACAAAATTTTCAGCCACGATAATACAATTTTATGTTACCGGAATTTCGGTTTCTTCTTATTAGAACCCCTCCCGGGCTTACTGTGTACTGTACAAGCGATGGGATGCAAAATTCTACATATAGCCATAAAAGCTATTTCAAACATTTTCTTAGGGGATAGTTTGAGTGTGATAAGTCGTTCTTTCTACTTCAAATTATAAATACCTATGTTAAAGGTCTAATATCTACACAATATGTTACTAGTGCTGCCATCCGTCTTGCATTGTTGGCAGACATGTTTGTTTGTCTTTTGTCTCTAGAATAAATTCTATTCTGTGCCACTCGTCAGTGGGAATACGTTGTTTTATTATAGGTTATGGGCCCAGAAGCTCATAAAATCGCAGTATTGAGTCGTTTTAACAAGGATTTTGCAGTAAAGCAAGTGTTAAAAGACAGTATTCAGTGCGATTTAGCTGTGAACTGACTGATCGTATTAATTATCGCAGTGTATAAGTGTAAAAACTGTTCGTCAAAAATGGCTACCAATTACCTTATCAATGTGCCGAAATTAAAGGGACGCGATAATTATTCGGAGTGGTGTTTCGCTGCAGAAAATTGCTTAGTTCTCGAAGGCATGAAGCATTGTATCAAGCCAGAACCGGGAAAAGAAATAGCAAGCGCGGATGACGAAAAAACTAAAGCCAAATTGATTATGACCATCGACCCGTCGTTGTATGTCCACGTCAAAACCGTTAAATCTTCGAAAGAATTGTGGAATAAACTACAGCAATTATTTGATGATAGTGGCTTTTCACGGAGAATAAGTCTGTTGAGAAATTTGATTTCAATCCGGCGAGAAAATTGCAGTTCGATGACGTCATATGTGACGCAGATTATCGATACTGCGCAGAAATTAAGTGGAACGGGATTTGAAATAAATGATCAATGGACAGGGTCATTGTTGTTGGCTGGATTGCCTGATCGTTTTGCTCCAATGATCATGGCAATCGAACATTCGGGCATTTCCATTACGGCAGACAATATCAAGACAAAATTATTAGACATGGAGTCGGTAGATTACAACGAGAGTGAAATGAACGGTGCTTTCGTCAGTCATTCAAATCATGCAAAGCAAAATAAGAATAATTTGTCTATGGCCAAGAAAAATTGTAATGTTGGTAGTACTACTGTTCCGTCGAAGTCAAACACCAAGGCGGTGAAATGCTACCGATGTAGATGTAGATGTAGATGTAGATGTAGATGTCTCGTTCTGTAGATCCTGTGTTGAGCAGGGCTCAAGGATATAGAACACGTCAGATAAAAACATACATGCATGTTATAAAAAAAAAACATGATACAAGAATTGTTATGTCACACTTACTCAAGCTGAAAAGAAATCATCCATATTGTAGAAGGTGTGAGTTACTAAATATTGCTTCAGAGCTCTTTTGAAAGATTTGCATTTGCTTTTAATACATAGAGATTTAATCTCTTTTGGAAGGTTATTGTATATTTGTATTGCGGAATAATAAGCACCTTTCTGAAAAAGTTTTAATGAGTTAGCTGGTCTATGTAAATCATTCATGTTTCTAGTAGTACGCCCGTGTATACTGTGATTACTTTGAAATTTATCAATATTATCTACCATGTAACACATAACAGAGTATATATACTCTCCGGTGAGAGTGAGGACTTTTAATTTTTCAAACAGCGGTTTACAAGATTCTCGTTTTTTCTTTCCACATATTATTCTTATTGCTCGCTTCTGTAATCTAAATATTTTTTCCCTATGTGCCGAGTTACCCCAAAAAATGATTCCGTACCTCATAACAGAGTGAAAATATGCAAAATATACCGTGAGTAATGCGTCCTGTTGTAATATATCATTCAAAGTTCGTAGCGCAAAACATGCTGAACTTAGCTTAGAACTTATCATTACAATGTGTTTCTTCCAGTCAAGATTTTGGTCAATTTGTAGTCCTAAGAATTTTATGTTGCTAATTTCCTCTATGATTTGTGTTTGATAATTGATTACAATGTTTGAGATATATCTATTTTTTGTTCTAAATTGAATAAAGTGGGTCTTATCAATATTAAGTGACATTTTATTAGCTTGAAACCAAGTATTTAATTCGTGAAAAGTCTTTGTAGCTAGTCTTGCTAAATCTTCTTGTGACTTTCCTGTTACGAGTACACTAGTATCATCTGCAAAAAGCAATGCCTTTGATTCGTCACTTAAGTTATCTGGTAAGTCATTGATGAAAATTAAAAAGAGCAAAGGTCCCAGTATCGATCCCTGAGGTACTCCATTTTTAACAGTCCCTAATTTTGATTCATTTCCATTTATTATTACCTTTTGAGTTCTATCAGACAGGTATGATTTGAACCACTTTAGTGTTATATTATCCAACCTATAGTGTTTCAGTTTTTGAAGTAGAATTTCATGATTTATACAGTCAAACGCCTTAGCTAGGTCACAAAAAATTCCTAGGGCATGTTTCTTTTTATCTAACGCTTCCAATATTTCTGTAGTGAGTTGAAATGTAGCATTATCAGTGGACATGCCACTTCTAAATCCAAACTGAGATGGTGTAAGAATGTTATTCAAATTAAGATAGTGTATTAAGCGGTTGTACATAACTTTTTCAAAAACTTTTGAAAATGAGGTTAGGAGTGATATAGGTCTATAATTTGATGGAACATTTTTGTCACCTTTCTTAAAGAGGGGCTTAACAATAGCATGCTTTAGTCTTATTGGAAATATTCCACTTTTTAACGAACAATTACAAATATGACTAAGAGGTTTACTAATTTCAGATGAGCAGCTTTTTAACAACTTATTACTTATCTCATCCCATCCAGAAGAGTTTTTGCTTTTGAGTGACTTGATTATATTTTCAATTTCTCTAGAGGAAGTTAATTTGATTTGAAATGTATGGTTCTGGACTATAGGTGTTTTAAGTAGGTCTGCTGCATTAATGCTAATATTAGTTGTAGGAATACATTTCTCTGCAATGTTTATAAAGTGATTATTAAAAGCATTTGTGATATCTGATACATTATCTAGCTTTTTGTTCTGGTATGTTAGTGACATGCAATCATTGTTTCCCTTTGATCTCCCTGTTTCGTTTTTAATTATATTCCATATAGTTTTAATTTTATTGTCTGATTTATTAATTATTTGTGAGAAATGCCTACTCTTTGCCTCTTTAATTACTTTCTTCAGTGTATTGCAGTACATTTTATAGTGTTCTTTATGAGCTGGGTTGTTACTGGTTCTACATTTTAAATATAGCTCTCTTTTGTTTCTACATGATATTTTAATGCCAGTGGTTAACCATGTTTTATTCCTTACATTAGGTAAATTAGCAGTTTTCTTTTTTGGAAAGTTAGTTTCAAAATGCCGCAACACAATATTTAGGAATTCATTTAATTTACAGTCTACTTTGTCATAGGAAAATATAGATCCCCAGTTTTCATTCTTCAGATCTTGTTTGAAGTTTAAAATTGAAGCATCATTCATTACTCTAGTCATATGGGTATGTTTTTTAGTTGCGTTTACCTTACTATCGTTTAGCACTAACATTTGTGCATCATGGTCCGATAATCCATTTAATATTGGTAATATTTTAAAGTTAGGGTGCTTTTCTATGTCTATGAATATATTATCTATTATTGTTTGAGAGTTGTTTTGGATTCTAGTTGGAAAGTTTACTACAGAGTCTAAATTAAAACTACCTAGTAGGGATATCAGTCTGATCTTTTTTTCACTATCAGTTGAGAAGTCTACATTAAAGTCGCCGCACAGTATAATATTTACATTATTACTATACAGATAGTTAAGAACCTTTTCTAACTGATTTGTAAAATAATTGAAATTACCTGTTGGTGCTCTGTAAATGGTCAGTATTACAAATGTACTGTTATCCGTTTCCACTCTGGCTGCGCAGCATTCAAAATCCTGTTCCTTACAGTAGGAACTGGTGTCTATATCACTAAAATTTAAGTTACTTTTGATGAATATACTCACACCTCCGCCTTTCATGGAACGTCTAAAGAAATTTGAGCACAATGAAAAATTATCAATTTTTAATTGTTCCAGCTCTGTTTCTGCACAGTGGTGTTCCGTTAAACAAATAACTTGAATTTCCTGCTTGTTAGAATTATTTGTATCCTGAAAAGCTAACTTAAATTCTTCAAATTTACATTCAAGCCCCCTTATATTTTGATGATATAATGCAAATGATTTACTAGTTCTAGTTGCAGGCTTGTATATATTACCAATGTTTACTCGAGGCAAGTATGTAAGTTGTTGTTCCCTTTCATCTAAAACCTCCCTAAAAAACGAGAGGAGCCACCAACTATGACAGGAATAGGCCTGTTACAATTAAATTCTTCAGCAATCAGCTTTGCCAGAGTCTTCTTCCCTCGAGAGTTGAGGTGGAGTCCATGCCTGGTGTATTCTTCTCTTCTTATGCTGTTAACAGACAAAACATTGATATTACCATTATTAGCAGAGAAGTTCCACAGCTTGTCGTTCATAGCTTTCACCTTGTCTCGAAGCGACGGCTTATCATACCTGTGAAACAATTCAACAAAACTTATATTAGTGTGAGAGCTGCTGCTGGAGATGCTGCGTAGATCCTGCTCGATATCAAAGCTGGGGTCTCTGTCTAGGCTGTTACCGCCACCTCCCACAATCACTATGTGGTCGTCCTTTGAGAAGCCTTTAGACAGCTCCTTTGTACCTGAAATCACATCTCTAAGTTCAGCATTAGGCTTACATATACATTCAACTTTGAAGTTCTCTCCAACAGCATCTTGCAGGGTAGTTCCCATATGTCTGGCGTGGCTGCTACCTAGAACAAGGATCTTTTTCTTATTATTACTACTAGGCCTATGCTCCTTCTTGGCTTGCCTGGGTGCTACAGTTGGCTCAGCTGGGGATTCCACTTCCTCTAGGCCATCTAAAACAGAGAATCGATTATTAGTAGCTACAGGGCTATAAGTCTTCTGCAAGGGTGACACGTTGCTGCTTGACGGTCTTCCTTTGGGTCTCTGCACTACCTCTGAGAAGGACTCTACCTTGGAAAAAGAAGTTACATTAAGTTTCTCATTCAGAGATCGGACATCCTCCTGTAATAAATCAATAACATATTTCAAATCATTAATTTCCCTATCCTTCATACACAGCTTGCAGAACCAATCGCCATCAGGAACATCGTCGGCACATACCCTAGAACAAACAAAGTGATACCAAACATCACATGAGTCACACTGAATACCATCAGAAACAGCTGTACAACAGTTACCACATAACTCTTCAATCGCCATTTCCAAATTGTCCTAAGAAATAGAATAAAAGAAAAATGTTAGTAAATACAAAGCAGGTTATAACAAGGCACAATAAAAAAAAAGCAAGGCAATAATTAATGTTCGTAGCAAGTAGTGGCTAGTGTGTGTGAACAGCTGATTTCGCGGGTAACAAAATGGCGGACTAACTACCAGTAGGCTATTGACTTTTTGAAGTTACTAAATGAAGGCTTTAAAATTAATATATGGTTAAAATTTATGTTTGGAGAACAAAAGTATACTACCTGTAATAATATATAAAAGTTACAGCTCAAATAATAGCTCACTAATATTTAAAAATATACAAATTCTCGGAGCTCGCACAGAGCACGTCCTCACACACCAACGCCACTAGCGCCAGGATGTAAACAAGTCGGCCATTACAAAAATCAGTGCATGTATAACGAAAATAATTCAGCAAATAAGAAAAATAAAGAAAGAATGCAATCAAACGCATTTAGTGCAACATTTTTAAGTGCGAATTTCAACAAAAATGATTGGTATATCGACTCCGGGGCAAGTGTACACATAACAGCAAACGAAAGTTGGGTTATGAATGCCAGATATGAACAAAATAAAGGAATTGTCGTAGCTAATAGTGAGAAGATGACAGTATTATGTTCTGGCAATGTTAAAATAACGACTTCAACTGATGATTGCGAGTACGACATCGTGATAGAAGACGTATGCTGTATACCATCTCTGACTACTAACTTACTATCAGTCAGTCAACTAATAAAAAAAGGAAACAGTGTGTCTTTCACAGATAAAAGCTGCTGTGTTTACAATAAAAAGCAACAGTTAGTCGCTACAGCAGTATTGGTCAATGGGGTATACAAAGTAAACTTGGTATCCCAGGAGTATTTGGCTGCATCAGCTGTGTCAGGAGTAACATGGCATCGCAGATTAGGACATGTCAACAAGGAATACTTGAATAAAATGAAAAATGCTGTCTTGGGAATGTCATTTGATGAAAAAGTAGAAATAAGCAAGGCTTCTTGTACAACATGTTGTGAAGGTAAACAGTGTCGCTTACCATTTAAAGGCAGTGGTCAGAGAAGCAGCAACTTGCTAGATTTAGTGCACACAGACATTTGTGGCCCTATGGAGACTACATCGATAGGAGGAGCAAGGTATTTCTTGTTATTTGTCGATGATTACAGTCGCATAACATTTGTTTATTTTCTGAAGCACAAAAATGAGGCTCTGAAGTATTTCAAGATATTCAAAGCACAGGTGGAAAATCAAACAAAAAGAACAATAAAAGTGATAAGAAGCGATAATGGTTTAGAGCAGGCCTGTCCAACTTTAGAAGTACTGGGGGCCAAAATATTTCGACGATTGATGCTGAGGGCCACACACTAAACGTTTCACAGCTGACTAAAGGATTTCTTATGTTAATAACTGCCAGTCTTAGTAGGTGTAACCAGGAATCATCAGTGAGGTAGCTCGTATATTTATTTTTTATGAATTTCATGTTAGAGAAAGCACTCTCACATAGATAAGTGCTTCCAAACATTGAGGAAAGCTGCAAACCAAAAACTCTAAGCTGAAGAAACCTGCCCTCTGGAAGTAGCTTGAAAAAGCTGAGCCCTCTTTCAGACCTGGTTTGAAGAAAAGGATCAGCCTGAAAATCGCAGGGCTCCAGTTGATACATGGATGGCTGATTCTCAATATCCACATTCAAAGGGTCATTGAAAAGGAGCAGTTTACCCTGATTATTTTCAAAGTCAGAAAATCTTTGACTGAATTATTGAATAATAACTTAAATATTTTCACAAAACTCAGAAAAATTACCATCTTCAATTTCTCTTGACTGCTCTTGACAACTTGCAAAGTGTGTTAAATCATTTGTTCATTAAGTTTATTTCAGAAATTTTAAATTATTTTTGAAATCATTAACATGACCAACTAACTCTGAAACACTTTGATTTTTGCCCTGAAGTCTCTGGTTCAACTCATTCAAGTATTGTGTCAGGTCAGTCATGAAAGCAAACTGCCTTAGAAAGTCTGGCTGGATCTTCAACCCGTCGAACAAGATTTTCACTATCATTAGTACTGTCCTTTAAAAATACTGGAATCTCATTCCTCAGTGCAAAGAATTTCTGAAGACCTTTACCTGCACTCAGCCAGCGTACATTTGCGTGGAGTGATAGATCTCTTTCAGCTCATCCAAAAATTCCCGAAATCTGCAGTGAAGTTGTATATAAGTATCCACGGGCCTCAAAATGGTGAGAGCGGGCCGAATGCGGCCCGAGGGCCGCGGGTTGGACAGGCCTGGTTTAGAGTATTGCAATAAGGAATTTGAAGATTACCTAAACAGTGCTGGTATTATCCACCAGAAAAGCAACCCATACACCCCAGAACAAAATGGTTTATGTGAAAGATTCAATCGCACAGTCGTAGAAAAAGCGAGATGTCTACTGTTTGATGCAAACCTGGGAAAAGAGTTTTGGGCTGAGGCCACCAATACGGCAGTGTACCTGCAGAATCGAACTGTGGCTGCTGCGTTGGATAATAAAACGCCATATGAACTATGGACTGGCACAAAACCAGATATCAGTCATATTAGGATATTTGGTAGCACTGTCATGGTACATGTTGCTAAACAAAAGCGTAAGAAATGGGATAAGAAATCTGTGAAATGTATTCTTACAGGATACCCAGATAACATAAAGGGATACAGAGTCTATAATCCAGAAACAAGGACTGTGTTTACAAGTAGAGATGTGGTCATTATTGAGCCAGAAATCAATTCTGAATGTATGATTCAAATGCAAGACCAGAATGTTGCTTCAGTGGGGGATGAGGTTAAACCAGAACAACAAGGCCAGGAGGTAACAAGTTTTGATTCAAATGAGGTTAAACCAGAACAACAAGGCCAGGAGGTAACAAGTTTTGAATCAACATCTAGTCTTGAAGATAACTCCAACAGGGAAAATGATTATTCCTATGATGATGAAGACTCAGAGAGTACACTTCAGTGTGAAAACGAAGATTTCATGGACAGACCCAGACGAACACGGAAACCACCAGAGAGATATGGTATGTCGAATCTTTGCACAAGCGCTGAAACCTATGATGATGTGGCAGGTTTGACACTGCATGATGCTTTAAACGGACCAGAAAAGAAACAGTGGATGTTGGCCATGCAAGAAGAACTACAGTGTTTCAAAGAAAATGATGCGTGGGAATTATGTGAAAGTCCACAAGATGGTAGGCTTGTACAGTGTAAGTGGGTGCTTCGTAAAAAATATGATAGTGATAACAAAGTTCGGTTCCGTGCACGTTTAGTTGCTAAAGGTTTTTCACAAGTTGAAGGTATAGACTATACAGAAACATTTTCTCCTGTTGTGAGGCATACTACATTGAGGTTACTATTTGCATTGTCAGTTAAGTTAGGATTTGACATTACTCACCTTGATGTAACTACAGCCTTTCTGAATGGTGCTCTTGATGAAACCATTTTTATGCAGTTGCCAGAAGGATTTTCCGAGCAGACCCATGAGGGTCAAGTACTTAAATTAAAAAAGGCAATCTACGGGCTTAAACAATCTTCGAGAGCATGGTACAGGAAAGTGGATGAATGTTTGTTAAATATTGGTTATAAGAGATCTAAGATAGAACCATGTATGTTCACAAAAGTCAGAAATAATTTGAGGACTGTTGTTACACTTTTTGTGGATGATTTTTTTATTTTTTCAAATGATTGTAAAGAAACAGAATATTTGAAAAATGAATTAGCTAGCCATTTCAAACTTAAAGATTTAGGTGAAATCAGAAAGTGTCTTGGTGTCAATGTAAGTGTTAATAAGTCTGAGAAAACTATTACATTGAACCAGTCTGATTATATTGATCAGGTGTTGCAAAGATTTAACATGAGTCAATGCAAACCCATTCAGACTCCTATGGAAACTAAGTTGCATGTATCTAAAGGGGAAAACTATGTTGGAAAATTCCCATATCAGCAAGTTATTGGTTGTCTAATGTACTTAGCAGTTCTAACCAGACCTGATATTACTTATGCAGTTGGTTTTTTGAGTCAATTTAACAATTGCTATTCTAGAGAACATTGTGCATATGTAAAGCGTCTATTGAGATATTTAAAATGTACTAAACATTACGGTTTGAAGTACACTGCTGATGGAAATTCAATATTAGAAGGATATGTAGATGCAGATTGGGGTGCAAATGTTATAGATAGGAAGTCATATACAGGATATTGTTTCACTTTATCTGGTTGTGTAATTTCTTGGGAAACTAAAAAACAAACTACTGTAGCCTTGTCTAGTAGTGAGGCCGAATATATGGCTATTACAGAAGCATGTAAAGAAGCTGTTTATTTGAGAAACTTACTATATGAAATTACACAAAATTTGTATACCATTGATTTGTTCAACGATAATCAGAGTGCACAAAAGCTAACTATGAATCCAATGTTTCACAAGCGTACAAAACACATAGACATTAAGTTTCACTTTTGTAGAGAATGTGTAGTAAATAAAATTGTAAATGTGAAGCATTTGCCTACAGCTGAGATGCCAGCTGATGTATTCACGAAGGCTTTATGTGTTGTGAAACATTATAAGTTTTTGGATGTATTAGGTATTCAAAGGTTGTAATATTTTTTTGTATATCCATATTGTTAGATATAGTGGGGGTGTTAAAGGTCTAATATCTACACAATATGTTACTAGTGCTGCCATCCGTCTTGCATTGTTGGCAGACATGTTTGTTTGTCTTTTGTCTCTAGAATAAATTCTATTCTGTGCCACTCGTCAGTGGGAATACGTTGTTTTATTATAACCTATATAAGGACCTAGAATTTATAAATCTAAAGTCCTTCATAAGTTAATTTCCAATTACAAAATAAGAAACCCGGGCGACGCCGGGCCTTTTAAGCTAGTATTTATATAAAAGGCTTTGTCCTGACTGACTGAATGAATGACTGACTGAATGACTGACTGAATGACTGACTGACTGACAGGAATCAACGTACAGCCTAAACTATAACAGGTAGAGACTTGGAATTTTGATAGTACCTTCGTTTCATAATGTAGATGCTCACTAAGAAAGGATTTTGAAAAATTCTGATTATAAATGCCAAAAATTAAATGTTTTTGAAAATAATTAATCCCTTTTTACATAGAATTATCAATTCCAAATCACAGACTATATTGTTGCCAAATGGTATCAGATGGGCTTGGAAAAAACAAATGAAATGCACTTTTGACAAATAAGAGAAGTTATCAAAATAATTCATGTTATAAATAAATATTACAGAATGAAATCCACTAAAATAATGGAATCACATAACTTTCTCTACCCTGGACATAGAGAAAACAAAACGAGGTATGGTGATGTGTATATTATTATATTATATCGCAGGTTTTTGGAGAGAAAAGTATGAAAGTGATAATGCTTTCTGTTTAATTTCATCCCCAAAACGGTTTTATGGTAACATAAGAGTGGGAAATTTCCCGCCTCGATATTACAATTTTATGTTACAGGAATTTCTGTTTCTTCTTATTTAAACCTCTACCAGGCTTGCTGTGCACTGTACAAGCGATGGGATGCAAAATTCTAGATCCTCTATGAGCCATAAAAAACTATATCAAGCGTTTTCTGAGGGAATAGTTTGAGTGTAATAAGTCGTTCTTCCTATTTCAAATTATAAATGCCTATATAAGGACCTAGAATTTAAAATTGAAAATCCTTCATAAGTTAATTTCCAATTACAAAATACAAAACCCGGGCGACGCCGGGTCTTTTAAGCTAGTAGAGGTATAATTGGTGTTCTGTGTCTTATACGTCTCTTCTTGTTAAATATTTAGTAATGCACCCCAACAAAAACATGTCCTTAAAGCACAATCTACAAAAACCATTCTTTGGTTTTTAATTATTTTCTTAATTTTATCTCTCCCGTTGTATGGACGTTTAAGCGACCCACGCCGCCCGATCCTGACAGGACCGCCACCTGTCGAAAGAGGGATTGCCTTTGGATCACATACTTATTTTTTGACCAGACAAAGACATGGAGAGCCTCCCTGGATGAGTGATCAGCTCAATGTCGGGGCCACCTCCGAGACAACACGAACACGAGATACACCAGTCCCACACACAGTCATGTGGAACAAAACGTGAATGGGATGAAGATGTTAATGACGGCCAGATGATGGCCGGGAACCACAAGGGCCTAAAGTTTCCCGACATTTGTCTCACAGGTGAGGAAAGCTCCGGAAACCCCCACCTAGGAAACTTGTCCCGTGCAAGAATCGACCCCTGGCCCACTGCGTGAGGAGAGCGAATGCTCTAGGCCACAGAGATGGGCATGTTTTTAACTAATGCTATTGTAATCTACGAATATGTTTCAGTTAAGTTAATACAGAATATAACATTATTTTAATCATACATTAATAATCTTGTATGTTATTGATAATTTAACCAAAATAATTAACTTTTTAAAGGAAAATCGCGCATAATTATCTTCTAAAAGATAGTTGGCCATTTGAAGTATTTTAAATTAAATTATTTACTCCTTACAAATTCTATTTAAATCGCTATTTTCGCTATTTTTACCGGATTTGGGTACACCTTTGTCTCTGTTACCAGAATGACCTTAGTGAACTAAGTAGGGTATCCCTGTTACTACTTACTGACTTTAAGCTCTAGATTCTTTGTAAACGTGAAATTCTAGGTCCATAATAAAATTAACGTAATTGAAAATATTAAAACTACTTAGTTTTAACATAGTGAAATTGTAGTTCGTCACTTGTGAAAAAGTTTGGCTCAGTAATTGCCTCATAAAATTCCTGTAGGTCTAATAATTAACGATTTTCTCGAAAGAACCTATGCCGAACTGAATAAGAAATAATTTAGAAAAAAGCAAGAAACTGGTAATTTTTTAATGTCAAGAAGAACAAAAAAGAAATTAATGTTCTTATACAGAAAAAAACTAAGTATATGTCCGTGGAATGTCAAAATAATACTCCACAAAATATTAGAATAGCCGGTAATTCGTTCGAACAAGTGGAAAAATAAAATATCTGGGAGCTATAATTACAGACACAAATAATAGGCCTATAAAGGCAGAAGTTGAGTGTAGACTCAAATCAGGAAATCCTTGTTTTTATACAGTTTAGAAGCTCTTATCTTCTCGTCTTCTGTCCAGAAATCTAAAAATGAAGAGTATAAGACTATTATCCTGCCGGTTGTATTATATGGATGTGAGACATGGTCGCTTATTGGTCGGGAAGGACATAATCAGAGAGTGTTCGAAAACAGGGTGCTTAGAAAAATATTTGGGCCTAAGAGAGATGAAAATGGGGACTGGAGAAAACTGCATAACGGCGAGCTTCATGACCTGTACTCTTCACCGGATATAGTAAGGATAATTAAATCATGGTGGATGAAATAGGCTGGACATGTTGCGCGCATGGGGGAGGAAAGACATATCTCAAAAGTAGGCTACTGACTGGGAGACCCGAACGGAAAAGACCACCTAGAAGACCTAGACATAGGGAGGACAATATTATGATAGATTTAAGGGAAGTAGGATTTGCGAGGGATGATTGGATAGAGGTAACACAAAATAGGGTTGAATGGCGAGCTCAGGTAAGCGCGGTAATGAACCTTCGGGTTCCATAAAATAGATTATATTCCTTTAGCTTGCTGATGAATTGTCTATTGCCATTGAGTAAGTATGTTCATGTGGATATATGCGGTATTATGTACTAACACTGTAAAACATGCTATATTTTAAATTTTTCTCACTGCCATGTGTCACTCTTCAAGATAATTTGTGACTGATCCTACTTTATCTTGACTTTAGATTACTATCTTAATCGTTATTAGTAAATGGGAATCATTATGGCGGTGCAAAAGAGTAGCCTCAAAAGGTTTACATGATAATTGTCACAATTTCAGTAATTTCAATTATCCTTTTCATTCTATTCCTAAAAATCGTATTGAGAATATGTACTAAGCCTATATTTATTTCACTAGCAAAAATAATACTTTTCAGTTATACTACCTTTACGAATGCGGAAATTTATATTTTAGGACCACACTGCTTTTATTTTAAATATTTTATGCATGTTAGAGGATGTACTGTAGATCATTATTGTCCATCATACTGTTCCGAATGTGTAAATATACCGAGGATTTATGGTAATCCCAAATTTTGCCATAAGTTAAGAGTGCAGCTTTTCACCCCTGCAGTCGTTATCCTTCACCATAAACACTTCTCGACAATGGAATGGCCTTCCACACGACATCAGAGCCTAAAGGACTAGATCGTTGTTCAAATCTAAATTACTAAATTATTTTCATAATCCTTAAAAAATGCTTAGTGTTCATTTTTATTTTACTTTATAACAGCGATGTCAATTTGTATATCCTACTTTATCTTATTAAAATAAAAAATAAAATAAAAAAACTTTAAATGTCCGCTACAGTTTATTTCCCCAATTCTTTAATGCAGGCTTTATTTTTCTTTTTAATTACATAGTAAGAAGACATCTTTTTAAATTATTACTGAGGTCTTTATTTCTGTAATTAACCGTTATTGTATCTTATAACTACGTTATTTCTTTCTGTAATATTACTTATAAGATCACTTAATGTACGGTATATTAAATTATTTTGTAAGTTGTATGTGTTTTATTTATTTTTTGTCCTGGTAGTGTGGGAGATAAGGCCTCAAGGTCTTATCTCTGCTAGGTAAAATTTAAAAAAAATATTATTTATCATTCTTATAGACCACTATTGGACCACGTTTACTTGAGAGGTGAGATTTCTTTAGGCGCCACACGTCTTTCATCCTCTCACTGTGCGCTTTCTTCCTTTCTTCAGACCATGTCGCTCCAGGCTTTAATTTCTTGAACTCTCGGCTCACGTTTATTTGTGTATATACGTGTATTATCATGTCTGATTGTTTGTTTAACTTGTATGTCTATGTATGTGTCTTTTATGTCTTCTCGAACTTGTTACAAATGTTTTAATTTTTGCCAATCAGCTCTCATCTTGATTCGACTGTAATAGGAATTTACTGAAACCGTGAAAAGACCTGGATATTTATACAGCCGAGTAATTACACACTTTCTTACGTAGGTCTAATGAGGCAGTTATATAAATTTATCATACATAAACCGCCTCGATATTTCTAAGTTGATTATTTACAGAGTTTTCAAGATAAGATTAGATTATCAGGATGCATTATTTGCTTTTTCCTTGTTCCTACGTTTAACGAGGAAGTATTGTTAGTAATACCAGTCTTGCGCACGTGCTTATTTATGAAAAAAAAAGTTTTAGAGATGATTGAAACGAAGCACCGCTAGACATAAAAGTCCTCATATTTCTGTCTCGTGAAAGTTGGAGTAAATAGTGTGCCACCTACTATATTATAGGTTCTTTCCAAAACATGAAATCTTCAGTTCTTGGAGCTACTCAGATGCTGCTAAAGATCTCGCACGAAATCTGTGCCGTTGAGACCGTTACTCTCTAGAGAGAGACGTGCTATTGTGTGTGTGAGAGAGAGAGAGAGAGAGAGAGAGAGGTAGCTTGGCCTTTACAAATAGAAAGGGAGGTACTGTTGTGCGAGAGAGATAGGTAGCAGGTCAATCGACGCTACAGACCCCACGAAAACGTAATGTAATGACTTAGGCAATCGGCACAGATTTCGTGCGGGATCTATACTTATCTGTAAGGATTATTGAACAATAGCGACCCTCATATATATACCTAGGTATATTTTTTAAGCCTAGAAGCAACACTGTCAGGTTTTCTTTCTTTTCTGCAGATTGTTTAGTCCACGGTCTTGTATCGTGTTGACCAGTTGCATTCCGCTATGATTGTGTTATAAAATGTCCTTTTTCCCGACCCAGGTGTAAGATGATGATCTTCGCCACATCAGAAGAATGTGTTCTCTTCCAAATACACTGACTCTGTGATTAGCGAACAATAAGCGACCCTCTATTCTATTCTATTCTATTTTCTTCCCGCGTAGGGGCAGAGGCGGGCTGGGAACGACCCTAAGTACGTAAGGCCATATCTGCGGGTCCTTTGTGTCAACCCCTTGGGAATGGGATGATTGGCATGCCCAAAGGCCTCCCCGAACCAGATCCCACCGCGAGCCCCCACGGAACTCCCCGACATCCAGCTAGAACCACACCCCCAGGATAAGCGACCCTCATTAGGATAGGACTCATTGTGAAACCATCCCGCAAAGTCAGCCCGGGCCTCGGGCGGCGGAGTGAGATGAGGCTTTCATGTTTTGGAAATAACTCGACTATACAAATTTTTGCTCAACCCTGAATGTAGAACACATTAATATTAGGGGTGAATTAGGGGTGAATATGAAATACAGTAGACGTAAATGTGAGTTGTAAAATGAAAACGTCTATATTTGCTAGGTTTTATTTTCTTAGTTTCTGCATTATTCTTGGAGATTTAATAAATGAATAAACTGTTGTGTAGTGAAGGATAATTTAATATAATTAGGCAATCACTTAACTCATCAGGCATTGAAGTAATGAAGAATAGCTTGGAACAGTTTATCTTAGTATACCCTTATCTTTTTCCTATCTTATTATTATCAAGTGTATTATTAGCCTATTTATGTAACGAGTTCCCTTATCGTCTTTCTTTTGTCGTGTGTTTTCAACACTAGATTTATTTACTATGAGAGAACATTACCGCTTTATAATGATTTAATTGTGAAATACCACAAATGTTTGTAGTGTTCTATGAAGTGGTGAAAGAAAACTGTTCATTAGCCTTTCATTTTTGGAAAAGACAGTAGAGTATCTGTAGGCTATAATTCTTTTTCGATTGCAATCTCAGTGAAGGCTAAATCGAATGAAAAATGTATACTCGGCTCAAGGTAAGCGAAAATAATTACCATTCTCTCGCTTGCTGATTTTACTTGGAGACTCCTTAAGTCCTTATACCCTGATAATTTTAGTATATTTTTAGAGTACGGGATAGTCCCTTATTTCAAGAGTGTGTCCCGTTAATTTTATCACATTGGTCGCGAGGCTTATAATGTCCCGTATTTGCTGTTGCTTTTTTTGCTGCTTTTATTTAAAAACGCCCTTGATGGACTTGCATGGACATATTTGTTCTGTAAGTCCTTTTTGTTCTTCTATAATAATACCCTGTCGTCAGCGTACTGCAATGATCTGACATCCTCTTCTAGCTGGGATTTGAGTCTGGAGATATAAACTGTATACAGAATGGGATTCATTGGAGATCATTGGGTAGACCGATGTTTGAACTTCTAGAACATGAATTTTCTACATCATAACTGAAGACAAGTTTGCCATCTGATAGCAGAGTTACGATAAAACTAATTAGTTTTGAGGGCAGTTTAGTTTCTTCAAGTTCTTGCTATGCTAACGAAGGTGAAGCTTTTTTGAAACGAATAGTCACTGGAGAGGAAACGCGGATTCATCACTTTGAACCTGAAAGCAAACGCCAAAGCATACAATGGAAACACCCTGCATCTCCAGCCCAAAAGAAATTCAAGAGTCAACACTCCGCAGGAAAAATGATGCTCACACTTTTCTGGGACTCACAAGGGCCAATACTGCTACATTACTGGAAGAAGGGCTCGACAATAAACAGTGCATGTTATAGTGAGATATTGAGCAACGAGTTGAAGTCTGCAATTCGAACCAAACGTCGAGGCCTGTCGTCGAAAGAAGTTGTTTTGTTGCATGACAATGCGCGCCCACATACTGCCGCCCACTGCTCAAACTATTGCGAAATTGGGGTTTGAAGTGTTAGAGCATCCTGCATTCAGTCCCGATCTCATCCCATCAGATTTCCATGTTTTTGGCCCACTTAAAGATGCCTTAAGGGAACGTCGATTCACCCTGACCAAGAACTGAAGGAAGCGGTGCATACGTGGATTGCTACTCAGAAAAAAAAGAGGACATTTAGAAGCCTGTGCAACGATGGATCTAATCACGGCCTGATCTAATACATTGATAAGCAAGGGGACTATGTTGAAAAATTGTGTAATTGAAAGTTTTGTATTGTTGGAATAAATTTAAAAAAAAGAGTGAGGATACTTATTGACATACCCTCGTAGTTTGTACATTTGTAAGAACCAAAAGTGCATCCGTTCGTAATACAAGATAGCATGAATCTGGCACGAATGACGTTTCGTAGTAATTATTTTCCATATCATT
The DNA here is from genome assembly GCA_964059195.1 of Ectobius pallidus. Lineage (NCBI taxonomy): Eukaryota > Metazoa > Arthropoda > Insecta > Blattodea > Ectobiidae > Ectobius > Ectobius pallidus. Next base: position 129,117,766 of record CAXKWD010000005.1, read on the forward strand.
CACACAAGTCTAAAAATTTCGTAATCGTGTATCGAGGATGTCGCATATTTAGCGGAATTTATTACCTCATTTCTGTGTTGGCATCACTGCACGGACGCGTGATTTAGCATAAAAAAGCAAAACAAAAACATAGCATGTTTTGAAAAAGTCACTTGCTCCTATATCCGTACAGGATTTGAGACTGTGTGTGGACTACTAATTTAAATGTCAGTAAAGTTGGGAGCATTGAAGATGGTATGCGATCAGTTGACCGTCCGTGCCGCGAGTTTAGATTGACTATTTGAACTGTGTGTGGAATGTGAAGTTAGGAAATTCCGAAGTTGGTTCACTAGATACGGCACTCTCACACTGAAGATGGTACAGTAATACCTGTTTTACATATCTTACAAAATAAGTAACATTATGCATAACAATAGTAGGCCTAGGCTGCGATAGATTGGTGGGTGTAAGGCAGAATGCAATCCATGCAATACAATTATCCAATACAATAATACAATAAATCCATCATGTTAGTTGTGATGCCAGAATGTGATGAATAAGTTTTAGACTTACCTTTATTGGGTGTAAATTTTGTAAGATCTACTGCCCAACTTGGTAACCCCCAACTTAACCTAACTTACAGTAATTGATCCTAGCTCAGTGACGGCTCCATGCTTCACTCCTTGATCTATTGCTCTCAGCTGAGTTTATATAAGTTAGCTCACATCTGTGTCTTGTTTTCTTCTTTTCTTTACAAAAAGTGGCCAAATTTCACGTTATCTTGTTCTCCAAAACCTGTAGAATCCATACATATGAACCTTTTAGGAATGTTCTAATTATAAGTAAAGACGCTGAGATGTTCACACAGAATTAACCTAAAATGGCGTTATGGAGTGATGCATATTCGTGAGGCTCAGCTGCAAGGGGAGAGGAACAGGGCTCTGGGATGTAAACTTTATGGCAATCAAACACTAACTGCCAGCAAAGACCGCCGGCATGGTCTTATGGTTAGCGTCGCTGACTCCAAATCTGTCGGCCCTGATTCAATCCCCGGTACCTCCTCGGATTTTTCTGAGGTCGGGAGGTCTGGTAGGAGTGCACTCAGCCTCATGATTCAAATTGAAGAGCTACTTGATAGAGAAGTAGCGGCTCCGGTCCGTTGAATTATGAAAGAATGAAAATGACAAGTCAGGCATGGGGACATGACACGGAGGTGAGATCTCACGTACTGTGCCCTAAAATGCAGAAAATTGTAACTTTTGTTTAAAAAGTGGACTATGGGATCAAATAGACCTTATTTCAATCTAACTTATAATAATTCATAATCCATAAATACTTACTTTACACCAGAAAATCAATTGCGACATGAATCTGCCCTTTTCTGGAGAAAAACCCAGTTATGGTATTGTGGGACTGTATCCAATATGTAAAATTTCATAATTACGGGTGGGACATTCTAGCAAATTATAAAAACTATTTTTGTTTATTACATATCATAAATAATAAAAAAGAATTGGTTCTTCATATTCTGTAAAATTTACAATGCCTTCTCCTCCACACTACATGCAAAGCGTTATTTAAAATTTATCTTAAATATTTTAAATTTGTTTTTCAAAATCTGTTACGGGTGGGACATAATTTGGGCACTGATTTTAATGATGCAAAACAAAACCTCATTTTCTGTTCTGCTATTACTGTTAATGTCTTAATGTTGTTATTAATGAAGGTATGACGGATTAAATACAAATTATAAACTGTTTCCAGGTTATCAGAACATTTATTTAACTCATCAATAATAATTTAACAAAACTATCACTGTTACGGGTGGGACAAAAATTCCCTTGTTTGTTATTTTAGATAGTACCGTAATTAACCACACATATTTTTTGAAGTTAATCTTATACCAAATTGTACCTTAAGATGTATATTTTCTCAAATGAAAATGGACATAGCTGATTACTCTTGGCTACTTGTTATTAAAGAGTGTTAAAATCATGCTAAAAATGGCAAAAGAAAGTAACTCAACGCAATAAATAAGTAAATCGACAGATTTTACACATGAAACCACTTGAGATACAGCCAAGTCCTTAAAATTCAGAGAATTTGAGGTTTTAAACTTATTTTTGACCACCCAATTACAATAATTTTATAACTTCTCTCTTTGAGGGAAAAATTCCCATATTTTATGAAATGGCTGGACTACTGTCTACAAGTTCTCTATATCACCAATGATAATATGGGGGGATTCTTTGTAAGGATCTGGGAACTATTCATTTATCTCTATATATATAAAAGGCTTTGTCCTGACTGACTGAATGAATGACTGACTGACTGATTGACTGAATGACAGGAATCAACGTACAACCTAAACTATAACAGGTAGAGACTTGGAATTTTGACAGTACCTTTGTTTCATAATGTAGGTGCTCACTAAGAAAGGATTTTGAAAAATTCTGATTCTAAATGCCAAAAATTAAATGTTTTTGAAAATACTTAATCCCTTTTTACATAGAATTATCCATTCCAAATCACAGAATATATTGTTGCCAAATGGTATCAGGTGGGCTTGGAAAAAACAAATGAAATGCACTTTTGACAAATAAGAGAAGTTATCAAAATAATTCATGTTATAAATAAATATTACAGAATGAAATCCACTAAAATAATGGAATCACATAACTTTCTCTACCCTGGACATAGAGAAAACAAAACGAGGTATGGTAATGTGTATATTATTATATTATATCGCAGGTTTTTGGAGAGAAAAGTATGAAAGTGATAATGCTTTCTGTTTAATTTCATCTCCAAAACGGCTTTATGGTAACATAAGAGTGGGAAATTTCCCGCCTCAATATTACAATTTTATGTTACAGGAATTTCTGTTTCTTCTTATTTAAACCTCTACCAGGCTTGCTGTGCACTGTACAAGCGATGGGATGCAAAATTCTAGATCCTCTATGAGCCATAAAAAATTATATCAGGGCCATTCCAGAAAAAAGTCAACCAGGACATGGATTTCTAAAAATGAATGTAATTAGAAAGTAAAACCATATTTACGTAGGGGAAGGATTATATTTCACAGGAATATTTTGTTTTTTGAAGATATATTTTATTTAGTGCAGTTAGGGATTCCTAGAAGAAGAACCTCTTTTACACCAAGTACGTGACTGAATTTCTCCACCATTGTTATTGATAATTTTGTTTCAAATAAAGGTAAAAAAACTTATCAATTAATCATAGAATTAGTAACTGGTATTCATCAAGATTCTTTAAATGCACTTATACATGTATTTTAAAAATATATTATATATTTTAATTAATACTGGAAGTTTCTGTGCATTAGGCATGTAATTCCGTCACAAAAACGGACATTTTTCTCTGTTACTATTAAAGTAATGGCAGTAGGTGGGAGAAAATTTGTATGCAAAGCTAGTTTTGCCTGCTTTACAACCAGACCATATCATTTGTTTCACAGGATTATATTTAAATCAACATTTAGGGTCGTGACGGAATTACATAACCTGTTTCACACACTGATCCTCTTACTAATAAACAGCACTTAACATGAACTTAGGTAGTTTAAGTTGAGAAAAAGGTATGTAATACTAAAATAAGAATAACAAGCCTACTGGAACTTTATTAGGCACAGAAAATTATCTGTAATATTTTATTGGATTATTTGGAGTATCAATTTCTTCAGTGACCGTAATGGGTAAAACAGCAGCAAAATGTCAGCGTGAGTGCCGGAAAAAAAAAAATAATGCAGGATTACATGAAGAAATGAAAAAGAAAGACAGAGAGCAGAAAGCAATTAAAAAAGCATCTAAGAACCACCTTCAACTCAATAAACTAAGATGACTAATTACGTAGCAGTACAGAAATTGAGATGTAAGAAAAAAGAAGAATGTGGAAATACTGTAGAAGTTCCCTCAACTACAGTGTTTTGCAGATGACAAGCGGTTTGTTCTTCTCCTGCTTAGATACGCGGTCCAATCAGAGACGGCAAGATGGAAGGAAGACCCTTTCTGCTAGCGGTACTTCGTTAGCTCGTACACGTGATTGGCGGTGAAGGAAAACGCTTCTCATTTGATAAATACTGTGGCCATTCTGCTTCAACACATTCTCCATACAAATCAAGATAATCCTTTGGAAAAGCTGTGAAAAAGGTTCTGAATGCTCTCCCCGCAAGTCCACGAAAGCGCTCATCTGTGGTCAAGGATTTAACTCCAATTTCAGACAAAACTAAAAACCTCAATCAGCAGGTTGTCAAACTGCACAAGCCTTTTTCAATCTTGATTATATAAGTTGGATGTGCCCAGGATGTAAAGATTTTATACACACACACACATATATATATATATATATATATATATATATATATATAGGCCTATACATAAGAGAGAATCTGGAAAGACTGAAGTCCAAAAAAGGTACATGTTGATGACTCTCAAAGAAGCAAATGCCTTAGTGTATGAAACTCATACCGTACCAAAATAAATGAGGATTTTCTTTATTTTGCAGTATGCAAATGTTATGAAAGATGGAACAATGTCAAAGACGTTTCACATTCCAGAGACATTCTTCATGTTAAAGTAATTGATCTGTACAAAATTTCTACCAAACTGTACAAATCCTCAGAATATTGTGATATACATTATTTCATAAGCATAACTGATAAACAGGAAGATCATTCCAATGAAGGCCAGGTATATACAATTGTGATTTTGTGTATGCCACTTATGCTGGGAAAAAGCAAACATGTTTTTTGTAATTGTAATAACCTCCACAGATTCACACAATGATATGTTTGAAGTTCTTAATTTGAGGCAGAAAGATGATAAAGGAATTAGCTTTGTATTTCATGGAAAAGAAAATAGATGTTGGCTACACGCCAGTAAAAAAAGTGAAGTGTTCCCTATTAAAGGCCATTGAAGGCTCAGAGGGTTCCAGGATGTGAGGCTTCCAGATTTTTAGATAATCAGCACATGAAGGTGGTAAAGTTGTCAGCCTTATGCACTGCTGGTCGCCTTTACCCTTAGGATTGCTCCTGATACTCATTTCTGTTAAGAGGCTGAGTCGACCCCAGGGACATAGTGCCATACGCCAGTGACCTGCAGAAATTACCTGAACAACCAGTATTTCATGTAAGAGGGTGTCGTAGTCATGTTTTCACCAAAGTGCCATGGGTGAATAATGTTAAACAAGCCAGATACTGAAAATAATTATATGATTAAGTATTCTTTACATATATATGCAACCTGTTCCTATTTTATTTTGTTTAATAACATTAAAAACTCATTTAAGTGTTAATTAGATATAGACAGTCTACAATCTTGATGACTGGTATGAGTACAGTTCAATTAGATAAATTTTAATTTCAAAGGAAAATTTGAAATTCCGTCACACTCATTCATTCATTAATGGTATCTAAATAAAAAGATGTAACTAGTTTAGAATTTAATCACATAAACTACAGCTCTTCTAGTTTAGAATGATGTGTAAATAAAGTTCCTCAACCCTTAGAGTTCACAGAGTTTCAGAAGGTTTCACGCTTTGGTTTGTATGTGGTTGACATTTTGTAATTCTGTCACAAATATTAAAAACATTTTTTCCCATCTAAAAGTTATTTAAATCCAGTAAACTTATATACTCCTAGAAGCGTCCATACATCACCTATCAACACACAAAGAATCACTTTCTCTTATAAACACAGCTCAACGTATCTGTAAGGACTATGGCAAAAAAGGCATGCACTTTGTAATTCCGTCACAAATGGAATGGCCCATCAAGCATTTTCTGAGGGAATAGTTTGAGTGTAATAAGTCGTTCTTCCTATTTCAAATTATAAATGCCTATATAAGGACCTAGAATTTAAAATTGAAAATCCTTCATAAGCTAATTTCCAATTACAAAATACAAAACCCGGGCGACGCCGGGTCTTTTAAGCTAGTAGATCTATACAGTCAAACCTTCCTAAATGACCACCTTTATTCAGCAGTCAACTCTATATACGACCATTTTTCTGTGGAACCGGTTAATTTCTCCATAAAGACTGCATTAATATTCCCTCTTTTAATGGCCATCTCACACCGCTGTCAGTGACCACACAAATTTCGGAAAATGACCTGATTTATGCCCGGTTTCTACAAACTAGTGAATTACCTATGGGTAAATTATCCATGGACAAATTAGTTCCATTTAACCTACAATGATATAATGAGCAAGGCCTTGGAGTTGTACAGTTAATTTAATTCCGAAGGCTTTGATTCTCATTGTTTAAATATTACTATTGATCCTATGAAAGGTTAAATTTTATCCAGCCATCCATGAAAGGATAAATTAACCCGAAGATTTACCCTTGGAAAGATCTAGCCCGAGTTTGTAGGAACATTTTTTCTGTCATTTTCATATTTACCCAGAGGATATTTATCTAGAAACTCACCACAAGTGTATGTGATTGCTATCTTTAAATTATTTGTGTTTGTGTGGTGTTATTTTTGTGTAAATTCTGTCCATTGGATAATTTACCCATAGGTAATTCGCGAGTTTATAGAAACCGGCCATAAGACAGCCTGCTATAATCACTATGAATACTTTGTTCACCCTTGAAATTGTCATACAGGCTTGCCAATGATTTTCAAGTAACAATCAGTTAACATCCCCACTCAGTGCTCCAAACATCAGCATTTCCTTTTGTGGTCTACTGGATTATATTATTGTTTATTGGGGCTAAATATTAGTTTGCACTTTCAAATCAAAGCATGTGGCAGGCTCTATTGCCAAGTCAATCCAATTCAATTCTGGCTGACACTTGACAACATTGTAAATACAGTCTTCAATATGCGACTATTGACGATTGTGTCCTTCTTGTATTAAAGAATCAACATATTTAAAAAATCCCGAACAATTAGGGACTAGCATAGCAAAGCGACTAATCATTTAATTTAGTGGTCACCTGTAGCAATGGCCATTTTTTGGAAGAACGACAGGTGACCCCTTTAGGCAGGTTTGACTGTATTTTGTTAGGAGATATGACCATCTAGCTGAGGAATTCCTGGGTGGGAGGTCTGTAAGGTACCTTATCATTCATTCGTTCATTCATCCATCCATTCATTTGTAACTTGTACCTGTACTGTATCATGCACTATTTTTTATTTCTTTAACTTTCTTTATTTCAGGACGAAGGAGGTGTACGATTAAGGTTTTTAAATGGTGACAATGTAGAAATCATAGAGACTAATAAGTTTCAAGAAAGACGAAGGCATAAAAGCCATGAAGATATTTCGCTTCCCACTTATACTGCAATCATTCCATTCTTTATTGGATTTATGTTTTTTGGAGCAGCTTATTTTTTACATTATAACTTGCCATCAGCTTTATCCATCAAGGACATCAGTGAAAATCCTGACCGGTTCATTGCTGAAAGAGCATTAAACCATTTAAGACAGCTAACCAGTTTCGGCTCAAAACCGGTTGGAAGTTATGAAAATGAAGTACTCGCTGTTGAATTTTTGACAAGAGAAATAAGATACATCATGCAAAAAGCAAATTCATCACAGAAGATATCTTTTGATCTTCAGAAGTGCACTGGTTCATATACTTTGGCTTTTAAGCCACATGGATTTATAAATTACTACTCACAAGTCCAGAACATTGTCGTAAAGTTGGATGCAAACTCTAGTTCCAGCCTACTTATCAACTGCCACTTCGATTCTGTTCCAACAAGCCCAGGTAAAGTTAGTTATATATTATCTTCTTTATGATATTTATATAGAGAGCTTGTAACTAGCTTGGTTTCTTATAATGACCAGGCTTGCAATAGCCTATTTGTTATATAGGGAATGGTTAGGTTCAGCAAATACAGTAGGGAATAATACAAGGCACTTACTGCTTTGACAATGGAAAAATGGGAGACGGATTTCGCAGCACTCCTGGTGGAAGAACCTAGAAACTTGGGGCCAAAATAAAGTATTCAAAACCAATATAAACTGTAATGCTTTAATGTTTCATGAATTACTGAGCACAAAACACTGTTTAAGTAATTATACGAATAATGATAAGCAAACATAACACAGAACTTGTGAAATAGTTCACAAAATATTAACGAAAACACAGTAAATGTTTCAGCTTTAAACTTAGCGATTGATAACATGCTGTAGTATTTTTTCAATACCGGTACTTCATCTTTTTTTAATTAAAAAATGTTTTTGACCAGCAAAATTGCTTTTCCAGACCATAGATAAAATAAAAAACATATTCCTTATAGGCCTACATAACATGTCGAGGTTGGCCATTTCGGCTCCTCTAATAAAATTTGGTTATATGTTTGGATGTAGACACTGAATTGCTGTCTGTATTCAGTAGTAACCAGGTACTACAGCTAGATGTTGCTCAAGATATCATCGATATATCACAAATTTCCCTGTATTATTCTCTATTGTGTTTGGATCAACTAATTAAACTAACTTAGTAAGAAATAAATCTCTCCTGCAAATTTCAGGTGCCAGTGATGATGGCTTAAACTGTGCTGTAATGCTGGAAGTACTTGAAATTCTTTCCCAGTCAAAGGAGACTTTGAAGCATAATATTATTTTCTTATTCAACGGGGCAGAAGAGAGCCCTTTGCAGGTAAGTCCTGTAACTTTCGCTTGTATGGATATGTTTGAACATTTTGAATTACCGGTATTCTATTAAATTAGTTATTTTATTTTTTAGGATGTGTAATGTTTCATGAACTTACGGAACCAGCTATCTCTGTCCACATTGTAACTCCAATGCATACAATAAAATTAAATGTTAAGTGTTCTTTAAATTAAATGTTCTTGATAATCTGTGCAATTCCTCCCTTGCATGAGCAGACTTGGGAGTTCACTGTAGTGATAAATTTTAGTTTCAGCTACTCATTTATTTGTTTATCATATCATGTCAAATAACCTTACTTAATTTTAAAGAAATGTAGCTGTACAAAGCAGAGAACTTCCCTGCAAGGTACACTGCTGTCTAGAGGCATATCACTTCGGTGGTGAAGGAAAAAATGAGGGGTACCATCAAAGGTGGCTAGGCCACACAAAACGATCACTTTCCGAGCAAGATGGCCGAGGTAGTAGGATATTGTACATGCATTCCAGAGGTCCCAGGTTCAAATCCTGTGGCCAATTTGACTTGAGTTTTTTCATGGTTTTTCCTAGTCATAAAGGCAAATGCTGAATTGGATATTTACTTATCATGAATCATCTCCACTCTTTCATCCTGTATCAAATTCATAAACAATAAATATCAGTTGGAATTTAAGATGCCATAAACACATCAACAATAGAAAACAGTTGCAAATCAGCACTTGCATGGCCTATTGGTGTACAAACAGGATCTGAACTCCTGATGTGGTCTCAATGCTCAAAGGATATAAATAAAGCAGAATGAAAAAAAACTTAAACGCAATGTTTTCTTACAGGCATCTCACGGTTTTATTACTCAGCACAAGTGGGCACCTGAAGTGAAAGCCTTCATCAACTTAGAAGCCTGCGGAGCTGGAGGAAGAGAAGTGTTGTTTCAAGCTGGACCACATCATCCCTGGCTATTGCGAGTAGGAATAATGATAATAGTTTTTTTTTCATATCTATTTATTTCTTTATTTTAATTGAAGTATGTATACATAAAATGAGTCGGTTAGTTCCAAAACTCAACATGTCCATGTTAATCAAAGTCATGAAAAATGGGGAAAAAACTATTAACGACAGTAATACTGGAATAAAAATTATGAAAAAAATAGGCTAACTAGAAGTAAGTGATATAAGCTGATCTACAATAGAAGTAATAATCCAGAGTTACACTGCCAACATTGTGGAACTTGCATTATCTCATTTTTTTTAATTTGTGGACATGTTGAGTTTTGGAACTAAGCGACTCAAATACTGTTTCAAACATCTAGATATAGACTTCAGCTCATTCAACTGATTGAGCTGTGTAGGGGGCATGAGAGAGCTTTTTATCTTTCTTCATTGCCATTTGTAAATAAATTATATTGTCAAAACCTCCATCAAACTCCAAAAGTACCAGGCATGAGCTTCGGTGATCTGGCAATGCTCTTGGTAATTACTACTTTTAAAAAAAAAATTTTAAAATAAAATAAATATTATGCACCTGTGGATGTACAGTCGGTCAAATAAAAAACGTCGGGACTCGTATGCAGTTAAAATTAAAGTTTTAACGCATTAGTTCACAACTTTCCTATAAAAAACATAAAATACAGGTCATTTTCGGAACATAAGAGGCCATGCGACAGGAGGGAAAAAATTAACAACGCGGAAAGCTCAACACACGATATTCAACTTAATGTATTGTCATAATTCATTTTGCTTTGTGTCATCGCCACATACAAATGCTAAAGTGAGAGAAAGTGTAGTTAGGGCTGTAATTGACCTGCATTTTTCGGCCTCTGAAGCAGCGAGAAGGTTCCATATTTATGAAAGAGCAGCTCAGTGGTGGAAACTTTACTATAATGCGACCGGAAGTTTTCATAGGAAGCGTGGATCTGCGGAAGGCCGTGTATTTCGATGCTAGATTGGTTGCAGAAGTTGAGCGTAAGTAATTGATTTTGCACTAGAAGTACCGGTATTATAAAATAAAATCTTTAAAAAATGCTCCTTGAATAAACATATTCCTCGCGAATCTATTAATTATTAATATTATAAAAATTTGCAACCAAGAATATGGCGGATTTGAGGCATATAGCCACAGCCTTCTTTACATGTTTGTTTTGGAACAAAACTGACTAAATAATCAAGAAAATACATGGATAGACAAGAGGCGTGTGTGAACCTAACCTTAAGTCTTCCTGTACATGTGCATATGCTCGTTCGTGATACTTAATCAAATACCGCCCGACGCTTTTTATTTGACCGACTGTACATATTCAAATAAAGTTAAATGTAAAGTGATCCCTATACAGACCATGGAAGCCCAGAGGGTTCCAGGAGGTTGAGGCTCCCAGATTTTTGGACATTTGGTAAGTGAAGGTGGTCAGCCTTAAGCACCACCCCCAAGATTGTTCCTGGTACTCATTTCTGTTAGAGGCTGAGTCGAGCCCAGGGCCATAGTGCCACCAGAAGGATTAGGCCAATTGAAAAACTCTGACCTCATCGGGAATCAAACCCGCGACCTTCCAGTGTGTAGTTCAGCTCCTCGACCACTACGCTACGGCATACCCCACATATTCAAATGCCCAGGACATTGTTAACCAAAATTACTGAAATGAGATTTTGAGTGTACAGAAAACTCCAGATTATCTGGTTTGTGAATTATCCATGCACGGTTCTTCCTTTTTAACCTTTCAGGAAAAGAATACGGATATAACCTGGTTCGAGATTTTGAATTTCCTGCTCTTGAATTTTGAATTCTTGCTCTTTGTCACCATATTATGCATAGAGGATGTTACTTGGCTATTCTGGAAGCCATGTATTCCGTATTCCACTCACAAAGGGTTAAAATGAAAACTTTGACTATATAACGAGCATTTTGACAAATTTAGTGTCATATCTGTTAACAGCTTTCTGTAGTGTAATTTTTCATATTAATTTGTATTCTTATGTAGACTTACTTGTAAATACATTCTGAGTTGTATTGCTGTATTTGTATTTGATTTATCTAATTAATTTATTTGTATTTGTAATATAGGCCCTACTCTATTTTTAGACGGCCTGTAGTATCTTCTCAATGCTTGTGGCAAATTTAATTTTTTTTTAAATCTTGTTTAAAGGCATATGGGGATTCTGTTCCACATCCACATGCCCAAGTCCTGGCAGAAGATATTTTCCAAAGTGGATTAGTGCCTTCAGATACAGATTTTAGGGTGTTCAGAGATTTTGCAAACATTCCAGGTAGGATATACAGTATTCAAAATCTCATGTCTTCTTACATAAGCATTCTGATTAAAATTCTTTAGGAACTATTAATAATAATGCTTGATACTATCCAACAACCAATCCTGTTTTTTTGTTAATTGGTTTTTGACAAATCAAAGGATGATAATTTTAGTTTTTGTGGCAGTTGTTTCAGAGATGACTAAAATGCATGGTATTCATAAAGTGGCCTCTAGAAAATATAATTTAAGTTTTGTGAAGGATGTTACACAAAATTTCCTATATTTATGTGTTACAATTTCTATGGCCCACCATTCATTTAGATAATGTGTTTCCAACTGGTCAGGGAGAAAAATATATTAATTTAATACCATTTATAGGCCTACTTTTAAATAAAAATATTATAGGCCTATCATCAATAATCATTAAGTTTTAGTGAAATAAATTTTAATTTTATTGTTTTTATTGCCTAATTTTAGAAATTCAGGTAAAGTTAAAAATGCAACTCAGATTTTTTATGTGAAATTAAGATTACTTTATGACTTCTTTAAAAAGATCTGAAAAGAAGCAAAGCTGTATCTGAGTTTTATCTTTTTTCAGCTCTTTACTTATAAGTGTCTAATTCTATCCTCAAAAAATTGTGTGGCCCCCCTTTCAACTCCTGAACGTAACATTGGCTTTAGGACCTCTTTTGGGGAAACTCCTGATTTAGATGATTTTACCACCTGTTGGTATTCAGTTAAACCCTTTTAACGAAATTCAGGAGCGTTTTTTCCCCTTAAATGAGGGTTTTCTTTAAAATGTAATTTGTCTGAAGTGAACAAAAAATGGACTCATTTATAGAAATGTAAGTAATTTGGGATATAAATGTAATATATAATAAGTGGATGAACTCTCCTTCTTTTCTCATAACGTTTCACCCAGTTCCTCCTGGGCTTCATCAGATGACAACTGGATAGCATAGCGCTGAGGGGCTGGATTTAAAGGCTTCTCCGGCTCGCAGATGTCGTTGCTAGCGTCACTGCTGCCAACCACGGGTTGGTTCGGAAGCTCGTGTACAGGCGTATGGTCATGGTTGTTAAATAAAAATGCTGTATACCTCTGGTGATCATTTATCCACTTCTTTGGGATCTCGTAATCGGATTTATCACTGATGTTCGGGATTGCCGGAAATTTAAGGCAAGGCCTTACATTTGCCATTCTCCTAATAACCTCCAGCCATTCGTCACTTATGTCCCCGTCGTAGTTGTTAAGACATACCTCTTTTTTGCAAATAATGTTGCATGCCTCGCTTACTTTCCTCTCGGTAAGGTCATGCACAATTTTTAAAACATTGACCTCACCGATCTGGTGCTTAAAGTTATACATATGCTGGCTGAGGCCAGTGTTTGTTTTACCATTTCTAATATCCCTCTCGTGCTCCTTCATTCTTATACTAATAGTCCTTCCGGTCTCACCCACATACAATCCACTGCAATTTTTGCAAGAAACCGAGTACACCCCCGGATTCATTAACTGGTCCGTTATTTTGCCTATCCTTTTATGTTTGGAAAAGATGTTTTCAATTGTTCTCCTTACTTTGTAAGCCGGAGTTAACTCGTATTTGTTTAAAACCTTGCAGACACCATCGCTCACCCCTGGGTTAAAGTTCACACTGACGTACTTCGGAATCCGTTCTTTATTCAAACTTTTTTCAACATTCACATGCTCCACTTTTTTCCAGATTTTTTCTTATCAATCCATCACTATAACCATTGAGTACAGCCAACCTGCGAATGCGGTCTTTTTCCAGGCGAAGATCTGTGGGGTTGTTACAAAGACGGAGAGCTCTCTGAATGAAGTTACGCCAGGTGTTAATTTTGGTGCCAGAATGGTGGGCTGATTTCCTATGTATGTACATGTCACATTTGTTGGGCTTGCTGTAGACACCTAGCCTAACATGTTTATCTTCTAAAACAATCCTTAGATCCAGAAAGTTGAGACAGTTGTAAACAGATTTCTCAAGAGTGAACTTTATTCTCTCGTGGCCTTTATTGAATTCACACAACATATTTTCAGATAAATCGCCTTGAGTTATCATAAGGATATCATCAGCATATCTCATATATAGTTTTATGCTGTCCACGTTCTTACAAATAACGGGATTTTCCAAATAAAACATAAAGATGTCAGCTATGATGCCTGAGACTGGATTCCCCATCGCCAGACCCTCGTTCTGGCAGTAAACAGCATCACCAAACTGGAACACACTGTGTCCCGTACAAACTAAATACCAACGAAAATATTCGTTGGGCACGATGCTGTCGACTCCTCTTTCGATCAACCATTGGAAAAGACGCTCCCCGGCCAGTCCACTGGGAACGCTGGGGTACAGAGAGGCAACGTCCAGGCTAAACATAACCATACTTTCACTGGTTTGTAAACCGTTCAGTTGGTTCTTAGCTTCGTACGAGTTCCCAATTGACCACTTGGTTCTCTTCTGGATGTTAGTGAGACGTTCAACCAATAATTTGGACAGACCGTAGGCTGGATGGCTATACATCGGTATGATAGGCCTCATAGGTACCCCCTCTTTATGAGTCTTGGGTAAACCAAAACACACTGGTAATTCGGGTCTGATGTTGGTGATCTTCTTTTTTGTGCTTTCACTAATAGTCAAACTGCTCGATATTACCTTAGACACTTCTTTTTGAATGTTTTTGATCGGATTTTTTGATAAAATAGAGAAATCAGGCGGTTTAAAACACTCTTTTAACTTTGTCCCATAGGTATCAGCGTCAATGAAAACCGGGCAATTTTCTTTGTCACTTTTTATTACGAGTAAGTTATGGTCAGTCAACCACTTTTTGGCATAGGGAATCCCTCTCTCCATAGCGGGGAGACTTCTAACCTTACTTTTTTCATTAATCCCTTCGATAGTCGCGGACATTTCACGTGTGTATCTACTTCTCTCGTCCGGGTTGGGAAGTAATTTGGCGCCCTGAATGGCTGGCACAAGAAGATCTTCCATCTGGAGTTTGTTGGGTTTGGGAGCGAACTTAAATCCATATTTAAAAACGTTGCATACACTTGCTGGAATTTCTTGGTTGGTCAGGTTGATAAACTGTCTCTTATCGTCACTAGGGTCGTTCACTCTGGTAAGACCATATTTGACATACTTGGTTTTAATGTTTTTCTTTAAAGACAAGAAATGATCAAATACAAGATGGTGGTGCCTCTGTATGATTTCGTAAAGGCGTTCACTAGGGATGGCGTTGGTCACTTGTAGGTGTATCCACTTGTAGGAGAGTTCATCCACTTATTACATTGTTAATTTCCTGTGTTTTTTATTAGTTACACAAGTGGAAAGATTTAAGGACCACCATTAGAATGAAATAAATGTAATAATTTATGGAATTTTACCATATGTCATATGAGTTGTATAGAAGCAAAATTCACATTTTGGGTAAAGTAGTGTTTCACAGTAGAAGTACTTTTTGTATATCTGAATATGTTTTGTGCATTTGAATTATAGATCATAATATTGTGTTAGTAAACTCTCGGTTACTTGCAAGTGGATTATCTATGGTCTTCCTTTCCATTTCTCACATTTTTTAGGTACGATTTAACACAAAACAAAACCAGTTGTTGACTCTCTGCAAGTTTACCATTTGTTTGTGCAAAGTAAACCTGCAACTCTGTAAGTACAGAAATGTTTGTTTATTAAGTGATAATTGTAAGTGTAGGCCCCCTACTGTAGATAAAAGTTCTTCAAAACCATTTTCATGTTAACTTTTGCCCGTTTTTGGCCATTTTGCCTCTTTTAAGTTATATAAGGAATTTGCTTATCCACATTTGCCATGCCACCTATCTCCGCAGATAATTGGGATTTTATTTAACATGTATAAATTTTATTGATAAACATTACATAAATAAGATCCAGACAGTATTCACTTTTATTATTTATCATGTTTATTGTTTCAGGTGTGGATTTTGCTCATGCAATGAATGGTTATGTTTACCATACAAGCTATGATAGTCTCCATGCTATTCCTGCAGGAACTTTACAGCACACAGGGGATAATCTTTTGGCACTTGTCAAACACATAGCTTCTTCTGACATTTTATCCAATACCCAGGAATATGCAAATGGGAGAATGGTCTTCTATGACATTATGGGTCTTTTTCTCATCAGATACTCAGAAATATTTAGCATCGTTTTAAATATCTGCATTGTTGTGATTTCCATCTATAGCGGTGTAATAAATATCTTAGATCTATGGGAAGGTAAGGGTTTTTATAATTAATTACTTGTTCTTTTAATTCTTAGAATAATTTCACAGAATACTTCTTTAAAAGAACATGGTGTTGCAATGCAGAATGATTGCTAACTCACTACTAAAATTCCTTTTTCTGTAACATTACTTTTAATTGTTCTTTTTTCAGGTCACTTGACTGAGAAAGAGTTCTGGAAACCATTTCTGCTTGGTTTAGGAGTTCCAGTTTTAGGATGGATTGTGGCAGCAGTTAGTGTACTCCTAATAGCACTGGTGCTCGATCTCTTCAATTCTACAATGAGTTGGTTTACAAGACCGTACTTCATATTCTTTCTGTACTACTGCCCAGTCATCCTTGGTTGTATGGCATTTCCACTGCTGTATAATAAATACCACAATAATCAGGTGAGAAATCCATGTTTCATTTTGCTGTGCAAACTTGGTACAGCTCTTGGTCCATCGCTAGTTGTATATAGATGTTAAGCAAAGGCTTCAGGTTTAAAGATTTTCAATTTTGATTGTAATCATTTGTTTCTTTAGATGTTTGTAAACTTTCTTACTTACTTACTTACTTACTCAATGGCAATAGAGTAATGCCTCAGCAAGCTAAAAGAATATTACAAGTAAGAATCAGCTTGAAAAATTTTATGTCATAACCGGGATTTGAACACGGATCTTCGGCTTAACGCGCCGATGCTCTACCATTGAGCTATCATGACAACATGCCAGTCTGACATCAAATTCCTCAACTGATTCAGAAGACAAGGCAAATCACGGGAGGTTTCTCTCCGTCGAGAACACACATCCAAATGGCGTCCTACCCTTGTAGGTACTTTGAAGCCTAGTTATTATTTATATACTATTAATTAAGTGGAAGGAAAGGAAATAGACATTAAATCCATGTCTGGGATATTAATACAAGTAAGAATCAGCTTGAAAAATTTTATGTCATAACCGGGATTTGAACACGGATCTTTGGCTTAACGCGCCGATGCTCTACCATTGAGCTACCATGACAACATGCCAGTCTGACATCAAATTCCTCAACTGATTCAGAAGACAAGGCAAACCACGGGAGGTTTCTCTCCGTCGAGAACACACATCCAAATGGCGTCCTACCCTTGTAGGTACTTTGAAGCCTAGTTATTATTTGTATACTATTAATTAAGTGGAAGGAAAGGAAATAGACATTAAATCCATGTCTGGGATATTAATACAAGTAAGAATCAGCTAGAAAAATTTTATGTCATAACCGGGATTTAAACACGGATCTTCGGCTTAACGCGCCGATGCTCTACCATTGAGCTACCATGACAACATGCCAGACATGGATTGACATATCCCAGACATGGATTTAATGTCTATTTCCTTTCCTTCCACTTAATTAATAGTATATAAATAATAACTAGGCTTCAAAGTACCTACAAGGGTAGGACGCCATTTGGATGTGTGTTCTCGACGGAGAGAAACCTCCCGTGGTTTGCCTTGTCTTCTGAATCAGTTGAGGAATTTGATGTCAGACTGGCATGTTGTCATGGTAGCTCAATGGTAGAGCATCGGCGCGTTAAGCCGAAGATCCGTGTTCAAATCCCGGTTATGACATAAAATTTTTCAAGCTGATTCTTACTTGTATTAATATCCCAGACATGTGGTGGTATAAATAAGACCAAGCCGCGGCTCAAAACTCACTAATTCATAGCAGCTGCTTGGTTTGGTATAAATAAAACGCGGCTTCCTCAACCACCTGCCTAGCCGTTGCTCAACGACCTTGACAGCTCAGCCGCTGCTTAGGATTTGGTATAAATAAAACTCTCTGTTGGTAGCAGCGGCTTGCTTTTTTCTGAGGTACCTCATTTGCGGACTCAGCTTGCTCAAGTGAAGTTTTTAATCGTACTGGCGGGGTTCATGGGGGTGATTTTTTAACCAATATGAGTAATTTATAATGAACGTATGGATTATGATGTGCACAGATGTAAAGAACCGGTTGTACAATAAAATTGTAAAACATGTGTAACTTAACTTTGTTACTTTTCTTTATTATTATAATAATAATAATCATGAAATAATACATCATTATAAGTCTAACACATTCTCATATTTTACTGTTATCAATATGAACTAAAATATTTCAAACGTGAATAATTCTTTTAACACTATTTCAAATTGTAATGCTGTAAACTAAATAACTTCAAATCTATTATGTAGCAAGTAGATTCAAAATGAACGTATTTTATGAATTAATTATGGAAAATAATTAAATATTAATAAAAGAACTACATATATATGTAGACCTACCTTCTTTACTAATAGCAAAACATATTGAAATAAAAATGGAAACTCCATCCTCTTACAAAGCTATTTAATGTGGGACAAAATAAGCTGATCTGAAGAAATCTCACACCCTTAAAAGCTTATCCGGGTTTGTTTGTCTTGCTATCAATTTGACTATGCCCCCTCTTCAAACAAACATAAATACTTGGAGGGAATGAAAGAAACGGGGTAGAGCACCAGCTTTTAGACTCTTCAGCAAACTATTAAAACTGCTAAGATTATAAAATATCCTAATTATTTACCTAATAGGTACTAAGTATACTTGTGATTTTAGGACAATTGCCTACTCTGGTAACTATTATTTAAAATGTTAAACTATAATACGTTTCTATGACGGTACAAGTAAGCAAAATATCGAAATGTGCTTATTAGTATAAAATGTTAACTTTTGTTTATTAAAATTAATTTGTTATTATGAAATGACTTATCCACCTAACCACAAACCCAATGGACCAAAGTTCAATAGATGCAACGTCATAAAGCCCTATAACATTATAATATTTACTAGATTTATGCACTTATACATTCCAATTTATATATCACTATGTCATAAAATATAAGTTGGATATAAAATTATATAGTCACATACAATACAATCACATTTAAGATAGCAAAGTGCTATATGTATTCAACTAAAACCTAACCATTAGAAGCCAAAACAATTGATGCAACGGAATACATTTACAAGCCGCCTACATTCCAACTATTTTTACAACTAGTGCACTCAAGTACTATTTTATTATTAACGACTTTGCTGAGAAGATTTCGGCAAAATAATTTCTACTGTTTTTATCGGATAGACAACTGACTGTCATATATTCAAGAAGAATTATATTTTTAATGACTATTGCTGGAAAAAATTCGCCATAAGTGTACATATTTTAACAGATGACAACAGTGTGTTTTTAAAATCAGTGTGATTAAATCTGTATCAGTGTATATATTTTAATGTTTTATTTGCTGAGAAGATTTCGGCAAAATAATTTCTACTGTTTTTATCGGATAGACAACTGACTGTCATATATTCAAGAAGAATTATATTTTTAATGACTATTGCTGGAAAAAATTCGGCATAAGTGTACATATTTTAACAGATGACAACAGTGTGTTTTTAAAATTCAGTGTGATTAAATCTGTATCAGTGTATATATTTTAATGGTTAGGTTTTAGTTGAATACATATAGCACTTTGCTATCTTAAATGTGATTGTATTGTATGTGACTATATAATTTTATATCCAACTTATATTTTATGACATAGTGATATATAAATAGGAATGTATAAGTGCATAAATCTAGTAAATATTATAATGTTATAGGGCTTTATGACGTTGCATCTATTGAACTTTGGTCCATTGGGTTTGTGGTTAGGTGGATAAGTCATTTCATAATAACAAATTAATATTACCACAAACGGAAAGAAAAATGAAATTTATCAACTTATTAAAATTAAGTAAAATAATATCTGTCTACTGTTTTAGTTAAATGCTTAATTCATTAATTTACAAGCCTAAACATAATTTTTAGTGCCCTAAAATCAAGGTTTTCTAATAAAACATGAATACTAGAGAATACTGTAGGATAAAAATTCCTCTGACACTGGGGCTTGAACCCAGGACCTTTTAATAGGCTACTAGGCCTAGAGATGTAACAACTACGAGGACATGTTCTCACTCTCTTGTCTCTTTCCTTTCTCCCAAAGTAGCTTTTCTTTCTTTAAATACAATACTTTTATACATTATATACTGAACTTTAAATTTTAAATCGGTCACAGACAGTCAAGTGGCATGTTTGTTGATTCAGCTGTCATGTGCCGGGCGGTATGGGATGCAGGTGTTCAAGCACTTGCTACCAGTAGCCTGAGCCGCGGCTATGCAGGGAGGGGAAATTTTTATTTATTTCAAACAGCCAGCCGTTGCTATATTCTCAACCTTCTCATAAGCAACGGCTAGGTAGCAGTGGCTTTGTTTTTATTTATACAACCAATGGATTTAATGTCTATTCCCTTTCCTTCCACTTAATTAAAAGAATATTGTCTATTTTATGGAACCCGAAGGTTCATTGTCATGCTTATCTGAGCCCGCCATTCTACCCTCTGTGCTCTGTGCTAACTCCATCCAACCTTCCCTCGCAAATCCTACTTCCCTTAAAACTATCCTAATATTGTTCTCCCACCTATGTCTAGGTCTTCTAAGTGGTTTTTTCCGTTCGGGTCTCCCAGTCAATACTTTTGAGATATGTCTTTCCTCCTCCATGCACCCAACATGTTCAGCCCATTTCATCCTTCGTGATTTAATTACCCTTACTATATCCGATGAAGAATACAGGTTATGAAACTCGTCGTTATGCAGTTTTCTCCAGTCCCCATTTTCATCTCTCATAGGCCTAAATATTTTCCTAAGCACTCTATTTTCGAACACTCTCAGATTATGTTCTTCCCGAAGAGTAAGTGATCATGTCTCACATCCATATAATACAACCAGCAGGATAATAGTCTTTTAGATGTTTGTAAAGCACTTCTGAAAGCATATAATTGCACAGCACAAATCAAAACTTTTACAGGAAAATAAAGTTGTTTATTAAACCAGAATTTGAAACTACTTTGTTTCCCTTGCATTTCAGGATGAACTGAATGGAACTGTACAAGCACGCCTATATATCAATGGTGTCCAGTTACTGTGGGGTGTATTACTCCTGGTAGGCACTGCACTTCGCATCCGCTCAACATTTATATTCATGCTCCTTCTTCTGTTTCCAGCTTTATCGAATCTGATTCTTTCATTCACACGCTGGAGGATAAATGGTAAGTAACAAGAATGAATTAAGTAATGAGACCTGAAGTTCATTGCTGCTTTAGTTGAACTTAAAAGTTTCACATCTTCAGTACAGATCTTAAACACAGCTCTAGTTTTGGTCCCAGATAATACAATTTCGTTGTTAAAAATAACCTTGAATTAATTGATCCGAACAACGACAAATTTAAGAAAATAATTAAGTTTATTAAATAAATATTTATTTTTCATGTTTCTTTTTAAAATTCTTTCCTGCTATTGCTGTGGGTGTGATAGTGTTTTTTTAAGATAGTTTGTATTTTTTTAATGTGGACAAATTGCAATTGAATATTTGAATAAAACTCATAATTCTTGTAACAGTAATATGAACATAAAAATTTTCAAAATATATCATAAAGATCTAAAGTCATCCACAAAGGTTCAACAGAACATACAGGATTGAGCTGAAGTGATACAAATTTTTTTAAATATCATCCATAGGGGTCTTCAGAATTCTAATTATATTCAAAGAGCCTCAAAAATTAACTTCTTTAACAAAACCAATCATGTTGATGGCATTTTTCCCGGCAAAAAGTTAGGAAGATATAAAATTAATTATAAAAATTGTGAAAGTACAAAAAGAAGTGTTGATACAATGGTAAAAGAACATGTTATAAGAATCATTAGGTACAATCGAATTAAAAAATGGGCTGTGGCATCACATATTTGGAAAATGATCATGACATTTGTAAAGCAGGAAAATTATTAAAATCACTTAAGAAACAAAAAGAGCTAGAAATTTTAGGGGAAATTTATACTAGAATATGAAACAAAAAAGCTATAAATCTGAAAGAAAATGCATACCTAGGTACTAAAAAATCTGAAAAATCATTCATGATGAATTTTGATACTCCGGAAGAAGACAATCTGATCAAGAAGTCCATAAAAAGTCACCAGGTGCACAACAGGATCTTCATGAGAAAGATCCAGCTGTTGACAATTTAGTTGAAAATAAAGTTGAGGATCCTTGAAATACAGTATATCCTACCAAAGCAATGGTAAATTTAGAAGCAAAGTGTATAACTTAATTCATACATTGGATTTAATTTACAATATTTAGTTGCTTGTGTGCTAACTGACTGTGGCTATTTATACAGCTTCGTGCATGCAATCTTGTCCACCCCCTTGCTGCCCTATAGTTTTCAGTTAATCTATCATGCCGACATATGTGTTTATAAGCATTGTGTGATTTGATCAAATAGAGTATAGGTTGCTCTCTTTGAATTTTAAGGCCTGTATATTGTCTGGTACTGCCTCAGATTTTTTTGAGGTTGGATTGTTAGAACGAAGTGCATTCAGTCTTACAAAGATAACTGAAGAGCTAATTTTGAATTTTAAAAATGCCCTGATTAAGAAAATCATTAACAGCTGTGGGGCTTGCATGCTGATCACGTGCCCCCAAATTGTGATGCCTGTCAGTAAAATTAAAAACTGAAGTAGAAGACTCATTGAAATATTGGTAGAATATTTAGTAGCAGTTTAGTTTAAGCAATTATCCTATCAAACACATGTTCAAAGTATATATTGTATTGTGCTCGACTTCAAATCTCTCATTATATTTATCTGCTCGTTGCATAGTTATATTTGTTCTTGTCCTAAAGTTATTTTGAAATTAAACATGTATAATTTTATCCTTCATTGATACTTGAATCAGGGTGATTCATTTTTTCACAGTTTTAAAATAACAAAATTGTCATCACAGAGAGAATGAGTTTAAATCAGAATGCACTCATCAAAAGACATCTAAGATAATATTATGAACAAATTTTATCACCTTTACTTTTATGAGACATTTTACTAGAAATATTAGTTACATTTACTAATAATTTAGATCTGTGAATTAATTATATTAACTACAGGATCCAGCAGAAACAATCTACCACTTTCAACAGTTGGTAGCACATACAACCTGGCCATGAGGATAAAACTGAGGAAGGCAGAATGTAGCATTAGTAACAGTGGAGCATTGGAATCCTATTCTTCGTACTCTAGTGCTCACTTTCAACTGTCAGGACATGTCAGTAAGCAGAACAGGAGTTACTGGTGTGCTGATAATCTATGTGAACCTATACACAGTTTAGAAGTCACAGTATTTCTGCTTCCAGGATTATTGGATCTTACTTTTTTGAGGATCACTGGGATCCCAGTCACAGTGAATTCACAGCAGTACACAAACCTACTGATAACAGAGACATGGCATTGATGTTGCTTCAGTTTACTTCCAAAAGGATGGAGCAATTGCCCATACTGCTCGACATTCAATGACAACATTATGTTGGGACACCATTCCAGATCGCTGAATATTATTGGGAAGCCTGCAAGCGAATGATGGCAAATCAAGAGCTCCAGAACATTTGAATACTAGTACTACTACTACTACTACAACATTATGTACTGTGTTCATTGCCAGAATCATCTCTCATTTTGGAAACTTTCTGTGGCCAGTCAGATTACTCAATTTGACTGCCTGCAATTTCTTTTTGTGGGGGTACCTCAAAAGCCGAGTGTTGCATGCACATACCTTCCACAATGACACTTGAAAGAGAAGCTGTAGGGAAGAAATCCAAGCAAATCTACCTGCAGTGTTGATGTCACTTATGGAAACTTTTGTTCAACAACTCTGTGAGTGCAGCACACAAGATGGTGGATGGTGGATAGAGATTAAGTTAAAAAATAAAAACCTGTCTGTATTAGGGGTTTACAGTCCACCAAGTGGTAACAAAAAAGTATTCCTGGATAATTTGGAAAATTGTTTAAATATCATAAATAAAAAGAACAGTATTATTGTAGCAGGGGATATGAACATTGACTTAACGAGAGAGAGTAACATTAAAAAGCTATTGTTAGACATATTAGTTAGACATAAACTGACATTAGTCAAAACTGATCCAACTAGGGTGACAAAAAATTCATCCACACGTATAGACCATATTTATACCAATTTACATGAAAATGAGTATACCGTACAGTTAAATAGATCAGGTCTAAGTGACCATTATGGGCAAATCCTCACAGCAAATCCTCACAGCAAAATTCAAGAAGTCTAAATCGCATAATAAACAAAAAGTGTATGAAGTTAGACGATTAATAAACCTAGCATCGCTAAATAGGCTTAAGGAAAACATAAGTGAAATTAATTGGAATAAAATATACGAAGTAGAATGTACAAACGAAAAATTCAATGTTTTTTTAAATTTATTGAAATCATGCTTAGACAAATCAATACCAAAGAAAAAGGTATTTCAAGATAAAATCAACAACAAAAAAATAAGAAATTGGATGACAAAAGGAATAAAAATTTCTAAAAAAAGAATGGAAGCATTAAACAAACTGAAATCAGCTGGTTTAGATGAAAAATCGCTTAATTATATACAAAAATATGAATCCATTCTGAAAGAAGTAATGACTCTTGCCAAAAAATCACATAATAGATCTCTAATTCTAAACTCTGAGAATAAAATAAAGACAACATGGAACATCGTAAAAACTTTACATAGAGATTCAGACAATCAAATTGAAAATTTAGTGATTGAAAAAAATGGTATCTTGCTCAAGGATCCACAAAAAATCTGTGAACTATTTAATAATTATTTTATAAACATAACTAAAGAATTGGGAATCAGTAATTTTGCTTTAGATAATGTAATACACACCAGTTCTCCAAGCAATTCTATGGTACTATCAGAAATTACACATTATGATCTTCTTAAGCAAATTACTTCTCTAAAAAGCAAAAGATCTGCGGGGCTCGATGAATTTTCAAATGAAATGTTGAAATTTTGCAAGTACGAAATTTTAGAACCTCTTACCCACTTGATAAATCATTGCTTTACAACAGGCACATTTCCAGAAATATTAAATAAAATAATTGTAAGACCTTTATACAAACAAAAAGGTACAAAAAAGTCTTTAGAAAATTACAGACCAATTTCGTTATGTTCGGTATTCTCAAAAATTATGGAAGGTCTGTATCTCGAACAATTGCAAAATTTCTGCAATAAATTTAAAATTATGTCAAATCAGCAATTTGGTTTTCAAAAGAAAAAATCGACATTACTAGCCATTAGTAAAGGAAATGATGTTATAATTCAGGCACTACATAATAGAAAACATGTAATCGCAATGTTCTTGGACCTGTCTAAAGCCTTTGACTGTGTCAACAATAAAAAATTATTGGATAAATTAGATGGCTATGGTATAAGAGGAATTTCAAAAGATTGGATCAAGGAATACTTAAAGAACAGATCTCAAAGCGTAGAAATTAAACATGAAATAAATGATAACATAGTCAAGTACAGATCAAAATTTAATACAATAAAACAAGGAGTGCCACAGGGTTCAAAGCTTGGCCCTTATTTATTCTTACTATATATAAATGATTTGTTTCAGAAAGTCGAAGATGTTGGGGGAACTGCAATAGGATATGCAGATGACACTACAATTATAATCACAGACGATACATTAAAGGGTCTAGAAAATAAAGCAAACTCAATAATTAACATGGTGGATGAATACTTCAAAAATCTAGATATGGTAATGAATCTCAAGAAAACAGTTTGGATGAAAATCACTTTGAAGAAAGAAAAAACTTCTAACATCAAAATTAAAATAAAAAATGAGGAACTTCCAGAAGTCAATCACTCAAACTTTTTAGGCTTGGTTATAGATCAAAATTTACGATGGTATTTTCATATTGATAAAATCAGGAAAAAAATAAATAAAGGTATCTACATTTTAAAACAGACGATGCAAGTTATGGATAAAGCTACCCTAAAACAACTATATTTCGCTTTCATTCACTCTCACTTAAACTATGGCATAATTCTTTGGGGGTCTTCATCAAAAAATAAATTATTAAGTATATTCAGATTACAAAAAAAAGCCATTAGAGTCATAGAAAAAATACCTCAAATTCAATCTTGTAAAAATATATTTAAAAAACTAAAAATACTTACAATTCCTTCCCTATATATCTTTGAAAACATCAAATTTGTAATAATAAACTACATTCAGGACAAAAACCAAAACATGCACTATCACTACACAAGAAACAATAGTAATTATTTTAAGAAATCATTAAGAGGTTCTTTAGGCAATAAAAGTATAGAAATTAGAGCAAAAGACCTTTACAATCACTTACCGACCTCATTAAAAACCATTTCAAGCAATAATCTCAAATTAAGAAAAATAAAATCTTTCCTCTTAGAAAAAGCCTACTATTCATTAGAAGAATTTATAAATGAAAAGAATTAGTCATATATATATATATATATTTATAATAAGAAAGTGTGCATAAATTGTTGAGTGTTTAAAATTCTCAAAATTTTGTTAATTAGTGTCTCTTCTTAAGTGTATTAGGGTTTTTTCTTAAGTGTATTATTGTATTTTTCTTAAGTGTATTAGTGTATTATCTTAAAAGTTTTATTGTATTTTCTTAAGTGTATGTTTTTGTATATTTCATTCTGTGTATTTAATCTCTTGTATTATTTCTCAGCCGTGTACACCTGGTACAACTGGCTAACAATAAACAATAAACAATAAACAATCTACGTGGTATAATTTTCAAGTCATAAAATGTACACAATGTTGTGTTATTAGCATACCGTATGTTAAATAGCATTGTGTTATCTAACAATTACCACCCTTGTTATATCTGCTGTGTGGTGTTTCTGCAGGGCTGTTATTAAAGTGGTAGATTGTTTCTGCCTGACCCTGTGTATTGTTTTTTTTTTTTTTTCTGAGTAATATTAGTGTGAAAGTTCTTTGAAACAAGCCCCTGGAGTTAAAGTGCTTTCTTTGAAATCACAGCTATGGGAGACTAGTTATAGCAAGTCTAAGTATTTTTTGCCCTAGCCAGATCCATGAATTTCTGTTTGAAGGTACTATTTTCATTATTTTGAAATCGCCAAAAATTCAGTGCTATCTTTAGGATCTGAATAAAGCATGTTAATTTTTCTTTTTCTTTCAGCAAAAGTGTGGCTGTCTGTGTACACAGCTAGTACACTACCATTCAGCTTTCTCATCATGTATTACACTGTTATGGCATTTGGGCTGTTTGTACCAATCACAGGACGGATTGGCCCTGTAAAGAACCCAGACATCATTATTGGAGTTTTCGGAGCACTCCTAGGAATTTTGTCAGCCAGCTATGTGGTTAGTAAAACCATAATATCACCTTATTGTATTTGTGTTTTCCCAATAATTCTCTTCTGAGTTTAATAACATTTACATTCTCTTATCATACAGTTTAATCTTAGTTACCCAAGCCTCCATTAGCTGAGGGTCTGTAATTTTTTTTATATTTTTATTATTTATTAAATTATTACTGGCATGCTCCATTCCTTAAGAATACTACATGCCTTTAACTTCAATACACACAATTTGCAAATATTTAACTTACATTATAGTATGTTCAGTGATAATGTTCTAAACATCTGCAATACTTAATTCTAATACAACGTGTAAGGTTATTTAGTAAGGTAATTTGTAATTTGTGCTTTAGTTACTCTATATCTGTGAAATTTATGGATTTCATGAAATTAACAAAGTTTTTTAAATGAGTTTTCTTAAGTTCCTCTTTGGTTATGGGCCGCGCGCATCCTCTACTTTGTATTTTCCTGATCATGTCATTTCTTTGTTGGATTACAATTTTACATCGGAATATTATGTGATCTACCGTTTGATCCTCTTCTTGGCACTTGCATAATGGGCTATCCAGTAAAGCAAATCTGTGGCGATATGATCTAAGGTTACTATGTCCTGTGATCATTGTAGTGAATTCTTGGCAAATAGGCAGTTTCTGTCTTAATCTGCTTCTCACGGATGGGAAGAATTCTTTAGTTATTGCTCCTTTCCTTGATGCTGTCCATTGCTGTTGCCATGCATCGAGTCCAGCTTCTTTCTCTCTAGTTATTATAACTTCTTTTGGTGTTTTATCATATCTTATTTCATAATCTTCCGCAGCAGCCTCCTTTGCTAGTCTGTCCACTATTTCATTTCCATATATCCCCGAGTGTCCTTTCACCCAGCCGAAATGCAGTGTCCATCCTGATTTTGTCAGATCCAGGATTTCAGTTTTGATTGATTCTATCAGCTGGTTGTGCTTCAAGTTGTTTCTGAGTAGGTCTAGGGTTATCTTGCTATTAGTAAACAACGCAACACGTTTATCATTGTTCCCTTGATTTCCCAGCTCATTTAGTTTTTTCAGTACTTCTAGAATTGCAAGTTGCTCGGCCTGGAGGGTCTGTATTATCCAGGGACCAGGGTAATGACACAGTGTTACTTACAGCAGACTGCGGTGTGTTGAACCATGGTTCAAGTTGTTTTGGACTTGAAAACATAGCATATAAATCAGGTGCAATACTGTTCGTTTCAAAAGAAATTCTTTAATTCTATTTAATAAACCTATAATGGTATTCTTGTAGAGCTGGGATTGCTAGGTCCATTGATCTCACTTTTGGGCTGTATGCCATGCAGGAGGCAATTTCAAATAATACATATTAATTTAATTTAAAATACCATATGGGTGATTCTTCAAATACGGGAAAATTTGGAGTGTGAAAAATCCAAATTTTTTACTTTGTTTAAAAAATCTCAAAAAAATCACTAAAATACTTCAGGGATTACTTGATTATAATATGACACCAGCAGAGCTTAAATGTTTATATTTTTATTTATTTTAATTTCTTTATTTTTTAAAGCCATGTGAATGACATCCATGTACATGTGGATGGCAGAAGGCCACATTAATGACTAACTTTGGCAACAATCTGCTTTTCTTTATGTGTTTTCATATTTTTCTCAGCATACTTCAGTTGATTTTGCACCAAATTTGCAAATTTGTGTGCATACTCCAGAATTAATGTAATTTTAACGAGACTGTGTTTTTATGGTTTTGGGGGAGGGGGGAATCAAGCAGAAATTCATTTAATCAGTTTTAAGATCTTAAGTACAGGTCACAGACACTGTAAACACAATAGTATCCTACATTTATCATCTACATGACTTGAGAGTCATCCACATACCGCTTCATGAGACATGTGGATGACACAAAAATCAGGCATGTGGATGACAAAAAAGGAGTTTAAGTGGTCTCAGCAAGCCATTCCTAAGCCTCTGTAAGCTCAACTTCAGTCAAGTACTTTGAATTGGAAGGTTTATCATAGTGCATAATCAAAATTAATAAATATTCACTTTCTGCCTACTTTCTAGAAGCCATGTTAATGACGGGGAATAAAAACGCTTTCCTTGAAAATGATGCAAAGTCCTCTGTTAAACTCAGACTGTTTGTAAGCAAGCAAAATTCAACCTTACAATTCAACCACAAGCTGCCCTGTTGGCTTTCTACCACTGTTGCCAGTTATACAAATTTCTCATTTCTGCAGAAAAAATTCCATTCCTTTCAGCCATGTGGATGACCAAAAACCCTTGGGACATTCTTTATGTTCATTAGGTGGGGTGACAATCTTATTTCATTTTATTTTTTAGGGGTTAATATTCTTCACACATCATACTCATTGACAGGAAAAAAGTTGAAAAGGAAATAACATTTTGTTTTGTGGAAAAATGCATTAGAATATACAAAACCGAGGTTTGGGACAGGGCATGTGGATGACATTTCATTGAATTACAATCAATTTTGGAATATCAGAATTTAAAGTTAGTGACATTTCAAAGTGATAGTTGTAGTATGGAAGTAGTAGAAACAAACTTTTATTTTAATTTTTTTTTAAAGTTGAATTTGAAGGGAAATATCACTCCGGAACACAAATTTTCCCGTATTTGAAGAATCACCCATATTTACTTGATTCTAGTGCACACCTTTCTTGTCCATTTGTAGCTTTCAAAATTGAGGTGTGCATTAGATTCGATGGCATATCAAGTCCGTTCCATACTTCGGTGATAACCTTGATCATCTACGTAACAATGCAATTCTGTAATTCTCAACTTCATTAGACCTACATTAATCGTTGGCTTATTACTGGTATTATCGCCTCGCTCAATTCGTTGACAGTTAACATCAAAGAAGTCGCCGCCGCTTGGAGTAGTTGCCACACTGCATAGTGTTAGTAAACAGAGCGGGAAGATATAGATGCAGCAAAACACTTACGTGGCAATGACATTGAGCAATGGGAGAATTGGCAACACGAATTCAGTCAGCGGTTTCTTTTGAGAAAACCTTTTACAGTAACAACAAGCATTGTAATATGAGAACAAAGCGAGCCGCCCGTCAACATTATGAGCGAGGCGATAATATGCACAAACGCAAGCTGAAATAACATATTATTTTGACACTCAAACTCAACGCCAAACACCACGTAAACAATACCTAAACCGTTATACCAACCTTTATTCTCAAATCCATTGTAATATCAAAAGATAAAGTACCAAATAAAATATCCTACCATTGATGCGCATTACATTCACCAACAAAATCTTCTTCTTTTTTATGATTTAAAGTTTCAAAATGGGGTGCATTAGATTTGAGTAAATATAGTAGCCTACATACCATGATTAATAATACTTTTACAGTACACTAACAACTGTATTGTTCATGCCTTTTTAAGAAGACCTCATCCCAAACCATCGGCTATCTACAAAAGAATATAATAGCATTGTTCCCTAATCCAAAAATCTGCACCAACACCGATACCGACAAAGAACAGGTACTCCAGTAGGCTCCTCATTCAATTCTTAAGTGAAGTAACCGTGCTGTGGCAATATTGTACTGGACTTCAGACAAGTTTAACTACGCCTAATTACCTTTCTATTCACTGATTGACAGGCCGAAGAGGATTAGGGTATCAGCAGGTAGGGGAAGTTCTTGGGAAAAAAAAAAGTCTTTAAAAGTGTCACCCAGTTTACATAAATAAGATCAAATTAAACTTAAATAAATAAATATGTTTGAGGTAGCCTACATATAATTTACACAAGACAATGAATTGTTTCAAAGCTGTAAAGAAAGAAATAGTAACTTATTAGCTTTTTCTAATGATATCAGGAAAATTAAGAAGTGTATGGGTAGCACTTACTGAGTAAACAGTATTAACAATTTTGTGTAATTTTTTTTTTCTCTGAAGGAACTTTAAATGTTTCACAGACAGACTATTGTTTTGTTCTACACAGCATGACCAATGAATCCTGAAAATCTGCATGGTTATTTCTCTTCCATCTTAAGTGTAAGTGCTTTGTTTCAATCACTGTGTAGTATATTTTTACCCTTATATAATTTTTCAGACTCAGCTGATTGTGCTTCTGAAAAGACCTAGATATGTAATATGTGCACTGGGTGGACTCCTAGTGGGTGCATTGATTGCAGTGATTCTCACACCAGTAGGCTTTCCATACAGCGCTAATCCTTCTGCACCTACACCACAAAGGATACACATCTTTGTAAGTATAAATATGTTCCAGTTCTCTAATTTTTTGCAATGTTGGTTTAAGATTGAATAATCAAAATTCCTTAATCAGACTTTCTGAAATTTTAACCAAATCAGAATAAGAACCTGCATGTTTTGTTTAAAACATTGTCCTTATATATTTATAAATTTCTGGTATCTTGTCAGGAAATTTTCATTCAGTTGCTTCAGATTATCTTTGGAAAATGCATCTACTGTATATCATTCCTCATATGTTTTTCAGCCTTTTTTATTGGAAGTGATCTGTGTGAATAAACATTTCCTTTAAAACTCTATGTAAAATGTATATCACAACACTATTTATTTAGTGGTTAAAACATTAATAAAAATGGTTAAAAACTTTACACTGTACGACGTTTCAGCCTGTCTCCTCCAGGCCTTTTCAAGTAGACTAGATTTTTATTAATGTTTTAACCACTAAATAAATAGTGTTGTGATATACATTTTACATAGAGTTTTAAAGGAAATGTTTATTCACACAGATCACTTCCAATAAAAAAAGGCTGAAAAACATATGAGGAATGATATAGATGCATTTTCCAAAGATAATCTGAAGCAACTGAATGAAAATTTCCTGACAAGATACCAGAAATTTATAAATATATAAGGACAATGTTTTAAACAAAACAAGTCTACTTGAAAAAGGCCTGGAGGAGACAGGCTGAAACGTCGTACAGTGTAAAGTTTTTAACCATTTTTATTAATGTTTTAACCACTAAATAAATAGTGTTGTGATATACATTTTACATAGATTTTTAATTGAGTTTTTAGTGGAAAGTTTGGACCAATCATTTTATATTTCCTTTAAAGTAACAAAAAATATGTGGCTGCAGCAGGAAATGTTTTCAAGATACTTACTCAATGGCAATAAACAATTCCTAAGCAAGCTAATGAAATATTACCTATTTTATGAAACCCAGAGGTTCATTGCACCCGGCATTCAATCCTTTTCTGTGCTAACTCCATCCAACCATCCCTTACTTCCCTTAAATCTATTCTAATATTATCCTCCCACTTATGTCTCACATGATAATGTATTTCCTTAAGTAACTTGTGGTTGAAACTGTCTTTATAAAAGCTTAAATTATTACGAAACTCATGTCTTTAGCTGCTAAGAAGTCATAAATATTTAGTCAGGAAATTTGCTATGACTAGTCATAATCCAAGCCACTTCCGCCAGTCAACAAGACCAAAACAAGAAGCTGTAATTGTCGGTAAGCATTTTAGCATTATGAGAAAACAAATACTATTATCCAGATTTCTTGTTTGGTTATCAGTACTTCTTACAAAATAAGTTTTATAGCTTACACTTGTTAGTTAATTATATAAACCATAATGAATTTTGATTTTAGCTCTGTAAAGTTGGAATCTAGTGTTGTGTGATCTAATTTAGGATTATTCCCAGTATGCTAAAAATGTTATTGGATGTTAATTTTCAGCATACAGAAAGAACGTTCCATGATATCCAAGGTCATGTTCGTTCAAAAGATTCAGGATACTGGCTTTTGAACTTAGACCATCATAGTCCAAGCAGCGTTATTTCACTAATACCAGAAGTTGCTTTCGCACAACCAATAGGCGATATGTGTGAGAAAGAGCTTGTGTGTGGTCTCCCTCTCTTCTCTGCACGTATTCTTCAGATAAGGTGGGTTTTAGTATAACAGAGGATATTCAAGCATTAGCTGGAATTTAAACAGTGAAGCAACTACAATAAAATATTATTATAATATTTTAAATATGACATATATAGCAAGATTGAGATCGGAAATATACACACAAAACTTCACTAAAAAGGTATATTTACCCAGAATGATCATTTCAACGGGTCTTCCCGCCATCATCAGCTGATTCCGACTGGCCCTCTGGCGGCGGATGAATGAACTTATCAATCAAGGTTCCATGTATGCCAACTGAAGTGTCAAAGTTTAAAAGATTTTCTCAGTTCTTTTTAATGAATATTTTTTCCCACACCGTAAGATCTATTGGTTTTTCAACTTGTTTTAATAATTCAATTTCATTTTCAATTTCATGGCCTACTTCCCAAAAATGCATTGCCAAAGCGGATTTTTCAATTTGTTTATTCATAATGTTCCTAAAATGTTCTTTTCTCCTTGTGTCTAAATTCCTTTTTGTTTGGCCAACATAAAATTTTCCACAATCTTTGCAATTAATTTTGTAAATTCCAGCTTTTTTGTAATGAGGGACCTTATATTTATATTGATGACATATATACTTCACTTACGAACTTTTTGGTAGTACATTTTTCAAATATCATCGTCCCCATCCTTTTGGCTACTTGTCAACTGGCAAATCTTGCTTCTGGAAATCCTGATGTGCACCTGGAGGAGGTTTGACAAACTTCTTGATCAGGTTCTCGTCTTCTGCTATCTTGAAATTCATCAGTCTAGTTTCAGATTTCTTTATATATAAATCTTCTCCCATATTTCCAGTTCTATTGTTCTGTTCACTGTTTTTAGCCATTTTGTTTCTCTTCAGATTATGTGGTCATTGCCCCAAGAATGAGGCTGCTATTGCTGATTCCTCCATCTGACAGTATTTAAGATTTCACATGTGTTCTTTGAACCTAGTGTGAATATTTCTTTTTGTTTTCCCTACATATATCTTGATGCAAATTGTACAATTTTCTGATAGATACACCTCCAGGGAAGAATTAGGTATCTATCAGATAAATAATTGAACAAATTCATCACTATATATAATATAAGGAAAATGAAAAGAAATCTTGACATTAGATTCAAAGAACAATGCAAAATCTTGAATATAATCAGGTAGAGAAATCAGCAATAGCAACTTTTTCTTGGGACAATGTCTACGTAATCTGCAGAGAAACAAAATTGTTAAAATGAGTGAATAGACCCTGGAAATTTTGGAAAAGATTTATATCACAAAGAAATATAAAAATAGACTGATGAATTTTGACATACCAGAAAAAGAGAACCTGATCAGTAGGTTCCTCAGATCTCCATGAGGTGCACATCAGGATTTTCAGAAGCAGGATTTGCCAGTTGACAGGTAGCTGAGGATGGAGACAGTGGTCCTTGAAACATGTACTACCAAAAAGTTAGTAAGTGAAGCATAAGTGTCATAAATCATTTCATATTATAATTATTTTATTAGCTAGAATGTTCATAGCATATGTTTCTATTATTTTGTTCGTGGTCCTCTCAGTTTGCTTGTATTGATACTGTACAATGCTTTCAAATATTTCTGTAATCTTCACTACATGATTTTAATTTCCAGATCCTATTCCATGTGTAGTTTATAGCCGTTTAATTATCTTTTATTATCTACAAACACTTGTTGTTTTTAACTTGAAGTTGATGCCTTGCATATGTTATGGGTAGAGCTCGAAATTGGGTAAAACTAGCTTTACCAGAGCATTATCCAAAAACACTGGATAAAGTTAAAGTACAATGGACTGGTATATTTCTAGCTTTACCCGGGTAATCTTAGGTTTTTCCTAGACTCTACTGGGTGAAGATTAATTTCAAACAAACGGCACTTTCAAATTACTATTAATGGAATTATAATAACTTTAAATGCTATTGAATAATGCTATTTGAACAGGATGTGATTGAATGACACTTGGAATCAACCTAGCCTAACCATATTGCACATGTCCAGACCCCTAACAAAATAAGAAACCAGCTTTACCCAGAGGCATGAGGGTAGATTGTGCTTTACCAGAGTGAAGGAAATTTTACTTATAATTTGCACTTACCCAAACTGATTGGGTAAACACACATTACCGGATAGTCCTATGTTTATCCGGTTTTCTAGCTTTACCCATGACATATACACCAGATGTGTATATTTAAAGCTGGTGGAGGAAGGAGGCTTATATGCATTCCCAAGTGAATTTAATTATAACATAAGGCCCTGGAAAATCACTACCATATGACATAAGACATACCCTAAAATTTAACACAATTTGTCAGGAAAAAAACAAAATTGAATGTTCAAGAATGTGGTTTAAAAGTGATCATTTAGTACAATGGAAATCTCTGGTCACCACCGTGGTCATTGCCCCCACCACATCAGTGTGTGGACTTCTTTATTGCCATACAAGTTCTGTAGCACAGTACCTAGGTCTGCATACTCATCAAAAGGATTAACTGTGTGCTTCCCACAGTCTCAGACTAGGTAAAAAAGAGGGCATCATGCAATAGGTTCAGAAGACTCAACATGTTATATCTGGTATATTTTATTTGTTTTAGAATTACCTTAAGCTACTTTCAAGCAAATAAAACGTAACATAATTTTATACATTAAAAATGGAAATATTAATTTCTTATAAGTAAAAACTTACCAAATTAGTACTTCTCTTTCCACCAGATGTCCTCCAGGTTGTAGGAATTTGAAAATGAGGTCATTGCCCTTAAGAATGTCAAAATTCATAAGTCTATCTTTATTTCTTTGAATGTATAATTTTTCCACACTGTTAAATCCAGTGGTTGTTGAATATATTTCTGTAATTTTACTCACTATTCACACACGTCACAATGTTTGCCCGATTAATTTTATAAAAAGTAACATTATTAATTTATTTATTTATTTATTTTGATTTCAGTGATTACACACATTGGATACCAGTTCCGTCTGCACCAGTGCTGCATTTTCCGACAGATATAACATTAACAAATGAAGCTGTTATTTCCGAGACCATTAGAAGAATGAATTTTACTGTTAAAGGTACACTGATTGTTGTTAAGTTATATCGCAGCACATTTTGCATGCTTGCATGTTATAAACTGAAAGTGTATTTTGAGAGATCTTAAAAGTCTTAATGCATTAAAACTATTTCCAAAATAACAGATTTCAGAATTTTTTATTTTGATTCTTTTTTACATATTTTTATAAAATATTTATTATTTTTATTTATTTATTTTAAAATGACATAAATACATACATAATATACAAAGACCTGAAACCCCAAAAGAGCAGGAGCTCGTGCTTGTTTTAATTATTTACAGTACTGTAGTCTTGCACCTCTCCTGCCAACTCATGGGTGAGTTAATTTCTTTTCTAGAAGCCAACATTCTTCCCCTTACCATCATAATTTATAATATTTTTTGCATTCCTATAGAGAATTCATTGAAGTTTCATAATATCATAATATTTAGGAAGTTTACACAGTGAAGTAATTATTATATAAAAATAATATTGAGATGGATTGTTACATACTAACTTCACTAGAATTGTCACTAACCTGGACTGCAGTTTCAAATGGCATCCTCATTCATCCTCAGATAGACTACATCTGCTGGTTGGTTGGTGTCAGTACCCTCTGGTGGGCAAATAATGAACCTTGTAATGAGGTCATCATCCCCGGGAACTTAGAAATTCTAGTGAAGTTAGTGTGTAACAATCCATCTCATTATAATTTTTATTCATTGGAGTCGTTTCATCCTGCTAATAATTTCTGTAGCAAAAAAATGAAAAAAGATTAATCACAATACAAAACGTATAGACATTCTGATTTATTGCTTGTTGTTGTTGCTGCTCTTATTTAAAGACACCCTTCATGGACACCTTCTGACGTCAGTATTTATTACTTAAATGTAGCAACAGGATTTGCTTCTCTAAGTGTTGATTACACAACTTAGGTTCTTCACGTAAGAAATATAGCGTTATCCTCACGCTGAAAACATGGAACCTGTTAAAGATTAATATCAGGAAAGGAAATTATACTATAGTGGTTGAGTAATAAAATTGTTTTGGTATACTGGTATATTCCAGGGTAGCAGAAACTGCTTGAAATTCTTTACTGACAATATTAATATAATGAAATCAGGAAATATAACCAACTTGGCTTCTAACTAGCATTCGACATGCATTTCATATTTTGAACTGATTTTGCATTTGTATCACAAATAATATACAATAAATTTCGCTCCTCCACTGTTGTTTATCCACCCCCTCTTCATCTCGCTATCATGCTCTCTCTTACACTTTCTCTAGGTATCAGTTGACCTCACTTTCCTTCTTTTTCCATCAGATTTCTAGTTCCTCACCAACTTGTGTAATCTTCCATAATTCATCCTTAATCTTTTCCTTTCAACAATTTCTTCAGCATTTTTTCCATGTTTAAAATTTTTTTTTGACAGTATCCCTTATTTATTTTTGTTCTTATCTTCGTGATCTTCTCCAGTAATCTACTTCTGTGCCTTGCAATTTTATTTTTTGTTTACTATTTAGTATAATAAAAAAATTTAACATTGTTAATTTGTAGGGAAGTACTTTGATTAGCTGAATTCAAGCAAATTCTTATAAAATTATTATGGATGAATGGAACATTATATGATAAACAAGGTTTTAAAAAGTATTTACAGTAGAAACTGAAAATTCCTGTTTTTTTATTTTATTTATTTTGTGGAGTAAGTCCCTTAATCCTAATTCACTATTAACCATTCCATTTGAGAAGTCCAGGGTAGGTAAAGAAATGCACATGACTTTATCTGCTGCACACATCATACTATAAGTCAATATAGTTCCATACTAAATTTTATTTTTATATTAGTAAAAGCTCAACATGCATTGAAAATTATACAAAGTTTAACATGCTCTTAACAACCTCCACCCACCTCAACATAGAAGGAAACATTTAGAAACACATAAACGGACATGATGTCACAAGCCACAAAACCAAAACAGTAAACAAACCAAACAAAGAAAGGAGCATGCGTAAATAATGAACTAAGCTTGAAAAGCCAAAATGAGAGTGACCCAAAATATAGGTGGCATGATAATGAAAATGCAAAGACAATAAACAATTAGACCATTACAGCTTCAACATGGAGAAAAAATGTATAAATGTTTTATCTAATTGGCCCATTAGAATGGCTTGTTATACTTTGAAAGAGTTTTTTTATGTGACTAGTATTATTCTATAGTTTGTAATCTGTGGCCTTCATAACTTCTTGTGTTCTTTGACATGTGTACCTGAATTTAGATATATGTTTGTTTGATTTTAAGGGCCTGACCGTATGACACTGGTGTTGTCGCCATCTGCAAATATTTTTAACTGGAGTTTTGACAAAGAAGTTACTGAAACGGGCTACAAGTGGCAGAACAGGTCCATTTACTACGTTAACTATGCCCAGGGTTTAACAGGCTCTCCTTTCCAGTTTTGGATTGATTTGGAGGTAATTATTTACCATTGATACAGTAAATACAGTAGAAAACTTTAGAATTGAGGAGCAGACTGCAATAATAGTGTAAGTCGTAACATAGCTTTAGAGAGACCTTGGATTCTTCTCTACATAATGCCATAATTCTTAGTTCTCCATCTCTCTCATAGAAGGCAGAAGGTGTATTAAAATAAAGCCATCTGCAAACCTGTTTTAGAAAGTAAACATTTCTTTGGTTTATCTTGTTTCTCATGTGCTTTTGCACATGTATTGTAAAGTGGATGCGTGTGTAGAGGGTGTTGGATATTCTTTATTTGAAGAAAGGATTATTAATCTTAATAATTGTAATGAAACAAATGTAGCACTGTTATGAAAGTAAATGTGAAGTGGAAAAGAAATATTGCGGAAAAGAGGAGGAATAGTGGGAAAAGTTTGGAGTTAATGTAGTTAAAAACCTATGCTGGAACTGTTTATGTCACAGGGTTTTGCAAAACAGTTTCTTCCATAATTTAGCACTTAAGCACTTTAAAAATGTCTTGCCACTGACATTAAAAAAACTTTCCTTTTTTGCATTTTGATTACTCCGACTCTCTACATTCAGACTCAACCTGTCACAAAGTTTCCAGCAATTTTGCAGTATATGTGTGTGTTTTGTCTGCAATGTTTGCCGATCTGATCGGTATCACCCTTTCCTCAGTTCTTGTCATGAATGCAGACAACTAATTCCTTTTCTCTGCTCTACAGACTACTTTGAACTCAAATATCTTCTTACTTGGCCTATTGCTTTCACTAGCAATACTGCAAACTATGGCCTAGTACTATGGCCTAATACTACAATCTTGATACAAGATCTCATCAAAATTCTACCCTATCTATTCCCTCTCACAATACTGTATTTTATTCTTAGTCCTTTACTATTGGGACAGCTTGCCTGTGGAAAAGCTTTAATAGACTGCCAAACACATTCAAGGTTAGACTAGTTGACCCCTTGACCAGTAACCACTAGTAATTATATACAGTACTTGTACATTTTTATTTTAATTTGTTTATCATAATTATCTTTTCTATTCTTAATTAGTTTTCTGTATAATTTAAGTGATTCCTTAACTTTTTTCCTTCTTTCTATTCTCTATTACAAAACTGTGTTAACATTGAACACTATTTTCACAGTTTAACATGGTTTCCACTTGATTATCTATTATATAATTGACTGAGTGAAGCGAGGTCCTGATTTAAATTGATTGTTCTTCTGAAACACTGTTTGTCTGTGAATAGGATTTTTTTATTCAGTTTCAAGATGGCAGTTTTAATGCTTCTGTTTCATATAATATTCAGCTTCTTAAAGCGATTCTAGCTATATGGTTCATAATATAAAAATTTATAGACTACTTCCACTCTCAAGTGTAAAATTTTCTATAACTTAGTTCCAGGACATTTTTTATGTAACTCTACTGGCATTTCATTACACAGCATGGTTGTTACACAGTCACAACCAAAGCATTGTTCAATTTTGTTCCAATTTAGCATGTATATCCCTCTATCTACTTATCCCTTAAAGCAATATAATTATAGTAAAAAGAAAAATTATCACACATTATCAGTGTGTCCAACAGTCCTTTTTTTAAAGGACTGTCCTTTAAAATGGTGACTATTAAAAAGGTCCTTTAATTGTTCTTTTTTTTTTTTTTTTAGTGCTTTCCTTTTTTCAGTGAGTTTCAGCAGAGTTTTATGTTCTTATGTTATTGTATAATGTATTGTAATCAATTATAAATATAGAAAATAAACTTATAAAAATAAAAAGTAAAGAATGAAAACTGTGGGAGGAACGGAATGGCTATGAGGGGTGAAGAGGAGACCATTTTGAAAAAAGAATATACTATTTCCTTTATTTAATAGATAATACATTAAAAAACTTAAATTTAAGCTGAACTTTTCCTCCAAAGAACTCTGCAGGTTTTTCAGATTGTTCAGACTCTTATTCAAGCCCATTTTCAGTTGCTACAGATGAAAGCAGTGATAAAAACAATCTCCAAACTGTACCATATTGATATTAACGGTATATTAGTATAATTTGTTGTATTTAGCTTCGCCCACACCCCCCTTTTCTATGTCTGTCCTTTATTTTAAAACTTTTCAGTTGGACACACTGCAGTATTCTCTTGTAGGTACATTTAACAAAGCGAAACTAATTTCTTATTCCTTTTCTTTCCTTGATGATGACTTTTTATTATTCCTTTCAGGTTACAGGAGAACACAAAGGTCCAGTTTTGGACGTTGCAGTGATAGGTCATTACATAAACAATCATGGTGAAATTTCTGAGGACTTCATTAATTTTCTGAAGAAGTATCCTGATTGGGCTCATGTTACTGCATGGTCTGCCACTTATAAATCTTGGCAGTTCTGAGAGTATCATCTGTTACAGAGTAAAATAAAAAAAGGCTCAATTATTAGAAGTACTTAAATATATTGGATCAATCTATAATTTTGATACTATTACGTTTAAAAGTGACAATACTCAAGTATGAAGTTTGAAGAGGAGAATTCTTGATTTAAAATGCTGAAATTTATAGTAATATTAATGGTAAGTAGCTTAAAAGTAGAATCTGAAATTTTGCAATTTATTTTTCTATAAGAGTCTTAAATTTAATTACCTGTATGTGTTAGTAATAATGTTTATTAATTGGATTGCTCTAATTTTAGAAGCATACATTTTAGAAGTATACATTTTAGAAGTATACATTAGAGTCCTGCAGAAATAGACAGTTATTTATGTTCAATTAACTCATGTGTCCCCACAGATTTGGCACATTCCAAAATTCATAAATAATAAATTGGATTGGTATGATGATCTTCATATTTCAAAGTACCGGTATAAAGTAACAATACGTTTACTTTATTTTAATGATTTATCTTGGGGCCATTTTAATTCTGAACAACATCCATTACTTCTGAGAAGATGTATTGGAGTATATATTTTATTTTGTAAGATTGAAACACTTATTTGCCTCATTTTCCTGGTGAGTCATTGAAGAGCACAGCTGTAATATTCCTAATGCAATTGCATCACTTTACTTGCAGAAAATAGAACTTTATTATTATTATTATTATTATTATTATTATTATTATTTTATGGAATTTTAAGCTTAGGTTGTGAGGCCTTTATTTTATTTTTTAAGGACCAAGTGGAATTTTATTACCACAGTTTATTGTTTACTTGATTATTAGCTGCCTCCAAGTGTTGTTAGTTAAAATAGCAAATCTTGCTTTAATGTAAGTACTAAAGACTGCATTTTTATTTCTCTTGTGAATCCTTGAGGATTTGTGTGAAGATATGTTTACCAAAGTCAGATCAAGAGCAGATTATTTCCTGCAGTAAATTTTCTTTTCCTTCATGTATTTTTGCTCTATATATATATATATATTAATTTTAATTTTAGTTTTTTTGGCCTTCATAGGACCACTTTAGTCAGGTTTCTGGTTGAGGTTTTTCTTCTTTTTGTCAGCCCAGTACTTCTTCATCCTTTCTGACCGCAATTTTCTTTCTGCTTCTGGAACTACTCTTCCTATTCTCTGTTTGTTGATTTTCATCTGTAGTGTAGTGTGTTTGTCTTTCAATATCTTGAGTGTGTCTGTCTTGTATATTAAATCCTCTACTGTAATATGTAGCTCTGCCATATCTTCCTTAAGTTCTGTAATCCATCTTATATTTTTCTTACTCTTACTCTTCCATAATTTTTCTATTATTTTTCTGCTAATTCTATTTTCTGGTGTCCGTAAAATATGTCCCAAAAATGATATTCGTTTTTTTTTTTCATTGTACTTGTCACTGGTTCTATTTCTTTATATACTGTTTCATTAGAAGCTAGTTTCCAGACTCCATTTACTTGGTAATTTTTGTTTAAACAGGTTCTTACTATTCTCCTTTCTACCTTGAGTACTCTATCTATTGCAACTGTGTTAGTTGTTTTGAATAGTGTTTCACATGCATACGTGATTTGCGGTTGAGTCACTGTTTTATAATGTTTCAATTTGGTTGCTATTGAGAGGCACTTTTTATTGTATGTATTCTTGGTAACATGCTGTGCTCTAACCAGTTTATCTATTCTATTTTGCCATGCTGGTTTCTCATTCATGTTGTAAGTGATTATTTCACCTAAATATTTAAATTTTTCTACAATTTTTATTTCTTGGCCTCCCACCTCAATTTTGTTTGCTAGCGGCATTTGAGTTAGCATTATTTCTGTTTTTTCAAATGAAATTTTTAAACCGATATTTTGGGTATTTCATGCAGAGACTTAATTTGTCGTTTTGCTTCCTGAATATCATTGGCCAGAAATGCTAGATCATCGGCAAATCCTAAACAATTTAACTGTATATTGTCCTTTTGGGTTCCAATTTTTATATTTTTCGGATTGTTTCTGTACCATTCCCTCATAACGTACTCCAATGCACAGTTAAAAAGAAGAGGGGACAGACCGTCGCCCTGTCTCAGACCAGTTGTTACCAAGAAAGGTTCAGAAAGTTCTCCTCTGAACTTTATTTTAGAAATTGTATTAGTTAGAGTAAGTGCCACCAATTTGATTAGCTTTGGGTGAAGACCGAAATGTCTTAAAATTTTTATTAATGATGATCTATGGATGGAGTCATATGCTTTCTTGAAATCTATAAATGTTATTGACAGAGGCTTGTTACGTTTTTTGTAATATGCCATGACT
Source organism: Ectobius pallidus (assembly GCA_964059195.1). Classification (NCBI taxonomy): domain Eukaryota; kingdom Metazoa; phylum Arthropoda; class Insecta; order Blattodea; family Ectobiidae; genus Ectobius; species Ectobius pallidus. Next base: position 129,161,305 of record CAXKWD010000005.1, read on the forward strand.
AATTTCAAAGTTATTATTTGTTCAGTGCAACTTCTCCAAGGTCTGAAGCCTCCCTGGTATTCACCTAACTCTTGATCTAGTTGTTCTTTAATCCGATTATATACCGTATTGGCCCGAAAATAAGACGACCTCGAATATAAGACGACCCTGAATTTTTGAAGGGTAGTTACGAAAAAATAAATAAAATAGCTTATTAGTACATTTTGCTTCAGATAAAACAGAAGATAGAAGTTCATGTCGTATCTTCTTCTCTCGTCTTTATTTACGCATTGAAACAATGAAGATGCTTTCTTTTCCACATGGTCTGCCATGTTGGTGGTCAAACAAAGCATTATGCATAGAGAATAGAGATGCCAAGCAGTGCAGTACACGGCAGTACAAGGAGAAGCACGAATTCGGGAACAATAAAGTTCGGTAAAATTCGGTAATTTCCGCACGACTTTGACCTTAGATCGGACGCACGCCATTTGCTTGGGGATCCCCGGCCGCTACACACGTGCACAGCTGCATTCATGATTGGAGAGTTGTTGAGTCTTAGGCTGCGCATATAAGACGAGTATAGTTTTTAAAAGCGCATTTTCAGGGAAAAAACATCGTCTTATATTCGGGCCAATACGGTAGTATTTTTGAAAAAATCTTGTAAGTGCAGTCTAGGATGGAAATACCTCTATAGTTATCTGGATTGCTTCTATCCCCTTTTTTATGAAGTGGGTTAATTATTGCTGTGGTCCATTGTTCTGGGAATTTTTCAGATATCCAAACCTTCATTAATGCCATATGGAGGGACGTCTTAGCCGAGCTGCCGGCGTATTTCCACATCTCTGCAAAGACCTGGTCTTCACCACCTGCTTTGTAGTTCCTCATTTCCTTAAGCGCTGTTTCCACTTCTTTTGCCGTTGGCGGGTTTATATTTTCTGGTTTAGTTTTTATAGGAGTATGTGTATCAATCTGTAGAAGCTTTTCCGGGTCATCACAGTTTAAGAGCTTGTTAAATGCTTCTGCCATGATTTCTGCATTTTCTTTATTGTTATGTGCTGTTTTTCCATCTTTATTCTTCAGTAATAATGTAGGGGGACTGTATTTTTGTAATTGTTTATCAAAGGCCTTGTAATAATCTCTAGAATTGGTTTTATGATAATTTTCCTCTATATGGCTTATTAAATCTTTTTCATATTGTCTCTTGACTCCTCTAATAATTTGAGTGAATTCTTTTCTGACATTCTTGAGGTTAGTGGCGTTGTCTTCTGTTTTGTGGGCTTGAAATTTCAACCAAGCTTGGTGCCTTTCCTCATGCATTCTATCACAGTCGGAGTTCCACCATGCATGTCTTTTCCTTGGGTTTAATGGAGCTAGATTTTCTGCATCTGTTTGAGAATTGGTATTATTTCGTCCAAATTGTCTGTTAATTTTGTAGCTTCTGTTTTCTGCCGGTATCGATCATTCTGGATTAACTGATGTGGGTCATATGTCCTTTTTTTTTCAACTGTATTTTGTCTTTTCCTTCTCAATGGAGTAAATTTAATCTTTATTTTAATTAAGTAATGATCTGACCCAGTGTCAGTTCCTCTTAAAACTTTGACATTGTGAATTTCCTTGTGAAAAAACTTGTCTATACATACGTGGTCTAGTTGCCACTCCCCTTTTGTCCAATCTGGATGTTTCCACGTTTTGAGTTTGTTTGGTTTTGTTTTAAAATATGTAGATTTGGAGATTAGACCATGAGTTCTGCATATTTCTATGAGCCGTTGGCCATTTCTATTTGTAAATTTATGAGGAGCCCACTTTCCTACTACATCTCTATACTTGTTTTCTTTGCCCAGTTGAGCATTAAAGTCCCCTATAAGTATCTTGACTCCGGTCAAGAAAACCACCATTAACGGCCGTGGGTGTCGGCATGCTGACCACATGCCCCCCAATCCTGCCATCTGCCTACGGGAGATGACGCAGCGGTCGGGTGGTAGGCCAAGTCCCTCCAGGGATGTAGCGCCACTGAGTTTAGTTTAGTTTTTTATAAGTATCTTGACGTTATTCGTCTTTATTTTATTCATTGTCTGATCAAGGAGATCCCAAAAATTCTCCATGTCTTGCACAGTTTTTGTTAGGAAATTTTTTTCATTGGTAGGGGCATGGGCATTTATGATGGTGTAAATTTTGTTTGAGGCTCGCAGAGTTAGAGTTGCAATTCTTGGTGATATGGCTTCATAATCGATTATGGAATCTATTATTTTCAAATTTACTATAAATCCTGTACCAAACTGAGGGCAATGTTCCATAACTTTTGGTCCTGGCTTCCCATTATAAATTCTATAACCTTGAGACTCAAACGGATCCTCTGTTAAATTTCTCATTTCTTGAAGCCCTGCTATAAGAATATTTTGTCTATCTAATTCATCTGTGAAATTCTTGAGTTTTCCGATTTTCAATAAAGAGTTTATGTTGTGAGTTGCAATGTAGTTAATATGTTTATATTTAATTCTTTGTGTGTGTGTTTGGTTACATACTTTCGAATGCTCCGATTCGTTCTTGCCTCTTAAGTGACTACCCACCGAATCCGATGTAGTCTTCTCCTTCCTTGTGGGGTTGGACGGTGGAACTCTTTTCTTAAAAGACTCTTCCATATCTGACTATCGAAGGTTGTCAACCTTAGGTGGAGCTAGCTCCAATTTACAACTGCGGTTGTTAACCGCAGAGGATGGTTATTCAGCCACTAACATGTGAAACAGACGCTGTTGGGATATATATTTTTTTTATTTTTTTTGTTTTTTTGTTACCTCAAGGATAACATTGCCAATTGTTATTGTGAGATAATTCATGAAAATGTTTATTCTGCTTTTGATTTCCGTACTTGTAAGATTCCAATATATTGTGACATGTTTTTATAACATTTTATTAGAGGAATCTGTAATATGAATTGTGAAGAACAAATAAACAGCATTGTAAACAACACATGTGTTAGGCTTTTTCTTACAAAAGTGTGAGATTAACGAAGATAGTATTGGTACTTAGATGTATGCTGAACCTCACTGACTTTCATATTAGCCGGATCTTACTGATTTTTTTGTAAGTTTTAACTAGGTAACTAAATAAAATACATTGAACGTAAGAGAGATGAAATTGAGGCTGGAGAGAACTGCATAACGACAAGCTTCATAACATGTACTCTTTACTGAATATAGTCAAGGTAATTAAATCATGGAGGATGAAATGGCTGGGCATGTTGCATGCATGGGGGAGGGAAGACTTATCTCAAAAATATTGACTGGGATACCCAAAGGGAAGAGACCACTTGGAAGACGTAGATGTAGGTGGGAGGACATTATTAGGATAGATTTAAGGGAAGTAGGGTTTGCGAGGGATGGTTGGATGGAGTTAGCACAGAACAGGGTTGAATGGTGGGCTCAGGTAAGCACGGCAACAAACCTCCGGGTTCTATAAAATAGATAATATTCCTTTAGCTTTCTGAGGAATTGTCTATTGCTATTGAGTAAGTAGGTAATTAAAGAAAGTTATTTATTCAGTAAAGTACAAACATTAACACGTATTCAGCTGTGGCTGGCCCTTAGCCATTCAGGGAGGCCCCAGCTAGTATAAACAGAGCAGTGACACTGGCTGGCAGATCAGACATAGTACAACCTTCAGTCAGGAGACTTTGACCGCAACACTGCGAATGTCCACTGCAGCAGTGATGAAAATTCAGAGTATTTTACTTCCAGTAGATCACGGAAAATCAGCTCAGAAAAATCTTTTAATGTTAATATGGACTTTAAGGGCATGAAAGTCTACGCTTATTCATTAACAGTGTTACTTTCACCAAATTATCTGTGTGTGAGGGGTTAAAGTGTAGATTTTCAAAATTAGGGGTGTCAAGGGGGGAGTCTTGTAAAATTGTACCTTGTAGTAACACTTTAGTAAGATTGGTTCGTTTAATTAAAACTATCAAGAATAATTTTACAAGACTCTTGTTCTGAAGGTACAAGACTCTTGTTCTGAAGGAACAAGACCCTCAACCCCCTTATTTTAAGATTCTACTACCTTCACCCCTATTCATAGGTAATTCAGTGAAAGTGGAATACTTCTAATATACTAATACAGCAAATTCCCAATTTTCTGTGGGTGGATTATCCGGTTTGGGAGTTGATTAGCTGTGATTAATTTAATTGATCTAATTATTATGTCTTACAATGAATTGAATAAAAGTCACCAAATGACCCAATGAGTGACATAACATAAACATAATCTAAAAAATAGGCACACTCATAGCTACTGAATAATAATACTCTTAACGGTTACTATACATTTTTACACTTATTTCTTCATATATATATTTGTTTCAGGAGATGTTTGCTTCCCTTTGAGAAGTCATAGAATTCTGAACAACTATATTTCAAATTAACAGTCACCATCAGTATTGCTTTCAAACTGTTACCTACTATAAAGAAAACATAGGCTCAACTACTGAATTTATACAGGGAAGACATAACACAAATTCTACAATCCTTGAAACATTTTCATAAGACATCTTTTTGAATGTGAAGTGCTGGATATTTGTACCCAAGCGACATTTTTGAAGCAAATCCAGCCCAGTAATACAAATTTCAGTGCAAGTATTATTGATGCTCTCAAACTTGAACTCCTCACGCATCATCAAGTAGGTGTGTGAACATATTTCATAATATGTCAGAGTATGGTATGAGTTTTGAAGCAGCTGAAATGAATTCATGACTGATGTTGCTAGAAAATAAAAATTGTTTGTTGAAACCTCAAATGACCAGGCATTTGAGTTCTAAAAATCGGAACATTTAGATGTTCTGGCAGAACCAAATGGGGGTAACGGGGACTCCAAACATCTTAGCCAAATCAGGTCATCTGTTCACCTTACTTTAAGAGAAAAGCCAACTTTACATGTTATTCCATCAATTAAATGAACCAAAACACATAACATTCGTGTTAAATTCTCATCTCAACAAGTGTTTTTCTGTGACTTTTCAAACAGCACAGAAAGTTGCCTGTACACATTCCAATTTCACAGAGGAGCAATCTTGTGAGAAGAAGTCACCATTTCAGACGTACTCTGATAGCAAGAGAAGGTGTGTACTGTACATTCACCTTTTGAATAGTCTGCTAATATTAACAGGACCCAATTTTTAGATATAAACATTCATTTTTGTAAATATATATTCATGTTTCCACAGATTATTGTTTCTGTGGGGAAAAACCAAGCACAAAATGGACAATTGCCCAAAAGATCCAGGGCGCTACGGGTGAACCCTCATAGTAGTTGAGTGAGGTTTTCACGGGGTTTCTCTCACTCTATCAGGTGAATACCGGATCGGAGAAACAACCCCTGCTAGACAGATGACTGAACATAAAATACATATTAATTAAGTGGAGGGAAAGGAAATACACATTAAATCCATGTCTGGGATATTAATCCAAGTAAGAATCAGTTTGAAAAATTTTATGTCATAACCGGGATTTGAACACGGATCTTCGGCTTAACGCGCCGATGCTCTACCATTGAGCTACCATGACAACATGCCAGTCTGACATCAAATTCCTCAACTGATTCAGGAGACAAGGCAGACCACGGGAGGTTTCTCCGTTGAGAACACACATCCAATGGCGACCTACATTTGTAGGTACTTTGAAGCCTAGTTATTATTTATATACTATTAATTAAGTGGAGGGAAAGGAAATACACATTAAATCCATGTCTGGGATATTAATCCAAGTAAGAATCAGTTTGAAAAATTTTATGTCATAACCGGGATTTGAACACGGATCTTCGGCTTAACGCGCCGATGCTCTACCATTGAGCTACCATGACAACATGCCAGTCTGACATCAAATTCCTCAACTGATTCAGGAGACAAGGCAGACCACGGGAGGTTTCTCCGTTGAGAACACACATCCAATGGCGACCTACATTTGTAGGTACTTTGAAGCCTAGTTATTATTTATATACTATTAATTAAGTGGAGGGAAAGGAAATACACATTAAATCCATGTCTGGGATATTAATCCAAGTAAGAATCAGTTTGAAAAATTTTATGTCATAACTATTCGTCTGCCAAACGTCAAGTAGCCATGTGCATTGTAGCATTAAAGTTAATCACAGGAGAGTAAATCTTCACTTACTGTTCAGTACCTTTAATAATATTTTTCCCATTAATATGAAGTGACATATCATTTCCATACAATGTAGGTCTAACCAACAATATAGTAGGTACTCAATACAATCCTTCTTACGTTAAAATCATTTAAATTAATATTACATTGTAAGGTTATTGGACTTTTCTTAATCAGTGTTATACAACAAAACATATAAATTATAATGGTAATTCTTACCTTTGGGAGTGAATATGCATGCTGTTCTACAGGTGCTCATGAAATGACCATTTTCTCTGTAAAATATTCCTAGTCATTCATAACAATGTCCTTAAAAAAAAATATGTTGCCATATGGGCTCGTCTAGACTAGTAAAAAAAGTGACTTCACTTAATATAAGGAAATGCCTGTAGTGCAAGGTCCAGTTATATTTTAGGGATAAGTGGTATGGACAAAAATTCAGGAATTTAGAATAGACAATAACAATAAAAATAAAAAAGAAATATTTTATTTATTTATGTAATATATGAGCATATATAATACTATTTTAACATACATTGACACACGCATCCATTTATACATTCACACTTATGTACAGTTTATAATACATTAATCCTCTCTGCATCAGCACATGTAAGAGTTGTGAGCAAAATGTTGTGACGGTTTACAGTAATATACAGCAGCAGATTATTACATTTTTACACTTGCATATAAATAGAAAGCTGAGACTACCGTATTCTACATGAGCATTTGTGTAAAAAAAAAAAAAGAATGTGAAATACGTCTGGCCAAAAGAAAATTCTATAGAAATATAAAACATTTATTACAGGGCAATTCCATGGGTAACTGACTGACAGTGGGTGGCATTTTTCAAAGTATTTCTGTAAGTCAAACATTTGTAACTTTTTAAATAATCTGAGCATATTCTTCTCGTCTGAGGCATCACGATCATGTATTAAATAATCACAATCATTTCAGAACTCAAGGTATAACGTTATTATAAACAAATGATTTCCAAACATTTCATGGGATTTCTCTGAACTGTAACTTGAAATTTAATAAAACTTGAGTACGGTATTTAATATCGGAGAGGTAATAATAATGATACTTTAATTTTCTTACTTTGTTCACACTAGATGATGCAATAAAATAGTTAACACTCTGGTAACTGATTGAAATGTTCCAATTTCACATTTATCAAACTCCTTATAAACTTTTTTAACACCTATAACAATGCTTTCTAACAGCAAGTATTTCATATTGTAAGGACATTTAATTATTTTACTTTTACAACACTAAAATATATTATGGAACAATACAGCACTCGTACACATCTGTACTCTTTCTGCACTGCATTATTAGGAATGGTAAATAGTCCATTGCTTTGTAGTGAAATACGCACATGAAATATAAATTCAATTTTTACCCATTCCGGATTATCAATAATGGAATAGGTTTCTTAAATGATTGTAATAACGTAACTTTTTCACTTATTTTCAATTATCTCAAAAGCCTGTTATACCTTTATATAACTAATCATCATAAACTTGCATCATATGATAAAAGAATCAAATTTTGGAAGTTGTCAAATTGATGATCATTGTAAAATTAAGACCTTTTTTCAGGCAGATGAGTTAAAAAGATTCACATAAGAAATTTTGTTTTATTGCCAAATCCAAAAAAAATGAAATCCTATCTCACTGAAGAAATTTAACCTATATTACATTATATTATATTTGTATTGCATAAATTAAGGTTTAAAAAAAGGTAAAGTGATCCCTGTAGGCGCCATGGAGACGCGTAGGGTTTCCGGGAAGTTGAGGCTCCCAGATTTTAAGACATCAGCACAGGAATGTGGTAAGGTTGTTAGCCATACGCACTGGCCGCTTTTTACCCCAGTAATACTCCTGGTACTGATTTCTGTTGGAGGCTGAGTTGACCCCAGGGCCATAGTGCCAGCAGAAAGATTAAGCCAATGAAAAAATCCCATCGATCTCATTGGGAATCGAACCCGCAACCTTCTGGTTTGTAGCACAGTTCCTCAATCATTACGCCATGGCATACCCCAAATTAAGGTTAAAAGCCTATAATTAATTAATAGCAGGGAAAGTCTAAATTAACTTATAACCTTAAAGATCTCAGTTAGAGTAACCTTACTACCTTGTATTTGTAGTTATGCCTGTAATGAGGTAGCTAGGGATCTAGAGAACTATTTGGAATGGGACTCAGTATGTCCTTTAAGAGTTTATTATGCTTGAAACCTGGGATTGATTCCTACCAAGGAAATATTTTCCTGTTCAGAATGTAATATAAATCTTTTCAGTCAGGTAAGACTGAAAACCTGTTAGATGAATCTTCACTACTGTTGCCGGCCTTGGTTAACTTAAAACCCTATAATAAAATATCCATCCGAGTTAGATGCATCTTCTCTACTGTAGGTGTGTGAACATCTGTAGCAAGGACTAGGGGGTCTAGACACTAGAGGAAGATTTGGAATGAAATTAGCATATCCTAGTGGGAGCCAAGTGGTCTAAGCATCAGCGCACCAAGTTGAAAATTTGAGTTTGATAATCTCATAAGACAAATTTCTTCATCAGAATATAATATCAAACTCTTCAATGAAATAAAACTGAAAACCAGTAATGACAGTTTTCCCTCCATATATGATTAGCACTAGAAAGCAAGAATGCTCATAATATCAGAAGTCCCAAATTATACAGCAAGTATAAAATAAAACTTAAGTATTTAACCATGTTAATTTCAGTCAATTACCATATTGTTGGACATTGTTGCAATAGAAATTTCAGAAGCCTACATACATATTATGATTTCTCTTGCATACTAGTTCGAGAATATGTAATATGTTCAGAATATGTCTTAATTTGTACTGGTAAATAAAACTTTTTGCATTTGTTTGGTAACTGACTGACCAACTATTTCAGAATTTCAGATTACTGTGAAAAAAAAATATATATATATATTGAACAGAAATATTTATTGAAAAAATAAGTGACATATTTCAATACTGCAGGCTTCTAGCTTTATATATATATAACATGATTTTTTCATGACTTTCATGAAATAAATACATGTAGGTTGACATTTCAGTGGAATTGCCCTAGATTGAATTACATTCATGGTGTACTTACATTAAAATACAACTGAGTACTGTAATGTTGATGCATTTAATAGATTATTTAAATTGATTTGGATAAAAAGAATACATACTAATCTCAGATACGCACCTTTCCAACATATACCATTTAATCTGTTCCTTACCGTCATGAGGAAATAGTGCATAAAATCAAAATCTTAATTCCAAAAAGTTAAATTTAATGATAACTATTAAATTTCCTAATTAATGTTTTTTTCTTGAAAGATGATCAAGGCCAAAGAAGATAAGGAAAGGAAGAAGGTAAAAGATGCACATTCTTTATTTCTTACTTCCACTAGCAAAATTTACTGATTTACTTATATGTGTATTCTGGCTTGACTTAATATCATTACGTATTTCAAGGCCACTGTTACAGAATGATTGGAAATTAACCATATTTTTATACATATGGAAATTTTTTAGCATTATTTTACTCTCTAAAAATTTATTAAATTCACATGCTTGTACAACTAGTACATTGTACTTCAGTTGTATGTAGTATTCTTCAAATTGTTAAATCACTTTTGAATCCTGTTTTCACATTCTATTCCTTTTTACTGCCCCCTAAATTTGCCAGGATGTAGAGATTAACTTGTTACACTTTTTACTGGCCACAAGCTGTACATAGCTTGGCTTTATACTGTTAGATTCATGTCCAGTTACTGCCAAAATATTTCTAGAATTCCAGTTACTAAGAACATTATTTCTGCACTCTGTAAACATACATATTCACTCTTCCATTCATTCTTGCATTCAGAAACTCGAGATATTCACTGTAATAAGTCGATAAAATTGTTTGACACACTGTAAAAATGTAATACATTTTTGGGACGGAAAATAAGAGCACCAAATGGGGAGGTACTGTTAGTGAAATGTGTTTTAGACTCTGAGTATTTTAATGGAAGAACTTACCCAACAATAGATTCAAACCATTTATTTAAACCCTTTCAATACTAATTCAGTTATATTAAAAGTATAAGCATAGATTTATTAGGATGTACGAACTAGATATACTCGATAATTTATTTTATTCGTATATTTTAACAAAATGTGCAATCACCAAAAAAAGAAGTATGAGGTATAGTCAGTGGTGAAGAATACTCAAAAGGATTTAAGACCCATTTTCTGATTAACACCCTTACAAAGATAATTGTGATTAACCATAAAATTTATTGATTTGTTTGTAAACATAAAAAAGTGTCAAAAAATTAAATGACACTTTTAAGTAGAATTAATTGTCAGTGCTCAGAACGCAATGCTATAAACAAAACCTTTGATTTTCTAAAAGCTCTTTTTCTGTGACAACAAGATTAAACAAAGAAGGAAAATCAGAGTTAATGTTATTGTTAGAAAATGTTACTTATCCTGCTTTGAAGATGAAAAAGATCTTATTTCATTAGATGTTGGATTTTAGTACATTTGTAATGCCTGTTCTTTGTCCAACCTTGTCAAATAACATCCAGTTGACTGGATGAAATTCTTAATTTACTTGATTTCGTTGTAAAGGCTAGAGTAACTTGAGTGATCATGCTAAATGAAATAAGAAACTTCTATTCTTCATCTTTTATCATTCATTGTTTTATGCGATGGCAATATTGGTTAGTTTGCTTAGACAACTAGAGACTTAATATCCTTATTTCTGTGGCATTGTTTTCATTTTCGTGCTGAGGTAGAAACATGCATGTTCGCATGTTCGGCCAACACATTTTTCAAGATATTTCTTTGACCAGAAATGCAGGTCACAAAGTCTGGTAACAAATCAGATTTATTCAAATCGTTTTTTAATGCTTCTAGACTAAACTGAGTTAATGTCTATTTATTATAATCTACATACACTCTAACGACTTCCCCTGAATATTTTCTTTGTGATGGCATGAAGTAGAAGTCAGGCTGCAATTCGTTGTTGTGGGGTCGTGGGGGTCCACGATGCCTGTCTTGTGTGTAGTAACCATTATGTGGGGGACCAGCACCTCCAGCTTGATGTGCAGTTCTTGGGAGAGAGTATGTGGCTCTCTCTATTTGGCCGGGAACCTGGTAGCCACCACCACGAGGACGCTGCAATGATCTTGTGTCAGCATAATGACCTCCGTTAGTTTGATACCCAGTGTTGTTGTGATGGGGCATTGCAGCAAGAGGCTTATGTGAGACCATTGGTGGCCGAGAAGATCCGTTGCTTGGAAGTGTTCCTGCTGGACCGGTGGGCTTCTCTTCAGATTCAAATGCCTCAAAAGCATAGTTAGTATTGGCTGCAGAATAATCTTTCCACGCTGAATTTGGAATTAGGTGATCCTGTAAAGAGAGGGGGAAATATAAGTTTGTTAAAATTTTAAGTTCTTGTACATATACTTTATGATCCCACTTTTATACATTTTTATTCACTGGCATAAATATTGAGGTATTTAGAATAAAGAATATAGTGATAGAGAAGGTAAAAAACCTGAGTAAACTCTAATATGTTGAAATACCTAAGAAATTGGTATACTTATAATGGATTTTCGGTTGATAACTAATAATTATTTTTAATGCTATTTTTTCCCCTACACAAGGGACATTAACCTTATTAATTAGGAAGTTTGTGTCTCTGGCATCCATAAAGAAGTAGAAATGACATTTGATGATGATGATGATGATGTAGAAGACAAAATGATGGCTCGGTTCAAACACCCTTTAAATCATCCTATGTTTATCTGAGCTTGAGATGAACCCAGGCTGAAACCCTCAGTTGTTAATATGATTGTAACTGTTATTAAAGAACAAAGTAATGCAAATGCATTTCAGTTTTTGCATATTTTAAGTTCATTGAAAGATAACGCTCCTTCCAGGTTATGTTATTCCTCCCTATAATTTAAATGCAATTTCAATTTTTTTTAAATACCATAAAGGTGTATGTGAAAGTACTTCAGGTACTAAATGTCAAATAAAATACATTCCCTTAAAATTCTGAATTTATGAGATCGTATATGAGTTCTGTAGATATCCATAGATGCCCAAAATGCAGGGCCTAGAAAGTACTTGAAGAGACAAGAGGTACACAGATGAGACCCATGGAGGTTCGGAAGGTATCTGAAGAAAGATCATAGAGGGGCCTATGTATTGACTGAGACCAAAAGCTGATTATGTAGTAGTTCTACACTGTAGTGAAGCTATGATCCCCTCCTTGATTCGTCCCATATATTATTATTACTGTCTAACCATTTTCTTGTGTTCAGATTATTTTTCTCTTAGTAATTCAGTTGGCTTTTAAGTGTAAGATCATCACCTATCATATCTGGATATCATAGGCTTGTTCCTAAAGCCATGCCATGTACTGTCAAGGCTGTAGGAACAAACCTATTACATAAAGTATTGATAAATTTCATTCTTTTTCCGTTTGTGGTAAATGTTTATTACAAAGAGAATTGTCCACCTGACCACAAATAATTTTAACCAAAAGTTTAATGTATGCAATGTTTACTTAGCCCTTCATTCTACAGTAGTGTAATATTAATTTAATACTTACATATATAGCACTCATGTGTACATTTTCATACATACTATTACATTTTCTACAATAATGTTAAGGAGCTGATGAAACTGACTTACAAATGTTTATCTATTGTCCTTAAATATATGGTAGCATATATTATGCTATTCATATAGTATACATTTGTACCTTAACTAGTAGCTTGCTGAATGCATTCAATTTAAAAATATAAAACCATTAAAATTATATTGTCTTGTATGCTGCATAAACTTAAAAAAATTTTAAAATGTGTTGTCAAACGATACTACTAAAAGCCATCATCAATCCAGCGGTTCTACAAATTAATATTCTACTATATAGATTCAGTGTACTAAAGAAGAATTTTATATTAATGACTATTTGCTAAGATATTCGGCAATTTTACTTATATTTTACAACTAGGAACAGACAAATTGTTTTGCAATTACTACAATTTACAATTGTTTTACAACTAAACTACAATTGCATAGCCCCAGTGTATATAACACTAATTTTATATCAATGACTATTTGCTGAATAATTCGGCAAATTTACTTAATTTTAATCTTCAGGACATAAACAATAGTTTGACAACACATTTAAAAAAAAAAAAAAAATTAAGTTTATGCAACATACAAGACAATATAATTTTAATGGTTTTATATTTTTAAATTGAATGCATTCAGCAAGCTACTAGTTAAGGTACAAATGTATACTATATGAATAGCATAATATATGCTACCATATATTTAAGGACAATAGATAAACATTTGTAAGTCAGTTTTATCAGCTCCTTGACATTATTGTAGAAAATGTAATAGTATGTATGAAAATGCACACATGAGTGATATGTAAGTATTAAATTAATATTACACTACTGTAGAATGAAGGGCTAAGTAAACGTTGCATACATTGAACTTTTGGTTAAAATTATTTGTGGTCAGGTCGACAATTCTCTTTGCTATTACATAAATGTGGTATTAGAACATTTTTCCAGTAGATGGATTTGGATGCTCAAAGCAAAAATAAAATACGAAAGGTAATGTAAGATAAGCTTTAATTAAAGGAATTTAAAAAGCAGCCTTCTTCAGTGTTTCAATGTTGTTATAAAAAGCAATGTAAATCTAATGAAGTCATGCAGCATGCACTAAATTCGAACCTTTAGCGTTAAAACTCAACCACCTAATGTTTTAAATTAACTTTTCAACAGACATCAAGCATCTGTTAGAGATGAAGAATGATAAGGATGTTGAAGAAAGAATGTAAAATGAGAAAAAATCAGTTACTAGTTACAGTCCTAGAATAAAGAATCCTAAAGGTGAAAAAGTAATAGCAATATACTCGTAAAAATGAAAAATAAATAATAGAAGTTGGGGAAAGAGCCAGCAGCGTAGTTATGGGGTGGCAAGGAGTGGCAGTTGCCACCCCAGAATTCCCAAATTATTTAACATTTATACTGGTATGGTATGTAAAAAAGTTTTAAAAAGGCTTAAACTACATCATTTAAAAAAAATTCCATACCCCCCGGCAGCCTTGCCACCCCAGTTAAAAAGCTGAAATTACGCCCATGGAAAGAGCTGCATGCTCAGGAAAATTTTTGATTTCCTGGTCAAGACATTTCATAGAAAGACCATGAAAATCACTTAAGAAATTTCTCCAAGTCTGCAACTTGAGTTATTAAAATTCATTGAGCTAAAAGCAAATATTTGATGCAAAGGATCTGATTTATCTGCATTTTACCAGACAGCTATTACCACATCAGTCATTTTTAGAATTCATGCATACTTTTTATATCTAAATGACATCTCTATTGGTAGAGTTGGTCAACAGTAGTAATTTGTTAATATGATTAATCATTTTAAGTCCACTTTTGTCTAGTTTTCTGTTCTACTGCTATTTCATTGAACATCCTAGTTACACTATTCTGTATTATTGTGGACCTACAGGAAACATCGAAGAGAGTTGGGATTTTCTCATTGGAGGGGTATCTTCAAGAAAAGTAGATCCTGGATCAATACAAGATTTCCTCTAATGGTGTCATGTAAATTTCAGCAGTCAGGTAAATCTTTAGAAGTGTGAACTTAAATCCTTACTAGTAAAATTAGTAATAACTAATAACTAAAGTAACTAAAATAAAATGCATAAGAATGATGTGGTTAGGATTTAGTAGTCAAGTAGTTAATATGCTTACAGTATTAAAAACGTATGGGGTTAAAATTTGTTGATGGCCTACGTTTTTTTTTAAGTATAACACCCTACAGAAACCTTATTTTGGAAGGGAAGTGAAGCCATTACTTCCATGCTTCAGATTTACAGCACATTAAAGAAAGAAGGGAATAAAAAAAAGTTTCTGGCTATCTTATCCCAATTTTTTTCTTTCTCTCATTGGGTCCTCCCATAAATAGCATGCTGATATCTCATTGCTATGGTCCTTGCAAGGTAGGGTGAACATGTAAAATCGCTCTAGTAAAGAAATCACATTAGAGGCTAATGGAAACAGCACTCAGCTGTAAATCCTCCACTTGTGAATGATTTCTAATATAGTTCGCAATCCTCAAAGAAATTTGGTGTTAAATTATTAAATTTGTTCAGTAAAAGAGCACAGAAAAACAAGGTAATTTTAAAAAAGATAATTTCCTTTTTAAATTTGCATTGCTAATGGAAAGAGGGTTGCAACTGAACCTTTCTTGTTTACAGTGGTAGCACCAGAATTTTGTCTGCAGATGGGCCCTGAATGTATGTACTTGCCATCAAATTTCTCTCTAAATTTATGTAGAAGTGAATTAAATTTGTGTCACCATAATGTATTAAATTGAATTAAAAACCTTACTTTTTTAAATAATAATGTTTCAGCATTAATGAGGAAAAATTATTCCGTTCAAGTTCGCTGAGTTGAAAGTATGCACCTCAGCAGATAAGTCAGCTGTTGGACAGTTTCTTTTTCCACTGCCAAAAGAGTGATCACTAATTCTCTCATTAGCCATTCTGTTTTGGAGATTAGATTTCAAACATCGGGGCTTTACAAGATGGTCTCTAGGATTGTTTAGATTCCATTTCTCTCCCAGTAGCTCCTATTTCCCCCCTTAAAATTTTTAAATGTGAAGCATTACTGGAACTGGATGCCA
Source organism: Ectobius pallidus (assembly GCA_964059195.1). Classification (NCBI taxonomy): domain Eukaryota; kingdom Metazoa; phylum Arthropoda; class Insecta; order Blattodea; family Ectobiidae; genus Ectobius; species Ectobius pallidus. The sequence continues at coordinate 129,177,173 of CAXKWD010000005.1, forward strand.
GCATCAGCGCTAGTGTTTTATCGTTCTGAAATAACTTTTGAAAAGTACACGGTTCACACATTTTTTTTTTTAAACAAGAAATGACGTCACTAAAGTACATTTTCATTTTTTAATATTAATTTTATTCCCTAATCTTTCAATATAAATTTTGTATAATTCGAGGGTGAGTCAGCATTTTTTGGAACCCCATCCAGGGCTCCCTTTTTTTTTACCACCCTTGCTTGTTTAGAATCTATTCCGGTAATAAATTTCTAGGCTAAATGAACATAGCGCCAAATGTCATGAATATTGGCAAACGTATTATGAGAAAAGGCATCTTGAAAGTATCTTCTTGAAATTTCAATCTCTAATGAAAAGGAGACTTGGAAAATTTTTATTGGCTATGTAAATAATCATCCTTTTTTTCTCTACTAACACAAAGTCTGTTTCAATGATAAGGTATCAGTGGATAGGATTTTTTACAGACTTCTCAAAAAGACCAAATCTTTTTCTGGGAGGGGGAAGGGAGATTTCAATGTGCAACATTTTTATAAGGGTTTATTAGTCTATTATATAATGTAAAAAATAAATTTATACATTCTTACTTTGAGCTACATACAGGTATCTATAGGTTATTCATTAAAATATGCCATCACCCATTTATGCATCCGATAAATAACCCTTTTTCCAAGAAAATGACAGTTAATCTAAAGGACAGAGCAATAAGAAATTTCCAGGTGCATGATGTAATGAAACCAACATAAGATAATTATTGGCAACAGTACAGCGGAAAGAAGAACGCATAGAAGGTTAGCCTGGAAGCAAAATGACTTCACTCACCCGGTAGTTACCAGTTTCTCCGAGCTGTGGCATAGCCATGATCCGAGCGAGGAGAAGTCCAGTTACTGGTGTAAAGGTAGGGTGCGGGGAGGTCACTGGGTTGTTGGAAATTGCCTGGGTTCCCAAGCGGGATCGCGTAAACCCGCTACAGCATGCCAGACAGCCCAAAAATGAGAATATGATGATCATGGAATTAGCAACCTGCTGCGAGGATCACTTTAAAAGTCATGGCACTATGCAGCAATAGTTTATAATATCTCAATGCTGCTGTTAGATAGGTTATGGGTGTGGTGTGCGTTATTTATTTGCTCCACAATCGAAATAGAAGTAAAGATTGAAGTTAAGTGATTTTTTAATTTATTTTTTATTTTTATAGAGCCCAGTCATCTTTATGAGATTTGTGATGGACAAAGTGACAGCAGGACAGTAATTTGGTTTTCTATTACTTCTCATTGCCCGACACTGTGGGCCGACTGATCAGATGATGGGTTCCCTGTCTTCTTCGAGACTTAATCCTTTAAACCAATCCTAAGCTGGACACTTGATTTAAGATATTTCGTTTGTTTCCATAGTGAAATTTGCACGAAAAACAGATATCATAATCAGTGCTGAAAAGGTTCTGTCATAACCATCATTATTTTTGACATCGTCCTTGTCGTTGTTATTATAACAGATTATATAAATTTGGGATTCAACTTAGTAGTGTTACAGAGTAGTAAGCTATCATGGGCCTTTAGAACAATAAGCTTCTTTTTTTAATTTCTCTTACTCGATCTCGGAAAATAAACTACAGATCTTAATAATTTATAATTTATGAGTCATGGAGATTCATTTTATAATTCCTTTAATTTCAAATCCATACTCCACTTTCATATTTTAAGGCAGATATGGTCGAAACATAAAATGCTGTACATCATATAATTTGTTCTATGTTAAATCTTTTACTTGTTCAGTTGCTTCCTCACAGCTATATTAAGAAACCATTTGTAATGGTGTGTAACTTGAGGTTTTTCCTTGGTGTCGAAAATCAATGATGGTGTCTCAGTCTTCCATGATCACATCTGAGCTTCGAGCAGCTTGTTCCACTGTCAATCTTTTGGAAGAGGTGAGTTGGTTTGAGACCAGCAGTATAATTGAACTGAGCATTTATACCTGATTTGCATTTTATAGAATTACTTCACAAGAGCAGTGTGAAGAAAACCATATGTAATGGCCATAGAAGTTGGCATGCTGACCAAATGACCTCTTCCATCTTGCCACCTACCATTGAAGTCAAAAGATGGAGGTAGATGATGCAGCAATTTGGTGGCAGCCATGTCCCTCCTGAGATATATCACTTGGAGTGTTTTTTCTTCAAAAATGGCATTTCAGCATTTCATGTGAGTTCTATACGGGTAGTTAATTCTCTGTTATGAATTTTGAAACTACACATTTTTTTCCTGCTTTATTTAAACATGCTTTAACTCACATTGCATGTTTAGGATCTTTGGATATATCAGTGCATCTGTTTCTATTGTGTATGGTTTCTGCTCATTTTTATTTATGTTCATATTAATATCAGGATATTAGATGAAATATCAGGGATTGATCATAGTTAGTAAATATCCAATTTGGCATTTGCCTTTGCCACAGGGTTTGAACCCGACACTTCCAAAGTGTGAGGTTGTGATGCTACTGTCTCGACCACCTCATTCGGTAATTTTATATTTTTTTAAGCTTTTCATTTAGGCAGCCTTGAAATTAAGGAAGGATAATAATAATAATAATAATAATAATAATAATAATAATAATAATAATAAAAATAGATTTTCTATAATTGCTTTTCATATTTTGTTCCCACAAATATCCTTGGATGTTAACTTTTTTGAGTGAAGTTTTCAAATTATTATTTTATTAATTTTTTTGTTAATAAGATTAGCTGTCCTTAAATTAATTGTAGTTTCAAGCAGTATGTTCTGGTCATCTACATAAAAAATTCAGTAGCAACTCTGAAGATTCAGAAAGAGAGGGCACAAATTAGCAAAGCAAATCAAAGGTGTATGCTGATCTTCTGGACCATAAGGCCAATAAATCCAGTTCATTGTAGTTATAATCCTACATTCTTTATTCCAATGGCTAATATTCATGCCATTATGTGCCATTATATGTATGTCCATTTTCTAATCAACTCTGTAATAATGTAGCTTCATAATTATGATGTTCCCATCATTGAATGCAGCCATGCCCTAATCTCTTTCATCTTGGATTACAACATTCTGACTTACTGTGTTTAGTATAGCTTAAGCCAGAAGTCCGATTTAATTGCCACAGAATTATCACACTTTGTCTTCAAGAAAGTATACTATATAAAACTCACTCAGATAACTGGATGAAGGAAATATCTGAACTCATAAATTCATAACTGCTTATCAGCTTTCTAACATCTGAATTAGGCTTCCAAACATCTCTAGATTTCAAATTCTATTTTTGGAAAAATTAGTTGCCATGACTTAAAATGTGATCCTTGTATATGCTGCATTTGAGATACCTGTTTTCAGTAGTGTCCTTAAATTTTGTCTGCTTTTAAGGAAACATTCTAATAGTTTAATACTTATAGTTTCTACTTATTTTGTAATACTCTGGTGGAAGGGAGGTGAGGTACTTTGTAGTTGGTCAAGAGCTACATTTACAACTAATGTGTTCTACATACAGAAAACTCCTCATTACCCGTATTAATTGGGACCATGACATGCACAAATAATTGAAAAACACAGATAATCCAAATTTTAGAATTGTTACTATTCTCTCTTCAGGCAATGTTTTATGGACTGCTAAAATGATTTCATTAGTAATTTCATTAGGCTGTATTATTATTATTATTTCATTTCCAGGGATGGAAACCCCATTTCGCCACAGAGGCATGTTAGGTTTGTAGTTTACAAACTAATTATAACAAGTATATAATTTCAAAAATTATAATTATAGTTGGTCATGAATATAAGTTATAAATCTGATAAATTCTCTAAAACAACAGATTTGGTTAAATAAATGGAGACCTTGAGTTGGATAATGTTTTTTTCACACTGAGAAGCATGCAATTCAAGACTAAATCTTCTTCTTTCAAATACTGGATAGTCAAATAAGACAGGTTTCACAGTTTCTGTTGACAGCTGACATTTGCAGATGTAGTTTCTGTCTGTAATAATGTAGAACCTCATGAAATAAATACCAAACATCCCATGGCCTGTTAGAAATTGTGTTAAAGTAAAATTTTGTGAAAAATGATGAGCCCATACCCTTTCATACACTGTGGGGGGAAAACAGTTCCTTAATTAATGTACCATTAGTACTTCAGAGCCATCTGTCATTCCAGTGGCTGATGATGTGATGGAATATAGATATATACAGGTTTTTTTATATTTTTAATTTCCCACACTTTATTTCATCATAAAAGAATGTGGTAACCCTACTCAAGAATGTAGATATCTTGGGTGGCTCATTTTGTCAAGCTCTGGGATGGCATGACCTGCAAGCTCACAGGCCTCCTTGTTTATAAACCCCCCTCCATCTGATATCAAACTTGACCAATCCACTTGGCCCCGTAGAATGAGGCTAATGTTCATGGCACACCACCAGCTTACTTTCTTTTGATAGGATACGAGGTACAAGTATGCAGGGAGGCCATCACATACCTGATATCAGAGAAATGAAACAGAACGATGATGAGGAAAGGGGAAGTGATGGGTGAAGTAAAGAGTACTGATGGAATAAGGAAGGGGAAATGGGAATATCCAGAGAAAACCCCTTCCTTCATCCACCACGAATGATATGCCTGCCGGCCCCTGGTTTTGAACTCGGGATTATTTGCATGGTCAGGCACACACATTACGCTTGATCCACCACAGTGGCCTAATTTAGGCTTTGGTTTTTATGGAGATTTTATCTGTGTTCATATTATGCTAAACTAGTTACCAATATGTTATGTATTCACGAATACTGTTTCTGTTTCTGTTAAAAATTATATGATAATATTTTAAGAGAAAAATCCCTCTGACACCAGGATTCGAACCCATGACTTTCGATATTCCATGCTCATGCACTGCCAACTGAGCTAGCCAGAGTTCAACTCACGGTGCCAGACGGAATCTCTCTCCTATGATTACCCTTAATTGTCGACCTCATTGAAAGACATTTATGTCATATACAGTGTTATGAGATACGTTAATTTATTGATTTTATGATGAATTTCCACTGTTATTGTACAGTAACATTTGAGATTATTATAATTAGGGGGCGGATTTCTATGACATGTCATATTTTTCCCCTTTGCATTATTTCAGGTTTCCGACTAATTTAAACCCGATTCCAAGCATCCTGATGAAAATGGAACGGCTTTTATTGTGCATATATCTGCATATTTAGGAAATTTTCAACTATTGTAGCATATTTAGGATGAATATGCATATTTAGGTCATATTTTTGGCATATTTGTGTGCATATTAAAAAATTTTGAAGTTTCATATCATATTTTGTAAATTTTGCCTTGTAATGATCCTTTTTGGGAATTTACAGATATTTTAAATAATTAACATTACATTTTAATAAAATTAATTGTAATGAAACTTAAAAAAATATACACATTGTGTAAATGGTAAAGTCATATTTTAAAATTTATTTGTCATATTTTAATGTTTTTAGGTCATAAATGCATGCATATATCCTAATTTTTAGGTCAAAGAAATCCGCCCCCTAATTATAATAGTTCCCAGTGTGGATGCTACACTGGAATCAGGGGTAGGGATGATTTGTTCCTTTCCATGGGCAGAAATTCTTCATAAATTTTTGCTTCTTTAAATTTAGAGAAAAAGTGCACTATTTGAAAACAGGTGTCTCTTAGATATGGTTAGTCACCAAGCTCCAGTTCAACAGAAAGACAGAGTCACAAGAAACTGATTAGCTACATGTAGAAAAGATCTTACAAACATACTGCACAACACTTAACATTATTAAATAATCACGCTGTATTTCTAATATATGACTGTCGAAGTAGAGTGGCAAGCATCTCTGTGTATTTGTTATTCCAGGGAAAATCTACCCTCCACTTTGCACATTTACTGTTTTCTTGATCCACGAATTATGTCTGTGCTCCCCATTGGAAGAAAGTTTAAGGTTTAAATCAAGTAGCTGTTCTTTTTCTATTTGATGGGTCTTTAAGGCAACAGCCACCTTTAATAGCCTATGGGTAATACGAAAATCTTCAAATTTAATTTTATAAGCAGTGTAATGTTTTATTGAATTCCAGTATTGTAAGACATGTACCCAGGTAATAATATATTTTTTTATTAAAAATAAGACTTCATATTTACAGAGCTATTTACCTTAAGAGGAATTTTTAAATTTTGCTATTTTCTAAGGAATCAAATTCCATTTCTCATCTACACGCAACAACACATAATTTACCTAACAGTTCTTAGATTTGTTTCTATTTTTAGAAAATGTAGAAACGACTTAAAATAGGAAATTTTTAAAAATTTTATTCTCAGTATTTTATATTTTATATAATTTTACTTTATATTATAAGTTAGTATTTTGTTTTATTCTATTTTATATTAAATAAATTTAAATTTTTAAATAATTTTATCTATGTCTTTCACATTGGGCATTCCTGAATTAAATAAAAGCACATAGTTTTTAAAAATACATATTCAGACCTCATTAACGTAGCAGGGAAACATTTTCTACAACTAAAGCAATGAATAGTAAAAGAGTCAAGTACTATGTGATGAAGAAAACTAAATGACTCACACACAGATACCTATGTGTATAATTTTAGCTCATGTGTGGTGAAACCTTTAAGTTTTTAATGTCCCTCATGTTCCCTTTCCACCTTCACTGGTTACCAATATTCTGCATGCTGCTACCACAGTGACTGGGTGCACAATAGCATTTTCATCATGACTGTTTTAGAGTATAATTGGGGAAAAGCCTATCTGGTTCTCACACAAGGATTTTCAATATCAATTTTAACTGCAGAATAAGATAAACATTTTGTTTTGAGCTATAAATGTTGAAATTTAGCAGTTTTACTTCTGCAAAATTTCCATCCTTGATGCAATTTTTATTTAAAGGTATAGCAGTTTTTAAAGAATGTTATCTTTTGCAATGGAATTCTCTTTAGTGTCTTAAATTACAGTTATTTATGAACATATAGAAATGTGATTTAATTCTCATTAATATAATGATGGAATTCAGGCCAATTTCCTTGTTGGTCTGATCTGTTTTGTTTGTTGAAAAATTGTATTATGCAGCTGCAATGACAACACATTTGAACAAGATAATATGGCAGAAATATTTATGATTAATCCAAAATAACACCACTGTTAGTATAACTTAGTACCAAAATTCAAGATTTTCACTCACCAAAAAATGTTGCCCCTTGATACAACCCATAAACTACTAAAGATGAGAAAATTATCACAGAGATATTAAGATCCAGAGAAGAATTACTTTTCTTTTCTGGTCAAGGTAATACATTAGAAGCAGAGTTCAGTTTTCAGATTGCTGAATGCTGTTTCCTGGAATATCATCTCGGTAGGAAAAAATCCTGACCCTAGATTTGGTATACTTTCAGTTTTAAACTGAATTTAGAAATACTGTTATTTAAAGCAAATAAAATTTTGAGATTATATTGTAAGAAATATTGTACCTTGTTACATCATTGAATTAATGGTTCAATATATGTTGCACAAACTTTCTCACATATGTAACATGTTAACATTTGCATTGTTGAGGCTTTTAAATTGACGAAGGACACCAATATGTACCATTCAAAATGAATGTACAACCTCCAGGTTAAATAGTTTTAAGGACCTTATAGTACTACCTACCTATATATTAACATATATTAACCGAATAAATAATTGCTCTGACTATTCAGAACCATAGAAACATATTATAAGATAAACGATCAAGATTGGTCTATATCCGAGGAATTGCTAAATGTTATTGGTCAATATCAAACATGCGACATGTGAATGAAATAGTCCACACATTATTACTCATATATGAGCCACGTTCATGAAGTAAGTTTTCCTGGGGCTGTTTACAGAAATGAAACAAAATTTTGTGGGCATATATATTCCAATGGATACAGTAAGTATTCAGCTATTATTCAACATATTTGCCACTGGAACTGAAACATTTGTAATGCTGTGGAACCAACTTTTGAATATCTGTGTTGTACAAGTCTGCCGACAGGGATTCAAACCGATGTGTGACAACCATCTCCTCTTCTCTGCCATTCCCTGTCATTTCTTGAGGTGTAGGGAAAGATGGAAATCACTGGGAGCGAGGTCCGGGCTTTAGGGTGGATTTTTAAACACCTCCCAGCCCAACTTCTGCAGGAGACTTGCTAGGAGGTGTTTAAACATCCACCCTAAAGCCTGAACCCCACTCCCAGTGGTTTCCATCTTTTCCTACACCTCAAGAAATGACAAGGAATGACAGAGAATGACAGCGAAGAGGAGATGTTTGTCACACAGTGGTTCAAATACCTGGCGGCAGACTTGTACGACACAGGTATTCAAAAGTTTGTTCCACGGTATGACAAATGTTTCAATTCCAGTGGCAAATATGTTGAATAATAGCTGAATTCTTGCTCTAGGCCTATCTATTGGAATATATATGTCCATGAAATTGTGTTTTGTTTCTGTAAATACCCCCAGGGAAACTTACTTTTTGGACGCGTCTCGTAATTAGAACTAAAGAGATGGTAGTATGTAATGTTGTAATCTTTTGGATTTCCAACATTACTTCAGTGTTTAACATTGTAATTAATGAGTCATGCATGGAGAGTCTATCCAAAAAACAGGGACTGTCCTAACAAATCCGTTGTGACAAGAAATCCATTTTTCACATGGGGACACTTTTACAGTCATATTACATTAACTTATCCTTAATGAAAAGATTAAACTATTATTGAAACAAGAAATGACCAGCAAGGAGATCTTCAAATTAATGTGGGCTGTGAATCATGGTGAGTCTCTTGTATGCATCACTTAAGGCTGGGGAGACCTTGTTAATAGTAAAAAATGTACCAAGAATTGAAATTTTCATTGCAAAGAAAATTATTTTTAAAATGTAGGTTAATTGTTAAAAATTGCATAGTAATACAATGCCAAGTAGTTTATTAGCAGCCATTTTTAAATAGCTGTGAATCTGGAAAATTAACTCATGGCTGATTTTTTTTTTTTACTTTTTCAGAAAGAAAAACTTCTATTTTTTTAGGTAGATTTCGAAGAAAAATCTACCTGTTGCAATCGATACCATGTCATGATTTTCGAAAAATTCTTTCATATCTTTACGTTTCATGCCTCCCTAAGTACGAAACCACTGCCTGTTCAATTCTTTTTGGTGATATATATCACCAAAAAAATCGAATTAACATTTGAAGCCTGCATGGGCGTCAGCAAGGGGAGCACTTGCCCCTTGCCCCCCCCCCCCATATATACCTTATGGATTACCTTATATACCTAATACCTTAAGGATTCGTTTTTTGGTACTCTTTGTCAACTTGCAGTTGTTGCATGCAAAATAAAAAATATATATATATATATATATTTTATAATGTGTATTTATAATAATCCATCACTAAGGCTAATGCTCAAAAGAACGTAATCTGTTAATTTAAAAACTTTGCAGCCTCGTTGAATTTAGCAGGGGTTCAAAACTACGGGCCAAAAAACTAGGAGAATAATAATATATTTAACCTAATCATTTAAAATTTAGGTTTGAAATGGATTTTAAGTCAGATGAAATAAAATAGCCTAGCATTCGTATCACTTGAATGTGGATTAACTTAAATTAGGAATTAGCTCATAGTACACTTATTTAAATTATTGTTGTAATACCACTAGTTGTTCATGATAGTAAATTACTTCTTATTATTATAGATTACTGTATAATTTAGCCTAATAAATAAGAATCATTTGAGTTTGGAATTATGTTGAGTTTGCCCCCCTTAATAAAATTCCTGACTACACCCCTGGAAGCCTGGTAGCTAAGCTTTTCCTTTCACAAATTTTCGTATATAGGCCTACACAGTAGTAGGGGTTATAATGTTAGGTACAACTGGCCTAAGAGTTTACTTACACCTAGAACAACCTGTCTGCATATCTGTTCATTTATTACATTTAAACAAGTGATTATCAATAATTGATGTTTTCTTGATTGTTAAGAAGAGATTGCACAGTTATTTTTTGAGGAATGGTGATGAATTTATAAACTGCTTAGATAATTGCTATTTTTTCCTCACCTTGTGATGTGATGAAGGGTTACGAACTGTCTTGTAGATGGTGCAGCCTGCTTGAATGACAGCGATGAGAACCAGAGCAGCAATGCAGCCAATCACAATATACAACTTTGTAGCTGACAGTAGCAAGCCTCCTTTCTCAGACTCGCCTTCTGCAGGAATGTTGGATGTGACTGAAAGGTAATTTTAAACTTAATATAAACAGTACTAATATGAGCAGTAAACCAAACTCAAACCCTTTTTATATTTTATAGATTTGTTCCAGTAAACAAACTGAAACTGTTTGAGGAGTTTTTGTACTGTGCATGTATTAACAGTTACCTAATGGACTCCGATTCTTGCTGGTATGATCAGTGCTTTAGTTGGAAAATATTTTATGGGGGTACTCACCTTCCATAGAACGCATATATATTGCGAATTTAATAGTGTTTGTCATTATTAACAAATATACTCTCGTGAATTGGACATTTAATAAGTATTTTAGGACAATATCGTTCCTGTACTGCCAGTACGACGTACCGGAGCACATATTTTTCCCGGTATGGTAGAAGGAAAATAATTTTATACCGGTACGCAGTACCGGTGCGTACCGGCCCAACTAAAGCACTGGGTATGATAACAGTTTGATATAAGATTTGAAGCTTTCACGGCACGGATTACTTAAAATGGCTTCTTGGGTTATCAGCCGTGTCAAAATTATTAGGCTCGAGCTTTCGGCCATCTTCACTCTGTGGTCATCCTCAGAGGAAGCACGTCCATATTTATAAGGGGCTGGACAAACAAATTAATATTAAAACGGAATGTGAACTCTCATTGGCTGGAACTTGCAGCCAATCAGAAGTCAGGTGGAAAAATGTTGTTGCTCCTTTTCAGGAAACTTTGAACAAGTGTACTAATGTTAATTTACAAAATATCCTGCTGAGACTTCCATTGAGCTGAACAGGGGCGTATTCAGGGGGGGGGCTGAGGGGGCTGCAGCCCCCCCCCCCCGAAACGTTAAGGGTATATATACGTGAACAACCACAAAAAGATAAAAAAAATGCAGGTTCTAAAATATTAAAATTTTACAAGAAAATGAACTTAGAAGTGGACAAAAATTACAGGATCTTATAACAAGGCTTACTAGAACATAACTAGAAGATAAAAGTATAAAAAATTGACCAAGTTTATTTTAAATTACACGTTTTATAGGAGCATGAAAAAAATTAATTCAGATGCACTTATCACTTCCTTATAGGCATAACATTTTTCTGGTTTCTCTGACGCCTTTTATTTTTTTAATGCATATAATGAACATATTTTTCTACAAAGTAGACTACTTTTATACAGCTAAAGTTATTATTTTTAATGCAATTAATTTTTATATATCGCATATAAAATATCTTGAAATTTGATCAATATTTCATTACACATTTTCTTTAATTTTATACCTATGGGCATCATTGTAGTCTACTTTATGGATATATGCATGTAAAATTAGTGTAAAAAATTTCAGCCTTCTATCTCTAATGGTTGTGGACCTACCTAACAATATGTGTGTAAAATAAGAGTTACCGGGAAATTCAATTTTAAGTTAATAGTGAATTTCTCATTTGACCTTTCTAAGGGCGTGGCTTAGAGCATGTAAACATATTTAAATGTCCATTTAAATGCCACAAATAATTTCTAATCCTATATAAACTATAATATCAATGGATGCAGAAAATTCAGCACAATTTTTTAGTGCTATAAAAAAAACATAAATTTCAAAATAATTCACGTACATATACCCTTAAGTCATGCTAATATGTTGCACATAAGGGCACTTTAATTTCTCAGAAAGTAGACAGTTCAATTGCACATTTTGACTTATAAAAGATGAAATGCGTTATTCCAACGTGTTCAGTATAATTGTGTGTGATAATTAGGGCCCAGAGGTTGATGATATGTCATCTCTTTTATGAGACATCACAGACAATGCAGGATGTAGTATAAGTTCGTCTTCCGTCAAAACGAACAATAATACCTTACTCATATTTTGCATTTCATTTTCTACCAGTCATTTTTAGGAAATTTTCATTCGTTCGTTACATTTTTTCCTATTTTGTCTTCAGAATGAACTTTTCCACCATTATACACAAAGCAATCTCGTAATTCATTAATATAGTAAACATAATATTAAAGTAGTCAAATAACATACTTAAAATATTGTCCTTTGTTTATTATTATATTAATATGCTACTGTATATTCCCTTTTTTAGATATATATTTAGAAATATTGTCATATTTTTAATTTTTCATGTCATATTTTCATAAATTTAAGGTAATTTATAGGTCATTTTAGGCGTTTTTAGATCATCAACTTCTGAACCCTAGTGACAGTAAAGTTAGGATTTTCACAGCCCCTCCCGAAAATAAATCTTGGATACGCCCCTGGAGCTGAACTAGATAAAATGGAGGATAAATCTGTGCACTCTACATGTATACTTTCAAGTATTTATCTATGTTTTCCCATATGAGTTACAAATTGCAAAATTAAAACTGTAAACTGTTTTTGCCAAGTATTATTGCATACAAACATTTTATTTTCTATTTCTATTTTTTTACTAAACTTTCTTTGTGCTTCCCCTTTCACTTTTTATTGCTCTCTTTCAGAATCACTCTTCAATGAACATGTATCTAAATGCTAGAAATATTGGTAAAAATTTTCGAAACAACAATGGGACAAGAAGACAGACAGAGAAATTACTGCATGTTCTTGTATAGTATGTAAACTTCACATTCAGATTCAAATTTGGAAGACATATTCATCAGTGGATTTTAGCTGAGGATGAAACATGTTTTGTTTTGGTGAGTAAAATAGTACTTTAATAGTAAAGTTATATATTTTATAAAGTTTAAGTATACTCTTCATATTGTTTGATAATTACAAACTGAACTAAAACTATCCAACCACTGCATCATCTACTATGGGCAGATGGCAGATGACAGAATTGAGAGGCATATTACTAATGGCTTTCGTGACCGAAGCTGCTACTTCTTTATCAAGTAGTTTCTCATTTGTCTTCACGAGGCTGAATGCACCTCATTGCAGACCTCCCTTCCTGAAAAAAATCTAAGGTGGTTCCGAGGATCGAACCTAGATCTGTAGATCTGTAGTCGCAATGCTAACCACTAGACTATGCAAATGGTTGATGATTAAAATGTAATAAATTGTTTTTTAACAGAAAACAATGTAACGAATTTCATAAATATGATAAGTTATAAGAGTTGCGGGTGGACATGATTTCTTCTTTGTTTAAGTTTTATCATCTTGCTTGAGTCTTAATTCTCCTATCAATAGCTAAAAGAAATGACATACCAATACATATACTGTAGTGCATTATACAAGAACCCTATAATAGTTTTTATTAAGATACAAGTATGTGTATGAAATAAGCAAAGTGAGTTCCTTTCTTCTGCAACAGCTGACAACTGATGGTGTCCGGTTAAGTCAAAGTTTCTTCTTGGTTGTTTTTTTCAACTGATTTCCACAACATAAAATGAATTCAGTTTCATATAATATTAAAATTAAAATGAACAAAATTGATTCTATTTTAAATGCCGGTTGTTTATTATTCAGTTTCATTTGTTACTCTCAATTTTTCAAGCTCGTTCTGTGTTCAGTCATAATTGATACTACACCAATGTTGAGATAAAAACCTGTATCGTAATGGATATCATTATAATATTTAATAAGCGTATTACAGTATGGTCAAACAAAAAAAGTATTAATGCTTGTACTGCACTTACTTCCTTGTGGTACAAACACAAAGTACTCTGGATCAACAGCAAGGTTTCCTACTCTGCCACTAGAAACTGTTTCCAACAGAGCCTTCTGGACAGGATTGTCTTCTTCTCTAAGAGATCTTCCCTTCTCATACTGTGCCTTGTCCATCATCACATTAATTTTGGCAAGAACTTTTCCTTCACTCCTGTAAAAACAAATTCATTGAACATTAGTAATTTATAGGCTTCAGTTTTTGTTTTGTTAAATATTACATTTATTTGCATGGACTGATATAATCAAAACTGAATTTTTCCTGCTTAGATGGTTTATTAAATAAAAAGGATTTGTAAGTTATAAAAATACATTTTTTAAAGATCTTGAATTAATGAACTGTGAGAGACAGATTGCTTTGAAGTTTTGTTCATTTACTTTACATGAGTTTAGTGTCAGTTTATATAAGAATTCAGTAATTGTGTTTATGTTTTATACCATAAATTTCTTTAGAAAAATGTTAATTCACATAAGATTCATTCGTTCACTTGTATTGTGAAACATAATGAAGAGGTACAAATTTATTAAGACATTTTTTAACAAGAATTTATACACTTAATAGAAATATATCTTCGAGGAGTCTTGTAGTCAACGTGAGCTATGTTCAGGTGCTGTACTATGTCCAGCAATTGAACATATGAGAACATGTTACTAGTAAGTGTATAAATTTGAATAAAGTCATGTTTGTTATCAGTCAAAATCAATTTTTTAATTTAAATTGAGGTTTTTGCTGGTTGCTATTTTCTTTCGTGAGACATAATTTTGAGAATGGGCCACAGTCAATACCTAATAATCTTCAAAATAGGTTTATAAATTTTGAGTTTGCATAACATTTTTTTTTTAAGTTGTTTATAGTTTCAAATTTACAGTTGTACATTTAAATGTATTTTTCTTTGAGAAGTTGTCTCACAGACCTTACAAAAACTGAATGCAATCAGATAAACAGTTCAATTTGAATTTGCATCTCTGGCAACCCTAGCCCCACTCAATTGCTTCTTTTAACAATATTTCATTTGATAATGAAATGCCAATGCTCTGAAGTATAGTTATTACTGCAGCAATACTGATGGCAAATATTTATAAAGGCTTGAATTTATGCCTCAGGTTCTTTAGCCAGCATGAAATCTCAGTCCAGCAGGCCAAGGTTTGAAGTCTGTTGGGAGAACCATGCTGTAGATATTTTCGCTGAAGAAATTTCTTCAACCCTGCTTGGATTTGATCCTGTAACTCTTGGGCTCAGAGGACCGGACACGCCATGTGATCTACCAAGGGTGATGCAGGTTAGGTAATTCACTTTACTAAGTTATTATTTTTATTTGTACACAATTGTTTTTGTGTAAACAAAATACTTACTCTTCAAACTGGTTGACTCTAAGCTTGTAGAAGCCAGGCAGTTTCCCAAGAGTGCTTCCAAACCCACTGCTGACAGTATTTGCCAAGGTATCAAAGTCTGGAGATCCAGGATTGGGGAGCTGGAAGTTCTCTCCAAGGTTCACTAATTTCACTTCCACATCATACGAGAGCCTAGGAGGAGCTGGAGTAGTTGATACTGTTGCAGTGGCATCTACACAGAAATAATTAATTTACAGAGTATAGTAAAATTTGCATTTAAAGGAATCACAAGGGTTCAGGACACTTTTATATTAAAGCCAGATTTCCATGTAATGAAGGTGTCATATAAAAATAAAACAGAAAAAACACATATGTGTTGTAAGTTCTAGAGTGATAGGAAAAAGCGAATAAGTCAAAATACCAGAGTTTCAGGAAAGACAAAAAACAATTGATTTCCCCAGCATTGTTACAATATTTAGATCAGCCGACCCAGATATTTTTAAATAGCATAAGATACTGTGTAAAAATATGTAGTGGACTGAACTAAATATTGTAACAGTGCTGTGGAAATAAATTGTATTTTGTCTCTCTTAAAACTTTGGTATTTTGACTTATTCACTTTTTCCCTATCACTCACTACTCACACAGTGGTGGATTAAGAGACTACTTCAAAGGACTGTAGATGCCATACCTGTTGCCATGTCTTTTGCAGTTT
Organism: Ectobius pallidus; assembly: GCA_964059195.1. Taxonomy (NCBI): domain Eukaryota; kingdom Metazoa; phylum Arthropoda; class Insecta; order Blattodea; family Ectobiidae; genus Ectobius; species Ectobius pallidus. The sequence goes on from CAXKWD010000005.1 coordinate 129,193,127, forward strand.
TAAGACCATCATTAGCTAATAGGTTTGTTCGCAAAGCAAATCCGTGACCGCTTGAGAATTTGTTGTACTGCGCATGTCTAGTCTGTAACTTACCCGTGATTTACACTTTGCAAACAGTTACAAGAATTTGGAATCGATAGTTTCTGCGTTTAATCGATATGATATGCAAATAAAATATATATTTCCCTTTGACATGTTATAAATGCAATATACATCGACAATATAATCTATATTTTGGGAAACTTTTAATTATCTTCCATTATTCATACTATAAGTAGCCTATGTTTATAAATATGGTGCAATGTTATAGGAGGGAGGAGTCAGGCGCATGAAAATAGGTTACTGCGCATGTCTCTGATAACAATTCATGCTAGAGCCTGCAAACTTTTCTTATAGTACAGAAACTGTCCGTGAGAGCTTTGCGAACAGAAAATTGAAATCAGAATAACGGATTCTCGCTTTGCGAACGCGTGTGCAGAAAGAGCGCATGCACGAACGATATGTTCCTGGTTTCTGACTGTTTTGCGAACAAACCTATTAAAAATTCTCTGTAGAAATAAATGTGATAGTTAAATGAAATGCAGTTACCTCTTGCACATGGTTTGATGCAGATCCTCTCTGCTGACAGGATTGGCACCACCTCATGCTTCCTGATCTTCTTGTTTACGGAATTGAAAATCCCTCCTCTTATAGGGAACATGAAGTAGAAGCAGTGGTCTTCTGTGAAGGACACATCCTGTAAATTGAACAGGCATCAAATGAGCTGATCATATGCCCAGCATTGACTATACATGCGTAAGTAATATGACTTCAAGGTTAATTGGCAACTATACGCTATTCCATTTATTCTGTACTTACAATAGAAGCCTATTTATCCTAAACAACTGGGGTGTGAGTGTTTTCGGTTAAGCAATTTCTTTAGTAATCCATTAATTCCAGTTTAACAACTCTTTTTAAATAAAAATACGGTAGTCCCATGACATTTGAAACATTTAATTTCAACAATTCTGTAAACATTTATTAATGGAAATGCATTATGTAGTATGGTGTGCCAATAGTATACTTAAAAAATCAGATATTTTAGATTGAATGTTTGTTTTCTTGCTTCTATGTCGCTGCGTCACTTAATTAGTAAAACATCTACAGGAGGTTGGAATAGCCTTTCTCTCTTTATTGATAAATTTCTCTCTTTGTATCGTACCAACCTTCTCTCTCTCGAATCCTATGCCCCCATGTTGGAGCAAAGAGCCTCCAAGTGGAGGTTTCTGTTTACCTATGTGAATTTTTTTACGCTATTTTCCTAGAGAGGGCAGAGGGACAGGTGGTAAGCCCATCGCCTCTCAACCCCTCTCCGGAAACTAAGGTATTATTTGGGCGTGAAAGGGCCGAGAAATTTTGTCCAGAGGCTCTGATATAGGCTTGCCGTAAATCTACAACATGGGCCCCCCAGCTTAAAGTCCCTCCTGGAGGACTCTGTGCCCAGGATTTTTACGTCCTGAAAAACCCATCGACTGCGGCCAAGTTTGATCCCGAGACCTTCAGATCTAGAGGCAAGCACACTACCTCTAGACCACCATTATAGGCTTATTACATAATATACCGGTACTATAATAATGTCATTTTCTGTAAGCTCAAGAAAATAATCTGTAATTAAGATCTTCCCTCGTTCCTTACAGACTTGAGCAACTTCAGCATTAAACATCTCTATTCTTTATATTTCTAATCGGGGTATCAGTGTTGTCAATTATTTCATTAGTCATCTTCATCCTTTTGTAATAGGGGTACATATCATTGTCCTGTTCATACCTTCGTGTCTGAAGAAAGCCTCTTCCTTGTAAATGTGAGTGTAGTAATACCATCTTGAATGCGACCGCTCATATTGTAGATATCCTGTGATGCATCCAGCAGAGGAGCAGTGTATCCTCCAATCCACGTGTCCATTACAAATGGCCTTCCATTCTTATCCACCCAACCCAGGATTGCATCTGTCTGGGACTAGAAACAAAACAATTAATTATTAGACCACTTTTATATATGGGAATAAATAAATACTTCCATTAGCCTCTAATTCTTATTCAAATGTTGCTAGGTTTAATGATTGATAAGAGCCTGAATTTTGCTGAAATGAAACAGTTTATTTCAGTGTTAACTTCCATCTGTTTTGGTGAATATTGTGCAGACTAAGTTATTTTATACTACATTGGCATTCACAAAGTTCACTCCTTTATTTACATTTGTACTCAAATATAACAAAGAAATACACAATTAAATTATTGTAAAATTGGCAATGAAAATGTATAAATGTATAAATGTCAGTGAGATAAAGTATTAGCCTACAGATATAATGATCCAAAAACTGAAAATCCCTCCATACGATATGCAGTAAATGATTATATTTTATGTTTCATTGCTGAAAGTAAGTTCTATTGTCATCCTTTAAATTCTATTGTTTGTATGTCTTCATTCATCTGGCAGTCCTTCAAGAGAAGTTTGTAAACTTGTAGGCTAAATAAAAAGTAGCCATTTTGCAAACAGAATTGTTATTCTTCAATCATTACTACAATTGGTCATAATTATCTATAATTTCTTGGCATTCACAGAGATGCCCGACGCAGATCGAGGCGAAACGTCAGCAACACCGCGAGATGGACCACGACCACGGCCACATAGCCCGGTAAATGTACATCTAGTTTTCGCCGGCCGTGAAAGCCTAGCTTCATACTAACTATTATGATTTTAAATCATATTTCCTTGCACATTTCTCAAAATATGTTTTGAAGGGGATGTATTTCATGCTTACAAATACATAACATGCATTCCAACAAATTTCATGATATTTTGTAGATATAATTTGCTTAATGGTGGTATTTTATATTATCGTTATAATAAAAATATGGTCTCTAATAATTGATGGCTGTTCACAAGACTTAACCTAAGCTATTGACAATAAAGTATCAATGCATGAATACAGGTTCAAAATAAACAGAAGCTGTTGTAAAATTATTCTAAGATAGCCTACTGTAACTGAAATAAAAATTCTTAATAAACAAACCAGTAAAACAAAATAGAATTAAAAAATATAAACTTATATCTGACTAGGAGAATTTAATTCACCTAAGAACATATTTTGCACTATTCCAAATTTTATTCACGTGCATCTTGGAAAATAAAGTTCAAACACCTACCATTTTAGTGTCATCTGAAAAGCCAATGCCTGTCCAAGTATCAGTGTGTTTGGTCTTGATAGTAAAGCGAACTTCATCTTTCTTATACAAGTGCTCCCATCTGGCATAGTATTCACAGTTATTCTGCTCAGGATCACAGTTGCGAGGGGTCTTCCAGATACCACCACATATTGAAGGATCTTCCACTGCAGAAGTTTCCGACTCTTTGACTGTTTCCTCTGTAATTGGAAAAAATCAAGGTATTGCACTAGATAGAAATTTAGTCCCATTTCTCTGTTTGGGACACTGTTAGGCAGAGCTACATTAACTTATCCCATAGATATGATGTAGATAGAGGTCTAATGCTTTAGGCCTTATACCACTAGAGATTCTGTAGTCACTCAGGAGCAATTTCTTTTGCTGAGCTTTGCAACTGTATAACCTAATGGACTATGGAAACAATTCTAAACAGACATCTTGTCAGAGATTTTAAATAAAAATTACATTCAGCTAAAATATTCACAGCCAGCTAATAATGATATTAACACTTCAAGTAGGCCTACTAAAGACGAAAAGGCCTATGTTTACTACTTAGAAATATATCCATTTTAGTAATTTTGTTCAAGTTATTTTTCAGCATTAATTGGATGATAGATCGGAAGAAAACTAGATTAAAGGCTTACCAAAGAAGTTAATACTAGTGTATCCTCTCTGTCCTCTGTGGCCATGGTACTTGAGTTCATCTTGGTGGTAGAACTGCTTCACAGAGGCATAGTCTCGCTCCAGTCCCGATGCAGGGAAGTGCACATACTTGTTAGTTTCTTGTCCCTGAGCCCAGATAACGTGCATCAAGTCTTCCTCTATGGTGTGGTCTGTAGGCTCCATGGCTACAATTAAAAGAAGGGAATTACTTACTTACTCAATGGCAATGGACAATTCTTAAGCAAGCTAAAGGAAAAGAAAAGAATTTTGAATAGAATTTTATTTACACATACTTTTGCATACATAGTTAACTGCATCCATTTTATGTCTTAGCACTATCTAGCACTATCCATTAAGAATCCCCACATACTTTAACTCCTAGGTTTTATGTATGATTGGGGACTCTGGTTAATTTACTACACCTTTCCTCATTATTTTGCTCTTATTCTACTTCTTAATTTTTCTCCTCCACTTCTCTCTCATTTTCCCTAAATACTCCCCTATATTTTTCGTCTCTTCTTCTCCTCTGAATTTCAACATCTTAATGACTATTATCTCGTTATGAAAACTTTCCCACTTTGTCTCCCAAATTTTTTCTCTCCACTTTCTTACCCCTTCACATTCTTTTAAGTAATGCGTTACTCCTTTCTCTTTACTGTATAATACACAACCTTCCTTCTGTCTTTCCTTAACCCTTTCAGATATATCACCCCTGTTCTTGTCTATGTGTATCCCTCTCTTCCACGAGCAAGCTAAAGGAATATGGAACCCGAAGGTTCATTGCCACACTTACCTGAGCCTGCCATTCAACCGTATTCTGTGCTAACTCCATCCAACCATCCCTTGCAAGTCCTACTGCCCTTAAATCTATCCTAATGTTGTCCTCCCACCTACGTCTAGGTCTTCCAAGTGATCTTTTCCCTTCGGGTCTCCCAGTCAATACTTTTGAGATGTGTCTTTCCTCCCCCATGTGCACAACATGTCCAGCCCATTTCATCCTTCATGATTTAATTACCCTTATTATATCCGTTCAAGAATAATTTTGTAAACTAAAGGAAAAAATCGGGGAAATTTGTAAGAAGATGTGAAACAGTCAGAGAATTAACTGGCCCCATTGAGCAAAATGTGAGGGGTATGTGTTTTGCTCTATCTGCTGTTACCCAGACTGTGTAGGCAATTTTATTTTCAGTACTTGATCTAATCATTTCTTATTTTTGATATGGGGATGAAGGAGGCTGGATTTTTTTATTTTTTTTGTTTACAAAGAACCTTGAAAACATAAATTATTTTGGTCAGAAAAGTGTAACTTTCTGGTCATGGAAAGTCAGGAGAAAGCCAGGAAAATTATTTTGAAATTTCTGTGGACACTCTGACTATACGCTGCACTTGAGTGAATTTTGTACCGTTAGCTTTCATTGAGAATGTTATATAATTGAATTACAATTTTCTGTTACTTCATACACTAATTATTGGGCGTTTTCTTTAGCTTTGTTCCTGCAAAAAGCACGATGCTTTAGCCCTTAAGAGACTCAATAGGCTAAATTTATTATAATGATGCCTTAATGTTGACATTTATCCCCTATTTTCACTTTGGCTGCAGCGTTTTTGATCCTTACTTAAGTTATTTTTTCATAAGCTAACAATGCAATAAATTTTATTAATGGGTGTTTTATTCTTGTACTTGGCATCAACATTTTAACAATGCTCTTAAGAATTAAAGCCAATGGTACCTTTTAGTTTCTTTCTGAAGAGAATTGTGGTGACGCCGTCTTTTTCAAATCCCAAAGCTGCAGTAAGATCATTTTTACCACCCCAGAAGGTGTCAAATCTTGGCGTAGACCTGTAAAAAGAGCATAAGTCTTTCAGAGTAGAGTAATAATAAAAATAAAAGTAAATTAATTTTTAATTTGCAAAAAATAACATTTCTTTACATATCTAATAATACTCGAGATGGAGATTTTACATACCTACTTCACTAATTACAGAAAACTAACCTGAACATTAGAACACATGAGTGGAGGTATTATACACTTACTTCACTTGATTTTACCACTGACCTGGACATGTTTAGGGATTCTGTCTTTATCCCATTGTCAACAAACTCGTTTGTTCGGAGTTCGGAGTTTGTTGACAATGGGATAAAGACAGAATCCCTAAACATGTCCAGGTCAGTGGTAAAATCAAGTGAAGTAAGTGTATAATACCTCCACTCATGTGTTCTAATTATTAACTTCACTGTATAAACTTCCTACAACACTTAGATTAACCTGAACATGTTTCGAGTCTGCCTCTAGACTCATCCTCAGATGGAGTATAGGTGAGGATGAGTCTAGAGACAGGCTCGAAACATGTTCAGGTTAGTTTTCTGTAATTAGTGAAGTATGTATGTAAAATCTCCATCTCGAGTTTTATTAGATATTTTGTAACTTCACTAAGTTTATATAAACTTCCTACTTATTTTAAAATTTATTTACATTTCTATACATTTTTAGGTTTTTTGGTAACAGCCACAGTGTTAGAAAGAAAAGAATTCAGCACCTGTCACGGGTATAGTAGTCCCAGATACGACTTGCAGTTCCACGAGCAGATCCAATGACGATGTCAGTACAGTCCATGGGGTTGAAATCATGCCGAGGAGCATAAGCGTGGGTGTAAGTAACTCCACTAGCTTCTGTAATAGCAATCCAAGTTAACACATATCATACAATATCATGTCATCTATACTGTTAAATATTTGGTCTGCCTTTTAGTGTTCGAGGAGTAACTACTGAATTCAATGCTAATATGCTCTGTTGATTTGGATTGAACAGGACAAAACGATTGAGTAGGATATTTTTATAAATTTAATAAGTCAGTATTGAGCAAGGTGGCTGAGCTGGTAGATGGAGGATGCAGGTTCAAATTCTGTGGCCGGGCAATTCGACTTTAGTGTTTTAATGGTTTCCCCAGTCGTCAAGACAAATGCCGAATTGGACATTTACTTACCATGAATATCCGCACTATTTCATCCTGTATCTTATTCAAATCTGAGGTTTTTTCCTGGGTGGCGCTCTCTAATCATGAAATGCATCCCGAAGCCAGATTTTTAGCTGTTTAATTATTAACCATTTAATTTATGAATGATTCGTGTGTAACTGTTAATATATTTGTTTTAATTATTTTGTTCTTAATTCTTAATTTTTTAATTAATTATTGCGGACAAAGCTGCGGCCACCTGCTGGTATACTAATAACTCGTTACAAAATAAGAATGAATCTCTACATAACTAAGAAAGTACAGCTTAAAAAAAACCATAACATTTCTTGAATTAATTTATTGGCTATTCTCTGAAATTCTTTGAACATCTGATAGCCTTTGACATTATGTGGGATGTGGTTCAAGAAGCAAACAACTGCTATAGTGAATACGGATGCGTAAAACGATTGATTACATTCGTTGTGTGATTAGAGAATAAATGAATATACATTGATGATGATGTGTGTAGAATTTTGAAAAGGAGACAAAGACAAAGAATTTTATTTTGTTCGTTTTAGGTGAAACCATGATTATGTTTTGAAGGAGGGTATGACATGATTAAACCAATTCTTTGTTTATGTGAAAATATATTATATACATTAGTGGTTTTCAGAACTATTTTCTCTTTATGAATATTATGTAGTAATCGTTCAGAATGACATGGCACACGGGCTGTGCAGAACCAAAGTAAAGTTTACATGGAACAGCAAACTGTGCATCATCAACTTATATACCATGTCGTACATAACGACTATTACATTTACTTATTTTAAGAAAGAGTCCCTAAAAGTTTAAAAATAATTGTAAATAAATAACTGTATCAAGAGTAAATAAAGCAAAAACCATGTGGTTTAGATGTCATTGCATAAGTTCTAAAGTGCTACAAAGCGCTAACATGCAATTTTTATAATATTTAATTGAAAGAAATATGTAAAAAAGATCACATGTGATCTGTAAACATTTAGCTCTATATTTAATATATACAATAAATTAGTGTAATTCAAGAATATAAGCTATTTATTCAAAAATAAAGTAAAAGTACCTGTAATATTAACTAAAATGCTGCTTTAAAGCGAAAAAAATCAGCTGAATAACAGTATGCTTTCTTATTTACACATCATGCATTCTAGAAAACAAGAATTCTTACATTATAATAGAAATGTATAAAAATATTTGAGAAGACATTACATTTACTGTACAATAATTACAATATGGATACAACTGTACCTTTAAGATTGGCCTTCTTTTCTACAGCAGATCCACCTCCATGTTTTGAGCTAGGTTCTGGTTTGGACTCGGGTTCAGGTTCGGTTGTGGGTTCCGGTTCTGACTTGGGTTCAGGTTTGGGTTCTGAAGTTGGTTCTGGTTCACTATTAGGTTCTGGTTCACTATTAGGTTCTGGCTCTGAAGTAGGTTCTGGTTCTGATTTAGGCTCTGGCTCTGATTTGGGTTCAGGTTCTGAAGTTGGTTCTGGTTCAGAACTTGGTTCAGGTTCAGAACTAGGTTCTGGTTCTGAGCTTGGTTCAGGTTCAGATGTTGGTTCTGGTTCTGCTTTAGGTTCAGTTGAATTCTTTTTTAGAGTATGAGAAAGTTTCTTTGGTGTGGAGACAGGTTTGGAAGTTGGTTCAGGTTCAGCTTTTGGTTCGTTTGTAGAGTTCTTTGGTAAGGATATAGGTTCTGAAGTTGGTTCTGGCTCTGAACTGGGTTCAGGTTCAGAAGATGGCTCCGGTTCAGCAACTGGTGACTTGCCTGAGGAACACAGAAATAATTCCATGCCAAAGCCAGATAGGTAACCAATCACCTTGCATAAGTTATCATTGCATTCTAATCTAGTAGAAGTACTGAACAAATCTATTCTAAGATATGCTATGTTACATATATGAGACATGCTGAAACCATATACTGCAAAAGAAATGTATTTATACATGTTGAAGGGAATGGGTCACTTCCCATTTTAGAATGACACTATTAAATTCTAGGTACCTGAAAAAAATTAAAAAATGATAGGCAATTAATAAAGTTTGTTGACATATAAAATGTATACCGGTGATTAATGAAATTTTGGAGGTATGATAAAATGTTGAATATCTGGTATTTTAAAGGAGGAAAATATTTAAAAAGCAGATCTTTAATTTCAGCAAACTCGTGTTTTGTACAGTTGTGTCTTTTCTCTGCTATAACTTACAATACATTTAACTGGATTTAACAGAACTATCTTATGCTTGAAAATACTGTTGTTCTCTCAATATATGCTTTTTGTTCCTCTGCTTAATTTACATTAATATGTATGTGCAAAATATGTATTGTTCATCTGGTAGTTAACATAGTCTTTGTCAGAACTATTGTGTGCTATGGAGAAGATTAATCCTTAAAACTAAGAGTTCAAAGTTCAATACTGGTAAATTTCTCAATACTGTACTTTTTTCTTTCTGAGTGAAGTTCAAAATAACATTTCGATTGTAAAATATGCTGGAAACTTTATAAATAATTTTGTTATAAAAGTACGCAATTATAGCACATACTGAAATTCTGGGAAAAAGTAATTTATGTAGGTAAAAACAAAAGTATTTCAATCATGCTATGGCCGTCAATTTGTGAAAAGGGAGCATTTTTTTTTTATTTATTTATTATTTTATTTATTTATTTATTTATTATTATTTTTTTTTATTTAGAAATAGACTTCCCATATAGGGTGTACTTCCCATTAGTTTTTGTATTCTGAGGTGTTGCTTACCAAAGTGTTTAATCTATTTCTCATTTTATGCCTCATGTTACTTAACAGAAACCATTTTGAAGTTTATAGTAGGTTTGTTCCAGCAGCATTCAGTGGCTGTCATCCAATGCTCGACACCTGCACACATTGTCAGTTCACTGACGAAGGTAATACGAAGACAGTGTGCGCATGCATCAGGAGGCGATGACAGTTTCTGAATGTTACTGGAACAAACCTGTGTACATATTTTTCAAAACTGAGTGACTAATTTTAGATTTATTCACATGTTACTGGTACAACTAAAAAGTATGAGAGAAACAGCCAAAATAATAAGCAATGCAAAAATAATCACTTTTTCTTTCTCCAGAGGGACACAAATAAGAAAAAATTTTGTAAAAGAGAGTACTGTACTAGTGAATGATTCTATTACAAAATAATTTCTTACAACTTCTTGCATTGAACCAATTTTCTTTATTTCAACCCATGAATGAAGAAAATTTGCTAGGTAGAATGCTTTCTTAAACTGACTCTTAGGGTAACAGGTAATACTTTTTCAAAGAACTTCTATAAATGTGGATGATGATATTAAGTTATATCTGTCAAGCATGAAATGCTGCGTTCTGAAAACGATTAGTGCATTGTGATATTTGTAGATCTGAAGTGCAATTATAAAGCCAGAAGAACACTCAGAAGCATAAACACAAAGACTTTAATTTTTAGAGGCTTTAAGTTTTTATGTCACATTGCAATAAAGAAGTGTAAGTTCGATATACATAAAATATTAACACATAAATCATGCTTAATAAATATTATGTACATATGTTATAATTAATTGTGATCTCCAAAAACTTCTATAGCTCCATTCATTCTTCAAGCTATTAAGCTACATTAATCATTTAAAAATCTAACCTCATTAAAATAACTATTAAACCAAAATGAAGATCAATCACAAATACAGGCCTATATCATAGATGGAACGCTGTGAATCGAAATGTATGTGAGATTTTGCGTTGGTCTAACGGTTCAATGCAATCATGCCAAGCAAATCCGTCATGAATGGAATAAAATTGGTAATGCTACACGAGCAGTTCACAACCGCATGACTGCATGAATTGCAACTGTGATACACATTTTAGGGTGTAAAAATGTTATTTAAATCACTCATAACTTATTAAGTAACAATTCAATAGACTTTCAGTTGATATTCAAGTTATTATCCTTTAATTTCCCCCAAATTAATCTGAACTTTCTGGACATCATAACTTCTTTAATATGAAATTTTGAAACTATTTTTATCAGCATAATGTGACAAATTAATATGAATATGGTCCGTTCTTCGTGAATCACCCAGTACACTTATTTATACAAAGGAAGTGAAGTAGGGCCCAGTCAATACCCAAATACTGGAAGTCATCGAACCAGCAGTTTTACTCAACCCATAATGACGTCATGTGGATTGTCTATGAAATAAAATGGATGGCATTTCAGGAACAATGGGTATTGTCATTTACTATTTTACTGTACCTCTCACCATTGTGTACAGACAATACAAAACTCAAAAACATTATGACTCACATGGATTTGTATGCATTGATCTTAGGCTGTATACTCAACCCAAATATTCTACAGTGCTGTATCATTCATGCAACATATTATTAAGGCTGAACTTCACATTCTCTTCACTATTTAATATCTTTCCTCTTACCTTTGATGTACAAGAAATGAACTAGAACAGTAGGCTCTACAATAGAGTGACATTAGAAAATATAAAGGATGGCTGAATCCAGTAATTTACCCTTAATGTACAATGAATTATGGCAAACAATTAAGAAAGTTCAGAGCTACAGTACTGTACAAAAATATTATATACATAAATACTTCTAAAGTATATTTGTTTTCTGGATATGCAGTTCATCTTTTCTTTGGTGAAGAATTACTTGTCAATTCACTTAAAGAGTGGAGTTTTTAAATCTACGATATTTTCTAAAGGGCTAAATCACTCACCCTAAGACTCTGACAGCTTTCAAGATCTGAAAGGTGCTGATGGTGCATTTCTTTCAGTTTTTCTGTGATAATAGCCCATAATGCAAAATGATAGCATGGTTTTGTTTTATTTTAATTTATTTAGTGCAATTTCTTTTCTTTTTTTCTTTCTTTCAGTTTAATATCTCCCTTAGAAGGAGCTGTACATGTGGCTCTTGCCATGCGGGCCTCACAGGACCGCAGCCTGTCAAAAGAGAAATTACCCATTGAAGCACATACACTTTTTTGACCAGACAAGGACAAGGAGGCTTCCTTGAAGTGATCAGCTTGATACCAGGGCCACCTCCAAGACAATATGAACACATAGGACGAGACACACCAGACACTCAAACACTCAATCTGAACATGGCAGATGAAATCTAGGTGATATCGTTGGCCAGATGATATCCAGGGACAACAAGGTAGGCCCCTATTTCTTGACATTTGCCTTATAGGTGAAGGGAAACCCCCCAAAAAACCCACCCAATTAATTTGTTCTAACAGGGAAGTAAACCAAAGCCCTCTATGTGATATAATGATCTAAAGTGGATCTATTGGGAAATCTGACAATATTGAAAAACAGGACCAGATTTAAGAAGAGGTACACAGTCTCATCCTGATAAGATGAATAGAGGCATTTTGACAAGTGTTAACAGACATAGCAGGCGGACTTTGTTGTTGCCAGTTTACTGACTGCACATCCTTAAAACAAACATACTTTAGTAGCATTCAGAGAAATAGTAAGAGAGAATGCACAACTAGTTAACTAAAATTGAATATGGTATATATAATACACTAGTTAACAAGATCTGATAAATATCTAGCAGTGAAAGAATATATTCTATATCAAGACTGCCATGCATGAATTTAGTCCATACTTACTTTGGGTAGCATTTTTGTTTGTTGTTTCTCTTTTCTTGCGCCCTGTGGGAAGAAAATAATATGATGAACATAACATTATTTCACAGTAATATACTAATATACACACACACACACCGTAATATCATGATCTAGCATTCCTAGTAACATTATTGCCAGTGTCATTTATATAAAAAAATGTAGCAGCTTCATTCTATCAAGATTTGGAATAATTACTTGAGACTATGTTATGGGTTACCAGAAACATATTTTGGTCTCCATTTTTTCTCAACTTTTTACACTAAGGGAACAACTACATCTACGAGCAACCTTGATAACACTGAGAATATTGTTTAAGTTAGTATAGAAACTATTCATTGTATAATAACGCCAAGAATCATGCTTCAGTTGCAGTTTCTTTGCTTTCATTCATTCGTATTATTTCGATTTTTCTACTGACAAGGAATGGTACCATCTTGTACTGTTTAAATAAATTACAAGAGATCTTATACCGTATTACAGTTCTAGAATCATTATACTTCCTGCACATCAATCATAGACTGCAGGAAATCAACTGACATAATATTAATGTAGTCATATTTTTAGAGAGGTAGCATGTTATGTAATATTATGGTTCTCACACTGTAAGTATTAACTAGTGATTTCACAAAAAGTTACCTTGTGAAGAGCTGACTCTATAGGATACACTAGTCTCTACGGTTACATCCTTTTCTTCAGCAGGCGTGTTGTAGTTTTTGGTGTCTCGAGCTGACACTTTGCCATGCTTTGGTTTCTCTGTAGCTTTGGAAGTAGGTTCACTTTTGGGTTCTGGTTCACTGCTTGGTTCAGGTTCACTACTTGGTTCAGGTTCACTACTTGGTTCTGGTTCACTGCTTGGTTCTGGCTCACTGCTAGGCTCAGGTTCGCTGCTGGGTTCAGGTTCACTGTTTGGTTCAGGCTCACTAGAAGGTTCTGGTTTTCCTGAAGGCTCTGGTTTCCCAGCAGAAGCATTGGGATTGTTCTTGCTGCCTGGATCTCCCAAGTAAGGGAAGTTACGGCAAGCAGCTGTGAGGTGTCTCGGCCGCCAGCCCAGTCCAACCCAGCTGGTACCGTTCACTACTGATACTACTTCTATCTCATTTTGATCCTTCAGTATTCTCCAGTACAGCGTGAATGTACTACTCAAGTCACGCTTAGAATATATTGTGAAGTCCAGATCTGTATTTTTTATTGGCGAACCTGCAAACCACAAATACAAGCGCTGTAAGAAATAAACTGAATTCTTAATACAAAGCTTCCAGTATGAACTTTATTATCTCATAGTCTTTAGACGAAAATGTTTTCGAGTGAGGACTTGAGTCTGGGGTCTTCTGCCTTCAGTGTAGATGTAACTGCAGGTGCAGCTACAGTGTATGTGGTTTGGAAGATGGTCAATTGGAAAATCTTCCATCCACCATTACTTGTCTAGGTCTATTTTTTAGTTATTCTTAATTTTATTATATTTGGTTAAATTTAGTCTCATCAATCAATTTACTTGTGTTTTAGCATAATTATTGGAAGTTTTATTATTATTAAAACATCAGTACATTATTGCTCTTATAATATAAAAGCAAAATAATTTAACACCTTGATAAATTGTACCTTACTGAGCTACTGTTTTATGTTCGGCTCCGTTCCCATTTCTATATAGTCCACAAAATATTACTGTCAATACTTTTATTTCTCTCTACTGTGAAATTATTTACCGGTATTTGTTATTGTTTTGATGTGCCCCATAACAATATTATATTATTATGTTTATGTCCATATTATTGTAATATGCTTATGACAAAATAAGCAATTTATTCATCATTCATTCATTCATTCATTCATACAAACCAATGGACTAAATTAAGCAAAGTAAAGTAAAGTGTTCTTTACACAGGCTGTGGAGGCCCTAAGGGTTCCAAGAGGTTGATGTTCTCAGAGTTTAGAACTTGAGCTTGGTAAGGTTGTCAGCCTTATGCACTAGCCATCTTTACCCCCAGGATTGCTTCTGGTACTCTTTTCTATTAGAGGCTGAGTCAACTCCAGGGCCATAGTGCTGCCAGAAGGATTAGGCCAATTGAAAAATCCCAACAACCGCATCGGGAATTGAACACACAACCTTTCGATTTGTAGTGCAGTGCCTCAACTATTATGCTACGGTGTACCCCAGACTAAATGAAATCTAATTTAATTTAATCTAAAATAAAGTAAATCTCAGACAGGGATGCTTTAATTTTTATACTCAGACTTGTTGGTCTTCTCTTCCTCTTAACCACTAACTCTGAGACACAGAGTAAAGATGCTTGGTTCTGTCGGGAAAAGAGGTGTTGTTAGCTGCAGATATAGTAATAATAGAAAATAATTCATTTCTAAAACTGATTATATATGGAACCAAAACAGCCTCTGACGAATAAGAACTAGATAATGATCATGGGTCTTAGCTAGAAAAATATACCTAATTATGTATGGCAGTTCCTCTACTGAAGTGCCATTTATCTCAAACATCATATATTAATTTTAAAAAGTATTTTTAGTAATTCCGTTTGACAATAGATTTCACTCCTATATACTTTTCGTTAGTTTTATTTAGTTTCAGTTACAATTTTGCTATATTTGTTAGGAGTTTTAGGGCATAACAACTTCAGCAAACACTAATTTTAATTTTTGCAGCTTGATTTCATTTTCAAAATGCATACTAAACTCACATTTTCACAATATTTCTACAACTATTTAACACTATATAACTGAAACATTGTCTTCGATGATTGAATTGCAATTGTAGCCATTTATAGTTGTCACCTTCAAATTGTTTCCAGTGTAATTCATATAATTTCGTCAATTATTTTGCAACTTTTCTAAAAAGTTAATAATTTTCACATTTTTAGTCGAATTTGAAATTTTTCTTTAAAAAATTTGCATTTTGTGAAAAACGGGTGCATTGAATATGTTATAAGATCATGTTGAGTTACGCATGGCTTATCTGAAGGTGTGACGTTATGCAAATGGTAAACTCATACATGGATGAAGCTGACTTAACAGAAAAATATTCAAGTCTTCTATATAATTTAGTGTTTACATTATGTAATATCTCTCAAGGTGTAGCGCAAGTCAAGGACACAGCAAAACCGTTGTCACATAACAGCCTTATTGAACCAAACCTACTATAGAAATGAAGTTAAGAGATGGATTGAGGTGCACCTGTAAAACCTTGAACATGTCATCTGCTGCCCCAGTTAAGATGATAATGATGATGATCAGAGTTCTGCCCGAAGGCAGATCTAGACCTTGAAAAAAGCCATGGGATGATGACCAAGGCTCTTTCAGGCAAGGAAGATACCATGGAGATTTGCCATTGCCTCTTGTAGGATTTGAATGAAGCAGCAACAGAACACCTAGTCCTGAACCCAGGAAGGAAATTTTCCACTACTGAAAAATCCCCGACCTGACTGGGAATTGAACCAGAGCCACCCGGGTGGAAGGTATTCTTATGGCAGCAGACTGCTCAGAGGTGAAAATCAAACATAAACTTCCACAAGCCATATGGAAGAACAAGTTTAATTTAAGGAAAACCCATTCATTTGGGCTATGATGTCTGTAGTAGAATCTCTTGTTTCTTGTTACATTAGGCCTATTATTATTATTATTATTTTAACCTTCATGTGTAGTTTTTCAGTAAGCATTACCTATCTACCATGGTTTTTTTTTTAAGTGAAACTTCTTTAGCCGCGGTAGGGGTAAATCGAGAGCTGGTGTGACGCTAAAAAATCATCACGAAATTAATGTAACGCTCAAAATCGTCACGAAATTAGTGAGGTGTGACAGAACGGACTGCACAGAAAACAATCAACTCAATGATTAGGCTTATCCAAAGTTTAAAAAATTCAAAATTAAAAAACGAAATTCCAAAATTAAAAAATCCAAAAATTCAAAATTAAAAAACGAAATTCCAAAATTAAAAAATTAAAAAAATTCAAAGATCCAAAATTTAAAAAATCCAAAATTAAAAGATCCAAAATTCAAAAGTCCAAAAATCCAAAATTTAAAAATAAAAAATCCAAATATCTAAAATTTAAAAATAAAAAATAAAAAAATTTTAAAAAATTTAAAAATGAAAAATTATAAATTAAAAATCCAAAATTTAACAATAAAATAATCCAAAATTTAAAAATAAAAAATTATAATTCCGAAATTAAAAAAGTCCAAAAACCCAATATTTAAAAGTCCAACAATCCAAAATTCAAAAAATCCAATAATCCAAAATTGAAAATTCCACAAATTGAAACAAGTTTCACTTCTACAGCACGGTGTTCCACCCACACTTTTTTTTAAAATAAACTTAAAAATAATTTTCATTTAGGGTCACTTAGGTCTTATTATTACTTTCTTCACCCACTCTGTTGCCATCATTGAGGGATTTCCTGACAAAATTAGGACAACCAAATAAAGCTCGAAAATTATAGCCAGCAAGCCTGCAAGGCATCAGGCAATCAGTCATGGATTTTAGATAACCAAGCTGCTGTATCTCCGACCAATGCCGGCCATATGACCATGACAAATGGATGGAGTGTTTGTTAGACATAATGTAGGTCAGTGTGATGGGCAATTAGAATTATTTATGCGCTTTTACTAAGCTTGCTAATTGATGCTAAGTATAAACAAGCCATCTTCACATATCTTACCATCTTCTTATTGTAAATATTGACAGTACTGTATTAGTTATTATTAACCCAGAAACTTACAATTTGACTCTGAACTTAAATCATAAGAATAATTTCAGGATAATTTTTTCTTCTCTTAGTATATAAATTCCATCTGTGAAAAATCTAATAATAATGAGGGGGGAGGATGGTTATTATCTCTTGTAAAATATAATTTTTTTATATAAAGAGCTCATAGCTATAGCAACTTAATAAACAAACAATTTTTTTAGAAATAATTTGGGTGCTCATATTTTCAAACCAAAGGGTAAAAGACAAAGTTTTATTAAACCCAATATATCTACGCCACTTTTAAAGATAAATTCATCTTTTTTATATATTTTACTTGAAAAAAAAATGCTCTAAATATTCTGATATTGGTCCATAATTTTTTCACTTCCCTTTTCAAAAATGTGCACGAATATTTTAGAAATTAAATTATTTAGCGAAATTCTATTTAAAAGAAAAGTTTTCCAATAGTTTAGAGAATATGTATGCTAAATGTCATCCATTTATCTTTAATAGTTCGTAAGATAAGGGAACAAATACGCAAATTATTATGCAATGTACAGGAATTTATGAAATGTAGGCACCATTGAATAGGTTGGAAGAGAGGGGTATTGGTCTTGCGGCATGGGGTCTTGCCTGATGTCCAGGCTTTAAAACTTAGTGCCCGAACAGAGGGAGATGATTCCGGTTACCAACAACCTGAGTATAGGGGGTGGGGGCGATTGCGTAGGCTGATAAGACAGTCATTGATGGTAGTACTGAGAAGTCAATACGCTCGTAGTACGGTGCCTCTCAAATTGGTCAACAGTGTACCTTGTCATTATGCGTGTTTATAAATGTATAATACGTGTTCGGAATACCGAAAGTAAAGTGTTCTAAAACGCAAACATATATTGAAACATTTGGGAGGGACTATTACACACAAACAGGAAAACGTAACGTTCTGCATGCTTGTAATGTGAGTTTAGAGAATGAGAAGTTATTTTGTGGTCTTTCAATACCTGTAATCCGCTTTGTTTACTATCACGTGAACTAGCATATGGTAGCTACCGCATACGCCGAGCAAAGTCTGTACAGTACAGTTGCTGTTAACATATTCGATCGGGCACTAAGTTTTAAAGCCTGCTGATGTCACACACAGTGACTTCCTTCACAGATGTCATCACTGGACTATTGCTTTAGACTTTCTTTTTAACAAGTTTTTTAATAACTGGTTGATTTAATATGACACTCTTATGTAATCTCTGCATTTACCCAGAAACAAAATTATTTATTACTTTAAATATTTTCTAAACAATTCAGAAAAAATATTTCAAACAGCTATTTTTCTTAGCTAAACATTTCAATGACTTACGTTTTGTACAATCAGGACCATACCAGCCCTGTTCACAGTAGCATTGTTTGCGAGGAGCTGTAGTGGCTTCGATGTCCATACATTTTCCTCTGTCTCCACAGTCATTATTATCGATACATTCATCCTTGTATTGACAGCGGGAACCATAATACAGCCTGTCACAACGGCACTTTGACAGCAGATAGCGACCATGTCCACTGCAATCTTCCTTGAACTCTTTTTCTGAAAATTCCAACACATGAAGTATCAGAACTACATGCAAGAAAATATTACAGACAGCTCCTAGCTAAGAGACTTCTATATTATCTTGAAATGCTCAGCATGTGAGGTGCAGATAGGGTGATCACATGCCCCTTTTTGACTGGGACAATCCTATTTTTTTAGGTAAATCCTGGCCATCCGTCATTACAAAAACAAAAAAAAAATACTTTTATTAAATTTTATATCTGTAGACTTATTGGATTTCATAGTTTCTTTGCTAATTTTCGTTGGGTTCTTATACATCCCTTAAAATATGGTACTGTCCTAGTTCCATTGTCCCAAAAACCATTGTCTCCTATTGTATTAAGCATTTTTTTTGCAACGTTTAAATGATCATTATATAATATTATAGACACCATTAGAATAAAGTTAAACATCCATGTATAAAAAAAGCATTCGATTTTCTTGTATTCAAAGGATGACAAAATATATATATTGCCAATATTATATTATCACGATAATTTTTAGCTTTGAAATGCGTAGTCAATACATGAAAATGTTAGTGTTGTGTTGTTGAATAGTAACTATAGCCAGAACAGCATGTGGATATAACTTTTATGTATAAGAAAAATTGTTCATAAATACCCAAAAAGAACCCGTAACCTATTCAGTTGAATTGAATACTTACTCTCTCAAATTAACTGTTGAGGCAGATTTTTCCCTAAACCCAGTAAAATAAAAGCTAGTGGTGAAATTGTTCTTCCAATAAGATTATGTAGTCTTTTACAATTATGTGGTGCAGAATCCAGTTGTCTTAAGCAGTGTACATTTTTGTAAAAAATATGAAAATAAGGAAGAACAATAATAACTGCAAGACATAACTTAGATGTAAAGATACTGGCATTAAGGTCTCATGTTTTCATTGATTGAGGCTTCTGTCATATTAAAAACACCTGTAAGTTAAGATGACAGTAAAATATTTTGTCATTTTGCAATTGATTCCTTTTGGGTCTATGGTGTATGGTGTATGGTGTATGGTGTATGGTCTATGGAGTATGGTCAGGGCCGGATTTAAGAGTATACCGCCTATAGGCTAAGTCCATTTGCCGCCCCCTCTATAGTTCATATTTGCTTAATACATTTGTTTTATACAACAAAAGGATAGAGTTCATTAGTGTTTTCAACTTTTTTAAACATAAAGTTCATTTAGATTAGATAAAACTACAATTTTAATGGTTTACATAATAAATCATATAATCAAATTAGTTATCTATTTTTTTACTTCTTTTAAGATTCGTTAAAAAATGAAATGGGTTTCGAAATTAATTCATTAATTTGTTCTTGGAGATCAGTGGTCACTATTTTAAACACATTTTTATAATTTAGTACTAATAACTATCTTTTGCTTAATTGAAGAACTGTGTTGTCCTACACGGTGAAATGAAATTACACAAAATGTAGTTCATTACTGGTTTATGTGTTGAAAAATATACAAACTTCTCTAAAACAACTCACCCCACGTAATCTTCATAGCTTTCTTACGAGATTTCTTAATGGCAAACTCGTTAATAATGTATTCTTAAATTCCTACGGAAAATATTATCTTCTGAACTTCTTAACTTTTGAATAAATTGCCAAACTGCCGCCCCTGAAAATTTGCCGCTCTAGGCTGCAGCCTACTTAGCCTATTTAGAAATACGGCCCTGAGTATGGTCTATGGTGTATGTAATAGAAGTGTCCCTTATACTTTTGGGAAAAAATATAGGCATCCTAAATTTGCCAGTAAGAGTAAATTGCGCATAAATACGGTGGAAGGGGTGTAACTATGCAGATTCAAAGGCGGCAATAGATCATATTACAGTACCCATATATAAAACCTACTTTGCACTTTTTAATTTGAGGCTGGAAGATTCTGTAGAATTGCAACAGCACATTGCCACATTGCTTGTTCTGGGTGGAAGTGACCTCTTCCAAGCATTCAAAAACTCCAGTAATGGACAAAGTATGGCTAGTGTGCTAGATGCAGCCCTTAGACGGTTCAATGTGGCCTACAGCAGAAAAGGAGAAAAATATATTTCTTTGCTTGATTGCTTTTCCTTCTGTTGCATGACTGCATAATGTATTTTAAGAGAACTTACAATGCTTTTAACATTGAATAAGTCTTGGATATTTTCATTATTCCATTTACTGTGATCTACGAACAGATTTATGTAGTTCACACAATAATCTTTGTATTTAATTTTCATGAAATCTGTCAACTTACAGAAAGAACACAAAGAGAAAATTTATTCCTAATTCTTTCCTCTGCTGATGTAAAATAACATGAAATAAAATGGAAAATACTTGTCGAGTAAAACATGGTTAAAGTTTAGAATAAAATGCTATATTCTCAGAAAAGTACTCACTTGGGATAAAAATAATACTGTATTTGGATTTAGTCTGTTTCTACCGAAGATGTAAGCTGTTAAAATCTGCACAGTTAATACCCCTTCCAGCCTGTATAACACAGATTTTGCAGACTTTTTAATATTTTATTTTGAAGTGCTCCTTACTTGCTTTGATATCAACATCTGCACAAGACCAGAAGCGGTAAGCACTGCCCCATTCTTCTGCTTGCCTCATGAGCCGTATTGTACAGTCACTGCAGTTGAAGTCAGGTGGCAGTTGAATGTGGTACGACTGAGCTCTATATCACAAATAAATACCATTGTTATTGACTAAACCTCTGCCATGCAAATTAGAATGCACCCTTAAAATAATACAACTTAAGTGTTAACATCTGAATAGCAATATCAAATTAAAGAACTTTGTAATTTTGAAGTACAAAACATTATGGAAATGTAGCACTGAACGAAAGAAATAAAAATAGATTCGTCTTAGTAGTGAGAACAGGGAAAATGCAATCACGAAACATTTTGGAGAGTACAGTCGAGTGCATGGAAACTTTCCAATGCTTCTAGTTTCTTCTAGTATTTTTCTTCATTTAAAGTTGGCATTGAATCTCTGGTGTGGAACACCAGCCCTGGGTGAGTCAATCTCTTATTGTTTTGAATTCAAGGCCGAATATACGCATTAGCCTATGAATAATGCTCGGGCCTAGATGAGCAGCAAAAGGGGGTAGTGGAGTTTGGAAACATTTCATTTGTATGGCTAGAAGGCATGTCTAGATCAGTTCTTAGACGAGTCTGACTCATATTGGTACAATGTGAAAATTCTGGCACTCAAACATTAACCTATGAACACAGTCAGTTTTAGGTTCAGGAGTGAAGGAGTGAGGGCAATAAGACAAGCATTAAGTGGAGGGTTAGCTTCTGCTGCATATCCACCAATGCAAAAATATTATATATGCGCAGGGGTATACAGTGAGCCTGGCAGAGCCAGTTATGTATTCCCTTACCAATATAAATGATTGAGCATTAATGGGAAAGATTCCGTGCATTCAACTGTACCTCAGTAATATTCAGAAAACTTTAGGCAATTACCGATAGTAATAATATTAATGAGTGGTTGTTTGAAAATGATAATGATCCAAAATGATTATAACTCACTGACGATGATGATGTGTTACAAGGTACTTTCTGCCCCCAAATTTAACTTGCATCATATTTAAGGCCTATGTATTACTACTAACAATCCAATTCTTGTCCCCCCCCTATAACGTCTCAAGTCCGTATCTCTTAATGTGGTTATTTGATATTGACGCTGACTGACAATGATGAAGAGAAGTAAGTAGCTGATGATGACTGATAATCGATTAACGATAATGGAAAGTGATGACAGATTACAGTTGAAAGATTAATTAGCTGTATATTGATGACAGTGATGATAATGATGATTCTGATGAGCAGTGATGATAAATGTTAATAATTATAATGAACACTGACAATGATAGAGAATAATGATGACTAGGGCTAGGACTTTTAGGTAAATACATATTTTTTTTGCTATTACTTATGATTTCTGGACTTTGTCAAAGTTTCGGTTGGGACCTTTGGATTCAAAATACCGAGTTGCATATCACATAAAAAAAAAATATTTTCGATATTTCTTATTTGAATAAATATTTTTGGTAACTTAATTATTTTTACATATTTTACCACATATCATGTTTAGAAATGAATATTTTGACAGTTTTTGTAAAATTGCGCCATATTTTCAATGTGTTGCATTGTTATGTTCAGTCAGAGAATAAATCGGGCGGATTTGGCCTTCATTAGTGCAAATTTCTGTTTCCTCTCACACTGCATTACTAAGTTGGAAACAACAAAACAATTGTTGACAGAATCAATAAAAAGAAGAAATCTAACACATTGAAAACAAACTTAACAAAATCAGTGGTTCAAAAGCAAACAAAATTAAAGAAAAATTCCTGTCATGCCTAAATAAGAATGAAGGGTTACAAGTGTTGCGCAAGATTTCAGAAATTTTAATGGGTAACAGTGTAGAGAACTTGGAGCAGATGGAACATCTGAGTGTCAGTGTTACAAATATGCAAGATTTTGAACGTACATTTTCAAGATACAAGTCTCTATTCCGTGAAAATCGTCACAGCTTTAAGATGCACAACTTAAGATCTACTTTTGTCGTTCACTGCAACAGTTCTACACTTGTTGACTAGAATGACTAGATGAGTAGGGCTACTTCTGTAAATATTGGTTAAATAAGTTAATTAAAATATTTTCATATTTTTCAACATATTTTCGCCTTTTTAAACACATAAAAAATAAATATTTTCGTTTTTATAAGCACCTAAAAGTCCGAGCCCTAATGATGACTTAGAATGTTGAATATGATGATGGTAAGGTCATCTTTGATTTCGTAGATGATATGACTGTTTTCTCATACACCACCACACGTTATTCACGACTAGGCAATTTGTAGGCAAGTTAATAGATTACTTAATAATAGCCCACATTATAGTTCAAAATTGACCGCCTATGAATGGTTAAGGATCTGCAGGCCTTGGTGCCAATACTTCCTCTGGTTTTCCTGAGGTAGGGAGGCCTGGAATAATGTACAGCCTTGTGATACAAATTGAGGAGCTACTTGATTGAGTCTCCAGTGGCTACAGTCATGGAAATCATACTGACCACAAGCCCCCCAATCCTGCCATCTGTCTATGGTAGACGATGAAGTGATCAGGCAGGGAGTTTATAGTTTAAAAACTATTTTAGTTTGGTTTCGTTAAAGCCTTTTTAGTTAGAAAGACCACAGTTTTCCTTCACCTCATGAGAAGAGTAATGAATCAAATCTTATAAATAAATAATGGTATTTGTTAATTACTTACGTGACATCATTTTTAACAAACTCTGAATCTTTTGTGACTGGCGTGAGATCGAGCACAGGCCGCTGTAGGCTGTCGAGCACTTGCAGCTTGTATCCTCCCTGCAAAAAAAGAAATTCTAGAATTAATATTTGCTCATTTTCCATTTTTCTGCAAGATCCTTAAATAGTTGGCAAAGGAATCCTTTACCATAATTTAACAAAGCATTAATTTAATCAATGTTATAGCATTTTTGCGGGGTACGCCATGGCGTAGTTCATTGAGGCACAGCACTATAAACCGAAAGGCCGTGGGTTCGGTCCTCATTGAGGTTGTTGGGATTTTTCCATTAGCTAATCTTTCCAGTGGCCCCGGTGTCGACTCAGCCTCTAACAGAAATGAGTACCAGGAGCATAAAATGTAAAGTCACCTGCAATTGATTTGACGATTGAAATGTTAATACCGAAGACTCATACTTCGATAATGTTAAAAATCACGTTTTCTGACAGTTTTTCACTCATAACTCGTGAACGAAAGCTAAAATTAAAAATCCGGCTTCGAGGTGCATTCAGTCACCCTTCAGTCCATCTACGCCTAAAATTTCAGATCTCTGCGAGCAGTAGATTTCGTTGGGCATCGCGCACAGACAGACAAACACTTCCTCTTATTATTATAAGAATACCCATGTGTGCGGATTTCAAATTGACACGTTCCATATACTAGAGTTTTGCTCATTCGATGAACAACGGAACAAGACATTTACATTACGTTACGTGGTAAAGTTGTTGTAAAAGTAATGGAAAGTCGCATAAATAGTTCGTAACATTGTTCGAAGAATGGTGGATAAAATGCAATATTTTATTATTATCAAAATATAGTAAATTTTCACAAAAAGTTGTAATGAAAGTAAGATAAACTCGTCGACTTCATCATGTTACATTCCCGTAAGATTTTCGTTTTTATAAAACTGGGGATAGATCTACGAATAATTCGGTAATAACATTTCGTTTTGATGCGATTTTTCGTTTCCGAACCTATAGCCTACTGCTCACAAATAGACGGTCACCATTTTCACAATTTGTGTCTTTTGGTTCTCAAAATTTACAAATAGGCCTAGTTAAGACCGTCTGCATAATCTAGTGGTTAGCATTGCTGACTACGGACCCGCAGGTCTGGGATCGATTCCTGGTACCTCCACAGATTTTTCTGAGATAGGGAGATCTGAGACGGAGTGCACTCAGCCTCACTACACAAACTTTGGAGCCACTTGATAAAGTAGTAGCTGCTTCGGTTCAGTAAGCCACCAATAACGCCCGTGGAAGTCGGCATGCTGACCACATTCCCCTCAATGCATATGGCAGATGACGCAGGAATCGGATGGCATGCCTTGCCCCTCAAAGGGATGTAGCGCCATGGAGTTAATTACGTTATGGTAATTATGTACTGGCAGCAGAACTCACAACATAGGCTTTTCTAAAATAACACTTGTAAAAATCGTTAAATTCATCCTTGAAGAAATTTAAAGCGTAATAACATAGTCTATATGCCTACGCCCTTTTAGTCCCTGATGACAGGCTTGCAAAAGTTATGACGTTTTCAAAACACCAATGAAATTAAAATATAAAAGTCACTGCTGTCTTTAAGGTTTCATATAAATGATTTTGTGACACTGCAGTAGTCAAGCGCAGGACAATGCTTATAATTTTCTTCACGGAAGACTTCTGTGTCTTGCTACTATGAAACAAAAAGGCTTGACTCAAGGCCTTGTGTTATGGATTTAATTGTGAGTCACCTTTTGCCCACCTATTCCTTATAAGACATCTCTCCTGTATTTAACACCTTACAACACCGTTATAAATATTCACACACCATTGTAGTGACTTAAGAAGATGAACGCGAACTCTGCTGTATGCAAAACCACGATGCCCATCCATTGTGTTTCGAGCACAAAAAAACACAAAGATGGTGTTCAGTGTTGCAATAGGAAACACAAACAATGCAGGGTGCGTGGAATTCATTAGCAATTGTACAATTGTACAGTTATTATAAGATTCCTGACGATTCCCTTTCTGTTTTTGTGATTAGAGAAAGTTCCATTCTTTCTGGTCATTTACACTCCGCAATTCCTTACTCAACGTCTCTGGGCTTCATATAAATTGCAGCCTCCTCTTATGGAAGTCCTGTTAATTTCTCCACATAAACATTGCACAATCAAATTGTTCTGTCCTTAATGTTTACATATTTATATCCTACTCTCGAAGTATATGGGACTTTCTAATGAGTTGTCATAGATTACACAGACCAACAGCCATTTTGGTGCCTTAGGATTTATACCTATTCTTGGGTATATTTAGGTCATTGGTGCCAACTATGCCATTAGTATTACCCTATCAGCTTTAGTTTTCGAGATATGGTAATACCATTATGCATATTATCCTATTTTACGTTTGTTATAGATAAAAAAGAGTGCCTATTTGTAGCTTCTAAATCATGTGAAGAAAAAAGCAACACACTAACATTACATTAACATTACAATAACAATATAACATGGGGTCTTTCAAAAAATTGATATTATCACATACTGTACGGTCGTTTATGACTTATGAGCTGTCAATTTGAGGGCCAAAAAATAATCCACCTTTTAGTTTTTCTGTACTTCGTACAGTTTTCGTCCTACGTGTCCAAAGTATGGTCAAGAACCTTCACTAGCTATATTATCAAGCAAGATTTTCTTTCGCTAGACTAAGAGTTCAAGAATAAAATCCCCCCCCCCTCGACAAAAGTAGAGCTGGTAGAGAAAAACTGTTTACATATTTGGAATAAGCACACTATAAGTATAGCCAAAATCCGATAAAACAGCGTATGGCCAGCTAAATTAAAAAAATTGTACCAATGTTAAAAACTTTAAAAAAACTCCACTCAGGTTGGCCGGCCATGGAATTTGAACCCGCAACCTTCCGAATGCGACATTTTCCTTCGGCTGGCACGTAAGGATTGACATGTGTAAAGAGGCTCAGCTAGCATTACAGCTGGTTTCATTAGCCGGACATCCTTCATCTCATATTTTACTTTTTTTGTAACAACATTGGCCATCTTGTACTTCAATATTTGCTCACTTTGATTGGAAAGCTAACAGAAAGAACATTACTGCAATCTCATACGGTATTATTTACACACCTTCAAGCCCATTTAAAGAGTCATTCGGTTGCCAAGAAAGAAATATGTGGTTACATTCCAGGTTCTCACTTCTTGTTGCCAATATGTCCATTAAAATGCTGCTCCTTAGACCAGAACATTACACTGGCCAATGCTATGTCTCCTTCCTCGGTCAATGAGCTTGCAACGATCCATACTTTTTCCTTGCACTTATGAATTATTATCAGCAACAGCTTGAAGTTGTACTACAGTTTATAGCATCGGTAAAATTAATGGTTTAGAAAGTCGTAAATATTGATCGTTTTAAGTGTTGAGCTATTACCGCCTCCTGCCGACTAGGTATGAAGTCGCTCAGGTGTTCTTGAAACGCCCCCTCAACCAGGGACATGAAATCGTATTTCCGGCACACATACAAAGGTAGGGAGTTGCCAATAGAAAGAGAAGATAAACCTTCGTCAACCCCGAAATTAGGTCCACTTAAAATATAAAGTAAAGTAAAGTATTCCCTATACAGGCCATGGAGGCCCAGAGTGTTCCAGGAGGTTGAGGCTCCCAGATTTTAGATATTCGGCACATGAAGGTGGTAAGGTTGTCAGCCTTACGCACCGGCCGCCTTTACCCCCAGGATTGCTCCTGGTACTCATTTCTGTTAGAGGCTGAGTCGACCCCAGGGCCATCCACTTAAAATGTACTGTATAAAATATCCTTGACTTCTGTTGTCTACTTTATTGCCACATCTCAGTCTTGGATTCTATCGTATTGTGTGATATATACATTTAATTCATTCCACAAAACTGCATAATAACATTTAAAGTAAATTCAAAATTTCAAATTAAATTCTGTATGACAGGGGTACGCCGTGGCATAGTGGTTGAGGCACTCCGCTACGAACCGAATCTACCGACAACGTAAATTTCGGTGCGTTAATCCTACAGTCCAGCTCGTTCAGGGTATTTAAGAAGAGGTACAATCAGGGGCGACATACTTTTTGTGAAACCACTGACGAATATCAGATCGGGGACACGCCCCCCGCGACAACAGATAGATGAACAATAGACTAGTAAAATTAAATGAAAAAATGCCAAAGTGAATTCATCAATCATCCCTGTGTTCTATGATCAAGAGAAGGCGACGCGACGATTTTAGAACAAAATAATGCGAAATCGGTTGTTGGACCGGAGATATAGCCTATGGCTCAGGTACTCCGGGGTGTAAGGGGGGGGCAACAAAAAAAAAAAACAAACAAAAAAGGAAATAACAGCGTAAACGTGGAAGACCGACTTCTTCTCCAATTTTTTTTTTTTTTTTTTTTTTTTGGTGAAATTGACTGTATACAGTGTTTTTAACCTTTTCACTGCTATTGACATGTAGCCTATACAGGGTTAGCTAAAAGTCCCACACCACCTAAATAACTTTTGAAGCATGCGGTTCAGTGGCATGAAACCCGGTGTGTTGGGATAACCATATATGGGGAACTCAAAAACATTATTGCCGAATTTTGAAGGCTTCCGCTTTAACCGGAACTAACTCCAACTTTGTTATTTTAAATGGAACATCCAATATATTTTCGAGCAGATTCTCATTGAGCGCTTTTCAGAATGTACCCAACGAGGAATTTTACGCTCGCGTTAGAATTGCCGTTCATGACTCTGTAAAGGTTAAAAATGTAAATTGAAAATCAAATATCGTATCTGAGTTGCAAATATTTGTTCAGCCTTTAGGCAGGGGCAAGGCATTTGATGATTTTGCAACTTTTAATATGAAGGTTAAAAGATAGCACGAATGTATATAAATTTTTATAATGAAATAATTGATTAAATTAGGGCAATTTGTTTTTGCATTTTTTGCTTCATTTTGCATTTTTTGTGGTTTTCAAGAGATAAGTAATTTTTGGGTGATTTTTAGGTGATTTTCGGCATTTTCAGGTCTTTCAGTGGAGATAGAGAGAAGCTTTTCCATGTACAGATCTTATTTTCAGACAACAGACAATTGTTTTTATTTGGGAATCTCCGCCAAGTGTTCATAGTTCACTTTAATTCAGGTTTATTATAAACACCATAGCAGTTTGTCTTATAGTAATAAAGAATTTTTTCTTTCTTTTTAAATGACACATATTTGCTATGGGGAAATTTGATGGGCATGCCAGTTCAGAAATAATTTCTTTTTCGCTAAAGGTGTCCAAGTGGTATAAATTTAGTTACATCTTTAGTAACAAAATAAGTTAGTTTTATATTGTAAATTCATATATAACGCACTGTCATCCATTAAATTGCTTTTATCGATTCGATATTTAAAAAAAAAAAAACAAATTATAAGTAATCGTGCTAAATTTATATGTCTTTTTTTAAATTCTGTGTCATTTTTCACTATTTTTAGGACATAAATGCATTTTTTTCACTATTTTACGGTCATTAAATGCCTTGCCCTAGACATTACTTAGCAAAACCAATCAAATAAAGAAGCACATGAGGACAGGTTTTTACAGTAATTGTTGTGTTTTGAGTTGGCGAGGGTAAAGACCCGCTTAGCATGCAGAGTGAAGAGGTAGTTGACCAGCAGGCGACGCCCATGCCTCTGCGTTTCCTTGCTCCGTGTCTAGGCACTCAGAAGAAGGTTCTGCAAGAGTGCCATCATATTCTTACCGTTACCTGTCACTGATAGCTTCATGACATGGCCCTCGGATGCTCAACTGAGTTCAAATACGAATTCACTGTTTTTCGAGGTCATAATTCTGAAGACTAAGGGAGAAGAGATGAAAGAGTAAATAAAAAAATTCAAACAATATATTAGGGGGAAAAAACGTAATTACTATGGTGTGGAAAAACGTCGCAAACGTCAAATCGTAAATTTTACAGGAATAGGATAAAATACCTGGCATATGTAGGCCTAGTTTTCAAGAATTTCACATCATTCATGAACAAAACTTTTTTTAAATTTAGAATAAAGAATACGTTTTGAGTAAATGCATTTCAGGTTTTAACGTATTATAATTTCTTGTATCATGGAAAAAGTTGTAAAACATATACTAGCATATAAATTCTGAATGAATTTTGAAACAAAACCTAAAAAAAAAGAACTTAACTTGTTTTTATATTTATTTTCGGGATTGTTCATAAACAAACCTTAAATTTAGTTCGCTCAAAACAGTGTGGAAACTGCAAAGAAGATTGTGTTAAAACAATATTTATTACATTTGTAACGTTCTTCCCCTTACCCTATCGGGCGGGTCTTTGGAAGGTATACAGCTGTCTCATTGTACGCTGTGTATGCTTTTCGACAATTCCACAAAGGTGAAATAGGGTTATTATATTTGGAGATTCAACGACAACAATACATTTTGAGCAGATTTTTTAATTATTTAGATAATGTTTCGGCTACTTTTGCAAATATTGCTTTATACTGAAATGCATTAAATGATTTATATCCATTTTGAGAACACTAACAAGAGAAAGAATTGTACATATTTTTTATACTGTTGGAAATTAAATGTTACCGCTAAGGATAACTATTATCTTCGAAGGAAACCGGTAAATTTGAATTTATAGAAGCTCTTGGTCTTCTACTTTAATGCCACTATATATAGGCAATAAACATAGGTTTCAACTTATAATACTTGGAAGACCATTTTGCGATATTAATTAGTATTCTTACCCAGGAAAGTTACTTCAAACTTAAACGTGGTACTGTGATTCGTCTTTTCTGCTACACAAGAAACCAGTCCAATTTTTGCCTGGTGGAGTGACAGAGTAAAAGAAAGTATAACATATTTACTGATTTTCTAAAAAAAATTATACCACAATACTTTAATTTGATACTTACTCAATGTAGAATTGTGTTTCGAGATGGTTGGACATATCTAGCCAGCTTTGCAGGCATACTTGACTGTGTAGACTACTTTTAAATAATTATCAGCTCGTAAACACACAAAACTTAATAACGACCAAATCTCATGCAGTGCCTTATAAAATAACCTCAGGAGATGAATTGAAGAGCTTAGTAAAAAGAGAAATAATATGATCATACCAGTTTATTTAGCCTATTAAGGACGTAGATATCTAGAGGAGTTCGTACCTATAGGTCCTAGTACTATTAATAATAAAAGAGAGAGATTAATGGTAGCATTCATTGCTGATTATTGCTAATGTTATTGCAACATTGAGGACTGTAGAATCTATATAAAGGAATAATTGAAGAGTGGTAATTTCACAGATTCTAAGTGCATTTTTTTCACCATGTGGTTCCTGAGTCAACGGGAATAACCCATGTTAAGTTCTATGTGCCGTTCATTGTTACAGTAGTTGCTATACCCATGAATAGATTAAAAGTGCTGCAGACCAGTACATAAACTGAGGGTCTTTCCTCTCTCCTGCAAAATTTTCTAAAAGGGACTTAGAAACGTTGAAATTTTCACTCTCCAGTTTATAATTTGTGGGTTAGCAAAAAAAAATCTACTCGGACATTATTACTCAAAAGAAAAGCGTGTGGAGATCATAAAATTTAGTGTTAACTACGATATTTGAGAAATTGGTAGTTTTATTCATAGGAGCCACGAGGAAGCACCTAGACGAGATGACAGGATGGCCGCTATGCTCAACAGTGCAATGCCACCCACGTGCTTCGTTACACAAAATCACGACTGTCATAAAAACGATTTGTTATTACACAATGTAACCCGTTGAGTGGGCAGGTCTACTTCCACCTGCCCAAACAACGAATTAGATCACGATTAATCTTGTAAAATTTGTGGACACATTCACAACAGACTCACGGGATTCTCCCATAAGTCCAGGGCCCGGATTTTTATGACCTAAAAATACTTTTAAAATGAGCTATAAAATTACCGCACAAGTACCAAAAAATGAGCCAAAAACTCAAAAAAATACCCAAAAATTTGTGTGAAAATTTTAGCTTATTCATCAGATGTATCTATTCTAGATTTATGTTGTTGTTCAATTATAGTCTTGTAATTACTTAATTGGTACATACGGTTAAATGCAAACAGCAAACACCGTCTTTCTGTATCCAAATTATAACAATATTTAATTATTTATGCTAATTTAGAGTTCCGATAATATTCAATGGAAGTAAATGCATAAAAGTTCTATGTAGCCTAATGCGAGAAACTACACAAAATGAGAAAATGTCTTTATATTTTTAAAAATTGCCTGAAAATATGAAATGTGGAAAAAAGACCGTAAAATGGCCAGAAAATGACCAAATAATGACACAGAATTCTAAAAAAAAGGACCTAAATTAAAAAAATGAGGACAATAACCAAAAAAAACTAAACTCCGTGGCGCTACATCCCTGGAGGGACTTGGCCTACCACCCGACCGCTGCGTCATCTCCCGTAGGCAGATGGCAGGATTGGGGGGCATGTGGTCAGCATGCCGACACCCACGGCCGTTATTGGTGGTTTTCATGACCGGAGCCGCTACTTCTTTATCAAGTAGCTCCTCAATTTGGAATCACGAGGCTGAGTGCACCCCTACCAGACCTCCCTACCTCAGAAAAATCCGAGGAGGTACCGGGAATCGAACCCGGGCCGACGGATCTGTAGTCAGCGACGCTAACCACAAGACCACGCCGGCGGACACAATAACCAAAAAGACCCTAAAAATTACCATTTTTGTACCAGTTTAAAGATGACATGTCATCAAAATCCGGACCCTGCTCATAACTTATACATGAGCGTTCTAGGCTCTAGAATTGGGTATAGGTTCCTGAAACATCAACACGATGTTGATGTAATGAACTGTTGATGTGGGCGATGTAATGAACTTGGTGTCACGTCTTTAATAAAAGCCATATTGGTCTACCGTGAGAGAAAAAGATAGAGAGAGCTCTCCCCACTTTGTTAAGAGTTCCTCTGATCGACACTCATATCTAAGCTTCGAATGCCCATACAAGGAACGGTTAGGTTCACTAAGCATGTTCTATAGTAAGAGGTGGGGGAGTGCATCACGCGAACAACAAGAATGCTCTCAGGTATAATCAAGTAGAGATAAAAAATGAACACGTTCCATATTGTTTTTATAACAAAGGCATGACCAAACAAACTAATATTCTACACATTAGTGGTGGCCAGTGATGTTTACAAGTTTTAATAATTTATCTTTTTAGCATCTTCGTGTAAATTGCAGTAGATGCAGTCGAGACCACACTGCTTATGCTGTGGAGTGACTGTCCATACACAGTGACTTCATGCTGGGTAAATGTCCATTGACTCAAGTCCGGATCGCCAATTATCCGGATCGCTTTGAGGACGTATTGAAATGGTTTTTTTCAGCAGCGAGCATTCGAAAACTCTCTTTCAGGCCGATTATTTGCGAAAAAGCAAAACTCGACAAAAGTCGACAGTTTGTCAGCAAAACAACCTACTCTGACCGATATGTTCAAGATGTGACACTATGTAAGTACAGTAATGTATAATTTAGTTCTTTTCTTAAGAAATTACCTTTTAAATTGTTTATCCAATTATCCGGATATTTGATTATTCTGATCGGGTCCGGTTCCAGTTAATCCGGATAATTGGAGTTCTACTGTATGTCCGTTTTCCGACCAGGTGTAAAAATGGCCACATTAGAAGAATGTACACTCTCTAAATACACTGATTCTGGGGTAAGCGAACAATAAGCCATGCTCAGTAACCTCTGTAAAACCATTCCAGTCTTCGGGCGGTGGAGAGAGACGAGACCAATATGTTTTGGAAAATACTATAGGTTACTATTAAATACTTCTACTAACACCCTTCCACATCTTTTTTGAGCAAGTACAGTGACCTGCTGGGTGCAACGTAATTTATATATTTTTTATGTTACCTAGGTACACTCATCTGACATTTGTCCACCGGGTATGGCTGTAGAACTTGAAAAAGGTGACATTTCTGTGTACCAGTTTACATTTCAAATTTATCTATTTGAAGTTTGGTATTGGAATCGAAATTAGCATTATTTTAGATTCATATTCTTTTCATGGCCGAAGAAGACTACTCTCTTTCTAAGTTACATGTATACGATACAATATTACGTTATATGTAATATACAATGCAGTTTTACATCATAATAACTGGTGGTCAGTGGTTACCCCATTTCGACAATTGGCCCACACAAAAGAAAATGTCTAAGGAGGTTGCAAGCAAAGTGCAGGATAATATTCCTATAATGAGTTAATGATGGTTGAGAACACTGATGGAAAGTTGCTGGGTCATCAAGCAGCTTAAAGTATGAATGAGCTGTATAAATTTCGTTTCATTTAAAACACCTGATTCAGCTAAACGCACTGTAGTCTACCTGAGGCCTCCTGAAAGTCTCCAGAAGAGGAAGGTAGTTCAAAATACTGTCTCACTTTATGAAGTTCTTTGACATATGTAACATCATGATTCATGACATTCAATTTGAATGGAAACGAAAATCTCTTCACTCGTCTCTCTCAAATCATTTACTTTCGTTGATCTGAACAAACAATGGATATGGGATTGTCCACCAAAATAAATAACAATCAAAACATATTGATTCTTGGAGGCATGAAAGAAAACATAGCCCAACGTATAAAGCTCTCGAAGTTCGTTACGAAACGTCCTTATTCCCAAAGTTTTATAGGTGGGCTATGTTTGTTTCCATGCTTCCAACCACTGCAGTGCAGTAGAGTGGCACGTTGCTGTCGTGTTCGATTGTTTATGGGTGTCTGCTCCCTACTCTACCCTGCATAGTAACCATAATCTGTATCATACATGCATTCCAGGTTATCAAAATCATTAAATAGCTATAAAATTGTAGGGCATAAGTTATTTAACAAACTTCTCTAGAATATCAACTGCTACCTATAAACATTTTCAAAAGGACAGTATATGACTGGCTGATAAATAACCCCTACTATAGTATTGATGAATTTTATACATGTAATATAAATACTGTATGAGCTTCACCATGGTGTGTACTCATTTTTCTTTTACTTGGGTTTTATGTATTATTTATAGGGCTTTCTGGGACGTAACTATATATTTGGACATTTTTTTTATGCTGGTGCTTAACCTGATATATTTATATACTTTGACGTTGTCCATAGCTAAATGTTTTTAGCTCTATGACAATAAAATTGTTTATTATTATTATTATTATTATTATTATTATTATATTATTCCATAGCCTGCCCTTTCAGTTGTATATTTCACAATTTCAAAAGTATCCCATGTTTAAAAAAATAAAGAAGAAGAAGCCCCATCCCTCTTAGTTTGTATTCAAATCAGCTACAACTTTCCTAAAGAATTTTAGCATTTTATTATTATTATTATTATTATTATTATTATTATTTTAACTGAAGAATTTTCCGGGATTTTACCGTAGCTCCTCTTCCCTCGTGATGCTTGATTACTGTGGTTGAAGTGTAGTGATAAAACCTCTCATCCCGAAGCAAAACGGTTTAAAGAAGTTGGATCGGATTAAGTACATGTTCGTCAGAGAAATATTTATATTAAGTCAACCAACCTCTTTTTCTGCTCCAGGCAATTTAACATCCAGAATCTGACTTTGCGGAATTGGAAAGATTGAACAGCGGATGCTGGCAAAGTCAATATAAAAAAATTAAATATACATTAATCTATCATAAATATCTTATGGGTGGTATTATTCTAGAGATTAAAATTCTAATACACACATTTTGCAAACACTTGTCAAAGATCTACTCATAAAAAGACTTCATACTCATTTTATGTTCCGTTTAGTTGAAAATCGACGCTTTAACTGTTCCAGCTTCTGTGACCCTTATTTATATTTATTTATTGTTCTATTTATACTATAGGCCTATTTTTTATTTAGGTACACATATAGGCATTTGAAAGCTTAAAAATTAATTACAACATATTTACAATCGCTTTTAAGTTTAAAAATTTATCAAGAATTTAGAAGGTTAGTATTCCTGATTTTATTTACTCCCCATGCCAAACACAATCTATTCTAACATAATTAATGTACTATAATTAATGATCATATTATCTACCGTAGTCTACTATCGCCGTTAGTTTTATAAGTAGACTGTGTTTTAAT
The DNA here is from genome assembly GCA_964059195.1 of Ectobius pallidus. NCBI lineage: Eukaryota > Metazoa > Arthropoda > Insecta > Blattodea > Ectobiidae > Ectobius > Ectobius pallidus. The sequence continues at coordinate 129,229,352 of CAXKWD010000005.1, forward strand.
TTCCAGATAGTGGACGTCATAGTTTTACTCAGGGCCGTATTTCTAAATAGGCTAAGTAGGCTGCAGCCTAGAGCGGCAAATTTTCAGGGGCGGCAATTAGGTAATTTATTCAAAAGTTAGAATGAAGTATTTCAGACGTTAATAATATTTTCCGTACGAATTTAAGAATACATGTTACTTAAAAATATGTTTTAGTCCTTCTACGTAGCCTACTTTCTAAAACTATAACATAATACAAATTCACAGCACGTAATGCTATTTTTCAATAAGTAAACCAGTGATTAACTACATTTTGTGTAATTTCATTTCACCGTGTAGGACAACTTAATTAAAATTGAACACAGATAGTCATTAGCATTAGCATTAAAATATAAAAAATATGTTTAAAATAGTGATCACTGATCTCCAAGAACAAATTAATTAATTTCGAAACCCATTTCATTTCTTAAAAGAAGCAAGTAAAAAAAAAACAAGTAGATAACTAATTTGATTATATAACGTATTATGTAAACCATTAAAATTGTAGTTTTATCTAAACTAAATGAACTTGATGTTTAAAAAAGATTAAAACATCAAATAACTCTATCCTTTTGTTATATAAAACAAATGTATTAAGCAAATATGAACTATAGAGGGGGCGGCAAATGGACTTTAGCCTATAGGCGGCATACTCTTAAATCCGGCCCTGGTTTTACTGTGCATACGCCTATAATCTATTTGTAGTGTTACATGAAATAATATTGTCTTTTGCGTTTTATGTAGCGCATGGATTCCCAATAAATGTACTGTCTGATTTATTCAATCAAGCAAACACCACAACAGCTTGGCCTTAAGTTAAGAAGCTTCATCTCTTTACCATTTGATAAACGTGATTGGTCCCCGTCATTTTCTTCCCCATTGGGTTCAAATGATTGGGTGGATGTGTTTGTAAACATTGTGTCACTGGTCTGAAAATACATAGCAATACCCAACGTCAAGCGCTCAACCAGTTACTAGTACATTTGCGAGTGGAATAGATGTGTGTTGGATTCTGTTTTACCTTACCCGGACATTGAGTTAGGAGAATGTAATATGGCACAGGAATTACGAGGTAAGATATCACGAGTGGTAGCAAGTAAAATATAATATTTAGAACACTGATATTTGTTCGATAATACTAACAATAGTGAAACAGGAATTGCCTGCTGCATCACTATTTACTTCGTTAATGCAGACCTGTCGTTAATGCATGCATTCAGCATATCTTCATGCAGATACATTGTTAATGCAGACACTAAACATATCTCCATGTAGATACATTGTTAATGCATACACTAAACATATCTTCATGCAGATACATTGTTAATGCATACACTAAACATATCTTCATGTAGATACATTGTTAATGCATACACTAAACATATCTCCATGTACATACATTGTTAATGCATACACTAAACATATCTTCATATAGATGCATTCTTAATGCATACACTAAACATACCTTCATGTAGATACATTGTTAATGCATACACTAAACTTATCTTCATGTAGACACATTGTTAATGCACACACTAAGCATACCTTCATGTAGATGAATTGTTAATGCATACACTAAACATATCTTCATGTAGATACATTGTTAATGCATACACTAAACATATCTTAATTTAGACACATTGTTAATGCATACACTAAACATATCTTCATGTAGATACATTTTTAATGCATACACTAAACATATCTTCATGTAGATACATTGTTAATGCATACACTAAGCATATCTTCAAATAGATGCATTGTTAATGCATACACTAAACATATCTTCATGTAGACACATTGTTAATGCATACACTAAACATATCTTAATTTAGACACATTGTTAATGCATACACTAAACACCGGTTGTTCGCAAACACCGGTGTCAAGGAAAAGACAAGTTCTTCTTTGGCTTTAAATTAAATACAGAAGGATCTTCATACTAAAGGGTCTAAAACCTTGTACTGTATAAAATACAGCAAGGTGAAACCTACAGATGACCTAAAATTGACTTTTAAAAAGCAAGCGCCAAAACATGATACGATTAGAATAGTGAACTTACTCGGTGGGGATATGCAAGATGCCATGTTACGTTGAAATTTGAGCCTGCCAGCAGCGACGTCCTGGTAGAACCTGCAATCATAGAACAATGATTTAAATTATTTTCTCATCATTATAATAATTCTTTTTATTACCATTATTGTTACTATTATAGTAATTCACATATCCTCATTCCCAAAAATGTTTACCTCCTACGACTTTGTAGGCTCAGTGACGGATCTAGGGGGGGGGGGAACTACCCCGGGCGCAAAATGGCCAAAAGCATTATTGTTATTGCTGTAGATTTGGGAGGTAAAGAAACAAATAAACGAATTTTGTCATATTATTGATACTTTAATCGGTATTTTTGTTTCCACCCGTTTCGAAGCTTTTTAACAGTTTTAATAGAAGTGAGCGATTTTACATATCATGCTCTCGACCTAACACCGACAGTGAAAACAGCAATTCCCCCAAAACTCTTGATCTTAATTTGCCACAGTGGACCTCAGGGTGCATATTATCCGAATGTGGCAACGGCATTTAGAATTTTTATAATAATGCCTGTCTCAGTAGCATCCAATGAAAGGAGATTTAACATTGAACATCGGTTAGCTTCAAAGATCTCTTATAACGATATTATTAAGACTTTTGCGGAAAGAAAAGCTCATTTTTAACTTAATTTTGAGTTTTAGGATACAAGTTTGCTCCGTTGCTTTCTTGTTCTTCATTTAAGTCAAGTTTTTATTATCTAATTGCTAATAATTTGTAAAGAATGTTTTAATCTAAGGAATATTAGTAAAATGATACATTACGAAATAATGTTGCTTTTATTCGTCAATTTCTTATTGTAAAATACTTTTATTTTTAAAATTTTATCATTTATTTCTTGTTGTGTAAATTTATTTTTACAGCCGTTGTGAGTAACTTATATGTTTCATCAAAATTGAATGTTTGTGTAAAGAAAATTACGTCCTGTTAAATATTTTACCTATGGGTTTTATTTTTAAACATATCTTTGCAAGTAAGCCTATAGTTTAAATTTTTGTATTTCTTTAAAATATTCTGTGTTAAAGTTAACTTTTTTTGTTAGACCTCATGCTTTTTAATAGTTACGATTAGTATCAAATAAAAAATATACTGCCGTTATTAATTGTAGGAGAGGGGCGCCGAATTACCTTTTTTGCCCCGGGAGCCGGACAACCTAGATCCGTCACTGTAATTGTAGGAATTCACGGCGAAGCAGTTTTGACCTGGCCTTTCCTGTTTCATTGATAAAACGAATAAGATGGCTGACTTGTAATTGACGTGAGTGGAACAATACATAATAAACTAAGCACTGTACAATAAACGAATTAACGTCTTAAACCTGCAAGATGCGATGAATCATAGCCATGGGAAGAAAACTGTTCTATCATTAACTTCGCAGAACGGCCATCAATGTATGTACGATGCGATATGTGTTTCAAGGATAATGGGTGCACTATTCACAGGAGATTTATACCTTTCTTGATTTACGGCACATAAATTATCCCATACGATGGAGGGAGACTATACTAGCAAATCTCACTGCAGAATTACGGAAGACCACATGAGATTATGTGCTTGGGCTTTTCCCTTTTTTTAAACTGTCTTTTCTGAAGAGCGATTGTATTATATTGTATCGCATTGCATTTGTATTAATCCATTTTATCAGTACATGTAATGGGATACGTCAGATAATTAGAAATAATTCATAGTCTAAATTAGTATTTATAACAGATAGTATAATAATAAATTTGTAAATTATTATGTAGTACTTATGTAATTAATGTAACTGAACTAATACACATCTAACAGCACAGGTTTTCATCTACAGAACAGAATGTTTCGTTGCCAAGAATAGAAGATGATACAGACTTTATTAAAAAGGTTTATTTCCTTTAGTTTGTTTAGCAATTTAAAAATTGTACTCCATTATATGCAGATAAATTATTAAATAGTTTTGTACCTTGACCAATCACAGCTAAGTTCGATTATTCTCTTGTATTAATTAGTTGATTTGCTTACACAGTCCAGTATTTTCATTATTCATATAGGCCTACTGTACATATAGAATAGAATAGAATTTTATTTATACTTACTGTTTCATTCATAGTTAACTAGATCCCCTTTATATCTTGCCTATAAGTCTAATACTATCCATTAAGAATTCCCTCATACTTTAACCCCAAGATTTTATGATACACTGTACATATACTCATAAGTTATAAACATTTCTTAAAATTTAATACATTTACATTTACTTAATTACCCTTTAAACACAAAATATGCAATATAAAATTATACCACAATATTTTAAACATGCTACATTTTAAAAAACATACTTTATGAACATTATACATTTGGATATTTTAAATGTACATTTTTACTTACATGAAAAATTAACCAATGAATAAATATAACTTATTCCTGCTAATACGAGTATAAAATACAATTGAAATTATAAGTTTATCAAATTTACAAATAGTACAGATCGTTTATACTATAAAAACAGTTTGCTAAAAGAAAGGATTTAAGCATATTCTTAAATGAAATTTCCGTATTTTTTTTGTTTGTGATATGACATAAGAAGGGAGTGAATTACATATTGTAGAACATAAGTAAGTTAGTATGGAGAGTTAGTATGGAGACGATATATAAAGATAGGTAGAATGTTTGGACCGTACTTTGCATTTTTATATCTCATGCTTTAACTGTAAATGAATCCTGAATTTGTTTTGAATCTATTAATGTATAATTTTAATGCAGAATAACATAATATGCTATGTTCATACATGGCAACGTCATTAATTTTTTAACTATTGTTTACAGTTATCGGAGCTTGGAATATAGTATTATAAAGTATTCATAATACTCGTTTTTTGAACTCTGAAAACTTGATTAACTTAAAGTATAAGTGAAGCTATGCGATGTTGTTCATACAACTGGACGTCGAACTTCTCACCTCAGACCCCAGGATTCGATACCTGATACTACGGCCTTCTTGGAACAGTTCGGTAACAGGTACCTTTTACTTCTCTTCATTCCATAATATTGCTAAAAAAAACTCATGCGTCAGAATAAATCCACCTTAGGTGGTTAGATTTGATCACGATTAGGATAAGCTATGGACTGAAGAAACAATGGTATCCTCCCATCATCACGGATACTGGGTCAGCATGTGCCTGGGAAAATATACTCAAGAAGCCACGGTTGCTATTATGAGCTACACAATGTCTGTTTGTTTACTATATGATCCGCTTCCGGTAGTTATGAAAAAAGAAGCTTCTGCGAGCCATCAACTTAAGCCAGAATTATGATAAGGTAATCTATTATTTCATTCAAAGGAAAAGAGTCTTTGTATCTTTTTCGCACACCGGCATAAAATTGCAGGCATATCTAGTAGTTTACAATAAGAACTCGTTACATGGAGGGGGAATGCTAATTGCATGCAAGAAGCACATGCTCTCTCGCAAAACGTAATGTTTACTTGATCCCTTGAACTTTCTAAACAAGCATATGTAAAGGTCTTCATTTAATGAGCATTACAAAACATGGAATGCTACACGTTTACAATGTTCTTGTAATTAACTAGTGCTCAATAGAAATGTATTTTCTGAATGCTTCACATAAGATTTTGAACGTTTGAGTAGTAGCCTAAGTTACAATCAAACTTCCCTATATCAACATTTGTGAGCCCTAGAAGATTTTATATACTAATAATAATTCGTTATTGAAACCTAATGGTCATATGATGAATGGCGCAACGGTGGAATGGTTTGTGGCAGGGGAAACAGGAGCACTCCGAGAAAACCTCCCCGACCCCATTTTTTTCCACCACAATTTTCACATGGATCCACCGAGATTCGGTCCCTTGTCCCAGCGAGGGAAGGCGAGCGGACTAACCACTGGGGGCAGCCTAGAAGATTTGTTGTATAAGATTTGTGAATTGAGATAATGTGATATACACAAAATAAGGAGATTACATGCAGAATACTTTGTGATCTATAGGATAATTCAAGGAGAAGACATTCAAAGAATCGGGAAATAATTAGTACAAATCCAAGCAAGATTAGAACTGCAAATTTTTTCTAAGCTAACTGTCTTCCGTTCAGTGATGTCCATAGCTACTTTTTTACTTGCCTACTCAAAAATTACAACTAAACCTGGTTCAGCAAGCAGATCAGTCGAAGCTTTGAGCCTAGGCATAAGTTATGTCAGAAATTTCGAAATCGTAGAGGGTAGGATGAGGACAGCAAGTTCACCACATCGCTAAGGCAAAACTATCATTTGCTCAATACGACGTTTAAACTGCACAAGCTGTGCATGTTGAAGTAGCAACCAAACTCTCTGTATGTTTCTGCACATGTGAAGGATGATTGTACCCTATTGATTGTATACTCAATCCCTACTAATTTGGAATTTCTTAGAAATGTATCAGGCCCGCAGCAAACAATTTTTGGTGGCTGAGAAGACAGTTATCTGACACCTACCGTATACAGACTAAGCAGTAACAGTTGAATTTATAAGTATTGTTGTAAAAAAGTTTTCTAAAAAACGCTTCATTGTTGTAGTGGCAACATTATTAAGTGCCAGAATGGTAATTCTTAAGATTACGGTACCGGTACTTCGTGAATGGGGAAAATGTCTGTCCGTCCGTCCGCCCGTGTGACTGTAAGCGTGATAATTCGAATTCGCTGTATTAGATTTTCATGAAACTCAATGTACACACTTAATATGGCCCATAGGAAGAACGCTACTGATTTTGAATCAAATCGACTGATCACTAGCGTTATTTTGAGAAAAACAAAGTGATATTTTTGATGTGATGAATTTGTTGTAAATTCGTCCTGCTAATATTCTAGTGATCCCACTTATTCCTTCACATATGCTGGTGAAATTTTCTCAAGAAACCGAGATCTAAAACTCAATAGTTCCTTAAATATGACCTACTAACTCCACCTGGCACTCCACTCCACTCTGATTTTATTAGGATAGGAAATTTTCCGAGACCAAAGATATTTTCTCTAAATCGTTATATCGATCTTTATTATACAGATGTCAGACTGACTAATTAATTAATTAATTCTTGGGCCATCGTCTGTTTTCAGAGCCCTCGACTTAGGCCATACTCTGTGTAGGTCTGTTTACACTTTTGTTTCTCTAATAATCTGTTCATTCTGATAATCCGTTTCTTGGCATTGTAGTAGTTATTCTGTATGAATTTCTCGTCTGAGTATTTCATTTCATCTATCTCTGCTTTCTGTTTTTTTTCTAGCTTTTTTGTCTCTTTGTCTTTTCTGTTAGACATTAGTTCTCTATTCATCTCTACAGATAGATAGTATGCAGTAGACTTATGAAAGTCCCTACTTTTTGTCACAAAATTGTCAATGGCAATTGACAATTCCTCAGCAAGCTAAAGTTATATTTTATGGAGGCTACAGATTCATTGAGCTTGCCATTCAACCCTATTCTGTGCTAACTCCATTCAACCATCCCTCACAAATTCTATTTTCCTTAAATCTATCCTAATATTGTCCTCCCACCTACATCTAGGTCTTCCAAGTGATCTTTTCCCTTCGGGTCTCCCAGTCAATATTTTTGAGATGCACCTTTCCTCCCCCATGCGTGCAACATGTCCAGCTCATTTCAACCTCCGTGGCAATAACAATTATGCCGAATATACTTTTTAGGTTCTGTTGATGAGATAAACAAAAGCTGAGTGCTTGAGTTCCGGTATATAAGTTGCACGTCATAATGCGTGTTTAATGAAGAAGTTTGCGTGCAGACGAGTTTGCAAATTCATACGCGCCGTGTCCTTGTTCTTCCGGTTTTTACCTTGTTGCTGCTGCCTCTAGCACAAACTGTGACTTAGCGATTTACTGCCTTCCATCTCCATAATAAAGTTGTGGCATTCATGAACACCATACTCTGTATTCTGCTTCATTTCTTGGAATAATATCTAACCGACTTTCACACCAAGCATTTCAAGATTTTCATACCTCCTTATTCGTGAAAGCTCTGGAAAAAAATGTCTTTACCGCATGCTGCTTATGAGTAAGATACGAGGTGCTTCCATAAAGCAAGTTTCCCTGGGTTCGTTTACAGAAACAAAACACTATTTCAAGTAAATAGTTGTTACAACAGATACAGCAAGTATTCAGCTATTATTCAACATATTTTCCACCGGAATTGAAACATTTGTCATACCGTAGAACCAACTTTTGAATACCTGTGTCGTAGAAGTCTGCCGCCAGGGATTTGAACCACTGTGTAACATCTCCTTCTGTCTGTCATTCCCTGTCATTTCTTGAGGTGTATGAAAATATGGAAATCACTGGGAGCGAAGTCCGGGCTGTAGGGTGGATGTTTAAAGACCTTCTAGCAAGTCTCCTGCAAAAAGTTCGGCTGGGAGGGGTAATACAGATTCTAGAGCACCATAAGTGTATGAATTAATATGATTCGGTCCCCAACAGAATGTCGGAATAAACGCAAGACATTCCTGGACAAAGTGGAGAGGAATGTGAGCATCTGGGTCAGTGGCGTCCCCAGGAATTTTATTAAGGGGGCAAACTCAATATAATTCCAAACACAATGATTCTTATTTATTAGGCTAAATTATACAGTAATCTATAATAATAAGAATTAATTTACTATTGTGAAAAATTTAGTGTTATTACGACAATAATCTATGTACAGTAAGTGTACTGTGAGCTAATTCCTAATTTAAGTTAATCCACCTACAAGTGATAAGAATGAGAGGCTATTTTATTATGACCGACTGAAAATCCATTTTGGACATCAATTTCAAATGATTAGGCTAAGTACGTTATTATTCCCATTGCTTCCCACTTCCCAGTAGTTTTGAATTAACACATTACGGTTTTAAGTTAATACTTGCTTAACACATAAAATATTTATATATATTTTTAAATTTTTCATGCAACAACTGCAAATTGACAGACAAAGAGTACCAAAAAATGAATCCATAAGGCATTCCAGGAGGGGCAGTTGCCACCCCCCCCCCCCCATGCCGACGCCCATGTTCTGGGTAATTGGAATATATAAACGCTGTATTCTTGTTAACTCGAGGAAGTGTTCAGAAAATAAAGATAAGTTAACGCTATATTAGCCTATATTTTATTTGAGCAACTATGCTAATAAAGATTTTCTTTTTTGTCTGTGGTAAGTGTACGAAAATTATTTTTATTTATTCTTTTTATTTTATTACAGTTTAAGGATTCATAAGAATTTATATATACTTCACATAGATATACATATGTATTAAATGAACCATTACTTCGTTACTAAATCTCGCGTCCTTGCTCTTCATCGCAGTTTTAAATAATTAGCCAACATAGTCATTCATTATGAAGATTATTCTACATCGTTTCCGGGGGAACCGTTTGGCTAGAATCCTTGAAAGAAGCTGGACATTTCATGAAATGAAACCATTAAAACGGCTACCATCTCGAAAATAAATAAAAAATTAAAATCCTTACATCTACGTCCTGGAGTCAAGGAACATTTATGCCAAATTGGAAGAAAATCGAACGAGTTAGGTTGTGATTGCATAACAAATTTACAAACAGACGAAATGTCGAACAATACATAGCTTCGCTGGCTCAGTAATAGATTTCCCCAAAATTTTCATTCACCTCTTTAACAACTCTCAGTATGCCAAGAGAATATCCTGAATATACTGGCTCTGCTGTAGCCTTTTTACCCTTCAGCGCCACCTGCACAAGCCATTGTCGGAAAATAATTTTGCAAGCACGGTATTGTAACGATGATGTCGTGATTAATAATTGCGAAAGGCCACCTGCAATTTACTGGCATTTATTTGCCACATGCTGTACAACTTATCCGCCTCCTCACATCAAGTCGATCATGGCTTGGTCATGATTCCGCCTTCCGCGTCTTTGAAAGGAAATGCAGGCCTTGTCTGATAGCCAGCTGTACTATTTAAGGTTACGTACGTCAACATGCTATGCCACCTGTGTAATTCCCCTTGCTTGACCGAAATGTACAATTTTTTTTTTTTTTCTTTTTATTTTTTTTTTTTCTTGCACTGCAAGTGGCAGTGGTGCAATAAATACCAGCCATACATATATACAAAAATGAATACTAAATAAACTTTATCACGTCTCATTGAATCGAAAATGTCTGTTATTTTAAAAATAAATGTGATTTCTATTCTATGTGAATTACATTTTCTGTTTTTCTTTTAGAAATTATTTTAAGGTGCGTAAATCATATTTTGTTAACCTACCTTCAAGGCAGGCATTATAATGGCATTTTACACTTCTTTTAGCTTCAATAGTTTTATCATTGACCCTTTTCTATTTTTTTGTAATTTCGAGAGAAAAAAATCGTAGGTGGTTGGTACTAGACGAAGTTCCCGTATAAATTCTAGAGTGATAGGGAAAAAGCGAATAAATCAAAATACCAAATTTTCAGGAAAGACAAAAAACTATTTATTTCCACAGCATTGTTACGCTATTTAGATTAGCCCACCCAGAAATTTTTACGTAGTATAAGATACTCTGTAAAAAGTATCTGGTAGACTGAACTAAATAAGTTATTATAACAATGCTGTGGAAATAAATTGTTTTTAATCTCTCCTAAAACCCTGGTATTTTGACTTATTCGCTTTTTTCCCTATCACTCTAGAATTTGTGAGTTTCGAATCGACACAAGCCATGAACTTCTGGACAGACTTGGCTATAATGTACGGCGTACTCTAGTTAATACAACTAATGACGGCAGCATAAATAGGCAAAAACTTCAAGATGTCTAGTCACTAATCAACAACATTCCGAACAGATTGCTGAATAATTATAAATTCTGGCTTTGCTTTCGTGTAACTAATTCTCCTTGTCGATAAAGTAAGCCAGTTTCCAATTGCGTGTGTGTAATTAGAGACAGACGCTTGTAAATGACGATTTAATGAGCAAGATTCTGAGAAGTTTCTGCGTCAGCTACAATGTAGGCATTCTTTCCCAGATTTTAGTCCAGCGCTGTGGCTCATTGGTTAGTATGCTAGCATATAGGCTAGAGAAAAATATCCGGTGTAACTTCTTCAATGTGAATTTTATAAAGTATTTCCCTGACAGTTCCTGGGTAAAGCATGGAAGTAGGCTACAGTGCATAGAATCTTACTACCTCGATACTTTATGTCTAAGTTGTAAAATAGTATGATTGCACATTAGAAACTCATTGTGACCGTAGGTATTCGTAATTTATGTAACTTCCATTAAAGATGCAATTAACTGATATATATTTTTTTAAGTTAACTGTTTCGTTACATTTTACATCTTAATTATTATTATATGGCGAATTCCTAAGTGCTTGGGATCACTTCTTGATATTCTAATTGTTATTGTGAAATATTTAAGGGAAAGGTAAAATGTCAAATTTCTACCAATGTTTATAGATTCTATTATATGGATGTGAGACATGGTCACTTACTTAAGAACATAATCTGAGAGTGTTCGAAAAGAAGGTGCTTAGGAAAATATTTGGGCCTAAGAGAGACTGGAGACTAAATGGCTAATGACTGGAGAGACTAAATGGAGACTGGAGAAAACTGCATAACGACGAGCTTCATGACCTGTACTTTTCACCGGATATAGTAAGGGTAATTAAATCACGGATGATGAAATGGGCTGGACATGTTGCGCGGATGGGGGAGGAAAGACATGTTTCAAATATATTGACAGGGGAGACCCGAGGGGAAAAGACCACTTGGAAGACCTAGACGCAGGTGGGAGGACAATATTAGGACAGATTTAAGGGAAGTTGGATTTGCGAGGGATGATTGGATAGAGTTAGCACAGAATAGGGTTGAATGGTAGGCTGAGGTACGCGCGGAAATGAACCTTCGGGCTCCATAAAATAGGTAATATTCCTTTAGCTTGCTTAGAAATTATCTATTGCTCTTGAGTAAGTAAGTTTATAGATTCTTGATTTTCATGCAGATACTAATCTTAAAAAGTGATTGTACAATACTAACTGTAAGTATCATCCTGACATTCTGTTCTCCTTGATATGAGTAAACATTTTTCGAAATCTTATTTAGTTTTAAGAATTTGGAAGCTTTAATTATATAAAAGAACTACATATTCAGAATTTTAAATAAGTATAGACCGAATCTGGGGGAAAAAGTTTAATTTTTTTCATTTATGTCCATTGCCATAAATATTATCTTATAGAAATATTATTGTACGACAGATATAACCCAGTTCATGGTAATTGGTGAGAGCATACAGAATAATAATAGTTTAACTTTTATACTCCTTGCGTAATAACTGTAGTAGGAACCTTAGCATTTTCAAATCAAGGGAACATATTGATAACTTCAGCAGAGTATAATAATTTAATAACAGCAATGTCTTAAAACTTAAATCATTATGTTTTCCTTCACATGTTAATTGTCTAAGCTTCCTGAAATTTGAGGTATAACAATTAAGTTTTTATTATTTGTTTATTTATTTATTTTCCTTAAAATATTGGAAATAGGCGTTATCGTGGGAAATAATAATTTGGCAATGAAGATAATGCTAGTGCGGTTCACGTGATGGGAGGTGGCACCTCATTAGTAGCTTCGGGTTTCCAAATTTTACCCTTCATTTAGAGAATTTCTAATGAATGGATAACATAACTCCTATTGTAGAATTTATATCCTTCCAATGCTTTGCTAAGAAAAAAAAATCCAGTTATGATTCTGATTTTCCAACACCAGTTTTCTATTGGTGCCATTTTTTAACTCTTGACAGTTAATTAACAGTTTATTCTTTGCCTTTTGGCAGTAGAAACTGTCCGCACGTCACAAGCCCAGATCATCTGTTCTACTAATTACATTTTGAGGTGAATGGAATCTTCCGACCTTCATTAAATCATTAAATGTGTCTCGGGGTTAAAATTACCAGTCACACATTTATTTATTTATTTATTTTGTTGAGAATATAACAGGCGCAATTGGCCAATTACAAAATTCTCTTATACTAATTACACCAGTTTCTTTCTTTCTTTCTTTCTTTCTTTCTCTCTTTGTATTAGTTTTACCTCTCCCTTTTAGGATTTAAGCGACCCAAGCCGCCCGGGCCTTACAGGGCCGCGACCTGTCGGGAGAGGGATTATCTATAGATCACATACATACTTTTTTGACAGACAAGGACGTGGAGGGCCTCCCGGATGAGTGATCAGCCCAATGCCGGGGCCATCTCCGAGACAACACGAACACTTAGGACGAGACACACCATTCACACACACACACACTCACTCCAAACAAGGCGAGGATGGGATGAAGATGACGGCCAGATGATATCTGGGGACCACAAGGGCCTAACGTTACCCGACATTTGTCTCAGAGGTGAGGAAAAACCCCACCTAGGTAACTTGTCCCGACCAGGATCCAACCCGGGTCCACTGCGTGAGAGGAGCGAACGCATCCCCTACGCCACAGCGGTGGACTACTCCAGTTTTACAACTCTAATATTATATGTTTAATCTAATGCTAAAAATATTTAAACTAATACAGAACTAATACAGAAAAAAGAAACAAGAAACACATACAATATGAAAATTACACAAGGGAACAGATCAAAACTTAAGTTATACAGTAGGCCTATAATAGTTTTGGAGGAAACAAAAGACTTAAATAAAGAAAATGACATGGAGCATATTTTAACTATCACTTTTTAATTATTACTATTTTAAAGTTATTTTTAAACCGTTATTGTTAGTATTAAATATATCTATATTGCCCATTTTGTGCAATTGATTGTAGGGAACTCGAATCTGAGGTTTTTCCCCGATCGGTTCACTTTAATCGTGAAATGTACCTGAAAGCCGGGGTTTTAGCTTTTTAATAATTAATCCTTTTAATTATTTAAGCGTGATTTGGGTAAGGTTCAGGAATCTGTTATTCATTTAAATCGTTTCGTGCCCATATGACAGCATAAGATTCGTTTTGTTCATTTAATTATTTATATTTATTACGCAAAACAATATAATTAAGAATAAAATTATGTAATTCCTGCAATTTATGTAAAAATTGAGTTAGCGCTAATAAATATAATGTCTTGATTATTTTATGTTGAATAAATGATTTAAATAAAACATATAGCAGCAGGCGAAGCCGCGGGCACCTGCTGGCATGAGTACATTCCAGCTAGTAGTTAGTATCCAAACGAACACTATGTAAGCCTCGTCCCATGATACTAAATGCGTTTAACCTTTAAATGCTGTGGGCGTGACAGCGAGGAACATTTTCTTTAAAGTGCTCAAAAGGAGACGACAATTTATTATAAAACATGTACAAAATTTAGCCCACAGTATAGTTAAACATAGCTTTCTATTGCAATTTTACTCAGTGATTTATAAATCAGTCCGCCGCTGTGCCGCAGGGTATGCGTTCGCTCATCTCACACAGCTAGCTCGGATTCGATTCCTGGTCGGTACAATTACAAAGGTGGGGTTTTCCCCACCTGTGAGGTAAATGTCGGGTAACTTTAGGCCATTGTGGACTCCGGATAGCATGTGCCAGTCATTACCTGTTCATCCCATCCGCGGCTAGATCGGAACGAGGGTGTTTTCGACTGGTGTATCTCGTCTTATGTGTTCGTGTTGTCTCAGAGGTCTAGGCCAAACTAATCCCTGTTTTAAAAAAATGCAGTCCGGAAGTCAAGTAGCTTGAGTACCTATTTTAAAACAATAAGAAAATTAAAACTAACAGTGTTATTATTACCAGGGCCCGGATTTTGATGACCTAAAAATACTTTTAAAATGTGCTATAAAATGACTGCAAAAATGCTAAAAAATGACCCAAATTTTTTAATGAAAATACTAGTTTATTCATCAGACATGGGTCTATTCTGCATTTATGTTGTTGATCCAATTATAGGCTTATAATTACTTAGATATAAGGATTCATGAACCACAGATTGTCTCGTTGGATACTTCATGAGAATATAGGAGAAAACTTTCTCTGACACCGGGACTCGAACCCAGGTACATAGTTAAAAGCAAATTGCAAACACCGTCCTTCTGTATCCTGATTATAAATATAACAAGATCTATT
The DNA here is from genome assembly GCA_964059195.1 of Ectobius pallidus. NCBI lineage: Eukaryota > Metazoa > Arthropoda > Insecta > Blattodea > Ectobiidae > Ectobius > Ectobius pallidus. Next base: position 129,244,512 of record CAXKWD010000005.1, read on the forward strand.
TATTTCCGCATCGCCTCGGACGAGTCGTGGCCATCACCCCATGGCTTCGTCCCGGGTCTAGACCTGCCTTCGGGCAGAACACTCATCATCATCATCATTAGAGCTCCGACAGTATTCAATGCAAGTAAATGCACAAAAACTCAGTATAATACAAGAAACAACACGAAATAAGAAAATAATAACTTTATATTTAAAAGAACTGCCTAAAATATAAAATGAACCAACCGTAAAATGACCAAAAATGACATAAAATATAAAAAATGGAGAAAAATTACCAAAGATGACCCTAAAAATTACCATTTTTTGTACTCTAGGAGTCATGCACTAGTGGGCAATGTCCATGATGTTCCAGTTAAAAGGTGACAGGTCATCAAAATTCGGGCCCTGTTTATTATTAGAAGCAAGAAGTGTGTCTCGTCTTTGATCTGTAATTTTCTCAAAACAACGTTTTTTTTCGGGGGGGGGGGGCAAGAGCCGTTCTTGCAGCTAGTTCCTCATAAAGCGACTCTCCCCTTGAAGATCCGTACTTCATAATGAAAGTACAGTAAAATGATACTGAAATGCCACTCGTCCTCGTTAGGCCAGACTGTATAATTTCTCTTAACACAAGAGAGATATTTTCCGACTCGTTATTGCAAGATATATGTTACAGAAAGTAAACTTCCTTGGGACAAATTGTAAGACATGCTTTAATTATTTTGGTTGCACCTGCAATTAGTTTTGTTTCTCACGCTCAAGTTCCTGTTACATCAGCTAGCGTCTAATATTCTCTTTAATTAAGCCATATTGCGGGTCCACGGCGTGAGAGATCTTCCACAGCATCGTAATATTGCTCAATACCATGTCAATTTACCTTATTGTCTTGCTTATTTTGCCATAATATTCGTATCATAACTTAACATCTATGACATGAAACTGTATGCAGAAAAAAAGAGAAAGTAACCGTCAGCGAATTGCGGTGTACTCATCAGAACCATAAAACTAACAGTAGCCTATTATCATTATCCTTTTAAAGAAAATTGCAGCTTAGTCTTATATAGTAGAATCACGAATTCCAAGACTCCATTGACTGAATTCTCTATTATCTTAGGTATATCACATGTATGTATGTATGTGTATGTATGTGTATGTATGTATGTGTATGTATATATGTATGTATGTATGTATGTATGTATGTATGTATGTATGTATGTAAGTATGTAGCCTATGTATGTAAGTATGTAGCCTATGTATGTATGTATGTATGTATGTATTATTATTATTATTATTATTATTATTATTATTATTATTATTATTATTATTATTATTAGTACACCGCTATGTCGTAGGGTCCGGGTTCGATTCCAGGTCGGGACTAGTTACCTAGTTGGGATTTTTATGGGGTTTTTCCTCACCTGTGAGAGAAATGTCGGGTAACTTTAGGCACTTGTGGTCCCCTGATATCATCTGGCCGTCATTATCATCTTCATTCCATCCTCGCCTTGTTTGGAGTGTATCCTATGTGTGTCGGATGGCCCAAATGCACCTCGAAGCCGGATTTTTTTTTCGCTTTAGTTTACGAAATGAAAATCTGGCAGAAAATGTAAATTTTTTGCGTCATCGAAGCATCGGTTTTCGATAATACATTTGAATTGTCAAATCAATTGCAGGTGGCTTTGTTTGTTTGTTTGTTTGTTTTTTTTTTTAACTTGGAAATAAGAGCATCGCGATTTTTCTATAGACTATATCACATTTTGTAAGCCCACCCTGATCGATTGGTTTGTTTGTAATGACAAGACACGCAGACATCACAAATTTTCAATATAGACGGAAAAGGAATAATGGGTAAACATTGATCGATTTGGACGGAACTTAATAAGCAGGGGTTTTCTGAGCCAGGAAATTGGAATCTGAGGTTTTTTCCAGGCGCGTTAATCGTGGAATGCACTAAAATGTCAGTTTTTTAGCTGTTTCATTATAACCATTAATCGTTTACTTTATGAATGACTCAATTATTAATCGATTAGACTTTACCTACCCTGGTTTAGACTAGCGTGTAACTGTCAATAAATATACCTGTAATACTTTGCTCTTAACTTGTAATTTTTTAATTAATTATCGTGGACGTGCTAGTATATTAATGTAAGTAACAATCAAATAAATTCATCAGTGGGCTCTAAGTTTGAAATGGATGAGGAACATTTTAGTGAAATAGCTGGTTTATATAGAAGATAAATTTAACACGTAGTTAAAAATTCTCAAATTTAACATAAGTCAGCCCCTATTAATCTTTTACCTCTGCTTTCACACGGTTATATTGAGGTGTCAAATTTATACGTCTGTAGCTGTGAAGACTGAAGAGGTTTAAAATAACATTAAATTGGTGATCTATAGTTATTATTCGTAACGGTTATTCAAATAAGTAGTTAAATCTTATTGTAATTATTTTAATTTCTTTTAACGAGGTAACGCTATGAAAAATCTACAGCATTTTCTGCATGTCGTTTTAGAAACAAATACAGAAAATGCTAAAATCCACATTTTTAAATGCACAAACTTCAAATTTTGGGCATTTCCTATTCTAACAGTACTGATTGTACAGTTTTGTTTCATGATACGTGTAGTTTCAGCTTTATTGGTAATCTGACTACTTTGTTCGTCGTATTGTATAAAATGTTTCTTGCGTTGCATTTTTCATTTTTTAAAATATTTGTAGGTAAATGTTTAAACATTAATCAACAATTGTAGTTCATTTACATTTACAAGTGAATTGACTCAACTGAAAATAATGAAGCATTCTTCATAGCCTACAGTGCATATGCTATAGAGTAATATTTTAACCCTATTGTATATAACTCAATAGATTTTAATTTGTGAATTATAATAGGCCTAAATCTTTTAGAATATTAGTGACAAGCCAAAATTTTAACCTGCCATAATTGTACATATCATTTGGCGAGTCTTGATTTTAATATAAACAGCTGATATAATTTTAATTATAAACAAGTTTTATTTTTTAAATTATTGACTTGGCTTATATATAGCCTTATATACAGATATCTTTCTTTCTTTTTCGTAGTTTTACCTCTCCCTTTTAGGATTTAAGCGACCAAAGCCGCTCGGGCCTTACAGGGCCGCGACCTGTCGGGAGAGGGATTACCTTTGGATCACATACATACTTTTTTGACCAGACAAGGACATGGAGGGCCTCCCCGGATGAGTGATCAGCCCAATGCCGGGGCCACCTCCGAGACAACACGAACACATAGGACGATACACACCATTCACACACACACTCGCTCAGAACAAGGCGAGGATGAGGATGATGATGATAATGACGGCCAGATGATATCCGGGGACCACAAGGGCCTAAAGTTACCTGACATTTGTCTCATAGGTGAGGGAAAACCCCGGAAAAAACCTCACCTAGGTAACTTGTCCCGACCAGGAATCGAACCCGGGCCCGCTGCGTGAGAGGATTTATACAGATATACAGTAATAAAATATATGAATATTATTGAAATATCTTATTATTATTCTCAGGTAATCCTAAGTTGACTTATTGAGGGAATAAGATGGCGATTTTGAACTTGATTATATTAATCAACAAGCTTTGGTTCAAGTATCAAGAGGGATTGTGTCTGCGGACTCGTTAACCTAGAGGGGAACTATTGTAATAGTACAGTTTGCTTAATTATAAAATCGTTCTGACCATTATATAGCTGTAATGAATCCATTGTATTGTTCACATAACAGAACTGTGCAATTATGCTGTTATCGATATTGCGCTCGGGGTTTCCAGAAAAGTTGCGGTACCTTCTTTCACCATTCTCTTAAAACATCAACATGTCTACTTCCTTATCTGTACGTTCCAGTCGTATAATCACTTAAGCACCACCATTTTATTTATTTATTTATTTATTTACTTGAAAACTAGCAGCATACCCCACTTCCCGCGTGTTATTTCGAGACCTAACTTGTGATTCTGCTTTCTTCGCCCTTAATGTTTAGCAGTCTGACTATCCCCGCGGAAAAATTACGAAGAAATGGAACTTCAAAGGCATGAAACGGCAAACCGTTTTTCCCAAGAACCCTCCTTAATGGAATGGGGATCTTTAACTTACCGGTAGAGCCATGCTTTATGCCCGAAGTTCATACTCTTAGGAGGGAACAATACCATACTGTATTTTATTCTAAGGACATACCCTACGTAATTGTAGAATACACTGACTAAGTACCAATACAATGTAATTTAAGAAAGTATAATTTATTTGAAGAATAAGTGTACTCTGTTTTACGGAACAATTTTTTTAACATTGGCATTACGTATTTCTATACAACTTATGCCACAGGAATTGCGTCACTGGTACGATTTACCGGATGATTGATCGAGAAAGTTCGAATAAACAGTTCTTGTTTATTTTCCTAGTCAATAGGTTTATATTGTGAATTTTTGTTGTGATGTTATGTAATGGAAGCAGAAAAGTGGGAAGTTACATTAACTATGTAGCGTTGTAAAAAATTGTAGGCTGAATCTATTTACTTCCCGCCTATGGGCTACTTCACTTTTTATACAATGCATTCATCGTGTGCCTCTAGATATGGCCGTCCATTTCATGGGAATACATGAAGACCGCAGAGGAAAAACGAGGAATAGCACAACATTATAAACCCTTGGCAAACAAGGATGGCGTGTGGGGCCAGGTAGGTTCCTTCACCCACAAGCACCCTCATATTTACAAGCGCAGGGGATTAGGACCAACCCGACTAATTTCCGCCCATTAGTCACCTAGTGTACTTCAATCAATCAATCTTAGGTTTTTTAAATATGCCATTTTATCTTAAAATGTTTGTTATATATCAATCTACACATAATTACAAGAAAAATGACACCAAACAATGTATAATTTACTTTATTAGGAACATAGGACTTGAAAGCATTTTTCTCGTAACTTTTAACTATGTATTTGTTGGAAATGTTCCTATTCAAGTAAATTATACATTGTTTGGTGTCATTTTTTTTGTAACTATGTGTAGAATTGATAAATAACAAACATTTTAAGATAAAATGACGTATTTAAAAAATCTAAGATTGATTGATTGAAGTAGACTAGGTGATTCATGGGGCGGAAATTACGGTCGGTCCTAATCCCCTGCACTTGTAATTGTGAAAATGCTTGCGAGTGAAGGAACCTACCTGGCGCCACACGCCATCCTTGTTTGCTAAAGGTATATGAAAATTGAGATATCCCTGACATCTAGTAGCACCAAGTAATTAAAAACAAAACAGTGAACATGATTCCCTGATCACTTCATGCTTTTCCCACTGCAGGTCGGCCACAGGTGCCCCCGTGCTGGGAAACATTCACCATACAGCCAAAAGCTTAGAATCCTGATTTTCATTCTCACACCTGATATAAATTATCCCATTCCTAACAGTCACTGTACCATACCCGGAATTGCTTATATTTGTGTCTTGGAAGTGGTAAATAAAAACTCTAGTTGTAGCTTGTAGCAGCTTAGTTGGTATAATTCCTGTGGTTATATAGCTATTATGCCAACAGTTGCTACCTGATCCTGCTTTAGCCGAAGGGAACCGATCAAGAGACTTTCTTTATCTTGTTCCTTTTATGTCCTGATTTATGGATTAATGAGCCGTTAAACGTTGCTGAAAAATACATGCTTCAAAATAGATTAGGATAATCGTTTTGAAGAGTTCATGTCGACAATAAGGATTATACCAAAACATTTTAGTGAAAGCGTACTAGAACACACAACCTTTTAAACGGCTGTATAGGAAATATTCAGTAGAAAGGAGGTAGGTATTTGGGGGGGGGGGATTTAAAAGGATATATATAGTGGTAACTCCCTCAAAAACAGACGAAACTAGCACTCTCTATTATGCTGCATTCTTATGGAGATTAAAAACTGTCCTAATAGAATCATATAAATTGGGCAAATAAGTAGTCATCTTATCATTTTAGATTTTTATGGTCAATAAAATAAATCATAAGATACCGTGGAAACTCAACAACGTGCATCCCCGATGAGGTCATTGGAGTTTTTCAATTGTCCTAATCCTTCCGGTGGCACTATGGGCCTGGGGTCGACTCAGCCTCTAACAGAAATGAGTACGAGGAGCAATCCTGGGGGTAAAGGCGGCCGGTGCGCAAGGCTGACAACCTTATCACCTTCATGTGTCATTTGTCTATAAATTTGGGAGCCTCAACCTCCTGGAACCCTCTGGGCCTCCATGGCCTGTAATAGGGGACACACGCTATATATACCTATAGCTGGTTTATTAATCATAGTTAGAGGTTCCGAAATGTATATGTTATAAAATAATCAGATTTTAAAAAATCTACTTTCAGGTAGCGCCTGCTTTTTCACCAGAAGGGCCCTGATATTTTTTTTGTAAAAACCCTACTCTAGGGGTACAAGAAGAGACAAAAGAAGCGATTCACATAAAACTTATAGGCTAAGTTTATACAACAAATGCAATACAGTAACACAATGAACAGTCTATCGGAATAGGTTTGCGCAGACAGCTACACATAATTCCGAAAACACTATTTTTTACCTCTAGGCAACACTAAACAAATTTTTCCAGGAATATCTCGATTTCGATTTTTTTCGCGATGAGTATGCTTGTATAGGCAAAATATATGCGAAAATAATAAATTGCTGTAGTGTTAATATAGCAAGAAGGCGTAACGTGGTTTGTAGAATTCAGAACGGTCCACTATTAATGAATGCGTGCGTCGTTAAAGGTTCCTACTGAGTAAAAAATAATAGTAAACAATTTCCTTTTCGGGTATTTTGGTGTGTAATTTCTCTTGAAATTCCTGGCAGTAATCACCGCTACTGTGGTACACCATTGATGCGGAACAGTGGATTATACAACAATAAATTGATTGGGTGATTGTCATAATGATATACACAGTTTACATGATCAATTGGCAGAGATTATGTGTGTAGAAAGTGCGTGCCAAGATAGACGCAAGTACTGTACCAGGCCGTATTGCAGACACTTTCACAGCTTCCCTCCAACTTTCACTTGCTGGCTGCTCTATTCACAAACCACTGCCTAGGAAATATGATCATATACACCAGCTTGTAGGTCAACAACCCACTATTAACTCTGAGATTTCATACATCACATCTTCTGCATGGTACACCTCAACAAACAAGACAGTCGTGAAATAATCAAAGAAGCAAAAACAATGTACATTCTTCATACGCAATCTTTAACCTCAAAAAGGTCAAGGAAGTAGGAGCAATAAGTCATATTAAGTATGATGATTTTCCTTGAGAGTGGTGCGAAATAGACGTTAACATCATTGTTTCTCAATAGACTACGCCGCTACAGGTGCGTCAGCAATCAGACTCTACCAGGCATAATTTTCAGGGCCAAAGAGGTCAAAGAAGTAGAAATAAAAGTGTTACCAAACTTATAATCTACTCGTACATTATGATCGAACACAATCACCGTTATAATATAAAAACAAAATAAACAATTTTGTGAATGAAACGACCTATGATAAAATCACGAGGATGAAGAAAAGCATTTATTTTAGATCTTGTTTTAATTACTGAGCTGTTTGAGTTTAATTTTAATTAATATAATTGTGTGATTGATACTCAAACGGTAAAACTATTTTGATTCCGCGAAGACAAGGGATGGGATAAGTCGTGGAAACCTTTTTTAATTGTTTTTAAAATATGGGATCATTTTGAAGTTTACAAATAAAGGGCAGGGTATGGAATGTATGTATAATGCAGTTATTAGGGGTACTAGCTGTAAGATAGAGGAGGGAGCAGATACCCATAAACATGGATCGTGCCATTCTTATATAAAGTCCTCGAATTTCAGTACGGAATGTCCTTATTTCGAAACCTTCCACCAGCTCCCTGTGTCATTCTCTGGCATTTTCGCTCTAAGAAAAAAACTATATTGACGTAAGCAAACCGTTCCCATCTTGTTACATCAACTCTATACGACCTCAGCCATGCAAGTTCTTTTAAAAAATAGATTTTTGAAGTAAGTAATGCTGCATATTATGTCAAAGGAACTACGGCGTCTACAGTCACTTCATAAGGATTATAAATAGAAATTATAAATAAAGTTATAGAGAGAAAACAATCTCGCTTACACCGATTGGACACTGAAGGAAGAATAAGCAATTAATACCTTCAAACTAGTTTGTCACAAAAAAATTTTATAAAATACCACCGCCCAAATATTAATAATGTTTCAACTCAGTGATACTAAAAATCATAAGGAATTATCACAATTAAGGGAAAGACAAAAACTTTACCACTAACTGACCTCTGCAGTTTCGTAACTACGTTAGCTTTGCCTTTACTATAATTATGTAGCATGTTAAAATGAATTTTCTTTTACTTTGAAAACTGTCAGGAAATATCGAACTGGAAGTCATTAGGATATTATAATTTTTGTGGGCAAATTTATGAAATATACATTTCGTTTACAGTCCCTTAACAGAGTCCTCAATAATTTCTTCAAAAATAAACACACTCTTCCACTGAATCCTCAGACTCGAGAGAATTAGGCCTAATAAACTTGTAGCCTAGCCTATGTTTGTTAAAGCAAAGATGAAAACTGTAACACTAATTTGCACAGTTTATTGCCGCAATAAATATGTATTTATTAATAGAAGTAGTATATTATTACAAATGAATGCCTATCGTGACAGTTTGTGAAAGAAAGGGAAGATATCTTGGGTAACATTTCACTTTCGTAGCTAAGTGCAAAATAAGCATTGGTTCACAGTATCTTAATGAAGACTTCAACATTGGATGTTCTTCAACGTAATCTTCAGATCCATAAAGGTCAACAAAGTAGGAGCCAAAGGCAACTTATTATTTCCATTAAGAGAAAGGTGAAAATTGGATATTGGCCTCTGCAATTTCTTCACAAAGCCCAATCTAACATTACCTTTACCGATAGGTCTACGTAGTGTGTTTTTATAAGCAATTCATAACGTGAGAAAGGTCAGAGGGGAAAAAATTATAATTTTCTTATAAAAGAATATTCAATTATCTGCACTCTGTCAAAATGAAAGTGGCTGGTGCTCGAAAAACTAAGCGTTGATCGTGTACTTTTGTCTTCGTTCATGGGTGCCAACTTTGCTCAAGAATGCATACACTTCTCATAGTTATAAGTAGGGCATAGAGTTTTAGGTTTTTAAAGACCCTGTATTGGTTTTTTAAAGGTATTAAAATTGTTTTATTTTAGTTTTTTAACCATATTCGGACCAGACTTTTTAAAGTTTTACTTTAATATGCACAATAAAGGTATTGAAACTAAATTAATGTTATTGTTACTTGCAATTTCCATGGCTCTGAACCACAAAACAATAGGAACACTTATTGCTTAATTTTCAACAGTTTATAGTTTATAGAACACAGTTAATTTTATAATTACCCCTGTCATTTCCAACTCCACGACATAAATCCAAACAGAAAGTTTTAAATTGATCAACCAACTTTTAGAATATTCTTTACTTTGGGCGTCTTGCTGGAGAAAACGCTGTGAATAAACTGCAAGTGTAAGCTTCTTAAGATTGAATTTAATTTGCTTCTAAAGAAGCCGGAGATTTCGGTTCACTAACGATTTTCTGAACTTGACAAAAGAATTGCAAAATAACAATTTTATCTTACAAATGTACTGGCAACAATGAGCAAATTTCAAAATGTAGGCAGATATAACAAGTAATTTTAGTAGAACAATAATATTTAGATTAATGATATACTGTTGATTTGTTAAGTATTTTAACTAGGGCTGTACCGATTAATCGATTAAACATTTAATCGTCGATCAATTACATTTTCCGATAAATCGGTTTAGTCGAATACTGAAAAAAAAAAATTCGAGAAATGTGTCAAATGACCAAACTCCTTTCTCTCGCTTCTCCGACCTTGGCACATCATGTGTCATTCGGCCTATTGCGTCCAAACAATTCCCGTTATTCAGAAACCTGAAGGGTAGTTTAGTCAACCAACTCGTGTGTCTCAAGTGTTGGCTGAAAAAGTAACCGGAAATGTAAGTTTTGTATATATTTTTTCACTAGTTAACTAATAATGGTATTAAATAATTCAGGATTTCTTCTGATTATCTGTAGTGCAGTAGTTATTAAACGTGTAAAACAGTATTAAATGTAGGCTACACTTTGGTTTCGTTTAAAATACAGACCTGTTTGTCGATTAATCGATTAAAGTGAAGCGTTAACTCGATTAGAAATTTTAATCGATTTTCAGCCCTAATTTTAACGTGTTTTAAAGTAAAAACAGTTTAGTCATTTTTCGTTTTTAAGGCCATAGCCATTTTTAGGTTTTATAAGATTGGACTTTGTGATTAGAATGACAGTGAAACGGATAATTTTATTATGTTAAAATGTGCTAAACAGCTAGCAAGGAACAAAATAGTTTAAGACCTTGGATTCCGGGACTCTAGTTATAAGATTGATGGTGATTTAGAAAATATAATAACTTCTTAATTAACGTTTATGACTCGACGCTTATAGCCAATACCACGTAATATAATACCCAAGTTAAATATCATTATCGAACACCAATATTATGCGAAAAACAATGATATACCCTGTCATGAGATACTGAATCAAGATTGGATTAATGCAGCTATGAATGATATCATAGAATTAGTCACGGTATAACATTAAGCTTCAGGTAACATGTGCATCAGATAAGCAGAGTGAAATTTCGAAAGCATTGACGTCAGATGATCAATGACAATATAATATTCATAAAAGTGTAATCATTGAAAAATGCCACTAATTAAATTAGCACTTTTACTTTCTTGTATAGCCTATCGTATATAATAGCACATAAGAAAGTACCCAGCTACCATGAACACCTTCGAATTCGAGATTTTAGAAGATAATACATGTTTGGGATAGCTACTGTGCGACCAGATCTTAAATCCCGTTCTGCTATGTTGGTAGTGTTTATAGGCCTATAGTCTTTTTTCAGAGAAGTGTGTATGTCAAGGATGCAGGAGGAAAAGAAATGCACAACTTGGGATTCTGCCGGTAGGGTGAAAACTTAGGAATAAATCGGCACAATAGCATTCGAGTCATTATAGTTGAAGCCCTGTATCAAGAAGTTCTCAGTCGCGAATCTATCGATAAACTCGTCAACTCTCGTGGGATTACCTATGATAAATACAGACTGACATACATTGAAGTGATAGGGCTCATGATATGTGCTATACCCTTAGCAACCAGGGAAGGCGGTTGAGGCCAGGTAGGTTCCTTCACCCGCTTGGACTCTCACATTTACAAGGGCAGGAGATTAGGACCAACCGTAATTTCCTCCCCATGAGTCACCTAGTCTACTTCAATCAATCAATCTTAGATTTTTTTAATATGTCATTTTATCTTAAAATGCTTGTTATATATCAATTCTACACATAATTACAAGAAAAATGACACCAAACAATGTATAATTTACTTTAATCGGAACATTTCTAACAAATACATAAATAAAAGTTACAAGAAAACTGCTTTCAAGTCCTATGTTCCTATTAAAGTAAATTATACATTGTTTGGTGTCATTTTTCTTGTAATTATGTGTAGAATTGATATATAACAAGCATTTTAAGATAAAATGACATATTAAAAAAATCTAAGATTGATTGATTGAAGTAGACTAGGTGACTCATGGGGAGGAAATTACGGTTGGTCCTAAATCTCCTGCCCTTGTAAATGTGAGGGTCCAAGCGGGTGAAGGAACCTACCTGGCCTCAACCGCCTTCCCTGGTTGCTAAGGGTATAGAGCTCTGCGCTTTTAAGATGGCCGCCGAGAATGAGGTATTATCTACTTCCGGTTATCTCAGAGGCCTGTGTTTACACTACAGTTCTGTGCTTGTGTCTTGTTTTGGAAGTCATCATGCCAATTAACTGTTATGTTTTCGGCTGTTCGGCCGTCGCAAACAAAAATTGAGGACTTAGTTTTCACAGTTTTCCAAAAGAAAAGGCTATTTTTCAAGAATGGATAGTAAAATTACGCCATGGAAAAACACCTTCCCAGTTTTCTTGTGTTTGCAGCTGTCACTTCACAGAAGATGATTTTAACGTTCCTTTGAGCAGATATGGTGAGCATTTCATGTTTTCTAGAGTGATTAAGATAATTTTGATATAGTAGATGATGAGAAAAATATATAAGCCTATGAAATAATAAGTACACCCAACCAACTTAACCTCGTTTAGGCATGTTAAATGAGCACTTCATCTTTTCAGTGTAATTTTTGTTGCCAATTTATTTTGACATGTAAGAATGCCAATTCAATCGAAATTTCTCCCGTAACCGATAAAATGGCCAGTCTGTATCGTAATTGAGTAAAAAACAAACCGCATACAAATTTTTAGGTTATGTGCTTTGCAGATAGCAAACTCAACGTTGTTTTTGTCCTTCAACACGTTCACTTCAATGCACTTGATGAATTTTCTAATTGCTAGAGTCCGGCCAGCTTTCATACTGCTGCCTGCCCTACGCTTTTCGAACCAAGTGGTTATGGAGTCTTCGTCGAAAAGTTTAAGCCGTTCTTTCTTGAATGAATTTATAGGCAAGAAATTTGTCGAAGGAAAGTCGTGGGTACTTTCTGGTTCTATAACCTAAGGCAAAGTTCCTATCCGGATTTTTCTCTCGCCTGAGCAACCTGCAACCAAAACAAACAGCGTCATATGTTAGACTGTGTTCAATAAGCTATGATACGAAAAAGTTCATGCATATTTGTAAAAAAAAAGTATGCGTGGAACGCCATGCGACAGAAGTGAAACTTGTTTTTATTTTTTATTTTTTCAATTTTTTATAATTGGATTTTTCAATTTTGCATTATTGGACTTTTTAATATTGGGTTTTTGGACTTTTTAAATTTTTGGGGGTTTTGGACTTTTTTGAATTTTTAAAAAACCAAAATTGGATTTTGGATTTTTTAATTTTAGAATTTTGGATTTTTTAACTTTTGATTTTTAAAATTTCGGATCTTTGAATTTAGATTTTTTGGATTTTTTAATTTTCAATTTTGAATTTTTATTTTTTAATCTTTAATTTTTTGATTTTTTAAATTTTGGATTTTTAATTTTTTAATTTTGGATCTTTGAATTTTTTAATTTTGGATTTTTTAAAGTTTTGATACTTTAAATCGTATAGCAGTTGATTACTCCTAATCATTTAGTTGATTGTTTTCTGTGCAGTCCGTTCCGTCACACCTCACTAATTTCGTGACGATTTTGAATGTGACACTGATTCGTGACAATTTTTTACTGTGACACAAGCTCTGGATTTACCCCTACCGCGGCTAAAGAAGTTTCACTTCAAAAAACATGAAAGTAAATCGAAAAAAAATATTGGAGACCGCAGGCATACTGCACCATATTAGAACAGTTAGCAAACGTTTCAGAAGACAGGTAGCTTTGATTTCTCACCTTGCAATCAACTCTTGCTTCGTTAACTTTGAAATATTTTTTGCACCATCTTCGAATAACATCCTTTTTAACTCCTTCGCTATAAAATTGGAGAACCGTCCCAAACTCATATTGAAAACACACAAGAATGAGGAAACCGGAAGTTCACAATACCTGAATGTGGAGAGCAGCGCGCTCAAGTGGCAGGAGGAAAAACTAAAAAAGCCCAGAGCTCTATAAGGGTACCAACACTAATCATTTTGTCAATTTTTGTAAGAGTGACAAATAGTTTAAATTTGACATGGATTTGTGACCCTGAAATATTCCATGAACATCTTAAGAAATGCCACACATCCTTAGCCTTTGAAAACTATGTATGTCTTTACCTTGTTTGTTCAAGTTCATGTTAAAAGGTTGATGTGTTATAAAGGCCCGGATTTTTAGCTTTTAAACTATTTTGTTCCTTGCTATGTAACTGTGATATTTGAACATAATTGCCCGTTTCAATCTTATAAAACCTAAAAATGGTTAAATAAGATGTTAAAAACTAGAAATTGCTAAAACTGCTTTTCGGGTAAAGTACGATAAAATAATATTATTTTTAATAATTAATCTGATTATTATAGTTCCACTAAAAATTGCTTTTTTTAATTCTGTCTAGATTTTGCATCTTCCTCATTGTTGCCAGTATATTATTTTGTAATATAAAATATAGCATTGCGTTTTGTCATTTTGTCATTCTGTACACCATTGTCCCGGTAAAGGAAATCTTAAGTGAACCGAAATCCCCGGTTCTTTAGAAGTAAATTTAAGGCATTCTTAGGAAGCTTGCACTTGCAGTTTATTCACAGTGTTTGCTCCAGCAAGATGCTGAAAGTAAAGTATTCTAGAAGTTTATTCATTAATTTAAAAGTGTTCTTGTTGAGTTTGTAGTGGAGTTGGAAATGACAGGAGTAGTTCTAAAACTAAGCAAACAGTAAATTCCTAAAGTTTTATGGTTCAGAGCCATGGAAACTTAAGTGAAAATAAAGTGAATTAATATATTTTTGCAATGTACTTATTAAAGTGAAACTTTAAAGAAATCGTCTAAAAATAGCAAAAACTAAAATAAAGCTATTTTAATATTTTTAAAAAACTACAAAAGGGTTTATAAAAACCTACACATCCGCTGTACTTAGTTGCAATAGCTACCCTTTATTGTTACTGAAACAATAGGCGACACATTTCACTCACCAATATTATACAAATAATAAAAACAGCGTAGGCCTATACTTTTACACTATCTTAAAAAAGATTACGAATTTTTTATCTCTTATATATAGGCCTTTATAAAAGAGGATTTGTCCTGATTGGCTTAATGAATGACTGACAGAGAATCAACGTAGAGCCTAAACTATAATAGGTAGAGGCTTGAAATTTTGACAGTGCCTTCCTTTTATAATGTAAAATCACACTGTGAAAGGATATTGCAACATTTTTATTTTAAATGCCAAAAATCAAATTTTTTGAGGATACGAAATGCCTTTTTACACAGAATTATCAAATCCAAACAAATCAAATTCCATGTACAGTTCTCATGACAACAGTGTATTCTTGGCAGTGTTCACAGGTAGATTTGAAAGTAAATGATACGGGACTTTAAAAAATTAGAGAAACTATCGATAGAATTCATTGGTGTAAATAAATATTGAATAATGAAATCCACGAAAATAATGTTCAATGTGGTGAAGTCACTTAACTTTCTCTGCCCTGGACATAGAGAATACCATTTTCGTCACATTTTTAAGTAAAATATGAGGTCGTATTGTGGGGACAGCTTAATCAGCCTAGTGTGTGTCAACGAGTAAGTTATGCCGTATCAGAAGTCTGTGAAAAATTATATCCACTGATACGTTATTCATAGCTGTAGGCTTTGTATTTTAGTTGAGAAATAATAATGCCATAAGCATCTAAAAGGAGACAAAATAGTATGGAACATGTTCAGTCCTATGTGCACAGTAAATTATGTCCCAGGTTTTTGAAAGCGATATTGAATTTATTTTTTATTTCAGTCCCGAAACGGTTGTATGGTAACATGAGAGTGAAAAAAAATATTCGTAAAGACAATACAGTTTTATGTTACGTTACCAGAAATTCTGTTTCTTCTTATTTGAACTCCTGCCAGGCTTGGTGTGTAGAATCAATGGGGTGCAAAATTAGACATCCTCTATTAGCCATAAAAAGCTGTATCAAGCGTTTTCTGAGGGAATAATTTGAGTGTGTTAAGTCGTTCTTCCTAATTTCAAATTCTACATACCTATTTAAGGACCTAGAGTTTGAAAATCGAAAGTCCTTCATAAGTTAATTTCGAGTGTCAAATACAAAACCCGCTCCACCCCGGACCTTTTAAGCTAGTCTTCAATAAACGCTATTACGTGCTAGCACCTTTTTCTTTACCCTTAATAAGCCTGCACCTTCTTTTAGAGCCCAGCCCGTAAAATGAAACTCTACAAAGCCGTAGAGAGTTCTATTAAACAATGTTTACTATTCAAAATAACATAAAAAGTAGAAAGTCTGTTGCCATCTATCGTGTCACACACTTCCCAAAATATACACCTAAAAATGTTTGATGTTGACAACTCATCGATTTTCACGGACAAAGTTATTTCCTTTCCCAGCAATATCTTAAAAACGATACGAGGAAGGCACGGTTGAGGAAGTATTTAAAAAATAGATCTAACTCTCAATTTGGGTTAATTGTGGCGGTATTGTGAATCGATCTATAGCTTGACTAATAGATCGATTAAAAAAATTCAACTACTTTGTTGGAACTTCACAGATCTGCAGGTGATTGATTAAACGCGTCATGCCATGTTAAGAAAACTACGTGAAGCTTCACCTACGAGTTATGAACTTAAAATATAAATTTGCAGATTTGTTTAATAAACACAAGAAAATTATTTGTAACTTATGAACAAAATAATTTAATTTAATTAATATAGCTTTTTTCATATAGGCCTGTGTTTACTTTTAGTCGCTTTGACTCGTCAAAGTCTGATCACGACTGTCAAATTTTGTACATGATTATGGAAATAAAGTTTTTTTTCTTTCTTTCTTTCTTTCTTTCTTTCTTTCTTTCTTTTATTTCAGAATGGTTAATAGCAAAATGCCGAATATAGTTTCACATGTGGGGACAACTCTAAAAATCTGATGTGATATACTCACATATCTTTCTTTACTGGGGTATTAAACTTTCTCATTTCAATTAAAATCAGATAAACTGATGTAACAAAATGCCAGGTGGAGTTAATAGGTCATATTTCACATGCTCTTGATATACATGGGACAGAGTTTGTGTGAAAGTGTGCTATTAATAAGGTTACATAGGCCTATCTAAAACAAATATTTATTACACTGTCAACAGTGGTTATTATACACACAAAGTATATATTAAACTTAATTCTATATCGTAATAAGACGTAACATGTGAAACCAGAAAGTGTCCAAATGGATTTTTAGACAAATGGCAAGTGACAAGTAAATTGTCTTCGTTATGACTGTCCCATGCATTACTGGAAATTCAATTAGTCTACATAATTCATTGCAGTATAGTATTAATAACATGAATAATAACATTAATAATTGTAGAGTAATAATAATAATTGTACAATAAAATTTTTAAAAATATAATAATAACACACTTAATTCCTAATGGATTCTACATAATATTAATTCTGATAATAAACATAGTTTTTATAGCTTCTTTATTTTGTTGGAGAAGTTTAAGTTTAGTCCACCGCTGTGGCGTAGGGGATGCGTTCGCTCCTCTCACGCAGCGGACCCGTGTTCGATTCCTGGTCGGGACAAGTTACCTAGGTGGGGTTTTACTTCACCTGTAAAACGAATATCGGATAACTTTAGGCCCTTGTGGGCCCCAGATATCATCTGGCCGCCGTCATTATCATCTTCATCCCATCCTCGCCTTGTTTGGAGCGCGTTTGTGTGAATGGTGAGTCTCGTCCTATGTGTTCGTGTTCTCTCGGAGGTGGCCCCCTTCAATGGGCTGATCACTCATCCGGGGAGGCCCTCCATGTCCTTGTCTGGTCAAAAAAGTATGTATGTGATCCATAGATAATCCCTCTCCCAACAGGTCGCGGCCCTGTAAGGCCCGGGCGGCTTGGGTTGCTTAAATCCTAAAAGGGAGAGGTACAGCTACGATAACTAAAGAAAGAAAGATAATACGGTCATTAATTATAATAATGACGATTGTAAATACGTTGTAATTTAAGTTGTAAGCTCTCAAATGCCCATATGTGTACCTAAAGACAATATATCCTAAAAGGGAGAGGTAAACCAAAGAAGAAAGAAAGAAAGTTTAAGTTTAGTTTATTCATATAACTTGTAGAATAATCAACCCAAATCGAACAAATTATCTTCGTATCCAAGATAACAGTGACTTAGACTATATCTCAGAACAACTGGCGTTATCATTAGAGACCGGATTTTAAAGGGAATTCCTTTTTTTATAATTCATCACAAAACTTGATAAAATTGAATAGGGCATTACTTAGTAAGTTTCAACTGCAAATGACCTGGTTTTAACTTCCCTTTTTTCCCTTTTTTAAGCTCATCTCTTTTGTTTAGGAACTTTCCCTTTCCAGTACCTTTTTTTGCTAATTTATTGTGAAAATTTCGTAAATTACCCAGTATTTGGTAATAAGAAAACATTAAAAATTGTTTTCACTGAATCACCATTGAAAAAATACTTGCTCCCAGCAGAATAGAGCGTTACAGAGAAATCACAGGCTTGGGGAACATGGATTTCGCTCTGTGAGAATTTCAACAAGATCAAAGAATTTCTTCAGTCATTAATCAGCACCTGTAGAGCAAGCAAAGGCTTTGCTTACAAACCCGAATTACGTTATGTAGTTCAACTCTTTTCTAATGAAGTAAAGTAAAACATAAAAACAAACATGTATCTCTCTGTTGAATTGTTACACTCTCTTTATACATTTGTATCCCTTTTTTCCACCTTTTTTTGAAAGTAATTTTCCCTTTTTTCGTCCTTTTTTGGGTGAAAATTTTCCCTTTAAAATCCGGTCTCTAGTTATCATTAGGAATTATTAGGACAGACAATATAATATGGGATGTATCTTAGTAACAGCTGGTTGTAATCCATGGAAACCGCGCAGTTGGAATTTCTAATTTATGAGTTCACACGTGCTAGAGAAACGCAAGCCATTTACGTAACACAAGTAAGCCTACGTGTAAGTTAGAAATTTAGCTAGTGACAGCGAAACAGACACCTGTTGGGCATTTGGTTATTGGAAGCAGGCGACCTATGATACGTTCGCCCTCACTAAACACAGGTAGGCTATTTTCCTTTTCATCACACTTTATCCTCTTTCTTTTTTAGTTATTATCGGGTTTGTGGTGTCATTATGCCTTTGCTAAAGATACAGAATGATTCAAGAAGTTTTACCGCCACTAACGGTGCAATTTTCTGAAGTGATTAGTAGACTTCGGACTTTTAGGTCGCTAAAAATGCTGTTTTAGATACCTAAAATAGGCTCTAAAAATTGTAAAATAGGTTCTAAAAATCGTAAAATGGTCTCTTATAAAATCGTTAAGTTGCCAATTTTCTGAAATATCTCAATTGCAATGCAGAATATTATATTTATTAAAGTCACCATTAATCAATAATCATGATGAAAGACAGGTATAGGCCCATGGTACACAGAATTATATAGACCTATTACTAGGGCCTGTATTACTACCATAACAGTGAAAACCTAATCCCTGCGCCAAGAAGCTACGTACGCTAGCATATTCAACCACTTGTATCCCTCAGCGATTCAGATAACTACTTTTTTTTTTTTTACTAAATGTGGGAGTAGGGAACAATACACTACATTTTCTTGGGAATTCCAAGGAATTGTTCTACTGAAGACGAAACATTCCTTACTATTTAACCACGTCACAAATGTGTCATGTACTGCACATTTCAAGCTAAAAATTTAGTACGAATTGAAAATAAATGCTAGAATTTATAAAAATAATAATAATAATAATTAATTTTGAACTTTAGAGGAAAAACAAGCAAAAAGGCTATATTATGCTCTAACGTAAAAATAGGCTGTTTTAGGTCCTATAAAAGTATCAGCTTTAGGCATAGTCACTTATGAAACATGCATATAAAAGTTTTCGTCCATATATCACTTAAGGATTAAAATAGGTTTTTACCTAAAATCCGAAGTCTAGTGATTAGGACCAATTGTTCTTAATAAAGTTTTTCTTCCCTATCTACTATATAAAAACCATCCTTCGTACTCTCAGTAAGTTAGTTTGTTTGGTTATATGTCACAGCAGGTGCCCGCGGCTTCGCACGCGATTATTTACTCAACTGCTAGATGTTTTGTTAAATTACTTATTTTATAGAAAAATAATTAAAACGTTATATTTATTAACACTGACAACGTTTTTACATAAATGTTCCATCCTATTTTGTCTCCTTTTACATGCTTAAGGCCTTTGATCAAAACCCATATTTCTCAACTAAAAATACAAAGCCTCCAGCTATGAATAACGTATCAGTGGATAGAATTTTTTGCCGACTTCTGATACGGCATATTAGTTGGCACACACTCAGATAGAAACAATTGAAAATGCTGTCCCTGCAAGACGAACTCTTATTCTACATCAAAATGTGAAGCGAGAAAATGATATTCTCTAAGTCCATGGTAGAGAAAGTTATGTGACTGCATCATATTGTGCATTATTTTCGTGGATTTCATTATTTATTTACACCAACGAATCATATTGATAGCTTCTCTAATTTGTCAAAGTCCCATATAATTCATTTCCAAAGCTACCTGCGACCACTGCCAACAATACACTGTCGTCATGAGAAATGTACATGGAATTAGATTTGTTTGGATTTTATCATTCTGTGTAAAAAGGTATTGAGTATCCAAAAAAAACATTTGATTTTTGGCATTTAAAATAAAAAGAAATTCAAAATTCTTTCTTAGTGAACACTTACATTATGAGACGGAGGTACTGGCAAACTTCCAAGCCTCTACCAAGACTCTACGTTGGTAGAGATGAACGCACATCAAAACCACCTATTAACAAGACAGTATTCAACTGTGAGATTAATTGCCATAGCAACCGAGTAAATAGAGCATTGGATGATTTGGATGAAACTCGTTATGCCGTATTTTTTTAGCTATTAAACTCGAATATGAGGTCTTTTCCCCAGGGCATAACACTTTAATCGTGAAATGTACATCGAAACTGGGATTTTAGTTTTTAAATTATTAATTGTTTTAATTGTTTACGCCTATGCATGATTTGGGCTAGATTCATGAGTCTGTGGTAGGTTGTAATCGTTTCACTTCGAATCTGTATGCCCATATAGCAGCACAACGTAATGTTGTAATTATTTTTCTGTTAAATAAATTATTTAATTAAAATATCTAGCAGTTGAGTAAATAATCGCGTTCACATGCTTGTTTAACATAATTATGGAATAATTATATATTTTTGAAACGCAGTGTGAACAAGACTGTGACACTCCTTGATTATTGCGTATGGCGATGGAGACGGATCTTACGTACGAGAAAGGAATTTTAAATCCATGTTTAGCAATAAATTACTCAGGTTTAACTTTACATGGAGTAAGAAACAATATACTGTAGGTACGACACTAAGTAAAATTATTTACATTGTATTAATCCTATTAACATTAAAATAAGACAAGTAAATAAACAGCTATCACAAGTATTGTCAATTTTCAGTATACGAGGTAGTTTTGTCCATATTAGCTTGGCAAATTAAGTTTCTATAGTATTATTACTATTATTAATATTCTTATTAGGCTATTGTTATTATTAAAACATTCTAAATATATTTGGTTTTACTTTAAAGCAAAATGAAGGTATCTCATATCAACCTTCAGAATTGGTGGTATATCATATTTAGCACAATCATCTTTAATCATAATCATTTTTGTTCAGATAATATAAGAAAAAGGAAGCCATTTCACATGTCTTCTTCTTCATGTTGAGTCATTCTCTTCGACGAATAACAAAAGATAACTACACTCTTACGTACATAAGATTAAAGAATCTTTCACAAAAAACTCAGAATATCATACTCATAATACCAGAATAGCTAATCATCTTCATCTAAATAAACATAGGCTCACAAAATGCTTAAATAGTATAACACATCAAGAAATAAATATTTATAATAAGTACCTGATGGGTTTAAAGCTCTTTCTAACAATGCTTTTAAAAATAAAGTTTAAAAAACCATATTATTGTATCAACCCTTTTCTGTCCATGAATTTCTTGATATACAGATGAAAGACTTATAAATTTAGTTATGCTTAATTATGCTTTTTGAAGGAGAGATTTCCTCTTAATCCTAATATAAGTATTTTATATCTCAGTGTTAACAAGTTGTGTCATATATTAGACTTAAGTGACGAAACCATGAATTTTGTAACACGATTCTTCTGGTGACTAAAATATATATATATATATTCCACGCTCGGTATGACATACCAGTACACATTCCAGAGAAGCTCTGACAAGAAGTAGGTCTCACCTGGAACAAACAAAACAAAAAATGTATATCAGTTAGTACAATGCTCAATGTTTTTTTTTTCTAACGGGGAAAGTACACCCTTGACTAGAGTAAGACTACATACTTTTAATATTTTATATTTCATGATAAAACTTAGCCTACTTACTGAAATGAATTTGGGCATGGCCAATCTGCAGTGGGTCTAGTATTTCTATATAGGCTTATTTTGAAATACTCCTTTTGAACCCATGTAGGCATTATTTAAAAGTCGAATGAATGTATTGCAGTACATCAGAGTTTACATGTTAGCATTCTTAATTGTTTGAATTATTAAATCTATCATTGAACCATTCGTAATATCTATAACATTACTAGGTGCGTCCAAAAAGTAAGTTTCCCTGAGGCCGTTTACAGAGGCAAAACGAACTTTCTTGGAAATATTCATTGCAAAAGATACATCAAGTATTCAGCTATTTTTCAATATATTCGCCACCGGAATTGAAACATTTTTCTTACCGTGGCATCAACTTTTGAATACCTGTGTCGTAGAAATGTGCCTCCTGGGATTTGAACCACCATGTGACAACCACCTTCGCCTCTCTGTCATTCTTTGTATTTTCGTGAGGTGTAGGAAAAGATGGAAATCGCTGGGAGCGAGGTCCGGGCTTTAGGGTGAATGTTTAAACACCTCCCAGCCGAACTTCTGCAGGAGACTTGCTAGGAGGTGTTTAAACAGCCACCCTACAGCCCGGACTTCGCTCCCAGTAATTTCAATCTTTTCCTACCTCTCACGAAATGACAAAGAATGACAGAGAATGACAAAAAGGCGAAGGTTGTTCTTACGCGGTGGTTCAAATCCCAGGCGGCACACTTCCACGACATAGGTATTCAAAAGTTGGTGCCACGGTAAGACAAATGTTTCAATTCCGGTGGCGAATATGTTGAAAAATAGCTGAATACTTGCTGTATTTGTTACAATGAATATTTCCAAGAATTTTTTTGTTTCTGTAAACGGCCTCAGGGAAACTTACTTTATGGACGCGCGCCTCTTAGAACATACACAATGACCTTTGACATAATAATTTCTTTCAAAATCCTTATAGAATATTATGAAAATGTAGAATTTAAAAACAAACATTAAAAAAATATACGGTTTAGAAAATTCCAGTTGCGGTATACATGTGCAAGTAGGCTATCCCAACAATTGTCCAAAATTGAATTATAGTCACTTTTGAGTTTAATTTAATATAACGTAATCCTAAAGGCTTTAGCCTAAAATAAAATGTAAAGTAAAAGGAAGATTATTTGAACATATTATTTATGTAAGCTAATTGGCTATTGTGGAGGGTGTAAGGTTGTGAGTAGAAAACATCTTAATACTTGATTAAAGTATCTGGAAAAGTTCTTAAGTTATGACGTAAATGCTTTGTAAGTTAACTATAAGTTACGAAAAAAAAAGCAAGCGACACACTTCGACCGTAAGTCAGAAACATATTATGTTTCACAATATTAGAGAAGACAGTGTATACTATCAAGAAAATAATACAAATCAAAAATTGCATTTTTAGACCCCTCAAAGGAGCTCTTTCCCCTTTCATGTAAAATTGTTTTTAGGATAAAGATAACAGTGTAGATGCAGAAAGCAAAAGACACTGATGGAAAGTTACTGTATCTTTGTGGTCGACGACACTTCAGATTAAAGAAACGTCTGCCTTTTGTAACCCCGTGCCTACTTGCTAACCTAGGAAATGGGAACGGTTAATTCGTGTTAATTGAAACTAATGATAAATAGTAAAAAGTTATATTCAGATGGCTGGAAACCTTGATGTTGTGCTGGATAAGAATGGATTGCTACGAATGTGGAAAAATCTAGTAGAACGTGTGCAATTCTACGATAGTGAAGGACGAAGTGGAGAAAAAAAGTTGCCTACTTTAATACTTGTTTACGGGACATGCTCATTGTGGTAGTAATACAAGGTGATGAAAGCTGTTTAGTATCAGTGTTATTGTGACTGAAGTATTCCGACTTTTCTCATAATGCAGTCTTGCTGGTTAAATATGTGTTAATTGACTTCCGCTTAAGATAGAGCATGGCAAATACGAGTTTTAACTTACGCAGCAATACCATCGCTCGGGTTGAATTAATTTGAAGTATATTATTTGAGTTTTTTTCGACGTATGGTCCACTTTTAGGAGCAGTTATTCCAAATCAACGATTTTCTGAAATCCATTTTCCGAAGCGTTTATACCGGCAAAACTATTGGAATCCTTCTTGAATATTTGACATTACAAACAACTGGATCCCGCCCCAGGTTGATGCCATTTATATGTGCATAAATGTGACAGGCCCATGTCAGTAGATTTACTGGCAATAGAACTCCTGCGGGACAAAATTTCGGCACACTGGCGACGGTCACAGGCCTAAGTTGCAGTATATCCCCGTCGTTAAATAACCATATACCAACCAACAAACAACTGAAAGTCTAACAGTGCACTGCATGGTTGTCATCAGGGCTGTAGTGGAGGGATAACGACGTTCCCCCACTGTCTTTTTTGTGAATTTAAAAAAAATATTTAAGTAATGTAGGCCTATAATTTTATAAATGTTTTAGAAAGTTTTTTTCTGAATTCTTGTAAATATCGTTACAATGAAAGTGTACTAACATAAGTAACTTGTAAGTAAAATAGACTTTTCCTGTTAAAAAAAAATATATGCAGCAAAAAGTTATGTTATGTAATTAAATGAAATTAACAAACCTTATTCAGAAGTGTTTATAATTATTGAGAATTTAAATCAATGTCATATTGTATGAAACGTTTTCATAGCACTTTTACAGATTAATTTTAAATAAATTAGAATATTTAGCGTTTACAAACAGGAAAATTTACCACTACACCACTGGCTGTCATTAGCCTATACTGAAACCTGGTTTAAGTGTTTGGGAATTTGAGACAATGAGACTGCCTCGAATTATGTCATATCATAATAATAAAGTCATAACAGTTAACTGAAATTAGAGGGTGGAAAATGAAGAAAATGGTGGCAATTTTGATAGCACACTACAAAAGAGGCAGAAAACATTAGAAAGAGAAGCAGGAAAACCATTTCCGTATACGCTGCTGATTTTCATGTAGAAAAATTGGTTCTTAGTAGGTTTTGTCAAAATTATTCACAATCCCACCGTCTCTCTCTTTTATCACAAACCTATCACCATTTTCAGCAGCTCAGTTGTGTCTAAACGGGGGCTTTTAACCGAAAGCTTTATTCCACATGCACTACTGAAATCTCAAGGAGAATCTTAACACTTCCTTCAAACTCTCAAAACTTATGAGAGGTTGACCAGAACAATATTTTGGGAATAATAAGACTTATCGGGAACATTATTCTAAGCAATTTTTGTCATGCAAAGTTTTGATTAAAATCAATATTAAACGAAGTATTTTCATTTCCCTTGCCTATTATAAACCTCCATAATTTTGTTTTGTCATACAAAACAATTACTGTATAACCTTAAAAATGTATTATATGGCATTTAAGTTACTAATATGCAGGCATTTGGATGTGAAGAGACCGTGAAAAACAGAGACACAGAGAGATGTGAAAGCTAAAAATCCCATAAATTTTGATCATTCCATTTAATTGGATATATCTAACAATTTCTAAAAGAGATGACGTTAGATTAGCCAATCCATATTATTTTATTTATTTTGTAAATTTATAATCAGATCACTTGTCATGAAAACAAGTTGCTTCGCTTCGGGTGAAGGATGCGAGGATGAACTGACGAAGTTAATTGTTATGTTAATTTTAGGGAAATCAGGACTTGGAAGCCGATTGAGTTGGTCAAGGACAGATGCATTAAGCGGGTTTTGTTGTCGGATATCAAAAAGTTGTTAGCTATTAGCGGGTACGTGCTCTCTCAAATAAAAGACACTTAATGTGGTCAAGAGCGGTGATCAAGCTGTCATAAGTGAAGGACGACCATGTACCATTGTATCCTTTCTCTTGATTTTGTCTGCTGGTTCTGATTCTTAACAATAACACCAACAAACTTTCTGGTGCTCAAAAACTGATATTTAAGGAGTGCCATGAAATGTGCAAAAATTTATTTTCTTATTTTTATAAAGCTCCCTACATCTTCTGTTTGTTCTGGCAAGTGTTTTCTCCAGTTGAGTGAAGGAACGATCGATGACATATATATTTTCATAATAATGTAGGCCTATATAGAAGGTATTTTAGCGTTCTCAGGTGAGGCTAACCTGAAACGTTCCTTCAACGAGTCTGCCACCCTGGTATGCCAGGAGGCCCTTGCCCGCTATGGGATGCTTGTGGGCTAATTCTTAATTCTTAATTAATTCTAAATAGAGAAGGTATTGCTGCTATCGATGCTACATGACAATGGACAATGTTAAAAGTTCCCAGGTCCAAATCCCATGCCCGGCCAATTAGACATGGGTTTTTTCATGGTTTCCCCAGTCGTAAAGGCAAATGCTGAATTGGATATTTACATGAATCATCCTCGCCGTTTCATCCAGCATCATATCCATTCAAATTATTATCAGTTGAAATTTACTCCATAAAAATACAACGATAGAAAGAATTGAAAATGAATAGTTCCATGGCTTACCCTACTGTACAGACACAGATCCCGAACTCCTGATGTGGCCTCGCAGCTAAAAGGAGTATAAACACAGCTCAATTTTAGAAGAAAAAAAAATTAAATACAGTGTCTGTCGATTACAAAGAAATGCAAAAGGTTAGGAGTTCGGGGGCCAGTTGATTAACAAAAGAGAGCCGGATCTGACCCGCGGGCCGCCAGTTTGATAACACTCCATACAGTATGAAACCCATGGCATTACTGTAGGCTACTGTTGATATTGTTGCTAAGCTACTTGAAATCATATAATTTACCAGACAGAATTTTGAAAGAAGAAGGAAAAATAGCTGAAATTAAGGAAAAATAACGTAAGTTTATTAAATGGTAGGAAAATAGCAATGTCTGCGAAATTTCTGTAGAACATGTAGGCCTAATAGTGTGATGTAAATATGGGCAGAAAGGTTCAGCATAACAAGCCTCATGCAGAATCACTACTCACTATTTGACGTTTTCTGACTATCTTACTGTCCCGGATAACATTTTTGGTAATGCTTCATTTATAAATGTACTAAAATTTTTGTTGTTTCATTCATACACCACGCTTTTAAATTTAGTAAGAATTTGCTTGGAATCCAACAATCAGGGTCCTCTACTATATTTCTATCAACATACACAATTCCAAACATCGCCGAGCCGTTATCACACATTCTTTTTTAACTCAAAATTTAAACAATTTTTTGCACTCCTTAGCTAGTAAGCGTTTCTTACGAAAGTTGTTTACATGGCTCGTAACTTGACATTACCACACGCAATCTTGTTGCTAGGGGCGACGGGCGGAAAGTGAATTGTTGCTAGGGGCGACGGGCGGAAAGTTACTTTACCGCCCGCAAATGCTTATTTGCGAGCAGAAATGACCAAGGCCTCCCCGCTTTATAAATATTCGGTTGCCATAAACAATAACAAATGCGAATCCCTTTCTGAAATAAGCACCATTCTTCAAGTCTGTATTTACCACCGCCGTCTCGAGAATTACACTGCCTGTCCTATGCTTTATTTTAACATGGAGTTCAGAGTATTGTTAAATTGCCTAATTTATCCAGTAGAGGCGACACAGTTCACACCCAGATTGCAGCAATCACTAATCAAAATAAGCATTAAACAGACACAGATACTTGTGTTATTTGTTTAGAACGTAATATTATTCCAGTATATGACACTTACCTTGAAATGGAATTTTGGAGCAATAATTAAAATAAATGTAAATTAATTAGACGCATTGATAACTATATTATGAGCACTGCCGTCTCGAGGAGTAATACAGTTTAGAAGGCAGTGATTATGAGACGGCGGTGACAGCACTACATAATCAACAATGTCGTAGCAAAAAACAAGAAGCAGTCTGGGTGTGAAAGGTGCTGCCATCTGTAATGTCGCCGAGTACGCAAAATTAGCCGTATAGGACAGGCAGTGTATACACGATTAATACAGTTTAGAAGGCAGTGGTATTTACATAATATTTTCAGGTAATATCACAATTAATATAATTAAATTGATATAAGTAACCGTCGTGCAAAAAATAGCATGCAACACACGGACCGTAAAGGCATTTACGGGTCTCGAAAACTTAAAAACCCTCGGCTGCGCCTCGGGTTTTCAATCTGTTTCCTCGACCCGTAAACGTGCCTTTCCGCCCTTGTGTCGCAATATACTATTAAAAGCCAGTTCGTAATAACTATAACGCCGAACCCTATTTAGCGACAGTGTACCTATTGCTCCTAATCTAACAAACATGCGATAAAACAGTGCAATTGCGTTAAAATGGTATAACTATTGTTCTTAACCTAAGAAAATATTTTTTTACAGTGAAAACGGTGATGTGAGTGAGTACAAGACAAGCAAGGACACGCCGGAACTTCGGCACCATACGGTAAGTAACCTGTTCCAGTATTCTCAAGTTTATAGCTGTTTTGTCCACATTATTAATATTCAGAACCCCTTAATTCGTGCATATTTGAAAAATCATTTCTATATCTAACGTCTCATGACTATCCCGATCTCTTAATACCCGGCTCCGCCTATAATAAAGGGGCTATCTTTACATTCAGACCGCAGGTTACGTCAAATATATGCGTTTTTTGTATTTTTGTAGTTATATTTTGACACACGACTATTATTTATTTTATTTATTTTATTTTACTTTCATAAAACATAATACATACATTCATTACTGATGTCCGAATGAGCAAAAGCTCGTGCTTGGGCACAGCTCAGAACAGCAACAGAAAACAGTGACCGCTAGAAATTACAAAACCAAAAATTCAGGGCAAAGCGACGCTACATACAAAACATACGCACACATGGCATACACAAATACACGCACAAAACAAGGCAAATAGTAAATAATATCAATAAAGAGCAAAACATATACCGGTATATTAAACATTATGTGCTAGAGAGGAATGACAAACACGAATAGCCAAAATGAAAAGCAAAAAATTGGGATATTGTAAAATGAGTCATGTATTAGGTTGAATAAATGTTATAGATTTGTTTCTTGAATCTTTGTAAATTTAGTTCATATAGTTCAGGATGAGCTCTTATTAGTGAGTTGTATAATGTTGGGCCGAAATTTATACTATGATTTAATCCAGCAGAAGTAAAACATTTGGGTTCATATAGAATAGAATTTTGATTCAGTCTGGTTCAGTAGGGTTGTTGATTTTGAAAATATTTCTATTCTTATGAAAGTAAGTCAGTAATTTGAGTTTGTATATTTGTTCAATATTTAAGACATTAACTTCCGAAAATATTAGTTTTGTGGGGTAGGCTAATCAGCACATTGAAATTGAATATGGTAAATAGGTTCATAGTTCGGACTTACAACTCTGTATAGACTATTGTTTAATATTATAGTATTATAATCATGTATAGTAATGTTCATGACGTCAGGAGTGAGTGAATTAGTTTTTTAACGTAGGCCTACGCTATGGGGCGGATCTCTCCCCCCCCCCAAGATAGTGAATGTAGAATGAAGTTCGGGGGAGGTCGTATTGTTTTTTCACTGCACTGCCGTTAACGCCATGAAAGCTAAGAAGGACCTGATTTATAAATGGGCAGACGGGCATTTGCCCAGGACGGCAAACTTATAAAAGGCGGCAAATTTTATGGGGATTTTTTTTTACAGTAAAAATGTATTAGTCCTACGTAACCAAGTATTGTACTTTTAGAGCGCCGTGGTTTCACAACTACAGTAAAACAGCACTCCGATGCAAAGAGAAAATCCAGGGAAAAAATTGTAAAATAATTAAACTTGAAACAACGAAAAATGTTGGATTGAGTTTTAAATTCTCATTGTAAAGTAGAAATAAGGCAATAATTTTTTTCTAAAAATATTAGTTTTAATATAGGCCTACCCCTAACCATAGGCGTACCGAGGGGGAGGGGTTTGGGGGTTTGAACCCCCCCCCCCATTGATTAAAAAAAGAAAAATTGCATAATTTTTTAAGTCTGCCCATAAATTACTTAATACAAGTATAAAGCGTGGGAAGCTTAAAACTCGTTATTTTGCATCTTAATTTTTAAAGTCCCCTCTCCCCTCTCCCTGGGGGGTATTCCATACCCCCCAGACCCCGCGAATGTTATAAACCCCCCCCCCATATGGTCGGCCTGGTTACGCCTATGCCCCTAACACATATTATTTTACGAACAAAACTAGATATAATTTGGCATATATTTAAAAATTACCAAATATATTAAATACTTTTATAATATTTCAAAGATTTACTATAGTTCAAATAATTCTTAGACTTTTTTTTTGTAAATGGTATTCCTAAAGCAGGCTTGCATTTTCCGCCAAAACGTAATTACTTTTATTTTACAAAAATATTTTTAATTTTTATTGTGTAGCCTAAGTAGTGATTGGATTACTCGCAATAATAAGATAAGATAAGATAAGATAAGATAATCTTTATTTGCCGTTTAATACATGGTACAATTGGCTTCGTCATTGTTTAACACAGTATTTACAATATATTTAAAATTATTTACAATTATGTCTGTAACAGTCATAGGGAATTGTAAGGAATTGTAATGGACAGCATCATACCACCTGCTATAGATTGCTTTAACACAGAAAATTCTTTTGATTACCTGTCCACACACTACTTAAAAATAACATACATTAATTGGAACACTACACATTTGCATCAAAGTAATACAATAGTGAAAGATCTTAAAAGAGAATTTAAGACGGTATGCAGATACAAATTGAGCTATTCTATAGGTTATAATACCAGTCAGAATAATAAATTGGACATATCACAGTTGTTAAACTCTTCAAGTGAATAAAATGCTTTACCCTTAATCCAGGATTCTAGAACAGTTTTAAATTTGATCAATGTCACTAAGTGTGAACTCTTAGGGAGTTTATTAAATAACTGAAAGCTTAAATAAAGATGACTATTATGTGTTTTGGATAGTCTAGAATAGGGAAGATCAATCATGTAACTGTTTCTAGTGTCATGTGAATGAACAGATGTCCTATTGGAGAATGCTGAGAGGTTTTCCTTTACATAAACTAGACAATTAAAAATATATAGTCCTGGCACAGTCATTATATTCAGGTTAGCAAAATGCTCTCTACATGACTCTGTTGGGTTTAATCCCAAAATGCATCTAAGTGCTCTTTTCTGCCACTTAAATACTAGTGTGGTATTAGTTGCATTTCCCCACAGCAGTATGCCATATATCAAATGGGAATGAAAGAAGGCAAAGTACGAAAATAGCATTAAGTTTTCACTGACATTGTCTCTGAGTCTATTGAGCAAAAAAGTAACTCGAGCCAGCTACTCGAATACTTTTGGTTGATTTTTGGGTAAACCCCGAATTCCCGAACTTAATAAATTTAGTGTTTCTACCATCTCTACAGAGATTGCCTCCCATAAATGTCACTCTTTATGAACTTTTAGCAACATTAAAATATCTTATAACTTAACGATGAAATACCCTAAGAAAAGTATTTTAACTGCACTCTGGTTTATAATTTGAAGCAAAGTTTAGCTATCTTGATAGGATCTTTGTTTTATAATTTCCTTACTGATTATTCGATACTCTTGGCAATCTGCAGTGATTTTGGTCTGTGGAATTTCTTGATGGATTCTTGCAACACCGCGAAACTCAAGTTGCCAGAGACGACCTGCTGGTAATAAATAGGAATGTGTTCAATAAATATTAGAAACGGCCTTCGCCGCTTTCTCTCTTGACCATATCCAATGCACGTGATTGCCAACTCATTCCCCATACATTCTATTTCTTGCCTCTATCTCTATCATCGCATTCTTGGGATCGTATCGGAACTGGTTGATGATTGCGAAAAAAAGGTTTTTCCCATTGCAAAATGTGAGATACAATAATATTGTTCAATTGTTTGAATTCCATTGCTAAAATAAGCTGTGGATATTGACAAAGCATGTGAGTAAATTTCACAGTAGTAAAGCGGCAGTTACTTTGATGTCAAAACTAGAGACTAGAAAAGCCAATCATGCGAATACTGGCTACCCGGTTCTGAGAATAAAATGCTTCATTAAAGACATCAGAATATGCTCTTAAATGCTAAATCTCGTGATTTAAATAATCATTGCAAATCGGCAAATTTTATATCCATCTTGCATCTATAGGGATCGAATGTTTATACAGGGATTCAAGACTCAAGTTTAGTATGACATGTACCAGCATGGCGTCACTGTGTATGGACAATCACTCCATAGCATAAGCAGTGCGCGCCTCGAATGCATCTACTGCAGTTTACACGAAATTGGTAAAAGGACCATTTATTTACAATCATAAACATCACTGGTCATCATTTATGTGTATTGATCATGCCTTCGTTATAAAAGCAATATGTTCAATTTTATCTCTGCCTGATTATAGCTGAGCACACTCTTGTTGTCATCGCGTGATATACTCCCCTACCTCTTCCTATAGAACATGCTTAGTGAACCTAACCGTTCCTTGTATGAACATTCGAAGCTTGTGCATCAAGTTTTGTAGTATTGAATTATTGATCTCTGCAGAATACTCATTGGATCCACTGGCAGTGAAACTGATTTGACAGACTTTAATTTTATTAATTCCAGCAGATCGTTGGTCTTATTAATCAAATTTGTATTGTTAACATTAAAGTAAGTATATTACAGTACTGTGAAATGGATGAAGACTTTGGACATTTGTAATTTGTAAATTGTTTAGTTACACTATTCTTTTGATCACGATTTAGAAACAGTTACAGATAATTACTGTACACATTTGAATGACATTTTATTTATTTATCGTCTCTCCAAGTCTCTATGAACCCTATTTTTCCAGAAAAGGCATGTTAGGGTTATAGCTTACAAAACAATATATACAGTAAAATATAGAATATGAATTACATATGGTTGTGAATATATGTTAGAGACTGCATAAAATGATCATAATAACATTGCTTCGTGAAAATTGTTTGACACATGGAAATTGAATGACATTTTAAATCATGATTTGGAAAAATTACAGATACAGTAATCGTATAAATATTTTGGGGAACTAAAATGGAGTTCATCCTATATACATATATATACATATGCGTGTATTTTTAATGCGATCATTATTGTATGGATTCCATATTAATACCTGGGATAAATTTACAAGAAAAGCAGTTCCTTGACCCAAATCTTACGCATGAGGTAGCAGTATATCCAGTTTTAAGAACAAACCGTTTCGATTATATGATAGGCACGATAAACTTCCAGCTGCAAATAGCTAATTAAAATTCTTTCCATAGATTACTGTACTTGATACTTTATGAGCAATCAACTTCTCATAATGCGTATACAATATTTTCAAAGTCTTTCATAGAATAGTTGTATCTGGTACCGTATCTCTTATTTCACATTCATTCTTGCTTTGATCAGCGGCGTTCAGCATTCCTGTACAATCCTGCCACACCTTCTCTATTATTTATGGGTTAGCTTTTAAATGTGGCCACAGAATGAAAAAATGTATTGCAGAAACATTAATCGGGAATGTGATTATAAGATATGCATAACTAATCGGTTCTTGATGCGGAACGAAAAGAAACATTCCAATGTTGTTTGCAAACATATCATTAAAGTTGTATATGTATTTTCCCTTCTTGAAAACAATTTTCCATAGCTATTTATTACAGTATTTTCTAAACATGAACACGTGTTTTAAGGAGGTAGCCAGGGAGGGGATCCGAGGAGCCCGGAATTAAAAAAAAAAATCACTATGAATACATTGTTTCACTTTTAAATAAAGTATTACTCAAGCAAAACGTATAAAAAAAAATCATGCCGGTAATTGTGTAACCCCTTTTCATTTCACTAATTTTTTTTATTTAACATTTAGTGTTTTTCAATAAAGCGTTTTATTGTGGACTAACAGTAGGATACTTATTGACAGTTGTAAAATTAAGCCTTCAAATTTCATTTTAGTGTCTCATTTTCAAAATGCCACTATTTTAGATCAGTAAAAAGTGTGGTATGTGTTAAAACTATTTTTTTTAAACAGAAAAAATACTCTAAAATGAAATTTGAAGGCGTAATTTTACAAGAAAAATCGCGGAGTACCCCCCAGGTTAGGTGGGCCCTTCCATAACTAAAACCCTGACATATTTATTCAAGTTTTGTAATTTCATTATAAATGTTAAGATGCGATGTTCAATAGATTCTTAAATTTACAGACCTGATCAATAGATTCTGAAATTCGTTCAACTTAAGTGGTTTTGATTTCACAACTCTGTAACTACATTCTGTGATCAGTTATACAATGACTGGTCTAAGTTTTATTTTCTTAAACGACGCCACCCAATTAAGGAATAACTGCCGTAGGCTATATATTGTTTAACGTGTCTCAATTTCAGAGCTGGACTAAGCCATATCCTACGTATAAGTTATATTATTTATTTATTTATGTATTTTATTTTAAAATTACATGAATACATAGATAATATATAAGGTCCTGAAACCCCGAAAGAGTAGGAGCTCGTGCACGGGGGCAGTTCCATGCACATATTTACATTATTGAAACATAATCTTAACCTAAAGTTGTCTTAAAACTAAATAGATAAAATATTGTGAAATAGTACTAGGGGAAAAGATAAAAGCTGAGAGTAAAGGCATCACTCAATTGATATAAAAAATAATTATAATAATGAAAAATAAATTATCATGATAGTAGTATGTACCAAAAGATAAAACTATTTTGAAAGGGATGAAAATATAAGTTATAAGTTATGAGTTTTTTTTAAATTTTAGATTCAAAGAGTCCGCCTAAACATTTGGCTAAAACTGGATGTAATATAATTTTAGAATATTATACGAGAACCGAAATTAGAATAATGTGATAGACCAGCGTTTCTCACCCTTTTTGAACCCGAAGACCTCTAAAATGTCTAAAAAAATTTACGGACCCCTAATTTTACATCCCATTTTTAAAAGAAGGCCTATATTCTTAATATTTGGGGTATTAATTATACGTCATTATAACGAAATATGTGAAAAAATTTTACTTCTTTACTTTCCAATTTTTTAATTATGTCTGAGGACCATCTGCACCAGCTGGACCATAAGGTTGAGAAACGCTGTTATAGACCAGCAGAAGTGAAACATTTGGAGTCTATTAATGTACTAGTTTTATTTCGTCTAGTGCCGTGTTCATGTGGAACAGCTAGGAATTTAAACCGCTTCTACTTTTTTTTGTACTCAGGTTCGTATGACCCACTAAATCTTTAAAAGAGCAACTGATCCTGAAGGTCATTTTGCGGGCTACTGTAACACTAATCTAAGAGGACAGCCAGAATATTCGCTTCTTGTAAATTACAAGGAAACTGTTATTGAAGTCGTGACCACCTTACATCAAGGCTTCAATGGATGTGTCGTCCTCCATGGCAACGCGGCAGTTACAGATAAAAGTGAGGGTGAACATGTGGACAAGGAGTTTATCTGTCCGAACTGAAAGAAAATGTGTCCCCTAAAACAGAGGAACCATGCAAGTGAATCCGTTACGTCACGTTCTAATATAAATAATTGTTTCCCTTGTGAATAATGTCAGGGTCAATAAGTTCGATAATTGAATCGTGCTCACCAGGTACGGCCCACTCGCTTCTCTTCGGATTAGAAGGCGTTATACAGGTAATAAGATGATCACAGACACCTGCAGTGCACTTCATGTGCAAAGTCAATATTGATTCATTTAACGAGCCTTGTAATTAGTATGAAATAGCCGTTTGACGTACGATCATCAATATCAAATTACCACATTTTTGTATTTTAAGCTGGGGGTCCCGTGTCGTAGATTTACGGCACGTAAAAGAACTCCAAGCCTAAATTAGAGCCTCTGGACAAAATTTCTCGGCCCTTTCACGTCCAAGAAATACTTAGTTTCCAGAGGGGGGTTGCGAGGCGATGGGCTTACCACCTGTCCCTCTAACCTCTCTCGGAAAATAAGCATATCAAAATTAGTATTGATAATGAAACCTCCATTGGAGGCCCCTTCGCCCCACCTGGGGATCATAGGGTACCAGATACAGATACAGATACATTTTTGTATGTATAATTGAATCGGTCATTTAGAAATGGACATATAGGCTATCCACAAAAGTCGCAGAAAAACTAAATAAATAGTGAAGGAGTGAATATATGAAAACTGCATTTAGGAACGGGCTATGTCTGTAAAAAATAAAACAGCATATTCTTCATGAAGTACTGATTAAAGATTCCATCTCTCCCAGGGTGAAAAAGTATAATTTGTTTCTTGGAGATGTGCCCTTTTCCAAGTGAATTTAATTTTCTCATGCTCTTTATAACAATGTTTATAACTAATATTTTGGCATAATTTCTGAAACGACACTATCCTAAAAGGTAGCAGTTATGAAGCAGAGAATAACTAAATAGGCTAATCCCAAACAATGCACATATTTATCGCAATTTCCAGAAAATCAGTAATACATACAGTATATATATATATATATATATATATATATATATATATATATATATATATATATATACTTTTTCATTACGTCGCATATTACCACTATAAGATTAATAGAACGTAATTTCGTAACCACTTTAATGAGTAGGCCTACTTATTATTATAGTCATTGACTGTTTTGTGCATTAAAATATTCAGAAAAGGACATGCTGCGGGATATGTGAGCCAGACATGCTGCCGGATATGTGTGTAACACAAGCTGTGGGATATGTGAATATGTGAGCAAGACATGCTGTGGGATATGTGAGCAAGACATGCTGCGGGACAAGTGAGTATATGAGCATGACATGCTGTGGGATATGTGAGCAAGACATACTGCGGGATATATGAGTATATGAGCAAGACATGCTGCGGGATAAGTGAGTATATGAGCAAGACATGCTGTGGGATATGTGAGCAAGACATACTGCGGGATATGTGAGCAAGACATGCTGCGGGATATGTGAGCAAGACATACTGCAGGATATGTGAGTATATGAGCAAGACATGCTGCGGGATAAGTGAGTATATGAGCAAGACATGCTGTGGGATATGTGAGCAAGACATGATGTGGGATGTGTGAGCAAGACATGCTGTGGGATGTGTGAGCAAGACATACTGCGGGATATGTGAGTATATGAGCAAGACATGCTGCGGGATATATGAGCAAGACATACTGCGGGATATGCGAGTATATGAGCAAGTCATGCTGCGGAATAAGTAAATATATTAGCAAGACATTCTGTGGGATATGTGAGCAAGACATACTGCAGGATATGTGAGTATATGAGCAAAACATGCTGAGGGATAAGTGAGTAGCCTATATGAGCAAGACATGCTGTGGGATATGTGAGCAAGACATACTGCGGGATATGTGAGCAAGACATACTGCGGGATATGTGAGTATATGAGCAAGACATGCTGCGGGATATGTGATCAAGACATGCTGCGGGATATGTGAGCAAGACATACTGCAGGATATGTGAGAATATGAGCAAGACATGCTGCGGGATAAGTGAATATATGAGCAAGACATGCTGCGGGATAAGTGAATATGTTAGCAAGACATTCTGTGGGATATGTGAGCAAGACATACTGCAGGAAATGTGGGTATATGAGCAAGACATGCTGCGGGATAAGTGAGTATATCAGCAAGACATGCTGCGGGATAAGTGAATATGTTAGCAATACATTCTGTGGGATATGTGAGCAAGACATACTGCGGGATATGTGAGTATATGAGCAAAACATGCTGCGGGATATGTGAGTATATGAGCAAAACATGCTGCGGGATATGTGATCAAGACATGCTGTTTGATATGTGAGCAAGACATACTGCAGGATATGTGAGTATATGAGCATAACATGCTGCGGGATATGTGATCAAGACATGCTGTGGGATATGTGAGCAAGACATACTGCAGGATCTGTGAGTATATGAGCAAAACATGCTGCGGGATAAGTGAATATGTTAGCAAGACATTCTGTGGGATATATGAGCAAGACATACTGCGGGATCTGCGAGTATGTGAACAACACAGGCTGCGGGATATATGAATATGTGAGCAAAGCATTCTGTGGGGTATGTGAATATGCGAGCAAGACATGTTGTGGGATATGTGAGCAAGACATGTTGTGGGATATGTGAGCAATACAAACTGCGGTATATGTGAATATATGAGGAAGACGTGCTGCGGGATATGTGAATATGTGAGCAAGATATGATGTGGGATATGTGAGCAAGACACTTTACCGGATATGTGAACAATACTAGCTGTGGGATATGAGCAAGACACTGTGCCGGATAATTGAGTATGTGAGCAACACAAGCTGCGGGATATGTGAATAAGTGAGCAAGTGTGAATATGTGAGCAAGACATGCTTTGGGATATGTGAACAAGACATGCTGTTGGATATGTGAACAAGACATGCTGTGGGATATTCGAGCAAGATACTATACCGGATATGTGAGCAACACAAGCTGCGAGATGTGTGAATATGTGAGCAAGACATGCTGCGGGATATGCGAGTATTTGAACAACACAAGCTGTGGGATATGTGAATATGTGAGCAAGACATGCTGTGGGATATGTGAGCAAGACATGCTGTGGGATATGTGAGCAAGACACTATGCCGGATATGTGAGCAATACAAGCTGCGGATATGTGAATATGTGAGCAAGACATGCTGCGGGATATGTGAATATGTGAGCAAGACATTATGCCGGATATGTGAGCAACACAAGCTGCGGGATATATATCAAGATATGGTGCGGGATATATGACCTTCTCGAAAGAGATAAATAAAATATCCACATACCGTTTTCGGTAGGTAGAAACGTATGTGTCTTCTTCGCGTAAAAAAATTATGTATTGCCTTAGTCTCAACTTTCGGCCTTTCGGTTACCTTGAACCATCATCAGGGCATCTTTTTTTGTAGAATAACATTTATAAATAATTATACTGATTATTATTAATGTTAAACAGCTATAGTGTTGGACTCAGCTGAGCTCCTCTGGAATGTGGGGAAAGACCAATACATCCCCTTATCTTTCCCCACATTCCAGAGGAGTTAAGCTGAGTCCAACACTATGCCTGTAAGTGTATATAAGCTCATATTGGAAATGTTTTATACAACTTTTTCTTTGTTATTTCATTTCATAATTATATTCCCTACTCACTGTAGTTTCTACTCTTTTCAGTTGACGGCAAAATATTAAATCAAGGCTACGTCATTGCCTTCACATAGACTAAGGTGCAGAATTATTAACTTTGCCTTGTCTACTGCCCTTAAGACCGTAAAACTCCCTGTAAAAAATAAGAAAAGCGCGTTTAACTTATGCATTTGTTAGGAGTGTAACAGATTAGTCTTACAAGCATTGAAAAAATTTCAAGATCTCGGTAAGATTTGACAGGCTCGAGATGAAGAATATGAGGCTGAAAGCTGAAGAGGAGTGGTGGACCTTTGCAAGGCAGTATTAGCAACCCACGCACATTGTACATACAGACTCCGCGACTCAAGGTGACCTCCTCTACCATCATATCTGCGTGGTGACGTCATGCGCGAGGAGCCAGCATCCGTCCCGAAACCGCGCACAACATTTAATCAACGCTCGCTTGGCGGAAGTGCAGAAGAACAATCGTCTCCTTTTGATAGCATGCAAATTCTACAGAATCCTTGCCTATCGATGCGTGTACAGTTCGGCCTTCAGACAAAGCAAACATCCTGCTATTATATCATTGTTAGCTCTGAAATTAAAAACACACGTTGAAAATTCATGTGGAACAAGACCTAGAAATCTGTTAATTTTCAGAGCAATTTTAGCATCAACCGTTGTTCATGGCATTGATAAAAACTTATTCAACGAATGAATAAATTCTCGCCTCGATTGTCCCTAAAGAGCCAAGACAGGTGATCGTCAATCAATGGTTGTGTGGTTAAGTAAGATAAATCCCTCTTCGCTGTTGCACAAAATAGTGAGAAAATGAAAAATAAATATCCATTTATCACGTAAAAATGGCCAACAAATTTTTTATTACTTATAAAACACTCGTTTTATTACCAACGAAGTAAGGAAATGCTATTTGGATACGTGGATATGTGCAATTTGAAATGGATACAATAAATTTTAATCCAAATGAACGGAACGGGGTGCACTCAGCCTCGTGATTCAAATTGAGGAACTACTTGATAGAGAAGTAGCGGCTCCGGTCATGGAAACCACCATTAACGGCCGTGGGTATCGGCATGCTGACCACATGTCCCCCGATCCTGCCATCTGCCTATGGTAGATGACGCAGTGTTCGGGTGTTAGGCCTTGTCCCTTCAAAGATGTAGCACCACGGAGTTTGGTTTTTTTTAATGACTTGGCGGAGATTCTCACATGAAAATGATTTTCTATTGTCTGAAAGTAATGATTTGTAGTGAATATAGAAAAGCTCCTCTCTACCTACAACTGAAACAATTATTGGTGCATAGCCCATTGAAAACGAGCAATACCTCCTGGATTTTTTTCACACATTATAGAAAACTACAAGAAATGTTTAAAATTACCTACCTCTTGAAATCGACAAAAAAATGCAAAATAATGCTATAACAGATTGCCCTTATTTAATCAATTAATTCATTATACACATTTGTACGCATTCGAACTATATTTCAATCTCCATACAAAAAATGAAAAATCAAATACCTTGCCCTTTAAGTAATGACAATAACCATCAGTAACTATACAATTTTCTCATGATGCTGGTTAACGAAGGTCCCATGCACTGGCTGAATTTTCCAGATAACTCTATTATGTGAAAAGTTATATTATGCCTCAAAATACTCACATCTCTCCTATATGAATGTTACCTGCTCTTCGTGCGCTGAGATACTCGTACATCTAAAAAGTTTTGCAAAACAGATCCCTGCATACCTTATGTTGCCTTCCATTCATGTAAAACCGTCACTCAATATATTTATCTCTGAAAATGTTGCCCCTAATTCGTATTTAAAATATCATAAATCATAATATCCATAGTAATATCGCGCTTCATTATTGTGCTGATATACATGATCACAAGTTGTGACATTCATTCAACTTTGGTACATTGAACAAAATACGATGTGCCCAGTTGTAGAACAATTTGTCTGACAAAACTAAATTAAGTTCTAGCATAAATACCTACAAGAAGGAAGGAAAAAAATCTTTGAAATTAAAAATAAAAGTCTTTGAAATTAAAACTATGTAGGAAAAACTGAAAACAACTTTTCCCCTAACCTCTTCGTGCAATATTAACTAACTTATATGAAATAAATCATTGATCGATGGGTTATATTTAAGAATGCTTTACGATTTTACTGTATTGTTTCATATTCTGTTGTATCTTTTGTACATTTGTTGTAGTTATGAGCATTATGCAGGGATTATTCCCATTCCAGTATGGGATTTGG
Organism: Ectobius pallidus; assembly: GCA_964059195.1. Taxonomy (NCBI): domain Eukaryota; kingdom Metazoa; phylum Arthropoda; class Insecta; order Blattodea; family Ectobiidae; genus Ectobius; species Ectobius pallidus. Next base: position 129,286,075 of record CAXKWD010000005.1, read on the forward strand.
ACATGTACCCTAAATTCCGCTGTTAAACTTTGTTAAAGAAGCATGAAGGATCCCTAGTATACGGAATCCTTCTTGTGTGGCAGTATCAGTATTTGCCTTTTTGCCCTTTTCAATTTCCTTAAGGGGATACGCTACCGAGTATTTTTCCCAAGAGCTTTCAATGCATCCTCATGCAATTTTTAATATTATGTTGTGAGTAAGTATGCAAAGTTTCATGACTATAGGTCTACCCATTTAGGAGAAATCTTACTAAAAAATAAAATAAAATGACGTAAAATAATGATTTGCGGTAAAACACTTTGAAGTTTAAAGTTCTTACTGAACATAAATTTGCTTATATAGTGTAAACTGAATTTCTGACCTTACTAGAAGCTCCCTTCCTGATAACTGCAGCCTTCTATTACCTAAATTACTTTACCAACGAAGGTTAATATTAATTATAATTATCAATATAAAATCTTCAATACAAGACAAAATCTTCACTAATGTATTCCTCATGAAACCGTACTTTTGTAGACCAAATTTGAAATACGGAAAACATGACTATTTTTACCAAATAATTTAAGAGTTAAAAATGAAATATGTATTCTGAACTTGCGTTACATACTGATGACATAATGAGAAATCTATGCATGATGCTGACTTGCATGTTACATAATTTTCCGTGGAACTCAAATGTCGTGAAAATTCAACCAGAGATTGTAGACTATATAGTTCCCTCATTCGGTCCAGGGATTCTGATGACGGAAGGTCGATCCATCGCCTCCAAATTATACGTAAAGAACTCCATGTTTCAGGGTACAGGTTCCATAACGTGCCATGACTATACACGTGCTCAGGTTCGAACCCACTTCCCTTTTTATTTTTTATTTTACGGTAAGTAGGCTATGTTAACCATAGGACACACCCAGGGCGCTGTTAAATTTATTATCCTTTAATGAACGTAAAACAATTATTATGTCTGTATGATCGGAGCCCCAAGAACTTGCCTATTGTCGAAACACACAAGTACAAATAAGCCAAATAAATAACTGAAAACATACTGCACTATTCTGATTTCTCTTTACTATTCAAATCTCATCATTTCCTGTCCAGTAGGCACTTCCCTTCTTTACTCTCGCTACTCTATTGTTTCCTTTCCCGTATATTCACACAACTTTTTGCCCCTTGTTTCTCATCATCATACTTTTGTAGCATTACTATTATACGTAAGCCTCTGTAGAAAGTTGTTCATTTCAATGATCACTCACAGTCCTTCCACATCCTCTCCATACTTTTTCTTATCGTTCAGATAACCAAAAGTAAAACAAAGAAAAATGTGTTAGACTTATTGTATTGTAATGCTGCACGCCGTACACCATATGGAGTTATCTACCCACATATATTATGCGGCATAGAACTATGGGGGGTACAGCAAAAGCACATGTACAACGATTATTTATTCTTCAAAAAAAGTGTATAGTAATGTATAACCTTACACCAAAGGAATCGTGTAGAAAAACATTTATTCAGAATCATATGTGAACTATATACTAACTGTATATATATCGTTTAATTCTGTTTGTTATTGAAAGACAACTTACAAAAAATAATGAAGTTGTTATTGAAAGACAACTTACAAAAAATAATGAAGTTGTTATTGAAAGACAACTTACAAAAAATAATGAAGTCCACTCCTATAATACCCGAAGTAAAATAGACTATCAAAATAGACACACTAAGCAAATATCAAATAAAGATGCCAGTGTGAGGGTAATTAAACTAGGCAATAAATTACCAACAAAATTAAAATCATTACCTGGCACAGTATTTAAATACCAGCTGAAGAAATTTCTTATCAGTAAATGTTTATATGATGTTGATGAACTGTAAAGTGATTAATTTTATGACAGAGCTGCTACTGCAAATAGAAATATTTTATAATCACACAAAATACGAATAATGTCAGAAGGTAATAAAAAGGTAATTACTTGTATATTTTGTGTATTGTATTTTAGAAATGTATAGTAGGTAATGTAGATATGTGTCTTGTAAATACCTGTTTTATTGTTTTACGTGAATTTATTATATCGTTAGATTTATAATTTGGGGGTATGCCGTAGCGTAGTGGTTGAGGCGCTGCGCTACAAACCGGAAGGTCGCAGGTTCGATTCCCGATGAGGTCGTTGGAGTTTTTCAATCGGCCTAATCCTTCTGGTGGCACTATGGCCCTGGGGTCGACTCAGCCTCTAACAGAAATGAGTACCAGAAGCAATCCTGAGGGTAAAGGCGGCCGGTGACAACCTTACCACCTTCAAGTGCCGAATGTCCAAAATTTGGGAGCCTCAACCTCCTGGAACCCTCTGGGTCTTCGTGGCCTGTATAGGGATTACTTTACTTTTAGATTTATAATTTATACCACATGTGACGAAACTAAAATTCTTAAAGAATTTGCAGTTAATAAAGTGAATATGAACGAGAACATCAAAATGACTTCAGTTACTCCCTTATGGCTAATTTTATCACCAATCACGGTACTAAGCATGGCTTATCATAGGTAATGTAAGGAGAGGTCGGGTTTTATCAATAGATTCACGAACAAAGAAGTTGCGAGAGGATTTATCTTGAGAGAGTCCGGACCTCGACGTATTTTTATTGTGACTATTTAGCGAATATTTACATAATTAAGCATGTAGCTAATAATATAAAACTACAACAAAATTAATAGAACTACACTAGTTTTATCATTGTAAGCGAGACAGCTTATAGTGAAACAATTGATATATCAATGTAATATAGTCACGCAGCGTGCGACTTTTCCATGTTTTCATCTTAATCAACTGGTTAGTTTGACCTCATTCCTACAAGAATAGCGTGTTATTAATACTGTATTTAATATTCTACGAGATTTAAAATGTTTCAGCAGACATATAAATAATTATATTTTCATATTTTCTTTTGTTCATATGCAGCTTAGGCCTATATATATATATATAGCCTATATATACATATATATCTATATACATATATACATATATAATGTTATTATATATATAATGTTATTATATATTATTGTTTTTGATCGAAGAAGCTACAGGTACACCTATCGCAAAAAACGAGAATAATTTACTAACAGCTGATCGCTGCTGCTTTCAAGGCTTGAAGATTGTTTCGTGTACGATATTAATCGATAGTCAGATAACAGTGTTGTAATGAAATTTAGTATCATAATGGATGTCATTATAATGTAACATCACATGCAATAAGCGGATTATAGGAGGCCTATAGTATAGAATAGTACAGTACAATATGGTATAGTAAAGTACAGTACAGTATGGTATCTTCTTCTTCTATATTAATAAAAGGAAGTGTCTGTCTTCCTTCTGTCTGTCTGTCTGTCTGTCTGTCCGCGATGCCCAGCGAAACCTACTGAACGCAGAGATCTGACATTTTAAACATAGGTGGACTGAAGGGTCGAAAAATGCACCTCGAAGCCGGAATTCTAATTTTTGCTTTCGTTCTTGAGTTTGAGTGGAAAACGGTCAGAAAACGTGTATTTTTTGCGTTTTCGAAGCATCAGTTTTCAGTAATACATTTCAATGTCAAATCAATTACAGTAGGCTTTGGCTATTTTTGTCATACCTTGGACATAAAATCATCGCGATCGCTTGAATGTTGTAGCTCACGCTGGTCGATTCATTTGTTTATGTCAAGGCACGCAGACATATGAAATTTTTAACTCACACCGAAGAGGATTATTATTATTATTATTATTATTATTATTATTATTATCATTATTATTATTATTATTATTATTATTATTATAAGAGGGATAATCAATATAGGCCTAAATATGGTCAAACGTTGTTCGATTTGGACGAAACTCACTATACACGGGTATTCTGGGCCAAGGAACTCAAATCTGAGGTCGCTTTTACCAGGCGACGCTATCTAATCGTGGTAAGTTATGTAATTCACGTGATTTAGGTGTTATAATAAATATAATGATTTAACTATTAACTATTATGCTCTTCATTTTTAATTTTTCAAATAATTATCGCGGGCGAAGCCGCGGGCACATGCTAGTAGTATAATATATAGGACCATCAGGACCGCTCCTTCTACTGTACATTTTTGTGGTTGCGGAATGCCCGTTTACTTTCCAAATACTAGCTATGTAATTTTCCATATATGTCTTACAGATTAGGTTTAATCGTTCTTACTTTCATAAAATTGACGTCCAATGGAGAGACAGTTATACCTCTTCACTTCCGGAATTTAGAGTGGGTCTATCTATTTCTTTAAGAACCCTAATTACACATTACTTAATACGGCAGAATAGAATTTAGTGAATGTACAGCTATGCTCCACAATTACAACCTGCTGAATAAACTATACTAGGAGGAATGCATATGGGTATCCTTGACTGCCGTTCATGGATTGGAGTTTTAATGTTCCTGCTATGTGCATCTTAAATCACCCGTCGACCTTCAACAACATCGCCTCGACTTATTATTATTATTATTATTATTATTACTATTACTACAACTACTACTACTACTTATGTCCCTAAAAGGTAGAAGTAAAACTAAGGTGAAGAAAGATTTTTATTACTTAGTTTTAATATTTAATCATAATCCTTATCGTTATAATAAGGTCGGTCAGAAGAAGGTATAAATTCTCAATAATTCCTCATATAATATGATCTCGAGATCTAATCAAGGAAGGTAACATCCTTACGTAGCGGATTATAATGGGAAATTCCTGGGATTTAGTAATTATTGTTTACATCGGTTCGCAACTGCGCAGCAGGAGCGAATTTATCTGATGAAACTCGTCAACTCGAGTTGGATTTATTAAGACTATTCCATGAATAATTAGGCATGTGAAATCATTAAGACTTAGCTGGCTAGGTCATGTAGAAAGAATGGGAAAAGAAAGAACACCAAAAAATCTACTGCATGGAGACATAATGGGGACCAGAAGAAAGGGCAGACCAAGAAAAAGATGGATACAGGATGTAGAACAGGACTTAAAAAAGATGGGTGTAAAGAATTGGAAAAGACAGGCTCAGGAAAGAGATGCGTGGAAGAATATTGTGAAGGAGGCCAAAGCACATCAAGGGCTGTAGTGCCGAGAAAGAAGAAGAAGAATTCCATGAATAAAAATGCCACGGATTATACAAGTAATAATTACTTTCGTACTTTGTTCTATAAAAACAAAACTAACAGCTGCGAGATCACGGCATACTATGAATCAACCATCCATGAATCGATTCGAGTTACCATGTTGTGACCAGTGCTACCAATGGTTCAAATAAGACATAGTTAACTTCATTCAGGTAAGCTAACAGCAGAACAGAATAAAGGCACACGAACTGGCTTGCACCGTATCGAAATTGTGTTTTTAATCAATGTACATTTATACAGTGTGTCCGGCTTAAACGTATAACATTTCATCATTTTATTACTTGAGAAGTATTGATGATATTTACAATCTGTTTGCTTCTACGGGTAGAGTAACTCAAAATGTTTTTTTAATAACCTAATAAACCTCGATATGAGCATCATTAGTGGCGCGGCAGACGTCCAAACTGTATTCCACCTCTCTTCATGTGTAACTTTTTCGACAGCTAACTTGATTCTTGATGAACCGCCACAGAAAAAATTCGAGTGGCATAATGTTTTGGCTTCTAGGGGGGCCAAGCAATCCAGCGTTGAGGGAACCCATTATCCAAGAACTCTCTCACAATATCCGCATAATGGCATGGAAGATCACGTTAGGAGGAAGTTGTGGCACAGCGTACTACTGCAACATGTCTAGATATGTCCTTGCATTAAAAGTAGGCTCCGCAAAAAAGAATGGGCCTATGATTTTGTCCATCAGTGCACACCACACATTGAGTTTCGGGGAGTTTCGTTCATAGTCCACCACTGTGTGGGGATGTTCAGTCCCCCATATGCGGCAATTGTGTTTGTCAACCTTCCCGGAAGTGTGGAATGTAGCCTCGTCCGACAAGCAAGCCATGTCGAGGAATGCCTAATTTTCATCAATTTCTGCCAGAATTGTCTCAGCAAATGCCCTCCGTCGCTGCTTGTCTTCAGGTTTGATTTGGTGACGAAGTTGAAGTTTGTACGCCCTTAAGCGCCCTTAACCTTTTATGGACGACATCGTGTAAGTTACTGTCGAACGAGGTAAATTTAGCTCCCTATTTGCTCGTCGGATGGATTTACGGGGGCTCCTCTGAAAAGATGTATGGATTAATTCGACATCAGCCACTGGAACAGCGCGCTTGGTGTGGTGACCCGACTTTGAAATCAAACTCCCAGTTTCACGAAGCCATCTGTCACATTTCATGATTGTTACGTACGTTGGAACTTCGTCAGTTGGTCGCAGTTGATATTCACGCCAAAATCGACGTTGTAGGCCTACCTGTGTAACAGATTTCAACTCCGCGAGAACAAGCACACATAATGCCTTTTGCTGTGGAGTCCACATGGCTACAGACGCTAATTGGCTATTTCCACGTTCTGCGCATGCGTGCATTTGATGTACGCTCCTGCCGTGCAAACACAAGAAACATTTTGAGTTACCTAACCCGTAGAAGCAAACCGGGTGTAAATATCAACAATACTTCTCAAGTAATAAAATAATGAAATGTTATACGTTTAAGCCGGACACACTGTATTATTTCAATTGCAAACAAGTTATGTTGTATAAAGTAATCTGTTTTCGTGCTGCTTAATGGCAGCTTTTGACGTATTAACACTGCACACTGATACTTAAAGTGTCCAGTAACGACAGCACGTTTTAGCCGATAAAATGGCATATTCGCGATTCCTACAAGAATATTGTAATATAAACGGCCATGATTGTTCTATATCCGAGGAATTGCTAAACGTTATTGGTCAATATCAAACACGCGGCGTATGATTGGAATAGTCTATGTAAGCAGTCAAGAACGGATTCATATCTGCAGCTAGAGTTGTATTAACAGCTCATATTTCCATTAAATTATTTTCCTTCTACCACTAAATTCCAAGGATAATTTATCTTCCGACCGTATTTGAAGAGACAACCCTCGACTTTATCGCTGTGTTTAATAAATGTTCATGTGTCCAAGGCTAATGGGATATTAGCCATCCTTGTACACACACTCAAATGACACTACCTCATACTTGAAAGGTCGCGATACAAAGAGAAGGAACAAGTATGTTTATTCTTGACTTCATTACTATTATTTAATGAAACCTTTCCATCGCTTTGAAACGTGATGCTAGTTTTACGACTCCGGGCAGGACATTTTTGAAGGTATTCGCGTGTTTTATTGAATTCATTAGCCACAATTCGCATGCAAGTCAGTTAAATCATTTCCAAGAAAAATACTTTACACATCACGACTGTTACTGCCGCAAACCTTGGAATAATACAGCTAAGCTTATACGCACTGTAACATATTTTAAAGCTTCTATTTAAGCTTCGAAGGTAAGCTGTAAAGTATTTTTGTAAAGGTTGAAATAATAGTCATAAATATTTACAAAAACCTACAGTCATACACTCAGCAATATATTACCTAAACACTGCTGCGTGGATTAAATTTTCAAATCTTGGACTTTCAGACAAAATAAATATGTAAATTAATTTATAGGTTGGCTGTTAAATTGTCCAGATAGGCCTAACTTCTAACTTCCTTCTCAGCAGAACTTTTGGAATTTTACGGAGTAACGTTTTGTGGCATAAATAAGCAGGTTATCTCATTTGGGGTAAAGGAAGAATATTTTAAATAAGATTTTTTGTAGTCATTAAAAATTACGAAATGAACAGAAACAGAAACAGACCTCATCGGGGATCGTACCAGCGACCTACCGATTGGTAGCTCAGTACCTTAACAAACAGAGTACCCTCCTCCGTGATGGAATAGTAAAAAATGATTAAATTTTTAATTATTCAAGTAATATTATTTATTTATGCTATACAAGCTTGACTACTAGCATTCGAATATGTAGCCTACCGTAGGTCATAGTGGCATATGATGAACCGAAGTTAGTTCTGTTTGAAATCGCTGTACACGGAACGTGACTTCCCTCAGCGTTTAAAGTTAATATAACTTATATAAATGTTTTTGTAGCTGCAATACATGCAAAGAAATATAATTATGCAGTACTCTCGCATATTAAGTAAATAATACTCTTACCTTTACTAAAACATGAGTAATTTTTCATAAAAGCCGGGCGTTTCGCTATAACTTGTTTCCATGGTAATAACACAGTATTGCTCTTCAATAATACGAGGCCCGTCCATAAAGTAAGTTTCCCAGAGGCCGTTTAGAGAAACAAAACACAATTTCATGGAAATTTCCAACATATTCCCCACCGGAATTGAGACATTTTTCATTCCGTGGGACCAATGTTTGAATACCTGTGTCGGAGAAGTCTGCCGCCTTGGATTTTGAACCATTGAGTGGCAACCATGTCCGCCTGTCTGTCATTCTGTCATTTCTTGAGGTGTAGGAAAGATGGAAATCACTGGGAGCGAGGTCTGGGCTGTAAGGTGAATGTTTAGCCTAATTACCTCCAAGTGTAACTTCTTCAGGAGACTTGCGGGAGGTGTTTAAAAATCCAGATTATTTAACAGCTTATTTTCTTATAAAAATGATCAAACATTTATGCTGATGGAGAAAAATGCTGGCAAAACAAAACCGACAATATGCTCTTCATTTATTCACGATACCTTTTCCTTTGACTCTAATATTACCCTTCATATTTTATGAAAATGTAGTCATTATAGCAGCTATTTATAAAAATTCAAATATGTCCTAATCTATTTTAAAATAATTGAGCTTAAAAGGAAAAAAACAAAGCACTAAGGTACCCAGTTTCAAAGAAGACGTTATATTTTTATTACTATGCAAACAATAGTTTTATTATAAAGAAGTGTTTAAATTGTTATACGATATTGCCTTTTTCAATATTCTATGAATTTATTGCTAATAGCCAGTTTTATGAGAAATACACCTAAAGTAAATATCTCCCGACTTATGGTAATGTTACACAATGTGAAACAGCTACTTAGGATAAAGAGCATGGTAGCTTGCAATTTTCCCACAAAAGCTGCAGAGGAACTGGTTCCAGAAGGGTGTTACCAGTACCCGTTCATGTGAACATACTGCAGTATATCTCGCTGCATCACATTTTAAATATTGTTCTCATTCAAATAAAGGATGTAATAATTAAATAACAATAATAATGTATTGTCAGTCAACATTATACAGCAACACTGATCACATAACAAAACTCTTAAACATTATTCAATATAGTCAAGTTGTAAAATTTAAAAGAAGTAATTATTACTATTCCATAGGTTAAACTTAAATTTGTTTAAACCAATTAAAATACCAACGAAAATATATCAAGAAATTAACTCAATATTTTTTTTTTTTTTTAAATTGAAAAATTCTTGTATATTGTAATAAGGAGTTTGTATGTAACTTTTGTTGAAATATGCACCAAAGCATGGGCAATACAACTTTCTTACTTCTTATATTTGACACACTCGCATAACTTTCTCTATCCCAAACCATAGTCAATACGACTAACTCCAAATATCCAATACACTCACATAACTTTTCTCTATACCAAAAAATAGAAAAGAAAATTTGTAATTTCATATATCTGTTACATTCACATAACTTTCTCTATATTCAATACATGTTAACTGAGCTGATAGAAACTGTTAAATTAACCAGTACTTCCACGCCTCGAGGCAACAGTTCGTTTTTTTTTTTTTCTCATTCAACTTACAGATGTCAATAGTTTGAATAATATTGTCGGCTTCTTGAATGAGATTTAAAGAGATGTTATCCACTTTATACCCTCAAAAAATATATAACCTACAAAAACCGTCGAATGATTTTGGGATTGCTTCGAAAATTATAAGATTTTTTGCACAATATTTATTTTTTACCTTATGCAAGTTAAATTGTTGAACATGTGCGTTATAAAATTAAAACATATTTACAGATACACAGCACAGATAGTAAAAGGTTGACACTTTGCATTACAATATTAAAATGTATTTACAAAGACATTTGTTCAAAGTGTACACATTAATATAAACCTATCATTAAAAATACTAAATCAGTCATATATGTTAGTCATGTAGAATGGATTAGTAAATTAAAAACACCATGTAAAAATAGCCATGTAGAATGGAATAGTCCAGTAAAAAACACCATGTAAAAATAGAATTATCCTATAACATATGATTATAATGGTCTTGTGTTTATGCATAAATCATAAAACATTCCTATTTTGTCAAAAGGCGTCGTATTCTATGAGCTGATTCTATTCAGCAACAAGTTAAACTATATTCTGTTGAAATGCTAGCTAATGTATTGTATGATGATCTGGAAGAGTTTTTATACGATGCGTAGGTTTTCAAATGCTTTTTCGCAGCAATCCCAACTATGTTGTTTGTAGTTATAAGTTACTTGGAGAAAAGAAAAAATGAAATTTATCAATATTGTCGGCTTCTTATAAGATTTTGGGAATAATTTCGTTAAAATGTGCTTAATAATGGTCTACTTTCTATATATTACGTCTTTAAGTTTAGTACCTTCAAACCAATTGCCTACAGGATCATGGGTACCAATCACACGTCTAATGTATAATTGTGTTTATTACACTCTTGCTCTATTTATTAGTCTTTGTAATCTAAATTAAATAATTATCTCTGTTCTCTATATTTTATTGTAAAGTTAATAATATTACAGTCCATGTTTCAATAAATACAACACGGATATACTAATCATGGTATCATATAGAATAATACATCTGATTGACTTCAATATGAAAATGTATTCTGCTCTGAGATTGACTGAACCCATAGGAGGCGAAATTTGATTGGTTGATTAAGAGGAACACTGTGATTGGTTGGAATTTGCTATAAGACCTATACCACCCGGATGGTTTTTGGTTTCTTAGATTCCACTAGACAATCAACACCTCAAGAACGGCACATTTCAAATATCAACTATCTCAAAGCATGGGCAATACGACCCTCTCACTTCAAATATTTCGCCACATTCACACAACTTTCTCTATCCCAAATTTACGAAGTACTAATTTACCTACGTTGATTTACTTTGTATATCTATTGCAATTTAATATTGCTAAATGACAACATTATTAGAAATAAATTGAAGAAGAAGAAGAAGAAGAAGAAGAAAAACATTAAATGGACCAAAGAAATTGTGTCTGTGAACATGAATTATGCCCTGTTCAATGCATTTAGGGTTTATAAATTTCACAACCTGACACCAAGCGGTCTTATAAAAGAAAATAGCTATTGGATGGCAATGAACTCGGAACAAGGGCACTTCCAGTGTAGCAAAAACCCACCCTCATCTTAGGGTGTATTTCAACATATTACTTTATTTATTTTGAAAAAAGAGTACGATCATTTAGGAAGAGCAGGTAGGCCTATACTAGAGAGAATGTCCGGTCTACTACTACAATTTGAATTTTGATTTCGACAAATTCGTGTTTCTCTCATGTGTGTAGCATATGATTTTGCACGGTGGACGTATTCATGGAAGTTCAGTCAATTTGCCCGCTACAAAAATAAAATGTTTTCTAGCACGGTTCCTTTGACACTGATGGGTAAGTGACTCATATGGGGTGATAAACGAACTTAAGAAGGGAAGGTAGTGTAAATAACTGACCTGTGAAGACGATATGCAAAAGAAAGAAAAAAAATCAGCGATTTATGTTTACTTGACCATACGTCAATGGTTAAGAGATAGAGCTACATATATATTAATCTGCCTTTGCTGATATTTATTGGTCCAGATCAAAACCATGACGTACGAATGTTACACTCATCTTAATTAAAGATAATCTACATAAATGATTAATAACAGCAGTGTAATAAGAATACTTAAACTTTCTATTCCTTTCATTTCGACTAACTGGAAGCTACAACCTGGAAACTGACAGATATCTTAGCCTCTAATTACCTTACATTGTAAAGTGATAATGAGTTATTCCGCCAACTGTGCACAAGATGGAAAGGTGATATCTTTCTTTTCTGGTGGAATCTGTTTGATAAACGCTGTCTCAGTCTGAAAGTACTGCAATTTACTGGAAAGCTACGTACGGAAAGTTATATCGGAAAAATCACTTCTTTATCTATCTCTAATTGCCTTTAATCACAACTATTAAAAGTATTTACTCATTATTATTATTAAGTGTCAGAATGGTAGTTTATGAGATTGTGTGAGGATGGGAAAATATCTGTCCGTCTGGCTGTCTGTCCGTGTGTCTGTACGCGCGATAACTCAAATACGCTTTATCCGATTTTCATGAAATTTTGTAAACGCATTTATAATGTCCTTTGGAAGAAACCTATTGATATTGGACCAAATCGGTTGACCGGTAACTGAGTAATGCCCAATTTAGTGCCTATTTTATGGTACTATATTAGAAAGATTTTATCAAATGCAAATCAGTTATCATGACAACATATTGTTTTACAGGGATGGTTCGATACCAGATTTTCTCGATACTCGATACTCGATACCGATACATGATGTTTTCCTCGATATTCGATACTTCGATACTCGATACCTTCAACATTTTCAGTTTCAATAAATAGGTGCATTAAAAATTAAAAGTTGAGAGAACTGTGTAATACCAACTAAATAATTAAGTGTGCATATTTAATGAGACAAAATTTAATATCATCAGTAGCCTATAATTATTTTTAAACTCTACATTAAAACTAAAATTAGTTTTTTGAAACAGTCCACTAACAAGGTTTTGTTAAAAAATTACAATGGGGTTTGGACAGACAGTCAGCTTGCTTGTTGGTTGTTATTGAAACGTTTGACAGGAAAAGAAACAATTAAGAATCTCTTCTGTTTGGATTTTAAAAGTCGGGAAGTCCTTATTTATGACTAGACAAAAGTCACAGACTGGTTTTCTCCATTTTTGAAGGAGAAATATAAGTATTTGCTACATTTAGTAGACTACTAAAAGCAGAAAGAGATAGCGCATTTCCTTAAATTGCAGAATTACCAAAGTATCGAAAAAGTATCGAGCTAGTTTTCTGAAGTATCGCTCGATGCCGATACCATGCAAGTATCGAGGTATCGAAAGTATCGAGGACCCATCCCTAATTATTAGTGTTAAAATAATTTGTGGTGAAAATCCAAAATCCATTTTTTGTCTATTTTTACAAGGCCTTTTCTTGTAATCCTCCTCTCTGAGTTACAGAGTCCATACACAAAGTGACACAGGGGATTTGTTTCTCTGCATCGTGGAAACAGATTGATAAACGGTGTCTTAAGCTTGTAGTACCTCTCACTGCAATTTATTGGAAAGCTACTAGAAGTAGCAGCAATTAAACTAGTGAAGTAGCATCGGGAATGACAAACAGAGTGAAACAGACCGTGTTAATGACCCAAGTGATTGCGTCCTTGCTGCAAGGTGGACCGCTGCGGTGATAACACACATTTACTAGGTTACTTGCCTTCAGTAAGCCATGCTCGCCCTGGACAGATGTTACGCCAGTACCAATAAATCCTTTGCTGATTTCTGCATGTTCTTGTAGACTCCTTTTTTGCCGTCAAGTGTCACAATCATTTGGTAATTTCAGCATGATCTTGTGTATTCCTTTTCTGGATATCTGTATCAAATTCTAGGCTAGATTCTGCTAATACTTGTATACACCTTTTTCTTGATGTGTTGATGTTTTGATGTCTTAATGTCTTGATGTATTGATGTCAATCAAATCTGTTGTATCTTGCCGGCTTTCTGTGTCCAAGGTTGCGGGTTCGATCCCGGCCCAGGTCGATGGCATTTATGTGTGCATAAATGTGACAGGTCTATGTCAGTAGATTTACTGGCATGTAAAAGAACTCCTGCAGAACAAAATTCCAGCACACTGGCGACGGTCACAGGCCTAATTAGCAGTACACCCCCGTCGTTAAATAACCATACTAGGCTAGATTCTGCTAATACTTGTATACGACTTTTTTCTTGATGTCGCGGTCGTTGTCAATCAAATCCGTTGCTAATCCTTTTTCTTGTACATTATGAGTCGAGACAGTACTTTTTGGTAACAGCGATAATCGCGAAATTTTACAAAACAGCTTTCCTTGGCTGTATATAAAGCGTAAAATACACTATCAAACAAAATTAATCCACGAAATATTGTGAAATATGTTCTATTGTGCGAAATGTCTAAATAAGCGCGAAATACACTCCTTCCATACGTAAAATGAGAAATGTGCACAACAATTTGATTTGAAATTGTAATATTTTGTTTTAGTTTGATTTTTCTTTATTTCTTATAGCGTGCTTTGTTTATGTGAAATATTTTTTTAGTTCTAAGGTTGCTATGGGAATTAAGCAGAGTTCTTTAACGTATAAGTATAACATTCTACAGTAATTATTCTACTATAATTATTCGTTGTTAAAGTAAGTAGGTTCTCAATATAAGCAGCAATGTTTCTAGGGAAATAACTTCACCGATCCTATTCCATTTATTCTAAGCCAGCGTTTCTCAACCTATGGTCCGCGGACCACCAGTGGTGCAGATGGTCCGCAGACATAGACCTAATAAAAAAAATTAATAAAGCAAGTGGAAAGTAAAGAAGTAACATTTTTTCACATATTTCGTTATAATGACCTAAAATTAATACCCCAAATATTAGGACTATAGGCCATCTTTTAGAAATGGGATGTAAAATTAGGGATCGTAAAATGTTTTAGACATTTTAGAGGACCTCGTGTTCAAAAAGGTTGAGAAACGCTGAAGCCGATGTCCCACGATCCAATTTGCTGGTTGAAAATTTTGTATCAAGTAGCATTTCTATACAATTATTTCTGACTGTGCACACGAGAGTGCGTTTTGGTCCAATATCCAACGCCAGCTGTTCTCCCGAAACGAAAATCGATGTCTACTACAATCGACATGGTGGTCGATATGTACGCACGACCATCTGTGTAGATGGTCTTGACACAAGTAACATTTTTTACGGAATTTTTATCATAATTTCCAGAGCACCTCAGCTTTTATGCCGGTTGTAATAATAATTGTTGTTAATATTGTTAAATTCAAAGTATTAGCATCCGTTAATCTTCTTGACTTTAATGTTATAATATTTTATCTTTTTGGTTATGTTCGCTGGTCGAGCGAGCGCTGGCAACGGAGAGAATCAGCTGTACGGAGGAAGAAGCCACGTTTCTACGTCATGCACGTCACGCGGGGATAGAATGACGCTCATTGGTTGATTTCATACTTTTGGATGGAAAAATAGAAACGTTTCTATTCCGTTGCATGCAAAATAATTGTATGGAAAATATAGGATGAAATTGTGTGCAATGACAGTCGGCCATGTCACACGATCCAATCTGACGGTTTGCAGACATTTGGACCAAAAATTGGATCGTGGGACATCGGCTTAAGCTATTTTTTTTTCTGACAAGGAACGAAATGTAGAGACTGATTACATTTCATTGTATCGAATAAACTTCTTTCCCGGTATTTTTTGTGATATAATCATATAACACTTGTGTGAAAGTAAAAAGCTATATTAAATAATATAAGACCATTACGAACACTTTAAAACATTGTGTAGCCTTAGACAAACAAAGGTTGTTGAAATCCGACAAGTATATATCTGATCCTAGAAATGATATTAAAGACGAAAGATTGGATAAAAACTCTGGCAGATGTTTGCCAGCTTCCAGTGTACTGAACACTGGACAATTCGTTCAACTCATTTATTCCTTAGTCCATCTTCTCTTGAATATGATGTGACATGTTTTAGTGAATAAACTCGGAGATCACTGTTGCAACGTTTACGTGAGTCATGTTAGAGAATAACATCTGGCGTAATCATGACTTGAGAAAAATGGTGGCATGGAAACCAATAAAGTGTTTTTTTTTTTTAATTTTTTTATTTGTTGTTTTAATCCGATGAAAACACAACACTAAACTTCGATTTATCCAAATTAAGATTTAAAAATTCGAATTAATGCAATTTTTTAACTCACATTTATACAGGAATCTCAAGGGTAATTAATATTTATTCGAATTATACAATATTTCGAACTATCCAACGTTGAAATAACCAAATTCTACTGTATATAAAATACGTAAGATATAAGCATGGCAATTTTTTACCTTTTCTTTAAGTCTTTATACTTCACGTCTTATTATATGTCTTACGTTTAAAGAAGAATTCGTCCAGCGATACTGAGGCTACGGATGCAGCACATTGCAAATGTCACAAAATGATTTCCTATATTCAGAACTGTTTTTCACATAAAAGCATTGCTGTAAACATATATAGGACGCTATGACATTCCTATGCAAGGACTGGTTACTATTCTATATGAAAGGCTACAGAATTCACACCGACTACCTTGTTAAATATAGCCTACATATTTCAGCTGTAGTCATAAAGGAAGTGAAAGATGTCCAACAATCCGAAGATTCCGGTCTTCTGTGATTATTCGGCGTTTACTTTTATAACATTCAATATGCGCAAAATGTGGGCTTACAGCAAATGCCATGAGGCCTGGAGAAAGCCTCTAACAGGCGTTATTTCTTCGTTCCCTCAAAGCTCCTACAATACGGGGTAAACATCGTTATAGAATATTAGGATGGGAAAACAGACTGGTTGTAAAGGGTAGAATTTTTTTCACAAAGATAACCTGTGATATGGTTTCTAGTATGGAGATTTCTATCGTGCTATAAATTTAATTTAATGGGACCGTCTGCTTAACTACCCTTTCTAAGGAAAGCGTGTACTGTAGCTAGTTTTGTTGCCTTCAAACTTACGTTCCACAGCTAGAATCTGCAAAAGAATGCTTGCTAATTGTTCGTACAGCAAGAGAGTTACTTACAGATAAATTAGTTTGAATTATCACATGCATTCAGAATGATTATAGGCCTATGTAGATAATTATGTAGAAAACAAAAATGTCTTATTTAAAACACACAACACGTTCATAATGACTACTACTAGCCTATGTTCCTTAATGATCTCTTTTACGTTGAACAACATTTTGCATACCTTAAAGACTGGTTGAAAAATTGTTGTAATTAGTTAAAAATTGGTAAGCCTAATACTGATGCGGAATTCCAGGAAAATTCAGTATGGAAAAAACGGAAACAGCAGTGGTGTAGTCGAAGGTATATGCAGGTATACCTTACTCTTTAAAGTATATAATGATTTATTGCGTATATATTTTGCTTTGGTTATGTTTTGTTGATTAATTTTTTTCGTATTTCAAAATTCTGCCACTGACTCGAGAGACCAATGCGAAAGTAACATGCGTACGAAAAGTTTTGATGACAAATCAAAAGGGCTTCTTTGGATGTTTTTAATTAATCGAAACCAAATCGTGAAGATTTTATCTACGAGTGAAAATAGTATGGTTTTCAAATTAATTTTCGTTATAGCTCTTACAAAGAAATTTGAACTGATACACCTATTTTATTCCAAATTATGGGTGTAAGTGCACTGACAATGCCTCACTTTGAAATCAATGAAATATTTTGCATTTTTTGTATAAACTAAATATGTTTTATTAATTTCTCATATTTACTGCTTCTATGCCATCCATTTATCCAGTTAAAATATGACTTCCAGTAAAATCTTTTCTGATTGCAGAAATATTGTTTTTAAAAAATAATGTAAAAATGCAGTGGAAATATTTTACCGATCCTTCACTAATATGAAGAAGAAATTCAGAAGATAACCGAAATCATGCAGGTCAGTTCACCTGCAGTACGGGAATATCTACCTCTTCTCTTACCCATGCACATCATGCAAGGGCTAGGTGTCTTGTAATATACACTTCTCTCAGGTCAATAACATATTAAATGTAGACCGGTTATCTCTGCTTAACGGAATAGCCACGAGATGAGACCAGATTCTTCTCACCAGTTTTGAATATCACTTTCCACATGCTCCTGAACTGAAATGTTAAACCTAAAGAAGAACCTAGCTCGTCCATTCCATTACAATCTCATTTGAAGTAATATCTCGTGGAGGAAATATTGACATATTCGGAATTATGTAATGTCATTATAACGTGTTTCGCATGGAAATCTTCCATCTGCACATAGGCCTAGTTCACCTTTCAAGATCATTTGTGTGACATCACGGTCATGGCATACTAAGTGAATGGACAGTCGATGAATCGTTTCGGCGAATCGATTTAAATTACTGCCAGTAGTGCGTACTACAAGATAGAGATCGTCATCGTAAACTGCTAACATCAGAACGCAATAAAAGCACACGAACTGGCTTGCATTGAATCAAAATTGTGTTTTAATCAATACACGTTTATATTATTTAAATTTCTAAACAAGTTATATTGTATAAAATAACCGTGCTTTCATTCTGTTCACTGGCAGTATGTGACGTATTAATTACTGCACGGTTGAAGCTTTAGGTATCCAGTAACGAGCTGACGTTTCATCAGATAAAATTGAATCCTTGCGACCCTAGGAAGCATATTATAAGATAAACGATAGTGATTGGTCTATATCCGAGGAATTGCTAAACGTTATTGGTCGATATCAATCACATGGAGGAAGGAATAGAATAGTCTATATAATCGTGGATTTGGAAGCAATAGTGATTTAACGGGTAGTCTATCCAACAGAGGTAAATTTGTTCATTGATTTTTATTGGCTCTGCATACTGACTAATAACTGGTATAGAAGCGTAAAAAGTAGTTATTTTGTTGTAGCTAAATTTATGCATGGCATGAATATGTTAAAGATAGAAAGGTAATGTAAACAATGACGACGATAAGTGTACAGAAATCTTGTGAAATCTGTGTTTGTTGTGATATTAATAAAAGATTGCTGTTTCTAGGATTTATGCAAGTCGGATAAAGGACAAACTGCATTTCTACGATTGCGAACTAAGCGAACATGATGAGATGGAAACCTTAACCCAAATTGCGGAAGACATCAATTAAATAAATATCCTTTCACTCCGTCATGTCTAGGTGATTTATGTGCATCTCAGCTGTAAGTAAGGCTGAAATTTCTTGAAAGCATTGTGTTTTCACTTTTATTATTTAGGGTTTCTCACAATATTTTACCTCTCATTTTTAGCTTTGTAATTTGATTCTTCAACGTTTCAAATCCTACTAACATCCAGATATCTATCTTACTGCTCCAGGAATGCATATAGATATCTATGATGTAACTCAAAGTCCTAATAAATAGAAACAAAAGTCCTAATTCTGTTCACTGACAGCATGTGACGTATTGACCATCGCACGTAAATGCCTTAAGTGCCCAGTAACGAGCTGACGTTTTATGAGACAAAATTGCAACCTTGCGACGCTAGGAACCATATTATAAGATAACGATCGTGGTTGGTTTATATCCGAGGAATTGCTAAACGTTATTGGTAAATATCAAACACGCAGCATATGAACGGAATAGTCGTTGATACTACTTATGGATGGGTAATGCATCTACAGTATTAACATTTTCAACATAATTTATTAGATCTCAAGACGTCAAAAAATATTTATTTTATTTTAAATTATGTTTTATGTGTTAATAATTTATTTATTAAAACTCTACCTTAGTGCTACACCCTTGGCGTTAGTTTATATTGTTTATCTTTTGTTCGTAACAGTTTTATTTGACAGAAAATGATATACAACATCTGACTCAGGTATGTTATACCACTTGTCTACTTCCATTAAAAGGAGCTACACTCTTGACCATGTACTGTACAGCTGTTTAAAAAGTCGGAAACAGCAGTAATCAAATGCAGGATTGGTAAAGCTACTCACCTTTTGGCATGCCACATGGTCCTGGGGTCCTTGAGTTGTCCAAGAAGTCCAGGTCGTATTTTCTAGCGGGGGGAAAAGTTAAGGCCACATGTGCCACCGTGACACCACACGACGTTAGGAACACTAGCAACAAAGTCCGGTAACACTTCGCCATGGTACACTGTAGGCCTGCACTACGTCATGTAAGCAAATCTGAAACAAACACACAAACGTTCCCATGATTCACTGAAAGGTACACAATAAAAAAAAAGTGTGCTTGGAACGCCACGCGACAGAAGTGAAACTTGTTTTAACTTTGGATTTTTTCAATTTTGAATTATTGGATTTTTCACTTTTGGATTGTTGGACTTTTTGATATTGGGTTTTTAGACATTTTTAATTTTGGATTTTTAAATTTTTGATCTTTTAATTTTTTTAATTTTGGAATTTTCGATTTTTAAATTTTTTATTTTTTAAATTTTGGATTTTTATTTTGTAATTTTTTGATTTTTTTAATTTTGGATATTTGGATTTTTGGATTTTTTATTTGTTAAATGTTGGATTTTTGGACTTTTACATTTTGGATCTTTAAATTTTTTAAATTTTGGATCTTTGATTTTTTTTATTTTTTAGTTTTGGATTTTGGATTTTTTAATTTTAGATTTTTAGATTTTTTAAATTTTAATTTTTTAATTTTTTAAATTTTGGATAAGCCTAATCATTGAGTTGATTGTTTTCTGTGCAGTCCATTCCGTTACACCTCACTAATTTCGTGACGATTTTGAACGTTACACTAATTTCGTGACTATTTTTTAGCGTTACACAAGCTCTCGATTTACCCCTAAAGAAGTTTCACTTCAATAAATGCATTTTTCTTATAATATCGACACTTTAAGGAATTTCGCGGATGGGCTAACTTTTTTTTTTAATCAAAGAACGAAGAGGCCTCACTTTTTAGAAGTGAAAATAATTATGTGATACTTTCTCTCAATTTTTATTTACACGTGCCTAGGCATTTCGGAATAAACATCTTCAGGGAATTTTATTTTGTTGATGGGGCCGTCCCCACGGCAGAGTGGTTAGACCGCTCGCCTTCCACCGCTGGGACCAGGAATATGTAGGTCTACGTGAAATAATACAAAAAAAATCCTAATAATACATTTTAATAAATTCCAGGTGTATATTTTAATCTGGTCAATATTTAAGTTCAGAATAAAGTATAATTAGAGAACCACTATAATTGCGTGAAACGATTTTGGTGGGTAAGAGTATGAGAGATAGAGATAGGGTGAGAGATAAAGAGAAAAGGAGCGTGAGAAAGAAAGGGAGAGAAAGAGAGACATAAAGAACAATCGTAATGTATTGCCAGTTTCACTATGCACATTTTTCATAAAAATTCAAATTCAAATTCAAATTTATTGGTCTTTAGGCAACTGGAGTTGCATTAGACTAGTGTCAAATTACATATTATAAGGTGAGATAATACCTTAATACAATAATAAATACAATACAATAATACAATAAATACATATACATAAATAAATAAATACATAAATACAATAATACATATAAATTATATGAAGGTTGAAATACAATATATAAACAAAGATTCAAGTGGAATTACATGACATTTCAAATAAAATAAAATAAAGTAACATACCATAATGAAAACCTAGTCTACACAGTTCTTCTAAACTCCTAAGTATTGGAAAATTAATATAGTTAAATTACTATGTTCAAATATAATAATTAATCAAGTGTGAGTAGGATGAGATATTATAGTCTAATATTATCATCTAAACTGTATTGGACAGCCTTAACAGTTAAAACTTTATAAATTCCTTAGTAGGATTGTCTTTGAATTCATTTATTGAGTAAAGACCCTGCCTCCTGAGCCAGTCATCAATTACAATTTTAAATCTTTGCAGTGGGACATGATCAAGCTTGATCAGTAAGGAATATGAGGTAATTGCTGAGCAGTAACTGTTTATTCATAGGACCTATAAATGGAACAGTCTACGTAATATAACGAAAAATCCACATTTTACCAGTAAAAGATAATTCAGACGGCTTGACGTAGCGCCTGCTGTATTTCGTTTAGGTTACGTGCAGTACACCGATGCAGGAGAAGTGTTCGCCCAGTCAGGGCGATGTGTAGAATACGTAGCGCCTGCTGTATTTCGTTTAGATTACGTGCAATACACCGATGCAGGAGAAGTGTTCGCTCAGTCAGGGTGATGTGTAGGATGCATAGCGCCTGTTGTATTTCGTTTAGATTATGTGCAGTACATCTATGTAGGAGAAGTGGTCTTCCGTACACGGCGATTCGTAGTTTCGTTATTATAATCTTGTTATAGATTGCCTGAATTCTCTCATTAATAATAATATTTTGAATAATATTTTTAATCCTGCTTCATTATGCTATCGGATTATTTTCCTGGTCACCTTCAAATAATATGTCCCTAAGCCGATACGATAGGCTTTTAAAGAAAGATGACAGAGTGGTAATTGCAAAGATTGATAAGAGTGGTAAAATACTGAAATTTTTATGTGGGTTTATTTTAACGTTGCATAACTACAAAGCTGTAAGAGACAATAAAACAAAAATACATAATCTGTTAGGTCTTCGAATTGAATTACCGTGGCGCTATATCCATGTGGGGAACGGACCGACCATCCGACCACTGCTTCGTCTACCAGAAGCAAGAAGAAACAGATGTCTGACATACCAAACTACAGTTTTAGGTAATCCGTAAGTACGAAACCACCGCCAGTTCAATTCTTTTTGTGATATGTATATATATCTTTACACGCTAGCGGCCGAAATTTTGAAGATATTTGCACCAAATTTTATTATGTTATTTCTAGGCCCAATAGTTCGGACAAGTTCGTTAATGAGCAAAATTGGCCCATGGGGGGTCGGGGGTAGAATTTTTTTTTTTTAAATTATCTCTCGGCCCCTATGAAGTGTAGAGGGAAACTTTGTTTGAATAAATTAGAGTACTCCCTATGGAATTCACAGTGACACCAACGATTTGGGGGTTTTGGGGGCACGAGTGGGGGTGGGTGATGGAAATTCGAAATTTTTGAAACCATGTCTTGTGTACCGGCACCGGAGTAAAGCCCAATTTAGTGCCTATTTTATGGTAATATATTAGAAAGAATTTATCAAATGCAAATCATTTCTCATGGCAACATATTATTTTACGACGTTCATATACGGCTTTTGAAGTTGCAATGCAGATAGCTTTGACACTACCCACATTTTCCTTCACATATAATTATCAAAATAGACATTTGTTCTTCCGTAAAGCCTGCTTAATGAGTCGATTTGGAGCTTAACTCGGAAATCTATAACAAAAATAACTCTTCTGCATAGGCCTCTCATAATTGCAATGATCACTGATTTAAAAAAAAAGCATTCTGGCACTTTCTTATATCAGTTTACCTGATTATATTTAATTTTAAAGAAATTACCTTTTTTTCATTATTTATCCGATTGTCCTGTCCTACTTAAACCTATAATTGAAGTTCAACTGTAGCTTCTACGTGGCAACCGACGATATCTGTAGGCCTACATAGCTCAAAGCAATCAGACGTTTCACGGGACATACGTTCAAATGTTTCAAGTGTTATGTTTTGAATGTCTTCAGATTTCGAAGATCAGCTAGATCCTGCCCTTAATTCTTCTGCAGTACTCTTAATCTAATGAATACCCAGGCAAAAAAATCCAAGGGTGTTCAATCAGGTCATCATGCTGCCCATGATTGAGGTATTCCACGGCCAATCCAACGTCTGGGAAAGCAGAAGTTGAGATAATCCCGAAACATTGAGACATGGATGGTTGCCACGTAGAAACTATTTTATAATTCCTATTATTTCGCTAAACAGTCACTTTAGAACACTCTGTAAAATAAGCAAAGCATCATGTAATCCCCAGAATTTCCCTACATGTTTTATTCACGAAACCGGTCACCGTGAGCTGAGTGATATTGCTAATCTGGGTTTTTGCCGGCGGCATCCTAAAGAGGAGACCACCGAGGATTGCAGAGTTTGCGGATGTTGTAGAGTAAGGTGTCAGAACAAGGCAAATTAAAACGTGTATACACAGTGACAACGAGGAGAGGAAAGCTGTGGGCCGCGCCACTCCTCGGAGTAACATTGTTTTCCTATAAGCCCGGGGCACAACTTTCCAGTCGCTGCACGGCTGAACGCAAGAGATTTCACCTGTTGGTATCCGTACTCACTGGACAAGCCCTCCTAAGACCACTCGTGGGGAGAAATCAAGCTAAGAGTCAACGACCGTCAAACCACCTCTGAGGCGGCCTTCATTCCGTAATCAATTTGAATCTCATCCACGCCTCGCCAGGTTATGTGTGACATCCATCAAACATCCGTTTCCAGTCAAGCAAGTATTTCGCGTGTTTGCTCTTGCAATGCACGGAATAATGCAAGTAATTTTTTTGTTTCATATTTCGAACTTCTTTTGTACGCCCACATTGGATTCATTTTCACTTATGTGGCCTTCGGCCCCGATTATAAAGCATTCACTCAGAAGAGGAACAGTTTTAACGAGGAAGTTCGTGAGCTTTCCAGCCAATTAGTACTGGTTAGTAGAGGTTATGATTGAATTTTTCTGCTTCAACGCTTCATAGTTTTGAATACTGAAGCCTACTTACATACCATTATTTTCTGTGCCCATGGTTACGGGTTAGATCCAGGCCCAGGTCGATGGCGTTTATGTGTGCATAAATATGACAGGCCCAGGCCAGTAGATTTACTGTCATGTAAAAAAAAACTCCTGCGGGACAAAATTCCGGCACACCGGCGACGGTCACGGGCCTTAGTTGCAGTACATCCCCGTCGTTAAATAACCATATACCAGCCATGTCATTATTATATAATACATAATTAAAACTCGCACGATGTTCTTAATTACTTCGGCAGCCTATGTATATGACAAAAGACGTGTTTCAATTGAAATTTAGAAATATGTACGAACTATTTTAATATAATTATTATTATTACAGTAAGAAGGAGATACGTGTAAGTCTTGGAGGGACAAAGGCAATTTTACCAAAATTTTTAAATCATTATCGTTAGAATTTAAATTGAGTTTTCCTTTCGTATCAAGAATTATGAACACAACTCTATAATAAAATAGTTAGAAACCAATACAGACCAGAACACTTTAGAGGCAGCAATCATTCCTTAATCAATTTAGATCATTTATATTTTGTATACACGACATGTAGATATCATAATTACTGTATTGCATTTTTGAAGTTTTATTTAGGCCTACATTGTGTATTAAAATTAATTATTCATAGTTTGATTATAATTTTGAAGCGAAATTTGCTACCGGTATTTATCTCACTAATGTAATTAGCTGCTCCAAGGGATTAAGCGTAAAATCGTAAAATAAATATTCTGGATCTGTATGTACAGGTAGGGGGAAAAAAAGCGGACCGACTCTTGTAGCTGATTTTAGAGCCTTGTGATACGTAAATAAATGTAAGAGATGTAACGGAAACGTTTGGTTTCACAAGCAATGCAAATTACGTGAAATTATTTTTCAATTCAAGCAATTTATCGGCTGTAGAACAAATTTCAGTAGATTCCCAGCTATCTTTTGAATGCCGCTAGGCATGCGCAGTGGCTCATATCGGCAACTTAGATATTTTAGTCGGTCCGCTTCCCCCCCCCCCTACCTGTACAAATTATTCTCATCAGAAATAGTTTATTTGTTATTACTTGGAATATGCCTTGACCCAGTGTGATTCGGGCTCATATTCTTAGCTGTATCCCCGTTTCAGCTATGATTCCATTGCTTGCTCCATTATAAAAATAAGCCTAAATTCCTTTAACTGAAACTTAAAATCAATTAACCTAATTTTTTAAAAAACGTTATTTCAACCCAAACCCATACTAAAAAGACATAAAATATTATAAAACATTTTTCATTATAAAAACCGTTCTGACAGAATCCATTAATATTTTAAAGGCAAAAATCTTGGAAAATTCAAAGTGTGAGTAAATGCATAGAGAATCTGGCTGGAATGTGAAATACAGTCCACGAACTTTACAAATCAATGGTTCCTTAAAACGATACGAGTAAAGCGGCGTTACCTTCCGAAAAAGCAAGAACTTATATTGTTTTATTATATAATACTGTTTTCATTATTATACTCCCCTCCATGGGGAGAAATCAAGCTACAGTCGACGACTAAGCGATAGCTATCATTCCGTAATCAATGTAACGCCTCACCACGTTAAGTGCGACATCTATTGGAAATCCATTTCCAGTCAAGCAAGAACAAGTAGTTACAGCGTATGTTCCCACTGTAATGTGAGGTAATACATAGAATTATGCTGGTTGCCCTTTTGTTTCGTTTTTCGTGCTCTTCTTCTACGCCCTCATTGGAATTCATTTTCACTTTAGGTGGCCTTCGTTGCAAGAAGAGGTAACGCCCAGACTATAAAGAAGAAATTTAAATGCGGAAGTGGCATGAGCCCACAATCTATTCAACACTTAATGCTTACTATTAACGAACATCTTCTCAATTAAAGTGCTGCTGTTTAGTAACTTCCTGGATTTTTAAACAACTCCATTCTACACTATAAACTTAGATAAATTATCTGTATCATGGATCCTCCTCCTTGGAAAAAAATTTACTTTTGTAGTTTTCAGTTCTTCGCCTGTTTTCATATTTTATTGACGACCCGGTATTTCTTCTACCTTTTCAGGGGACTTTCTTTATTCCCTCGTCGGTATCTCCGCTAATCTATCTGAAACCATTATTTCGGTGCATACAATGACCTAGGTATGTCAAGAATGAATTACATGTAAGAATAAAGAATATTTAAAAGCATATAAATGAAAAAAAAAACATAGCTACTTGTTTCATTGTAGCGAGATAGCAGATGGCGAGATAATTGGTATATCGCGATGGGTGGTGCTGCGTGCGGTTATTTTCCAACACTTTTCGTTAAGATCAGCTGTTTTATTTTTTAGATTAAACTCTCTGGTGCTTTATAATCTGGTGTTAATAAGTTATTGCATTCATTATTGTACGGGGGTGCGCCGTAGCGTAGTGGTTGAGGCGCTGCGCTACAAACCGGAAGGTCGCGGGTTCGATTCCCGATGAGGTCGTCGGAGTCTTTCAATTGGCCCAATCCTTCTGGTGGCACTATGGCCCTGGGGTCGACTCAGCCTCTAATAGAAATGAGTTCCCGGAGCAATCCTGAGGGTAAAGACGGCCAGTGCGTAAGGCTGACAACCTTCATGTGCCGAATGTCTAAAATCTGAGAGCCTCACCTCCTGAAACCCTCTGGGCTCCATGACCTGAATAGGGAACACTTTACTTTTAATATTACTGAGCGAGGATTACAGTGCTTCATAACACATAAAATTGTACAATATTTTCATATCTCCTTTTGCTCATATGCAGCTTAAATGGTATAATTATACTCAATTGCTGTGTTCAGTAGTTTTATATCGAAGAAGCTACAGGTATGAAGATGTTTCAGTGTTGAACAGTCCTTATCAATTTACACACAAACAAGTGCACGTATGTGAATAAAATAAAAAAATGATAAAAATACAATGAAAAAAATTATGACTATAGACACCTGTGATTAGTTGAAATTCCGCACATTCTTATACTGGATTGATCACTGATTAATGAGTTAAATAATGATTGTAATTACTCTTCTCTTCCACTCAAACAAGCCGTTAAAACGTAGTTAGTTTTTTAAGTCCCTGATAATATAAATAAATAGTAACATCTGGGTTGTGTATTCGTTCTTCTAGATGTGCTTACGCTATTTTTGTTACGTTCAAAACTGTCTAAGTGAAAGCTTGGAGATACTGTAGTGTATAAAATAATTCCACCTATTCCCTCGTATAAAAATTTTTTGTGAGAATATCAGCTCATAGCTTTGTCATATCTAAAATTTATACTTGCCAATATTATAAAACATAATTAAAAATTATAGCTGTCAATTTTATAAGATAATTTTAATATTTTGTGGACAATATATTTCGGCTATTCAGCCATCTTCAGGTCCTGAAGGGAATAGGTGGAATTATTTTATACACTACATACAAATCCCTCGTAGGAGAAAAACAACATGAAATTTATCAACAGAAATTGGAGATACTGGTTTTTTAAAATAGCATTTGTACTCATAGATATTCCGGGTTGGACGGAAACGGAAATATTATCTTTATATTGTAATAGTGCTGTGTACCATTGTAATAACTTCTTTCATAGGTGTCCTCCTCCCAAACAAAATAAAAAATACTATCTTCACGTTCTCTCTTAGACCTCACAGGCTTCTTACTTTTACGCTTCTGTTGTAAGCCTACTCATTGGTGTTAATAGATTAGAGTACCGTTCATTAGCTGGAATCGTGCCAAACATCGTCATTTTATTAGGCAAGAGTAATTTGTGGCGAACTGAAGAATTCAATAGGTGTAAGATGAAAGAAATGACCCTAGTATTAACAGTAAATTCAAAAAGAAACTCAGAGCTTAGCTTCCTCTGAGGTATCACGTAATGCTGAACGTTTTTATGCCAATCGAAGCCACGAAGTGATATTTGCTTGCACGCCAACTTCCGCATTCTAGAAATCGACCACGTTGGTTCTCTTCAACATTCCTCACCATCACCTTCTTCTGAACTTTCTGTCCATTGACTTTATGGAAAACTGGTGCAAATTCCGACATTGAAAAGAGTTTAGCAAATCAACTTAAATATGGAAACAATTAATGTAATGTTTGCATGGACGTCCGGAAGGGGGAACCCCCTGGAGATTTTGGTGACACATAAATCTTTAAAACTAAATTACTACAGGGGTAAGGTGTAGAAAAAGTCATGTGAGTGTACTACATTAGATTTTTTCAATGTATCCATAGTAATGGTTCAGCTACAGTAAATCAAGGGTGTGAATTATTGTAATAATAATAATAATAATAATAATATTGAAGTAATAGTAGCATAGTGATGGTGGTAGTAATTGTTCATTTGCCTTCCCTTGGCAAAATGTCTGTGGACGCCCAATAATGTTTTAGTGCAAGTGACAGCGAAGTGTCTTACAGATCACTGAGCACAATTTGACAAAAGTTACTTTAAAGTTGAGTTTGACCTGTGATCCATATTACGATTTGAATGTTATAAACATTGCACTGGCTACAGGAGGTAACCTTGACACTACAGTTATTACATTGATCAG
This sequence comes from Ectobius pallidus, assembly GCA_964059195.1. Lineage (NCBI taxonomy): Eukaryota > Metazoa > Arthropoda > Insecta > Blattodea > Ectobiidae > Ectobius > Ectobius pallidus. The sequence goes on from CAXKWD010000005.1 coordinate 129,315,111, forward strand.
AAGGGACAAATAGACTTACATTCAAATATAGTCTGTCGGCTTCAATGGTCCAGGTAGAGTGAAGGCCTCTGGATCCAGAAGTTACGGGCTCATAAGGGTTCGAGGTCGATGGATTTTTTATTACGTAAAAATTATGGGAACGAAGTCCTCTGGGAGGGACTAGGTATAAAAATTTCGTCCCGTGTAGTAAATGTACAGGATATTGAAGAACTCCCAAGACCAAATTAGAGACTCTGAATCAAAATTCTCAGCCCTTTCACGTCCAATTAATACCTTAGTTGCCTACTAGATGGCTGTTGGGACGATGGGCTTGCTACTCTGTCATATATAGGAAATTAAGCCTAACAAATTACTCTTCGATAAACGTAACCCCTACCAAAATACCCCTTGCTCCATGCGTGGGGTAAAAGGATTAAATTCAAATAAAATATCTTGTCCCTTGTTATTTATGGTACTTAAGCAGCTGTTTCACGTATGTTACATGAAGATCATAATTTATTTGTTTATTTATATCTTTGTATGATGACGTATATTAATTGGGATCTTACAAATGTCTTGTAATGGTATGTACAGCTGGCTGCAAAAAGGATGGACCGGCTTAACGTTTTAAGTTCCAGATACTGCGTCATCGTCCGCATCCACAATATAGCATTTAACTAAATCATAGATATTTGCAGTCTTTTGTTGAAGATCCTGTTATTTGTTATTAAATCAGGTTATCTGAATAGTTAAGAATACCGTTGAACAACATACAATCCATAGAAGCCAATACTGAATTATATAACAAAGTAGTGTACAGTAGTTATTATATTAATAAGCAAAGTGGTACAGTCATAAGATACTTGACCTGCAAAACGAGAAATACTGGCTCTATGTTTGAACCTCAAAAGGTCCTTAATTATTTTAATTACAAAATTCAGGTCATATATCTAGGAATCGAAAAAAAAATACTAATAACAAGGCCTTTTTTCATGTTACATATGGCATTTTTATGTTGGAAAATAAATATGTTTATATATATTTCAGCTTCTTTCGGAAGTTAACCTAGCATAATTTTTTGTTAACGAATTTTACGGGTAGCGAACTCACAAACTTCCGTTCTGTCAATGGACGAACATCACAGCAATGACTGTAAGTGAAATGCTCAATAGAACGTTAATTTCTGTAATGAACAAGAGCGTCTGCCCATCCCTTTTGCAACAGGGTGTACAGTATGTGTGTAGTCTATATGTGTTTATCTGACTATTTCATTACAAAATTGTGTACATAATTCTTCACACGAAAGGAAAATTCAATTCAAAATCTAACTGTAATAATTTAAACCTTCTGGTAAAATTGTCTTTGTCCCTTCAAGACTTAAACGTATCAAGTCCTTCTTGCTGTAATGATCTGTAATTTGCGAAGTTCTTCACGTCCGCTGAGGGTGTGGGAATACAGGTAGGTTCCTAATTGTACCTCTTCCATATGCATTTTACTTGTATGATGTAATTACATGAATTAGAAGCAAGCGAGGTGGATCCTCACATTCACGTAAAGAAAACAAACAAAACACATTCCATGTGATACACTCATATCCTTTCCACCTTGTCATTATGAGAGAATAGTATTCTCGCAGAAGTCTTTGCCCTGCAGTGAATAACTCAGGAAAACAAAAAAGTGACATGAATAATCGCATACCCGAGGAAATTCTGGAAACTAATTTTATTCGCATGAAGAATATATTTATGGTATGATAAGTATACTACTATTTACTAAACACTCCTGGTAGTCATGACGGTTGTTATTATAATCTTTTGATACTACGGGAAAAGAATATTCATCATCATCATCATCATCATCATCACCATCACCATCACCATCACCACCACCACCATCACCATCACAACTTCATTTGTACTACTTGATCTACCCATCTTGATTCACGAGAAATTACGAGAACAAATGCGCTGGCTATGTGGTGAATATTATGAAATGGTTTAATCACTCCTTATGAAGCTTTGATTTATGTCTCTCTTATCAGTTTGGTTTTTAAATTATTAACAATAGGCTTATTATTAATTGCCAGTATGGTACTTTATAAGATTTTGTGGGGGCGGGAAAATGTCTATCCGTCTGTCTGTTCGTCCGTGTGTCTGTACGCAGGATAACTCAAGTAGGCTCTTTAGGATTTTCATGAAACTTGCTATAAGAAATTAATAATAATAATTTATAATGCCCTTGTGAAGAAGCTTATTGATATTGGACCGGCACCGGACCGGCACCGGAGCGATGCCCAATTTAGTGCAAATCAGTTTTCATGACAACACTGTTCATATACGGCTTTGGAAGTTGCAATACAGTTAACTATGACAAATAATACTACCCGCATAGTCCTTCACATATGCTTATCAAACTACTCAGATTGTTTGTTTATTTCGTAGATAGTTGAAATGAGTACTGCATGAACACTGTTATATACAGAAGGGGAAATAATTAGGCCTACATACATTAAGCGGAGTTCTTTGGCAGTGCATTTCGTGAAATGTTAAAATATTTTGTCAACGCAAGCTATAGGTTTTACTAGCATTTTTCTAAGTGTCCAATTAGTTTTTATATTCAAACGCTCCGCTAAATCTATTCACGCTTAGTCAGCTAATATAGCGCAGTGATACAAGTGATTGCCGCCTGATCTTGGCACTATTTCCAGCAGGTGCTCACTTGTAAGACGTCTCGTGATATTAAACGGCGTCACCGCCAAGTCAGTTAGAAGCCTGCGTCCACACAAGACAGTCTGTGTTGGATCGCTCTGCATTTCCGCGCCAGTTGCAAGACAATAGCATAATCTGTTAACTGTTCTTAAACCGCGAATAAATACATAATACTTACAGATACAAGTATTATGTGTGCGAGTACTTAAATTACACTATTTACAGTAATTTCATTAATCCCGGCTTCATAGATCAGTCGTGAAGTTCGTCTATAGTTGAGTGCATTGTGCAATCCCACGAGGTCACAGTGAATCGGCTATTTTGTGTATTATTCTCCAGATATCAGTGTTAATTCATCTTAAAAGGATCACAGCAATCCTTACGAGCAGTTTTGATATATAATTCATTGCTGGCATAAATTCCTTACATTTATCGCCACGTGACCAGCTTACCGCCAAAACGCATTTCATTGTTCATTGCAGATTACGCAATCCTAATTTATCTTATTTGTTATTCAGTTTATTAATCATTTAAATCAGTGCATCTATTTAGCCTAAATTGTGTGAGAATAAATTTCCATCGTTTATTACATGTTAAAGGTTTTGTTTCAATATTACATTCCGAGGATCACTGAATCCAGCATCCTGCGATATAAGTCCACAATTGGTCCTCCGCTATCAGAGATTCTTTCTAACATCCCTACCCATCATTTCCCTCTACGGCAGGGTCATATGCCGTTCTTGTACCCAATATATTTTAAGAATTTCTTATATCAGTGTATACCATTATGAATTAAAGTTAAGTATCAAACTTTACAACTTTGTTCTTCCGCAAGCCCTGCTTAATGAATTGATATGTTGCGTAACTGGGGGATAGATTACAAAAATAACTTCTTTTCTGCATCACTGATTAACCAAAAGCATTGTTATATCAGTTTACTTATTTTTATTTTTCCTTTAAAAATACTAAAACCGAGAAACATTTGTCCAAGTGGAAATGAAGTTTCATTCAATGTCCCGTAATTATTACCACTAAGATAAAAATTAAACATCCCATCGACATATTTACCGATAGCTCAACTTAAACCACCAAAAACGAGTCAAAACCGGAAATTTGGAATCGTTCGCCGGAAGTTATCGTTGGGATTTTTCACTCGATAGTCATCCTGACTCAACTATGGCTTCGGGGTCGACTAATCTTCCTGTCAGAAATAATAATTAGAGCAATCAAAGTGGAAAAGACGGTTGAAGTAAAGAATTACATTCTAGCTACCTACATTTTTAAGGGTTGTCGAAAGCTGTACATGAGGCCTAATATTTTACTTTCCTCTACATGCCGGTGGTTTACGGAGATTGTGTGTACGTTTGGACAGTTATACTAACGTCTTTGGTTTGGCAGGATTGGGATAGTTTACAGCGTGCAGCAAATATGAGAACGAATGCCCACGGCTTCCCTTAATTAAAATTACTAACCATAAAGGAAGCAGTGGATATCTCAAAATAAAATAACCAAGAGTGTTAATAAGTTCAAATACCTTGGTGAAGTAATAACGGCAACAGCAATAGAAAAGGAGGGCATGAAACCACTAGTTTACAAAATCGAAAAAGCATACCATGCAACAATGAATATATACAAAAAAAAATCATTATCAAAAAATGCTAAATTGAGGCATTATAAAACTGTAATCTTACCCGAAGCTCTGTACGCAACAGTGTATAAACACCTTTTCAGATAGAAGAATAAGCAAAACAGAGAAGAGAATCTTAAGGAAAATTATGGGACCAATTTTGGAGAGTAACATACACAAACTGATACCAGAAAATGAGTAATACAAACAAACAGAAAAAATAGGCCATACTTTCAGGAAAAGAAGATTAAGATTCTATGGTCACACTTTCAGAATGGAAAGAGACAGACTTACCAAACAAATTTTTAATCACTATGTAAGTAAAAAAACTAAACCAGGATTTTTCAAGGAAGTTGAAGAAGATTTAAAATTACTCAGTATCAAAAAGGAGGATATTGCAAACAGAGAAAAGTTTAGGAAAGCTATATTTGATGGTGAATTTCCAGAGAAACCCAAGAAGAAAACGGGAAGTAAATGGACGGAAGAACGGAAACAACAACATCGCAAAAGAATTAAGAAGTTTTGGGAAGAGAAGAAGACAACTGTTTCACAACTGGCCTAATCGAAAGGGGGGAGGAAGCAGTGGAATGCTCTTGTTTAATTCGCGATTCAAGATAATTATTGGACTCAGAAAAAAGTTAAATACTTTTCATTTAAAAAAATAGCCACTACTTTTCTGAGATAGTTATACAACCGAGAGTACTTTTACCATAATAAGCAACATTTTCAGCTGTTGTCACTTGTACAGACTTTTTTTCTAAGTTCTTCAGTCGTTCATGATCGTTTCCAATGTGTAGCCGAGCATGTATATAGACCTGGTAAAATTAGCCGAATACTATCCACGAACTCAAATTATAAGAGGAGGAGATATGGAAGAATACCCATAACAATAGTTTACAGATAGATGGTCGCGTGTAATTTATTATAAGCAGTGAATCCCACATAGCTGGTTAGGTTTTTCTCGCTACAGCACCTGTTCTTGGATGACGCAAGGCCAGTTAGCCTTCACACATTGCAACGCCTATGAAGCATCCTCTGAAAAACCTACGAACAGTGAAATTACAAACTGTCCTGATCGCCGATTACTATAGCATAACCCATTAGAACGAATTTATTGAAACTAATGGATATAAAAGTTTTGTGCAATTATCATATTTAATTGTTTGCTGTACAAAAAATAAAAGTTTTCCATCAATAAACTCAAGTAAGCCGAATGTTGTTGGAACGGGGAAGGAAGGGTCGAGAAAATTGTGCAGTATGTCGATTTGAATAAGAAATTTCACATCAGATCATAGGTTGCCTGGTTATAGAATATGAAATCTGAATGTCTTAAAATAGTTCTTCTTTAAGTTAATCTGCTCACCACAACATAAACATGCACATATAAACAAACAAACCAATCTCGGTTTTTTAAAACAAAGAACCTCAAAAGTTCAATTTCCAGTGAAAATCCAAGTTCCAAAACTTGACACGACAGCAGTACGTCCTCCTTTCGCTCATAAGTCATTTGCACTACGGACTATTATTTTAATTTTGATTCCGTTTCAAGAAGACCGTCTGCGTGGTGTCGTCTTGGTTAGCGTCCGGGTTCGGTTTCGATCCCTGGTACCTCCTCGAATTTTTTAGGTAGAAGTCTGGAATGGGGTGCACTCAGTCTCGTGATACAAACTGAGGAGCTATTTGATTGAGAAGTAGCGGCTCCGGTCACGGAAACCATCATAAGCCGTAGGTGTCGGCATGCTGACCTCAAGCTACCAATCCTGCTATCTGCATATGGTAGATGACGCAGCGGTCGATTGGTAGGCCTAGTCCCTCCAGAGATGTTGCAACACGGAGTTTAGTTTTTTTTTTTTTTTCATTTCAAGATGAAGAGCTAATCTTAGATTATTTTTGGACTAAAGGTCTTCTGTTCACAGAACTACTAGAGACAGACGATATAATATGATAAGAATAGTAATTATAATAACTATAATAATAATTTCAGCATGACAGCTAATACATGACGTCGGTTTATTGTTTTAGAAACATAACCTATTACTTAAGAAGCATCATAAAACTATAGCACCTACTAGTACGATCAAGGCACCATGCAAGAGTGTGTCAAGCTTGAAGGTAACTGTACCTCTAAGTGCTCTCTTGTGGAACAGACAGTTAAAACGTTCTTACAGTTTGGTGAGCCTAAATCCGAAGCAGACCTACTTGTGGCTGCCGACAGAGATGAGCAGCTGCGGCCCCGATTTGTTGAGAAAGTATTAATTACTTGGATAAGTAATTGGATGGATTGCTCGTACGCATGTTGTTTCGGTTTAGAAACTTAATTTTAGTGTAATTTTTACACATTTGATGTGTCAGAGAGTGCATTTTATCACATTCTTACCGCAAAGCTAAAAAATCTATAAATCAAGCCATGTGTTCGAGTTTAAATCTATACAATTTTTAGTGATTAACTGTTTACTCCATAGAGGAATTATTAAGCTATTGGTTTTATCTTGACAGTTTTATTTTTTAAACATTTATTTTAAAGCTTACCTAAAAGCATAATAATGTGAAACGTTTAAACTATAGAGTGGATTACGACAGTCCTTCAGTTTACTTTTAAATCTTTTTACACACCTCAGTAATAATTTGTTTCTTTCGTGGTGCTATGGAGATTCCTGGGATGAGAACTGTAGAATTATGATCACGGAAAACAAAAATTTACGACGTAACCAGTAATTATTAGTTTATATTGCTGTAATAAAGACGTTATCTGGAACAGTAGTATTGCAACATTCTTATTTAAAGCTTGAAATGATAAGGCTCAAGTCGAAACTAGCACTGCAAACTACTGTGTAGCATTTTAGATTTCTCAGTCTCTTAACTGTTTTCGCTTACGGTGTTATGAATGTAGTTTTTGGACATAAACTGTAATAGTTATGAAAGTCAGACGAACGTTTAATTATTAAGACAGCAACAGTTAAAATAGTAAACAACAAATAAAAACTCTTCTTCACAACACACATACGAATTACGCAATTACAGTCAGTATTAATATTGTATTATACGCCATAATCCAGTCGTTTATTTGAAAGTATTTAGCTTTTTATTGTTTTATAATTTACTGATACAAAGAAAATAATGAATATCTATAAACGTCTATAATCATTTGACCGTAGAATTTTGGACATTCAATATAACTCTCTTGACGTTCTACTGGATTCGTCATAATAATACTTATTTTACTTATTCTACATACTTATTTTAATAATAAAAGGTAAAGGTAAAGGTAAAGTAAAGGTAAAGTGATCCCTATACAGGCCATGGAGGCCCAGAGGGTTCCAGGAGGTTGAGGCTCCCAGATTTTGGACTTTCGGCACATGAAGGTGCTAAGGTTGTCAGCCTTACGCACCGGTCGCCTTTACCCCCCGGATTGCTCCTGGTACTCATTTATGTTAGAGGCTGAGTTGACCCCAGGGCCATAGTGCCACCAGAAGGATTAGGCCAATGTACCCCTTATTTTAATAATACACTAAGTAAAATACACTAGGTATTTTATTAAATAGTACAATTCAGAAATAGCGGCAAACATGTTTAATGTTCGTTACAATTTTATTCGATTCTGTACTTTCGGTGGGCCTATTCATGTGATCGACAAAGATTTAATTTTCAGCAGAGAAATATTGCGCTTATGTCCTCAAGATTACAATTGAGAAGCGATCTGCCATCTGTCTACAATAAGAATATTCCCTTATGAAAATTTATTAAACAAGTAAACTGACATTAATTCACTCTAATATCATCAAGGTTGCAACCCTCTTTATCGAAATGAAAATCCCTAAAGAAGGTCACGCTTTTATCCTTAAGATAGTATTCTTTCAATTACTAAAAAAAATGGATGAAAAGGGTCCCCATGGGATATGTAGTACAGTATTTGAAATTCCATAGGGGATTCTCGACATCCGTTAATATGAAAAATCGCCAGATCAGTAAATAATCGGCTTCTGATATTAGTTCGTGCATATCAACAATAGAAAAATGGATTCTTTGAGGACTAACGGGATATTAAGAAATTAGACTATTATTTAAAATTACTTGTTTCAATTGCATTGATAATCCAGCCCCACATCATTGTAAACTCATGTGTCTCACACTTACATTCCAATAAAATTGACCTCTAAAAGTAATCTAGGCAGAAGTATTTATTATGCCACTGTGTCGTGAATTCCGTCTAGTTCAGCTTATGGATCATCAGAAGAGTGATCCTGAATATCCTCAATTGAAGCCCCTGAGTTACAGTAATGTTTCTTCTTTCAACGCAAACGTCCTACAATCTGGTGAATAAAACAGCACGAGTATTTAGACAACTGTCAATTCTTAAGTAGGCTATTAATAAGTATGTTTAATGTTGTACGGAATTAAATTTTTCATGCAACTAAAATGATAAGTACTAATATAACATATCTCAATTATATTTAGATTTATTTAAATTAGACCTACACGAATAAAGCAGTTTTTTTTTTAATTTTAGCTGTGTTTATACTCCTTTTAGCTGCGAGGCCATATCAGGAGTTTGGAATGTGTGTCTATGCAATAGGGTAGGCCATGGAACTATTGATTGTCATTGTTTCTATTATTGGTGTATTCTTATGGAGTACATTTCAACTGATATTAATTTAAATGGATACGATACAAGATGAAATGGTGAGAATGATTCATAGTATGTAACCCAATTCGGCATTTTCCTTTACGACTAGGGAAACCATGAAAAACCCCCACGTTAAATTGGCCGGCCACGGGATTTGAACCTATACAAGACGTTACCATCTCGGCCACCTCGCTCGGTAGCAGATTTTTAAATACAGTCTTAAAAAAAAAGAAAAAATGTTGCTAAGGAGTGCACATATAGAGGATTACACGTGAGATGATAGAAAGCTGTCCTGATGTATTAAACACGTAATTACAGCTATTTTGAGTCTATAGAATATAGCGCCAATGGCAGGTGGTGACAAAATTAAAAATCACCTTGAGCTGAAAGCAGCAAACAGTTTAGAATTCAGTCATATGGAAAATAACTCTGTTACGCGTGCATAGTTTGTGAGGTTGCAAAGCGAACTCTACTATTTCAAGGCTTACAAATTAGGCTATCAAGGGATGTACAGCCTATGATATGACAGCAATGAATGGCTTCCAGAAGAAAATCAAGCATTCTTCTTCATGCCTCCTAGAAATAATTTCGCCGGTACTTCTTTCTAAACTAAATAAAAGTCCCATGGTGCTACATTCCTTTGTCAACACTCATAATGCCTCATTTCGATTACTGTGATATTTTATTAAGCGACCTGAGCTCAAAAATAGTACAAAGACTGAAACATGTTCATAATGCTTTCGTTCGCTTCATTTGTGGTATTCGTAAATCAGATCATATTACGCCAGCATTTGATATATTGGAATGGCTTCAATTAAACGACAGAAGAAAACTGCACTCTCTCTACCTCCTCTAAAGAATTTTTCACACTTCCTGCCCTCACTATCTCTCATCTTGCTTTCGTGGTCTTTCATATCATCATAGCATAAATATCCGATCTTGTCACGATCATATTCTCCCAATACATAAGCATCATACATCTAAAGACTCATCATCCTTCACTACTTCAGTCATCCGATTGTGAAATTCTTTACTGTCTCACATCAAGGACTGCCGGTCACTGACAATCTTCAAACTGCAGTTATCAGCACATATACATAGTACTTACCAGTGCACCTTTTTAATGTCCTTTGTTAATTAAATATCATCTAATGCCTTTCTGTAAATTAATTTTATTTGTACCACTTAATTTCTGTTACATCAATTAGTGTTTCATTTAATGTATTGTGTGTTATTTTGCACCATTAAATGTATTTTGTACTGTCTGATAGGTTGCATTGTAACAATTAATGCACTATTGGTCCCTGATGAAGTGTAAGAAAGGACATTACGGTCTTAACTTTTACCAGGTTCAATGAAACTATTGTTATTGTTGTTGTTATTATTATTATTATTATTATTATTATTATTATTATTATTATTACACCATGAAAATACACTTCTATTTCATCTATAGATGGAGGATCTGGGTGGGACGGAACATTCGTACTTCCACGGGCGTTAATTGTGATTTTTTAGTAGGAGCCACCTCTTCTATATTCCAGAAGGGCTCATTTTATTGCACAAGATACTGACTGCAATCTATTTCTCATCCACTTTCCTCGGAAATGTAAATAGATCTCTAGACAGGCTGATTTCAAACGAATTCTTATACGTCATTGATACGAATAAAAACAGACTAAAACTAAATGGTATTCTTAAGAAAATAATTATCTGAAGAAAGCCTTCTTTGATAGCATGGCAGTATCATAACTGATGCCGACAGATCTTTTAGTTCAAACAAGGTAATGTATGCAATATAGATACAAAATCCTAGCCAAAAACATCATTCGCGACCCTGACGACTTGAATAAAATAGTAAGAAAGCTGTTACGTACATGGAGATTTCAACGCTGGGTTAAGGCACTAACCCATTTGTTCCCTCATACTAATCCGTTTATTCCCTAATTACTAATATTAGCTTGTTCACTAATGTTTCAGACAGGGCACATGAATTGCCCTAAATTAAATGCCCCCGGTATTTCATCCACTAAAATTAATGTATATAGAATATTAAATAACAAAATTGTGACTCCAAGAATACAAGTTTCTCTTACTGAACGATTTCTTCTCCCGCAGCCGGCATTGCTGATGGCATGATAAAACAATAACAAAGTTCAATCTAAGCCGACCTTCTCAGCCTAATCAACGTATTTATATCTGAATTGTAGATTTTAAATGTTACTTGCCTTTTACATTAAAAAAAAAAGATATGAGCTGGGAATACGGAGAAAGAGTGTGTAACAGACATAATTCTAGAAACGTTCTTGCTGTCTTCTGCCAAAAAGAACATTTTCGTTCAATATCCTAAAGGTATTTTGCAGTCAAGCTTACAACATTATGAAATACGTGTTGACACTAATAACTGGAATTTTTATCTAAAAATGTATGAACACTTAATCAAATGTAATCTTTACAAATGCGGAAGGATTTTTTTTTTATGTTTCCTAATGTATGCATATAATTAAAACACGTATAGCTTATATTTTTCCATGTAGGCTATATAGGACGTGATCCAGGGGTTTAACGTTCCCAACGTTTCGCCGGTGACTGCGTCCAGCATCCGCAAGGGTACTCTGCCTTCGGCTGTTGATTATAACCTTTCACTGGTGACTCCTTCCAGGATCCTCAGGGGTCCCCTGAGGATGTTGGACGCAGTAAACGGCAAAACGCTGGGAATGTCAAACCCACTGGACCACGGCCTGTAAGCCGGGAAAACTGTTTTAATGATACGTATAAAGTTATTAAATACAAAACCTCGCCGTATGGTATACAGAACTTTGAAAGTATTCAGCGCTCGTAAGGTAATATTTATTTCTTCGACTTTTCGGCAGCATGGAGTTAGTTTTTCCGCTGGTCTAGTAAAGATCTGCAAATTAAGAATTCAAAACCATGGCAATGTTTAATAATAATTGCAGATGGTCACGGGACACTCATATTTCTGGCATTCTTGTTTTGTTGTTAAGATACTGAACCCGATTGAAGCATGAAATTACAATGAATGAGGCATGAATGTCAGACAAATTCAAATTAAATATAAATGCCTTACTGTGTGCAAGAGGTGTAATATAATTAATTTCTACATTAAATTTAAAAACGGCTTTTAAAAATAGAAGTGGTAGTACTATAAAAATAATACATTTTGTACAAGATCTTGAACATCAATGTAAGGTGGGTTTCCCTTGAACAGTATTTAGATAACAGTATACTGTAAAGTGTATATGTATTCTGTGATATTCTAACCTAGAATTTCTAAGAGTTTGCGCGCCTGTCAGACGAATACTTCCTTCAACTTCCATCATAAGTTATCATCACGAACACAGCAAAGAACGACATTCCATTCACACTAATGGCATCGATACAAAAAGTAAGTTTGCCCTAGTGAATGCCTGCAGGTAGGTAACGTAGCGTGCAGTTTCTCTGCATGGACAGTCCTAGTGGGCTACTTGCCATTCAAAACGAACTCTGTGCAAAACGAGTGTGAAGTTTATTAAACGAGCGCCTAGAAATAGAAGAAATATTTATTACTAAAATGTTTCATTCCACATTCATGTAATCATGTAGACGGATTTCTTAATAGCTTTAATTTATTTTCGGCAACATATTTATTAATGTACCGTACTTATTTGATTTACCTAATGGGAGACGTTGTTTTAGCGATTCAATCAATTAAATATAACTTCATGTCAAGTTTTCATTGGCACTCTTGGCATAAAAGAGTCGAAATATACGATACGGGAATGTTTGCTATATTTTCAGGACATTTACTGAAATAGTTTTAAAAATTTTTTGCGCTGCTTTACTTACGGGGTACATTTGGATTTATGGTATGATGTTGGTAAAACCAATTCTGAAGAATGACTATACACCAAAATCTGAACAACGAACATCAGCAGTTTATAGTGCTAGAAATCATTCCAAAACAGTAGCCTACAGTCTTAAGGAACTCAGATGTTTTGATAAAGCTGTATTATTTTTGCGGCGGCCATGGTGGTGTAGAGGTGGCGTTCCCGCCTCCAGATCCGGAGGCCGGGGTCGATGGATTTTACAGAACGTAAAAATCCTGGGCACGGAGTAATCCGGGAGGGACTTTAAGCTGGGTGGCTCCTGTCGTAGATTTACGGCACGTTATAAGAACTCCAAGCCTAATTTAGAGCTTCTGGACAAGTTCTTTGGTCCTTTCGCGTCCAAATAATACTCTAGTTTCCGGAGGGGGGTGTGTGAAGCGATGGGCTTACCACCTGTCCCTCTGTTTTCTCTCTCAGAAAACCAAATTAATCTAGGTACTGAAACCTCCGATTGAATGCCCTATGCTCCACCGTAGGGGTTACAAGAAGTCAGTCAGTCATATTATTTTGCTAATACTTCTAGATGACTCGATAACCATTTTCTTATGGGAAAGGATAGCATCAGAACGCTTGGAAATGCGAGATAATTTGATGCGCCTGATAGCCCATGAAACGATAATATAGGCCTAAGCAAACTAGCTCCGAGAAAGCATAAAATCTTATAATTTTCGATCAGCTTTCTCTTATTTCCGCCGTTCATCACAGAATGTTGCGTGAAATTCACGTTGCACTTTAGCATAGAACGTTTTAAATGGCATTTATGATTACGTTTAAAATATATCTTAACAGCCGTTTCGTTATATAGTTTCGTTTGCTTCTACTTGAAGTAGAAACGGCATGCATGCATTAAGCCTTACAGTACAAAGAAAGTGTTTCGGTCAAGTAGTTCCATGTTGTTGGGAAATATAAATTCTAATATTCTAAGTCAACGAAGCCAATCTCCTCTTGTGAAACATAACGCTCCAGACATTGATGAACGCCGCCGGTGCCAAAAAGCGGAACAGCAAGCACCGATATCCTAATTAGAACACAGCATTTCTTAGGCGACATGCACTGCTTTGTTAAGTGCAAAACGTTCTGGTCTGTAGCCTAGGTTTTCCGGAATAGCCATAGGATTCCCTGCAGTGCACTACTGCTATTAAAAGGTCTAATATTAATATTAATAATGATAATAATAATAATAATAATAATAAATACGATAATGATAATGATAATGATAACGATAATGATAACGATAACGATCATAATGATATTGATAAAGATAATGATCATAATAACGATAGTAAAAAAAAAAGTAAAGTGTTCCCTATACAGCCGATGGAGGCCCAGAGGGTTCCAGGAGGTTAAGGCTCCCAGATTTTAGACATTCGGCACGTGAAGGTTGTAAGGTTGTCAGCCTTACGCACCGGCCGCCTTTATCCCCAGGTGTGCTCCTGGTACTCATTTCTGTTAGAGGCCGAGTCGACCCCAGGGCCATAGTGACACCAGAAGGATTAGGCCAATTGAAAAACTCCAACGACCTCATCGGGGATTGAACCCGCGACCTTCCGGTTTGTAGCGCAGCGCCTCAACCACTACGCTACGGCGTAAATAATGACAATATTGATAATATAATGGTAATTTCCTGAAATTCTCCCTCAGATATATTTTAATTCAAAGTAGGCCTATACGATAAGGATTATAAGGTTTATGGTAGCTTCAAACTAATTATGTAGTGCAATTTACTTTTAAAAAATTCCTAATCGGAGAAAACAATCACAACTCATATTTCAGGTTTTATTCATAACTGCAGAACAATCGTAATGACTAGGGCAAGGCATTTAATGACCATAAAATAGTGAAAAAATGCAAAATAAAAAATGCATTTATGGCCTAAAAATAGTGAAAAAATGACCCGAAATCTTAAAATAATGACCAATAAATTTACCATTATTACTTATAATTAGTTTTTTTCTTAAGTAAATAATTGCTAAATACAGTTTATGACGATGCTTTATATATGAATTTACAATAAATACACACTTATTTTGTTACTAAAGAAATCAGTAAATTTATGCTACAATTCTTGGACACCCTTAGCGAAAAATAAATTCTTTCTGAACTGGCATGCCCATCAAATTGCCCCTAGCAAATATGTGCCATTTAAAAAGAAAGAAAAAATATTTATTGCTAAAATGCCGAAACTTACCTAAAATGCCAAAAATGACCTAAAATGCTGAAAATGACCTAAAAATGCCGAAAATGACCTAAAAATTGCCAAAAAATGACCCATCTCTTGAAAAATGACGAAAAATGCAAAATAAAGCAACATAATGCAAAAACAAATTGCCCTTATTTAATTAATTATTTCATGATATACATTTATATATATCGAGCTATCTTTTAACCTTCAAATAAAAAAAGATGCAAAATCATCAAATGCCTTGCCCTAGTAATGACTATCTCTTAATCGGTCATCTCACTATTTCACATACATTGTTCCGGCAAAAGTGACTAACTTAAACTATGAACTACTTACAAGATACTTTTACATTACCGTTAAAGCTATATTTATAATATGTAGGCTTAAAATGAAGATTTCTTAATGTACGAAAATTTCCACTCAATGTCAGAATAAGTTATGCAAATTAATTCCCATTTTACGTGGTTATGCGTTTCTAGTTCCCTTCTCTTCACCGAAGTTCGTTCTCTGACTGCCCTATGACCTTCTCTACCATTACAGATTACACTTTACGATATTCCTCGTTTCTCCTCGTTGAAAGTAGTATTTTATTAATTACATAATTATAAAGGTGTAGGCCTACAGCGTACGAATCACGCTTCTTGTTTAAAGGGGGGGGGGATACCAGTGACATTTTCCAAAATAAAAATCTTATAAAAATTCTTCAAATAATTGAATGAAATCGTGGGTTTCTTTAGCTGCGGTATCTAAGGCATGGAACCTTATAGAGATGAAGGAGGCTATGGGTTCGAATCCCGCCTCGGGCATGGATTTTTGTGTGCGATAAGGGGGAAAAAGTACATCAAATGGTAAACAAGAAAATATTTCAGGAAAATTAACTAAGATATCAAAAATACAAAAGCAATGAGTAACAAGCTATTTAATTAGATAATTTAACTTTTTAAAGTAATATATTTGTGATATTATTTTTTTAAATTAAAAACATACTTAGTAACACATTTAAATAGCTATTTATGTATCAAGTACGCAAAATAACGCTTTAGCGGACGAATCTAGTATAGCGGCCGAGGCTGAAATACTGGATGAGTCCGCTAAAGTTTTTGCGTACGTGGTGCATACAATATTTTTTAGTAAAAGCTATATAAATTATATGAAATGAAACAAAAAATACCGTACAATTAATTATAATGAAAGGCAATCAGTCATTTCTTAAAGTTATATTGTAATGGCCATCTAGATCATAAAACAACAATGACCGTACATACCAATAACAAATGTGGTAGTATAGATGCATAATGTATGAGTCCCTTGTTTGTAAACAATATTGCATACCAACTAGTATTTATGAAAAGCTTGTGAAAATATAAATGATAATACCGAGGAATTTCAATCCAAGCCAGAAACATTGAATTGGAGCTGCTACCAGCAACTTCACGGCAGAAATAGGCTATGAGAAGGGATATATTACGGCATTTAAATGCTGTTCGTCCATGGTAAGGAATGGTTTTCATGTGAACCAAAATGTGAAAAGTTGTTGGCTTATATTTGTTGTCATGTGATGAAGTGGGCTACCGTGTTTTGCGAAAAATCCTGGTAAAGTTTCTGATTATCATAAATAAACGTGTTGGCTTAAATTTGTTGTTTTATGACCAATTATATGCGTAAATATGGTGTGACTGGTCAATGCCGTCTGGGTTTTGTTTATAGATTGCCATAACGACTTTAAAGGACAAGGCCGCTAAAATTGCATTTTGAATGCAGTTTGAATGCACTTTTATGCAATTTTAGCGGACTTGTCCTTTAAAGTGCAGCTTTTCGGCGTGTTACCAGTCCGATAAGCAGCTGTTTTAGAGAGCGTGTACTAAAAAAATATTTAATTTATAGAAATAATTTTAGTGGTTAATAGAGGGAAAACAATTTTCCCTGGTATGTGGTTTCTTTCTCTTGATAATATTAAAATATTAGCTAAAGAGTATGGGCAGACTGCACAGAATACTTAAAACTGAAAGAGGCCTACTTGCTCCGTTTCAAAATCCAGAGGAATTGTAGAAATAATCTGTCTGTAATTGCAACCTTTCTCTACGCTTAAGTATACATATTGTTTCTTTAAGAAACTATTTTTTTTTTAATTTATGGAGATTTTTGTTATATTGTTGCTTTTCGTTGGTTGTAGAGCAATTGTTCGTTCTTTGCCAAAATAATTTCCATCTATGCAAAACTAACCGTTGAGGAAAACGCTCTTTACGCATCAGTAACATGAAATAATTAAGTTGCAGTAGACTATACATCATACACGTACACGGAAGATCGACCATTCAGAAATAAGCAACGGAGCAAGTAGAAAAAGAGTTTAGGACGTTGAACTTTTGAAATAATTTTCTTCACGTCCGTAATAACATCCTGAATCGGAATGAATTCAATATGCAACGCAAGAGATCCGGTATCTAATAAGGAAAAGTGAATCCGCTATAAGAAAGTGTCACTACAACGCCTTCAGGATCGCCCACCCGACCCGTATAGAGGTTTCTTCTCAGCAGTAGCCAATATAGCCTACTAGCAGTTCTCCAAAGTCTATATATAGTTCTCATGGCTTTGGGGAAAGCATGCAAACGAAATTTGGCAAACTTTAAAGGATGATGGAAGTGTTGAGAGTTTTTCAAAACTACTTGTCCTCAAAATTTTGCACATCTAATTAAAATGTAAACTTTTAAGCTAAGGTTTCAAATTTAATTCTAATATATCATTTTTTGACATTATTTAATTTAATTTATATTTGTTCAAATCAAAGTTGAAATTATCTCCTCTGACAGATATTAAAATATGAACCTGAATTTTTATATGAGATTCTTTGATGTTTGCTTTACAAAATTTAATGATGGATTTTATATTGTTTATACGTTTTGTTTAAACATTTATAGCCCAGAAAAGTTAAAAAAAAATCTTGATATATTAAATATTCTTTAAAAAAACTAAGGCCTAAACAGAAAATCTGATTAGACATTTTATTGCACACATCGTAAAGTATATTATGAAAAAATTCATAGCTGTATCACTATTTTTGTGAAACATGCAAATTGAAGCTGAGATTAAAGTTTGCATCCACTATCAGTTGGAGGCGCACTGAAATTTAAAAACTGTGTCAGCAGCACCTGTTCTATGCATCCAAACGACATAAAATTTGGCACAGGTATACTTTAGGGCAGCGTTTCTCAACCTATGGTCCACGGACCACTGGTGGTCCGTGAAGATGGTGCAGATGGTCCGCAGACATAATTAAAATATCATAAAGCAAGTGGGAAGTAAAGAAGTAAAACTCCGGTTTTAATATTTGTCCAATTCAATAACCGTGTTTCTGTCAAATTTTAAAAAAAGTTTTTATATTTTTTAGTTAATAATGACCTATAATTAATACCCCAGATATTAAGAATATATGGCCTACATATAGCCTATTTTTAAAAATGGGATTAAAATTAGGGGTCCGTAAATTGTTTTAGACATTTTAGAGGTCCTTGGGTTCAAAAAGGTTGAGAAACGCTGCTTTAGGGTATGCTTTTTTTTAAATAAAATGCAAAAATCTCATTTTTTACCAAGTTGGCTAAATCAACCCTTCTGTCATTCCTTCAGAGAATTTCTAGGAGTAATGAACTGTTGTTATATACCTTAAAAATAATTTTCGGTATCATTGTTTTCCTGTTAAACGTTTTGATTAGGCCTATGTGTGTAAAATGTGTATTATATGATAGATTCAACCTATTCCCTCGTGTTTTATACAGTGTCCTGTTGGGGGGTGCGTTTAATATGGCCAGGACTATGCTGGGAATAACTTAAAACGTTTTTCCAGGAGATTGAGATTACCTGCACTCATTCCATGTGAGTTGAATGAATTAGGATGGAGTAGGTCTTTTAAAGTATATCCATAAGTATATTATTTCTATATACTTTATCGGTGAGGTCGTTGAGATTTTTCAATTGTCCTAATCCTTCTGGTGGCACTATGGCCCTGGGGTCGACTCAGCCTCTAACAGAAATGAGTACCAGGAGCAATCCTGGTGGTAAAGGCGGCCGGTGCGTAAGGCTGACAACCTTACCACCTTCATGTGCCGAATGTCCAAAATCTGGGAGCCTCAACCTCCTGGAACCCTCTGGGCCTCCATGGCCTGTATAGGGATCACTTTACCTTTTACCTTTACCGGTACTTCATCGGTATTGTCAAGCTCTTACGCAACACTTGAAAAGACATCTGATCGTTTAGCTTTGGAATATAACTCGCTTCGCTCATTGGGGGCTCCGCCCCCAAACCCCCGCTGACGTTCTCGGGAAAGGTTTTTTAAAAGATCTATGGGAGATAGTATTTAGGCTGCTGTATTGGCTACTACCTTTTTTGCAGCATTAAACCTGAAAAAATAAACGTGGGAAGACTTTGGGATTTTTTCGGAATTTTCCTGTCGGTTGCAAACTAATATGTATCAGTTTGCTAAGTCTAAGTTTTCTAGATCAACTGGAAGTGTACGTACATTTATGGTGTATTTTATGGAGTAAATTTCAAGTGATATTAATTTAAATAGACATGATACAAGATGAAATTGCGAGTAAGATTCAAGGTATGTAAATATTCAATTTGGCAATTGCCTTTACGACCAGGGAAATCATTGAAAAAAACAAGGAAAGGAATTAAGGAAAGGCAAGGCAAGGCATTAATTTTCGAGGGAAGTAAAATTGGTTATAATATGTTGTAAAGAATGCGGGACTTCATCTCCGAGTTATAATTAAAGAATATAAATTATGAAATTTCTTTAAAAGATAGAAGATAATTTTGTTCGTTCTGGACAAAAATATGTTAATTGGATTTAATTATTATGAACCTGAGACTTCAGAACGCAAGTCCAAGACGTTACTATCTCGACCACGCCGTTAGGTTTACGGAAATAATTATTTCTACACTTTCAGTGCCATACGTGAACACAGTTTGATAATACCGTTGCCTTGGAAACCGATACCTTTTTTCGGGGGTTTTCAGGGCTAAAAAATTTTAAAAATCTTACTTTTTGGAATTTTCCTGTGGTTTACAGCCTAAAAGCTATATGTTTACCAAATTTCAAGTTTCTAGCTTATCTGGAAGTGGACAAACATTAATGTCAGTGAGCCGAACCGAGCCCTTTTTCGGGAGTGTTTAGGGCTAAAAATTAAAAAAATAAACTTTTTGGAATTTTCCTATGGTTTACAGCCTAAAATCTATATGTGTACCAAATTTCAAGTTTCTAGCTCATCTGGAAGTGAGCAAACATTAATGTCGGTGAGCGGAGCTGAGCCCTTTTTCGGAAGTTTTTAGGGCTAAAAATTGGAAAAAATAAACTTTTTGGAATTTTCCTGTGGTTTACAGCCTAAAAGCTATATGTGTACCAAATTTCAAGTTTCTAGCTTATCTGGAAGTGGACAAACATTAATGTCAGTGTGCCGAACCGAGCCCTTTTTCGGGAGTGTGTTTAGGGCTAAAAATAAAATAAAAAAACGTTTTGGAATTTTCTTGTGGTTTACAGCCTAAAAGCTATATGTGTACCAAATTTCAAGTTTCTAGGTCATCTGGAAGTGGGCAAACATTAATGTCGGTGAGCCGAGTCGAGCCCTTTTTCGGGGGGTTTTTAGAGCTAAAAATTGAAAAAATAAACTTTTTGGAATGTGCATGTGGTTTACAACCTATAAGCTATATCTGTATAAAATTTCAAGTTTCTAGCTCATCTGGAAGTGGGCAAACATTTTTGTCGGTGAGCCGAGCCGAGCCCTTTTTCGGGGTTTTTTTAGAGCTAATAATTAAAAAAATAAACTTTTTGGAATTTTCCTGTGATTTACAGCCTAAGAGCTATAAGTGTACCAAATTTCAAGTTCCTAGCTCATCTGGAAGTGGACAAACATTAATGTCGGTGAACCGAACCGAGCCCTTTTTAGGGCTAAAAATTTAAAAAATAAACTTTTTGGAATTTTTCTGTGGTTTACAGCCTAAAAGCTATACGTGTACAAATTTCAAGTTTCTAGCTCATTTGGAAGTGGGCAAACATTAATGTCAGTGAGTGAGTGAGTGAGTGAGTGAGTCAGTCAGTCAGCCATGTGGCTTTATATTATAGGGATAAGCGTTTCCTGTCTTAATATACGTAGATGGTTATTTGTAGTTCTTTACAATTTGTTGATATGAAGCTGAAGTGCTTGACTGAACTGTAGGAATATGAAAGGTGTAATACACCCATTTAAAAAGGTGAAAATGGCACGGTGTCCAATCATCCATGATGGAATACCGCAACGCCCTCATCCCTTGGGGCTTCACACTGAAGCTGAACTGACCACCATTGCTTGTAAAGGAACCTTAGACAAAGCCAAGGATTTGTGTGTGGCGAGAGATAAATTTCTCTACCTGTGGGAATTATTAGAAAATATACTTTCAATTAAACTGGATCCCACGATCAAACTTATTTACAAAAGTTGTATAAGTTAAACCATCAAATCGAATAGTGTGAAATCGATTAAAGCCGTTGTATACACATTTGATTTTATAATCCACCCAATTATATTTTCTACAGCTCATTCGGAACGTTACTATTTTTTTTATCCAAAATAAGAAACCTACCAAAAGTTCTACCTTGCAAATAATACTGTTTTGCACGAGGCTGAAGCATCTGAATGAGGACCCTCGCTATGCGGCCACTTATGTATGAAAAATGTTTCAAAAAAGTTTTAAGTCTTCAGACAAGCACTTAGTAAATTAAATGCAAAGAAAATCGTTACTCATTTTTTTTATAACTTAAATGAGCAATGGTTTTTCATATAAATTGAACATAGGGTAAGAGAAAGATATCTCATCAATATGCTTCGTGATTATCCCTCAATTATAAAATTTCGTTTATATGCAATTTTTGTTTGGTTCAGACACACTAGATACAGTTTTTTTTTTTTTTTTTTTTTTTTTTTTTTTGCGAAAATAGTGTTTTAAGGGATACTTATTAATCGATTACTGATGAAAACTCGACATCTTATTTCAAGAACAAAATAATATAAAACTCCCCCTTCGTGTAGAGAGAGAAATGTAGAAAAAATAAAAACTGTGTAGAAATGCAGCTTGATACAACTCTTTTTTTTTATGGACCACAGAACATCAAGTTCAAATAGGTCGACAATTTCATGGAATAGCAAATATCAAGTACTAACTTACAAACCTCTATAATAATAATGGTATTAATAAATATAACAATGTTGAAGACGATGGTGATGATAGTAACAATGATAAATAATAATAGATATAATAATTCATTTCATATGATAATGAGATGAAAACATAATAATATTGATAGTGATTATAATAATAATAAATAATCACGCGCAATAAGTGTGCGATAAATGTGCAATGGCATCTCAAAAGCAGACAATAAAACATACGCTTATTAAAACATCAGAACCATATGGTGCTTAGCATTCATATTTTTAGAAACTTGGCATCGTGGGCGCCGCCCTCATGAGGCTTTCTTGAGAACGCCCAGAGCATTAGTGTGTCACATAATACAAGTAGTATAAATCAGAAAATTGCCATACATAGGCTACAAGAACAAAAGTCGAACGAGAAAAGGTAAAAAAAAGTCATAGAAGTAGGCTTATATGTATAACATGAAGGTTAATTAAGTTATAATTTAGATACACAAATACACAAGTTCAAATTACGAGTTAACACTTGAAAACTTTCCTTGGGGAAGATGGCTCGGCTAGATACAATAAATGATCATATGTCATGAGTCAGATTATTATGAAATTATAATATTTCCTATAGTATGTATTTGTTTGAAATCTAACTACTAACTAGTCTAACTCTACTACTAACTTTATGTGTGCATAAATGTGACAGACCCACGTCAGTAGATTTACTGGCATGTAAAAAAAACTCCTGTGGGACGAAATTCCTGCCCACCGGCGACGGTCACAGGCCTAAGTTGCAGTACATCCCCGTCGTTAAATAACCATATACCAACCAATCTACTACTACTAACTACTCTAACTCTTTAACTAGTCTACTAATATCTTCTTTTTCCTCTTAAGATCACTGAGGGTTGACGTCTACTAAAGTTGCTATTAGAGTAGGAGGAACCTACAGCTTAACTTGGAATCAGAACCAGAATGCCTCCAGTATGCTTCATTGTCAGAGGTGAAGACAGTGGTGGTGACCTATCCAAGTTTTCACCGCTTGGAAGCAGGCCTAATATTACCATTGGAAATATTGTTACCAAAATGCCACCAGGTCACAAGACACCCTTTTACAAAGATCATTATTTAATTTTACAATAATTTTTTTATATATTTCGCACAATATTACACATTTTAAACACATATGTTTGATATAAAACTAATGTCAATACTGTTGAGCTCGATCAATAAAGTAAAATAAATGTGATACCAGTTGCTTAACTATGATATATTTAGCTTGCTCCCAGCAAAAGATGCCCTGAAGATGGTGTAAAGGCACCGAAAGGCCTAGGCGACAAATCACAAAATATATCATGGTTGAGCAACTGGTATCACATTTATTTTATTTCATTGGTATTTACTTGTCAAAGTAAGACGTCATATTATGTGAAATACTGGTAATCTTTATTTAAAAAGTAAACTTTTTTGGAGTAAAACATTTTTTTAACTCCATGAACAATTTTGAGATTACGTATTCCATGTATTTTAAGGATTGTTGTTACATATTTACACATTGTAGACTCAAAGCGCACACTATTGCAAACATTCCTATATTTGCCGACTGTATCTTGAAAAGGCCAAAGCATTTTGGTTATAAGTAGGGCAAGGCATTTAATGACCATAAAATAGTAAAAAAGATGCATTTATAGCCTAAAAATAGTGAAAAAATAACAACATTTTTAAAAAATGACCAATAAATTTTCCATCTTTACTTATATCTTTTTTTTAAGTAATGAATTGCTAAAAGCAAAGTAAGTAAAGTAAGTAAATCTATACTACTTGGACACCCTTAGCGAACAAAAAAGAATTCTTTCTGAACTGGCATGACCATTAAATTTCCTCTAGCAAACATGTGCCATTTAAAAAGAAAGAAAATAATCTTTATTAAGTATTACAAGACAAACTGATATATATTGTTTACAATAAACCTGAATTAAAATAAAAACGATTGTCTGTTGTCTGAAAGTAACGATTTGTACATGGAAAAGCTCCTTTTTATTTCCACTGAAACATGACCTAAAATGCCGAAAAAAAAACATTTAAAAAAAAGTGTGCATGGAACGCCACGCGACAGAAGTGAAACTTGTTTTAATTTTTATTTTTTCAATTTCTGAATATTGAATTTATTCAATTTTGCATTATTGGACTTTTTAATTTTGGGTTTTTGGACTATTATAATTTTGAACTTTTGATTTTTAAATTTTGGATCTTTGAATTTTTTAATTTTGGATGTTTTAAATTTTCGATATTTGAATTTCTTTTTATTAGATTTTTGGTTTTTTGGTTTTTTAAATTTTGGATTTTTTGTTTTTTAATTTTCGATCTTTGAATTTTTTAATTTTGGAATTTTAAATTTT
Source organism: Ectobius pallidus (assembly GCA_964059195.1). Taxonomy (NCBI): domain Eukaryota; kingdom Metazoa; phylum Arthropoda; class Insecta; order Blattodea; family Ectobiidae; genus Ectobius; species Ectobius pallidus. Next base: position 129,339,693 of record CAXKWD010000005.1, read on the forward strand.
TTAATTTTGGATTTTTTAAATTTTGTATCTTTGAAATTTTTATTTTTTGGGTTTTTAATATTGGATTATCGATTTTTTAAATTTTGTATCTTTAAAATTTTTATTTTTTGGGTTTTTAATTTTGGATTATCGATTTTTTAATTTTGGATTTTTAAATTTTTGATTTTTTAAATTTTTAAATTTTTAATTTTGGATTTTTTAATTTAGGGTCTTTTAATTTTTTCATCTTAGATGTTTTAAATTTTGATTCTTTGAATTTTTATTTTTAATTTTGTATTTTAGTTTTTTTTTATTTTGGATTTTTAGATTTTTTCAATTTTGGATTTTCGATGACCTATATATGCGTATTCATACTAAATATGCTACAATAGTTAAATGTTTCTAAATATGCAGTTATATGCACAATAAAAGCCGTTCCATTTTCACCAGGATGGCTGGAATCGGGTTTAAATTAGTCGGAAACCTTAAATATGCAAAGGGGGAAATATGACATGTCATAGAAATCCGCCCCCTAGTCATTATTTTACAAGATTGATTAAAAAATCTGAGTTTGGAAGAAATAGCTACCAGCACAGTTTTTCTTAAACATTTTACGTATATGCTCGTATTAGCAGATTAATACAGTATAGCAAAATTTCTCGAATTTTTAAAACATCATAATAGACCTAAAACCGCTGGCTTTGTAAGTTGTGTGTTGACCTACGAACACAAGTTTTGCAGGCTCAACACCAGCAGAGGCAACATGCTAAATTTTTCAAGGCGAACTAATGTTTTAAATCTTCAAACTGAAATAGATTCTCTTGGACAGAATCTTGTCATCTTACTGGTCTCAGCAAAATTATAATTCGATATTAGATGATTTACCTGACCTCAGTATTCTGCTCTTGGCTGTGGCTAGTCTATATCTATATTATACCGGTATGTCATGGCTGAATAAATTGGAAGGTTCCATAGCCTAGAGAAGCCCAAATGCTTCAATCGTTTTAAATCGTGGATAGAGAGGAAACAATATTTTTACATATGGTAAAAAATAAATGTAAGAAACTTTGGCATTCTAGTCTAGGCCTACAGTTCTGTACTAGATTTAGGATAGTTGGATTTTTAAGGAATCATTTCTTATTTATACATTGCACTTTTTTTTTACTTTTACACATCTGGGTAGCCTACTTGAGGTTTCCATCATTAGACATAGGTCTATGCCTAGTTATATATTTCTATAGTTTATTGGTAAGAAAATAAAATAATTATCGTTCATCTGTATTTAAATAAATAGTTAAGTAGACTATGTGCATAGATATTGTGTGAGCTTCTTGTACCGAAGAATGTTCTTGAAGCAGAAGGTACAAACAGGCAAAAAAGAAATAAATAAAAAAAGAAAAAAATCGTGAAGGTTTGTGCTATTTACGTAAAACTCGTAGCCTATGTGTAAAGCACTCCATATATTTGAGTTACTCTATTATTCGCGTTTACGTCTCCAATGTAGTTTAGTAAGTTAAATATATTGCAGGTTGAGAGGTTCGGTGGCATCACAGCCCGGGCGTGTGATTTGAATAAGCCAAACTCCAAGAGAAATGACACGAAGGCGGCCAGGAGTGCTTAAATAATCGACCAGTCGAACTCGATATACCTAGGCCTACGTCATGTTTCAGTGGTTTCAAATCGGTTTTCAGTATCCATAGGCACTAGAACAGTGCTGTTATTTATCATATTTTTCAGCAGACACGAAATATATTTCACACAGATCTGTAATAAATTTTCAAAGGTTTTGGATTGAAACTGTTGATTTACTAAAACAGAAGTAACTAAACTTCAAATTGATTTAGCACAGAGAACTTTATCTCTTAAGAAGAAAAAAATTGTGTAGTTAATTCATAATTCATAATTATGAATTTGGATGATTGCAGATGATCACTTTTCTGATTGTGAAAACTTACTTTACCATTTTGCTGAGCAAAGCAAGTCCTCTAAATGAAAAACATTGTTAGGACTCTGATTATTAGGCTAAACCTGCTACATTATTTCTATTTTATCTATGTATAAAACAAAAGGAACAATAGTTACTGTATTTTCCTGTAAAAATCTATTAATTTATCAGTCTATTTAAATTACTATAGTGGAGAAATAGAAAGTTAGGCACTTTTTCAGATAAAGTTACACTGATCTAAGGTGATCCCAAACACATAAAACACCCCCGCCCTAGATTAACCCAACGCCCGAACTGCATAAGCAGAAGCAACTTCTCCGACGCCAGCGTAATGCACGTAGTCTACTTAATAGCCTGCAGGGGCAGATGCAGTTTTCAGCGCCCGAACTCCATAAGCAGAAGCAACTTCTCCGACAGTAACGTAATGCACGTAGTCTAATTAATAGCTTGCAGGGGCAGATGCAGTTTTCATTCCTGAAATGCGGTACAAGTTGAATAGCTAATGCCCCCAAACGCATTTTCCTGCAATAGCTCAACACATTGCCAGATAAAAATACGGCCTTATTGAACTCAACCACTTATGCCAAGATTAATGCTGTCAACTAATAAGAGGAAACATTTTATGGGTGAATCTCGCAAACGCGAAATGTGTTAGTAGACACAAAAGTTAAATTAGGGAATTAAAAGGTTCCTGACCGCCAAAACATAATTTTATGATTACGAATAAAACACGAAATCTGGGTTATTTATATATGTTAATGGTCTATATATTTTTATCACGAAATATTTGGTTTATTCACGAATTATGGGAAATTTCGGTAATCAAGAATATTTCTTTCTTCGACTCAATTAACATAAGACTTTTTTTAAAGGATTGTTATGTTATTGACTGAGCGAAGCGAGGTCTTGTTTTGACAGCAGAATTTCATCCGTTTGTAAACTTGTTTGTTGTGCAGTCTCGACCAAACGCGTTCTACCTTCTTCCAGTTTTGTATAAATGTTTCTCGAAGCCATTAGGCTTAAAAGCGACATATGCGTAAGGAGTTTTATTTTTTTTATCCCGTTTCAAGATGGTGGCGGCCGTTTTAATGGTTCCGTTTCATGAAATGTTCAGCTTCTTTCAACGATTCAATGAAACTGTTTCCGTGGAAACAATGTTGTCTTAAAAAGTGAATGACAAATTTGGCTAAACCTTTAAAAACTGCGATGAAGGGGCGATGTTAGATATTTTTGGACGCGAGGTCTATTGTTCATGGAACAACTAGTTTGTATCTGCAAGCAGAAACTTTCAGAGGGAAATAATAATATGCTTTTGGTAGTGCTTAGGGAAATTTTGGAGGAACACGAACATATACAGTAGCTTTGAATGTCTCCAAACAGTTCACATCTCCATTTCTTAAGTAGATTCAGAGAGGACTCTCTCTTCCTTTCCGATATGCTTCCCAATAAGTGAACCGCACATCTGGAGATTATGCTCATTTACTATTTCAAGCAAGAAGACACCGAGTAGAACTTAATTAAATTTATATCCATGCCGAGGCCGTATCGTCGACGACTTAATATTCTGAGGCCAGGGAATTTAAATGTGATGAAAGCCAGGTTGCAACTTAATCTTTATCCCGATCATTCCTGTCCAATTTTTAAGGGGTTACGGCGTCTTATATGGCGACTCCTTTGCAGCAGTTGTTCTTTACAGTAGATCTAATTGTTCTGTCAAACACCCGATTATTCAATTATTATGAATAAATGTTATATATATATATATGAATCAAGCGAGATATATAAGATACACAGATGTTGGTTTTAGTCTAAATGAACGTAGTTAAAGAAGAGTTACTATAGTTACAGTTATGAATGTATAAATAACAATATCAGGATTTTTTAAAAATGTTGTACTACCGTATTGTTACTGAACCAAAATTTTGCAGCAGAATCACAAGTTTAATACAAAAGATGTAAGGGAATCAATAAATGTAAGGAGAAGATTAAGCTAGCCTAAGACAGGAAGCTGTTGGAGAATAGGATTATTGTCGAAAACGCCACCTGCACGCACATGCAAGCACACAAACAAACACACACACACACACATAGGAGAACTATTTAAACAAGCCAGAGAGAGAGAGAGAGAGAGAGAGAGAGAGAGAGAGAGATTTTTTAAATAGACAAAAATGTTGATAACTTAGTTCATACAGGCTATACTCTGGTTATTCATTGCATGGCCAGGCGGCTTCCTTTCGTTAGGAGGAAAGTTTGCCGACAGCTCAACCCATGTTCTTTAATTTTACCGCACCAATCAGCTAGTTACCCCAGCCAATCAAAATCTAAGAATGTCCTGCGACAGATATGACAGCTACTCGTCAACTCCACGTGGAGTGGAACGCGAGGTTGCAAGATCTAGTTACAGTAAACGATAACACGTGTGAATTGATTAAAGTGAGGGAAGAACTGAGGTCAGCGATAATAATGAGAGAATATTGCAACATTGCTTTTGTTTTGGAAAGCGAAAACCAAGCCCGATATAGTCAGATCAATTAACAGAAAGAAACACCGACTTAATGGTTTATCTCTTTGAAGCTGCCTGGCCATCCAATGAATAACTGGACTATACCAAAGTGTCCTAATATCAAGATATACTTTTGTCAGAGTCTTTTGAGACAGTGAAATGGGTTGATAATTTCCGCTCTAGAACCGTCCCTAAAGAAAACAAGTAAGTCTGTCTCGCTCTTTGGTAGTAATGCTCGGGAGCGGGAAACATCTACCCATTCCACTGTCTCGAAAGACTCTGACCAAAGTACAGTATATTAAGTTTCATTTTCCACAAGGAGTATATTATTCTGTATCTTCTTTGAAATGCATTTCATTATTGATAAGTGTTCATTATGCAGTTCTTTTTGGACTGCCTCCATGCTGTAAAAAGTGTTCATTACAAGCACAGTGGAATCTACTGTAGCTAACTGTATTTCGTCTTCTCGTGCGAGAAACTCTTTTTTTTCATGCAGACAACTTCACCTACTTCAACAATAATGTAAACATAATTTTACAACATTAAAGTTCACATTACTTTTTGTTTGTTTTGCTGAAGCAAATAAAAAAATCTGGCAATAAATTATTACTATAAAAACTATAAGACTACTTGCGCGACTACACCAGAACTAAATAAAAATAGTATTCCAATGAACTACAGGCTAACTATAGAAGCTATAAAACTACAGTTGTCGTAAGTCATCGTCGTTGTTTCTATTATTACTTTATATTTGCTGTAGGCCTATATATTGTTTGTTACATATATTGTATACTTTTGTAAGTCTAAACTATATATTGACATCTTCATAATCATCACAATCATCATCAATATCATCATTATATAATTCCCAAGATCCCTGCTATAATAAAAATAATAATAATTACTCATTATAAAATAGGTATATTGCAACCGACTGTTGCTCATACCATGAATAAAATATTGACTACTTATTGAATATTTTAAAAATGTAAAAATCGTTTGTTGTGCCTTTGAATTAATAATAATTATTATAACTATTACTAGTGTATCATTATCATTATTAATTGTAAAGACACGATAGATAATTTTTACATTTCTGATGATAATAATTACTATTAACCTATTATTATTTCATGTTATTTTGATTGTTTTCTCATTCAATTAAACTTGACACACCTTTGAACAAAAGTCTTGGTAAATGATTGTTAGTAATGAAATTTAATCGCGTCAATTTAAACAAGGCAGATCAGAGGGTTTTTCGGCATGTCTGCAGCCGGAAAGAGGAAAAGGGAACATGAGACGCAGACGTGAGAAACATGATAGAAGAGGGAAAAACAGGACGTGCATCGACTAAAACGTAGCTTAGGTAGGAAGTCGTGTTGTTCAAACGTTACTGAATGGAGCGCTGAGTAAAAGTAACAACAGCGCTTTATTTCCCATTATTACTACTACAGTACTATCATTCATTATATTCACCAAATTTAATATAGCCTATACGGTTATTCGGAGGACAACTTGAAACAATTTAAGCCTATAGAATTCAAGTTTTAAAATGGGGGGGGGGCTCTGATCCACTGAAGTTTAATTAGTAAGATCTGTTGACGGATCGCTTCAGAAAACTAGTTTCTTAAATTGTTTTTAAACTACTCTAGTTGTTTAAAAAACAATTGTTTTTAAACTACTTGACAGGTGCAAACACATGTAACAATAGGCCTATTACATTCACATTTGTATATATTTTTAAATATATGTAATTGGTATATGTGTAATTTTTAGCATTTTAATCTTTTATCATACTGAATTTCTGGACACACATACTATATATTGTAAAAATGGGGGAATCCCCCAATTGTTTTGTATAAATGTTTTAGGGAACAATTATGTAACATAATCAATAGTACAATTTGATTTAGTTCACAGTAAAACTGCACTATTCAAACTAATATATATCTCGTTTTCAGTAACTATTTCCTCATCCAGATTTGATAGTGGTTTAAAGGCGGATCTTTATTAAATACACCATTTCATATATCCCACTGTCGGAATGAAATTCATTAATGCCTTTTATTGTATTGAGGAATTTCTAAAGATTACTCCAAAGGAGACCCTATTTTAACCTAGCTTTATCCTTTAATGTGTTAAAGTCAATTTAGTTTCTACAGATTTATTTTGACACTGTTAATGCCAATATCTATCCCTAACAACAAAGAAATATTACTTTTATTATTATAGTTGTTAAACAGTCTTTTGAACATGAGCAGTTGTATAACGTGTGTCACAACTCATTTTTCTTGCAGTAGCTCTCGAAAGGTGTCGTAACTGAATACATATTTGTTCATATTGTAATCAGGTGTCGAATAACATTGACTATTCGTCCTCAAACTTTCTCTTGTAATATGTATTGACAAAAACTAGTGCTGAAAATACATTACCATATTATTTCCCCACGTAATGTATATTTATAAAGATGTTAACTAGGCTACTAGAAAGCACTTGGCCAACCATTCATTAAAGGGACTAGGTCTACATGTAGAAGAAATTCCACAGAAAGAAGAAATTTCCCTCCAAATACCTTTCCTAAAAAGGCTCTGCATTTGTTTATGTTTATTAATTCAAACATTTACAGCATAAATGAATGTTTTGAGAACCGATTGTACAGTAATCGAAGTGCATAGTCTAATGTTTTCGGAACTGATTGTACAATATTAGAGCGACGTTTCACTTCGTTAGTTACAATTTACTAAAATGTGTTGTATTTATCTTGTTTTCTTAATAATTGTTGTAATGTATTTTATACAACTTCAACAATTTTGTGTGAATTATAATGTAATTCAGCTAAAAGAAAACCTAAAGTATAAAAATTACTTAAATAATAAAGCATACTTCATTGGTTCCGGTGCATATCTTACAAATTTTAAAAACCGAGCAAGGTGGCCGAGATGGTAACGTCTTGGACTCGTATTCAGGAGGTCCCAGGTTTAAATCCCGTGGCCGGCCAATTTGACATGGGTTTTTTCATGGTTTCCCCAGTCGTAAAGACAAATGCCGAATTGGATATTTACATATCACGATCATCCTCATCATTTCATCCTGTATCATATCCATTTAAAATTAAATATCAGTTGAAATTTACTCCATTAAAGTACACCGACAATAGAAACAATTGACAAGCAATAGTTCCGTAGCCTACCCTACTGTACAGACACAGATCCCGAACTCCTGATGTAGCCTAGTAGCTAAAAGGAGTATAAACACAGCTGAAATAAGAATAAAAAAATAAATAAAAATTTAGAACATATTCGCATGCATATTTCTTCTATTTTATGACTAAGGAATCGTTTAGATTTTGTCTGTAGGTGGTAAATAGTTCTAAAACGTATTCACGATTTGAATTTGATCTCATGTAATTCTTGCAGGGACAATTACTGGTAATAATTTTCCAATATTATCATTGTACTTAGATAACAACAGACACGCCCGTCATAACCAATATATAGCATTGTGAACATGAAACCGAAAGGTCGAATATCTCTGTTGCTGTAACTCCAATTCTAGGAAGTAATGACTAACACGACAGCCATTAAGTTCTCTGCTTACGTACATCAGTAAGATCATATTTAATTCGATTTGAGAATAAAGTGTTATAAATCATATTATAAAATCTGTACAGTAGTGATTATTATGTACAATATTATTATACATATTGTACATTTTGTTTACTTTTATTTCACAAAAATTGTCAAACTTGCATTAGCAAAGAATAAACAGCTTTTTTCAGTTCGTGTCCCAGCGACGGCTGCTTCTGTTGGAAAAATTAATTTTCAAATGTAGGCTTAATTGCGTTCTGTTGCGAGGCAATAACTGCATGAATATTGAGAAAGAACACGTTCGGGAAACATTTTTATACAGACATGTTCAAAGGATCAAAATAATTATAAATTAATATACGTCAACAAAAAGAGCTATCTTACTAAAGTTTGTTTATTTCTCTAAACAAAACAGTATGTAATAATTCTACACTTTTATAGTGACAATTTCTGTAAATAATAAGGTAAGCATTTATGACTGATGATTGTTTCTATCTCGATGTCTCACTTCAAGTGACTAAAAATTTACTTTGACACATCTTCATTATTTTAATGAAATATGTCCACATCTTAAGTGCGAAACTAACTGGTAATCTAATACATTTTACAAAAATACAGGGGAGTCATTTTCAAGTGTGTGTAATCTGGCCATGTACAAAAGCTGATATTTTAATGTTTATTTTTACCCACTGTATTATGATACAAGCTGTATAAATGTATAGCATATGCTTGTATAAGGCAATAAACCTATGCAATTTTAATACCAATAGGTTTTTTGTTTCAAAACAGTCCTAAAACTAGAGAATTTGTTTAAGTTAAGTTTTATTTCTCTCCTATTACCATTAAGATATAGGAGATATACAGGATTTGAGGGAATAAGGTGTTTAAAATATTTCAAATCCTTCAAAGACAGTATGTGTTTTTTATAACATATGCTACAATTCTTTAAAAGTATTCCTATAGAAATGGCCAGTGCACCCCTTGTGTTATGTTCTATGAGAACTTGCAATAGGCCTAAATCGACAAACAGCGTTTCTGGTACCAGAAAATGCTGCAAAAAGACAAAAGAACTCAGGATGGCAAAAGTAATAAACAAAAGAAAACATAGATGCACTGACGTAAGTTTTAATATATTATAATCTGTATATACTGCAACTTAGACCTTTGGTCGTTATTTTACACACCTGTAAATCTACAGACAGGGGTTGACATTTATGAAAACACGAATTCCATCAGTATTAATGAATTTCATTTTCAGATAAGGGTACATTATATGTTTTAAAAGTATACAGCCTTAAACCTTTAACATTAAAACAATGGTGTCGCAATATTTAAAAAAACACATTTATGAAGCTGTTTATTGAGTTTATTGCGCTGGATCCAGATGTGTGTGATAAGTTTTAGTTAAGGGTATAAGGTTATACTCGTACTTTTAAGTTTTCAATAAGCCATCGACTTGGACCGGTTTCGAACCCGTGAACTTGGGCAACTAATGCCAGTTTCGTATGTGAACTGAAATTTTTGGAGTTACAAATACTTGGTTTATTAATTCGATGCTACATAACCTGAACGCTGCCGATTGGTACTGTATAACTGTTTTGGCCCGTAACTTATCCAAGCTTCATTTGAACACGATTGCAATTAAACCGTTATTTCATTACTTCATTTTGCATTTTATTTACATAACACAGCGTCACCCATAATTATTATAACAGAAACCTGAGTATGTCAGCTGTTCCCTGACGTAGCAAAACCTGAGTTTCCCAACGCACAAGAGAATACGAGAATTATTCTGATTCTGAAAATGTGGTTCGCTTAACACTGGAGTAGGCTACAAGCTTTAAGATTAACTCTGTGGCTTGGTTCTAAAAGGTCCAATGTCAATTTCTTGCAAAAGTGAGATCTATGCATTATTGAGCTCGGCTAGTCTTATCTTTCGTATAATAAAGGTGCCAGTGTCTATTGATATTAATAGACAATACAGAAACCTTAGGGTCCAATGTCGGAAGTTCTCAGCAAAAAATGTTACTTCTCCAAAGACTTAAATGTCATAAATAGGGACCGGATTCTTAGGTTTTTACCTATTTTTTTTCCTTACTTCCAAAACAAAAAGCGCTCATACATTTTTTCGAATCATGTATATAGGATTCACCCACATTAATTCTGTGGCACCTAAAAATACCTAAATGGGGTATAAAAACCTAAATATACCTAAACGGGATATAAAACCTAAAATATCTAATTTAGGCTCCTTTTTTGCCTTTTTTGTTTGTCAGTTGAGAAATCGATATTTTGCGGGGAGAGAATAATTTTTGTCGGGTAGAAATTAATACCACCAGCGTTTCATTCAACCCATTGTCGTCTAGGATGGACAGTATCAAGAGAAGAAAAGAGTACCGGCGTATTCCTTTTAAAATATTCCTACGAACAACCATTGTTGCCGTGTCTGAACAAGGATATAGATTTCTGTGTTTTAAAGCGCTTGTTTGCCTTTATTACTTCCCTATTATTCATACTGAGCGGTCACACTGTGAGTTTTAAGAATAGGCTATGTGTTAATTATTCCGAAACAAATGAAATCGAGTTTATTACGGCAGTGGATTGGCGACGATCTGAATTTCAGTACAGATGGCAAAGTAATATTTTGTCAAGCCTGCCAGAAACACGTATTATTTACCTTTCTAGAAAAGGGGGAAGTTTTCGTCCCTAGTTGATCTGTTGTACGGTTAGCATGCATAACAACCGAGAAAAGGAAAATAATCAGCTTCACATTATCCACATCCAACCGTAAGGTATTTTACTCACTAAATTAGAAGCATCGGATTCGAATCCTGAGAAGGGTAGTGTCTAGATACAGTATTAACCATTAACTAAGAGATTACACGAAGAACTTCACAGTTGAGAATCTTGAAACATATTTAGTGATATACTGTAACCGGGAAGGCAATCTTATTTTCACTGCTCCTTTTGATTGTTTATGCTTTCTTTCTTATTATATTATTATATTATATAATATTGTCGTAAAGCAAATTTACACAAATTTAAGTCAATTTTGTTAAGTTAAACTTTACAAGTATTATGTATTCAGTCCTATGTAGCACATAAAATTCATTAAACCAATTATTCTACCCGAAAACGATATTTTGGAGAAAAAACCTAAAAAAAACTATTTCACCTAATGGAAAACCTAAAACAGTGTTTTTAAAAACCTAAAAATCCGCTCCCTAGTCATAAAACTTGCTTTTGAGATAACTGACTTTGAAGCCTTTGTAGAAGGAACATTTTTTGCTGAGAACTTCCGACATTGGCCTCTAAGGTTTCTGTATTGTCTATTAATAGCAACAAACATTGGCACTTCTACGAAAGGTAGACTAGCTGAGCTCAATAATGCATAGATCTCATTTTTGCAAGAAATTGACATTGGCCCGTTTAGAACCAAGCCACAGAATTACTAACACACGTTTCCATTTAGTCTGCAGGGACGTTACCGCATTCGGGAAGTCCCGGGTTCAAACGCCGTGACCGACCATTTTAACTGGGCTTTTTTTTTATGATTTCCTCAGTCGCAAAGGTAAATTCCGGGTTAGATCTGATTGCTGCTATTTATTCTAACATCGGGGAAAAGGGTATTTTATGCCGAGTTTTCACTCCCACTCCTATAATTGAGGGCGTTAAAGCCAAAGAGGTGTAAGTCATGTTTTTAAATTTTTTAACCTAAGTATTGCAATGCAATGTTGCGGTATAGATATGTTAGCAGGAAGAATCGTGTAAGTCCTATTATGTTCATACACTATACAGGTATATGTATGTATATACGTAGGTGGGAGGACAATATTAGGAAATATTATTATAATAAATCTAACATAACTTCTGTTTCTCTAATTGCATAAAACATGACATACACCACTTTGGCTTTAACCCCCTCAATTGTGAAATATGATTTTTAGTGCAAGGGTTTTTTTATTTGAAATATTATTTTGTTGTTAATAGTTTTAACATATCAAGTTTGGTGCAAGAGTCTTTTATTATTCAATGGAAGGAAAACCTGTGCGCGGCATAAATTACCGTTTCGCCCTAACATCCAATTTATTAAAATTAAATAACAGTTTAATAATAAATAATTAGTTTAAATGAACATAAGATCTTCAACACAGGATAAAATAAATAAAGCCAAGATAAAAAAATTGTAATATGCCTTCCAAATACTATAGTAAATTGGAGTCTATAAGAATCTTTCACATATCAACCAACTCATACTCCTCTTAAGGTAATTTTTTTTTAAATGTTTAATCTCCTACAGAAGGAGAACTCTTGATCCAAGTAGTATGTTAAACAGCATAATTCATACCCATATTTTTGTCAAAGTTTGGGCTTATGGTATTAGCCGCGACACTTAAAAATAAATTTATTTTTTAAATTGGCGAGATTCAAACCCTCACATATTTATAAAACATTGACAGGAAAGCAGTTAACACAATCTTTAAGCCCATCTGATGTTTCTTGTGTACTACCCTGTAATTTGCATTAGCCTAATTGTATAATTACCAATTTTTTTCCTTTATTGGGATTATTAAAAATATAAGATAAACTGCTGTATCGAATTGGATACCGGTACATCATTAAGAGTTAACTGAAAAAAAAAACTGAAGAAGATGGGAAGCATGTGAACTACATAATACAAATCAGTATTGACTAGTCGAAAACTACTATAATTTTACCTTCTGAGATATCTTTACTTAAATTCGAAATCCAGAAAATACCGTACCATCATACCGAAAGGGCCCTGCCCCCCAAAAAACTTTCTTGCATAGAGAAATAATATATTTTATACATAGCATTATACTGTAAAGTATATCTCTTTCACAAATGTTCCCTTGGTTTCTGGTTTATTGCCCTCCCTCCCAAATAAAATTGTATATTTTATCCTGGTGCATATTATTAGTGAAATTTTAAAAATAAATAGAATTTTACGGAGGTAATAATAATAACAATAATAATTCTCAGCATTTCACACAATTATGTGTATAGCGTCGTCATAAAAGTAATTTCAAACATTTATATTATAAAATTCAACTCTATTGCAAAAACTTAAATGTATGGTTTTAATTATATTAGTGTTAAATTTTTATCATATCTTAGCAATAGATATCAGGCTGTCTTCTTTAATGATAATGTTTCACAGTATAAATTATTGGGGTGCCCCAAGGTTCTATACTTGGACCTACATTATTTTTAATATACGTTAATGACCTCCCTCTGTCCGACATGAGTGTCTAGAGGCCTATATGTTTGCTGATGATTTAGCTGTTAATGTCATTCATCGTAACCCTCATATTTTAAATATTACACTTCAAGAGATAACTGACAAAGTCCAAGGATGGTTCAATGCACACAATCTTTTACTCGATAAAAATAAAACTGAAACTATACTAGTAGAACAGGAAAAACAAATACTCAGCAGCTTAAAATAATAATTTCAACGAAAACTTAATTGCATACTTCCATAGTCATGGTCAGAAACACGGACGTAGCCAGGAAAGACCCACCGGGGGTACTTCCCCGAAATTTTTGTTTGTTAAATTTTAGCCTTCAAATTTCGTTTTTACGTCTTTTTCCAGTTACAAAAAATTTAGCTTTTTAAAAACATACCACACCTTTTAGTCTTCCAAAATAATATAATGAATAAAAATCATTTAGATTAAGTTTTAAGGCTTAATTTTACACTTATTCATGTAATAATGGAGATGAGCAGGCAAATGCATTTCTTCCTACCTACGCACAACTGGTTCTTCATCAGATTCTGTGGCCTTCACGAGTCTTGCAGAATTCATTAATACTTCATGAGATTGTAATAATAATATGGGTCATTTAAAAATGTCGTGAGTTTCCCAGCATTTCTGATAAAACACAACTTTAATTCAAGAACTTTCGAATCTCCCGATATTGCAACTTGAATTCTAACACAGTTTGCGGCGTGTTTTTCTCAAGTCGTACCTTGATTACGCTACATTCTTCGGAACGAAAGGAGAAACTATCACCCAATGCCTGCTAAGGATCACAGCTGTGAATTCCACGCAACTCTCACAAGCGTGTGACGTGTAATATAAAGTGATAACCGCTTACCTGATCTGTTATAAGATTTCCTTGTGATGAGTAATTATCCTTAAATTGCAAACACACAAGTTCACCACTGTTTGTAAAACCGATATACACCACGGATCACACAATCTCACCTTCTGCACACTACATACAAGACTGGCGCCAAAGCAGTCTCTGAAAGCACGGCATTGCTTCGGCGCATGCGCTTTAGATGGTGAGCACACCTGTTATCCTTCTGAAAAAGCGCTCAAGGGTCCAACCAACATTCCAATGTGTAAGATGGAGAGGGAAAGAAAAGCATAGGAATTTATTTTTTATCCCTATGCTCATTAAAATCTCTATCTCTTTCTATCTTTAGTTCTTTTTTCCTGATCTTTGATTGCTGACCAATAAAATATTCGCTAAGTTTTCTTGGAAACAAAAGTTTCGAGAAAATGAAAAGTTTGTCAGAACCCGGATCGCGAATGCTTATGATCAAAACTACGTACAGTATGATAGAAAACAATTTAAATATGCACGGACTATTTTATGACCAACACGTTTTTATAGTTTTTAAATATTAGCTGCTGTTCAAAATTAAATGTTGCTTCGATATTTTAAAGATAATATTGTAAGTATAATTTTGAAAAATAACACTTAACATTTAATTAGGTACATGCTTAATAATATTGGATAGAAATAGCCTAGGTTACATTTATTTTAATTTTCATGCGAAGATTATCTTTCAATTTCATGTTTTACTATAAATCTATAAAGGAACTACTAAGAAAATTGCCTAAAAATGGAACAATAGTAGGACTTTATAAAATATGCTGAAAAGAGATGATACCAATGTTTAAAACAGGATAAAGTATACTAATATATGACCAATAAAAAGAATATAATATCAATCAAAATACGCTAAAAATCTGTTTAAAATGCACAGTGGAAATCAGCAATTGAGGATAAATAATTAGCCTACAAGTCGTAAATGTACTGGACTATTTTAGTGCAACGAAATTGCCGTATGATTTTTATTTGAAAAAAAAAGACACGGAAACTGGTTAATTTTCAGTTTTTTTCACGAGCGCATTCTGTTTTCTGTATCATTCGTGATCAGAGGGCAGGTGAAGTCAGCAAATTTCCATAGAACTTCGGACGCCTTTCCTCAATAAATGCAGATAAAAACAACAAAAAATAAAATAAAAAACACACACACATAGCGTAGAAAATGAATGCTATCAGGACAGTTTCTGCAAACCTTTTTTCCTAGTCTGGCTTTTCTATAAGTGTTATCAATAACTTTTCTTCCCGATATATTTTTCTCAATCTGAATCCCCCAAAACAATTTTTTTTAAATCCGTTCTGCCCTGACAATTTTCCACAGTGATATTTTATTTAATGTAGTGTAACTATAGTTCAGCAAACAATAATTTTATTCTTAACTGTTACATAACTAAGGTTACCGATTTTTAGTCTTTTCTATAAATCAGTCAAGATGGAAAAACAAAATTCACAAATAATTCTAGCAAAAGCGGAAGGAAATTACTCCATAATGGACTCATTTATTACAGAAGAGATTCGAAAAACGGGAAAGATTACTGGTAATGTTTACATAAATCTGAACGTAGAGCGACAGCTATAACAAAATCGACAGGTGACTCTTCTGAGCTTGATCATTAACATCAAAACGCACGAGCAGTAATTTTCGGGATTAATGTAGACTATCTGAAAACTGGTATGTTAATGGTACCTACAAGACTAATTTATTTGATTATTTATATGTTCATCATAACATAGTGCAATACAATAGGTGTTTATGAACATCAAGTTTTACATTTACACCATCTCATTTTAAAACAAGCTTATATACACAACTCATACTCTACAAAGACAATACAAAGAGACAATAATACTAATAACCTATTACAAAAAGTTAACTAACCCAAAAGAAAACTAGTTAATCAGTAAGAAAATCATCCTTAAGGGGGGACATACAGCTTTCGATCAAATTCATTGGTGAGAAATATGTTAATTTCATTTTTTTCCCTCAGCAATGAATTGCTCTATAGTCTTGCAATCTGACATACTCTTTATTGACTATTTCTATAATTGCATACTATTTTCAAAATTAATCAAACTGTTACAGTTACGGGTAATTATCGTTTCAAAATGGCTTCCACGTTTCATGCACTGAACAGTCGTTTCCCTAATAACTTCCACAAATATGCCTATAGATATTTCTGAGTGATTATTTTTCTGTGTGTTTGTTAATATCATGTGAACAACATAATCTAGGATCTTTGAAATTTCTTCAGTATAAGTATATTTTAAAAATATATATATTTTAACGAAAAAGGACATTTAAAAAATGATTTTTAAATATATATAAACTAACGAAAAAGTGCATTTAAAAAATTATTTTAAAAATACTTATATTGAAGATACTTCAAATATCCTAGATTATGTTGTTCACATGATATTAACAAACACACAGAAAAATAACCACTCAGAAATATCTATATTTGTGGAAGTTATCAGGGAAATGGCTGTTCAGTGCATGAAACGTGGCAGCCATTTTGAAACGATAATTACTTGTAACTGTGACAGTTCGATTAATTTTGAAAATAGTATGCAATTGTACAAATAGTCAATAAAGAGTATGTCAGATTGCAAGACTGTAGAGCAAATCATTGCTGAGAAAAAAATAATGAAATTAAAATATTTCTCACCAATGAATTTTATCGGAAGCTGTATATCCCCCCTTAAGGAAATCTTCTATATCATAAATATGCTTTACTTATTAAAAGGTTTAAGAGTAGTAGTA
Organism: Ectobius pallidus; assembly: GCA_964059195.1. NCBI lineage: Eukaryota > Metazoa > Arthropoda > Insecta > Blattodea > Ectobiidae > Ectobius > Ectobius pallidus. The sequence goes on from CAXKWD010000005.1 coordinate 129,356,612, forward strand.
GTAGCAGTAGTTTGAATTTTTTCTTTGACTCAGCATATTTTATATAAAGTGGAAGTTAATTGAAAACATTTGCACCAATGTAGCTTGGTTTTTTCTCCGAAAGCTTAAGCCTATGCCTAGTAATAGCAATTATTTGCACCCCTAGGGTGGTGATTGTGAACATCAGAATTGCTCCGCAGGAAACCTTCTGCCGTGTAACCCATTAAAATAAAAAAATCCCCAATACAAGATCTAATAAATTTAGAGCTCTGAAAGTTTTAGGGTTTATTGCGGTAAATGCTTTCAGAGTCGGGTAAAAAAATTAAGAAAATCATACGAGAATTTCTAAATTTCACAGGTGGTTCCCTTAAGTTGGAAAAGATGGCCTTCGTTTGATGGTGGGGAATCTGCATCCCTTAGAAGCTGACATGGGATTATTCACAAGACAATGAATTCCGAAATTATAGCAATTATAATTAATTTACTAGTGCATTCCTATCCATTTAAAGCATGACCGAACGTCTTCAAATCTTTCTCATGCATATATGAGACTTTCATAACGAGGAAATCCCATGCCTGCCTACACTGTACTGGTCTGGAGTTCACATTCCACCATTTCACACCTTCTTGTTTTTGCATGTGAAAATTCACGCATCCAGTAAGTAAGATCAAGGAGCATAACGTTCGTATTGCTTCAACATTTACAACATATTTTCATTCATTCCTCTGTGTTAATGAATTCATATGTCTCACATTCTACAACTGTGCATATTTTCAGCGTCGCTCCTCTCACGCAACGGGCCCGGGTTCGAATCCTGGTCGGGACAAGTTACCTAGGTGGGATTTTTTCTGGCGGAGGCAAATATCGGGTAACTTTAGGCCCTTGTGGTTCCCAGATATCATCTGGCCGTCATTATCATCTTCATCCCATCCTCGCCTTGTTTGGAGTGAGTGTGTGTGTGAATGGTGTGTCTCGTCTTATGTATTCGTGTTGTCTCGGAGGTGGCCCCTGCATTGGGCTAATCACCCAACCGGGGAGGCCCTATGTCCTTGTCTGGTCAAAAAAGTCTGTATGTGATCCATAGATAATCCCTCTCCCGACAGGTCCCCTGTAAGGCCTGGGCGTCTTGGGTCACTTAAATCCTAAAAGGGAGAGGTAAAACTAAGATAAAGAAAGAAAGAAAGAAAGAGAGAAAGCATATTTCAGTTAGCATTGATCATGTAGTAACAAAGATGTCTCAAAACATACTGGTGCAGTTTTTTCGAGAAAACATAGTTTCGCGAAGAATTTTTTTAAGATTGATTTACTCATTAAATTTTGTTTATGCAGGTTACGATCAGCCGTTGCAGAAGCTATTGAACAACTGAAGAAATGCGACTCTGACACCGATTTACTTAAGGGGGGACATACAGCTTTGGGTGAATTTCATTGGTGAGAAATAGAATAATTTCATTATTTTTTCCCTCAGCAATGAATTTCTCTATAAACTTTCAATCTGACATACTCTTTATTGACTACTTCTACAATATCATATTATTTTCAGAATTAATCAAAATGTTACAGTTACGGGTAGTTACCGTTTCAAAGTGGCACCCACGTTCCATGCACTGAAATGCCGTTTCCTTGATAACTTCCACAAATATCAATATTTCTGAGTGATTACTTTTCTGTGTATTTGTTAATATATGAACAACACTATCTACTTTCATTCATTTAACATTAATAGTTTTTTTAAATGTGTATATTTTAATGAAAATGAAAATCTAAAAAAATGACTTTTTAAAAATACTTAAACTGTAGATAGTCCAAATATTGTAGATGATGTTGTTCATATGATGTTTTCAAATATATAGAAAAAATAATCACTCAAATATTGCCATTTGTGGAAATTATCACGGAAACGGCATTTTAGTGCACGAAATGTGGCTGCCATTTTGTAACGATAATTACCCGTAACTGTAACAGTTCAATTAATTTTGAAAATAGTATGCAATTTTAAAGGTAGTCAATAAAGAACATGTCAGATTACAAGGTTACAGAACAACTCATTGCTGAGAAAAAAATTAATTTACCTATTTCTCACCTATGAATTTCACCCAAAGCTGTATGTCTCCCTTTGATATCGTAGTTATTGACTATACAGACAACGAGGCATACAGCCTATTTATATCAGACTGTTAGGTTTGGAGCAGAGTGTGAACCAATGCAAGAGGTCGGTATGGAGAAGAAACCTTTGTTCTTCGGCGCTAGTGGACTTATTTCAAAATTTATTGTTAATTTGTTAAAATAATTTCCACCTATGCTCAGTATATAAAATAATAGAAACCCAACATACTCTAAAAACATAACTTATCTTATTATAGTGTACCATATATAAGTAGCATAAGCTACTAGTCCAGATATTTAAAATTTGTGTGCAAACAATAAGTTAGTCATAAATATTGCTAAGATTTCTTAAAACTGTCAAAAATGTGTTTAAAGTCCACAAAAATAAAAGTATTATGCTAAAATGAAGCTGTCTTCTTCCTATACTACGCGTTTCGACGATAATTCATCTGAAGTCATCTTCAGATAAAATTCTTCATGAATTGTAGATATTCTGTTAAGTTGTGGGCTGCATGGTCATCCTTCTGTCATTAGAGGTGCATCGTCGAAGATGAATTATCGTCGAAACGCGTAGTAGGCCTATTGGAAGAAGACATCAGCTATATTTTAGCATAAGACTTTTATTTTTATGGACTTTGAACACATTTTTACAGTTTTAAGAAATCTTAGTGATATTTACGAATAACTTCTTGTTTGTACAAAAGTTTTATATTTCGACCAGTATCTTATGCTACTTTAGATGTCAGACTATAATAAGATGTTATGTTTTTAAACTAGGGTAGGTTTCTATTATTTTATATACTGAGCATAGGTTGAAATTATATTTTAACAAATATACAGCTTAGTAGGAAAATAAAAATAATTGAAATTTACTGTTAATGTCTTCCGAAAATGTTGTGTTTTTTTTCTCTCTCTCTCTCTCGTTTACAATCTCTAGCTTTAGTTTTAATGCTAGATGTTAACATTTTACTCTGTATATAAATAATTGTCAACTCGAATTTCGAATTTGAGACAGGCTGGCTAATTCATTAAATGTTTCATTAGATTTTATATAATTACTTCTATTTTCTGACTTCTGTCACTGTCATTACTAAATTTCCATTATACAACTTTAAAATATAAATATAATTGCTCTGTGTTATCTTAAAATCTGTTTAACAAAAAACTATTTTTTGTTGTTGTATTTATTCGTATATATCCGTTGTTGTAAATAGGCTTCTGTAACTAATTAACTCCGTGGCACTAACATCCCCGAAGGGACAAGGCCTACCACTTGACCGCTGCATCGATTGGCAGGATTGGCAGGATTGGGGGGCATGTGGTCAGTATACCGACACCCATGGCCGTTAATGGCGGTTTCCATGACCAAATAGGCTTCTGTCCTTACTGTAAATAATATTAACTCACACTTTTCTCTAATTGGTAAATAATTTTTTTTAATATGTGTAAATAATTATTTTAGTCTAAGTTACTTTATTGTATTTAATTGAACCGCACCCCGAGCACGAGCTATGCTTCTTCCTATGGCGTTCGAAACCATATTTGTATACACTTATATTGTAATTTTGTAACAGTAAATTGAATATAAATTAATTGAATTGATTATTCACGAATTCTCTGTTAGTACCGGAACTGTAAGTTAAGTAGCTGGGCTTATCCAGTAAGTCACTTGACTGAACTTTAATAAAAGAAGTGAAACAAGCGTGTGTGTTTCTTTACCTGACATTCCACAGCCATGATGAAATTGTTGTGATTCGTCAGCATGTAGGACAGTATTATATAAACTAGATCTCACGAGCATTATGCAACTCTCAAACCTACGCGGCTCCATTTTACTCAATTAAGATAAACTTTATTACTCGCAAATTAAACCTGCTGCACGCACTAATTTGGCAACATTAAGCTCACGCAAAAAAATAATAGTTTTGGCGGAATGTCTTATTGACACTTTTTTTCTGTCACCAACTCTCTCGAGGTACTGTGATAATGGAAAAGTGTAGATTCACAGGTGAAGAAATCCGGAGGCTGTGGAGAAATTTTATATCTGGCAGAGAATTTTATTGCTGCTACCAGCAGGTGCCTGTGGCTTCGACCGCGATTACTTACTCAATTGCTAGATGTTTTATTTAAATAATAAATAAATAATTAATAGAAAAATAATTAAAACATATTTATTAACAGTTACATTGTTTTCACATAAATTGCAAGATTTACATAATTGTATTCTTAATTATATTGTTTTGCGTAGTAAGTATAAGTAATTAAACGAACATAACTAATCTTTTGCTTCCGTACGGGCATACAGATTCGAAATTAAACGGTTAAAACATACCACAGACTTAAAAATTAAACATACCTTACCCAAAACATGCATAAAAATTAAAACCGGTTGATAATTTAAATAGCTAAAAATCCCGGTTTCGATGTGCATTTCAAGATTAAAGTACAATGCCCTGGGAAAAAAGACCTCGGATTCGAGTTCCCCAGTAAAAAAAAAAACTTATTTTGAGTATCGCTCAAATCATTCAGTGCTCTTTTTCCCCCGATTGCTTTGGAAAACCGAGTAAGGCCACCTACAAATAATTTCACAATTGAATACTGTCTTGTTATTAGAACTTGGACGTACACTGAAACAGGAGTTTAAATATTACATTATATAAATCATCTTAAAAGTTATGATACCATCTTGAATGGTCTATATCCAGTGACTTAGACTACAAGCCTTGTAGCTATCTAAATTCTGACATTCGTTCTGGTGTTTCGTTGACATTCGTATCTTTATAGATTGTACACTTAACTTATCTAAAAAAAAAAATTAAAAAAGTGGATCTGAGAGAGAGAAAAAAACATTTAAAATTTTGTCGGCATAAAGGCGTAGTATAGAATACTTGCAAATGGACAAACACAATATAACTGATACACAGTCGAACTTGGATAATTTGAACGTTTTTTAATTCGAAATAGTGAATAATTTGAACTTTTAGCATGGTCTCTTTACATCTCTATATGCCACTTAAAACCTTTCTAATTAGAAATCTGATTAATTCGATTTTTTGCTGGTCCCTTCAGTTTCGAATTATGAAAGTTCGACTGTGTACATATATATAAATTTTATCATTGTTATCTCTTCTGATTAAAGCCATAAAGCTCTTGGTTTCGGACTCAATATTATTCTAAAATGAGGGAGTGTCAAAGATTTAACCCGAAACATTTGGAGGCTATCATAGAACTCCTTACAGGTTTAAACCGTTAAAGACTTGATGTGTGATAAGAATTCAATATGAAGCAGTGAGAGCCAGAAGATAATAAGTCCAAATTTTTTCAGGTGGAGCATTTTGAAGTTTTTAAAACATAAATAATGGTTTATTTAGAGAGTGGGATAATTTTTGTACAGTATAAGTATTTCATGTCTAAGCGCAATCTGACACATTCCTATTATTTTTGTGCATAGGGGGTAAAAGAATTATATTAAAAGAATTGGACTTATCAACTTTTTACATGGAAATTGTGGAACATGAGAAACCTTAGACGATACTGCTACTATGATTATTTATTTATCAGCAGTAGGTTATATGCAAAACATCAATGTCATACATTCCTATTAATTGTTCGATGCATAGGGGAGAAGAAAAATATATTTTAAAAATTGGACTTATCAACTAATTGCACGAAAACTGCTGCATGAGAAATACTAGACACTACTGCTAGTGTGAACAGCAATATATGCACACTGTCATTCATTATCAATAACTGAGTCATGATGCACTTCGTCTGATGCATACAAAGCATTATAGAATGTGACATCCTATGGAATAGTTATGAGCTTAAGAAGGTGTCGTATGTCCTATGGTTCTCTCTCCGTAATGGCATGAAAGAATTGCTCAGCTTAGGGTGATGCCCCATAACTTGCATGAGGAGACTGGTTTTCTGTCCTTTTTTGAGAACTGCACATGTGTTGGTCAGCAAAGTGGACATAGTCTCCCAATACTTTGAAAGGGTTTCACCTACGAACATAGGGAATGGGACGTATGGTAGGAACGAGAGTTTCTGCCACATCTTGAATGTCATTAGTAGAGCAAGGCATTTAATGACCATAAAATAGTGAAAAAATGCAAAATAAAAAATGCATTCCTGACCTAAAAATAGTTAAAAATGGCACAAAATTTAAAAACAATTTTACCTATAAACCAACCTATAAATATAACCAACAACCTATAAATTTTCCATTATTACTTATATTTAGTTTTTTAAGTAATTAATTGCTAAAAGCAAATTAACTGGTGAGAGTACATTATACATGAATTTATAACAAAAGAACTCTTATTTTATTATAAAGAAGTAAGTAAATTTATACTTCTTGGACACCCTTAGCGAAAAAAATTCTGAACTGGCATGCCCATCAAATTACCTCTAGCTATATGTGCCATTTAAATAGAAAGAAAGAAATCTTCATTGCCATAAGACAAACTACTATAGTGTTTACAATAAACCTGAATTAAAATAACTATGAACACTTGGCGGAGATTCTCATATAAAAATGATTGTCTGTTGTCTGAAAGTAACGTTTTGTACATGGAAAACCTCCTCTCTACCTCCACTGAAACATGACCTAAAAACGCTGAAAATCACCTAAAATGCCGAAAAAGACCAAACAATGTCACAAATGACTTAGAAATGCAAAAAAAAACCTAAAAACTGCCAGAAAATGACCTATCTTTTGAAAATGACGAAAAATGCAAAATAAAGCAAAAAATGCAAAAACAAATTCCCTTATTTAATCAGTTATTTCATAATACACATTTATATATATTCGAGCTATATTTTAACCTTCATATAAAAAAGGTGTAAAGTCATCAAATGCCTTGCCCTAGTCATTAGTGTCTGAATGCTTCAAGTAGATTACCAAAAATGGTGTAGCATTTTGTGCCTCTTTAATGAGTTCTATCAATACAGATGGCACTGCAACTTTCTCCATCCGCCGTCGCCGCGTTTCTATTTTGCCAAATTCAAATGGGCATGAAACTATGTCCAGGCATGGAAATAAAGGTCAATATTGTAAAATTTCAAGCAGAGCATTAGAAAGCAAAAGAATCGACATGCGCAGACAGTCAACATGATCATATCAACAATTGACTCAGAGATTGTGGACTTATAAACATGTAGCCTGTACAATTGTATGCATGTCAGATCGAAGAGTGCTTCAAAGATGGACTTACATCAATCTCTTTCCATTGGGTCTAAGGGCATACTGGACTACAAGGAAATGAAAGGGCTGACTATCTTGCCAAAATAGTAGCAAGCTATAGAACCACTATAGAGTACAACAAAGTTGCACTGACCAGAGGAAAACAGTTACTAAAGAAATACTATATAAACATCTGGAACTCAACATATGTAAATTCAAATGTAGCGGCCCACACCAAAATATTAATTCCCACTATTTTCCATAGACTTTCTTTACAACAGGCCAAACTATATGCTCACACAGTTTCTAACAAATCACGGAACTTTCAGATCTTACTTTCATATAATTAAAAAAGCTCCTTCACCACTATGCGACTGTCCTGAAAAAGCAGTACAAACAGCAATTCACCTCGTCGCAGACTGTACCTTATTCTCCAAAGCAAGAACTGCAGTACTTTGAAGGCTACCACTGCATCAGGTGCTTCAATGTCTTATCTCAATGCTTGATTATCTTGATTATCTCAAAGAATGACAACAGTTTAAAAAAAATTATGTGTTGTAAATAATTAATAAATATCCCGTGGTATACCCTGAGGTGAAACATGGGTTGTATTACTTATGTAAATAAAAAAAATTTAAAAAAGGTGGACTTAACATTTTTCCCGCACAACTTTTCCCACATGTAGTACACGGATAAACTGACCCATTGTAATGCCTATCTCAAAAACGTCAAAATTGGACTTACCAACTTTTAGCACGCATGTCTTCAATGCTTATTGCTATATTTCTTTATACTACAATAGATCGAGAAAGTAAGGAAAATGCACTGCAGTATGTAATTAGAAATCAGACGAGCATACAAATAGCCGTGTTGTTTTCTTTGTGTTATTATTTTATCCCGCCTCTGATTGTTCATTGTCACGTACAGGGAACTAGACGTGTCCTTATCGGGTAGTTTGGATGCAATAGACAACGTAACCTGGAAACCTGATTTCTTCCTCATCAAGAGTAGGCTAGGTGTATAATATTCCATCATTAATGTGTATGAATGCCAGCGTAGAATACCTAATATTTCTTTACCTTATGCTAATACGAAATGGAACATGAGTTATAAGTTATCTCTGGATGGGACAAAGACTAAGAAGAATGACTATACATTCCATTCTTATTCCATTTCTCATGGGTATGTGCTATACTTAATGCTTGGAATTAGTTATCTTCTCATGGGTATGTGCTATACTTAATGCTTGGAATTAGTTATCTTGCTAGCAGGTGCTGCTCTGAAAAGGTGACTGTCCAAGTATTATTTTACGCATAATACATAACACGGTTTCTAGTTAGTAATACGGTAGACCAGCGTTTCTCAACTTTCTTGAACCCGAGGACCTCTAAAATGTCTAAAAAAATTTACGCATCCCTAATTTTACATCCCATTTTTAAAAATAGGCTATATTATTAATATTTGTTGTACTAATTATAGGTCATTATAACGAAATAAATGTAAATACATTTTTTTTAATTCGACGGAAACACAGTTATTGAATTGGAAGTAAACTATTTAATAAACGAGGGAACCATAGATGTCAGTACATCAGAGGTTTGAAACTGTGGTTCGTAACTGCAAAAGTAAGAAAACTTGCAATAGGACGTGTATTTTCGAAGAATTTAAAAACTTTTACATCTAGTGTCCATTATATGTGAACATGTTTTACTTCTTTACTTTCCACTTGTTTTATAACATTTTTTAATGATGTCTGCGGACCATCTGCACCATCTTCGGGGTCCGGGAACCATAGGTTGAGAAACGCTGCGGTAGACTATTTGTAAACCTAGGTTTAGCCGATAGCTCAGGGTTGCCAGATACGTTTAGACAAAACTTATAAATAAGCCATTATATTGATTTAAAAAATAGGCATTTTAGCCACTTTTAATATACATAACATATAAATACATTTTTATGAATCATTATAGTACTGTATTAATAATTTCACTCAAGTAATCGACTGAAGTAACACTGCAATGACATGCTACACATACACTGAGCTTAATGTTAAAGGTTTGAGGTGGTTCACTTGTTTTTTGTGTTTGTTTTTTGTTGTCTTTTCATACATTACTAAATTATGTTTTTTTGCAAATAAAAGTAGAACAGTTACACAGTTTACAAAATATTGCACTGTGTTATTTATGATCGGCTTCCCATGCTGGATTATATGTTCTATTCACCTTAGGTAAGTATGTAATAAACAAATAATTAAAAAACACAATGTGTGAAATAAAACAAGCCCACGGACAGGTGCACAGGTGCACATATGACACAACAAATACTAGGTGAAACTGAGCGAAACCCTAGCACTCACATTATTACACCATAAAAGCAGGAAAATAACTGACTCGCACACAGCTGTTATGTTTAGTTTTATCTTCTATAATATGTTTTATATTACATAATGTTAAATTCATCAGGTCAGTAAATTAGCCATAATTAGTCAAAACCAGATGACTGATTTTCCAGAAATATTTTTAGCACCACTGAACGCAAATTAGCCATATTGGCTAAAAATAGCCACGTCTGGCAACCCTGTGCTAGAATAGACTCTTCTTAGCTCTGTGCGAGAGCGAGAGCTGAAGGTGCCCTTGTTCGACTCTAAGTGAGGCTAAAGCCGTATTTGCTGCGGGGACATTTTTTTAAAATGTTTTCCTGAAAATTACCCTTAATTATTTTAGAAATATAAACCAAATTCTAGGAACTGCAGTAAATGCACAAGAATGTTCATAATCTCAAAAGTAACTCAACATAATACACCGTTTACTCACAACAGGCTTGCATGCATCGACAGACAGACATCATTCTGAAAACATTTTTTTCGGTTTCTATGCATTATTAAAAATGTTTTCCCGATATTATCTCGATATCAATTTTTGTCACGATCTCTAGAGAAAGTAAACTATTTTTAAGGAAAATTACTTTGTAAGACTGAGTTAAGATTTCTTAAATTTGAAATTTTTTGTTGTTGTAGACTTTGGTGTACGATGTAATATTAATGTGAGAATTCAATTAGAATTGCAAATATTAAACTATTCCAAAAAGAAAGTTGCAATTAATTAGGCTAGCTGTAAGTAAAGTGGCTACGGAAAAGCCTTTAAAAAACGGTCCAGCATTTATTCCTTTCATTGGTCATAGAATTGTCTGACATTGCTGTACTGGAATTCTGTCAGATAGTTATTGAGCCAAATTTGAAGAGAAAAAAACGGGATTTTAGGAAGTTTAAATAATTAGGCTTATTTGAAAGATGATGGGAGAAGACGCTCTTCAAAAATAGCACTGGGTAAAATAGAAGTGCTATTTAATGTAATTTGTATACTAAATTTGGGAAAAAAGTACTTTGTATATTGATAAAGGATAGAACAAGGGGACCAAATATAAATTAATTTTTTTTTCCATTATAGTCCTATTAAAAATAATAATTTGTTTCTAAGGAGTTAGTTTTGTTTAATTTTTTTCTTCTAATTGACGGAGTTTTCAGACATGATTAAGGTGAAATGACTCAAATTTCCCCACAGGCAATGAGCGATTTCAATGTGTACTAACGCCTTTAGTACAAGACTTATGAACAAAACAAACACCCGTCCATTCCTCTTAATGCCGTGTATACATTGTCCTGTCCTTACTAATAAAGTAGCGTATTGCAAAATAAGCAATGATTAATCACAAACCAGTGCTTCAAGGTAACTTTCTACACCCTTCCTCCTTCGCAGTCTTTGTGGTGAGTTTTATGGAGTGCCCGTTCCCACTGAAAGAACATATTTTCATGGTCGTTTGGTCTCTCATGGTTGTGAGTATAGTGTAGAATTAATTTCCATGCGCAGGTGGATTTTAATGAAATGCCTATAACAACATTATAATTTACGTCGTTATGTAAATATTTAGCACATCAATAACATGAAATATATATATAGAACATCAATGTACATGTATTTTCAATTCCAATCTAAGATTGTCAAACATTTGTTTCAAAGTCTTTGATTTATAACAATTATATAAATTGTATTAGTTGCTTATTTATATTAATAATAAAAATAAAAAGTCATTAAAATTGAATCCACATTGTTATAGCACTCATTAAACTTAGTTGTTCAAGGTGCTGCAGAATGTTGAAAAGAAGCCTACACTCACCAGGGTCTATGTAACTTTTGATTTACCTTAAACGTCGTATTTTTCATAATACACTGGATAAAGTTAATAATAATAACAAATCTTCGTTATATTTCAGGAAGAGATTTATATTACATTGGCTTAAAGTAGATATACTTCGTTACGGTACTTAATAAAACGATATTATTAACCAATCGTTTTTTATGATTTTACGTAGAGAAAAATTATGGCCATAAATAATTAGATACTCCCTAAGATCTTATTATAATTTCTAACTTATAGAGAAACTTTAAGAATAATATCTTAGTTTCTGATTCTCAGACATTGTTTGGTGAAAAATAGCAGTTCATTGCCACAGAGATACACGGTGAAATATGTCAAAGAGGTATTTTTAATATTACAAGAATTAGTTGTCACAATGCTATTTTCGTTAGTCTTCAATCGATTTGGTTCGTTCGCTTTCGTAAATAAAATAGCTCAGGTGTCCCAAGATATAAATTCAGAACAAATAAAATAAAATCAGGTAAACTGATGTAACAAAGTGCCAGTATGTTTTTGTTTAATCAGTTATGACTGCAATTATGATATGCAGAATATGTTTTTTTTTTTAAATTGATTTCCAAGTTAAGCTCCAGATTTATTCATTAAGCAGGGCTTACGGAAGAAGAAAGGTCTACCATCTCGGCCACCTGGGTCATTTTAACGGTCTAGTTGGATAAGCGCATGTCAATTAATATGTTTTTTGTCATAGCTACCTGTATTTTAATTTCCAAGGCCTTATAAATTCACAGTAAAACAATAGGCTATGTTGTCAAGATAACTGTTTTTCATTTTTACTTCCTCTGCCCGTACCATAGGTACTATAGGTAGAGGAAGTATTGTTTTCGACCCCAAAATTCGAAGTTGAGTTTTTAGCATATATACACGTTTCAAGGCCCCCTGAATCCAAAAATACTATTTTTGGAAACATGTCTGTGTGTCTGTGTGTCTGTGTGTCTGTGTGTCTGTGTGGAAAATATCTGTGAACAAGCTAGCTCCAAAACGGAAAATCGTATGAAAACAAAATTTCGTATTTGAGTCAGGTACCTTCTGAAGACGTGAGGATAAGATTGGCGACTATTTTCTCTTATTTTTAAGGGGACTTTACATGAAGAAATTTTCGTTTTTCGCGATTTTCTCGAAAACGGCTCTAACGATTTTCTTTAAATTTTGCACATAGGTTGCTTATACTAAGAGCTAAAACTTTTATTTGAAACATTTTTTCGAGGAAATTCTCTGAGGGTAGTTACAAGCCACCCACTGTTCACCCACTGTTTGTAGAAAGTTTGTCTTACGTGATGAACAACTGAATTCGCGCTCTTTCACGGCCTCTTATTTTATATAAGAATGTGAAGTGAGAAAGATGTATTGTTGGCCATGCATAGAGTAAAGATGTATCTGAGGGAAATATTCGATAAATTTCGGAAATTATATTTTACGGCAGAAAGTTCAATAAACGTCTGCAGTAATTTTTTTTTTTTTTTTTTTTTTTAAAGTTTGTTATATAGACTGCGCTTTTAGTCGCATCATTGAAAGAAGAGGTATTTATAGGATAATTAGCGTAAAATTGTGTCTTGCGATTCTGTACAAGGATATGTGAATACTGCTAACTTTTATTTGGGCAGAGGAAGTTATGTGACTTTCACATCAGATTTTTTTTTTATAAATTCTTTCGAATACATATATTACCATAAAATAGGCACTAAATTGAGCATTACTCCGAAACAGGTCAATCGATTTTATCCATTATGAATAGACGTCTTCCCATGGACATTATAAATGTGTATACCAAGTTTCATAAAAATCCGGTAAAGCGTATTTGAGTTACCGCGTCTTTAAAATATTCACTAAATTGGGTTTTACTCCGGTACCGGTCTACCGATTTGGTCCAATATCAGTAGACGTCTTTCCACGTACATTATAAATGGGTATACAAAATTTCAGGAAAATCCAATAAAGCATATTTGAGTTATCGCGACTTCTTATAAATGAACATAAAAACACTAAATTGGGCATTATTCCGGTACTGGCCAACCGATTTGGTCCAATATCAATAAACGTCTTCCCATGGACATTATAAATGCGTATACGAAGTTTCATAAATATCCGATAAAGCGTATTTGAGTTATTGCGCCTTTAAAGTAGACACTAAATTGGGTTTTACTCCGGTACTGGTCAACAGATTAGGTTCAAATTCAATAGGGCACTTCTCATGGACGTCATAAATGGGTATACCAAGTTTCATGGAAATCCGATACAGCGTATTTGAGTGATGGCGCCTTTCTATTAGAAAGGCGCCATAATCTATTAAAATAGGCACTAAATTGGGCATTACTCCGGTACCGGTGAACCGATTTGGTTCAATATCAATAGGGTTCTTCCCATGGACATTATAAATGTGTTTTCCAAGTTTCATGAAAATCCGAAAAAGCGTATTTGAGTTATGGTGCGTACAGACACACGGACAGACAGACGGACAGACAGACGGACAGACGGACAAACAGACGGACAGACATTTTTTCGTCCACCACACAATCTCATAAAGTACCATACTGGCACTTAATAACTAAGAATACAGTTCTGGATTGAAAAAAGTGAGATAGAAACAGTGGACGGATGAATAAAACAGAGACAACTCTACTCACCTTCCCCCTGAGTAGGCTATCCTAAAAAGAGAAACCTCGTGATCGTGAGGAAGTGGGCAAAGATGACTCGAGGTGCCAAAAGTCTGTCCTCCCGAGTGGCCCAAGTTGTGCATCTTCTTGTTCATAAGGTTTTCTGAATTTCTGAAAGACAAAAACAATAATCGAATCATACATTTTGTGGCGGATATTCCCATTCTCATGTGTCTAAATCCAGAAAATTGGGTTTCTTCTCGTATAAGTTTGTTTGACCTCTGCAAAATTAATTCTAGACCAGAACTGACCTCCTAAGCAGGCCACTTTACTTGAAACAAAAACATTATTTCGGAAACAAAAGGAGATGTCCACTGTGGACTATCGTATTGAGGGAAATTTGGCGTGGATGGGAACCGAACCAAGCTTTTAACTTTTGAACGCTACCGCCACACTCCTCGACTTCTGGAGAACATATCCAGTTTCGTTTCCAAATTTCCTATATAGCGTACTTTCCACTGAAAATCTGTATGTACAGCACAGCTACTGCAGAGAGTTCGGTTAAGATACTCTCGTTTCCTATATTCATCAGGGATACATCAGTATGTATTCGTACTCGCGTAGAGACCCTCCTTAAAATCCAGACACATAATTGGTCGGCCAGTGGATTTTTACCAGAGACCTACTTTATCATTGACATTACCACCACATAAGAACTTAAGATCTGCCATTCCTAAATTGCAGAGAGGACCAAACAGTGTTTCAGAAAATGGAATATTAAAACCAATTAATGAAAAACTAAGGCCGTTGTTTTCACCATTCACAGGCCACGTACTATCCTTAGATTAGGATTGAACGGAAAATTCTTCCATATGAGAACAAAGTAAAATACCTAGGGCTAATCTTAGATAAACATATGACTTTAAAATCCCACATAAACTATGATTGTAACAAAAGTCTCCAATCTTTTTGGTCACTAATTCCAGTATTCGAACCAGATAATGTTAGGTTTTCGATTAAAAAAGGTAATTTATATGTCGATGATAATATCTACAGGCTTATCCAGCCTGAGCTCAAACTGCAAGAACTCGTATACAAAAACTACATATAATTCAAAACAAGGTACTGAGGCTGATGCTTCCCAGACGCAGAAGAAAACATATACAATTTCTTCACAAAAAAGCACAACTAGGCTACATAGAAACAATTACAGAATATATTGAACAACTCACATCACAAGCATGGAATCTTCACAGGAACACCAACCAACACACTTATCCAAAACATTGGCCGTGGGCAAGTTAGACATACAAAATTAAGTGTAATAGTAGACATTCAGGAGCAAGCTAACAACCCTTAATAATGAAAAAGGTTTATAATTACAGTCAATACAATCCGACTGTATATTACCTTGGTGTAAACATACATGCCTG
The DNA here is from genome assembly GCA_964059195.1 of Ectobius pallidus. Classification (NCBI taxonomy): domain Eukaryota; kingdom Metazoa; phylum Arthropoda; class Insecta; order Blattodea; family Ectobiidae; genus Ectobius; species Ectobius pallidus. Next base: position 129,372,122 of record CAXKWD010000005.1, read on the forward strand.
CCTTAATTAAACAAGAGTGCGAAACACGTAATAAGAACAGAAAAATAAGCACCATTAGATAAAATGTAGGGACAAGAGCCACCAAGCACAAGGCAGCATTGAAAAGGTAAAATAAAACAATAACAAAGTTTTCAAACTTTCATTTACTCTTTCAAATTTGAACTGCCAACTTTCTTAATTTTTCCAGATTCCAATTTAAAGATGGAAACACGTACTCCTGTTTTTTTAAATGTACGTCAATGATTTTAATTAATTATTTCAGTTCTTTAAAAAAATCTGTAAAAATGTACATTTTAATTTTGTTCTATTTTATTTAAGAGTGACCGGATAAAACTGCTTTGGTTTTTTATATACGGAAGTAAAATTGTTTAAAATAATAATACTGCTTTATTATTTACACTTTACTTCAAATTAAAATTAGGCATACAATGAAAATGAAAAGGGGGCGATAGGTGTTAGTCAACCTCCAGAAAGGGGAGATGGGCCACAAAAATTGGGAACCACTGCTCTAGAACTTCGTTAATTATGCAAACTTTAAACGTAGATCTCTTCACGAAGAGGATCAACTAGTGAAATTTTTTGGCAATTATCTTCGTACATATTGCCAAACAGAGAACGACACACTTTCTCCGCTTCGTTTTAAGAATCAATACACGATGATAACTTCACAACCTGCCTACATGGAATGTCATACATATGCATTTCAGCTCAGTTCTTTGCACACCTAATTTGTAATCTGAAAAAATCCTGTTGTGAAACATTGGGCTATATTCTATATTATAGGGAGGGCTTAAATTTACAATATTCAATATTTGTTAAATTTACTTCTTAAGATCCTAAATTGTTCCACATTTTAACTTACTTTAATTGTTATATGAATTAATTATTTATATTTTTGCTGAGTTATAAAATGAAGGAAGGATTCCAAAAAAATACAGAAAATGAAAAATTGGGGTTCTCTTCTTTCTTTTATTCATTTGTGTTTCTTCTTTCTCTTTTCACTTTCAACCCCTTTTTTTCTTTCTTTCATTTTTCATTCTTTCTTTCTAGAACATCAAGTTTTGGTCAAATTTAGTTCAAACAAGAACAAATATAAAATGTGTAAAGAAAAACTAAAACTAAGGTATATTATTATTATTATTATTATTATTATTATTATTATTATTATTATTATTATTATTATTATTATTATTATTATTATTATTATTATTATTATTGAGAAGAAGAAAATGCGGACTTATAAAAAAAATTATTATGCCATATGATATGAAGACTCGTTTGAAGACTTCTCAGAAGTTAAGTAGGTTATAGTATTTTAACCCTAGAGAAGACAGCAGTTTTCAACACAACATGGATTTTTTTTGTTTTTTCTTCTTGTTCAATATTATATTAGTAAATGCTTGTTGTACTACTCATACTCGATTTTAACCAGAGATAATTATATAATTTTGTCAGCTGTAAAATTTTCGAGACCGGTGTTTTGGTCAAAGATTACAGGTTCGAAGCGGCATTAAGGTCTCTCTTTATTATTAACGGAATTTTATAATTTCGCAACAGACATCTTTATAAGACTGTTTTAAGAAGTTTCAGTGGATGCGCAAAAGTCTATTAGGCCTAAGTTTGTTCTTTCGTTAAAATTTGAATCAGCACAGCTGATTTTAGGTTATAACCAGGGCCCGGATTCTAATGACATGTCATCTTTTTATTGATGCGGCATAGACATTGCCAACTTGTAGAAAAATCCTTATCATGGCCTCTAGATTATAGAAGGGCATTTTTATTAGGTCATGTTTTGCCATTTAAAATTTTTAGGGCATTTATTTCAGTTTTACGTCATTATTTTGTCATTTTCGTGTCATTTTCTTCCTTATTTAGTCATTTTCATGTATTTACATTGAGTGTATTAACTTTTTTCGTCGCTAGCGGTGCTGTCTTTGAAGTGTTGTTTGTTTAATGCAAGAAGGAAAAATTCTGTGTTGAAGTGTTGTCATGTATCTGTCGGAAACAAGAATCAAAGAAACCCCAACATTTTGTATTAGGCCTATATTACTATTGTTATTAGATTGACTTGGCACCAGAGTATGCCATCTGCTCCTGGATTTGAGAGGGCAAACTACTGTTTACCCACAATAAACAATAATATAAATTTCCGTGAGAAAATAACATTCACAACATTACAGTTATTTACAGTTTTTACAATTATGTACAAATTAGTCTATAACTTTGTGTGTACAATAATAATTTTTTATAAATAAAATATCAGTTTTTAGGTCATTTTTTATAATTATTAAGTCTCTTTCTTTAAAATTTAGGGTCATTTTATAGGTCATTTTTCAAACAATTTTAGGTCATCAGAATCCGGGCCCTAGTTATAAGTTATAAGGATCATACATCTTCATATTACTTAGAAGTGGCAAGCCCTTGTCACCAAAAAAAATTATTCCTAATCTTTGAGTACTTAAAAGGTTTTTTTTTTTTGTCAGTTGCATAGCAAAGCAACAAATTAGCTTTCTCCTGTAATGTGGAGCTTTATATGAGAACCAGATTGACTTATAGTAGAACCAATAAAATAACCCGTCATGCCTACCGTAGGTGTTGAATAATAGTCTATTTTCACGAGCAAGCCTGATTATGTAAAAATATATGCAATCCGTACAATATACAGTGAACGGGGCGAGTTTTTAACTCGTAATGCATAAGAAGAGTTTAAAGCATAGATGGGCAACGCCCGGCCCGCCCCGACTTTTGATCCAGCCCGCGGAACATTTTAAAATCGCTCTCAGAAAAGTAAATATTTTCGGTTTTCGCCAACAAGAGAGTGAGAGGGGGAAACAAAAGCCTGAACTACGAGGGTGTTCCTTCTGGTCAGTGCTAGAAAAATGCTGCAATAGGCCTAAATATAGTATCGAACCAGACTTACAGATGAAAATTTTGAAAACACTCTGCGCTTTTGTATTAGTGGGATTGATGCCAACATTGATTATCTTGTTTCTCAAGTTCAAGCTCAAGCTTCTCATTAATTTCTGCTGATTGTAAGTAAACACCTAATCAGTTCGATATTGTTCTCATTCATGTAACTTTAACATTATACTTTATAAATACAAAAAACCGTATCATGATTATTTTTTCACAACTACCTATTATCTACGGCCCGCGACTTCATAAATATCGTAAAGTTTAGCCCGCATCTTCCCAAAGGTTGCCCATACCTGGTTTAAAGGGTAGTGAGGACACTATTACTCAAGATCTTGATTACGACTGTAATCACAACACGCGTTTTTTTCTCGAATTTCAGCAGTAATATGTCCTATAAGCACCAGTAAGAAATAAGTTTCGTTTTTCAACTTGTAGCCCTTATGACCTCCCTTTTGAAGCAAGTTATTTATCGCATATGCCAAAACCACGAATGTGCAAAAATTCAGATTTTGACTTCAGTGCATTGCTGGCATCTGTTTACATTATTTTTACTTCCTCTGCCCGTACCATAGGTACTATAGGTAGAGGAAGTACGGTATTGTTTTCGACCCCAAAATTCGAAGTTGAGTTTTTAGCATATATACACGTTTCAAGGCCCCCTGAATCCAAAAATACTATTTTTGGAAACATGTCTGTGTGTGTCTGTCTGTCTGTGTGGAAGTTTGTGAACAGGCTAGCTCCAAAACGGAGACTCGTATGAAAACAAAATTTCGTATTTGGGTCAGGTACCTTCTGAAGATGTGATTCGAAGATTGGCGACAAATTTCCCTTATTTTTAAGGGGACTTTACATGAAGAAATTTTCGTTTTTCGCGATTTTCTCGAAAACGGCTCTAACGATTTTCTTTAAATTTTGTGCATGGATTGCTTGTACCAAGAGCTAAAACTTTTATTTGAAACATTTTTTCGAACAAATTCTCTGAAGGGTAGTTATAAGCAACCCACTGTGAATACGTGCTTTTTGCAATACGGCTTCTTGTAAATCGTACGAAAACAAAATTTTGTATTTGGGTTAGGTACCTTCTGAGGCTGTGAAGATTGGCGACAACCTTCTCTTATATTTAAGGGGACTTTACATGAAGAATATTTTGTTTTTTGCTATTTTCTCATAAACGGCTCTAACAATTTCCTTTAAATTTTGTACATGGATTGCTTATACCATTTCAAAAACATTCTCTGAAGGGTGGTTGTAACCTACCAACTTGCCTGGTGAACAACTCAATACGCGGACATTTAAGGCATTTTATTCTATATAAGCACGTGAAGTGAGAAAAATGTACTGTTGGCCCTGCTTACAGTAAAGAAATATCTGAGGGGAATATTTGATAAATTTCGGAAATTATTCTTAACAGCGGAAAGTTCAATAAACGTTTGCAGTCACTTGTTTTTTTTCCCCATAGCCTGCGTTTTTAGTCGCAACATTAAAAGAAGGGGCTATAAGATATTTATAGCATAATTAGCGTAAATGCTGCAAACTTTTATTTGGGCAGAGGAAGTTATGTGACTTTCACATCAGATTTTTTCTGTAGGAACCACAAACGTTATATTTTCTCTCCTTGTTGAGTAATAGTTAGTTCCATTTCCATTAAATTACAAGTTATCCTTTATTTTTTATGCTGCAATAACAAATGTGACCCATTCGTGATTTTGTGACGGGCTTTTCTTACTTTATGCTATAAAGTTCCTTAACTTCTTGGATTAAATCTTCGCCAAAATTCTTCGCCAAAATCTGTGACGACTAATATGTGATTATTCTCAATCGTAGTATATAAGTTTACTGAACTCCTACAAAACAAGGTCACTCATACACCTGTCGTGTCATCACAACACTGCCTGCATAGTCCACATTCCAACGTTCAGTACAACTACCTTTGACACCGGGTGATTGCAAACTTCCTACTCTCAGTCTACTTTCTCTCTCTTTTAACAATTTACCCAGTCTTGATAATATTGATGAAAATTTATATTAACGGGCGCCATCATCAATACGCTTCCTCTTTTCTTTTTGTTATGTATCAGCCCAAACACAAATTAAATTATAGATACACAGGCTATGTACCTACATGCCCCTCGACTAGCTTTTAAATTAACAGTGGAGACGGGAGTTGGGTTCGGATTTACCTTTCGTTTTTTTTTTATTCTGCTTCTTCTTTTTCTCCTTTTTTCAATACTCACTACCAAAGTATGTAACTTAGCACAAAAACCAGCTACTCTCAAACCATTACAAGGATAAGGGTCAAAAATCTGAACTTCACGTTAATTTACTTTGCATAACAATAACCATAATTTATTTAATATATTATTTTTTTTCTTTTTTCAACAATAACAATCTTATATACAATAAATTACATTTACACTACATTAACCATTCAACACTTTTATTGGTAGGATAATATTTGATTATTCAAGGTTAGTATACCCAATTTTAACTATATAAGTACGTTCTCTGTTCAACAATAACAAATCCTTAATTAATTACTTTAATTTTCTTTCTTTGTTTTTCAGGTATCTACTAGAACGTCTTGTATTATTCTTCTAATTTACTACTGACTTGTGTAGTCATTTACATTTGCAACTTCAGGATAGTTCAATATATATATTATACTGGGTTTTTTTTTTCTTGAATAAATAAAGGTTTTCAATTCATAATCCAGTCCTTACTCTACAGATTACACTCAATAATCCCACCTATGTCTCCTATATTAGTCTATTTGTCAGCTTAGTCCATGAAGAATTGTATTTAAAGATAGATAGAAAAGACAGTCTCACGAAGAAAGAAATAGAAGTTTAGGCCTATACCCACAGAGTGACTGTGGCGATAGACCACCGATACAGGAGCGACGTCTAGATCTTGAGTTACAAACAATCTGACTCCTCTCCTGCAACCGGGAAAATATTAATGGGCCGCAAACAAAAATAAAATTTTGTAAATCGATGTCAGAGGTCCCTGACACTCTCTCCTAGAGGCACGTGGGGCCGTTGTTCGCCTCCAACATCGATGGCTTTCACAATCTCTCATAAATTTCTTTTCTTTATATGTTACTGATATAGGCCTTGTCTACTACCAGATTTTATTTGTTTGATTCGGGATACTTCCGGCGTTCCCTCACCTCACCCTTACAATCTCTGGTACTTGCTAATAAACTACTTATCATCAGTACACTACTCGCAATTTCCTATTCTCCTCTTTCTAACCTAACCAATCATTTGTTGTTATCTTTCAACTCACTCTCCTCTTTCTAACCTGACCAGTCATCAGCTATTATCTTTTAACCCCTTTCTTTCTTTAAGTAGAGTTCCCTTCAGCTTATACCATTGATTTAATTCACTCGGTGGTTATTCTAGTTTTCCTACTTCTTACGTTACTACTCTTTAGCATGGGCACCCAATCTTCTTTTGTCTCTAAATTCCCTAGAATTCTAACTGAAACTAATTCACGCCCAGATTAGTAAGCTTCTCTATAACCCCTTTAGTGACTTCTACTTCTACCCTAACATGTAAATTTTCCAATGGTACACACCTAATGCACTACCACTCGTAGGCCTTCTTTTGCCCTTCAATCTTTCCACTTCTTATCCCCCTCTACCATGTTCCATACACCTTCGCTTGTAGATAAATCTCTATAAAAAAATAACTTAACACTACAGGCCAGCATGAAATCTATTTATAGATAGTCACCCGTCACCTGAAAGAAACCCAAGTGGGAGGGGCCCTCGTAAGAAGTACTAAGCATGCCCCTTAATTACTTTTCTTCCTTACTCCCCTCGCGTCCTGTCTCAAAAATAACAAAGTTTCTATGAGCATCACCAATTGCCCCTAGCTATGTATTCATTCGTGGAACAATCACCCATGAAACCCTAAAGTGAAGAGATCTATCTGTATCCTTCAGCGGTTGGGCTCTTGACTGCTCTTTTATAATTAACTTAGACCAGAAATAGAAAATAGTTGGATTACTGGATTTCATCACTTTACTTCTAGAATTCTCACTTCTATATTTCTATTCTATTCTTCTATCATACCCTACGGCGTCTGATTGCCATACATGACTTAGAAACCATCCTTAAAAAAGGAATATCTCAGTTTTCTCACTCCTCAAACAATAAGAAAAAGTCTAGACTATTATACTCAACCAGTGATGTCCAACTTATCCTCCGATCCTGAGTTGTCTCCCATTACTTCCTAATGTCCATATCTGCTCTTATTCAGAGCGAGCAGTCACGACTCACTCTCACAGCTGATGTTCGCTGTAGCGGTGTCTCGTACTGGCCGACTTGGTGTATTCTTCTGATTAATGACTATCTCCATATAGTCGGGTCAAGGAAGTTCACAACCAGAATTTCCTTAGATGGAAGTCTGACACATCATCATGCCAGAACGTCGCTACCGCTGTCACACATCCCAATCTCGTCTTCTCCCTTCTGCCTTTTCAACTTCTCTCACTCGTAGTCAGGCACGTACTCCTTACTGTCTTTTTCGGATCAGCTCTTCTCCCGTCGACTCACCGTCGGCGCATGCGCACTTCTCTTTTTTCTGTAATTCAAAATAAATTCAGGGCAGTATCGATAGTCATAACAGGGTTCAATATCGATTAATCGAAGTCTCCCCAACCCTTCCTTTGTTTAGAAATGGTTTCTTATCGTCTATTATGCACGCAGCCATTCGCTACGTGACATTCTTCCCCCACTCACCATAAAAAAAATAATGTTAACACTGTTCACATTTTTTTTTTTTTTTTTTTTTTTTTTTTTTTTTTGTTTAGTTTACCAGCCTTAAAGAATGTTTATCCAGGAACAAAGGGTTTCAAGTCTTTGACGTGCCACTTCCCCAACTTTTTACCAAAACGGTTTGTCAGTTCGTAGCTATTTTCACTGAACTTTTTCTTTATAATATAGGGCCCGACAAACTTTGCACTTAAACCTGCTGTATAAGCTTGTGAGGCATCACTTAATTTAAAGTTTCTTCTTAACACTAGATCTCCTGGACGAAATTTCACCTCTCTCCTCCGAAGATTATAATAATGACTCGAATTCTTATAGGCGGTTTCTAAGTTATGTCTAACCATCAAACGTACCGTTTTCAATTTATTGAGTTTTTCCACCCAAAGTTTTGGGATTTCTTTATGAATCGGTTGGTTTTCCACCTTTTCAATCCTACTGATAATTTCAGGCTCCTTCCCATAATTTAGCATATAAGGAGTGCATCCAGTGGAACTATGCTTAGCCGTATTTATAGCAAAATTAAATTCTCTCAAATACACATCCCAAACTGTCTGATCCTTTTGAATATAACTAGAAATCATTGTTTTCAATACTCTATTGACTCTTTCTACTGGATTTCCTTGTGGCGAATATACAGGTAAATAACAAGGAGTTATATTAAAAGCTTTAGCTATCTCTCGCATTAATTTACTAGTATATTGCGGTCCATTATCCATCAGCAAATATCCCGGAATTCCCCATTTAAGGATAATCAATTCATAAAATGCTTCCGTAACTGCTCTACTGGTTGCTTTCCTTAACGCTTTACATTCTACATACTTGGTAAAGGTGTCCTGAAATACAATCACATATCGGTTCCCTTTTTTGGAACGTGGGTAAGGTCCCAACAAATCTGTAGCTACAGTCATCCAAGGTTTCTCTTTCTGGTAAAAATGCATTGGTCCTGCTTGAGCCGTTTGTAACACCTTCTGTCTCTGACATATTTCACAAGCAGTAACATACTTAGCAACATCTCTAAACATTCCCGGCCAATAATACTTGTTTGCTATTCTAAAGAAAGTTTTAGCTATCCCCATATGTCCTGCAGTCGGTGCATCATGACATTCCTGCAATACTTTAATCCTAAAATCTTGCGGAATAACTAATTTCCACCTATTTACTGTTCCCTCTAAAGTTTGTTCTAACTGATCTAATCTTAAATGGTACAACTTCTCATCTACGACCTTCCAATCTGGCCAAAATTTAGGTTTACTTTGTACTTGCTCCTTCCGCTTAATATACCAAGCATCTTGTATATTTTCCCATTCCACTACTTCAGAGTTATCAGTCAACAAGAGGCAAAATTCTTCCTCTACCGTTTTCTCTTGAACTTTCCCTTCGTGTATTCTAGATAAAGCATCCGGAACTTTTTGTAATCTACCAGGCCTATGTATTACTTCAAAATCATACTCCTGGAGCAATAAACTCCACCTAGCTAATCGTCCGGTCGGATTCTGTAATGTATTTAACCATTTCAGAGCAAAATGATCAGTATATACTTTAAAATGATAACCTTCCAAATAAGGACGAAACTTTTGAACTGCCCACAATATAGCTAACAATTCCTTCTCAACTATTGCCCACTTTTGCTCACCTACCGTTAAAGTTCTACTAGCATAAGCTATTACTTTTTCCTCTCCTTCCTCTCCTGTCTGAATTAATGCTGCTCCTAGTCCTGAAAAACTAGCGTCGGTCTGTAGCACTAGGGGTTTAGTATAATCTGGACAAGTTAATATAGGACTACTAGATAATTTCGATTTTAATTCATCAAAAGATTCCTGACATTCCTTAGTCCAACGCCATCTCTGATTCTTTTTCAGAAGTGCAGTGAGGGGCTTTACAACTTCAGAAAAAAATGGAATGAATCGTCGGTACCAAGAAGCCAATCCTAAAAATGCTCGTACTTCCTTGACTTTTGTAGGGGCTGGATACTCAAGGATACACGAGATTTTATCTGAATCTACAGCAATTCCTAATGGAGTAATGATATGACCCAAATATTTTAATTCACTTCTACAAAATTTTGATTTTTCCCTATTAATTTTCAGGTTAGCTTTTCTTAATTTCTCTAAGACTTTTTCTAACAAGGACAAATGTTCTTCAAATGTCTCGCTAATAAGTACTATATCATCCAAATAACAAAAGCATTTCTCTCCTATCTCTTCTCTTAATATAGTATCAACTAATCTTTGAAACGAGGCTGGTGCGTTATGGATTCCAAAAGGCATAACTCGAAACTGATACAATCCTCTACCAGGTACGGTAAATGCTGTTTTTTCTTTACTTGCTTCATCTAATGGAACTTGCCAATACCCATTTTTCAAATCTATTGTACTGATATACCTAGCATGTCGTAATTTACTCAAAACATGTTCAATGTATGGCAAAGGATAACTATCTCTTTTAGTACAATTGTTTACTTTTCTGAAATCTACGCAGAACCTCCATGTTCTATCTGGTTTCTTTACCATAACTACCGGAGACGACCAAGGTGAATTTGAAGGCTCTATAACTTTTTCCAATAACATTTTATCTATTTCCGCGTGTATAACTTTTTCCAAAATGGGTGATACTGGATAATATCTTTGTTTTATAGGTTTTGCATCGCCTGTATCAATAACATGAGAAATCAGATCGGTAAGTCCAGTACACTGATCAAATTTCTGTAACTGATTTTCCAAAAACATATTCAATCTGTCCCTTTCCTGAGGTGTAGGTAAAGTAAGAATATTATGTAGTTGATCTTCTTCTTTTAAATCTATAGCCTTAACAAATTGAAAAATTTTTGCTGGTTCATCTTTGAAATACCAAGTCCCATCTTGCAAATCTACTACTAACCCAATTTGTTTCAAAACGTCCATGCCCAGAATCATATCTACTGCTAAATTTGGCATAATTTTACATTTTATCTGAAAGATCCTGTCCTGCAATTTCATCTCAAAAGTTCTCTCTCCTGTTATAGAACTATAAGTTTTATCTGCTAATTGCACCACCCTAACTTCAGATTCTTCTACTGCTAAATCTAACATTTTACATAAAAAGTCACCTTTCTCTCCCACATAAGTTTTATCTGAACCGGAATCTATTAAAGCAATAAATGTAATATCCTCCAGCAAAATTTCAACAAAACATCTATCTCCATTAACTAAATCTGTAGGATTTATATTTAACATCACACAAGCCTGATTTTTAGTTAATTGTCATAAGGGATTTGTAGGCCTAACTTTTCTTTCTTGGGGCATCCTACAATCAATAGACCTATGTCCAAGCTTATTACAATTATAACATTTAATCGTAGCGCGTGGAGTAACTCTACGAGGTGCTTTACACTCGAACTGCCTATGTCCTGTTTTATCACAATTCCAACATCGCTGATTATTTGAAAAACGCAAAGTGGTGTTTTTACCATTATCCCTCGACTCATCCTGTCTCTCTTTATTTTCTATTACTTTAACCATTCTAGAATCATTTACAGGACTTGAATTCCGTTCCTTATCCCACGTCTTTGCAGAAAAACTAACATTGGGTTTCTTTTGTAACTCGGACGATGGAAGTTCCTGTTTTCCCTGAATTCCTAGCGCTGTATGAACTGAAGGTATAACAACTTGTCTCTGAGGTTTATAAGCCGTTTCTTTAATTGTAGCTCTAACCTGCGTTGGAGGAGGAATATATCTCTCAGAATCTAACAATATTTGTTCATACTGTCTACCTACACGTATTAAATCTGTTATAGTTTGAATCTCTGCAGGTCTAAGGTACAATTTTACATCAGGACGCAAATTTTTGATAACAGTCTTCATCATTTGTTGAGGACTCATTGGAGTACTCAGCCTCCTCATTAACGTTTGAATAGCATTAACATAATCAAAAATCGATTCTTTGGGACCTTGCGTTCTCTGTCTAATCTCATCCAAAAGCGAGTCTTCCTCATCAATAGGCAAATAATATTCTCTAAATTCTTTCAAAAAAGCTTCCCATGTAGGCCAATCTGTTAATCTGTTCCTGTACCAAAGTAAAGCTGAATCTTGTAAAATTTCGGGTAATACTGACAATAACTCTACACCCTGTAACTTAGAACTTTGTTTTAAATCTTCCAATCTCTCCAAAAATAAGTAAATACTATCCCCAGGTTTGAATTTAATGTTCCATTTACGAACCAGATCCAAAGTATTTGGTTTATGTGGCTCTAACTGAATTGTAAACGATGGTACTACTGGTACAACTTCTTCTGAATCAGCTACCGCCATGGCCTTCCTACGCATTAACTTAACCCATGTATACACTACATCTCCATATGAATCTTGTGGTACCGTTATATTATGTTCAACTAAATCTTCTTCCAAAACTTCCTGACTCAGAGCAAAAGCCGTAATTAACACTTGAAATGACTGAGGGTTCTTACGGGCATAATCTAACAAGCGTTGTCTTAACTCATCCCTTGTACCTGTAGTCGGTAACTTTACTCTATCACATTCTGCCTCTAAATCCGCCTTCCTCAACTTCCTAATAGCTTGGGTTAGCTCAGCTGCTCTTATTTGTGCATACGGATCAACATAAGTAGCCATATTTATATATTAACAATACCACTGGAAAAAAAGATTAGAACACACAATAGTTCAGTCGTCTGTCTTAGTCATCTATAGAAGTCCTTACTTGTCAATAGTCATTATTCTTTTCCCAAAAATATGTTATTATTATTATTATTATTATTTGTTTTTGAGAATAAATTTCAGTTATACTAACCTAACTCCCAAAATTCTTTTAACCCTATCTCGCCTCACGTTAGGATATCAAACTATCACTGCCTCACGCTATGGGCTATCATAATATGGAACTTCAACTGAATAAAGGTTTCTTTTTTTTTTTTTTTTAACAATTTTAACTAAATTAAGTTGCAACAATTAGCAATACTGTTTTGTTTTAACACTACTCAACCCCACGCTGGGCGCCAAACTTGTTACGTGGACTTCACGTTAACTTTGCTTTAAGTAACAACGACCGTATTTTATTTAATATATTATTTTTTTTCTTTTTTCAACAATAACAATCTTATATACAATAAATTACATTTACACTACATTAACCATTCAACACTTTTATTGGTAGGATAATATTTGATTATTCAAGGTTAGTATACCCAATTTTAACTATATAAGTACGTTCTCTGTTCAACAATAACAAATCCTTAATTAATTACTTTAATTTTCTTTCTTTGTTTTTCAGGTATCTACTAGAACGTCTTGTATTATTCTTCTAATTTACTACTGACTTGTGTAGTCATTTACATTTGCAACTTCAGGATAGTTCAATATATATATTATACTGGGTTTTTTTTTTCTTGAATAAATAAAGGTTTTCAATTCATAATCCAGTCCTTACTCTACAGATTACACTCAATAATCCCACCTATGTCTCCTATATTAGTCTATTTGTCAGCTTAGTCCATGAAGAATTGTATTTAAAGATAGATAGAAAAGACAGTCTCACGAAGAAAGAAATAGAAGTTTAGGCCTATACCCACAGAGTGACTGTGGCGATAGACCACCGATACAGGAGCGACGTCTAGATCTTGAGTTACAAACAATCTGACTCCTCTCCTGCAACCGGGAAAATATTAATGGGCCGCAAACAAAAATAAAATTTTGTAAATCGATGTCAGAGGTCCCTGACACTCTCTCCTAGAGGCACGTGGGGCCGTTGTTCGCCTCCAACATCGATGGCTTTCACAATCTCTCATAAATTTCTTTTCTTTATATGTTACTGGTATAGGCCTTGTCTACTACCAGATTTTATTTGTTTGATTCGGGATACTTCCGGCGTTCCCTCACCTCACCCTTACAATCTCTGGTACTTGCTAATAAACTACTTATCATCAGTACACTACTCGCAATTTCCTATTCTCCTCTTTCTAACCTAACCAATCATTTGTTGTTATCTTTCAACTCACTCTCCTCTTTCTAACCTGACCAGTCATCAGCTATTATCTTTTAACCCCTTTCTTTCTTTAAGTAGAGTTCCCTTCAGCTTATACCATTGATTTAATTCACTCGGTGGTTATTCTAGTTTTCCTACTTCTTACGTTACTACTCTTTAGCATGGGCACCCAATCTTCTTTTGTCTCTAAATTCCCTAGAATTCTAACTGAAACTAATTCACGCCCAGATTAGTAAGCTTCTCTATAACCCCTTTAGTGACTTCTACTTCTACCCTAACATGTAAATTTTCCAATGGTACACACCTAATGCACTACCACTCGTAGGCCTTCTTTTGCCCTTCAATCTTTCCACTTCTTATCCCCCTCTACCATGTTCCATACACCTTCGCTTGTAGATAAATCTCTATAAAAAAATAACTTAACACTACAGGCCAGCATGAAATCTATTTATAGATAGTCACCCGTCACCTGAAAGAAACCCAAGTGGGAGGGGCCCTCGTAAGAAGTACTAAGCATGCCCCTTAATTACTTTTCTTCCTTACTCCCCTCGCGTCCTGTCTCAAAAATAACAAAGTTTCTATGAGCATCACCAATTGCCCCTAGCTATGTATTCATTCGTGGAACAATCACCCATGAAACCCTAAAGTGAAGAGATCTATCTGTATCCTTCAGCGGTTGGGCTCTTGACTGCTCTTTTATAATTAACTTAGACCAGAAATAGAAAATAGTTGGATTACTGGATTTCATCACTTTACTTCTAGAATTCTCACTTCTATATTTCTATTCTATTCTTCTATCATACCCTACGGCGTCTGATTGCCATACATGACTTAGAAACCATCCTTAAAAAAGGAATATCTCAGTTTTCTCACTCCTCAAACAATAAGAAAAAGTCTAGACTATTATACTCAACCAGTGATGTCCAACTTATCCTCCGATCCTGAGTTGTCTCCCATTACTTCCTAATGTCCATATCTGCTCTTATTCAGAGCGAGCAGTCACGACTCACTCTCACAGCTGATGTTCGCTGTAGCGGTGTCTCGTACTGGCCGACTTGGTGTATTCTTCTGATTAATGACTATCTCCATATAGTCGGGTCAAGGAAGTTCACAACCAGAATTTCCTTAGATGGAAGTCTGACACATCATCATGCCAGAACGTCGCTACCGCTGTCACACATCCCAATCTCGTCTTCTCCCTTCTGCCTTTTCAACTTCTCTCACTCGTAGTCAGGCACGTACTCCTTACTGTCTTTTTCGGATCAGCTCTTCTCCCGTCGACTCACCGTCGGCGCATGCGCACTTCTCTTTTTTCTGTAATTCAAAATAAATTCAGGGCAGTATCGATAGTCATAACAGGGTTCAATATCGATTAATCGAAGTCTCCCCAACCCTTCCTTTGTTTAGAAATGGTTTCTTATCGTCTATTATGCACGCAGCCATTCGCTACGTGACAATTTTTTAATTTTTGTACATTCGTGGTTCTGGCATAACAGTGTATCATATTATGATGCACTCTAGTGTATTTAATGTAACTCGTCACATTCAGATAAAAGGGGAAACAGCCGGACAAATAAACCCACAGATGAAGGTTTTGTTCAAAATTTATCAGATTTCAAATTTAACGGAATCGTCTATAGTTCATGAATTGAAAACTTAATTCCAAAAAAATGGAGCTTATTATTGTTATTCTTGGTTTGTTATTCTTAATAATAGGCTTAAATGTGGGCATGTCACTTTCAAGGCTCAGGAATTACCATTTTTTTTATTCGCCTTATTCAGTCTTTAAAATAGCTGAGCTGTGAAACCAGACAAACTTCGAGGGATGAATTGCTGGAAGGTAAATAACTATCTTCCGGTGAGACGAAGAAAACTGGAAGTGATTCAGGTCACTTACAATTACAACCAGCTTCTCTTCCTTCCTTCTGCTTAAGAGCTGCTCAATAAACATGCTTACACTACAGCTTCTAGTTGTTACTTTAAAATAACCAATATTATAAAATGCATATCTACTCTTATACAATTCAACGGCCCTAAATAGCGTGCTCACTCGCTCGCCCGCTTCGTGAAACATCGGGTATACTCGGCGATATTCGTCTCTGGCAGTGTAAACTTTCACGAAGAGTACAAAATTAGGAAGACCGTTTCTTTATTATATAAAGCCTAAGTGAAATGAACACAATGAATAAATATTCTAATTTTATTTTTACTTACAATTTTCATAGCTCTGAACCACAAACATTTTTAATAAACTACCAGTGTAATTTTTTTTTTTTTTTAAATCCTGGAGTCACTTAATAATGGCGGGCGAAGCCGGGGGCACAAGCTGTAAAATATTGATGGTTTAACTCTTGAAATATCGCTGATAATAAAAATCCAAACAAACCATTCCTTCCCTTGAAACATTATGTAATTTCTGAAAATTACACTGAATTGATCAAATAAAATTCACATCATATTCATCTGTCAACAAACAGTTGAGAAACAATACGTATTATGTGTTCACAGTTAGCTTTGGAACTGCATAATCGAATCTGAGATCGTTTTTTCAGGCGCCGCTTTCTAATCGTGGAATGTACTCTGAAGTTGGAATTTTAACTGTTTCATTAATTATTAATGGCTTGGTTTATGAATGATTCGCGTGCAAGTGTTAATAAATATAGTGCTCTAATAGTTATTATACTCTTAATTTTTAATTAATTATCGTGGGCGAAGCCACGGGCACCTACTAGTTTGTATACATTGGGCCCGTATTCCAGAGGGAGGCCAGATCAGCTGCATCCGTAGGCCAACTATAAAATCCATTAGTAGGGTTCATATGTTTATGACATGTCATATTTTTCTCCTGACCTCTGTTCTCGCCGCAAACTCAAATTAAACACGAATTGCAGGCTTGTTATCCTAATTGGACCGTTTTTATTTTGCATATAAAATCATATTTTAGGCTTTTTTGTGATCTTGGTCATATTTTCGCCATATTTGTAATTTAATGTCATATTTCAGTTATAAATTCGGTAAAACAGCACAATTGTACAGTGTATGTACTACACGGACGAGTTAAATTTGAAATTTATTTAATTAATTTAATGTTTATGCCAAATTAATAGGTAACTTCAATTTTAAAATCAATTCAATTGTTCATATTTTATAGGGAGACGCAAGATCTACAAAATATTACGAGTATTTTCAGGTGATGACGCGAGCAAATAGGAGAAATTTCTTTTAAAATATTAGTTCCTTACAAGTAAAACTATAAATAACCAAAAGTGTTAAAAAGTGATTAAGTTATCTGATAGAATTCATGCGATGAGAGAATTTATTGTGTTTGAATGTTTTAAATTGGAGCATTTACTTTTTTAAATACGTTATTTTAACAGGTCATATTTAGAATTTTTTGGTCATATTTTGTCATTTTAAGGGCATATTTTCAGTCATATTTTCCACTTTTTTAGGTCATAAACATCCGAACCCTAATCATTAGTATGAATTTCCGTATTTATCCTTTTCTCACAGTGTTTCTAACGAGTTTCTAAATTTCGTTGCAAAATGAGCTTCAAAAACAGTCTCTTATAAGTGCCATTATAAAATGTTTAAATAGTTGAAAGCCACATAATGGTATCCACAAGATGCTTGGAATATAAATATAATCCAAAGCTTCGCTGTTGATGTATGCAAGACACGAATACATACAATTTTCGGAAATATGTCTATGTGTGTTAGGTATGTATATGTGTGTCTGTTGTGTGGGTTGTGTGTGTTTTAAACAGCATGACTCAAGAACAAAACAAAAAATAATATAGCAACAAAATGTTATATTCGGGTTAGGCCTATATATTATATTTCGAAAATGTGACACGAATCATGGCTAAGACTATCTGTTACTTTCATTACTACTCTATAATAATAGGCATTTACAAGGCAAAAACAGACAAAATTATCATATATGAA
The DNA here is from genome assembly GCA_964059195.1 of Ectobius pallidus. Lineage (NCBI taxonomy): Eukaryota > Metazoa > Arthropoda > Insecta > Blattodea > Ectobiidae > Ectobius > Ectobius pallidus. The sequence goes on from CAXKWD010000005.1 coordinate 129,389,736, forward strand.
CTTGTATTACGCAATTTTAAAGATAACAATAAGAATGAAACACGTGTATTTTGCATAACATCTGATTTGATAACATTTTGTTTTTAAATTAATGCACAGGTTCCCTGCTATTTTTTTTTTATTATTATTTATTGCGGCTTTCTTTGAATCACTGACATTTAAAAAGTGATAGTCCTATCTGCAATGGAAGCCTATGGAGTTCACGAACTGGGGAAAAATTATAATTATGACTATTACGGTGTTGCATAGGAAAGTGGTCGTACAATTTTGCAGCAAGATGGTCTTCGTCGATAGTGAGCGATTCTCAGTTTCTGTATTTAACAGTAAACGCCATCTGCGATCTGCATGAACAACTATCAGAAGCTAGTAGTTCAGAAAGTTGATACCAGATGGTGGGATACTGTATTTAATTTACAGCTCTGCGTACGATATAAATCGGATGAAGTTAACGAAATGGAATATGTCACCTGAAACTTCTTTTTATATTAGAAAAAAATTATTTTAGAATGTAATGATATTCACAGCTTAATTAATTTCTTGTTACTATGTTAGGAACACTGTTCATTCGGTATGAAATCCACTGTAAGAAGTTATTCACATTAGTGACTTACCTCCTTATTACTTTTATGTAGTAGAATCATATTTCCTATTACATTTATTTAATTCATAGTCAGATGCTATTGTGTCCATTTATTTTCGGCATGGTTATTTTCAAAGACTCAACGAATAGGGAACACCTATACAGAAATTATTAACTTTTATATTTTTAAAGCTACCGTCATGAAATTTTGAATAATATAATCTTGTTAATAGTAATTAATACACATAAAAAAATTTCATATTTCTATATTGTTTTATTTTCATGTATATTTTAATTAATTAACTCATTTTAATCGTCCCTTCATGCACAACTTTTTTTTTCAAACTGATATTCAGTAATATTTTCCCTTAGGCAACAGGAACAGAAATTAGTATGAAATTTGTTTTTTACTGGATAAATTCCTATAAAACTTAAAAATGTTCTGTTCGCTTTTGTTTGTACAAATACAGTTTTTTTTTTTCACTTCGAAAGACTCAAAGTAACTTATGCATATTATTAGTCGAGACTAAAAATTGATATCTGTTCTGGATCTTGTGTGCAAAATTTCAATTTATGACGAAAATTTGGGTACTATAGGACTTGTTAATCCTTTTGAAGCTAAATGTAGGCTATACACTGGTTGGCTAATAATAATGGTACAAATCATCTCATTTAACATAAATCATTACGCAATTAATATTAACTCTACTTTTATATAATTTTTGAGGTGACTCATTGATACGTCAGTAGCAGTGAAAAGATTAAAGATAAAAAATGCAATTAGGAGAAGCTGACTTTTACTTCATTTATTGCATTCCGAGTAATTGTTTTGATTTTGCGGGTTTTTATATGTTTCAGTGCGAAAAGGTAACCATTTATCTTGCAGGCGATATTTAAAAGTCAAAATTAATAAAAATAAATACCGGTAACTTATTATATTTATATATTATATTTTGTATAACGCGCTAGCTTTCTGTGCCCACGGCTGCGATTCGATCCCCGCCCAGGTCGATCACATTTAGTGTGCATAAATGTGACAGGCCCAATGCTGTAGATTTATAAGCATGTAGGCCTAAAAGAAGCACACCGATGACGATCACAGGCCTAAGTTGCAGTACATCTCTGTCGTTAAATAACCATAAAACTGAATAAAATTATCCAACAGGGGTGAATCATTTTAATGTCACGAACTGTACTCCGAGACCAATTTGTCGGAAGTACGAGTTTGCAGAGACAAACATCGTTGTAGATGGTGATAGTGATTATTCATCAACAAACCGTTATTGCTTTAAATAGAATAGTGGTGTTTACCCTGTCTGGTTCAGGCGTCTCGTCTGTAAACATTTCCACACTACATTGTATTAAGAATATAACAAGATGCGTAAGTTATATCCATAGGCTACTATTATGAAAGACTACGAAGTTTAATGGATGGACGTTTAGCAAAGATCTGAATTATCACATTTGACGTTTATATCATATTGTACATTAAAACAGTTATTCCCAACCGTTGCAGCACACTGGTGCCTCACGCAGCCCCGTGGGGAACGTTGCTGAGTTTTAGAATTAAAAATAAGTGTTATGCCATCCAGAAAGTATAGATTGCATGCAATCTATGGTAGATGTTACAAACAATTTAAAAATATAATATCTTATTTGAGCTGACATTTCCCTGTAGACCTTATTCAATTGTGAAATTAATTGAAGGTGACCTTTATGCGGCCCGCGCCGCCTGGGTCTTACCGGCCCGCGAAATGGGTTATATTATTTGCTTATATCATTTGTTGCAATATGCACATATGATATTCACGAAGGTACGCAAAGGTTTTAAAGTTATAATTTTAAGGAATTTGTACAAGAAGTTCATTATTTTGACCTGTCACACAGTTTAACAATAAGTGAAAGTCATGCACAAGAGGGTTGATAGAATTATTTGATATCGCTGCCCAATGGTTAGGCGTGCATGATAGTAGCCATAGCAACAGTTTCCTGTTGACCATTAGCCACGCCTCTTGTTCGGTTGAAAACCACGTGCTGTATTGTCATGTTGTTGGTATTCAGTTGACATCTTGGGCTTATATCGGAAGTGAAGCCTAGGCAAATAGTATTTGAGAGTATTTGGCCATGGGGAGAAGAAGACTTTGGACCGTGCAATTAGCAAACGTAAACGGAGGCAGGCTGCATTCTGTTTGAATCTCAGAAGACGAAACCATGGCAATGTGTAACAGGTATGTACTTTACCAAGAAAATATTAAGTTAAGACTTTTAATTTTAAGTGCTTTCTGAATAATTCTGATTAAGTTTTAGATCGTTTCCTTTTTTTCCCCCATGTGCCAGCAATAACGGTTTTCGTAAATTCAGCTTCACAGTGAAGGTAGCAGCTTTTAAAACAATATTCTCTAAACATGTTATATTTTATATGATTATTACTTATTTGCTCAGTGGCGTAGCGTAGGGGAGGCAAGGCAAAGGGTTGCTCGCCCCGCGTGGCACTTTGCTAGGGACGGCACATCGTTGAGCAAGAAATGACTGATGCCATCGATCCTGTCGGTACTATTAAAATTTTGCTATTAGGAAAAGTACCGTATAAAAGTAAAGGATTAAGAAAGAAGTTCTATTTTTATTTTTAACATAATTTATAATTATTTTACTCATTATTTCTTAAAAGATTAAATAACTTATTATTTATTTTTATTGAAGTTATATTAATCTTTTTTTTAAGTTGATACTAAAAATGATTTTCTTCAGTGAAAAAATATTATCATATTGCAACAGTCAGTAATCTCTAAATAATATTGATTATAGTTTTCGATTAAATACCATTTTTTAAATAATAGTAGCTCTAAGATAATATTTATTGATAAAATTCAAAATGTGTTTCCACAATTAAATTTTGTTTTTTACCTACAAGAATTTTAAATTTTGGAGACTTTTTTTCAGCTTAAGATTTTCCTCGCTCTAGAAAACTTTATCTTTGTAAAAATATCATACGGCATATTTGGCATCTGCCCCGGGCGGCAGAAACCTACGCTACGCCACTGAATTTACTTATTATGAGAAACAGGTCTAGTTTCTCTCCATTGCGACCACAGTGTCATTGCAATGGGTGACCATAATACTGTATTTTGAGCTAAAAAGGGTCATCCCAAGGAAGTAAGATTATCCCTTTAAAAAAATATATTCTGTAGACCTATTGTTTATTTTTATTATTATTATTAGTAATTATTATTATTATTATTTATTATTATCATCATCATCATCATTATTATCATTACTGTTGCTGTTGTTGTTTACATGTAAGAAAAAACCTACGCAAGCATAAACATTAGTTTCCTGTAAATCAGCACGGCTGGTAAATTACAATAGTAATTTACTGAAAGTTTCGCCCAATGGACGAATCATTGTCGCCAAACAGCAAGTTCTGTAACGTGACTGAAAAACATATTACAACTAAAATTCACATCAACCCATTTCAGGCATTAAAAGTGTTAACTATGAAATCTTTTTTTTTAATAATAATTCAATTCCCGTGGCCGGCCAATTTCATATGGATTTTTTCATGGTTTCCCATGCCGAATAGGAAATTTACATGGATCATCCTCACCTTTTCATCTTTTATCATATCCATTTAAATTAATATCAGTAGAAATTTACTCCATAAAATACATCAATAATAAACAATTGACAATCAATAATCCCATTGCCTACTCTACTACACACATCCCGAACTCCTGGTATGGCCTCGCAGATAAAAGGAGTTTAAACACAGCTCAACTTAAGTGTATATATTCTATTCTCGAGCTTGTTAGTACGGTACGTTTATTATAAAACGGTACAATTGCGATTTTTTGACGGGGCGGCTGGGACACACCTAATAAATGGGACTGTCTACATCTCGAATTCGTAATAGTTCCGTTCTACCAAACTGGTACTAGGTTAAACATAACTGCAGTGGTAGACGCCTACCAGGCTTGCTTACTTTAATTTCAAGTCATATTTAGTCGTTCTTCGTTTTATTCCGTTTTTATATCCTGGATAGTGCTGTCAAAAGTTTGGATTAAGTACTATTGACTCGGGTGCAAGCATGAGAATTAATAGACCTATCTGTAATATTCACTGCGCGAGGTTTTGTTACATTTATCTACTTAACACCGATTTAAATAAATGGTGTAAAAATATGTTGCACAAACTTTCTCACATATAGGCTATGTGTTAAAGGCTAGCACAGAAAAAAGTAAATTATAGAGACAATTAAATTTTACTTAGGCCCATAACATTTTCATAAAACATCTAGAACGGAAAGCATCCGGGTCGATCTGTTCAATGATTTTACCGTGAAATAATAATAATAATAATAATAATAATAATAATAATAACTTAGGGCTTGCCTGGTTTCCTTAATCTCAAAGGCAAAAATGCAGGATACAATGAGATATAGCCGAACAATAGAAGCAAATGCTGCACGAATGAGTTTGTTACAAGAGCTTACTGGTCAATTTGGGTGGCCACGAAATTTGTTTTGAACCCAGGACCTCTACCCTATTACCCTATACCACCTCGTTCTAATTGAATTTGGTGTGTTCATTAGACTGTGGTAAACCGACTACATTTCACAACAATAATTAGATTATAGTATTGTTGTTATTATGGGCAACAGAAGAATATTCATATTTTAATAAAAATATATGTTCTGAAATTCTCATTTAAGTCATGTTATTTCGATTTTATCTTGATACCTGTTAATTTTATAAAGAAATGTATTCAACAAAAAATGTTCTTTTTAATTTTCTCTAAAACTTGACTGTGCTAAATTTCTACGTATCGCCCAATGTAATGGAGATAATATAGAAAAATTGAAAATTAATACGAGTAAAGTACCCTGTAAGCCATTTATGCAGAAGAACGGATATAGCCATTTTGTTAGTCGTAGATAAGAGTTTCCAATTTAAATTTTTATTAAAATCGTTGGAGCCAATTTTTCAAAAAAAATTCATGAAAATTCCCCTTAATATTTCAGTTATAAAGCTCAAATTCTGGGTGGTTCGTTAAAATTCCGAGAAAGTCCTTAGTTCAAAAAATGAAGTAAATACAGTTAACCGTTTACTCGCTGTGCTTGTCCACAGACAGACGGACAGACGTCATTTCAAAAACACTTGTTTTCGGTTTCTAGGCATCGTGAAACATGTATTTACTGTGTTATCTCGATTTCGATATTTGTCACGATCACAATACTTTCTCTATACTATGTATATGCGAGAAAGTAAAAACAGAGTCAAAACAAACCTACTCATGCATCATACTTTCTCATTTCAATTCAAGAATACCTGACATTACAAATAAGAGTGTTCTGAGTAAAGTTAATTATGTAGTATACATTAAATCTTAAATCTAAATATTTATTTTATTTATTCACACGTTACTTACAATCCTGACCTCGGGAGAGGTCCTGAAATCCTGTTACTTAAAAATAAAATGAAAAAATAAACAAATTATCACTCTGACCGTGTGTAGGCTAAGGTGTGAGTCAGGGATATGTGAATGAGAATTTAATGTTGTACTGGCTGTTGCTATGGTAGCTCAATTGGTAAGATCAGCAGCACAGAGAGCCGAAGATCTTGGTTCAAATCCCAGCTATGACATTGAATTTTTCAGTCTGACTACCGTTCCAAAACAAATTATTGTATACTTCAACACAGAGAGCCGAAGATCTTGTTCAAATCCCAGCTATGGCATTGAATTTTTCAGTCTGACTCTACTGTTCCAAAATTATTGTATACTTCAACTTTTAACAAATAATATAAAACTTAGGCTCTTTTCATGTATATTGTTATATATCAGTGATCCCTAAAGAAAAATTTGGTAAATGGTGTATTATTAGTAATGTATTTTTGTGTAGTTACAATGAAAACTCAGCTTTAGATATTTTGTGACATAAAAAGGTAATCTTGATAAGATATTTTGTAAATATGTGCGTTTCTGTTCTTTGGAGTTCAAGAATGTGTAATAGAAGTACCCAGAGAAAAGTAATTAAAAATACTGTACTGAAGGTAAATCAATTGCCCAGAACTAAACTTATGTATGACTAGTTACTTTAAATATATGTGAAGACTACTTCGAAGAGATGAAAAAACGAGAAAATAGCATGTGAGTTATTTTCTGCTACAGTTATTATTCTACGCCTACCACAAAGTGTAGAGATAATAACTACCATAGTTTTGGAGTAGCCTAGTATGTCTGGTAAATCAGAGTATTGTCACTGTGTACATATGGGTATGATGTAAGGTGAATTTCTTCTCCTACAAGGACTTTTGGATTGTTAGAAACCAGGGAGGGGGAAAAGGGGCCTCATGCCCCTAACTTTATATTCCTTAAGGGGAATGATCAATTAAATTTTTATTTTCTACGCTTTGTAGCCCAGGGATTTATCTTTTGGTACAGACTCTTACCATAAATTTTATTATATTAATGTTTCTGTTCTCTACTGGCAGTAGTTTCTGTGTTTAAACTTTGAAAAATAAATTCTCATATATTCAAAGCACAACTATTTATAACACTTGAAGTTGCAAGTACAGTATGCAACAGCTTTATTCTGTTTACAAAATAAGTAGAAAGCAAGATTTTAAAATGTCATAATACTTGAAAGAAAGAAATAATTAATTTGCTGTGAAAGTACTATGCAGAAGGTCATTGTGGAAAAATTATACAATTTTAAAAACAATCAATTGTAGAGTTCCCTAGTTTTGTACATTTCAGTCTGAAGATACCCTAATATAGACCTATTTATGCTATGAATAATCATACTGCATTAAGAATTAATTTTTCTTTGTATCAACTCAAATGTTTTAACTTTCATTACAGGGCACATGGGGTAATGGAAGTTGCAGAATATCAAGAGTTCGAAGCGCAGCATAGCGTTGAAGACAAAGAAAACATAAGGCCAAATATGTTGTTGGATCCAATGGATACAATCGTGCAAAAATTTGTGTGTCCACAGTTCATTTTTGAGGACAATGCTTCTCAAGATTATAGCACAGACATAATCAGAAATTTAATGGGCAAAGAGCAAGAAATATCTATGCCTTTAAGAACACAAATTAAATGCAGCTTGATTTTTAATAGTCTTGCTGAATGGCTTATAAAACTAAGGCATGAACTGAGTTTGCCAAATGCTGTATTGTTTATTGCATTGCATATGATATGTAGGGTGTATGCAGCCCATTTCAAAACATTTACCAAGAAACATGTTCTCCTTTTCATAACGGCACTGTGGACTGCTGCAAAGTATGAGGGTGGTGCAAAGACTGTGAATAAGTTTCTAAGACTAGCCAGAAGAGAAGACAAAAACATAACCTGTGAAACAATGAAGACCATGGAAATTACATTGCTCAAAATTATCGACTTCAAACTAAGTATAGTAGATCCCTTGTCATTTGTGCGCTATTATTTGGAAGAGCTTGGAATAATGAAAAGACAAATATTCCATTTTTCGAGTTTATTGCTCGATGTTGTATACATGAATGTTGAATATGCCCTGGAACGACCATCCAAGTTGGCAGCAGCTGCAGTATACACAGCAATTAGCAAATTTCCAGATATTGAGATAGCAACATCATCGATTGGACTATATAGAGTTCATGAATTGAAAGACATCCGTGTAAGAATGGATATAGAATTTCTAAACCTCACTTTAAATAGGCCTGAAATCCATGCACTTTACTTTAGCAAAAACTGCTTAAATTTAGAAAATGGTAAGTTGTATTGTTCGTGTTAACATACCAATACACCATTTTCATTTTTCAACTGGAGTTGTAAAATTTATTTGATCTACATTGTAAATTAATTTGATATACTTTCTCAGATTTTAAAACAGAAATATTTAACAGTTCAATTTTTAGGAAATTGTAAATAAATTTGTTTTTAATACAATATATTTTTTTACTTTTTTATCTTAGAGTTTTCTATCTTTAGATTTTTCTTGTAATCTCGTAATACAGTACATATTATAAAATCCGAATTTTTACAGTACCATACCTGTAGTTTTAAATGAAATTTAATTAAATATAGATTGTATGAATGAACAACTAACAGAAAATTTCAGCTTTGACGAATGCTATTGCTTGAATATTTTGTGCAAAAACTGGCATTTAAAAGTTTCAATCAGGAGATTTTTTTTTATTTCTAAAGAAAGATATAACCATGTTAAGTTGTTAGAAGAAAGGTATATACTTGTTTTAAAAAATGTAATTGTTACATGATTTATTTTAATTTCTTTACCAAATACAGTATTAGCTCAAAATTTTATAGTTGGGAAGCTGATATGAGTTTTCTTCAATATTATATATATATACACATAAATATATTGTTCTATATATATTATATATATAAACATAATATTGAAGAAAAATCATATCATATACATTACATATATACGGTATATATATATGAAATGTAATATTGAAGAAAAATCATATCAGCTTTCCAACTATAAAATATATATATACATATCCTATTACTAAGAACTTATTTGAATTTTATTTGAATTAAGGCCTTCTGAAATTGTGTTATTTTTATAAAAAGACTGTCATTTATAATTCCAAAGAAGAAAGCTTGGCATACAGATTTTTACAAAAAAATTTATGGACTTGTTGATGTTTAATAACGATTTAGCTTATTGATAATTACATAATTTTTTTTAATCTTCTAAACTTTTATTCTATGATGTTATTTTATTAAAATATAAAATAAATACCAATCTATATTTACACAAATTGCTAAGTCTGTATTCAAATTATAATAAAGGTGATGCTCCCCTAAGTGAGCTTTGTGTCATCTGAAGGAAGTACAGAAAGTTACTTTGTTATAATTTAATTGTCATCACTAGGGACCGGATTTTTAGGTTTTTAAAAACACTGTTTTAGGTTTTCCATTAGGTGAAATAGTTTTTTTTAGGTTTTTTGTCCAAAATATCGTTTTTGGGTAGAATAATTAGTTTAATGAATTTGAATGTGCTACATAGGATTCAATACATAATACTTGTAAAGTTTAACTTAACAAAATTGAATTAAATTTGTGTAAACTTGCTTTAGGGCAATATTAAAGAATTGAAGAAAGAAAGCATAAACAATCAAAAGAAGCAGTGAAAATAAGATTGCCTCACATATCCTGGTTACAGTATATCACTAAATATCTTTCAAGATTCTCAACTGTGAAGTTCTTCCTGTTATCTCTTAGAATACATTTGAAGGCAGAAAATGTCCTTTCAACCTCACAAGACATCAACAATGGTTGTTCGCACGAATATTTTAAAAGGAATACGCAGGTACTCTTACACTTCTTCTCTTGATACTGTCATCCTAGACGACATTGAGTTGAACGAAACGCTGTTGGTATTAATTTCAACCCGACAAAAATTGTCTTTCCGCAAAATTTCTCAACTGACAAACAAAAAAGGCAAAAAGTATCCTAAATTATATATTTTAGGTTTTTTATCCCGTTTAGGTACATTTAGGTTTTTATACCCCATTTAGGTATTTTTAGGTGCCACAGAATTAATGTGGGTGAATCCTATGGGCATGATTTGAAAAAGTGTGTGATCGCTTTTTGTTTTGGAAGTAAGGAAAAAAATAGGTAAAAACCTAAGAATCCGGTCCCTAGTCATCACTATAAAATGTATCTACCTAGAATAGGCAGTTCTATTCAGTTATACGAGTTTGTCAGAGAAATGTGATAATAATAACCATAGTGAATACTATTAATTAAGAATATAATTTAAAAAAGTAAAATAAAGGGTTCTGATTAATCACTGATTAAAAACACTAACTTTTCATTTGTTGGTGAGAAAAAGAAGGAATATAGTTTCTGAAATTTTTTGATAATGTCTAGAACTATTTTATTTACAATTCTGTATTCAGAATGGGGCATGATACTTTTTGGTTTCTCAGATTGCTTGATGATTGTACCAACAACATATTGCAGATTATTATGCTATTTCAATTTGTTAGCCATACATACATTTTCTTGTAGGAATAGCAAGCGATTCTTGAAGGTTTTGCATGCAAAAGTTCATAATTTTTTTATCAATTGAAGATATATAATGAATTTCTAAATTTTCTGCTGTAAATTCCTTAAGTTCTAAATTTTTCGTTTACTAAAATGTCATAACAGTAGCCTATTGTTTGATATTATTAAACAAGAATTAACCATTACACAGTAGCTTATCGCATGGCCTTTTCTTCATTGACACTTTCCCACAATTCTGTACTGTTTTTAATAAGTACGAGAGGGGGGCAAACAATCACAAACTTGTTTATTTGTAGTTTAACTAATAGGCTACACCGAAATATAGTGCTTTCAAAGATATGTTTGATTTACCAGTACCTTCAATAGGTATGCTTTTTTAGATGGTACCTAAAGAATACAATGTTATTAGAGTTCGTGAAATGTCTTATCTTTCCTCATAGCTGCAGTGAATATCAGTGTAAGCTGTTTGCCACACTCATCTACTTTGGCATTCTTAGATTCACAAATTAGCGAGAAATCGCACATAGAAAAGTGGTTTACAAACTTTCAATTTTCAAAAATGTACTAACAAAAGAACAAGTAAAACACATGCAATACAAGCCATTTTTAATGGATATAAGCTATATCATAATTTATTTTACTTCAAAACAAATGAAACTTTTCTATGAAAGGTAGATGTAATAGGAAGAAAGTAATAGGTGTATTTCACTTAGCTACTTATTACCTTCTTGCATGTAACGCTGACCAGCATGTTAATTATTATGATTCTTATTATTGTTGATGCAGTGATAATAAACTGAAACAAAATGGAGAATGTTGTATTGTTCTAAGAGTATACCGTACTATTGTATCTTACTAAGAGCTTTCAAAGTGTTTTCAAACACTGATATATCTTATAACAATTTTGTAATAAAGATTGTGTAATAAAGTAATTTGTAATCATTTATCCTAAATTAAATTTATAGTAAAGTGCATTTGTGTTCTAATTTTTCAAGTTTTAAACATCCAAATACACCATATTACAAAATTGCTGGTATTCAATCAATCTTTTTTTAAACCTATTCCTTAAAGCAATCAATTTGTGTGTATCTGGTAATTTTATTTTTAAATCTAGCAAAAGGATTTTGATGAATGAGAGTGAATCAACTGCTTTTTGAGAATAAAAAGCTGTTTAATTAGGTCACTTTTTTGGATAACTTTAGGGCAGTCTGTCTCGAATGAATACCCATGCAACTGATTTTCGGTAAGTAGATTAATAGCAATTTTAACATAACTAGAAGACAAATAGAGGCTCAGTTACTACATACCAAACTTAATATGTTAAATTGAAGACTAGAGGAAAAGGAATGTTCACAGTTTTGCGCAGCAGCAAATTTAATGTTTGTAATCAAAGTATCATTTTTATTAATTTTGTTGACTTAGATGGTAAATTGGGCCTACAGCATAGGAGTATATAATGTACCAGTATTTGTCTACAGATGAAACTTGAAAGTATCAAGTCAACAAAAGCATAAATTATATAAAAAGTTATTTTTAAAACTCATAATTATTACTGTAGAGGAAGGGGAAAATTACCATATTATATTTTTTCTTATAGAAACCTCATTTTAACTATCCTATTGACAATTTATATGGAAAAATATTCAAAATAAATGTTTTAGGCTTTATTGCAAGAAACTGGTGTTAAAAAATTGAAACAAAATCACTGGAGTTTACATGAATATTGCAGAATATTCTTCAAGTAAAGTAGTAGCGGTGTCATATTCCCAGAAGGTACTTAACCCTAATATATAATTTCATATAACTTTTCCTCTTCAGCTATGTGGTTCACCGACATATGCAGACATGTTTCTAAAAATAGTATGCTATTGTCTAACTTTTATATTAATGCTGAAAAGTTACACCGATTTTCAGAATTGAATACAATTTTTGCTGTACCTGTAGCAGGCATAAGGATAAGCTCTCTTGTGGGCAGCTATTCCCTATTCTCCTCCACCTTCTATGCTAGTACATGTGGTAATACAACTGCTGGTGTACAAAGTGTGCATTTAGCTATATGTGTGTTGTCTTCTTGTGTTGGTGAAGTCTAGGAAACACAAATTCAATACTGATCTAATATAAATAAAACCTGTTGTGACAGGCACACTGATCTGCCTAAGAGAGGTAGCCAAACAAGCAGGCAAAGTATGGCCTCCAGAACTTACTTTTTGGACGACAAAAGGAGCTAACTCTGCTTTCAGAACATTCACATCCTATGTGATAGAAAGCAGGAAAGAACAAGAACAAGATGATGCCTAAGAGACACCAAATTTGAGACGAATCCGCCTTGATTGAATGCTCAGATCCCCGAGGACCCTACCGAACAAGACGGATATGGCAGATTGCCCAAGACTTGCCTCGGAAGCTGTGAAATAGCCTTGCGGCAACCGATCTGAGTGAGGTTTTCGAGGTGTTTTTCTCGCTCCATCAGGTGAATACCAGATTGGGGACACGTCTTTCATGACAACAGACAGATGAACAAGAATAAAATTAACTGAATAAAATGCCAAAGTTCATTCATCAAACATTTTCCTTGTGTTCTATGATCAAGAGAAGGTAACGTGACGATTTTAGAACAAATGTGAAAGTGGTTGTTGGACCAGAGATATAACCTACAGCTCAGGTAATCAAGGAGTGGAAGGTGGGGCAAAAGAAAATCATACTGATCTACGGTTCCATTCACCCAATACAGCACAAACACTCTGAATATTAATTCATGGTAGATAGGCACTACATATGAGACAGTAGATAAATAAATAAAAATAAATAAATAAAGTATGTATATTTCAGAAGTTTAAACTAATCAAGTGGTGGACCATTTGAATTTATTAATATAAGTCCCTCAGAAGTCAAGGGTGTAGATTTCCAAATTTATAAATAAATAAATGATTAACATGTAACTAAAGCAGAAGGTAAACACAATAAAGTTGATGACATACACTACAGAATAAGGTTAAACTGAGGATTTACGGCATTCACCCTTAACTACACCACTAGGTATGTCTATTGAAGATAATATAGTTTTGCCTTATTAATTATTGTGAATACTGTTGGATAAAATACTGAATGGTTGAAATATAAAACATAATAATTATAATAATAATCCCTACTTACATGCGAACAATAATACTGTCCCTGAAGCAGGGGCGGATCCAGAGAGACATTTTGGGGGGGGGGGGAACCAAAGTAGAGAGGGAAGTTTTTACTCATAAAAATTAATTATTCCCAGTACACAATTGAAAACAAAATGATCATTTCAGCATTTTCTTACAAAGGTATTTCAAAATAATGAATGTCGTTGCTTTAATTTAAGTATTTGGGTTATGTTCTAATAAATTTTGAATTATTTGTGCTTAATGTTACAAATTTTGGGGGGGGGGGGGGAAATTTCCCCCATTCCCCCCCCCCCCCCCCCGTGGATCCGCCCCTGCCCTGAAGCACTGTATTGTTGTTCTTATACGAATATGTCTACTATAGTCACGATTTTTTTAAAGTGAAAATGTTGTGAGGATGAAAATACCTCGAACAGCCTATTAAGTAATTCAATTCCGCGGTTGTTGCTAAGGTTCATGGTATTTTTTTTCATTCCTACCATCTGTCAGCCTTACATCACTTACTCAGACAGTGTCAGTGGAATCTACTGACATTTGTAAACTATTTCATCACATACATGTTGATTTAATTTATATATTTTTTTATTGGCAATGAAGAATCACAAATATTCTCGGAATTGTTAGTTGATAAAGTGATATTATTCTGTGCTGATATATTTATAATATTGGTACCACTGCCGACTTGTCATTAGCCAATCAGAATAAGGCACACCTCCCCGATCAGCTGGAAACTTGTAAACATAAACATGTCTGATTTGTCTGCTTGTACTTAAATCACTTGTTTCATGCATGAACAAGAAAAGAAAATGTAAAAAAATCCCGGCCCGGATTTGGAAGATAGTACAGGACAAGCATGTCAGACTTCGCTATTTGAAATATAAGCTGCAGAAAAACCTACAGGTGGCTCATTATGACAATATGTAACAGGTATTAATACACAGTTGTTTTTTTATAATTATTTTTACATTCATATAAGCACCCGATATAAATTAAGATTTTCAGTTAACAGGTGATAGATGCTGCGACACTGCACGCTGTGTGTGTTATTTGAGGTTTAGAACTTATAGCATTCATATATAAACTCAAGTTTGTTCCAAAAATATGCAAAATGAAAGAAAAATAATGTAAATATCTATAGTCCACATATACTGTGAGGTGCACATGTACAAACCTAAAGTGGAATAATTTATACTGGTTACTCGAAAGATTCTGCTGGTGGTCATGACTTTGAGTAAGGCAGGGAACGATGTGCAGAATCGATCTAATCTTGAAACATCGTAGGAAACATGACTATGTTGACAGTGGTTATGGTGTTGTCGCTAGATCTACCTGTCATTAAACTAATCTAACCTGTCACTAACATTGCATTTATTCTTCCTAGTATAAAGCAGCATTGTACAGGGTGTTAATGAATGACACCGCAATATTTTACCTGTGTATAGAGGGGACATAGACAAGCAACTTTTTTATTAGTAGATTTTTGCTCTGAGGATTCAATTTTTCCTGTTACAGCATAAAATCTCTCAGGGCATGGCCTCCACTGACTTCTAACATTTGAAAAATTTCAAAACAAAGGAACTCCATTGTTAATACTGTAATTATGAAAAAAAGAACTACCGGTAATGCAGTGGAGGCCAGTCATGTGATTAGTCTGTAAATTCGCAGATTATGAAAACTCTAAATTATGATATAGCTGTTGATGAATGATTAAGAATCAGGTTTTTATCGATCGGTAAGAAAGCATGAAGTCAGTTTAATGCAAATTTTAACCCTATTTTGCTTCGTTATTGACTTATGAGCACCAAATTGTAATGTCTTTAACACCCTGTAGCATACCGGTACACATTTTACGAAGAGCAAAAATCTCTTAATAAAAGTAGCTTGTCTATGTCCCCTCTATACACAGGTAAAATATTTCGGTGTTATTCATTAACAATCAATCAATCAATCAATCAATCAATCCTTTATTGTCAGAGAACATTATGTAAATGCCATGACAACGTCAAATTAATATAAAATAATATGCAATATAAAATAATACACAAGAACAATATAAATTTGCAGTACAAGAACCATTCCTAGAAACACAAAATTACCATGGTTAAAATATATCAAAGAAATCATCAACTGTGTACAGACAATTTGAGGCTAGAATTTTCCTAAGATAGTTTTTAAAATTGGTAAATGCCAACTCTTTAACATTTGAAGGAAGAGAATTATACAGCCTAGTTGACATTGCATACCAGTTTTTCATTGAGTTACTATAATGGTGATAATGAACTCTGAGATTTAACTTTTGTCTGGTGAGATGGAACAGTCAATATACCTGATTTTACAAACAATGGTCTACAATGAGTCATTGGAGGAGCTTTGTAAATTATTCTGAGAGCTCTCTTCTGAAGTATAAATAGTTTGGTAGCCAAAGTACTATTTCCCCATAGCTGAATCCCATAAGAGAGATGGCTGTTAATGTGGGCATAGTAAACGCTTATTAATATACTATTTTCTACAATACCACTTAGTCTCCGTAGAACAAACAAACCCTTACTTAACTTACTAGCTATTTGATCAATATGAGATTTCCAGTCAAGATTTGTATCTAGGTGAAGCCCTAGAAATTTTACTGACTTGCGGCTAGCAATGCGTTTGTCAAAACTAAAAGTAATATCACAGGTTTTGTCATTATTCAGACTAAGGTTATTGGCAGCACACCAATCATTCACTACTATTGTGTTTTCTGTAACAGCATTACTGACTGCTTCAATGTTTTTACCACTGACTCTCAGACCAAAGTCATCGGCAAATAAGTAACCCTCGCTATCAAGTTTGTTTTCGGTTACACTAAGAGGCACTAACACCCTGTATATGACAACCAATGAGACTATTATAGGTAGACAATCAGATGCATAACCCGCATAACAACATCTGTCACAATGCATGCAGAAACTTGTAAACCAAACAGGAGTAAAGAAAACTTGGATTATATAGCTCGCTGTTACATATGATATGTTAGAAACAGAAAATGGCCAAATTTGTCTTTTGGAACCCATAGAAATTATATATAAACTCTGTTTCCTAGAAACATACAAAATATAAGTAAAATCAATCATTGTCAAATTCACAGACCATTTTCACTTTAAAGAAGAATAAAAAATTAAAAAATATCCTCTTAAACGTAAATTCTGCTTGTTCGTCTCATTGGCTGCTGCATACAATGCTGTCAGCCGCATTGATGCCCATATTAGATAGTTTATTGTGGTCTTAATTTTTTTTGTTTTGTTATGTTTCATTATTTGATGCCAACAATGTGAAAAACCATTACTGTTACAGCATGTGAAACAGTTGTAGTTTCAACCAAAAGATTACATGTCTTAGTTAAGTAAATACTGTCGATCAGAAAAAAAAAACTTTATTTTGTGTAATTGGGACTAAAAATGGGCGAATAGCAACAATACCTTGCTCTTGCTAGTTTTGACAGCCAATTATACACATACATTGTCATCAAAAAGTTGCTCTGCAGCACTTGTACAGGCGAGAATCCGCTAAGAAATGGAATTCAGTTGGCATTGCTAGCGTATGATGATAACAATGTAGTCCCGCTTATGAAGTAAGAAATAAAAGTACATAAAACCCACTTATTTACAAAAGATGTTGAAAATATTTACCAGAGAACACCTCGTTTACTTACTGTACATTATCATTGATATTTCATCCAATATCATATACATTAAAATTGAATGAGTTTGAATTATCACATGCCATAAAGACCCCAAAAAATAGAAAATAAATGCACATCAATAGTTATATGGCCTACTATGAGTCTGAAAGGAAGATAGGGCACCAGCCTTCGCCTGAATGGGAAACATAACCAGAACTGCGGGGAGATTTATAAATGGCACTGTATAATTTTACACAAGGATTCAGATCGTAGGAATTAAGAATATCAGATTTTTAAGGGAGAAAGTTATATTACCCATTGGGTAGAGAAACTGCCCCCGACCATGAGCATGTGCTCATTTGAGTGTCACCTTAATGCAAAAGGAATTGTATTTGTTTAACAATATAGCCAAATAAATTGAATTAAGGGTACGGTACTTAAAATAGTAACCCATTCTGTCTAGTTTTCATGTCTTTAGATGTTTTTAATAGCGTGTGATGTTGGTTGCATTCAATAATGTTTAAAGTCAATTGTGAATCATGGAGGATGAAATGGGCTGGACATGTTGCATGCATGGGGAGGAAAGAAATATTGACTAAGAGACCCAAAGAGAAGAAACAACATGGAAGACCTACTAGGACTTGCTAGGGAAGGGTGAATGAAATTAGCGCAGAATAGGGTTGAATGGCACGCTCAAGTAAGAGCGGCAATGAACCTCTGGGTTCCATAAAATTGATAATATTCCTTTAACTTGCTTAGGAATTGTCTATTGCCATTGAGTAAGTAAATAAGTATATACATATATCAGGGGTGCCCACCCCCCCAAACGTCATGACTCACCCCCCCAAAACTTCATGACTCACCCCCCAAACTTAATGAGTCACCCCCCCAAACTTCATTGCTCACCCCAACCTAATTGGCTGTCGACAAGGGCACCCATATGATATTTTCTAGGGGGGGGGCAATTTTATAATTAATTTTTTTTTTTCGCTTTAACTTCTTGGGTCACTTTGTAACATTATATTAATAATATAATAAGTGCAACAATGACGTAGCCAGAAAATGATTGCGGGGAGGGTCGAAAGTGCCGGGGGGTTTTGAATACCCCCCAAAAAGGGGGTCACGGGTCCATCCCCAGAAAATTTTTAAATATTGAACAAATGAAAATCACATTTTACGCTATTTTAGCACACAAAAACTAGTTAGGAAATTTGTTTACCATACT
Organism: Ectobius pallidus; assembly: GCA_964059195.1. Taxonomy (NCBI): domain Eukaryota; kingdom Metazoa; phylum Arthropoda; class Insecta; order Blattodea; family Ectobiidae; genus Ectobius; species Ectobius pallidus. Next base: position 129,408,371 of record CAXKWD010000005.1, read on the forward strand.
CTAAGACATGCCAATGTAAACAAGAAAATGTTACCTAAGTCGGATGTCCACCTCCGGGAAATTTTTAAATACTGAACTAATGAAAATCACATTTTACGCTATTTTAGCACTGAAAAACTAGTTAGGAAATTTGTTTACCATACTCTAAGACATGCCAATGTAAATAAGAAATCATTACCTAAGTGGGGGTCCACCCCCGGAAAATGTTTAAATATTGAACTAATGAAAATCACATTTTACACTATTTTAGCACTCAAAAACTAGTTAGCAAATTTGTTTACTATACTCTAAGACAGGTATGTGCAACCTTTGGAAATATGCGAGCTAAACTTTACGATATTTATGAAGTTGCGGGCCGTAGGTAATAGGTAGTTGTGAAAAAGCTTGAGCTTGAACTTGAGAAACAACATAATCAATGTTGGCATCAATCCCACTAATACACAAGCGATACTTTGATTTAGGCCTATTACAGCATTTTTTTTATTGCTGACCGGAAGGAACACCCTCGTAGTTCAGGTTTTTGTTTCCTCCCTCTCATTCTCTTGTTGGTGAGAACAGAAAATATTTACTTTTTCGAACGCGATTTTAAAATGTTCCGCGGGCCGGATCAAAAGTCGGGGTGGACCACATCCGGCCCGCAGGCCGGGCGTTGCCCATATATGCTCTAAGACATGGCAACTTTAACAAGAAATTCGTACTTAAGTTATAATACTTATTACTATTTATAAGAAAAGTTGAATAACACATGGAACAGTGGACATAATAGGCCTACTCATTATGTTATGAAAAGAAAATAACTGCTATATCATATTTGACACACCAACAAATCTCGTTTAATTAAATAAATAGGCCCTATTTTATTTTTTAAATACAAATATAGAATTTTAGGTTTTGACTTTTGGGGGTCCAAACCCCCTGGACCCCTTTCCTAATCCACTGTGGCCACCTATTTTCTTCCTTACTTCCAAAACAAAAAGCGCTCATACACTTTTTCGAATCCTGTCCATAGGATTCACCCACATTAATTCTATGGCACCTAAAAATACCCAAATGGGGTATAAAAACCTAAATACACCTAAACAGGATACAAAACCTAAAATATCTAAGTTAAGCTACTTTTTTTTTGTCTTTTTTGTTTGTCAGTTGAGAAATCGATATTTTGCGGAGAGACAATTTTTGTCGGGTTGAAATTAATACCACCAGCGTTTCGTTCAACCCATTGTCATATAGGATGGACAGTATCTAGAGAGGAAGTGTAAGAGTACCTACGTATTCCTTTTAAAATATTCGTACGAACAACCATTGTTGCCGTGTATGAACAAGGATATAGATTTCTTTGTTTTAAAGCTCTTGTTTGCCTCTATTACTGTCCTGTTATTCATACTTAGTGGTCACACTGTGAGTTTTAAGAAGACATGTTAATTATGCCGAAACAAATGAAATCGAGTTTATTACGGCAGTGGATTGGCGATGACCTGAATTTCACTACAGATGGTAAAGTAATATTTTGTCAAGCCTGCCAGAAACACGTATTATTTACCTTTCTAGAAAAGGGGGAAGATTCCGTCCCTAGTTGATCTGTTGTGCGGTTAGCATGCGTAACAACCGAAGGAAGGAAAATAATCAGTTTCACATTAACCACATCCAACCATAAAGTATTTTACTCGCTAAATTAGAAGCATCGGATTCGAATCCTGAGAAGGGTAGTGTCTAGATATAGTATTAACTATTAACTAAGAGATAACAGGAAGAACTTCACAGTTGAGAATCTTGAAAGATATTTAGTGATATACTGTAATCAGGAAATGTGAGGCAATCTTATTTTCACTGCTTCTTTTGATTGTTTATGCTTTCTTTCTTCAATTGTATAATACTGTCCTAAAGCAAGTTTACACAATTTTATGTCAATTTTGTTAAGTTAAACTTTACAAGTATTATGTATTGAATCCTATGTAGCACATTCAAATTCATTAAACCAATTATTCTACCCGAAAACGATATTTTGGACAATAAACCTAAAAAAAACTATTTCACCTAATGGAAAACCTAAAACAGTGTTTTTAAAAACCTAAAAATCCGGTCCCTACTTATTACCGTATTTACTCCAATATAATGCACCCTCAAATTTAGTGAAACTTGAAATTATAAAAAAAGAAGAGTTTGTTGGTGAATGTGAATGTGAATGTGCATCAGTGGTAGGATAGGTATTTTATTTGGAATTTTGTCATAGTATTAAGGGAATAATGAACCACCACGTAAACATTTGAAATTACCATTAAATCAAACTCTCTTCCTGCATTTCTATTACTATTTTATTCAGTATAAAGAATTACTTTACACTTGAAAGCAGCATCATAAAATATTCTTCTCTTCTTGCCCTCCATTTCATGACTACTAACTAGTATTTTTATACACTCTATGTATTGCTAGTAATAGGCCAACGATAAAATTAATGAAGTCGAGAATTACAGCAATGCATTGTTACGCAGATGAAAGTTACCGATACTGCCAACCTACGAAACAGATTTGTACTCTAATTTAATGCGCCCTCAAATTTAACTCGCACCTCAGTTTTGAAAGCTACAAATGGACAAAAAAGGTGCGTGTTATATTCAAGTAAATACGGCATTTTCAAAATGGATGGGTAATAACATGGTCATGTGACGCTGTGACCTAAAGGTAGAACCACAGCTGAATTAGACTAGTGCTGATGTAAAATTTGTTTGCTGTAGAGTGATGAGGCTAGCTGTTCGTGCCATGCACAATGGAGCTGGGATTCATTTTATCACAGCAAGGTTGATTAAACATCACACAATGCTGACAACTGAGCACATGACACCAGAATTTAAGCTACATCTCATTACTCCGCAGTGTCCTCTGTGGACAGCTAATCCAGATGACGTTCCTTTCCAAGATCCATTCTGGGCATTCTACTGGCCAGGTGGTCAGGCTATTGCCAGGTACTACTGTCATTTATTAACAAACAAACACAAAAACAAGCATGCTTGTTTGCTACGTTGTAATGGCATACAAAAGATAGAAACTTTACTATATCTGAAATTTAATTTGAACAACAAATTAATACTAGAAATTCTATAAATTTATCCCAATAGGGCACTTGTGGACCATTCTCTGCAAAATAAAATTATCTTGATTATATTAACAGCTACCCAGTTAGAAATGTAGGTACTGATAATATTACCTACAAGGAAATAAAGCATGTACCATTCTATATTTACGTAGTATATTTTCACTCTCCAGGTATGAGGAATGTTACCACAAAGTTTTTACACATGTTTTTGTTATATCCTGTATTTGCCTTGTGTTCAGGTATATTCTGGATAATCCAGAGGTGATATCAGGCAAACGAGTACTTGATATTGGAAGTGGCAGTGGTGCTTGTGCCATAGCTGCTGCTAAAAGTGGAGCTCTCCATGTAACAGCAAATGATATAGACCCAGGTAAATCACTATAAAAGCATGATTTTTTTATGAATAAAAAGTAATATCATTACAAAATTGCGTAAATTTGTCAAAAGGAGTAGCAAAAAACATGATTCTATTTTTCAAAAGCGTAGCCTTCTATCCATGTCAAAAATATATTATTGTCAAAATACATAATAGAAACTAGTACTGGTATATTTGCCTTCAGTTGTTAATGAAATTTATCACAAGACGTTTTTGTTGAACTTCTTTAGTCTCTTCAATGTAGAAAAAGATTTTAGGTGCCTAAATTCTGGTGAATCTTCACCATGTGAGTTTCAAATGCTGGTGAAAATTACTTAACTTGTCCATAAGCTCTCTATTTGCCACTCCCTGCTTTGCTATGTATAAAAAATAATTAAAATAATTTCTATAAGGCAATATGGAAATATTTTAAACTGTTCTGGAACTTAACACAGTGAAGTGAATCAATATTTTATTAATATGAGTTGTTTAACACACTTGGACTTCACTTACCAATCATTTCTGTGAAATGCGTCCTACCAAATGATTGGTAAGTGAAGTCAAAGTGTGTTAATCAACTCATATTAATAAAATATGGAAATATTGCATCTTTGAAAGATTCAAACTAGATGCAACATTTACTCCACTCTAAGCTGCCATAACTTTAGAACGATTCTTGTGGCACTGTAAGGTTTCGTGGAAACTAAATTTTTTTAAAGCATGCCAGAAGAAATGAAACAACGTTCACCTCTTCTGAAGTATAGTTTCAGTTGATTTCTTCCATGTGAGTATGGTACCATGGAGATATGAATATTTTATGTTTGGGGAATTGGTATTTTCATCGAAGTGTTGTTAAAGGTAATTTTCCCGTGTTATAACAAGCAACTTTAATTCTTAAGGTACAAAAATCAAAATATGATTGAGATTTTGCTCCAGAAAATATGAGAATATTAAAATCTACATAAGAACATTATGTTTTCATTTTCAAAAGGAAAGGGTACATTCTAAAGGACCTAACTTATTCTATTTGAGTGGCACCAGATTCTGTAACATGGACTAATAAATAATTGTTTCTGTCAGCAAAAAGTTCTTCTATAATCAGAAACTAACCTAAATTGTCAACTTTAAAATAACACAAATACATTTGCCCCCTCATTCTTCCATTAGCTTTAAAAACTGCCGTCTGGACCCAGTATCTCATTAACTAAAAACCAGCCAGAGCTAAGAGGCACCTATGTTGAAACAAGAAGAAATCATGTTACGTATGCCAACAATAGCTTGATTTTGATTTTCACTGGTTCGAAATACTGAATTCTGATGATAATAATAGTAGTAGTAATAATAATAATAATAATAATAATAATAATAATAATAATAATAATAATAATAATAATTGATTAATTAATAAATAGTTATGAAAATAATGCGTGGGAAATTATTGGGTGGGCTTGAGCCCCATGGGCCCATATATGTTGGTGACATTGTCTGCAGTCAAGGTTTTAAACCTTCCATAACCATGGTTAATATAGATGGTTTTGGTTACGAGCCCTGTTCAGGAAAATGAGCGTAGCTTCGCTTTATTAGTCGTGACATGTTTTTAAATCATGGCCATGAATAAAACCTTGTTTTACCAATCAACTATTATTATCAGACTAGAAGGTGTACACGGCTTCGCCCGCGATTATTTACACAACTGCTAGATGTTTGTTTAAATCATCTATTTATCAGAAAAGTAATTGACACATTATATTTATTAACACTGACATTTTTTTTTACATAAATTGCAGGAATTTGATATATATATCCAAAGTCTTGTATTCGATCAAAGTAGATTACAATAGTCAAATTGAGTGAGTATATAAGAAAAAATCACTGTCTGGTCACTAGCTAAATAAAATAAGATGTAGCTCTACTTATAATGGTTGTCTATTTTACAGTTGCTATTACTGCAATCAAACTAAACTGTTCAATGAATGGTGTGGATGTTGAAGTGTGTACCAGCAACATGATTGGCGAGAGCTGCGAGCACTGGGACTGCATTTTACTAGGAGATATGTTCTATGATTCTGGATTTGCGCAGTGCCTTTTCAAATGGCTTAGTGTTCTTACTAACAAGGGGAAAAGTATAATGATTGGAGATCCAGGTAGGCATGCCTTCACAGGGCTGAAACAAAATGTGCTGGTGGAATTAGCTAGATACAGAATGCCACACGATTTATTACTAGAAAATAATGGCCTGACAGAGGCAAGTGTTTGGAAGATGAGTAATCCAGAGTAGATTAGCTTCACAGTAAATCTTCATGATTATATCATAAGGCTACCTCTGATATCAAAATTGTCCCCCTCTGTCATGAATCTTTCGATGATCATGATACCAGACAAAAACAAATCTACATACCTTGTAAGCATGCACCTTGTGTTTGTCAAAAAGGTACCTTAAACTGAAGAATTGAATTATATAATGACAGACACGATTTTTTGGTTGATCACAATAACTTTAAATTTGTTATTATATAATAAAAATATATCAGCATTAATTATTTAGGAAATTTTACTATAGCAATTAAAAGCGAATTTTAATCCAACTCATGAAATGAATGCTTATTTATGATTTACCACACAAGTAATAAATTATTGCACTATTTTTGTGAAAATGACATTAAAATCCTTGTTTCAATAGTGAAAAGAAGTCTAATTCATCTTCCACAACAAAGAGAGCCAGGTCAAATTGAATGTTGCTGCTTCCTAGTATTGTATCTTCCCTTGACCATTAATTTAATTAAAAAAATGCTCCAAAATTTAAAGCATCCCAAAGGAAGAGTCCAGCGGCTTTGGAATAAACTTGTTCTGTAACTTATGCGGTGGGGAGAAACACAATGAATGTAAAATAAGTTAGTAATGTTTGATTCATCATGGAGCCGATATCAGTAGCCTGAATTCATTTCTACAAGGCAGAGGCCATAGGATTATTCACTTCCTTGATAATATTACAGCTTTTTAGGCATAAAATATTACTTTGGAAAAGTCAGTTAATAGATAAAGACACAGCACGTTTCTCCTTCTGAGACTCATGCCAATTCAAATGTGAGACTAGGAAAGTTTTTATCAGATTATTTGAACAGTTTGATTGTAGGTTCCAAGATATAGGTAAATTGAAAAAAAGATTTGCAGGTGTTAGCAACACATTTTTCCAGTGGACATGCAATCTTTTAAACCATAACTGCAATTAGAATTAAGTGGCTTGCAGTGTGACATTAAATGGGAGACATTTTGGAACAAAAAAATTCTAATTGACTTCTATGTTCATTTTGTGCAGGAGAGATTCTCAACATTATATACAGTGGTATTCATCAGAGGTGGCAGTCAGATGCGCGTGAGAGGGGTGACGCATGTAGGAGGAATCATGGGGAGGGGTAAGAAGTTGAGCTGCACTTCCGGGAGAGGAGAAGCGATTGTAACAAGGTCTCTTGTTTCTTCACTGCATTATACGATGTTACCGCTCTGAAAGCAATGACACAACTAACCCATACACCACTCCATGCAGTACGAATGTTTGTTGGACTCATCTGCATCTACTGAGCATCCATGCTTGGACTGCCACGTCTGATGAATACCACTGTAAATTTAAAGCAAATACATTTGATCTACTTATTAGTGTGAGTACAGTAGAACCCCGATAATTCGAGGTAATTGGGGCTGAGGCTACCTCGAATTACAAAAAACTCGGATTGTACGGAAATATCACTAAGTCAATAGGTAAATCATAAATAAATGTTTAATGAGCACAATAATGGTTTAAAAATAAATAAATAAACAATATAGGAGGCCTAAATACCTGTGTTACGCCTGTATGTATATTGGCAAACATTTCCAATTTGCTACATCGGCATCCTTTAGGATTAAGTCATTGTCTGACCCTTAATGGAGTGGAACGGGAAAGCGGCGCTACTAGGAAAACACTTTTAATTACCATTGTCGCTGAGTAGGGATTACAGTATTCTTTTCTGAAAAGATGGCATGCACTGTACAACTGATTGACACGAGGTCCCAACAAAGAAAGATCGAACCTAACGGTTTCTGTCAATCTGTAATAGAAATGCATATTAGCAGTCTGAAACAAAGTTTATTTCTGTATATTATGAACAAAAACCCTAGTGGGACAGTTTTACTGCATTTTTGTGCATGAAAAAATTGAAAAAAGCTCAAAATTTAACACATTCGGAAGTGCGTAAAACTTACATGCGTTCACTGTATAAAAACGGGATTTTACTCTAGTATTATGGACAATTTTAATTTTCTTAAGACCAGCTCGAATTACACGGAACCTCGAAATACCGGGGCTCGAATTACCGTGGCTCTACTGTAATTATATTTGTTGCTTCAAAAGTAGAGTCACAAATCAAAACTTAAAACGTGCCTTGCAATTTGCAAATATGTAAACGTTGTTCCAAAAGTTGATGCCCTAGTCAGATAAAAGAGCAGGGTGGGGTATTTTAAATAAAATGTGAATTATTTTATAATCATTACCGGTATATGAAGCGATAAGTTAACTAAACTAAACTCCTTACTACATCCCTGAAGGGACTAGGCCTACTACCCGACCACTGTGTCATCTACCATAGGCAGATGGCATGTGGTCTGCATGCCGACATCTACGGCCGTTTATGGTTAATGGTTTATTTTAAAATTAATTTGAAATCTGTGTAATATTTACAAAAGAATTTCAATATAAATATTAGATGGAAATTTACAGTGAAGTGTTGAAATCTGTAGCAAGATTGAGATCGGAAATATACACACTAAACTTCACTAAAAAGGTATATTTACCCAGGATGATCATTTCAATGGGTCTTCCCGCCATCATCAGCTGATTCTGACTGGCCCTCTGGCGGCAGATGAATGAACTTGTCGATCAAGGTTCCTTGAATGCCAACTGAAGTGTCAAAGTTTAAGAGATTTTCTCGGTTCTTTTTAATGAATATTTTTTCCCAAACCATAAGATCTATTGGTTTTTCAACTTGTTTTAATAGTTCAATTTCATTTTCAATTTCATGGCCTACTTCCCAGAAATGCATTGCCAGTGAAGTTTAGTGTGTATATTTCCGATCTCAATCTTGCTACAGACAAAAGAATTTGTTTGTATAATGTTTCCAGATCATTCATTTCCATGTAATGATGGATGCTTCAAAGACTGAAACGTATTTAATGTTTACTTTTAAATTCAAGGCAAGAGTTTCATAAAAAAGTATGAGTGCAAGAATAATTATTAAGAATGGTAGCTGTCTCATATAATTGAAGAGTGGAAATATAAAAGGTGCGGCAGAGGAAACGGACGTTTTTCAAATGACTATAACTCAGACGATTTTCAAGTTAAACAAAATTTAATTACACAGAAATGAAGCTTGTATAATGCAGTTTCTGTTGAATATTTCAGATTTACCTCCGAAAAATAAATGCCGTCAAGTGACGCAACAATGCAATTTTCTAACAGGCAATCTCATTAATAATAACCTTGACTGTCCGGGTGGCGCCGTGTCATCATGTCTAAAACCGACGTTTCGGTCCTCATGTTGTGGCCTTCTTCTGGGTATACCCAGTAACAGTGTGGTGTGGTGTGGTGTTGCTAAATTTGGAATCATCGGTCCTTATTTTTTTGAAGAGGACCATAACACAGTGACAGTGACTTCAGCACGCTACATTGAAATGCTCAACAGGTTCCTGCTTCCGGAACTAGGCAGACGAAGAGTAAACATGCAGCAAATTTGGTTCCAATAAGATGGTGCCACAGCGCATACTGCGAGAGCATCAATGCAAGTGGTTCGCGACATGTTTCCTCAACATGTGATCTCCCGTTTAGGCGACATTGACTTGTCCATATGTGACTATCATTTGTGGGGTTACCTCAAATCAAACGTTTACTTAAACAAACCCCGCAACATCCAAGAACTAAAAGAGTTCATTCGTGTAGAAATCACTAATGTCGAGGAAGAAATGTTGGGAAGAGCAATGCAGAATTTCGAAGTAAGGTTACAGGAGTGTATACAGAAAAAGGTCGTCACCTGACGGACGTTATTTTTCGGAGGTAATTCTGAAATAGTCAATAGAAACTGCATTATACAAGCTACATTTCTGTGCAATTAAATTTTGTTTAACTTGAAAATCTTCTGAGTTATGGTTATTTGAAAAACGTCCGTTTCCTCTGCCGCACCCTTTATAATGGGCCAAGCCCCAAAATCGAGATTAGGAGGAAACAATATTTTATAATAATAGACTCCAGAATATTGCATCAATTTTTATGTGGTTAAGATAAGACTGTTTACTGTCACATATTCTTACAATAAATTAGCAAATGCTCCATAAACAAGTGACCCGTCAGTTGATACAAAAAAGATACATCAAGAAGTTATTTACAATAACACAGAGTGGCTTAGAAAGAAATGCATTTTTCAAAAAATGATAACTCCGTTATTTGTAATTATGCAAACATTTATATGAAATATACTGAAAATACAGACTTTGGAAAATCATACATGAAAAATCACATCATCTAACTATGTACCCTGATGGCGCTGACACTTCTCCAATGATTTGTTGCAACGTATGCTCAGGAATTGGTACAGCTTTTGCTTGAATGTTGACCTTCAATTGTTGCAGATTTGCTGAGGGTCTTGACTCTTAAGGTATCCCCCACAAAAAATAGTCGAAGAGGGTTATTGCAGGACTTCTTGGGGCCACTTAATGTCACCCTTCCTTGAGTTGACTTTTCCTGGGCTCTGATGGCTTGTAATGGCACATTTACTGTATGCTGGTAGCTGGTAGCCCCGTCTTCTAGGAACCATGTTTCAGCATTGAAGCCATTGAAGCGGGACCAAAGTACCCTTCAATCATCCTATGATATCAATCTGCATTCAGTGTTACAATAGGTTCATGTGGAACCAGTTATAAGAGAACTGTTTTGGTAAAAGTCTGCACACAGAAGGCACGCTGTTCACCGCTGAAGTGATCCAGTGATCCAGCTTAATTTCCAAGGCCACTTCTGCCTCTGAGAGCATTGTAATACTTCATGCTTAAATTAAAAAACAAAAATGTATTTCTTTCTGAGCCACCTTGTACATGCTAAGTTTACAACAATATTATTAAAAATTGAAATAGTATGTAATGCTATAGTTGAAATACACAAAATGTAAGCCATTTACAAATAATATTAACTGAGGTGAAATAGTTTATAGTACAATGCTGAAATACAATAGGGATTATAGTTCTGTGTATACATGTCATGCTATATAGCAGGGCCCACGGGCTGTGTCTGGCCTGACAAGGCTTTCTCTTTGGCCCACCTAACCCACTTGATTGCAGTAATGTAGGAATATAATACAAAAAGAATATACCAGACAAAAAAAATTCTTCCAAGTTGAATAAATTTAATGGCCATAAGCCTATTGTGAAGGGAAAAGAAATGAGTGACAAAATCACTTATCAACAGCAATTTCTAATTCAGGGTGGACATTTGAAATACAAAATCGTTATGAAAAGAAGTTTTGGTTTGTTGTAATGTGTAGGCCTGCTATGGAACATTGCCCACAACAAGATAAAATTGGTGAATGGTGACTTCCACATACTTGAAATTTCCTCCAAAAGATGTAGCAAGGTCCACAAACAAATATTGCTTAAACCATTATTTATTTCCACTCTTCAATTATTAAAAACTTTTTACGTAAACACAATGTAATCCTGTATTACCTGATAGTGGAAAATAAACTATTATTACTCTGTATCTATTACTATAACTAATGCAAGTAACATCTCAGAGTCCACTTCCTTATTTGAATACTTGAAAGCGTTAATTGGAGTTTTCAAAATGGCATATTGAGTATGTGACATCTATACTTTCTCATACAAAGTTGGCTGTGATAAACAAGCCACTAATGATATGTTAGTGGAATGCAAAGGGGCATACTTATCTTAAATATGTGATTTCTTGGGAAAATATAACATAAATATTTTACTAATAACACTGGTAACCAAAGATTAGTATCGAAATATTTAACTTACAGAAAAGATGAACCCAGGAGCTCCTTATGGTGACACTGAAAATTGATAAAGCCCACACTTAATAATTAACATTAAATCATTACAAATTCTAATTTCACAAATTTAGAATTAATTTGTTATAGATTTTAGTCATATTATAATAATTTGACATGTAACAATCATAGACAGAAACAAATTTGACACAAAGAAGAAACTAAAATACAATATTATTACATTAGGTTTCAGATATTCATGTACGAGGACCGTCCATAAAGTGAGTTTCCCTGGGACTGTTTACGGAAACAAAACATAATATCATGGAAATGTTCATTGCAACAGATACTGCAAGTGTTCAGCTATTTTTTCAAAATATTCGCTACCAGAATTGAGACATTTTTCAAACCATTGGACCAACTTTCGAATACCTGTGTCGTAGAACTCTGCCACCTGGGATTTGAACCATTGTGTGACAATCATTTCCGCCTATCAGTAATTCTCTGTCATTTCTTGAGGTGTAGGAAAAGATGGAAATCACAGGGAGCGAGGTCCGAACTGTAGGGTGAATGGTTAAACATCTCCCAGTCGAACTTCTCTAGGAGGCTTGCTGGGAGGTGTTTAAAAATCCACCCTAGAGCCCGGATCTCACTCCCATTGATGTCCGTATTTTCCTACACCTCAAGAAATGACAGAGAATGACAAAGAGGCGGACATGGTTGCCACAGTGGTTCAACACCCAAGCGACAGACTTCTCCGACAGAGGTATTCAAACGTTGGTCCCAAGGAATGAAAAATGTCTCAATTCCTGTGGCAAATATGTTTAAAAATAGCTGAACACTTGCTGTATCTGTTGCAATAAATATTTCCATGAAATTGTATTTTGTTTCTGTAAACGGCCCCAGGGAAACTTATTTTATGGACGGCCCTTGTCGAAGTAACCAATAGTGAACCTTGTTAACAAAATATTTTTGTCTTAATTGACATTGGTAACATGTTATACTACTTGGGCAGGACACATTTCACATTCTGCCACCCAGGGAAGTTTTTATTTTGTCACCCCTGTTCCTTAAATAAATTTTTGTAAAGCAAACACAAAACATAGCTTATACATTTTTTTAAAAATCTAAACTTTCTGCTAAAATAAAAGTTGTTAATTTAACTCTACACTGTGTAATTATAACTTATAACCACTGAATCGCATACCAAAAGACAAACATATCATTCCTTACAATATGCAACTGTTATTACACAATTTGAACAAATAAATTATGTATTATTATTGTATTACCTCGTACCTTTGTATTGTAAATAGAACATCTTCGAACCTTTTATACATAATATTTTGTCATACTACTCCAAATTATGTATTCTTTTAAGTAATTATTTAGTATAAGTTTTTCTAATATATTGAACTGAACCACCCCCGAACACAAGCTCTGCTTTTTCGGGTGGTGTATCAACTTTTGTATGTATTTTTCATGTAATTTGGAACAATAAATTGTAAATTGTAAATTGTAAAATAATCGTATTGTAATTAGTTTATTCAATATTGTTACCGGTAATTACATCTCAGTCCAGTGTTAAAATACATTTTTTTTGTTCGACCATACTATAAAATGATTATTACGTGTGATGTAATGCATAGGCGTAACCAGGCCGACCATATGGGGGGGGGGTTATAACATCCGCGGGGTCTGGCGAGTATGGAAGGAGAGGGGGGTCCGGGGGCCCTCCCCCGGAAAATTTTAAAAATTAAGATGCAAAATAACGAGTTTTAAGCTTCCGGGGGTTCTCCCACGGAAAATTTTAAAAATTAAGATGCAAAATAACAAGTTTTAAGCTTCCGGGGGTCCTTCCCCGGAAAATTTTAAAAATTAAGACGCAAAATAACGAGTTTTAAGCTTCCCACGCTTTATACTTGTATTAAGCAATTTATGGGCAGACTTAAAAAAATTATACAATTTTCCTTTTTTTAATCAATGGGGGGGGGGTTCAAACCCCCAAAACCCCCCCCTCGCTACGCCTATGATGTAATGGTATCATAATAATATCCATAACAATACAGATTTCCATTATGGAATCGGTGTAGTGTCGATTATTATCAAACACAGAACAATCTTTAGACCTTGAGGCTAGCAGCTGAAATCTGTGTAATAAATAGCCTGTATTTAAAATAAAATCAATTCTGTTCGTATTAATTTTAATATCATACTTAAATGAATTAACTTTGTGTTGTCAAAATCCATTAGTTTCATGATAATGACTGAAAGGAAGCTTCAATTTTACAGATGCCATGTACGTTGATGCTATGGAGCATATACAAGCAGCAGAGTTAACTGAAGCAATACAATGTTGGACACTACAAATTATATTAATGGAAATACAAAGAAATAAACAGAAAAAATACAAATACTTGTACCTATACTAATCTATATCTCATGAAAAAGAATGTTTTAAAAAAGTAATAGCATCATTATATGTAGCAGTTTCTTCTGAATATCCTTTACAGGAATCAAGTATTTAACTTACAGGATCCTGAGAAGAGAGACTTTTATGCAGCATAATTTAGCGTGGTGGTCATAGGCCATTCTGTATCCCCCTTAAAGGACCCAAGCAACAAATACAGTCCTGGCAAACGAGGCACTGGAAGTGCGAAGTTACCTCCCCTTCGTCCCCACTACTCTCGTTCAATAGCAGGCAGAGTCAACTAAACCAGCACGGAGAAGGAAAAAGGAGAGGCGAATGAAGGGGTTAGAGCATACGTTTAAAGTAATTAATTTAGGTCAAAACTCGATGCTAGTGTCTCTGCACCAGGTATGTAGTTGTAGTAAGCCAACTTGCACAGATAGATTCATTTAAGATCATTAAGAACTGGATGAGAGACTCTCGGGAATCCAGTCAGGTAAATGGATTTAGAAATTCCGAGCTTTCAGCTGCTACAAGTTCGGAATGTCTAAATCCATTCACCTGACTGGAAGCCCAAGAGACTCTCATCCATTATCAACCATAGGCGTAACCAGGCCGACCATATGGGGGGGGGGGGTTATAACGTCTGGGGGTATGGAATACTCCCGGGGAGAGGGGGTCCTCCCCCGGAAAATTTTAAAAATTAAGATGCACAATAACGAGTTTTAAGCTTTCCACGCTTTATACTCTTATTAAGTAATTTATAAGCAGACTTAAAAAAATTGTACAATTTTCCTTTTTTTAATCAATGGGGGGGGGTTTGAAACCCCCCCCCCATTACGCCTCTGTTATCAACATCGAGAAAGTGGCAAGTCATTAAGAACTATTCATGCTATATGTTTATACATGCAATTACCATACTAAACTTCATGGCGCTACATCCCTTGAGGGACTAGGCCAGCCATCTCACCGCCGCGTCATCTAGCGTAGGCAGATAGCAGGATTGAGGGGCAAGTGGTCAGCCTACCGACTCCCAAGGCCATTATTGATGGCTTACTAAACCGGAGCCGCTATTTTCTTTATATAGTTTGTGTCACGAGGCTGAGTGCATCCTGTTCCAGACCTCCCTACCTCAGAAAAATCCGAAAAGATACCGGGGATCAAACTCAGACCTGTGGATCCCTGGTCAGCAACCACTAGACCACGCAGGTGGCTTACTTTTATAATAAGAGGTAACAAATTCTTGTAAATGAAATAAACAATTGAAAAATAAACTTAAAATAAACTCGTAAGCTACTAAAATAAACTTGTTAGCTACTGTATTTATTAATTCTCTCATTAATATTAATGAGGATATAATGTGGGACATACAACTCTTTACAATCTATTAACCCCATTGAACCAGACCGTAGCGGGCTATGACCAGACATTAAACTATCAATATTCCAGGGGTGCCCAGAGGGGGGGGGGTTAAGACGCAAACTGAGTCATTGAAATTTCTGGGGGGGGGCAAAATATTATCGTTTTATGAATTTTCTGGGGGGGTTGAAAATTGTTGCAAAATTAGCGTTTTATATGTTAAAAATAAAAATGGTCAAGTTTTATAACTTCAAAAGGTCTCTTCTAATTCTTTAGAAGTGAATAGTCAATAAATTAGCGAAGGGGGGTCCAGGGGATCAAAACCTAAAATTCTATATTTGTATTAAAAAATATATATTTATTTAATGAAACAAGATTTGTTGGTGTGTCAAATATGATATAGCAGTTATTTTCTTTTCATAACATAATGAGTAGGCCTATTATGTCCACTGTTCCATGTGTCATTCAACTTTTCTTATAAATAGTAATAAGTATTATAACTTAGGTAACAATTTCTTGTTTAAGTTGCCATGTCTTAGAGTATAGTAAACAAATTTCCTAACTAGTTTTTCTGTGTTAAAAATAGCGTAAAAAGTTATTTTTATTAGTTCAATATTTAAAAATATTCTGGGAATGGACCCCCGACTCCCTTTTTTGGGGGTATTTCAAAACCCCCAGCACTTTCGACCCTCCCTGCAATTATTTTCTGGCTACGCCATTGTTGCACTTATTATATTATTAATATAATGTTACAAAGTGGCCCAAGGGACAAGAAATAAATTAATTAAAAAAATTGCCCCCCTAGAAAATATCATATGGGCGCCCTTGTCGACAGCCAGTAAGATAAGATAAGATAAGATAAGATATTTATTCACCAGTGGTATTGTAAAATACATGGCTTCGTCAAGGTTGGGGGGGTGAGCAGTGAAGTTTGGGGGGTGAGCAATGAAGTTTGGGGGAGTGAGTCATGGAGTTTGGGGGGTGAGTCATGAAGTTTGGGGGGGGGGGGGTTGGCACCCCTGAATATTCTCTAAGGATAGTTATTTTTTTAATACAAGGTTGACGCCTGCTCCAATAAGCTAATTTTTTCTTCTTAACATTTGTGAAATGCGTGGGGGGAGAAGGGCATTCAGAGCTGGGAGTTGAATTCAGAGAGACAAGCCATCCTTCCTCTCCCGCCAGTCATGAAAGCCTTAGCCGTATACCTTACTCAGCGCGATGTGATTCCTTTGAAGACTGGCGTTCGAATGAAACATCACCCCTTCAAATGACAATATTTCGATAATAGACCCGCCCAGGCTACTGTGCATCTATAAGAAAAGGTTCAAGTAGAAAAAAAAAGTGTGCGTGGTACGCCACGCGACAGAAGTGAAACGTGTTTTAATTTTTGGATTTTTTCAATTTTGGATTATTGGATTTTTTCAATTTTGGATTGTTGGACTTTTTAATATTGGGTTTTTGGACTTTTTTTTACTTTTGGATTTTTAATTTTTTAATTTTTGATCTTTTATTTTTTTAAATTTTCGAATTCTGAATTTTTAAATTTTAGATCTTTGAATTATTTATTTTTTTTCTTTTTTCTTTTTAATTTTGGACTTTTTTATTTTTAAATTTTGGATTTTGAACTTTTAAATTTTAGATTTTTTAATTTTTTAATTTTGAAAATTTTGATTTAAATTTTGGATATTTGGATTTTTAATTTTGGATTTTTTATTTTTTAACTGTTGAATTTTTTTACTTTTTAATTTTGGATCTTTGAATTTTGGATTTTTAATATTGGATTTTGGATGTTTGAATTTTTTATTTTTTGGAATTTTTTAAATTCTGGATTTTCGAGTTTTAATTTTGGATTTTTAGATTTTTTAAATTTTGCATTCTGGATTTTTTAATTTTGGACTTTTTAAATTTTGGATATCAATTGACTGTGCAATTGACAAACAATCATTGAGTTGACTTTTTTCTGTGCAGTCCGTTCCGTCACACCTCACTAATTTCGTGACGATTTTCAGCGTTACATTAATTTCGTGATGATTTTTGAGCGTTACACAAGCTCTCGATTTAGGCTACCCCTACGGCGGCTAAAGAAGTTTCACTTCAAAAATACTTTAGACTGAAGTTAGTCCAATTTGCGTGAAAGGAGGCAGTGGAATGCGCATTCCTTTTATGCGGCCACTTACTCTATGCTGGATTGTAGAGTGAAAATTCAAAAGTTCCTATTACTGTGAACACGTATATGAAGAACTTTGCTCGAGGTATTTACGTCATTTACCTCAGTTCTACGGAATATGGTCATCATTTGCGTAGCTCCATTGTCGTAAAAAAGTGTATAATACGATATAAATCTACGGTGTGATTTTTTTAAAAGAAAGATTAAAAAGGCAGGAAGATAAACATCAGGCATTAAACTGTTGAATGGAATGTTGTATTGTGTAACCTTCAAGGTAGCCGCATGGCACAATAACTTACATTTCATAACGTCAACGTCAAATCATACAATACTTCGCAGACGTAAATGAGATTAATAACATGCAATAAACTCATAAGCGTACGCAGGCAGTTCCTTTGGTGGTGGGTAAAAATTAATAAAATGATTTTATTGATTGCATTTTGGAAACTTATGTGTGGTAATGATTCTTGAACGAATAAAATAAAACCATTAGGCTTATTAACATGACAATCTACCTGTGCGAACAAATAAAATTATAATATAGAACAGTCCAACTTAATTTCCCCTAGTTCTAAATTCTTAGACAGTGTGCTGGCCACACACGTGGAAATTAGGCATAAACATTTAAACAAAATTGCATTCTCTTTCTTCCTTTCTCTGAATTTTATCTCCCCTGTTTGTAGGAACGTCTACGCGGCCCACGCTGCCTGGGTCTTACTGAGCCGCGACTTGTCGGCAGAAGGGATTTTTTATGGATTACATACATACTTTTATGACCAGACACGGATATAAATGTCCTCCCAGGATAGGTGATCAGCCCAATGCCGGGGCCACCTCCAAGACAAAACTAACACAAAGGACAAGACACACTAGACACGCATACGGTCATGTCAAACAAGGCGCGGATGTGAAGGTGATAATGACGGCCAAGTGATATTCGGGGACTACGAGAGCCTAAAGTTTCCCGACATTTGTCTCACAGGTGAGGAAAAACGTACCTAGGAAACTTGTCCGGGCCGGAATCGAACCCGGGCGGGCTCGGTCCATAAAGAGAGTAAACGCATCCCTTACGCCACACACACACACACACACACAAATTCAGTAGAATTGATGTCAAACCTATTAATAATCTTAATTTCGGTCTTTAGAACAATAGCCATTACTCTGATGGCAGATGGTAAAGTAAATTCTTTGATAACTATTGCCGGTACAAAAATTGTTGGTATTGTAGCTCTGGTTCCAGTTACGAGACCCTCTACTCTCTGAGAATATTAGAGGAGAAAAATTCCTCCGACACTGGGACTTGAACCCAGGACCTTAAACTATTCGCTCTACCAACTGAGCTAAGCCGGAGTTCAATTCAAAGCGCCAGATGGAACCTCTATCCTATGACTGATTGTCCTAATGGTCTACCTGTCATGTCTGTCTGTGAGGTAGACCATTAGGGCAATCAGTCATAGGAGAGAGGTTCCAACTGGCGCTGTGAATTGAACTCCGGCTTAGCTCAGTTGGTAGAGCAATGGCGCGAATAGCCAAAGGTCCTGGGTTCAAGTTCCAGTGACGGAGGATTGTTTCTCTTATAATATTCTCATATAATGTCCAACAGAGACAATAATCTGTGGTTCATAAATGCTTATATATCTACCTTTACTCTCTGTTTAGAAATGATAGACTATATGAACTTATTTCAGAATTTATGATTGGCGATTGAAATAACCTCTGTAGTAAAAGAAAAGAGATTACTTGGGTTGGCCCTAAGTTTATTCTTGCTTATCATTCATGTAGCTGAAGGCCGTGAACTGGTTTCAAATGCATGGGTTCTTCCCGGAGTCCAGACCCTCTTCGCAAGGTGATCAAGATCAGCAGATCAGTCCGGAGTTTCAAAACAACTTACAGCTTGCATGTTTCTCTGAAGAGAGAGGTTGACGACTTGGACTCGGGTTTGCCAGTTGCGTCAGACTTGTAAGATGACAGCGCAGGTTTACCTGAGCTCCTTACTTGCAGGGAAATTATTTTGGCTTTCACTGTCTGGTCGACCCACTTCCTCATCACTTCATCAGCATCTGCTGCACATCCGTAATACAAATGCAGTCTCCTACTGATACGTAGGATTTATTTTTGTTTCTTGGCCGATAATCAAGCCGCCATTATTTTCATCACCAGGATAAAGTTTCTTTTTAGGTGCGCATATTTTTTTTGTAGAAACAAATTATTTTATTCGAAACAAAACAAAAAATGAAATGTTGCCTCCAGTTGAGAATGGAGGTAATTTCACAGTGCCTTTCCTCCCCCCCTCTTTATATAACCTTGTCTCCTTTTTATCTTTTTTCATTAATTTTTGTTTTGTTTTTAACCCCTCTGTGACGAATTGCCGTAGAGAGAAACATAGAAATCTACAAATACACACGCATATAAAATACCTAAACTAAAATCAATTTACGTTTACAAAAAATTTAAAGCAAAAATTCAACATTACAAAAGTAGAACTCAGTTTTACAAATCTATTATATAAAATTGAAAGCGTGTATGTATGTTTGTTCCCTATACAGTTCTACATGCTTTGACCAATTTGCACGAAATTTCGTACACATACCCACTTCATCCCGGAAAGAAACGCGGGCAACATTAAAATTCAAACAAAACATCCATTCCCTTCAAAAATTACATACTTAATGAAAATATTACGCTCAATTCATCACAATATGCAATTCAGTTCTCTGTTCACAAGTAGCTTTGGAAGCTGCATAATACTGGGGTAAGACAAATTAGAGGGGTTGTCAATATAATTCATTGGTGTAAATAAATAATGAAGAATGAAATCCACGAAAATAATGCAGAATGTGATGCAGTCACATAACTTTCTCTCATCTGAACGGATAATGTAATTTTCTCACTTCACATTTTGATGTAGAATAAGAGGGACAGGGACAGCATTTTCAGTTGCCTCAACCTAAGTGTATGCTAACGAGTATGCTATTTCAAAAGTCGGCAAAAAAAATCCTATCCATTGATATGTTATTCATAGCTGTATGGCTTTGTATTGGGTGAGATGTTTATTGTAAGCCCTAAGCATGTAAAAAGAGACAAAATAGGATGGAGCATTTTAGTCCTATGTGTGTAGTAAATTATGCCTCAGATATTTAGGGAAGAATATATGAAAGTAATATTGATTGTCTTTTGATTTTAGCCCTGTTGTATGGCAACATGAAAGTGGAAAATAAAATATCACGTCAAGACATTAAAATGTTATGTTACGAAATCTCTTTTTCTTCTTATTTCAACCCCTGAGGTGTGTAAAAGCAATCTACAGTGTTCTTTTTACATATTGTGATATGTAACCAGTAACGCATCACAGTGCTGTAAAAAGAACACTGTAGATAACAATTATGACGTTGGTTCTCTTTTAAGCTATGCGCTATATTTATTAAGCACTTTTAAGTAAGATGAGGAAATAAGGTAGACACTAATTATAAATTTTCTATAAAAACAAAACATCTTTATGGTCAAAATTAATTTATTGATTGTTCAGTACAAATAATCCGCCCGGATTAACCGAATGTCCGGACGAGGAAAATCTCTTTACGTAGTAATGACTACACTAATCTCGTTTGGGGAACTGAAAATCGCGGTTAGTATAATCCAGTTGTGTACACCCTATGAACATAATATATAAGTAGCGGTTAATTTTGGTAGTCTGGACATAGCTAGGATTAGGACTTTTAAATTAATGACTTTTCCTGCTAAATGAAAACATAACCTATATACAAGATCTAACTTCTAGTAAACGCTACAAGGAAGTTGGCGGTGGGGTATGACGTATGAGTGTGTATCTGTATGCGTCATATGATGATGACTTAAGAGGATACTTTTAACTGTCATACTTCGTGTTTTGTAACAGAGGAGCAACCCCTTCCTTACCAATTTGTCCTAATTTATGCATTTCTATTACCAATGTAGCTAATTGTTCTTTTTTTCGTCCGTGGGTCATCAACTCATCACCCATTGGCTTAACCCATAACGCATAATGTATCCTACATGCCTAGTATACAGTCTACTGTAGTTTGCCTTGGATTTGTAAAATAGTAACGGAAAATACTCGAAAGAAAATTTAAAATTCATATAAAATTTATAAAATAAGGCACAAAAAATACAGTATGAGCCTATTAATTGTGCTAACTGTTTTCTTCGCACTCCGGCACGAATTTATAATTTGCATGAAAAATTGAGTCTCGTGGGTTCATGACCCAATACAATGTATTTTGTAATTAACGAATTTTCAGTTATATCTTAATGGAACGATTTACATCCCAATCTTGATTTTATATTTTTCATTCTCTTAGATAACTTCGACCATTGTAGAAACATTTATGCTGCCCAAACTTCCCGGGCCTCATATGACAGCGACCTGTCGGGAAACCTTTGGAACACATACTATTCTGACCATACAAGGACATGGAGGGTCTCCCCAGACGGGTGTTCAGCCCAATGCCGGGGCCATCTCCGAAACAAGACGAACATATAGGGCGAGAGCACGAGACACGCATTCATGCCGATCAAGGTGCTAATGGATAAAGGTGATGACGTCCGGGGACCACAAGGGTCTAAAGTAGGGATGGGTCCTCGATACTTTCGATACCTCGATACATGCATGGTATCGGCATCGAGCGATACTTCAGAAAACTCGCTCGGTACTTTTTCGATTCTTTGGTAATTCTGCAATTAAGTGAGAATGCTAGTATTTTTTAACAAAAACTTGTAAGTGGACCGTTTCAAAAACTAATTTTAGTTTTAATGTAGAGTTTAAAAATAATTAAATAGTTTTAATGTAGAGTTTAAAACTAATTATAGGTTACTGATGATATTAAATTTTGTCTCATTAAATATGCACACTTAATTCATTTAGTTGGTATTACACAGTTCTCTCAACTTTTAATTTTTAATGTACCTATTTATTGAAACTGGAAATGTTGATGGTATCGGGTATCGAGGGAAAATCATGTATCGGTATCGAGTATCGAGTATCCAGAAAATCTGGTATCGACCCATCCCTAGTCTAAAGTTATCCGACATTCGTCTCACAGGTGAGGAAAACCCCCGCCTATGTAACTTGTCCAGAGCAGGAAACGAGCCCGGGCCAATAAATGGATGTGAAATGATGTAATTCGTATGTGCGTAGATAAATTTAACGTAACATCTGGGACGAGGGGAGTCTGTTTGTGCCTTTCATTGTCAACAACCCTGTGACGCGACCCGACTGGCAAGGCATTTAACCGCCTACCCTACTTCAAGATGCCATTTAAATATTAAATGGCTCGTCACTAAAGGGACTTGTGAACTTATTGATCAGTTAAAAAGCATTAGTGGGAATACGTATGATAATTTTAATACATTTTAATTCGCACCAAGACTATTGGTAATTCATACTGTAATAATAAAATGATACATTCTCACGTAATTCTCACTGAAGGGATCTACAATATAATATTTAGAGGAAAATTATTGCCCGGGAGTGGAAACAGCCCAGGATTTCCGCTTAATATAGGCTACTGACGCTGAAATCTCTCACCTACCCAAGAACCGTCCCACACCATAAGCGCCCCCTCCAATATTTAAGTTTTTATCGTATAAATTCATATATAACTACTAAATATCTAATTCTTCCCTTCCCCCAACATATATATATATATTTGGCCCATCTGTTTCACACCAAGGATCAATTCTATTTTATATAATATTATTCTTATATACCGTTAAAGTATGGGTTCAACTGGCTTATTTAATCGTGATTTAAATAAAAAACAAATTATTTTAATTTTTACATTACAATTTCTTTGTTTTATTTTAATGCCAGTTTGGCTAACTAGAGGAATACCTGGAATCGACTAATGACCAGGGATAATAATTTTCCTCTAAAAACAATTATTTGTATTTCACTGAAAATGTGCTGGAGTGAAAGGGTCCCTGAATTTCTGTACGAATACATGTTCTTAGGTATTTTTTTAAGACTTTTAACGTGATTTATGGTAGAGGATACATCTCTTAAAATGAAGTTTTAAAGCATGTGTGCCCATGTGTTTGAAAACGGCATAAATTAATAAAAAAATACATGTACCGGTAACTTAAATTCTGTATTGAATGCCATAACCATGTCATAAGCCTGAGTACACATTGTTCTATACCTTAATTCATAGGATGTATCGGGGATCGAATATCGGCATGCGGATATTCAGTCTAAAAGCGAAATCATGACCACTAGATCAGCTTCTATTGTAAGTTATAGAATACAAAAGAATCGCTAGTCTCTTTTGTCGGGACTGCGTGTCAAATCTAGAACATTTTCAGAGGACATCAATGGATATGAAATTATGTAATTGCAGATCATTCTGGAGGAGAGGAGGAACCACGGCGGTTTGTCATTCGTATGTGCGTAGATAAATTTAACGTAACACCTGGGACGAGGGGAGGCTGCTCGTATTGTCAACAACCCTGCGACGCGAAGCGACCCGGCCGGCAAGGCATTTAACCGCCTACCCTACTCCTAGAAGCCATTTAAATATTAAATGGCAAACTGTCTGTCTGGAAATGCGCATTGCATTTTCACCAGAAGTGCCCAGTATATTTCCGAGAAATTTAGTCGTAACATAAAATACGACATAGCCCATAAGATAGGAATGGATAAATAATAACCAAGAAGCAGGAATTCGATGTTTATAACTTGGACGAGCTTTGGAGTTCATAATTCATAGGGCCTGTAAATAAATTCGTAGGTTTGCTATACCTTTTACAACCAAGTGAATTTAATTACAGTTAGGCTTATAGGCTATTCGCAAATTTTACAAGGAAAGCCTGTTGCCACATGAGTATATGACCCACTTCGTTCAAAATAGTAAGTAATATTATGAATAAGGCCCAAAAGTTACTGCTCTTATCAGAAGACGAAATATGAATGCATTATATGCTCTAACATTTGTAAAATATGCTTCAGACCATTGAAGTATGCTCTATAGTGGTGTATATTCGAATGATAAAAAAACACAATTTTGATGAGTATATGAAGTATCTTGAATAACTGGACTATAATTAGCCTATTATTGTTAGCAAGCCTTTAATTTGAGATTATCTTCTTGGTTTTAGGGGAAAACATTAATTGTTAACAAGATCTAGTTGGTGTTAAGTGCTTAACCTTGCTTTGATCTTGTGATTCTGATTTTAGGAGGTTTAGTATTTCCACTAGTATAATTAATTAGATGATCATCGTACGGTAATTACTTAATTTGCATATCTTGTTGCCATAAATTCTATCAGTATTCTGCTTCATTGCAGCTAAAATATTGACTAATGAATAAAGTAAATTTCAACCTATATTTTGGGAAAAATCTAATGTATTTGAGCTGGTGTTTCCGTGGATACCGTATTCAACTATGAAATTAAATGAAGGTGACCTTGCTCGGTTGCCAAAGCAATTAGGGAAAAAATTACACCCTGAAATCGATTTTTTTGCAATATGATACATCAGTTTGTCGAGTCCTTCGATTTTGTTAACACACTCTAATTGATGCATTTGTTCATAACATTACGACAAGCAGAGATCTGATATGTTTACAATGTTGGAGGAGGGGATCATGAACGCACGTCTAAATGGGAAAGTATTTTACGATTTGAACGAAACTCACTATGCGGGGGTTTTTGGTCTAAAAAACTCGAATCTGAGGTCTTCTCCCCCCCCCCCCGGACGGGGCACGTTAAACGTTAAATGCACCTCGAACCCGTGTTTTTAGCTTTTCAATGATTAATTGTTCTATGTTTATGCATGATTTGGGTAAGGTTCATGGATCTCTTGGTTCGTTTTGATAGTTTCATTTGGAATCTGTATGTCCACGTGGCAGCACAATATATGTTTTATTCGTTTAATTATTTAAAACAATATAATTAAGAATACAATTATCTAATTCATGCAACTTATGTAAAAACAATGCCAGTGTTAATTAAATAAAGTGTTTTAATTAATTTTCTATTTGATAAATGATTTAAATAAAACATCTAGCAGTTGAGTAAATAATTGCGGGCGATGCCGCGGGCACCTGCTAGTTCTTGAATATTCTGTATGTTCGAATAAGAATAAACCTTAAATTCGCGAGAGTTGACACGAATTAGAAAACACAGTTAACACAGTGATTAGTTTTATTTTTATTAAGTGCCAGTATGGTACTTTATGAGATTGTGTGGTGGACGAAAAAATCTCTGTCCGTCTGTCTGTCCGTCTGTCCGTGTGTCTGTACGCACCATAACTCAAATACGCTTTTTCGGATTTTCATGAAACTTGGAAAACACATTTATAATGTCCATGGGAAGAACCCTATTGATATTGAACCAAATCGGTTCACCGGTACCGGAGTAATGCCCAATTTAGTGCCTATTTTAATAGATTATGGCGCCTTTCTAATAGAAAGGCGCCATCACTCAAATACGCTGTAGCGGATTTCCATGAAACTTGGTATACCCATTTATGACGTCCATGAGAAGTGCCCTATTGAATTTGAACCTAATCTGTTGACCGGTACCGGAGTAAAACCCAATTTAGTGTATATTTTAAAGACGCGGTAACTCAAATAGCCTACGCTTTACCGGATTTTTATGAAACTTGGTATACACATTTACAATGTCCGTGGGAAGACGTCTATTCATAATGGATAAAATCGGTTGATCTGTTTCGGAGTAATGCTCAATTTAGTGCCTATTTTATGGCAATATACGTATTCGAAAGAATTTATATAAAAAAAATGAAAATCAGTTATCTTGACAACATAGCCTATTGTTTTACTGTTATCTTATAAGGCCTTGGAAATTAAAATACAAGTATTAGCTATGACAAAAAAACACGATTGTTTTACATGCGCTTATCCAACTAGACCGTTAAAATGACCCAGGTGGCCGAGATGGTAGACCTTTCTTCTTCCGTAAGCCCTGCTTAATGAATAAATCTGGAGCTTAACTTGGAAATCAATTTAAAAAAAAAAAACATTCTGCATATCATAATTGCAGTCATAACTGATTAAACAAAAACATACTGGCACTTTTTTACATCAGTTTACCTGATTTTATTTAATGTAGATTATTCCATAACTTTATCGTTTTACTACAAAAAATCTAAGATAAACTGAGATAAGATAGGGTATAGGGTATATTATCTATTTAAGGGTTCATGGCTAGTTTGTAGAAGACACATCTGTAAAATTAAGCACCTTCATCAGACGAAAATCCAGTATATATGTGTACTTGGAACCTTGGTTAGCAACCTCATTAGCGATTTACCAGAGAGACTATATTGAGGTTCTCTTATGCAGAAAGCGCCGTTTTCCATGGAATTCATTCATCACGTGCGATTACGGGATTCCGAGCCGGCGACGGTTAGCGCATGCTTGAAGCCAGCGGGAGGGACCGAGCCTATAAGAAGAGCGCTGTTGGAGAGGGGAGCAGCATTTTCAGCTGACTGTCAAGAGAGGTGGACGTTGAGAGTAGAAGAGCAAACCCAACGACTCAACAGTGCTTTTTCATCCAAAGGGCAGTGTGAGTTTCGCTGTGGCTAAGGAATCGAAAGTGAAAATTCATCCAAAAGTACCAGTGTATAATTTCAAAAGTATACAGTTCAAATCAGTGCGGTGTAGTGTGAATTCTACAACTCCATTACATCACATCTACAAAGGGATTAGTAACATGACACTGGAAGACGTTTCTGAAGGCACCATGAACAAGTAAGTAGAAGTTCTGCCGAAGATTTGAAGTGCATGAAGTTGAAGAAATATATTTTTTTCTAAGGCGAATTTTAAATTATTACCAAAGTAAATTAACAAACATCGGATACAAATTAATAATTCAATTACAGTAGTCATCAGCTATATCAGCATTAATTAAACTGCAAGATTAACTAGTAATTTTATTCCAAATAAGGATATCAATCAAGTTTATAGATGAGTTAGAGCATATTCAAGAGAAAGTCTTAAAAACTTGAATTACAGACGTGAAATTAGGTCACGACGTGACCTTGTCTCATAGATGTGTGCTATAATAAAAATCGCTCTACATGTAACTTACTTGTGGTAATGAATATTCTGTTCGCTGAAATAAGTTTAAACTGTGCATAAACATTTGACAGACAAAAAGAAAGAAAATACTGCAAAACTAAATCGATTGCGCAACTTGTGTCAACAAGTATAGGAGTGAAATAACACATTAGTGCGAAAACAACGAATAGTAAAACTGTTATATAATTCAGTGAATTAGCAATGCATGTGTAGGTTTTTAAACAATTGCCCAATATTGTGAAATAGAGCTAAGGAAGTTAAATAACCCACTCAGAGGTCAGCGACCTTGCCAGTCATATGGCGGATGACTGTCAACATTGCATAACGCTAACTCACAACTTCCAGTATAGCAAATTAAAGTTAGGGTTGAATTTTATAACCACTAGCTGCGGTAATGCCGATTGATACAGTATAAACAAGTCAGTCACATACAACATAATATCCTTTAATTTTACTCCGTCGGGAAGTTTCGTTTTTCGACTGGCTTTTAAAGTCTAAGGGCAATTTTAAAGTTCGGGGGGCTGAAATTATTTTTAAATATCCGGTTATTGCTTCAGAGTCAAAATCATCCCGAACTGATAGTTCGTTATGTTTCTTTTTTAAATTTTATAGCTTGATGTTTTACATTTTCCCTACTTTTTAAGGAGTAGGCCTTTTTGCAAATAATTTTGTGTTCTGATTATATAACCACATATAAAGGTATTAAGACCATTCCTGTCAAAGCACCTAGAGCAACGTATGGTCAGTTTGATGTGACACAACGTGGTGCAATAATGGTCTATATCAGGTTGGGTGAGATTAGATTTGCTATCAGTTCAGTTCTAGTGCTCAAGTTGGTTAGACGCATGTGTTGGTAAAAGTGCCGGTAGACCACATGATAGTGTTAATATTGGTTAGGCCCACACTTATTAGTGCCATGGCGAGCACTAATGGTTGGTGTTCCTTGCCCCTCTCCAGGAAAGTTGTGTGTAAGGCAGTGCTGACGGTCCTGAGACGGGCCCAAGCAGAGAAACGTCTCACCTGTGGGTTGTTACCCGCCATCAAGATGCTGGAGACAGATCCCGATAGTGCCCTGTTCTGCATAATGCCCCAGAGTACCCAAGGGGATGCTACCCTTCACATCCAGACAGTCCTGCTTCAGGCGTTCTGCTATGAGAATGACATCCACATCATCCAGGTAAAAACCATTAATTTGTTCTACAATATACTTATTTTATGCAGTTTTCAGATTCCAAAACTGTTAAAATACCGAAATTAGCATTTTTACTTTTTCTGTTTTTTAGTTTAATAATTTTATTTCGTTATTTTTACTATTACACACAATTTAAGAACATTCAGGTTTAAAGCAAAGGGCTAGTAAGACATTATTGCATTATTATTAGGGATGGGTCCTCGATACTCTCGATACTTGTATGGTATCGGCATCGAACGATACTTCAGAAAACTCGCTCGATACTTTTTCGATACTTTTGTAATTCTGCAATTAAGTGAGAATGCTAGTATTTTTAACATAAACTTGTAGGTGGACTGTTTAAAAAACTAATTTTAGTTTTAATGTAGACTTTAAAAATAATTATAGGCTACTGATGATATTAAATTTTGTCTCATTAAATATGCAGACTTAATTAATTTAGTTGGTATTACACAGTTCTCTCAACTTTTAATTTTTAATGTACCTATTTATTGTAACTGAAAATGTTGACGGTATCGAAGTATCGATATCCGATGACGGAACGGACTGCACAGAAAACAGTCAACTCAAAGATTAGGCTTATCCAAATTTTTAAAAATCCAAAAATTAAAAAATCCAAAATTTCAAAATCTTAAAATCCAAAATTAAAAAAAAATAAAAAATTCAAAGATCCAAAATTTAAAAACCCAAAATTAAAAAGTCCAAAATTAAAAAAATTAAAAATCTGAATATTAATAATTAAAAAAATAAAATATACAAAATTAAAAAAGCAAAATCCAAATTTTAAAAATAAAAAATCCACAATTACAAATCGAAAATTAAAAAGTACAAAAAATAAAAAAATAAAAGATCCAAAATTAAAAAATTAAAGAACAAAAATCCAAAAGTAAAAAAAGTCCAAAAACCCAATATTAAAAAGTCCAACAATCCAAAATTGAAAAAATCAAAAAATTAAAACAAGTTTCACTTCTGTCGCGTGACACTCCACACACACTTTTTTCTGATAATTGTCCTAAAAAAGTTTTTAATTGATCAGAAAATCGCCAAATAAATTGTTGATAAGTTCTTGCGATATATTTTAATAATCATGCTTTTGGTGCCATGCACCGGTAATCCTTTGTTCAGGATATCAACTGGTAGCTGTGTGTGTTGGGAGTTGACTTCAAGATAACAATGAAACGTTTGCACATTGATCTATCATGTAATTTAACCACTAAGAAATCCTAAGAGTGAATCAACTTTCCTTTTTTATATCCCAGTGTGCTAGCCATGAGACATTTTAATTTAATTAAATTTCCATTTGTTACAGGTTGACAGCGCAGAAAAACTGGGTGATCTGGTATCAGGAATACACAAGAGCAACAGGCTCGACAGTAGTTGTGTAGTAGTACATCAGCCATGGGCAACAGATCAACCAGAACTTTCAAAGTGGGAGAAGCAGTTAATTGGATATTGCCACAATACACTGGACGAATATCCTCAGCCAGTCATCAAGCTGCCTGCATTGTGAAGAGATGCTCCAGCTTGATAATTGGAACTAGGTAAATATTTCATCTACAGTATCTCTTTAGTAGTGGAAATATAATAAAAAGTTCCTCACACCTCTCAAAATGTGATCTTTAGATAAATTTCTATAATGATGAGTTGTCGGATCAGTTCGCTCCCACAGAATATACAATACTACTTTTATTATTTACAAACTTTGTTACTGTAAACTTCCCTTGTTATCAAATGTGAATGCCAAATCCATTAAATTTAATTTACCTTCTTTATATACAGTGCACGCCACTTATTGTGATCACTTCGGGATGCAGCTATTCTGATAGTATTAACCGATTGATAACAGTAGCCGAAGGAATTAATTGAATGTTATTTATTCATATATAAGGTAATACACTACAAAACAGAATTAAAAGCCATTTATTCATAAAATAATAGGTAACTGTGAATCATTGAACCACTCACAGGCTAATACAGTAATAGACTGTAAGCAATTATTTTTTAACCCTACTCTATATTCAGTTACGAGTTAGTTGTTTTTGGAAGTCTACACTGAACTGTGGCTAACACCGCGTAGCAAAACATCTAATACCTGTCTGTTCAAGCCATCACTACATGTCAACACTATTATCTTCATAGATCAAAAGCTGCAGCTTAACTGTGGGGTGAAACATGTTTTATTGCTTAAAAGAGAAAGTTACTTAATGCCACCCCCTCGAGCTGGTCATTCTGTGAGCTGGGATCAGTATTGCCAGTATAGCACAGTTTAGTTGAGTTAAAAATGAAACCCTTAAAAACAAAATTTTGAATGACATATAGTACTTGGGAATAAAGCTGCAAAAATGGAAAATGCGATAACATAAACCAAATCTTTGATCACAATAAACAGCATTTTTTGAATGTATCAGTATTAAGTGGGGAACTTCATAACATTACCCGGTTGATAACATCCACGATTACATTAAGCGGCGTTCACTGTTCTAAATATTTTATTATATATCAGTCACATTCATTCAGTGGCCAGTTGGTTTTAAAGAAAATTGTACAACTTCACTGTTCTCACCGAACCAAGAAAGGTGATAAAAGAGTTGGGAGGATCCATGTGGTTTAGGACGTGACAGTAGAGACCATAATCCCTTTTTGCAATTTTCAATAACACTTCTATAACTGATATCTCAGAAGTAAAAGGGTTAAAGTATAAAATTGTTTCATTAATCATTACTTAAATGTAAAAACTTAATATTTTGTTTCCATTGTTACAGAAATTCAGTGCCATGGAAGGCATTTCTTCATTATAAAGTCACCAGGCCTGCAGTGAGGCAATTTGGTGCCATACCACGTGTGGCGATCCTGGGCAAAGCCCATGTGCCTTCAAGGAGGTAACCCAGTCGTGCGTTTCGGTTGGAGACCAGTCAGCCACGCCTGAGTCGTCCAGTGTATTACTGACTGTCCAGTGTTAAAGTGGTCTTTATCCATCGACAAAGGATTGTCCTAAGCATTAGCTTCTATTTACTTTAAGTGAGCATCTAATATTGTTGTAAGTACGATGTAAGATACGAAGGTGAAGGAGTGTGTTGTATTGCAGATAATATTTTGTATAAAAGAATAAAAGAAAATTGTGCTGTAGCTTTGATGATATTTATTTACAGTGACATGTCTTAAAATTAATTCTGGAAGAAAATCATTGCAAGTTTTCCTGGGATTTCTCTCCCAAATATAATTTTGAGACCTGTTACTTCTAATAATGTACTGGTAGTAAAGTCTTGATTCTCAGAGTGGTGGAGGATTTTATCAAGCCTACTGTAAGTCTGTATTATTGAAATCCAAAGTAGTGGTATCAGAATAGACTAAAATTATTGCAATTCCTTGTGTTTTAACATAACATGCTAACCTCTTTTAATAAACTAGGCCATTTATGCCGCCTTCAAAATTGACAATGAAGATTCTTAAGTCTTATTTAGATATAGCATATGGTTCTAGTAGAAGAAAAGATCTTGGCATGTTTGTTTTTAATATGTACTTTATTAACTTTAGCAGTAAATAAAATTAATTTGGTGGTGGTTGGGATTTGTAGTAAAAAGTAACTGTAAATTATTAGATGCAAAAATTAATTGGTAGATTTGAGTTTTTCCAAAATTACCCGTAGTATGGCTTGAATAATATTCTGAACTTGAGTTAATCAAGATTGTACTCTGTAATGCAAGACTTTAATACCTAGTTCCTCGAGTTTTCCTTCCCTGCATGTTGCCCATTGGGTAGTCAACAGATACCACCAGTAGCGGACGCAGAATTTTTTTTCGGGGTGGGATTTGAATAGGTAGAAAGACTTGCATACATAATTAGTTTATAAAACTGGCCATATATAGCCCTTTTTCAAATTTCGGGGGGGGGGGATCTATCCCCCCCTCTGCGTCCGCTACTGGATACCACTAAATAATCTGTAGAATCGTGTATACAGATACATAAAAAATAAATAAGTTGCATGGGTGGGATTTAGAGACGTGAGCAGGGATAGTAAACAAATTAAAATAGAAAGTGGTTTTGTTGTTAATGTTTGTATTTCATTAAAGAGTATGTGGCTACTAAGTCTCTTCTTAGTTTGTGTCTTGACAAGTCGTTTTGTAACAGAAGTTCAGTGATTTCAAAAGTCAACAGTGCTATCTGCAAGTCTGAATTAATGTTTGACATATTTTTCAATACATATTAGTGATGGGAGTTCTCGAGTGAAAACCAGAATTATTCAGTTCTTGAAAGTTCTTGAGATATCAAGAATCGTATACAAAATATATGGATGTTTTATGTTAGAAGAAGCGTGAACATGCGAACACGAGACAGCCTGTGCAGTCTTCCACTTCAATTATCTCTATTAATGATTGCAATCAATGTATTACTGAACGACTAATAAAGATCTTGAATAACGTAAAAACTAAAGAACTACCTACTTGATCCAGATAATTTACAATGAAGATTCAGAATTTAATTGCCAGCTATTTGTAAATTTTTTCACTTAAATGCAAAAGCATGTATTAATGTTACCATGTTCGGAAGTCTGTGCAGAGAATATATTGAAAATAACCACATTTTCTTAATTTAAAGATCACAAGGCATTAAGCCTACTAACAATATAAAAAAGAGCCAGTTACTAGTGTTCTTAGGAAAGCACGTCTAAAACTCGAAGGCTCTATTCATTTTTATCAGACATATTCTCAAAGATAATTCAAACTAGGCTATATCCAAGAAATGTCAAATCTTCTCAAGTATTTAATTATTTTATTTTTTTTTTTTTTGAACAGCAATCACATAAAATAGTGGATTGTGAAACGTATATGAGGAAATTGGCATTGGCTTCAAAATTTTCACTGCATTGGATGCTGAGTCAGGCAATTAGAATAGTGCGGTCTAATGTAAGTATTGATGCCAATTTATATTCTTTAAATGTAATTAGTTTATGGTGATAGTTTTCATTAAAGATAAGTAAAGATATTTAAACACACTCTTGCTGCTTCACTTGACTATGGTTTTATCACTCATTCTTAATTTTTTCAAGTTGTTTTCCTCTCATCTTCAGCTATGTTCGAGTGCTGAATTTATGTTATTTACCATCACCACCGGATGTTGCTGCTATGTTTATAAGGGTTTTTAATTTAAGCTTAACTCATTCTCCTCTAGGTTGTAGAAATTTTGAAGATGATGATGTAGATCTTCGGCCTTAGTCAGATGTACAGTTTAAGCAAAATCCCTTCCTTGACTATGTGACGGTCAGAATTCCACACATATGTATAGTGCAGTCATTCATTGCATAGCCAGGCAGCTTCAAAGGAATAAACCATTAAGTCGGTGTTTCTTTATGTTAATTGATCTGACTAAATTGGTCTTGGCTTCCGCTTTCCAAAACAAAAGTAACGTTGCAATATTTTCTCATTGTTATCACTGACCTCAGTTCTTCCTTTGCTTTAATCAATTCACACGTGTAACTTGATCTTGCAACCGCGCATTTCACTCCATTCGGAGTTGATGAGTAGCTGTCAAAATTGTCAAAGGACATTATTAGATTTTGATTGGCTGGGGTAACTAGCTGATTGGTGTGGTAAAAATAAATAATATGGTCTGAACTCCCGGCAAACTTTTTCTCCTAATGAAAGGAAGCTGCCTGGCCATGTAATGAATAACTGCACTATAGCTACCGTGGGCTTGTCAATCCCCTTTTTACTATTTCTGAAGTGCTCTTTTTATCTAGATTGATTTTTCTTTCATCTTGAAGTAAAGAGCAGACATGTTTTCACTGTATTGGGGTGCTAAATAACAAAACTCTCCTCTGCCTCCCCCTAGTGATATTTCATGATATTTATTGTGTTATCCACTCTTCTATTAGCGTATCTTTTCTATGTTTCTCAATGAACTGATCGTTTCAATATTTTTTAAAAACATATTAACACTTATTGGACATACCATCGAAAATTTAAGTACGGTACAACTTCAGTAACATTTGTTCATATTTTAAAACTGACAATTTTGTAGTTTTAAACATGATTATTTTCATAGGCTTCAAATACCAAAGAAAATTGAAAATGATAAATATTGCATCTGTTGAAACATATTACACTTCCTAAAAGTAGCACCAAAACAAACTTTACTGCAAAAAAGTCCCCCCCCCTGTAAAACCACCGTTAACTCAATAGGGGTCAAAGGACAAAAACATTAACGCTCTTGTTAGTAAACATAGTATTAAATCCGTTCAAAATTATTGAAAACCTTCTAAATGTTAGGCCTGTCTAAAACCATCTGAGACAATTTTTATTACAACCAACCCTTACTGCAAGAGGTGACCAAAATGAAGTCGCAGAAGAATTGTAGTGGATACGATATTGAGCACGTTCTAAATTTTTGTAAATACTGTATTCTAAATATTGCCAAAATTTTACAAAAATATGAACTTCAGTATCTACCTACGCCTGTAGGCCGAGCCAATAGACTTGTCCAAATAAATTTGTAATTTAGAGCACTCACATTTTGTCGTCTGTCGGTATGTCTATACAAGGGGCGGCCAGCTACCAGGGTATTGGAAGCCACATTTTGAGAGAAGAGTTTGGAAAGAGCCACACATATTTTTAAGATTGAATGTTAATTTTCTGAAGGTCAAATATAGAGATGAAATTAAAAGGAGCAGCAACAATTGTTTATCCACAAACTTACATCCCATCAGTCATCATTGTTAATGTAGCACACTAATAAACATTTGTATAACTTCTACAAATTTATATTTCCTGGTAGATTGTGTTCTCTGAAAGAACTAAATGGCTATTATATAACACAGGAACTTCCTCGTTCCCACTTTATTACATTTGAATGTTTCTGACCTTCGGTCGGGTATTCCATGGTACTGCAGTCATTGGAACCTGATCGTATGACGCTACTAGTGTCATTCACAAAAGCATGGGCGTGACGATGTTAAACGATTTACAGCTTATAGTTGGGAATTGAATAATTAAAACTGTTCCAGTAATTAATATTAATTAAATGTGTTTATTGTGTATGAGAATGAGGCGTTTTGACTAGGGCTTCATTGTAGTACCCCACTTTTGAATGGCATTTTAGCACTGTATGATAGTTAGAATTTATGTAAATTGTGTCAATTGTATTGTAAAGGAACCACAAGACGAGAATTTTTTTTTTTTTGCACTGGTTTTGTTGCCTTTCCTAGAGACCTCAGAGAGCTACTTGAACGAACTGCGGATTATAAGTGAGAAAGGATCATATTGAAAGTAAAACTCATTTATTTCCAGCACCTTTCTCAGGGAATTAATAATTAAGTACCGTACTTTATTAGGTGCGCAGCATAGGACTAACGGCTTTATTTCGCTTTTGGTCAATGGCATACTGTGGATTTGACTATTTCTATTTTGGAATCTAGGAACCTCGAAAAATGGTTGTTGTGAAAGTTCCCCCTTAGCCAGTAAAATCAAACTTGCTGGAATGGTTTTATGGGTGTGGCATTTATTTTACAACCAATAGGATTTTGTTCGTAACAATTAGGCTAGATTCTACACTTCACGCGAAGTATTAATAATGTACCATTCAGCCATTTTCGTTTGTTTTCTTAGCAATGCCGCACTCCTTAAGGGCTAGACCAGGGGTTCCCAATTTTAAGAGGTCCGAGGGTCAATATTATGTCCAGGATTTGATTAGCAGACCGCACAAGTTTTGTTGTAATTTGGTTTCTTTTAAGACCTTTCTAAAGAAGTCTTTCTAAGTTGCATTCTTTAACTTGACTAGAATTTAAAAAATCAGGTAATAAAAGCAATAGAATTTCAAAATAAAATTAGATGATTAAGATTTCTTTCACAAAAACTTAATTCTTATTTATTAAGCAGCTTTGTTCATCTGGGGGTTTTCAAACAAGCTTCATATATAAGATTCGTATTACGTTTGTATAACGGGTGCTGTGTCCCAAGTAAAAATGGGAAAATTTGTATCAGAGGAAATTGCAGTTACAAAAGGTATAAGACAAGGTTGCAGTTTATCACCAATTTTATTCAAAATATATTTGCAGAGAACATTATTAAATTGAAGAAAAAAGTTTCAAGAATGGGATTAAAATACATGTTCGAACTAGATCAATACATACAATGTTATTTGCAGATGACCAGGTAGTAATTGCACAAGAATGCGAAGACACGGGATATATTATGATGACTATTCCACTCATCCGTCGCGTGTTTGATATTGACCAATACGTTTAGCAGTTCCTCGGATATAGACCAATCACGGCCGTTTATCTTAAGTTAGAATATTCTTGTAGGAATCGCGAGGATGGTATTTTATCGGGTAAAATGGTCTGCTCGTTACTGGACATGAAAGCATCCGTGTGCAGTGATTAATACGTCACATGTTGCCATTAACAGTACGAAAACAGATAATTTTATATGTTTAGAAATTGAAATAATAGAAATGTAGCATACGTTGATTAAAAACACAATTTCAATTCGGTGCAAGCCAGTTCTTGTGCTTTTATTCTCTTCTGCTGTTAGCTTACCCGAATGAAGTTAACCTATATTTTATATGCACAATTGGTACCACTGGTTAGAAGTTAGAACATGGACATGGTAACATCGTAGTACTGGTTACAACAAGGACAAGGTCGATTCATGGATGGTTGATTCATGTATGCCGTGAACTCGCAGCTGTTTTTTTGTTTTTATATAACAAAGCACGAAAGTAATTATTATTTGTATAATCCGTTACATTTTTATTCATGGAATAGTCTTAATAAATCCAACTCGAGTTGACGAGTTACATCAGACAAATTCGCTCCTGCTGCGCAGTCGCGAATCTATCGATAAACTCGTCAACTCTCGTGGGATTATCTATGATAATTTTTTTGGAAGAATACGATAAATGGGGTTTGAAAGTTAACTTAGAAAATACTGTTTATGTGGAATATGGAACAGATACTAAAGACTTAAGGGATGTGAGGAATTCGAAATTTTAGGAGTTAAAAGTGACATTGGACTTCGTAAGATACAAACAATTACACTGGCATGGTCATGTAAGAAGAATGTCTACCAAGAAGAGTATGGGAATGGTGTCCACCTGGAAGAAGCACCAAAGGTAGACCTCGAAACTCATGAATGCAGGAGATCAGTACAGGAATGGATTGGATTGATAGAGACGAACGCAGGAAAAAATAAAACTGTAGGCAAAAAGAGATGTTAACATTGTGCTCTGTCTATAAATAAAACAACGTTTATACGAGTAGTATTTAATGAAAATAACGTTCAGTACACCATGCAAATAAAAATTCTCCCAGTTTTCTACGTTTAATGTTAAAAAGGGGAGCCGATCTGCTGAATGTACTAAGTTGCAATGTCCACTTCAAGTAGCAAAATTTTCTATACGTGCTTCCGTTGACTTGATTACTGACTGCAAAATTAATTTCATCTCTGATTATTATTTTCTTTATACAGCTTCCCGTTCCTTCTGGAACATTAGGGCCTATAATGTATTTTACTAAAATGTATGTTAAATTAAACCTCTGGAGTAGACAATAAATTGACTTAATCACTAAAGTCATTGGTAAAAGGGACTTGCTATTAACACTGAACCATCTGCGTGTAAAAACTCGTCATTTAGATACAGAGTCAAGGAAATTCTGTACTTGAAGTTGCATAACCGTCCAGTCAGAGATAGAAAATATTATTTTAATTGGAAAGTAGTCTACTGAGTGTGCAAACAATCCCCTACTTGGAAAGATAATTCTTTCAGACTGAAAAAGTCAATGCCATAGCCGGGATTTGAACAGGATCTTCGGCTTTAGTTTGGAGACTTTAATGTTGTACCGGCATGTTAACATGGTAGCTCAATGGTAGAGCGGCGGCACGGAGAGCAGAAGATCCTGGTTGAAATCCCGGCCATGGCTTCGAATTTTTCAGTCTGACACTACCTTTCCTATACTATAGTTTTTTTTTTCACAAAACATGAAAGCTTCTGTTCTTAGAGCTACTCAGAAACATTTCACCCTGCTATTTAATTGTAGGGCTTAGTGAACAATAGGCGAACTTCATTACAGGCCTAGAAGTAACATGTCAGGTTTTTTTTCTGGAAATTGTTCAATTCACTATCGTTCATCGTGCTGAATAGTTGAATAGTAGGAGGTGAAGTATGACGAGGCTTTTATGTTTTGGAAAGTACTGTACTTCATATTGTAGGGTAATTTTTGTTTTGTAATAATTTCTTTCATAAAGTAAGCGTCTTAAATTTCGACACAAAATGAGGAAAAATAGGGCTCTTGTTATTCTTCCTTACGTGTTTGTAGTTATTAATATCTCGATGATTAATTTAGATCTCCCCAAAATATATCAGGGTCAAATCGTTGTTTTCGACATGTGGTGAAACAAGAGAAGACCAAGAGCGAAAGCAGTAGGATTCTTTGTGTCAGTTCATAATAAGCCTGATTCGAATCGGATTCCTTCTAGACACAAAATTGCAACAGCAGAGCGCTTACTGCATACAAGAAATACCTAATTGTTTTACATTACAGCATCCGGAGAGATGAAACCCTAAGGATTTTAATCAACTAATTACGGATGGGTCGATACCAGATTTTCTCGATACTCGATACCGATACATGATTTTTCCTCGATACTCGATACCTTCAACATTTCCAGTTTCAATAAATAGGTACATTAAAAATTAAAATTTGAGAGAACTGTGTAATACCAACTAAATTAATTAAGTCTGCATATTTAATGAGACAAAATTTAATATCATCAGTAGCCTATAATTATTTTTAAACTCTACATTAAAACTAAAATTAGTTTTTTAAACAGCCCACTTACAAGTTTTTGTTTAAAAAAATACTAGCATTCTCACTTAATTGCAGAATTACAAAAGTACGGTATCGAAAAAGCATCGAGCGAGTTTTCTGAGGTATCGTTCGATGCCGATACCATGCAAGTATCGAGAGTATCGAGGTATCGAAAGTATCGATGACCCATCCCTACGAATTAATGAAGTTCTTCAAGTCCGTAAACTTGCAGTTTGGCTATTTATTATTGTTGTGACTAAGGCAAGCCTTTAAATTTTAAAACAATTAGTAATTAATAAATAAAATATCTTTCTCGACAGTATTATTCATT
Organism: Ectobius pallidus; assembly: GCA_964059195.1. Classification (NCBI taxonomy): domain Eukaryota; kingdom Metazoa; phylum Arthropoda; class Insecta; order Blattodea; family Ectobiidae; genus Ectobius; species Ectobius pallidus. Next base: position 129,448,186 of record CAXKWD010000005.1, read on the forward strand.
TTGAGCACAGAAAAATAAATCCAATTGCCGATGCCATGTTCAGGTTACTTATAATGTCACTATTTTCGTAAATACCATACAATATTTGACTGCTGTAAATTTCTTTTCTATGTAGGAAATTATACCCACGTCCCCAACTATTTTTTGGGGGGGTACTCGTATTTGACTCCACATATTTGTTTAACTCGCTTTATAAACTTGCAGCATAAATAACTATTTTTTATTCATTCTCCTAAAAGGTTGTACACACCGGATATATTTTGTTGAAAGTTTTATTAAAAGGAGCTTATTTTAAGTGGCATGTCAAATTCAAGAAACATAAATTGCAAGACTGTATCCAGCATGATACAGAACCCCCGCCCAATAAGATACCCCCAATAAAACTATACTTTAAATCACTTAATTTTTTGATATGCGGCAAATACTATGATTATCCAGTGCTGTATGCCATGTTAGTTCCTTGATAATAGGCGATTAATCATTTGACGCATTCCAGTGACGACCTTGTGAATTATTGATGGTATCTGAGGAATCCCAGGAATGTCTCACATGCTACGCCGATGACTCATATAGCGACGGAGGCAATGGCCTCTCCGACCTCACCCGCGTATTGACCTAGTAATGGTCCAGCACGGGGTGTGAAGGGGTTGAATCAATGCTGAGTCATCGGCGCATTGCTAGGGAGGATACGGCACATGTGAGCATGACTCAGCACTACAGACTGAAGTTGTGGGATACTACAATGTCAAGGTCGCGAGATCTCGTGATGCAGCCACGTCATCCTGAACGAGGAAATTTCGCTGTGGACCCCTTCACACCCGCAGTCAAATCTTGTTACTTTACAGGACCCATTTCTAGTTGATTATATAAAAAAATATTATGATTTAATGAATGACAGACGTGTTGATTTAACCAATTTGGTAAAAAAATGCGATTTAAAAAAAATTCTAGTGTCAATATATCAAGCATGCCCTAGAGTAAATCAGTGCAATATTTTATGCCGTTTGTACGCATAGAACAGGCACTGCTGATTTCAGTTAACCTCACTTGTGAAGTACGTTTCTCACGGTTAGTGCATGCAAACTTATCGCCGTTTTCTCGGCTTCAGTAGCCATGTTATTTTGCCAAATTCAAAATCTATTTTCTCCCACAAAAATAGAGATACAGCCATGAAAATTTTCCAAAATATACTTTACAATGTGTGCAATTATATATGAAGTCAGATATTTTGTAAGAGCGTAGATATTTAAAATATATATTATACATATATATTTAGTATAATACCTTAAACAGGTAAAAGCTGAGAATTCGTTGAATCTTATTTCATAACACAATCCCTTAGCCTACGTGTCAGCTTAAGGAACCACAAGACTATAAATTGGAATCAACGTTGCCAGATTCCTTCTCAGTTAAACCCAAACTTGAATCGACCTCCATGTCCTTGATGGGGAAGGTTTCGTAACAATTCCGGGCAGTTAAGTGTTGACGAATTCACTCGTCATACCCGAATAATTATTTATCTCTTGGTTTTTTACTACAGTACTGACGTCAAAACTAAATGGAGAACCATGTTGTTTTTCGTGAATACTTTTTGAAACATGTCATAATACAGTAGATGCCAATTGGACAAAATTACATAGACTACGTCAAAAGTATTGTGATAAGGATGTTATGGCATTAGCTAATGCTCCTCGAAGAAGGTAAATTAAGTTATTTATTTATCCCTTTATTTATCACACTAATTTGTTTCTTTGCTTGTTATGTTATTTCTTCATAGACACAGATGTGATCAAAGATATGGCATTGATTGATAACCGTATTTTTTATCGTAGAACTTAGTCACGGCTAGACGTGATTAAGGTTTCCATATTAAACTGTACAAGATCTTATCATTAGGCAAATATATTTTATTATCCGTCTGTGACATAGAAGTGCGATAGTGTAATATAGGCATAAGGTATTGAAAACCTGCCGGTAAACAGTTATTAAGTGCCAGTATGGTACTTTATGAGATTGTGTGGGAGACGAAAAAATGTCTGTCTGTCTGTCCGCGCCATAACTCAAATACGCTTTTTCGGATTTTCATGAGACTTGAAAAACACATTTATAATGTCCTTGGGAAGAACCCTATTGATATTGAACCAAATCGGTTCACCGGTACCGGAGTAATGCCCAATTTAGTGCATAATTTAATAGATTATATTAGAAAAGCGCCATAATTCAAATACGCTGTATCGGATTTCCATGAAACTTGGTATATACATTTATGACGTCCATGAGAAGAGAAGTACCCTATTGAATTTGAACCTAATCTGTTGACCGGTACCGAGATAAAACCCAATTTAGTGTCTATTTTAAAGGCGCAATAACTCAAATACGCTTTATCGGATTTTTATGAAACTTCGTATACGCATTTATAATATCCATCTAGACCGTTAAACTGACCCAGGTGGACGAGTTGGTAACGTCTTGGCCTCACATTCTGGAGTTCTATGGTTCAAATCCCGAAATCGGCCAATTTGACTTTTTTTTTTTGTATTCTGCACATCATAATTGCAATCATAACTGATTAAACAAAAACATACTGGCACTTTGTTACATCAGTTTACCTGATTTTATTGTTTGTAGTATTGTGAAAGGAATTAATTGTCACATTTATTCCCCCTACATTTTCCCCATCGCTGATAAGTGGTTTTATATTTAGTCTAGTTACTTTCTGCACCATATGTACGGTACACCGCAGAACAGTTATTGAAGTAAAACTTCTTTAGTGGCGGTAGAGGGTAAATCTGGAAAATCAGTCATACTAAAACCGTCACGAAATCAGTCACAATCAGTCACGAAATCAGTCACACTCTTACTTGTTTCGGTGCGGACTGCACAGAAAACAATTAACTCAATATTATTGAAATAACTCATTTTCAACAGATAAGGGTTAATATTAAATATTTAATACACTATTCCACCTTTACCCTTAACATATAATATACAACTTATTATGAAAATGCATTTCGGCGTATGCTGCGCCATCTTCAGTTCAAATAAGATGTAATGAACACCACAATTCTTCTCAAATAATGTTGTTTATAAAATTTGTTAATTGGTAACCTAGGTCACCGTTGTAGTCAAGTCAAATAAATGATTTTGGTCAATTATGTTTTCATTAAGGATGTTATTTCTGTTCTTATAAATTTGAAAGTTTTCCAATGTATTTAGTCTAACACCCTTATCACAGATATGTAGGACTTCCATGGTGTTATTTAAATAATCCAATCTATGACCACTATCAAGCAGGTGTTTAGCATACGCTGAGCGTAATCTGCCATATTTAAAGTCAGAGACATGTTCATTGAATCTTTGCTTGAATTTTCTACCAGTTTGTCCCACATATATCTTTTTGCAATCAATACACGTCAATTTGTACACTCCACTTTCTTCCATTTTATCCACAGAGTTAGTATTATTGCTGTACAATTTATTCTTTAAGTTGCAGTTTGTTCTGTAAGCAATTTTAAAGTTTTCTTTACGTAGTAACTTTGTTATAGCATGTATTCTGTTATCTGTGTAATTAAATGTAGCAAAATATTTATTATTGTTGTCATTTTGTAGAGGTGTGAGTTGGCTAATGGGGTTTTGTTTGTTATGTAATTTCATTTTGTGTTTTCTGATTTAATCAGAATAATAAATAAATATTTTGCTACATTTAATTACACAGATAACAGAATACATGCTATAACAAAGTTACTACGTAAAGAAAAATTGCTTACAGAACAAACTGCAACTTAAAGAATAAATTGTACAGCAATAATACTAACTCTGTGGATAAAATGGAAGAAAGTGGAGTGTACAAATTGACGTGTATTGATTGCAAAAAGATATATGTGGGACAAACTGGTAGAAAATTCAAGCAAAGATTCAATGAACATGTCTCTGACTTTAAATATGGCAGATTACGCTCAGCGTATGCTAAACACCTGCTTGATAGTGGTCATAGATTGGATAATTTAAATAACACCATGGAAGTCCTACATATCTGTGATAAGGGTGTTAGACTAAATACATTGGAAAACTTTCAAATTTATAAGAACAGAAATAACATCCTTAATGAAAACATAATTGACCAAAATCATTTATTTGACTTGACTACAACGGTGACCTAGGTTACCAATTAACAAATTTTATAAACAACATTATTTGAGAAGAATTGTGGTGTTCATTACATCTTATTTGAACTGAAGATGGCGCAGCATACGCCGAAATGCATTTTCATAATAAGTTGTATATTATATGTTAAGGGTAAAGGTGGAATAGTGTATTAAATATTTAATTAACTCAATGATTAGGAGTAATCAAAGGAAATTTTTCAGACCTTACTTGTTCAATGGCAATAGACAATTCCTAAGCAATCTAAAGGTATATTATCTATTTTATGGAACCCGGAGGTTCATTACCGCGCAAATCCAAAATTAAAAAATACAAATTTCCAAAATTTAAAAAAACAAAAATAAAAATTAAGCTTATAATATCCAAAAATTAATAAATAATAAAATAAAAATTTAAAAATAAATAAATAAACAATTCAAAGATCGAAAATTTAAAAAAATCCAAAATTAAAAATTCATAGATCCAAAATTAAAAAGTCCAAAATCCAAAATTAAAAAAGTCCAAAAACCCAATATTAAAAAGTCCAATAATGCAAAATTGAAAAAATCCAATACTAAAAAATTGAAAAAATAAAAAAATAAAATAGAGTTTTACTTCTGTCGCGTGGCGTTCCACGCACTCTTTTTTTATTTATTGCAAAGGAAGTACCTGTACTGCGGTAACTTAAGGTAGCCATAATTCAGGACTGGAAAACCAAGACACGATTCACCTAATCCATAATCAATGCTTGTAACATATTCTGAAATGTATTTCTGATTAAAACCGCCTTGCTTAAAATCAAAATAATGGACAAGAACAGGAGTTATTTTAAAATTGCATTTTGTTTTTTACGCATATGTGCCGAGAGAGTGATCGTTATTGCGCCATCTGCAAAATATATGGGAACGGTAAAGAATACAAATTTAATTCTTGGAAAGGAGTATTGTTACTTAGCAGCTATTTTTTCTTCAAAATGTGTAATATCAAATCAAATTGCATACTTTTAATGTTTTCGACATGGAGATGTTTTTTACACTATAAAATCGCGCACTGCTCATGAAACCCCTGACGTATGTCAACCCCAATAAGTACTTTTAAATATCCCTTGTATACAGTTCCATGTCATCAGTGGAATACATTTTTTGCGTCTCGGCCCCTGCAAAAATATGTTTGACCGCCCAATTACTTTTTTTACGCACACAAACCGGTACTAATTTTTTATTCTGCCAACCAGTGTATTTATATTTTTTCTTAAACTCAAAACCAAGATTTCGAACTCAACAAAATTAAAATTAAATTAAAGGTATTTCTTTTCAGAAAACTTGCAAACAGGAATGTCTCATAACTTTTACGACTGTACCAATTTTCATACGAAGTCGTTCTGAACAATCGCTTTCGCCTTCTGGCCATTTTAGGTGTAAAGAATTAAATTACTGTATGTAAATTCAGGTTCCCCCGCCTTCTCAAATTCAGTACTTAACATACTGAGTGCACTAACCCTTTGTTGACTCATGACACTTTTTAAATAGTTCTTAATTAACTTACAAGTAATTAATTTCAGGTTTAAAAAGGAAATTTCAGCAGTAGATCTGGTAAGGTTGGTGCCACATCGGAATAAGATTTACGTGCGCGATTCAAAATACCCAAAAATTCTCCTGGACGTTCGGGCCCCTTCTAGCCCTTTCGCCGCACAGGTTTTCCTTCCACTGAATAATAAAAGCCTCTTGCACCAAACATAATAATAATAATAATATAAGCATAATATAAACATAATATATTCATAAATGTAAACATAATATAAACATAAATATAAACATAATATAAACAACAAAATAATATTTTATTATAATAAAAGACCCCTGCACCAAAAATCATATTTCACAATTATAGGAGTGGGAGTGGGGGACTCGTGCGCGGCATAAAATACATTTTACCCCTTTGGCCCCTACGTTGCGGTGTTTGCGTTGGTGTTGTACACTACTTTGTTATATTCGTTTTAAGACGGAACCAGGAAATCTCATCTGACGTGCAATGCAGTACAGCTGACCGGAAAAAAACAGTGGTTAGAAACGCACGTCGTAAATCGGCAGTGAAGTTGCAGTTTCATCCCGACTCAACTCACCCCTCGACGTCAAAACGCATTCTGTAACGGTCGCTGTTTTTTTTTTTTTCAACTGTCCCGTTGTAATCTTCCATGGTTCCATCGTTTATTGAGTGCGTCTCACAAAATGTTGCAAATTGATGTTCTTACGCAACGAAAGAACTGACAGAATTTAACGTTCTAAACCCAACAGCATTTTAAGTTAAAATGCATTTAATGTGTACCGTACTGTTTATTTAAAGGCCTGAAGCAGATCTGCTTACTGATGGGAGCTTTAATAGAATGCTACCTTTAAACAGCAATGTGGAAAAATTAGCCCTGCGTGGTTGTGTGGTTAGACTGTGTGCTGTGATCTGAAGTCAGTATCTTGTGAATCTATTTGATACTATAGTTTTTATAGTTTTTTAAAAGTATTTATTATTCTTTCGGGGAACACACAGTTATGAGGGGTTGATCCATTGCAAGACTGCTGGGAAGGAGAGAAAGGGAACCCTTAGGACTCTTAGAGCCTGGATGCCTTAATAATCCGTAAATCCTAAATAATTGTACCAAATATAATTTGAAATGTTATTGTATCTCAGATGTGCAAGTTTAACATCTTGAGAACCATACTATAATTAGGCCTATAACTAATAATTTATTAATCCGAAATCAAAATACATTTAGTGGGACTTTGTCACTAATGAGCTGGGCAGGTTTTTAGGTTTTTATAAATCCTGTAATAGTTTTTTAAACATACGAAAATACTTTTATTTTAGTTTTACCATTTTGAGACACTTTTTAAAAAATTAAACTTCACTTTAAAAAGTACAATAAACACATTGAAACAAATATACCTTATTTTTATGTTTACTTTATTACCTGGCCCCGAACCACAAAACTATAGGAACAGTTTTATTTCGACAGTATACATTAAGCCCTGTCATTTCCAACTCCACCACATAAACGCAACAAGAACGTTTTCTAATTAATCAATCAACTTTTAGGATACCTCTGCTCTTGCTGGAGAAAATACTGAAAGTGTACTTCATTTGCTGCTGAAGAAACCGAGGGATTCATTAACTATTTCCTTTACCGGGACAGTGGGTGCAAAATTACAAAATAAGAAAATGCAATGCTATAATTATTTTCTCTCAGAAATGTGCATGCAACAATGTGCAAGATGCAGAATGTAGGCGGATAATTAAAAAGAAAGAAAAATATATTATTACTTCTACAAGACGAACTGCTATGGTGATTACAATAAATCTGAATTAAAATTAACTAAGAACACTTGGTGGAGAATCTCAAATAAAAACGATTGTCTGTTGTCTGAAAGTAACGATTTGTACATGGAAAAGCTTCTCCCTACCTCCATAGAAACATGACCTAAAATGCCGAAAATGACCTAAAAATTGACATAAAATGACCGATCTCTTGAAAATTACGAAAAATGCAAAATAAAGCAAAAATGCAAAAAAAAATTGCCTTCATATAAAAGATGCAAAATCATCAAATGCCTTGCCCTACTTATTATATAACATCTCCTCATTGGTAAAAATTAAAGTTATTAATTTATGTAAAGGTATTGTATAATTAATTTTTACTAGAAATTGATATAAGAAGAACTGAAATATATTTTTTTTAAAGAGAGTATTCTGTAATTATGTTTCAGCTACTTGATGGAAACCATCATTAACGGCCGTGGGTGTCGGCATGCTGACCACATGCCCCCAATCCTGCCCTCTGCCTTTGGTAGATGGCGCAGATCCCTTGAATGATGTAGCGCCACGGAGTTTAGTATAGTTTTAATTTCATGAATACAAGCAAGAAATAATGTTTTTATATCACAAGACAATAATACTATCCTTGTAGTCCCATGTTCTTTGAGGACAACACGCATACGCATACACAGCTAATTACACACCGGCACATTTTAAGGAATTTCATACCGGTATGAGCTTTAAGTAGTGCACATCTTATTGGAGCTTAACTCTGATATCCTGCCCGTTTAATTATTCTTCCGAATTTTTATGTAGGCCTAGCTTGTTTTCCTTTCTCATGTTCATGATGACTTCCATTAGAAACTATCCTACATGTTTTTCTGATGGAAGACGCCATGAAAAAGAGTAAGGAAATACTTAAATATATTACTGCTCGCCTATAGTGTCAGACAACTTCTGCAGCAGTCGTGTACTGCGTGTTTTCTAGTCATTAACTGCAGGGGCTTATTGCCCGCCTAGTAGTTAGGCAACTTCTGTAGCAGATGTGTACTGCGTGTTGACTAGTCATCAACTGCAGGGGCTCCTCGCTCGCCTAGCACCTTAGACAATTTCTCCAACAGACGTGTACTGCGTGTTGACTAGTCAGTAACTGCAGGGGCTTCTTGTCCTTTCGACAATATTTTTGCAACGGGCTTGTATTGCTTGTTTTCTAGTTAATGGCTATTTAGCTCATGATTCAGTGACCAATCCTGTGGAAGGATGTGTTATATTTAAATGAATCACCGCGGCCTATCGTTTACTTCAATCGCTTGTACGTTGAATTGTTTTTTTAATATTTAAATTCGGGAGAGCGTACTTAATTATCTGTTTAACTTCTTTGATCTAAGCCAGTGCTTCCCAATCTGGGGGCGATTAACAGTCTTAGGGGGAGCACAACGGTTTGGAATTAGTAACTTAGATTTTTTAGGTAGATTTCGAACAAAAATCTACCTATTGGGATCGGAACCATGTCATGATTTTCGAAAAATTCTTTCATATCTTTACGTTTCATGCCTCCCTAAGTATGAAACCACCGCCCGAACAAAAGTTTATATAATATGTGTGTGTGTGTATATATATATATATATATATATCTTTACATGCTAGCGGCCGTAATTTTGAAGATATTTGAATCACATTTTATTCTGTTATTTCTAGGCCCAATAGTTCGGATAAGGTCGTTAATGAGCAAAATTGGCCCCAAGGGGAGGGTCGGGGAGGGGGTTGAAATTTTGAAAACTTTACATCTCGGCCCCTATGAAGTATAGAGGGAGACTTTGTTTGAATAAATTAAAGTACTCCCTATGGAGTTCACAGTGACACCAACGATTCGGGGGTTTTGGGGGTACGAGTGGGGGCGGGGATAGAAATTCGACATTTTTGAAACCACGTCTTGTGGGGTATCGTTGAAAAGCTTTTGATGAGTACTCTACAAATCAATAACTAGTTTCTTGATAGTTCTCTCGATAATTTGAATGTTTGAAAAACAATAACACTTAAAAATATATCTCAGCCTGAAGGCCTGCCGAAAGAAATGTGATAGGACCGACTAAGGATAATATTACCAACGTAATAGAGTTTGCAATATTAAAAATAATAGTTACACACCTTTAGAACAATAATGCATGGCAAAATAGAAAATAAATAATAAAATATAATATCAATTTGAAACATAGTAAACAACTCTCTTTTTATCAAAAAGATTTCAGATTCATTTGTATTTCACATGGTGCATTGTACACTTTGATATTGCTGTGATAAAATAATTCTCAGTAAAAAGGAGTTTAATATGAAAGTTACGGGTCAATGAAAAAGAGTGTTGTCCTCAAAAACCATGGGACTACAAGGTTAGTATTATTGTCTTGTGATATAAAAACATTATTTCTTGCTTGTATTTATGAAACTAAAACTATACTAAACTCCGTGGCGCTACATCATTCAAGGGATCTGCGACATCTACCAAAGGCAGAGGGCAGGATTGGGGGCATGTGGTCAGCATGCCGACACCCATGGCCGTTAATGATGGTTTCCTTGACCGGAGCCGCTACTCCTCCATCAAGTAGCTGAAACATAATTACAGAATACTACCTTTTTATAAAAAAATATTTCAGTTCTTCTTATATCAATTTCTTCCGAAGGTTAAGCCCTTGTTACGGCCGACTTAATCAAACAAAAAACTACTGGTTATGTAAAACGAAGTTTTTTTATACATAGCAAGCTTATGAGTTTTAATAAAACCAGAAGTATAGACCAGTAATTTCTTGGTTAATTCCACCGTTAGCATATTTAGGCCCCGTTACAGCAGTGCTCTTTCCTCTTTTTTGCAATTATTGCGGGTATGTCCTGCCAAGGCTAAAGAAGAAGAGTGCTGCGCAGCAACAATAAATTAAACCAAAAGCACTTCGAAATCTACCTCAGCCTGTAGGCCGGCCTAAAGGGATTTTAACGTCTTATTTAGCAATTTTTAGGTTTTATAAGATAGGACTATGTGACTGCCATGATAATGAAACAGATAATTATGTTAAAATATCTGAGTTAGCTAGCAAGGAACAAAATAATTTAAAACATAAGAATCCTGGCCCTACAAATGAGGGTAGGAACTTAGAACAAAAATATACAGTTAAAAATATGTTTATCAAGTTACAAGGTAAGAATTTCTTCATAAGAATAGAATAGAGCGAGCCAATTGTATAGTTTTCCTTTCTGAGAAGTAACCAAGGAAAAGTCTTGGCTGTTACAGAGAGCATGTTATAAAAATAATAGCATTATAAAAGCAGTGTAGGCTACTCTTTCTGGTATCCAGTGTGCATTTAGGGCAGGACCATCTTAAAGTTATTTCTGATATTAAAATTGTGAATGTTTAGTGTGGTGTTCAAACTGTCTAAATTTTTACACACAAATAATTTTGAAGTATAAATGTACAAATTATAGGCTGTGCGGATTGTCAAATAATAGTCTGCAAGGCGCATTACCTTTCTTGTGTAATTTGTTTTTATTCTCAGTGCTTTTTTCCTGTTGCATAAAATCTAGAGGACATTTGCATGAAACCTTGATCGTAACGCACATGACAGTCATAGGTTTTAGCTTTTAAAAGCCGTCCAGATTAGTGATAGATAATTACCAAGTTGAACTACCATACCGGTAAGGATTTTTCCATTAGTTTCCGAATGACTAATTGTTCACAGCCGGAAGAGCCAAGGAGGGGGAGCTGTAACTCACATCGCAGTTTACAAAACGACAGTTGAAAAGCTATTGCGTAACAAACTTAAAACGATATATAAAAAAGCAATAATTTCATTCTAACGGAAGGCGGTGATTTTCATGGAAAGAAAATATAGAGAATATCTAGAACAGTTCTGACCAACCAGAAGTTATCTAGGTAGCTAAGATGCCTGATATTATATCACCAGAGTGTGTGTGGGCCACTCATAAAGTAATTAGGCATATAGGCCACATTATCAGCAGCAACATTTTTACGCTAATATTCATCAATATAGCCACTGACTTTTTACTAGCATTACGCACGTGTTATTTATGATATTAATTATCTAATCTATTCCACATTATGTAAATTTGATCATTCACACGACGTAAGATTAATATGCCTATGTATAAAATGATTAAAGTTTCAATTTTATACTAGTCGAATGTTACCCGTTCCTAAATTATTTATTTTATTTGGAGTGTTTAAAGTATCCAGTAGAAATATAAATTATTTCGGTTCAGGTTTTAGTAATGAAAATGCGTAAGATACATATATGTGTTTTCCCTCGGTAAACATTCGTGCCTTCACCTAATTTGGCTTGCTCAATAATCACTCCTTCTACTACCTTATACTATTTTCATTGTTCAATAACTGTTACCAAAATTATCTTCACAAGTTTTTTTTTTGCACCGATTTGATATTTTAAAGGTAATTTTCATAAATATCAATATTTTGTAATGATTATTTCTTTAATTACTCCAAAAAATTTATAAATAAAAATAACTACAATCATCCAAATAAGTACAACAGAAATGTGTTAAATTTCACTTTCTTTTAAAAAGATTTAAATTTGTATTTTTAAATTTTAAAAAATAAATTATAAATGTCTAAGTTTTTACTTTAGATAGTACCGAACTACTGCTTCATACAAGTATGAAAGATAGTTGCATGCAAATTAAAAATTTCACGGCAGTATCTTAAAAACTTGTCAAATTATCATTAAAATGGTTCTAAAAAACAAGTTACGGGAAACTTGCCTGATATGGTGTAAGGAAGTGGCATGCGCTGAAATGGTTTTGGTCGAAACTATGAAAATAATGAAGAAATAAACTAATTGATTTCACTTAAAGTTAGATGCTCAATCTTAATTTTTAAAAATATAATTAAAAATATTTTCTAACCATCAAATAAGGCATTACTGTATTAATAATTTTTAATAAATGATGATTTGTTCATAATGGTTTAATTCCCATAGGCCTATGTCCCTTCATAAGTAATGCTGTATAATCCACGAATCAACTAGCAATTCAGCGGTAAATGTATTTACCAGAAATAAAACATTGAGATGTGGATGGAAAAAGTCTAGGGATGACATTCTCATTGCTAAGTGTAAATGAATTACCTCATAGTATACTACCGCTGTTTCTTAACTGCTATTATCACTACTTATTGTTCTGCCCACCTGAGGCAAGTGTAGGCTTTTTCTCTGTAGATAACATGTCAACATGAATGAATGATGTGTCATACCTCTTGTCTTCATTCATTAATGTCTGTGCCTTTAGCACGTTGTGAATCATAATTGATAGCAAACATTAAATTGTTTGTTCCAAATTTTAACATAATTTTCTATGTGGTGAATCGATTACTACAACGAATGGAATGTGCAACCACGTGTTGTACGTAACTAAAACGGATAGGATAAGTTCATCCAGAGTAGGCCCAATTAGAATCCTACACAGAATTCTGTGGCTTGGTTCTAAAAGGGCCAATGCCAATTTCTTGCAAAAATGAGATCTAAGCATTATTGAGCTCGGCTAGTCTTGATCAGTTTTCCGTATAATAAAAGTGCCAATGTATGTTGCTATTAATGAACATAATACAGAAACCTTAGAGGCCAACGTCGAAAGTTCTCAGCAAAAAATGTTACTTCTACAAAGGCTTCAAAGTCAGTTACCTCAAAAGCAAGTTTTATGGCCCTTTTAGAACCAATCCACAGAATTTATGAATGAGTTTTTACTTTAATTCACTTGCACCTTTTCACAACCGGTTTTATTTTTCCATACAGTAGGGGATTTAAACATTGAAAGACCCTCCTATAGTGTACCCTGCATCGGTCGAAATCACAGGTGGATTAATATTGTCCTCCAGTCCATCTTTATTTATTCTTCATCTTCAAGTCCAAGCCAAGGATTTGTGTAAAGCCGTATATAATTACTAGGACTCGGAAATTTATGAAAAATCATAATTTTAATAATGCACTTTTACATGCTAGAGTAATGTGTACAATACATGAGTAACAGAAAATTGTTTCATTTTGCGTATCGTTACATATTTTGTTAGTTTTATGAAAATGCAACATAGGCCTACTTCTTGGTATTAAAATAGCTGCGAATATTTTATTAATTTGTCACATTTTTACAGCATATTTTTGATAGATTTTAAATATTGAGCATATCTCTGTTAATTAAAACATTTACAGCATACTTGGCTAAGTGATTGTTTTGAGAATCGACTGTACAATAATTTACAGTGCATGCCGGTAGTTTAATGTTTTCATAATTGCTTGTATAATATTACAGCAAAGTTTCACTTCGTTAGTTATTAATTTCCTGGAATTTATTTTATTGATTTTTTAAAATTATAATCTACTCGTAATTTATATAATTCTACTTTTTTTGTAATTTATAATGTACCGTATGTAATTCAGCAAACAAGAGAACATAAAGTGTTAAAACTATTTAAATGACATTGGTTCCAGAGCATATTTTACTAATTTCCGAGCATATTTTCATCCATATTTCGTCTTCTCGTAGAGCATTAACTTCCGGGCCTTAATCATTGCAGTATTTCATGTGGAGAAAATTTCACCAGCAATGGAGAGGGAATATGTTTAAAACATGCAGTGTACAACGAGAATAGTAGATTAGAGATTAGATTATTAGAAGGAAAGAAAACAAAGAAAGTAACCTCCGAACTTGATAATTTTTTTCTACTTCAACTTCGGTCCTATACACTGGCTGATTTCTTTTCAACGAAAATAGATCATGCTGGTAGATCTATCGCATAACTTCCCGAGGGATAATGCTTAGATCGCGTTGCTATTGTATAAGACGTGGAAATGCTACATGAAATAAATAAATAAATAAATAAATAATCGAGTGTTTAGATCAAAAAGGACAGACGCAAAACTGCGAAAAATAATATAATTTTTTGTAGAATTATCTTTATATTATGATAATTTATGAGTGAGAAGTGAGATCCAGTTACTGGCAGCCAGTGGATGTTCTAGTGGCAGCCAGTACGCAGTACAGTAGGGTCAATTATTTAATTATGTATGATTATAATTAATATAAACAGTATTTATATTAAATTATAGAATATAGAATATTATAGAACTTGTATTAATATTGTCAAAGTAGGTAAACTTGCTCTGGATCTCACTTCTCCGAAGATGACGACGCAGACAGTCGCCGAAAGCTTAGAGTATACATCTATAACTACCCGACTGGAAACCCGAGAACAGTTTTTACAATGTATTCGTCGGGAGAACCTTCAAAGTTTTATTATTACATAATTCTTGTTTTTACTTGTATCAGTGAGTGATTCTTGTACATTCATCAACTCGTTTTCTTATCCAATATAAGCGCATTGGCGTAAGTTATTGTGATAGCTGAACTCTGACATATTAGCCTATGTGTGAATCAGCTGGGGATCAAGTGTGACCAGCGCGTGCTTAACTCGATAAGATAAATTACGCTAATATGTAACACTTGAGTGCAGTTAACTTGCTCATGTGTTCTAGGATATGAAAAAGCGTGATCCTGAGTAGTCACTATAGCCTAGCCCATTCTTCCTGTTCCAACATTTCTTCTTCGATAACGGAGCGATATATTCAAAACAATAAATGTGTTAATATATTACTTACTAAGTGGCAATAGACAATCCCTCAGCAAGTTAAAGGAATATTATCTATTTTATGGAACCCGAAGGTTCATTGCCGCGCTTATCTGAGCCCGCCATTCAACCCTGTTCTGAGCTAACTCCATCCGACCATCCCTCACAAATCCTACTTCCCTTAAATCTACCCTAATATTGTCCTCCCACCTACGTCTAGGTCTTCCAAGAGGTCTTCTCCCTTCGGATCTCCCATTTAATACTTTTGAGATATGTCTTTCCTCCCCATGCGTGCAACATGTCCAGCCCATTTCATCCTCCGTAATTAAATTGCCCTTACTTTAACCGGTGAAGAGTGCAGGTTATGAAGCTCGTCGTTATGCAGTTATCTCCAGTCCCCACTGAAACAATTGGTGCGTATTGAAAACAAGCCATATTTCCTGGATTCAGTTCAGTCATTAATGTAACACTTTTCAGAAAACTATACAAAAAATTATGAATAAAAAATCTAGTAGGCATCTGTTTAAGAAAATTTTATTATCAGCCCTTTCTAACAGTTGCCTAATTTTGTCTTTAAAATTAGCCTTACCTAAAATTAGAGTAAGTTTCAACGGTATTGCATTTATTTATTTATTTTAATGAGATTTATTTTATTGTAAAATTGGCTATTATGAGCCGAAACTAACTTAGTATGCATACCTTAATGATATTAATTTTCATCGTGATTTTTTACACTGAATCTGTTTACCGTTAAACCATGTAGAAATTGCAGCACTATATGTATGGGTAATATAACGAAGTAGAAATACACTACGTTAATTTAAGCATTTTTTGTAAAATGCATTATATATATATGAAAAACCCTCTTCACATGGCACTGTTATGGTCCTATCATGGTTCAAGTGATTCCAAACGTTCATATCGTCTCCTTTCGTACCCGTAACTTAATAAATGCATCTATGAAGTTAAATCCGTAATTAATCCTTTTAATTTTGCAAACAAGGTGCCCTGAAGATGATTGCAGACTTATCGAAAGGCCTTAGACGCATTATAATAAAACAAAGCTGAGCTAATGGTATCATTTCTCCATGTTATTTTATTTTAACCATCGAAGTTCTGAAATACTTTCCTCTGAATACAATACTTTCTGAAAAGGCAAACATTTGCAAATAGCGACAAAAACTGTAGAATCGCTGAAGTAACAGCCACGACGCGACGTAGGCCTACTCATGGAAAGGATTTGAGGTTTTTTTCCGGATGCTCATTGCATAAATCAGGAATCTGTACACATGGTGTTAAACAAGAACTAACAAGCTACAAAGTTACATGTTACACATTTTACAGATACTCGCACATTGGAAGAGACTTGCGAAAGGTTCTAGTGTAGCTGGTGAGATGACTAGTAAAATACTGTATATTGTACTCAGAGATAAGATATTTCTGCCAAGAATTACGACTCAAGGACAACTTACTATCAATACAAGCATTCCCAGGATGTTTTATTGACGCTTAGATAACGGCTTTGGAATCTTGATAACCCCAGGCTTTTGAGCGGTACAATTTTAGGATGACCAATCGAAGATATTTTGTTTTAGGCTTGAAATGAACCACGAATTGCTCCCAGGCGGGATTCTCACAGTTTTCTGAATCAATTTCGAAAACAGACAGACAGCTTTTCCACATTATTAGCAGAACAGAAGAAAAACAAAATAAACTTCTGATTCTTCTAGAGTGCAAGTAAAACGGCAAAAAGGAAATATTTTATGAATATTATTATCGTATTATGTAAAATATTTAAGACATATCGAAATATGTAATATGCATAAAATATAAACAGATTTAACTCCAGACTCTGAAATAAGGATATTTTCGGTGTAACTCATCAATTTTAATTTTGTTTGTTATACAACAAGGGATATAATTATAATTGTTTATAATCCGGACTGTAGTTACCAGATCGCACATAAATTATAGTAGTCTAAGTACGCATCTAATGTCAATGCTAATTTTATACAGTATAAAATTGCCTGGGATGATTCCTGGGTAGCTGACTGGTTCCATTCTAGCAACTAAGCAGAAGTCCCGTACTCACTTCCCGCTCAGGACAGTTTTTCATGAACTTGTAATGTATATCCCTTCAGGGAGATATAGGCTTAACTGAAAATTTGTCAGTTACTAAACCCATGGTTCAGTTCAGAACAGTTTCTTTACTAGACTTTTGACGCACAGCTGCCTTGACGATGTCATATCCTTGCTTGCCAGTACAAGGCAAGCTCGCCACGGATAGTCAGTAAAAACATGAATATAGTGGGGATTTTTACTCGCTGTATTTTTCCATTATTTTGCCAGGTTAATGATAAGGATGACGACGGATGAATCCGAGTATCAGTCAGTGGAGAATTTATCCAACAACTGTCTTAACAGTTGCGCAAAAAAATGCTGCCCATGCCATTAAGTGGATTACAAGTAAGATTTGCTACTCTATCTTCCAGATGGATCATGTAGTAGGCTACATCCAATTCTAGAAAGCTAAATTACTCATCGTTCATCACTGCCAGGACAATTGGGATGTTTTAAACTGAAAAGAGAAAGAGAGAGTAATGGTGTATCCCGTACCTTCTCTTATTAGCATATAAGCTAAGATAGATTTATAATCATAATAATAATAATAATAATAAAAATAATAATAATAATAATAATAATAATAATCCATATCAGAAACGAAACACTCTACCAAAAGACTGAAAAACTCTCGGACTCAACGAGGAGAAGAAGAATTGATTTTTATAGACACATCCTCAGAATGGACCCAAATAGAATGACCAAAAAAAATCTTTGAATATTTTCGCAACAAAAAGACCAAACCAAATTGATTTAAGGAAACGGAGAAGGACTTAAAAGAACTCAGAATCACAGAAAAAATGCTCATAGATAAAACTGCAAAAAAAATAACCAAAGTCAAGAAAGAGAGGTTCCAAGTCAAAATCAAAACCAAACGAATGATTCAGATCAGTGAAGACGAGAGAAAAGCAAGATCAGAAAGAATAAAGCAATACTGGGCTAAAATTAAAACACAAAACATTAATAAGTGATTGATTCAACGTACCCCAAAGTTGGGTGAAACGGAGAAGAAGAAGAAGAATAAGATAGTAATAATATTAATTATAATAATAGGATAGTAATAATATTAATTGGTTAGTAATAATAGGATAGTAGTAATAATAGCTTAATAATAATTGTTATAACAATGACGAAATAATACATTAGGTTAACTAATGCTCATAAATACTGGCTGATTTTATGGTGGAACTGAAGAAATGATCTTACTTAAGTGGTTACTCTTGTATTAATATTGACTGTTACAATATTATGGGATAGTGTGTACAGACATTATTGGGATTGTAATGTTGCGTTATTAGTAGCTTGATAGCAGCATCTGACATATTCGCTATCTGAAACTGTTGACAGGAGATAAGGAAGGTAATGAAAGTCAAAACAAAACTTGCGTCAACTGGAAATTCTCAGCTGTACAAGTTACAACTTGATATCATTTGGAAAGATACAGTAAAACCGATTCCAATGATAAAGTAATTTTAACGAATTACCTGAAAAAAATTGTGCTGAATAGGGAATACTGACGCAACCCCTGTTGTCTTTGGACTGCTGTACCACTGCTACTTTGGGTACTGTATACGCTATGCAGAATACAATATTGTATTAATATGTCAATCCGTAATGGATAGATCTATAACAAATTTAACAGTCCTTAAAAAATAAAAATAAAATAGAAATTTAGACAGCGTATTAGACATTTAGAGAAACGTGAATCTTTACACCTTTATGTACTGTAGCCTATGTCGATTACTGTCGAGTGCAGAATACAGAGCAGCAACATCCAATAATATTATTATTTACTACATACTGTCAAGGTTACGGAAAACGTTCAGTTTCGTGATTTACTAAGAAATAGAACTGGAATTCGTGCGCCTGGAATCTTGACGGATCGATGCTGAAGTTCCTGGAACTCAGTCTTACGCTGGAGAGACTTTTCCTATGCGTCATCTGCCTTGGACGTTGCGTGTCTTACATAAAATATTAGGAAGCATTATTTCGTTTCGTTTTATAAGTATCTGTCATGTTTTACTTGTTGCCAGAATCAAGACTTCGTCTTTAATAGTTAATAGGCTAAAAACCAGAATTGCTGGATACGAATAAAAAAACTAAAATTAAATAGTGGCAGTTTCAAGGACTGAGGAGGGCATAACAATTAATGCCAAAATCATCTCTAGAATTAAATAGGCCTACAAAGAAGAAAGGCGTTTGTTACTCTACAAACTTTTATTGTATTATTGTTTCATTGACGTCATTACGTAATTTTAGTTTTTATTATATTGACTTTGTACCCTAAACAGGCCGGCTCGAGCATATAGGCGAACTAGGCAGCCGCCTAGGGCGGGACATTTTTGGAAACATTTAGGGGCGGCAACATTTATGTTTTTAAAAAAGCTGAAATTTCCAACGCTACCTTACAATTTATGTATGTCTCCTTGGGTTCTCTTGACACTACCGATCTCTGTGGCAAGCGGAGAAAGTTTTTCGAAAGTAAAACTAATTAAAACATATAATCTTATTCGTAGCTCAATGAGCCAGGAAAAACTTTCAGATATTGCTACCATATTGCTCAAATTAACGTAAAAGATTTTGTCAAAGAGTTTGTCAAAATTAAAGCAATTAAAGTATTTTTAGGTTTTTAAGCCCTTTTTTCAACTCCCGCCTCCTGGAAAAAGATCTTATATATTGATGTAGTTTCTCGTTTGTTTAGTGTAAATATAAAAAGTTAAACTTTTTCAATCAAATGTATTTGTTTATTTATATCCCCATACTACCTTCATGAGTTATAAGTAGGCCTAACGTATTCATAAATACAAGCCTTTCTCAAATAAAGTAGTTCAAATTAATTATATTTAACCACTTCCCAGTACCAGACTAGAGAACGTAAAATCCCCTGTTTAATCAATGGTAGAAAAATGGATTGATTGAAGTAGTAATTTGGGGGGGGGGGATGAAATTATTTCTCGCCTAGGCTTGGGTGCCAAAACACCTAGAGCCGGCCCTGATCCTAAATACATTATTTTTAACTATTCATTTTAATATTTAACTTGCCGAATCATATTTGGAAAACTACAAGATGGGCGAAAAATGCTGGAATAATATCTAATAAAGTTTCCAATAGTTTCACTTCCACTAGCTTATTCACTCTTGTGATGCTATTGTAGTGCTGTTATTAATAGGGGTTTTCCTCAGTCGTAACGATTTGGTATTTTATCACGTTCGCAGACAAGATATCTTGTTGCTATGGTTCAGCTGGTTATTTTTTTTCCTCGTTCAGAGCACAGATGGCCTGTGGTGAGGAAAGTTTCCGGTCTCGCTTTATCGCTTCAATAGCATTGTATAAAAATAAGTGGGGGTGTGTAACGGGGTTTCCCCGCTTATCTAACTGAAATATTGGATTCTCACCGAGGAGTTTCTTTTATGTGACATTATAATGATTCATATTGTATCTTGTAATATTTACAAACACAAAGTATTGTTATTCTTGCTGCTAATCGGACCACAGAAATCTTCCATCGTTTTCTGGATATTCATTAAAAAGATAAACGCCATTTTGAAGTATTGACAGTTGTCAGTCATTATACCGTCCAGGCATTAATTACAAACGTACCAAAATAACAGAATATCCTAAACTCAAATTATGCTTCTGTGACTAAACTCTCATATTTCGACATTGGTTTGTTCTATGTAAGTACATTAGTTAAAATTACTATGTCGTTATATGTTTACGAATTGGGGACATTTGGAATGGTTTAAAACATTTGATTTTTCATATTTGTCCATATTTGAAGGTTAGTAGGCCTACATATTTTTACATATTTTAGAAAACTCGCATATCTTTACATATTTTTTAAAAACTTGCATATTTTTACATAGTTGAACGTTTTATTTCTCTATATATAAAAAGCTGTCCTGACTGACTGACTGACTTAACTAATGAGTAATGACTGACAGAGAATCAACGTAGAGCCTAAACTATGATAGGTAGAGACTTGGAATTTTGATAGTACCTTCGTTTCATAATGTAAGTGCTCACTAAGGAAGGATTTTGAAAAAAAATTATTCTAAATGCCAAAAATCAAATTTTTTTGAGAATACTTAATCCCTTTTTACACAGACTTGTAAAATCCAAATCACAGTTCACATGACAATTGTTGGCATTGGTCTCAGCTTTTTATTGTGAGAAGTGAGAAAACAGTTACATCCATTGTTAGGGCAGAGAAAATCATATGAGGGTTTTATACTAAACTAGCTTAAAAGGCCGGGCGTCGTCCGGATTTTGTATTTTGTAAGAATTTAACTTATGAAGGACTTTCGATTTTCAAACTCTAGGTCCTTACATAGGTATTAAAAATTTGAAACGAAGAAGAGCGACTTATCACACTACTATTCCCTCAGAAAACGCTTGATATAGATTTTTTATGGCTGATAGAGGATGCAGAATTTTGCATTCCATCGCTTGTACACACCAAGCCAGGTAGGGGTTCAAATAAGAAGAAACATAAATTCCGGTAACATAAAATTGTATTGTCTTTGCAGAATATTTTATTAAAATGTAATTCAATATTACTTTAATACTTCCCTCCCCAAAAACCTGCGATATTATATGTATATATATATATGTATAGAGAGAGAGAGAGAGAGAGAGAGAGATTTCGGAAAAAAGAACTTCTTGTATTATGTCTTCGAAGTTAATCGCCTAATCGGCGAAAATATTGGATATGCACGAATTATAATTGTCCTTTCCCTAACTAGAAATATATGCGAGACACATGTCTTTATCCTGAGCTTTATCTGGGGATTTTCTCGCTTCACATTCCAGTCTATCTACAATGTGTATTTCATTGCCCCCCCCCCTATTAGGCAATATTTTATGAAGTGGGATTTCGAATGTTGTGGACGGGACAGCTAGCATGTAATTACTCTTCGGATAGTTACTATGTAGAAGCAAATTAAGTCTCCACTCACGCAGCGGGCCCGGGTTCGATTCCTGGTCGGAACAAGTTACCTAGGTGGATTTTTTCCGGAGTTTTTCCTCACCTATGATACAAATGTGGTCCCCGGATATTATCATCTTCATCCTATCTTCGCTTTGTTTACAGTGCACATGTGTAGGCTATGTTGTGTCTCGTACTATGTGTACCTGTTGCTTCGTTGGTGGTCCCATGTCCTTGTCGGGTATATACAGTATATATATATATATATATATGTGTGTGTGTGTGTGTGTGTGATCAATAGATGATTCCTCTCCCGACAGGTGGCTGTCCTGTAGGCCTATATGAGTGCGTAATTCCTAAAAGAGGAGAGGTAAAACTACGAGTAAGAAAAGAAAGGAAATTATGCAAAAGTTGTAGGTCTCATTAAAAAAAAAGTTGCACCATTTTCAAAAAACGATTTTTTAAAGTTATTCTAAAAGTAAGGGGAAATCATCGAGATGCATAATGTTCTGTTCTTGAAAAATATCTAACCCGAACATATTACATTTTAGCTTTGTTAGGATATGCGCTTTCGAGATATGCCGAGGTACACAGCATTGACAGTTTTGTAAATGGTATTTTTGGGCTCTTGGGAACCCAGAAGGGCCTATGTATTTATGGCGTAACCTCGGCACCGAATTTTACTGTCTAATCTGAACACATTCCTTCTACACAACATCTACGGTGGGCCTACTGGGTAAAGTAAGTTTAAAAAATGCCTCTTTGATGACTGAATCGATAGAACTTGATGAATCGCCCTTACGGAAGAATGTGCTCAGCAGGAAATAATTTCGTATTTTGTTGCTGTGTTGGAAATGTTTTCGTGTCAGTCACCTGATGGGTAAGCAACGTGGCAAGCACTTGACCTAAGACGTGGCATCGCACATTTTGTCAAGCGAATTGCGTAAGTAAAGTGAATCAGCAAGGCCGTTGCTATGTACAGAACCTGTGTGAAACTGCATGTTTCCCCCAATCAAAATAAGGTTGCGTCAGATTCATGTGAGGTATTGAAAACAACACATCAGTTTGGAGACAAGAGTGTCTTCTTGGTTTCCAGGGTGTGGAATAATTATTACCCGGATGAGCACTTAGGGAAGTTTTGACACTTTAGAAAACATCGAATCTCGAACTTAACCATTTTTCAAGTTAATCTAAAAAAATAAGAGACATACTGCATAGTTATTCGTAAAAATGCTTCATGGATATTTTTGAAATTGAAAACTTAGTCATCATGTTGAAATGAAATAATACAGTAAATAACTGTGCACAGTAAATAACTGTAAAAATAAACGGTGCAAATTAAGTTGCACAAACTTTTTCACATAATTATACGTGTTAGGATTAGTAGTCTATTACTGACGGTTTAGGTTGACAAAAGAAACCAGTATGTACCATTAAAAAATTAATATTCAACTTCCAGGTTGAAGAAATTTATGGATTTTACCAAATTTTTCATAATTATGTTCTCTACACGTATTAACTTAATAAATAATTTATTGCTCCAAATAAATATATTGATTATTAGATTTCCTAGGACAAGAAAATAAATCATAAAAGAGAGTGCAAATTGACAAAGTCAATATAATAGCGTTCATCCGTTTCTACTGTTCTATGATGTCTTGACTGGTAGCCTATTCTGTTTAAATGATCACGATAATGGGTGACGTAGCGTTATGGATAGTAAACATAGCCTACAAGTCGGTGTTTGCCTTTGCGTATGAGGAATCCAGGAAAAACCAAAGACAAATTGGCCGGCCTCGAGGTTTGAGAATTGAACTCACCTCGTTCCAGTACTGAAGTTGGAAATATTTTCTAGGGGGGGGGGGGCGCGGTGGCTCGGCTCATGCCCTAGCGCGCTGGCATGCTAGCGGTCTTGAGTTCAAATCTCGGGGCCGGCGGGTGTGTCATTCGTGGTGGACGAAGCCGTGCCTTGGGAGGTTTTTCTTGGGGTTCTCCCCTTTCCCCCCTCTCATTCCACCAACACTCTCCACTTCATCTCACCTTTCCCCCTTTTCATCCTCATCCCGTTTCCACTTCTGGTATCGGATCAGCGCCCTTTGGGGGCCTCTCCCGTTCTCCCCGCTGCTTGTGGTCAAGAGGTTGTTGGTGGTGTGTGTCGCGAACCTGTCGGGGCTCCGGTTGGAGGGACCGAAGGGGGTGGCGCACACGTGGCATGGTAATATGGGTTGTTGGATGTAGGGGAGCTCCGTGGGGGCCTGCGGAGGGATCTGCTGTCCGGGGCGACCTGTGGGCACGCAACTCATACCATCCCGGAGGTAAGCGGCTTCGGTGCTTAGTGGTCGTTCCCACCCCGCCTCCCGCCTTAAGGGCACCAATTCAATTCAATTCTAGGGGAACCCATAAATTTATATATAGGTATTTATTTATTTTTCATTTTATGGAACCGAACAATATTGTCTAATTACCTTTTCGAATTAATCACGTAGAAATTAAATTACAATAACAATAACTTGTAGGCTATAAGAAAATACAACTGTCACGACAAGAACCGGAAATGATGACCCTAATTTTGTCAAAATATACGCACATTTCGTATGTACTTTTTTCTTCCCTGCGTTTATGCCGGAGCGATGAAGAGTAGATTTTTACTTTGCCGAAACGCTGCCGTTCCGGCCCAACTTCAGCACTGCCTCACTCGGATTGGTTTAATCTGTGTATTATGGCACAATATATATGTCATATATTCTGCCTCTTATAACAATAAATGAGTTGTACTGTTCTTGTAACTAGAAGAAACGACAGAATAACATATTTTAATTAAGGTGATATTGTGCATTGAAGTCATATTGATTTCGTTTCTATCTCAATAGCCTACCTATTAATTTTATTTAGAAAATGAATATGACATAAAATGATTATTTTAATAACTACTGTGCTTCGTTTTTATGTATCTTCTACTCCTATATCTCCTAATGGAGATAACCTAATGGCCGACATGATCTGATTAGTTATTAAGGATTTAGGTTTAAGAACCCCCCCTGGAATTCCCATCACCATCCTATCGGGATAATGTAACTCCGCCTAAAAGGCGTTCCAAATAAAGAAATGGGGCTACATTTCCGCCAAGCCAGAGGGTAGACCTATACCAAAAATTCCCTTTAGGCAGGCCTACAGGCTGAGGTAGATTTCGAAGTGCTAAATCTTGACTTATATGATAGCTATTGAGAAACCAGTTATTGATTTGTAGAGTACTCATCAAGAGCTTTTCAACGATACCTCATAAGATGTGTTTTCAAAAATTTCGAATTTCCATCCCCCCCCCCACCAACCACCCCCACTCGTACTCCCAAAACCCTCGAATCGTTGGTGTCATTGTGAACTCCATAGGGAGTAGGCCCTACTCTAATTTATTCAAACAAATTTTCCCTTTATATTTCATAGGGTCCAAGACAAAAAAAAAAATCAAAATTTCAACCCCCTCCCCCGACCCTTCCCTTGGGCCAATTTTGCTCATTAACGAACTTGTCGGAACTATTAGGCCTCTAAAAACCCTACCAGGGTAGCGGTATTGTTGGACAAAAAAAGAAAACAATGCTTTCTCTACTACATATGGGCCTATGCGAGAAAAGTAAAAAGGAGGCACTTCGGTATATTGTTCTGATTGCCATATGTCATACTATTCCTTATCAGCGTTTGCCAAACCTGTAATCTCGCCAGAGATCGTCTGTGCAAACATTTGTCACTGTTATAATTCTATATTTTCAACAACGCTATTAATCATAGGCTATAATAATTCTAAATATGTTAGATAAGGTCTGGATATCGAAACCATTGTCTACGCCAAATTGTGCCATTAAAAATTTAATTTTATATTTCCCCCATAATATAGGATTCTCAGCCGATCTCCTTACAGTCGCCACAACAAAATAAGCGACTCTATCTTCAAGAAAAGAAGATTGAGTTGGTTTGGCGGCGGGGGGGGGGGGGGAATAAATAATTGTTTACTTCTTACACGTTTCGGATCATCAATATATAGAAGCAATAATTTTTAAATTGGAATGACCTAATAATAAGGGACTATGAAGCCCAAGTCTTAAAGTACTTACAGATTGTAAGTCGCCACTGGGTTCGTATCTCATATTGAGAACACCTGGTGGTATACTGGAATTGTGAGTCAGTTGGAGAATTTAATGTTGTACCGGCACGTTGCCATGGTAGCTCAGTTGGGCTAGAGCATCGGCACGGAGAGCCGAAGATCCTGGTTCAAATCCCGGCTATGGCATTGAAATTCTCGTTTTGACTTCACCTTTCCAAGGCAATAACATATATTTTTGTTCTAAAAATATTTGTTTTAATATACTATCTGTAATAATATATTTTTATAACGTACGGTAATTAAATCTAATTTAGCATATGTTTAAAATTAGTAAATAATTAAATATTTTTGTAGAATCTCAAAGATTGACTGTATTGAATATTAGAATAATTTTAGAGTTTTTAAACAATTTTTAAAAATTAAATTACAATAGAAATCATGCATTTTTCGCCAAAAAGTAGGTATTTTAGGAAAATATATTTTTAACTTTTGTTGTGAAGCCTAGGTAGTGGAGGATTACTTCCAATAATAAAATGCTATAGGTATGCTATTGGTTGATGCTTGGGTAAACCCAAACTTACCACTAAAACAACGTAGGGGTGGGGAATAAAGTTTAAAAAATGTAAGGGGCGGTTATATAAAGCTTTTCCTAGGGTGCCTTGTATCTGAAATCGGGCTGAATATGGCCATAAGGAGTGCGCAGGAGCTAAACCACAACTTTGCATTATAATCTTTCTTCTTTCATCATGATTCACGAAACGCCTGTCTGAGGTGTAAAGATGCTATCTCTGTTTACGCAAATGGCCTGACGTAAATACTGTAGTGGTACCTATTCAGAGAATGATGACTGCAATCTGAAACAAACATCTTCAGTATTATTAGCATTCTAACAAGTTTAATCTGTACTGTCAATTGGCGGAGTCATCTGTCATGATTAACAAAATTAGCAAGGACTAGTTATGAATTTGTAAAAAGAAATTATCTCTCTCTTTCTTTCTTAGTATAACCGTTTCTATTGTAGGGGCGTTTATGTGGTCCACGCCGCCCTGGCCTTACAGCACTGCGACCTGTCACACATCCTTCTTTTTCCAAGCAAGGTCATGGAGGCATAGGCGTAACCAGGGCGACCACATGGGGGATTATAACGTCTGGGGGGTATGGAATGGGAGAGGGGGGTTCGGGGGTCCTCCCCCGGAAAAATTTAAAAATTAAGATGCACAATAACGAGTTTTAAGCTTCCCACGCTTTATACTCGTATTAAGTAATTTATAAGCAGACTTAAAAAAATTGTACAATTTTCCTTTTTTTAATCAATGGGGGGGGGAGCTTTAAACCCCCAAAACCCCCCCTCGTTACGCCTCTGCATGGAGGGCATCCCCAGATGGGTAAAGACATCTGGTAAAGACGACCAGATGATGTCTCTGGGACAATAAGGGCCTAAAGTTTTCCGATATTCATCTCAGAAGTGAGAAAAACTCTGGGGAAAAACATCACCTAAGAAACATGTCCTAACTAGTAATCGAACCCGGGCCCGCTGCGTAAGGAGAGCGAACGTATCCCGTACGCCACAGTGGGGGGAGGGGTATTCGCAATATCGCCGTGATACAAAAATCCCGAGATATTTATCTCTCACAAAACATTATCCTACTCTTTTCACCGTTTTTGAAAGCACGAGGAAAACACTGTTAACACGTATTGCGAATACTGCAAGAATGAGGTATAACTCGATTATTGACGACTTCTTGAAACAGTAAACACAGCTATTGACTGGCTCTGATATTTCGTGTCCAGTCGCTTTATTATTTGCATTCACCGTGAGCAATTTATTTTATGTTCGGAGTTGTCTTGGAAACATATCTTGCACACTATAATTGTAGGTATGTCAATAGGATACAGTGTGTTGTTATCGGTTAATTTGGGAACAAATTTTGCCTTATATGAGAGGGTATATGGAGAAATATTATCTATCTGGAATAAATCTATCCTCTTTGGCAAGAATGAAGTTTAAAAATTAATAATTTAATATTCTCTCCTACATGGAGTTAACTTAGTGCATTGCTCCATTTATTATAGCGCGAAAGTATACAATACTTCCTCTCCTGTCTTTGAATCTGTGCAAAAAAAGCACACATACACACACTCAAACATCTCTCACGCTTATCAGAAAATGTAACTGAACTTGAGTTTATATACACCATTGAAAGTATAGCTTGTATTATAATAATTATTTATTGTATTATCAGTCTTTTCTCTCTAATATATGGCTGGTGGATGAAGAATCTAATATAATTTAATCTAATTTTTGTACCAGGCCCTTAGCCAGAGGACTCAACTTGAGTTCATATACTACCCACTCTCAGATTTTCTTTTCTGTAATGCCTATATAAAGATATCTTTTTCAGTTCAGATCATGGGTTCGCCCATTAGCATTCCAAGAGTAGAAGATATGGACGTTGCAAAGAGCTTCTTACATTAAAAAATTGATAAATCTATTAACTTCAAAGAAAGATAATTGACAAGAATAGAAACGCCTTTGAGGATTGTTATAACTAGGTTTTGAATGTTTATGACATGTCATATTTTTATCCTGAACTTGGTTTTCACCGCAAACACAAATTAAATACGAATTGCACGCTTGTTATCCTAATCGGACCATTTGTATTTTGCATATAAAGTCACATTTTGCTCACATTTGTGATCTTGGTCATATTTTGGCCATATTTGTGATTTAACGTCATATTTCAGTTATAAATTTGGTAAAAGAGCACATTTATAGTTTATGGTAGAGTTAAATTTGAAATTTATTTAATAAATTTAATATTTATGCCAAATTAATAGATAATTTAAAATTTAAAATTAATGCAATTGTTCATATTTATAGGAACACGCAAGGTCTACAAAATATTAGGGGTATTTGGAGATGATGAAGCGAGCAAACAGGAGAAAATTCTTTAAGAATAACTTAGAAGTTCATTACAAGTAAAACTGTAAATCACCAAAATTGTTAAAAAGTGATTATCTGATTGAACTCATGTGATATAAATTTAGTACCTTTAAATGTCTTAAATTGCAACATTTATTTTTGGGAAATACGTTATTTTATTAGGTCATATTTAGTCATTTTTAAGGGCATATTTGCAGTCATATTTTCCACTTTTTTAGGTCATAAACTTCCGAACCCTAGTTATAACATGTTAGCAGCTGTAAAAACTTCTGAATACAGTACAGCAATTTGTGAATCTAGTTTCTCTAGTTTCTCTGCCTCAAATACTTACCATAACTTACTCAAGAATTAGTAATTTAGTGAATTTAGCATTTGAGAAGAGCAGGAAAAAAGGACTTGAAAATGGGAATGTTCTGAGAAAGTTCAATCGTTTAAAGAAAGCACATATTCAACTGTTCCAGAAGAATTGTTTTGAGTGTAGGTGTACCGTTTCAAATCAAAGTAAAAGAACACTTTTTGTGCTCTGGTGAACATTAATATATTATTGTGCGTATTATGTATTTTGCAGTTCGTGATTTGTATTCCACATAAAGGCCAAATTCAATATTGTTCCATCAATCCTAGCTGATTCTTAGAAACATTTTGCCCCAACCTGTTCTTGAATTCTGGATTCGGGCTTCTTCTTTACTTATTTGTAAAGGATTTTGTATCTTAACACGAAAATTGAATATCTCATACTTGTGAAACAGAAATTTCGTTCCAACAAGCAGATTTTCGAAGAACATACTATGTAGAATTCAAAAAGGGCTTGTTCGGAGAACATGCTATTCACATAATACTACTACAACGAATCACAACGATTTCTAGGAATTCTCCTTTCTCCAAACGCCACCCACATTCCGATTTTTTACGCTACCCTCTAATCCTGCGTATTGCAGCAGACAATTTGTTCGCTTCAATGGCGCAAGTTCCATTGAGAGTCGTACATGCGCATTTCGGTTTGTTGACAGAAATTCTCAGTGCTATTGGTCTAGTGAGAGACCTGTGGCTTTGCTAAAACTATTGACTGGCCTTTAGAGGTCATATGACATTACCTTTCACAATAAAAGAACTGTCTTGATTTTTCTAGGATTAAAAATTCGTTTAAATGCGAACACAAAATATTATAACGCCTATCTCACAACCGTTTTCCTACCTTTTCCCATTACCTAAACAAAAATTATATTTTGTTTTTCTGAGGGAAAAAAATACACGTGCTAGCAAATTCCACACGGTTGCGTGACAAGCTTTATTGTGATTACTAGGTCAAGGTATTTAACAAAGCTTTCACAGCTGAATTTATTGTTCGTGAATTCATTATTTCATTATTAAAATGTATTTAAACGAATTAATTTAATAGAATACATGTATTTTAATTAATATCGGTTGAGAGAAATGCATACTGAAAGATTTTATTTTTACAATATATTCGTATTACACTAGATTGTTTCTATCTTCAATACGTTGAACAATACTGGGCATCCCCTTTTATTATAAGTTTATAACATTGTTTGCCGCCCATCTACTCTTATTCTATTGAAACTTATTTCCCTACTTCCTTATTAACTCCTTACTTATATATTGCACGCACATAAAACATAAATTGACACAATATACTTTCAATTAGATAATATAGAACTACCTCTATAATAGTGCTCCCAGTGCACTATATACTGTAATCCCTGTTATTTTCTTCAGTCTGTATGTTACATCAATTTTCGATATGTCTATAAGTAGATTTTTTCTTAAATATTAAGGACATGACTTGGATCCAGATTATCAATATTACTTCTGTGGCTCTATCGAACAAGAACAGTATAGGCATTTTAATCTAATAAATTTATTTTACAACGGGTTTACGACGTCTTTAACGGCCTGTAGAACACATCTATCCTGCAACTCAGCAGAAACAGGACTGTGATGTTTATACACACATAAATGCCATCGACCTGGCCGGAAACGAACCAGCAACCTTGGGCATAGAAAACCAACGTCTTATTGATTGCGCCACTCTGGCCGACTCAAATAAATTAATTTAAAGTTTCATAAGAGCATAAAAGTTATGTACATGTATTTTGAAACAGATATTCAGATATTATTTCTTTCTTTCTTTACCGTAGTTTCGCCTCTCCCTTTTTTTTAGGATTTAAGCGAACCAAGCCGCCCGGGCCTTACAGGGCCGCGACCTGTCGGGAGAGGGATTATCTTTGGATCACATACATACTTTTTATATTCAGATATTATTTCTTGCAAAAAAGTTGGTAAATATCAATAGACCTATCATAAGATGAATGTTTTCTGGCTAATAAATACGAGGCAAGAAAACAAAACATTTCAAATTCGGGGTGAATGAGAGGGGTTTTATACTGACTTTTAGCCTAAATGTCGGGGCGAGCGAAGAAAGAATCTTGTATTATGGCTTTATAATCACCGCTCTGCGGTGGCGCGAACTAGAAAAAATTGTTGGGGGCAAGAATTGATTTTTTATATGATAAAAAGCTAAATGTTGGAGTGGGAAGAAAGTATCTTGCCTATGCCGCTCTACCAAGTCTTAGGGCAACAATGACGCCAAATACCACGTGATTCCTGCTGGCCAATGGCAGGATTGCTCATGGACATAGTACTCAATTCAATTGGATACTGAGTAGATCCCAGGGCTATAGTACCATAAGTAGGATTAGGCCAATGAAATATCCTTACAACTTCAGCGATTATGGAACCCGCAATTTTCCTTTTGTAACGTAGTGCTGCATTGATAAATAAATAAACTGTGTGGCCTGAGGCTGGTGTTGAGAATATAATTAATGGTTTCTCGGGCTTCCAACCGGGCGAGTAAAAGGATTGATTCCGAGCTTTCGACAGCTTCTTTCGCTGCCATCTTCTGGGAGAAGTGAGCTAGTTGGAAGCCCGAGAATCAATTATTAAATAATATTAATAATAATAATAATAACGATAATGATGATAATTTTGATAATAATAATGATGATGATAATGATAATAAAAAATAATAACGATAATGATAATGATATAATAATAACCACAACGATAATGATAATAATAATAATAATAATAATAATAATAATAATAATAATAATAATAACGACAATGATAATAACAACGATGTTGATAATGATGATAATAATAATAATAACAATAATAATAATAATAACGATAGTAATAATAATAATAATAATAATAATAATAATAACGATAGTAATAATAATAATAATAATAATAATAATACTAATAACGATGATGATAATGATATTAATAATACTACTACTAATAATAATAATAATAATATGATGGTGAACGAATGAATAGTCAACCTATTTTTATATAAACTGCAAGAGACGGACAGCCTGGAAGTCTAAAGGCTCGAGAGATATTGCATTGCCCTGGCATCTGGTAGCAAAGTTGAAACTAATCCTGCACTTTCTCGAATCTCGGTTTGCGATAGTATCGTTCTGTGCTGTCTTGTGTTGTTGACTGCCATTCAGAGCTGCCAACACAGTTGTTTTCATGTTATTTCTAGCGGTTTTGGGAAACTCATCTATTTATTTATTTATTTATTTATTTCTTAAAGGTCCCAAAGAGCGCATATGGCTCGCATAAAGGGACAGTCAAAAGTACATCATAGGCAGACTTTACAAAGTAATAGAATAGAGACTGCACAGATTATAAGAAAAAAATATATATATACAAAACAAACAAAAATATGTCAAAAATACATGGAAAAACAAAGGAGAGTATTAATTTATAGAATAGAACCAGAGTTCAATACTTATTAATAGACTAAAGTTAAAACAAATTAACAAAGTAATACTCAAACATAAGTATAGAATATAATACAAGGGAGAAGAGCAATTAAGAGAAAGAAATTTAATTAAGTACAATTAGATTAATTAAACATTAAATATAATCAACTTGCTACCCAGAAGTTTAAGCCATTACACAATTTACTTAATACTAAAAGAGTAAAAAGAGTACAAACAATGTTTCTTCTTAAAACTAAATTTACAATACTACAATTTACTTAATCTAGCGCTTTCAAAATTAAAGGTCGACGGAAAGCTACGGATTATTCAGAACAACGAAGTGTAACTTGAACCCTCGCAATTTCTAAGATTTTCAATATTCTGTAATCAGGCGAATTCTAGAGCAATTTGCTCATTCGGGTGTATTTCTAAATAAATATTTGGTTCTTTTCTTTCTTTTTCTTTTCTTAAAAAGTATTGTACTTTAATTTTGAAATTTGTAAATGTTTT
This sequence comes from Ectobius pallidus, assembly GCA_964059195.1. Taxonomy (NCBI): domain Eukaryota; kingdom Metazoa; phylum Arthropoda; class Insecta; order Blattodea; family Ectobiidae; genus Ectobius; species Ectobius pallidus. Next base: position 129,481,667 of record CAXKWD010000005.1, read on the forward strand.
TTTGTGTATTTTTGTATTTGTATATGTATTTGTACATAAGTTTGTAAATGCAATTTAAATAAATAAAAAAATAATATTAAATAATATTAATTTTTAAATTCTGCTTGTTATTGATGTATTAAAATATGTACCGGTAGCAGACGGTAATAGCATTCTGAAGAGTTCTCTGCCGGCTGTGTATTGCGGGTTTTCTAGTCGTTAGTAGCAGGCGGTGCTGCAAACATAAGTGATCAAGGAATTCTTAGAACATTGGCGGTTCCAGGGGAGGGGTGTGAGGGCTTCCACCCCCTTTGGTGGAGCATCCCAAATCTTAACTTATTACTAGGATTCGGATGTTTATGACATGTCATATTTTTATCCTGACCTCCGTTCTCGCCGAAAATACGAATTAAATATGAATTGCACATTTGTTATTCTAATCGGACCGTTTTTATTTTGCGTATAAAGTCATATTTTGGAAATTTGCATGGTCTTGGTCATATTTCGGTCATATTTGTAATTTAACCTCATATTTCGGTTATAAATTCGGCAAAAGAGCACAATTATGCAGTATGTGTACTAATTGTCGACTTAAATTATTTTCCGAAAAAAAGTCACGAATATTTTGGTTTTACTGAAACTGAAATGTGAAGGGACAAAAACAAGTAACAGCACAATTACCTATTGTTATTCTTGTTAACATTTTCTAATAGACGTGTTTTAAAATATTTTTAGTTTACATTTGAAGTGGTATCTGGAAACATTAACAGATTAGAAGTTCTGTACAAGTAAAACAGTAAATCACCTGTAAAATTGTTAAAAATGGATTATATGATTGGATTAATGTGATGTAATAATTCAGTGTCATTAAACGTTTTAAATTGGAACAATTATTTTTAGAAAATACATTCTTTTATGAGGTCATATGTAGGATTTTTGGGTCATATTTTCAAATGTTTAGGTCATAAACATCCGAACCCTACTTATTACATTACTTTCATTTTCAAACATATAAGCTAATAAGGATTAAACAAAATCTAAGTTCTTTGATAAAAAATAAACATCACCATCATTTGAATTAACATAATTCACTGCAATAAAAATAATTTAAAAAACTAACTGAATGAATCACCATATCTTCTCATCTGATACAACATTACTGTAACAATTTTCTGACTTTCCTGTTTCTCTTTTCTTTATCGAGTTTATAATGTTGGGACAATGTTTGAGCAATATTTAATCGAAGACTTACATGTTAGATTGTGATCTGACAATGTACTTCTTGATTTAAGCTTTGCACATTTCGTTGTGTTTCATCGAAAGTCCTACATAAGTTAATTTCATATTAAAAAATACAAAACCCGGGCGACGCCGGGCCTTTTAAGCTAGTAGATAATATTCCTTTAGCTTGCTTAGGAAGTCCATCTAGCGGAATCAATTTAACTTTAGTTGGCAACCTGCATTACTCTTATTCTCGTTCAAAAATAGAACGTAAAAGTTTAAAGCAAGTTTTTATTTAATTTATATTATATTATACCAGAATCTCTAGGAGTATCTAGCCTGCAAGGTAAAGTAATGTAGACGTTATTAGAAAGGTCAAGCTTTTGAACTGTAGGCCTAAACCTACCTAATCTGGGCATGGGGTTACTCTGGGATGATATATTTTAATGTTAAAAAATAGCGTATGCGGTTACGCATGATTAACGGCATTATACCATTTTCCCCCCTCCATAAATTTCCCTATTGTATATTATATTGGATACAGCAGTTGTCAGTGAAGGAATATTCAATGAAAGAGTCAGTTTTGAGGTTATGTTTACGGGAGTTTGAACAACTGTGGAACAAAGAAGTGCTAAAATCCCTAAAGCTCTATCCAAAAAGTGCAGTCGTCAGTTGGTAGGCTATAGTTGGCAGTCATCTGCTTGGGACTCGAGCTGCCCACATTGAGTTCGAGAAACATTGTACAGTAACAAAAAATGTGGAGGAATTGATTTATAATGTATATAATATATTATATAATAAAACATCTTGCACAGTCTGTAGTGAAAAATAAATTTCCCAACTGCCAACTTCAATTAAGTTGCGAGTGGCATCCATTACCACAAGTTATACTTCGACTACTAACTACCGACTGCACATTGTCTCATTATGATGAGGAGGAGTCTCCTGCCTCATCATACAAAACTCAGGCAAAATCCAAATATAAGTCGCCCCTTAAACTCCGTCCATTTGATATTCACATTTGCACAGACTGTGTGATGTATTTTGTTTCTGAGCGAAGCAGAGTGACCAACTGTCCTTGTATATTGTCGCAAGTGCCTTGTACCCACTGTTCTTGTATATACATATAGCTAAATAATGCATAACCCTAACCACATAGTTAAGTGCGCAAAGTGGAGGCGGTAGCCGTAGTGAAGCGCCCTTGCATTTTCGAATAATATATGTTACACTGTTTGTAGGTTTCGAAAATGTAGCATATTATATCTCCCAGAGGTTTGTCAGCCTGTCACTTCGTCTAGCGTATGACGTCACACATCCAATGGCCAATCATGAGTTTCTTCATAACATGAGGACAGAAGAATTCGCTTAATCTGGACTTTTGATGATCCAGGCGGGGTCCGGTCCCATCTAGTTTGGATTAGCGGGAGTCTACTGTATGTTAAAAGTAAAGAAAAATATAACAGAAATTTGCTTTGGCAAGGGCCTTAATACAAACCATAATAAGAAGGAACCAATCTAAAGGGAGAGTACTATACTTCCATATATTATAGAATTGGAAATATTTCGCTTCATCGGAGTGAGATAACATTATTTACCATCTTCAATATCTACCGTACTTTATTTTATCAAGCAGCAGTTTTCATGGTGTACTTATTAAGTTAAAAGATAGTCATTTGTTGTTACGCCCATAGTTGTTTTACTGTAGCACCATTATGTTTTTTCCCCATAATATTCCCAATTGAGAAGCGTTTTCACAAACCTTGTTATCTACAATTTTTTTTTTTTTCAGGAGAGCTAGATTTTAAAAATACATCTTACTATACTTTGATAAAATTCTTATCTGTAAAGAAATATCAGGATATATTAGAATCTTATAATGGAATTGGTAAATGTTATCAGAAACAAAATTTGAAAATATTAATAAATTTCTTGAATTTTACAAAACTCATAATCTGCTTCTATTAACTTAAGTTTTATATCAATCTTTTTAAATGTTTGACCTATTATGTGTCATAGTGATACTTATTTTAACATACATTGCCTTTACAAATTGAAGCTGAAAATTTCCAAAACATAAAGTTTTGGATTAATAATTTCTATTTTAGTTGTGAACAAGCATAGGCTACATATTTTTCCATGTTATTCTTCACAAGTGTTTCTCAGAATTGACACTTTTTAAAGATATTCTATGTTTAGAAAATTAAATTCCCCGGTTTGGAGAAACAATCACAGAAACTGAATACTTATTTTCACAGAGTAAAATGAGCAATGAAAACACTAAAGATATAGTTAATATGGAGCTTTTTTCTGGTTTTCTGGTTCAATGTCATTGTCATTCTGTGCACACTTTTTGAATACTTCCTCTAAAACACTTATGAAGTTATGTCAAAACATTCCATTAACTTCTTCATCAGCACTTTTATTCTGGCTGACATGGTCCTTCATTTTAATCTCCAAAGCTTTGTCCATATTTTTTAAGGCTTTTACTTGTGCCTTCAGTGTTTCTACTTGAACTGCAGGCCCAGCATATGTTGTCTTCACGTGTACTTGATTTCTGAGTAGCCGAAATACACGGATTTCATTGAGTTTGAATGGTAACTTTTTCTTCAATAGAGTTTGGGATATGCTTTTACAGGTCTAAAATCTTCCAATCCTTACCAAGCACTAAGCACTTGCCAATTCTCCCAGTACTTTGTAATACTGGGAGGGTACAGTGATTGCATCTAAATGCCTGTATTCTTTCTCAGTGTTACCGTGATTCAATCTGGTAGTAAATAACTACAGTCTCTGATGGGAAAATAGTGCAATATCTCTCTGTAAGTAGTTGACTTCTCAATTATCCTCATTAATGTGGCCAGGATTATAGAATTTTGAGAGAAGCCGGAATCAGAAAAGAGGAGGACTACATTTTTTGGTTAGCTTTTTTGCCTCTTACACTCTCTTAGGACCGCTTGGGCAGGTGACAAATATTCAGTGATATTTGTCACTGTTAATTATAATGTTGTTCTTCTGAGGAACAGTTGACAGAATGTTGACAATTAATTGCTTTCTCAAACAAAAGAAACTGTTATAACAATTAAAGAGAACTTACCAACACATTATTTAACCAGTGTGGTCACCAAGTAAAAAATTAGTAAAATAGCACTAATTTAATGCCAACTGTTATGGATAACAAGTTTTGTAAAAACTCCTAACTGTAGACACCAAATTTTGAAAAATTTATTGTTTTTCCAACATCAATTTGCTCATGTGTTTACCAAGCTTAGCTTAATCCGATTGGCATCCATACCCAAAAACATAAGGATACGTAAAACCTCAAACTAAAAAAATATAGTTAACAAGTTTTGTGAAAACACACCTCAATTATACCAGATTATTATGAGTCATCTTATTTATTTTTAAGAAATCTCTAAAGATCCATTGAAGTTACCGTAATTGCTATGGCAGTATGGAAATCTACTCCTATCCTCTTCTAACATATTGTACATCTTCATTTATTTTGTGTTGTTTTCAGGATGGATGAACAAGCATGTCCAAGATGTAAAACAACAAAGTATAGGAATCCTTCTTTGAAGCTTATGGTCAACATCTGTGGCCATGCATTGTGTGAAAGCTGTGTGGATCTCCTTTTCCTTAAAGGTAGACTGTGCATTTGTAAAAATAAATTAGAGCTTTCTTATTATTTGTATGAGCATTTAAAATTCCTAGTAGTCTATGGGTCAGTATCAGATTGAATTAACCCTTAGAGCGGAACATCCATCTCACAGACGGATATGGTACCTGTCTTTTGCTACCAGAGCGCAGGTTATGCTTCTCTCACACTCATCTGCTCAAAGAATCTCATTTATGTATTAGTCTTCTATATGATTACATATCCTGTTAGCTCACGTGATTATCGCAGTAACACCGAATAATTCGGTAGGAGCCATGCTGCCTGACAGACAGATATTCCTCAGTATAAATAAAAATCACCGAACTTCTAGTTGGATATTCCTTCTAACACACTCTTTCTGTATGTCTACCTGTGAAGTTAGTTCTCATATGGAACAAATATGGCAGCTTTTCTTCATGAAAGACATTATAGATGAAATTATCATGAGAACTAACTGTAAAGTAGATTCTTTTCATGAGAATATAGAAAATAAAGATGAACCTTCATACAAGAAAACCAACAAGGATGAGATCTGCGCTCTTTTAACTCTTCAAGGGAATCTTTCAAATCATTTTGTATGTGAAATTATAATGATATTCTTTTATTGTTTCACTTGTGTTTGAATGTTTTGTGATTCCAAAATTTATTTTAATTGAGATTTTTTTAAAGTAATTAACGTCCTTTAAAAGAAGGGCATGCCTACCCAATTTGTTAAATTGAAATTATTGATGACTTATGAAAAATAAAAGTTATTTGCAATTTGTGCTCTTCATCATGGTGTATTCCAGTTGGCATGAAACGAGTTAGCTTTAATTACACATTATATCCATGGTGACATTTTCTATAAATACCTTTTAACTCTTAACTGTTTCTAATTCTAAAAATAAATGTATGATACAGTATTGAATCATTTTAGTAAGAATATTAAATGAATTTTAGCCAAAAAATTGTATATTCTCATAGACGGATATTCCTCATAAAGCGGTAGCCTATTAGGTGATGTGCCTATCTAAGGGTTAAATGTGTGTACTTTACATTCAGCATAATTATTTCTTTATACAATGTGAATAAGATACGAAGCCATCAGACTTGTACTGTGCATAGCATTATCGAGTGACTGATAACCAGGACAGTTTTCAGCTACCTGCTGAAAAATGAAAAGAATTTTTTCAGTATTTAACTCATCTATCTTAAAGTAAATGTTAAAAATGCTGTCCCCTTTGATCTATACATATGCAATACTTCGGATGTAATTTTGTTTTTTCTATCATTTATTTGCTGAAGAACTTGAATTTCTTTAATCCAGATGATTTCAAGATAAGAGTGAAGGTACAAATATATTGTGAAATGCCCTGTGCTCATAAAATACTGCTCTCATACTGTGTAATTCATAAGGGAAATAAGACCTGTAGTAGGGTGACCAGAATTTCAGACTCAAAAAACAGGACCAAATAAATTAAAGTAATCGTGACACACTAGACCACCTTTTTTTCTATCTTACTAACCTAATTGACAGTAGGTCTTAAAAAAAACTTAATAGCAACCAATTTAGTGCTAATATACTCTCATATCAGATGCCACTAATAAATAAAGTAATCCACGTTAAATAAAAATACTTTGCATATAAAACTATTTTACTGTTCTTATTAGTGTTCACTGTTTGTTAGATTGAAACACACAGTGTGATATGATTACTGATCTCTTAAAGAGTTAATGAGTTATAGTGCCGTTGCAAAAGTTAGTTTTAATTCCTGTTCAATAATTATAAAAATTTATATTAGACCTACATATAAAAATGTCTTTTTACTACAGGCTCTCTAAAGCGGTTGCTTCTGGGATTGTTAACACGCTGTAAAGTAGTACTTTATTGCCCTAGAATTGGTCGCTAAAATACTTTTATCGACCTAGGCCGCTAAAGTTGTCATAGTAACCTCAGCAGACATAATTTCAACTATGGCACCTAGATGTGTCTACAGTGTCTTAAGTTCAAATTTACATGCTAAGGGGTTTTATTGTTCAATGTCTAAATTAACAAACCTTGAATTTAAGGTAAATAAATTCGACAACAATTACTTTTATATTTATTACGACTGAGGGTGGATGTGAACGTGCAAAGTTTGCATTACTACACCATATAGCTTATTCCCTGAGACCATAAGTAATAGTTGGAAGAAGCAAGTTCAGATCAGCCTCTTGTACAATTGCTTCTTTTAGCAAGGCATAATAAGTTTTGTTACAGAAAACATGATAAAAATGACATGAGTTTCAATTGAAGTAAATATATTTAGATTAATTAATCAAAATTATAATCTTAATTATGTCTTGAGAAGCTTTTTAAAGGAAAAGAAACAATCCACAGCAATCCAAGGTAATAAACAGGCACTACTGATACAAGTCCCATAATTTTTGCTTGCTTTCTTTATGCAGAATTTTTAAAATGGGTGAAAAACTGAGCTCATTGTAAATTAGAGGACTTTTATTAAAAACTATTGTATGCACTATAAAATATAAAATAATAATGAGATGGATTACAAAGTTTAGAATGAAGTTTTTTAGACAGTGAAGATTTTACTAATTATTCATAAGTAGTCAAACGTTTAAAACACTTTTAGCTCACTTTACGTACCCTCCCATCGCCAGCTAGCGGTCAACTGGCGCTGAAACATGTCCTAGTAATGGTACGTAAAGTGAGCTAATAGTGTTTTAAACGTTTGACTACTTTTGAATAATTATGAGATGGATTGTTACACACTTACTTCACTAGAATTGTCACTAACCTGGACTGCAGTTTCGAATGGCATCCTTATTCATCCTCAGCTAGACTCCATGGAGTCCTCTGAATGAGGACTGCAGTCCAGGTTAGTGACAATTCTAGTGAAGTAAGTGTGTAACAATCCATCTCATTATTATTTTTTTTATATAATAATTACTTCACTGTGTAAATTCCTAAATGTTATGATATTGTATGCACTGCTGCTACTCAGCTACACCTCGTCTGAAATACTAGAATCATACGCTTCATAGCCTTGCTTTGCATACTTGTTACATAAATAGTTATTATAGGAATGGTGAAATAGTGTATTTGACATGAACTACCATTTCATAGGACTTTTCCTAAAATATTTTTTTAAGCAGGAGATTTAGGAGATTTTTTTGTAAGCCACAAGATAAGGCATTAGAAAAGGAGTATACTGCAAAAAGCAGAACATCTGGTCACCCCATCTATAGGGTTCAGCTAATTAATTTAATATTTTTGTGGTAAACAGGTTCAGGATCGTGTCCAGACTGCAATGTTCCACTCCGCAGAAGTAACTTCAGAGTTCAGCTCTTTGAAGATTCCATGGTGGAGAAAGAAGTTGACATACGGAAAAGGGTGCTGAGAGATTTTAATAAAAAAGAAGAGGATTTCAATTCTTTACGAGAGTATAATGATTATTTAGAGGAAGTGGAGTCTATTATTTTTAATTTAACAAACAACATTGACATTATTGCAACTAACAAAAGGATAGAACAGTACAAAAAAGAAAATCGTGAACAAATTTTGAAAAACAAAAGCAAAATAGGTAAAGAAGAACTTGAACTAGAAGAACTTTTAGAAGAAGAAAAACAACAGGAGGAGTTGAGAAAGAAAGAAATTCTAAGACTTGAACAGGAAGAGAAGAAAAAGAAGGTAAGAGATAAAGAAGCCCTTATAGATGAGTTGATGTTCTCTAATGCTGATGCTAAGAATATAGTGGAAACTTTTGCGACTAACATGCAAACTACCAAGGAGGAAGTAAAGACTGCGCCTGTTGTTAAGCCTGCAACTCAGTTCTCTACAGGCATTAAGTTTGGTCGACAGAGTACACAAACTTTTCTTCCTATTCCTAAGGCTGAAGAAGGTCCCTTGTATGTGTACGAAGCACCAAGACAACATCTGGATGGTCCTGCACCTCCTGAATACATGGACATTGAAACCAAAGGCTACTTGTCGCATGTTGAGGAAGAGAAAGAAGAACATCGTGCTGGGGGGTATAAGGCAACTATTTCATGTCTTCGAGCATTGCAAGAAGCATTAGCTGGATTATACCATGTGTCAGAAAGAACAGAACTTTGTTAAACATATTGTTGTGTGAAGACCGATGTGTACCTAGGCAATATTGTAGAAACAGGTGGGATTTTAAATTTAAGAAGTTCTGTAAACAAGTATTGTATATTTCTGTTCCTTTTATATTGGCTTAGGAGACCATAAAAGACTCATATCTTTTTTAATTACTGTTCTTTCTCTCTAACTGTGGTACCAAACCAATTCAGTCATTTATTGTATCTTGAGTCTTCCTTAATCATATGAATTTAACATGTGGTTATTTGGATAAATTCTGACATTTTGGGGCCAATCTGAGGCTTCATTATCTAGGAGAATGAAATGCCAAGACTGATGGTGTTCTTTACATAGAGATGAGGCAGCTAGGGGCATTTGAGTTGGAGAGGAGGATTGTTGGGATCTGGCCAATCAGGAACCATACTGTGGATTGAATGAAGTGACAGCTAGATGATGTGGGTACAGGCATAAATCTGTCAGTGAGGTTGACATTTAAAGGAAATCAAAGGAGAAGGATTATAAATAACAGTAAAGTGATCCCTATACAGACCATGGAGGCCATGAGGGTTCCAGGAAGTTCAGGCTCCAGATTTTAGACATTTGGGACGTGAAGGTGGTAAGGTTGTCAGCCTTATGCACTGGCTGCCTTTATCCCCAGGATTGCTACTGGTACTAATTTCTGTTAGAGGCTGAGTCAACCCCAGGCCCATAATGCCACCAGAAGGTTTAGGCCAATTGAAAAATTCCAAAGACCTCATCGGGGATTGAACCCCAAGCCTTCCTGTTTGCAGCGCACTGCCTCAACCACACGCTAAGGCATTCCCCAAGGATTTATATAAGTTATTTATTGGTATATTATTGACTGCTTATGGTTAATTTTTTTTTAAAGTTGATTTTATACAGGCTTGATTTTTTCTTTATGTAACATACAGTAAACTGTGTTTATACCAAAAACTAGTCCATTATAAGTATATTTAGAGGTTGCTAGGATTTTCAATTAAAATGACATTAGAAATTGCCAGTATCGCTGCTGTTTAGCTACTTTGTAGCTTTAAAATTGTTTGTTTGTTTTTGTCTTGATATTGGTGGTGAGATAGAAAAAGTCACTAGTGGCAGTCACATTACAGAAGTTCCAGAGATTAAAAAAGGTATGGGCACACAACAAGCTAACGCTTGCTTATAATTTCTTCTTTAAGTAAGCCATTCAAATGCATGGACTTCGCTTTGATTCAACAGTTTTTTTACTCAGGGGTTAAATTTGAACACTTTAATTAAAAAAGGCTCTTGATAAAGACCTTTCTAGATTACTTGCCAACACAAAATGTCTGTGTTGTTCTCTCCATTGTTTTCAGAGAAGTATTTGAAGAATGTGAGGGGCCTCATATGAATATTTTTAAACATTTTCAGTATTAATGGGTGGTAATAGATGACCGAAATTTTACAGTTGGTTGCAACAGCTTGTTTAATAAGCCTACTGGGAACCTTATTAAAAACTTCGCAAAGAAATGCATAGTGCAATTCACCAATATAGCAAAAATATAATAACTACCAAAACCTTCTAAGTCTTTGTCAGATATTTCTTGGGAGGCCAGCAAAAATTGTGTTCAATTTCGTGCTCCAAGCCTCATTTTCAAGCCAGCCAGATGATGAAAGTATAAAAATTTATGTTCCAGAACCAGTTCAATCTTGCTACTACAGAGAGAAGTAAGCCTGTTTGTAAGTCTTGTACAGTGGCAGTTCGTAGTTAAAATTGGTGGGAGTGCTGGAAATGTTTTGCCTTTGCTTTTAAAATTGTGTAAAAGGAAACATACATATACTTAAAAAGAAAATTTATTCAGAAACTAGATAAAACCCTAAAAGAACAAAATAAAATAAAAATTTACTTCTAGTTTAAATTAAATTGTTAGTTCAAGCTTGATCTTTTCATTTCAAAAATGAAATCATTCTTCTTGTTTTAATTTCTGCGAAAAGATCAATAATTTTCTCCTTGATCTGCCATGGTTAAAGTTTTCTGTTAAATAAAAGAACTGAAAAAAACAAATCAAATAGAATAACTGGAAACAAGATAATAATCTAATGCTACACTTTATCACATTCAAGAATATGGTACACAGTTTTTAAGCACAAAACACGAGGAGGGGGGGAACTACCTTCCACCAGAACGCCAGGCACTGTGGTATCGACAATGCTCTCTCTCTCTCTCTCCCTCTCCCTCACAGCTGCCTTGCATTTTCCTATGTCTACATGCACACAACAGTCAAACACCGCGCTGCTGGCACTGTGAAGCGCACAATTCCATACAAAGATTTTCTTTTATCTTCTTCACAAACTGGGGGATGGCTACTGACGTTATGCTTAAGGATTATATATTAATAAAGGATAAATGCGCACAGATAAGGATTATATATTGGACAAGTATTAAGCAAGAATTAAAGAAAACAGGACTCATATTAAATGTTATCGATAATATCAAGTGGAAATAGGGGGTGCTTCAGTTCCACAGTGCCTATACATGAGCCACCATTGTCTTTAATATAAGATCGTAGGCTTCCGTGGCCCGAGTTGACAATAAAATCTTCTTGGCTTCTGGGTATCTGCCGTGTCATATTTAAGAAGTCTGCCGACGTTTCGACCATCTTGCCGTGGTCTTTATTAGCCTTGATAAAGACCACGTCATATTTTAAGAAGTCTGCCGATGTTTCGACCATCTTGCCGTGGTCTTTATCAGCCTTGATAAAGACCACGGCAAGATGGTTGAAACGTCGGCAGACTTCTTAAATATGATGCGGCAGATACCCGGAAGCCAAGAAGATTTTATTTACACCATTGTCTTGTATTTGTCGGAAAAAGGGAGTTACGAAAGTATGCCTATTTGTAAGTTTAGAATATGGTCGTTATTGGAACGAAGCCCCTATAACTGATCAAGAGCCAAATGAAGGCTGTTAATGAAATAGTCTATACTCAAATTTTTAGAATTATTTTCATCAGAAGCTGCTACTGTAGGCTTATTTAGACTTTCAAATAAGGGGCTGTCCCTTGAAATCCAGGATGCCTGGCAACCCTACTCCAGGTCCTACAGAAACTTCTTGAAGTGACTGAGGAAACAGCCCTTTTCTCAGTAAGTAAAAAATAAATATCTCTGTGTGAACACAGATTGAATAAAGGCTTAAGTTACATGACCATCTTTCACAGTATGCTGCCTGAAACCGTTGTCAACCACTTTCTCCGAAACTTTACAAATACTCTAGTGATTGTTGGGAATATTGGCTACTGTATAACGCTTGTAAAAAATATTTAATCAGACAATGAAACGGATAATTGCGAGAAATGCAATCAACACATTGCCATGACCATCTTAATTTTTCATCATAGTCCAGAAAAAAAAATATATGTAGGCCTATTTAGTTTGTTATATAAGAAAAGCAGTCATAATGCTTACCTAGTTTTCATTCAACGCGACAAGCCTTCAGAACTTCGTTTGCAACACCACACTTCTTGACGTACCGGTATTTGCATTACGTTAATTCCGCACACGATCACCATTTAAGGTCACTTGAAATCCCGCCTTTCGGGTCTTGCGCCATGGAGAAAGGCAGTCATAGAGAAATAGAAATCGGGAATGGTGCAGTTATTTTTTATTCGCTCATCAACCTTTATTGGAGTTAATTGCAGCACGGGCTTTGCTAATTTGTATTTTTATAAAACTATAAAAGCAATCCAAAATAAGCATATAATTTCTGTATTAAACCCTTTTTGTAGTAGACAAAATTAAGCGTTTAAAAATCCCCGCCCCAAACAAGTTGTGGGTGTTGGTGGTCCTGAAAATACCAAAACTCTTGCTTACTTTTTATCTTGTACAAATGGAAGTAGCGTAATGTTGATAAATAAATTGAACGAATAAAAATTATAATGATTATTGTAAATCCATAGTTCACTAACGAGTGTTAGCTGTAATTCCGTAAAGGTGTTAGCTATTTGTGTTGTAAGGTATTGGCTCCTCTGACTACTTGTGGTAAGTGACCAATCACCAGTCAGTACAAAGTCCATCTGATTCACATGTGTTCTTACTTCTTTTTTAGTTTTTGTTCATTCCACCTGTTGATTATATTTGTGTTTTGAATTTAGGATCTGTGAAATGAGTACCGCTGACGTGATTGTAATGCAGTATTTGACAGCATACGGCTTGCCATTGATTAGTATTCTTGGCTTGCTTCTGTTAATTAGCAAAAACCTTAGTCATATGAAAAATAAATTGCTATCCAAGATTATTATTAAGTTCGATGGAACATGCGAAAAACTTATGGTTGAAGAAAAGAAATTGTTGTTTAAGCCTCTACAGGATATGGTATCTGCAGATTGGAAACTCAAAAACAAGGGTCTTATCCGTATTTTGGAGATAGGTTTCAGGACAGGTGAGCATGAAGTAATAGGAGGATGGTCTAATGGTTGGTCAGCAGTCTGCTAGCAGGTTTTCTATTAATCTATAAACTTATGGAATTTTCCGAGTGCTTTACTGGAATTCTACTCTCTACACAGTAAATTTAAATACTATATATTGTTTTCAAGCATCGTGTTATAATGTCACATGGTTTTGTAGATTAAGTTAACCGAACATCTTTCGAGTGAATTGAAGGGTGTATTTCGAAAGAGGGGGGTCATCTTTGAGGTTTTAATGTTCTTTAGAGCCCTTAGAATTCATGGCAGTGTAACTTAATATTATAGATTCACCCTGTTTCTAAAAAATACATGAAATTAATAAAATTATGAAGTGGACACTTATATAACGTAAGATCAAGACGTAATTTGTATGGTACTGGTTTCTCAAGATTCGGCAGGTGGTCAAGACATCGGGTGTAGTGGGGAAGGCAGGGGATTGGTGCATAGAGTAGGCAGAATCAATCTTAGGAAGCTTGATTTTGTTGATAGTGGTTTGTGGTGTTGCACTAGAGGCTTTACTTTACACTTCACAAACCTTGTGCAGCTTGTCACTAAACTTGCATTTGCTGTTAAAGCTGTTGATAGTATCATATGCAACAACCAATGAAATGTACAATCATAGCCAGGCAATTAGAGTTTTGGAAGACAACATATGGGCTGCATAACCCACAACATCAAGCAGACTGCATGCAGAGAGCTGAAGTAGCCCCTAAAGATTTTTAACATAATGTCTCCTCACTGGCAATCAATTGAAAAATTGATGGCATCAGTCTGTACTTAAATTCAAGAAACTTCACGAGAAATGAGCTTCTGGAGACGAATAGAGAATTGTGAGCTTAAGGATATCATTTACAAAAAAAAGAAAAAAAAGAGAATTTGTTGCCATCAGTGTAAATGGGGCAGTATACACACTGTTTGCAAATAAATAAAATTTCTGAATAGGAACATGTCTTCTTCATCATTAATGAACTTCATTGCAGTAGAGGGTTGTACTATTATTGTTTTCAAATACAAACTTATGTCCTCGTACATAAACTGTCTTCATTAATAAAATTTACATAAAACTTATTACATTATATTATACATCTAGGTTTTTTACATAGTCAGTAGTAAAAATATCTCGCAGTAATCCAGTAAAACAGTACACTCAGCAATGTTCAGTGCAACTAACTTATTTAACTGCATCCTAAGGGCTGATGATGGCATAATATAATAGGCATAGGCTTACCCTGTAGTGAATATGACTAGGGACAACAACAATTTTAATACTGTACTTTTAATTATAATATTTTGTGTTATTTGAGCAAGGGTCATTCCATCCAAAACAGTAGGTCAAAAACCTTCATGTTAGGGGCGTATCCAAGATATTTTTTCGGGAGGGGCTATAAAAATCTAACACTGTTATCTCTAACTTACGGCCCGGAAGTTTATGAAAACCATATTTTTAATAATGCAATCTATTGCATGCTAATATTGAAATGTGCAAGATATCAAAGAAATAACAGGAAATTGATGGTTTAATTTTGCATATTTTTTGTAGTGAATCTTTAGACAACTGACTATACAATTTGTTGGTAGTACATAGCCTAATTTTTTTTAATTGATTGTATAATATTATAGCAGCATTTCATTAATTAGTTTTCAATTTACTAAAATTTATTGCAATAACCTTGTTTTATTTTTAATTTTTATTATGTAATTTATATTATTTTTTAAAATTCATTATGAATTGAGCAAACAACAAAATGTAAAGTATTAAAATTACTTAAATGATAGCGCATACCTCGTTTTTCCGGAGCTTATTTTAAAAATTTTGTATAGCCTATATTTAGACAAAGTAGTAATGGAATTTCTATTTCACGATTCGTCTTAGGCATTTCATGAGTCAGGATGTGCAATTAAACTGTATGCTATCTGCAAAATTAAAATGTCTTTATGTGCAACGTATTAGCATAACCTAAGGTTTCGGGGGGGAGGGCTGTAGTCCCCTCAGCCCCTCCTCTGAATATGCCCTTGCTTCATGTTCACAATTTCTTTTTCATTTGAATATATTTTTATTCTAAAAGGGTCTATACATTACAAAGAGTCTTTTAGAGTCTTAGAAGGAATAATTTTGATGATATGGGGATCCAAGTATTTGATTGTTTGCATTAACCCCATTTTGTATTTATTTTTTCCTCACTTCACCATAGTTCAAGTTATATTTTCGAAGATATGAATGCAAAGAAAGTAATACTACTTTTTAATTCTTCGGTACAAAGTTAACATGGAAAAACTAATTCAATCAGAAGATAGCCTATATTTAAAATAGCGATACCGGTAATAACCAAATGAACCTCTTAATTAGTTTTTGAAATTTTTAAAGGAATAATAGTGTACAATCTGTAAAAGGTTTCATAATGGAATCTTAAAAAATGAGCTGTTTGGGATAGTGTACTTGTGAATGGTGTGGACAGAAATGTGAACGATATCATGCCCTTGACTGTCAAAAGAGGAACATCTCGCTAACAAGGCTAAGCATGGAGTAACTCAAACACTCATGCACATTGTGCGAACTTCATATTATTATTAAAAAATGAGCTGTTAACAAATTAAAATGTACTCGCTCTGACAAGATATTCCTGCCCACCATACACTTTGTATTATGACTGTGATGTGCTGCAGTTGAGTTACTCCAATCACACGAGAAGGTGGTACGACACAACCCCTGATGTCACACACAATATCATATGCGATTTTGAACTTTAAGCCCAAACTCACAGTGGAATAACTCATATGTTTTTCAAAGTTCAATCATGAAATTTAAGTGACAGTTTAAGCAAGTGTATATCACACATGAACATAGTATCATAAAGAATGGTTCCCTTTTTCAGTATAAATATTTATTTAATTTGTTGGCAGTTTTCATAGTTACTCTAGAGTAAATCCTAAAAAAAAAAATATTTACAATTTAAAAAAACCTTTTAGAATTATATGTAACTTATACATTTTATTTTACTGCCATGAATCATGTACTTTTCAGGATACTTTAAATTAACACCTCCATTTTAATGCCCCTAATATTTCATCCATCACTACCATAGATGTAACTAGAATATTCATTAGGGTTTACCAACATGAAACTTAATGAGCAGAGTTGAGAAAAAATAGTCTTCTTCCTTAGCCTTTATTTTCTTGCAGCGTAAATTAATTTAGCTTTACTTCACAATACAGAATAGAAACTACTTCTTACTTTTACAACAGCCATGAAAATCGTGAACAAGTGACAGATTGTAAATGAGTCGACGATAATAAACAGATCATTGTAGCCTACTGAATGAATGAAACATGATTCAGTTAAAAAAATTAATCAATTTCTTTGTGAGTCAGTTATGAAAGCCATGATTCGGTTCAAGAAATGAATCAAAACTTTTGTGAATCAAAAGTCTTCTTGATCTTTGAATGTGCTGGTTCAGTGATTCATTTTCTTCTTCTCAGTATTCTGAATCACGGTTCACATCCTTCTACTTTCTATGAAAGGGGATGTAATGTGAAAAAACACTTGCTGCTGTGTTTGTTAACAAGGTTACCGTTTTTAATAGACAAAATTATTATTAATTACGGTATGGTAATTTTGGAGGAAAGCTTCTGCTACCCTTTGACTGAGTGAGTCAACGTATGAGCTGTGGTGATAGGGATTGCTTCTCCCCATCACGTGCATTGTCAACTGTTCTTTTACTTAGAAGCCGTGTGACTGGTTTAAGGTTTAATTTTAAATGATTCTATCATTCTTGCTGAGAAAGGAGAATCATAAGGGTGTGCCTGGGCACACCCCATAGTTCCATCTTATGATCACTACAGCTAAACCACCAATTGTAATACTTTTGTACATGACCACGTCACTTTCCACAACTTAAAAGTTCACATACAATATGCAAAAAATCTGAGATCCAACTGTCATAATCTTTTAAATTTAAGCTAATGTTAGTTTTTAACTTCCTTTGAGGAAGTTAAATGTTTTTTAGTGAAGTTAATACACAATGTTTTTACTACTTACTACTTACTACTTATTTACCTAGATGTATAATATAATGTAATAAGATTTATGTAAATTTTATTAGTTAGGCTAAGACAGTTTATGTACGAGGATGTAAGGTTGTACCTTGAATACAAAAGTTTTCTTAATTTGTTATTATTTTTGTATTATATATTTTGTGACACTTGGTTATGTTTAATGAAAACTCCTTTTTATTATGAAACTTATATCGAAGAAAAATCACATGTCTATTATTTTTTTTTGTTTTGCAGTCCCATGTTATAGGCACAGAACTTATACTTCTTACCAGTTCTTCTAATTTTTTACATTATGTCAGAACTGATCTTTTATTTATTGCTATAAAATCCATGCATACCTTACAGATAGCCTATTAGGCCTACCTACCTTGTGTGGAATTATAAAAGAATCTTGTGTTTTTAAAGCATAAAGCTTGATTTTCTTTTCTTTCAGGAGAAAATGTGAAATATTATCCAAAAAACTGCCATCTAGTGATAGTAGATCGTAATGTGCATATACATTCATACCTGAAGAATAAACCATATTTGACATCCGATGTGAATGTAGAGAGAGTGATTGTATCTTGTGGACAGAACCTGAAATGCATTCCTGACTGCAGCGTCGATGCAGTGGTTGGGACTTTCATTCTGTGTTCTTCTGTGGAAGTCGATCTGCTTCTTAAAGAGATCAGGCGAATATTAGTTCCAGTGAGTATCATTAAACATTAGTTGGGAAGAGGGGATATTTATATAGCAAACTCCTGATTATCCATGTTGAGTGGGACCATAACATGCACAAATAATTTTAAAAAAAAGGGGGTAATCCAAATGTTAGAAATATTATTATTCTAGCTTCAGGGCTACACATATAATCTAACGCGATTTTAATAGGCTCTAAATGCTACTAAATTTATGACAATGCTCATTATACTTGAAGTGTTCAATATCAATAATAGTAAGTTACTGTTTCTTTTATTTATTTATTGTAGATCACAGTTATTTGAATACTGAATCCAATTTTGATCATACATTTATCAAGAAAGAAACAGAAAAACAATCCGTTACAAATATTTATTTAGTCTTCATCATAAGCACCACATTATAATGTCCATCTTGTATTCATTAATTTATTGTCTTTTGTCATTCTTCATCCATGTGTCATAGTAGGGCAACTACAATTATATTATAAACTTTAACTCTTTGCGAGCAGAATGCAGATATAACTGGATGCAAGATTTTGAATTTCCTGCACTTTATTTCGTCATAGTTATTGTGCATAGAAAATGTCACATGGCTTCCAGGGAAGCCAAGTAATGTTCTGTATGTACAATGTGACCTCTCCATGCAACATATAGCATCATAAAGTACAGGAAGTTCAAAATCTCACACCCATATCTCTCACATCTCATATTTCCATATTTTCTTGCAAAGGGTTAAAAAGGGAGAAAGAACCTTGCATGGATATTCTGCAGACTGGATAATTGGCTCACGGATAATTGGGAGTTTGCTGTATTTTTATTTGTTGTCTGTCTATATGTATCTCCAATTGATGTAGAAATGAATGAATGCTTTATAGCACAAGTATCTTATAAGTAGAGACTAGATGTTAACACTAGAAAGCTCTAAGTAAGCAGGCAAAATGCACCGAAAATCAAGAAAATAAGCACTCAAATAGGCATTTCTAACATACTCCGTGGTGCTACATCCCTATAGGGATTTGGCCTACCACCCAACTGCTGCGTCATCTACCACAGGCAGATGGCAGGATTGGGGCATGTGTTCAGCATGCCGACACCCACGGCTGTTAATGGTGGTTTTCATGACCGGAGCCACTACTTCTTTATCAAGTAGCTCCTCAGTTTGAATCACAAGGCTGAGGTGCACCCCTGCCAGACCTCTGCCTACCTCTGAAAAATCCAAGGAGGCACCGGGGATCGAACCCTGGCTGATGGATCTGTAGTTAGCAACGCTAACCACAAGACCATGCCGGCGGTCATTTCTAACATACACAAGAACACATACAAAGCTTCCAGAGCTGAATTATTTATCTAATAATATAAGTACAGTAATAAGTGAGTTTTAAGTTTGAATTCGATGAGGAAAATTTCAGTAAAAGAACTTTAATGATATCTCTAGCAGGTTTATAAAATTCCTTATTTTTTACATAAAGCTTTTAACTTTTAGTCTTATTTATCAGCTTTAAAATAATTTTTGAAGCGATGCATTTGTACATTAGTAGCAGTGAAAAGAAAACCAATATGTGCCAGCATTTGCATTAAGTACAAGTTTTCTTGGATGGAACTGAGAGAAAGTAGGTAAAGATGGCCACCCATCCCTTTGGTTTCCAAAGAATATTCACAAGTGTTAAGGAACGGATAAGAAGTTTCAAATCTCTGGAAATCTAAGAGGAATATGAAATGAAACATTAAACAACAGTAGGTTTGTTCCTAGAGTTCTCAGAAAACATAAACACTTAGTTCATGAGCGCACTAGGTCAGTATCTGTACATCGTTCAGCGAAATTGTGCACCTGCATGAACTGTATGTTAACAGCTTCTGAGTGCTCTAGGAACAAACTTATTGCCAATATCCTAGTAAAACTCTTCTTCTTCTTCTTCCAATGGTCTTCCATTGGTCTTCCATTGGGTCATCTAGCCCATTTGGAATCTGGCGTCCCAGTAGAGATGTGAGATTAGTTGTCACTCTTGTTTAGACTTGTCCAGTTTGTTGCAGAGTAGGAGGTGGTGCCTATTCATGGGGTCCATGCTATTGCAGAGTGTGCAGCTGTCTTGAGTTGAGGATTAAAATTCTGTGGAGATGTTGGGCCAAGCAATCATGTCTGGTGCCTAGCCGAAACAGAGCTACTGCCTCCTTTCTTGGTTTTTTTACTGTTGACTGTCCAGTTTTTTTGTATGTTATCCCATGTTTTTCTTCTCATAGCCTCAGTACAGGAACTTTCATATTTCTGTCTCCATTTTCGTTGGAGGATTCTTTTTGCTTCATTTTTTGTAGTGGTTTTGGTTTTTTGATGAAGACTGGTTCCCTTTTTTGCCAGAAGGTCAGCAGTTTCGTTCCCTTGGATTCCCACATGTGAAGGTATCCATTGGAAGCTGATAGTTTTATGTAAATTGTTCAGTACATTTAATTTTTTCTTATTTCATTTGTGGTTTTTGACTGAGGTTTTGAGTTGGATGTGATTGCTTCTATTGCTGCTTTTGAGTCTACTAAAAGAACTGCTTTTGTGAATGCCTTTGGTCGGTAAATGAGCTGAGTTAGGGCAGTTAAAATTGCTTGGAGTTCACCTTCGTATGCGGTCTGGTTTTGGCCCACTGATATATAGTGACTAAAAAGTGCAGGGGTATCCCTGCACCTGCCCCTGTTGCTTCCTGCGTTAGTGACCCATCTGTGTATATTCTCAGCCATTGTTCTGGTGGGTATCTAATGTTTATTGTTTCCAGGGTGATTTGCTTCAGTTTTATTATGGGTCTTCTTTTTTGCTAACATTTTCTTCCAGACTTAATTTTACATTATAACTCCATTTACAAAGACCATTCAGCTAGGCAAACATCCAATCAGGTGGCAGGTTTTCAGGGCAGCTCCATGTGTATGTCTATTCATAGTCTATATAAGCAGAGAAGCAGCTTCCAGACATAATACTACATCAAGCCAACGGAGATTACAGATTTCTGAACATTTCTGCCATAGCTGCAAACAAGATATCTAGTACCACTGACCGACTGCAGCAATCTAGACTGGAAGATGTCTAACTTTCACAATGTGACCTTCACCAACTGTTTTAATTTGAGAAGTCATGTCATTAGCACCCCTGGCAACCGCTTGCACACACCCACGTCTACAAATGGTGTAAGCACCTCTCTGCTTGTGCCTGTCTTTTTGCAGTATGCTTTTATCTTGTCATATTCTTTGATGTATTGAAGTTTTATCTCGGGTTTCTGAGACACACTTTAAAAAACAGGTTCCCAAACTGGGGGGGGGGGGGGCAGGAGGTTTACGGTTGAAATTTAAGATTGTGCATATAGAATTATAACAGGGTCATGGTGAATTAACAATAGCTGCAATATTTTGTGATATGAAGGTTGGGGAACACACTCCTGGGCCTTTTTCTGATTTCAAGAGTAACACCGCTGATTTTTTGTAGTGACGGAAGGTATTTTTATTTATGCATTTAATTATTCATTTGTTTATATTACATTTTCTGTTTTTTTGCAGTATGCTATTATCTTGTCATATTCTTTGAAATTTTGAAGTTTTATCTTGGGTTTCTGTGACCCATTTTAAAACACTGGTTCCCAAACTGGGGCGGCGGGGGGGGGAGGTTTATGGTTGAAATTTTAGATTGTGCATATAGAATTATAACAGGGTCATGGTGAATTAACAATCTGCAATATTTTGTGATATGAAGGTTGGGGAACGCACTCCTGGGCCATTTTCTGATTTCAAGAGTAACACTGCTGATTTTTTGTAGTGACAGAAGGTATTTTTATTTATGCATTTAATTATTCATTTGTTTATATTACATTTTCTGTTTTTTGCAGTATGCTTTTATCTTGTCATATTCTTTGATGTTTTGAAGTTTTATCTCGTGTTTCTGAGACACACTTTAAAAAACAGGTTCCCAAACTGGGGGGGGGGCAGGAGGTTTACGGTTGAAATTTAAGATTGTGCATATAGAATTATAACAGGGTCATGGTGAATTAACAATAGCTGCAATATTTTGTGATATGAAGGTTGGGGAACACACTCCTGGGCCTTTTTCTGATTTCAAGAGTAACACCGCTGATTTTTTGTAGTGACAGAAGGTATTTTTATTTATGCATTTAATTATTCATTTGTTTATATTACATTTTCTGTTTTTTGCAGTATGCTTTTATCTTGTCATATTCTTTGAATTTTTGAAGTTTTATCAAGGGTTTCTGAGACACACTTTAAAACACTGGTTCCCAAACTGGGAGGGGGGGGGGGAGGTTTACGGTTGAAATTTAAGATTGTGCATATAGAATTATAACAGGGTCATGGTGAATTAACAATAGCTGCAATATTTTGTGATATGAAGGTTGGGGAACACACTCCTGGGCCTTTTTCTGATTTCAAGAGTAACACCGCTGATTTTTTGTAGTGACAGAAGGTATTTTTATTTATGCATTTAATTATTCATTTGTTTATATTACATTTTCTGTTTTGTTTTAATTTCTAGGGTGGGCAGTACTTTTTCATTGAACATACTACGGAACCTAGAGATACATTCCTCTACAAAATTCAAAATGTTTTGACGCTGACAAAATTGTGGCCAAATATATTTGATGGATGCCATTTGAACAGGAATCCAGAGAAAGCTATCAAGTGTGCTGATTTCTCAGACGTGATATGCCACTTTGTTACTGTAACAGATAAACTGAGAAATATGTTTTCTAGACTGATGAGGACTCATTTAATAGGAAGAGCAGTAAAGTGATATTCTTTCTTCAGTTGTGTACTGTGTGTGCCTAATGTACAATGACTAAAGGCTGTGAGTGCAACCTACATTAAGACTGTATGCTGTACAGTAGCTATAATGCCACATGGTACACTTATTAGAAATAATACAAGGAGCACTTTGGGTCCCACAAACTCCTATGAAGCTGAGTTCAGGTGTATTTTTTTAAAAAGGTTTTGTTGTTAATAATAATAACAGAATGTTGCACAATGTGCATAGAGTTTTGGCACAAGGGTCTCGATTACATTTCTTTACTAGACTGTCAGAGATTTGGTCCTCTTTTTGCATCATTGATACTTTTGCATTGTGATAATTCTCACATTTTTCACTGCACAGTACACATATATATTGGCTTGAAGGTTTATGGAACGATTTGAGAGTGCATGTCTTATGGTGGAACCCATGTATGCTGTGTCTTGTCACTCAGTGCTGCAGCTCTTAATTTGCTCCAGTCCAGTCTCTGCATGTAAAAGGCGTCTGTTGCATAGAAGTCCTTTCAGATTTTGGCTGCTTTTTAATTTTTTTTTTTTAATTTTTTTTTTTTTAATTGCTTGATTCCATGCTGTGTCTCAGATCTTCCAGGAAGATCTTGCCAGTTCGTAAACATATCTGGATAGGGTGTTCCTTGAGACACACAGAGCTTTCTTCAGAAAGGCTGCTTTCACTTTCTCTATGGTTTCCATGTTTTGTTCAATTAGATGATCCCAAATTAATGCAAGTCCGTATGTCATGCTGGGCAAGATTTTCTGTTTGAAGAGCTTCATGACTTGTCTAGGGATAGTCGTGGTAGGTTCTTAATGTCATTCGTTGCTAGCTGCACCTGTGTGAGTCTTTCTTTTAGAAGGGCTGTGGAGGTTGTTCCTAGTGGTTGATATATTATGCCTAGGTTTTTATACATTGATTGTATATCTAAGCATTCTTCTGCGCAGAAAATGTGTCGTGGTTCCTTTGCCTCCCTCCATTTCTGAATATCATTGTCTAGGTTTTGGTTTTATTTATGTACAGGATATTTTGATTTGCCCATGTTGAGAGGTTGTCCAGTGCTTCTTGTATGTGTTCTTGGCAATAGATATTTACATTTTTGTTGCTCTTTTTTACTTCTTTTACTAAGTCCCATGTCACATTGTTGAATAGGAGGTTAGGAATAGTGAAATTAGTGTTAGTGTCAGGTTCTGTTAGATAAGGAACAGTGATATTAGTTTAGCAGGGTTATTGTGAATTACTCACATTTTGCAATGTGCCATACCCACCTAATGTTAGTTTTAGTAACAGGTTCTGTTAGGTTAAGAATAGTATATTAGTTTAGTAGGTCATACTGAATTCTCCCTTTTGTAAATATGCCATATTATATCTCTTGCATGCTTTGTTGTGTAAGAAAGTGTAACATTTTGGACGGGTAGGTTGGACCAAATCATTTCTTAAGAAATCACCTCTCCACAGAACAACCTATAACAAGATATGTGTGATATAGGTGTTTTATTAAGAGAATCGTGGTTTTAAAATATGGACCTACTACAGTAGGATTTTGCCATAAAAAATACAACAGTGTCATATTGCCTTTTCTAATGTACTAATGTACTTTGCATCGATCAAGCGACAGCGCCAACCGACTAATATAACGAACCTATAGACAGCAGTGGTACCAGTCACATAGCATCAGTCGCCAGCGATCAGCAATGAGCGAGAGGGATCAACTGGTCTGTGAAATCAAACCTGTTCGTTTTTCAATCTACAGTCAACGGCAAATGGTGACAGCACTTCGAAACTTCATACCCACCTGAATTTCAGAATTGATGCTGGAAGATTTAACTTACACAATAATGTCGTTTTATACTCATATTTGGATGAAATAGAATTGCACGAATCGTTTAAGGTACTTAAAACAATATCTTTTTATGTAATTTAATTGTACAAATACAAAAATATACATCGAGTTGTAGCACCTAGCGGTGGGCGATTGAACTACAATGAAACAACAAACCTCTTCGCTCGGCCGACTGACGAAGCTTGAAGTAAACAGATGTAACCTGAGATAGTAGGCATAGGCTAATATTAAACCCTACATCCCAACACATGTAGTATGATATTGTGCAGGAGATAGGCA
Source organism: Ectobius pallidus (assembly GCA_964059195.1). NCBI lineage: Eukaryota > Metazoa > Arthropoda > Insecta > Blattodea > Ectobiidae > Ectobius > Ectobius pallidus. The sequence goes on from CAXKWD010000005.1 coordinate 129,506,666, forward strand.
GACGTAGGCTTAATAAGGTAATATACTTTACCTCTAATATACAGTGATGAGTATACCTAGTAAAATCATATAGGTACATAACCTATTATATTTCTGTTGATCGATGATGCTCGATGCAGTGTGACAAGGAACAGAAATTTAGTCGAGAGCGCTTGATGGCAGTCGGTTGGTCTTGATCTGTCAAAGCTCAGTGTGACAATAATTCTTATACAGTAAAACCTTCCATATCCAGATCATCCTCCAAAAAAAAAAAAAAAAAAAAACTAGAAAGGATATTCACACTTAAGAAATAGAGAACACTCGATAAAACAAATTTACAATTTTTACAGTTTTAAAACTTTCCAAGTCAAGTAAGTATATTTTACTGAAATCCGAAATTTGTCAGCCCTCTTTTATTTTTGATATAGGAGGTTTTCCTGTTTACAGATCCAGTCATCAGATAAAGCTGTTGTACATTTTGTAGTAATATTTACTATTATAAATGGAGCATAATTTAAAATAAGTTAAAATACATGTTACACAAATCCTCTAATTACATGTGTACAGTTTTATAAGCTTTAAATAAATTATGAAAATTAGTAATTAATTTGTAGTTATTTACCTAGTTAGTAAGTTTTATTACATCTTTAATACTAACTTATGTACAGGCCAATGTCCTTTTAATGGTTATCACTAGGGGGCGGATTTCTATGACATGTCATATTTTTCCCCTTTGCATTATTTCAGGTTTCCGACTAATTTAAACCCGATTCCAAGCATCCTGGTGAAAATGGAACGGCTTTTATTGTGCATATAACTTCATATTTAGGAAATTTTCAACTATTGTAGCATATTTAGGTGATATTTTTGGAATATGTGTGCATATTATAGAAATTTTGAAGTTTCATGTCATATTTCGTAAATTTTGCATTATAATGATACTTTTTGAGAATTTACAGATATTTTAAATAATGAACATTATATTTTAATAAAATTAATTGTAATGAAACTTAAAAAAAATATATACACAATGTGTAAGTAGTAAAGTCATATTTTAAATTTTATTGGTCATATTTTAATGTTTTTAGGTCATAAATGCATGCATATATCCTATTTTTTAGGTCGTAGAAATCCGCCCCCTAGTTATCACTAGGGCTTAAGATTTTTAACTGCTTAAGAATTGACAAATTTTTAAGCTATGAGAGAAGAGAAGAAGTATTTGATAACAACGAAATTATTTTAAGAGATTGTAAAGTAAGTCCAAAGAAAAACAACTTTGGAATCCTAGAGCTCTGTCATGATTTCCCTGCAGATTAGGATTACCAATCACTCTTTTGCAACGTCTTCTTATTGCTATGATAGCTAAGAAAATACTAACTTATGTATAATACAGGCAATTATCCATATTGTAATGACAAACTACAACAAATATTTTCTACAATCTTTTCTGAGTTCCTAATCCATTTGAATCTAATGAATCCTTAAATGCAAAGCGACTAAAACAATTTTGTTTATCTTTTGTACATGTGCTTATACTAAGGTTGGCGTGCACCAATTAGGAGTAAACTAAATAAAGTAGTAAATCTAAGAAGGAAACCTGAAGTAAACAAAAACCAGTTTGTCTCTCGCACTCTTAAGTCATAGGAGTAATGTGCTAGAGTGAGACAGATGTACTGGTTTTTGTTTACTTCAGGTTTACTGCTTAGATTTACTACTTTAGTTTGGTTTATTCCTGGTTGGTGCATGCCACCCTAAAAGCTAAAAATTCTATTTGAGACTTTTTTTTTATTTAAAAAAATTATCTGATGAGTAGTTAAAAGCCAGCTACCATTAGAAGCTAAAGTTTTAGGTTTTGCATGGTGAATAATACAGTCTGAGGATTAGACAACTGAATATGCACTCCTTGTCATATGGCTTCTTATTCTATATAAGAAAGTTATATTCCCAATGCTTTTAGGGGGAAAAAAGTTATGTGAGTGCATAAAATTTTTGTTTACCTTAAGCATACATATAGGATACATATAACCTAAGATGAAATCCTATATGAGTGCATTACATTTTAGAAGAATTTATTTGGATTTTAATCCTTCGGTTATATGACATGAAGTATCAGTTTCTCGGTCCTTATTACCAGTATATGGCATCAACCTACATTCTGACCAATAGAAGCTTTGCATTTCATCCTTCGGGTTTCCGAGTCCTGATTTCCCCCCTTTCCACCATAATTGACAATTTACAGACAGTCATTCTCCAGCTTTGCTCACTTCTTCCCAGAAAATGGCTGTAGAGCAAGGAGCAGCCTAAAGCTGGGACAGCTTGATCCTCCTTGTCTGACTGGAATCCCAAGAATCCCCCAAGGGCCCTGATTTATTGGTGAAATAAAATGGCTGATTTCGGTGTTAACTTCCTTCTATTTCGGTGGGTATTTCGTGAATTAAATTACTTATACTACATTGGGAACACTTCGCATTGATAAACTTTGCATCTTTATTTACATGAACTAATACCCCCCCCCCCCATTTCTATATTCTTCTTCCTTTGTATGAAGTAACTTTCGATTTAGCCATGATTAGATTTAATGTTCAAATATAATGAGGAGAAATATTATCGTAATTTCTACTAAACACCATCAGATAACCATTGCAAACAGAAGTGCCAACCATACCACTGTGGATAAAAGACTCTGTTGAATACAAGTAACAAACATTCTACACTCTTCTGCTGTAATCGATCATAGGCATCGCTAACTTGGCAAAGACATAACAGGAAAGGAGTGTACTCAACAGTACAAATCAGGTCACAGACAATCTTTGTGTAAATTCTGCAATCTTTGTAAACAATCACAAATATAGACATATCGGTAAATCTTCGACAGTCACAGAAACAGCAGAAAAAAGCATGCTGCTAATAAATAAAAAATACAGTACACCAAAACACAATACTGTGATTTTAAGGCACATTTTCGTGCTCATTTCTCACTTTTCGGACAGAAGGGGCATATTTCGCGCTTATAGACACATTTCGCGGAATCGAGTAAATTTCGCGATATTTCGTGGATTCAATTCGGTTCATATTGGTATTTTAAGCATATAAAAGCTAAATATAGCTAAGGGAGGTTGTTTTATAAAATTTCGTGCTTATCGTTGTTACCACAAAATACGGCCCCTACTTATACAGTAATTATGCTCAGAGTAATAATAAAATTATTTAATTAAATATTATTGTAAGAAATTTCATCTTAAAAAATTAAAATCATCAGACTTATTATAGGGGACAGGAGGTAAAGCTAGAAAATTCATGAAAAGTGAATTCAAAACACTAGAAATCCTTCCCTCTATCATGACAGATGACTGAAAGTTTGCTGGTCAAGAATGATTATGTGATCAAAGTTGCAAAAATCTATGTTACCGGTACTAAATAACCTGTGTTGAATTATTGATATGTTTTGTCTTAATTATGTGCTCTTTCATTAGGACTAAGAAGGGCAAATTTGGCTGAAACATGTACAGGTAGGAGAAAAAAAGCAGACCTACTAAAATATCTAAGTGGCCAATATGAGCCACTGCGCTAGCCTAGAGGGTTCTAGGCATGCACAGTTCCAAAATGAAGTTATCAAACGGTACATACAGTAATTTTATTATACAAAATGTAAAAATAACATTTTTCACGATTGTCAACTAACCAGATGTGATAGAAAAAAATGAAATGCATTTTCGAATTCAGCACAGTGAAGTTAATCAAAGGCACCTATCTTCGTTTTAGTTCTTTGTTAATTAAAATCATCAGACTTATTATAGGGGACAGGAGGTAAAGCTAGAAAATTCATGAAAAGTGAATTCAAAACACTAGAAATCCTTCCCTCTATCATGACAGATGACTGAAAGTTTGCTGGTCAAGAATGATTATGTGATCAAAGTTGCAAAAATCTATGTTACCGGTACTAAATAACCTGTGTTGAATTATTGATATGTTTTGTCTTAATTATGTGCTCTTTCATTAGGACTAAGAAGGGCAAATTTGGCTGAAACATGTACAGGTAGGAGAAAAAAAGCAGACCTACTAAAATATCTAAGTGGCCAATATGAGCCACTGCGCTAGCCTAGAGGGTTCTAGGCATGCACAGTTCCAAAATGAAGTTATCAAACGGTACATACAGTAATTTTATTATACAAAATGTAAAAATAACATTTTTCACGATTGTCAACTAACCAGATGTGATAGAAAAAAATGAAATGCATTTTCGAATTCAGCACAGTGAAGTTAATCAAAGGCACCTATCTTCGTTTTTATCACATAAATTTTTGTCCTTTTTTGCAGTCTAGTGTAATAACATATTCATAACATTTCACTTCTTCATGCATTAAGATTTCAAACCGCAATAAAAAGTACCTATTCTCTTCTTTAGTCCCTTTCTAAACGGAAATGTAAATTTACGCGTTACCTAGCAACAGCTAGCTAGCCATATATGAATTTATGAACAAAGTCCCTTTCAGCAAAAATGGAAATGTAAATGTACACGTTACCTAGCAACAGCTAGCTAGCCATATATGAATTTATGAACAAAGAACTAATCTATTCTGACAGGTCTACTATATAAAGGAATGAATGTGACGTAATGCTACTATTCTAAAAGAGTTGTTTTGTTTAAGTTTGACATTGTATGATTTGGAATATTCCAAAATTTGGAAAAATTTCAATCCCATTCTAATCACCATTCAAATCAGTGTTAAAAGTTTCAGTTATGATCCATTTTTTATAGTAATTTGGCGGTTCAAGTAAGAATATAAAAGGAATTGATTACTTGAATGAATTTCAACGAATTCTATAGCCTACTTTTACTGTGGCCTCGCTTGTTTATTAATTTTATCTCAATTTAAACTTATTTCATGGGGTGTTTAATGTTTTACAGACTCTTTCAATGATAACTATCTGAAAAGCAGGATGGAATCTATTGTGCCAGTATGACAAAGGAGTTTTCATCTCTTAGAAGAAGACTGTCTTTATTATAAGTTGAGTATCACATATTTTATTAAAGACATACAAAGATAGCACTAAGCAGCAAGCAGGTGATTGGATCGATTTCTAACCAAAATTTTAATTAAATTAAAACGGTCGAATATCATCTAACCTAGAACATCTGGAGGTCAATGTTAGAGCCACGGAATCAATAAATATGTAGATCTAAACGGAAAAGTTTAAGCGAATCTCTATGTCTTCATGGAGAATTCAAATAGATCTGAATATTCTAATAATTGTTAAAAGGAATTGATTCCCTATTGTATGTTATTATAAAACCAAAGAAAACATTAACATATTGAGATCAGTTTGAATTCTACATGAAAGCTTAGAGTTGGCGAGGGCTCACCTGCTTAAGGTAGGCCTAAATTTCAGTGTTATATATGATGCAATAAAATATCTGAGCACTCAGGAATTTATTGTGTTTGCTTTTACACAGGATGTTCCAAAAAAAGCAGGCTGTGGCTTAAAACAGGATCCATTGCGACATTAAGGATGACAGTCTATAAGTAGGTTCTGATTAAATTAATCGAGGAAGACTTTGTGAGGTGTCAGTATTATTTATTGGTATTAAACTTTAAAACATTCTACTTCACATAGTTGTTTTATGAAATCTTACCAAAGTGGAACATACAGATTTGATATGTGTATTTAAACTACTAAAGCAAGTTATGGAATTTAAATCAATGCAAGCTCCCACTAAACGAATTTTTCAAAAGATACAAATTCTTCCTTTAGTCTGTCTATCCTTACCAGAAACATCAATATTCATACACAACAACCATCCCTTATTCAAACTGAATGTAGTTATCCACAATCATCTCACATGAACATCTAGTAAAATTTCACATCAATCATCATAGATTAACCAAAAAAATAAATGGTATATCTCACAAAGGAGTTCAATATTATAATAAATTACCTGTCCCACTAAGAAATCTCAACAACTCACAATTTCAAACAAAAGTCAAAACCATTCTACTCGACAGACTATTCTATACCACCAATGAATTCCTGTCAGTAAATTTAACAAGTATCAATGACCTTGGTCCTTGGTCTCTTGTGAACATTTCACTCTTGAAATTGCAACAGAAAGTTCCCCATGTCCAAAGACAGATACAGAGAGGTATATTATATGCCTACCTGTTTAAGGTCTATACTTGATACTTATTTAAGTTCATTGCAGAGACTACCTTTATGGGAAAGTGCCTTTGTTTCATCCGAAGGAGTAATGTTGATTCTTGGTATCAGAATTTAATGCCTTCAGAGTATCCAGTTTACTTCTGCTTCAACTAAATTGCTCTTTAAGCCAATGACATCACATGTTGTTCTTTTATTTGATTCTACATATTTCCACTTTTACTAACTTCACCCACGTTTCTGTTCTACATTCAATCAAGTTTACGTTCTTACTATACCCACATTTTTGTTCTTAATTTTATTAACTTTATTTTCAACCCCACATCATTTTCTCCGTCTCTCTCTTTCAACGTCCTTCTCCACTTTTCAATCATAATTTATATATTTCAGGTATGCTCTTCTAACCCAGTTTACTATGGCAACCGAGCAAGGCCACTTTCAATATTAAATTCACAATTGAATACGATCAACTTGGAAACAGCAGCTGAAATATGGTATTAAATTTGAGTGGGCTTCCTTTCCGTATATACCAAACCTTATTCTGGTTGAATTTGTTATTAGTTTTAGACCCAAAAAGGTAGGCAGTTGTTAGTTTCAACTTCCTTTGTGAAATTGCAATTGCTATTAATCATCAAGAAAGTAGAATTCTCAATATCATAATATTACAAATAACACTACCCTGCTACATTTTGCGCTAAAGTATTCAATAAGGGATTTTAACTAAATATGGTCTCCTGGTTTCAGAAGTATCACTTTTTTTTTGTATCTTATTTTTATATTTTATTTTATTTTATTTTATTGTATAAAATTTTATTCAATTTTATTTTCATAGACCTGCATGGGCTAAACGGTAAGTCATTCAAAGAAACAGACTGCAGAAGCAGTTACGGATTTTGAGAGATCTAAAAGTATGGTCTTATGACTTTTTGTCGTGTCTCCATTGGTTATCCTTTAAGCTGAGTTTTTTTTAAATTCTTTTAAAATTAATTTAATTTTAAGTAAATTTTGTATATTTTTCTCACATTATGTAATATTTAACACACATAAGACATAAAATCGTAAAATTTGGCAAAAATAGGCATGCAAAATTTGATGTTTCTACCTGCTCGATAAGTACAGAAAAAACTTGCTGTATAGCCATGACGTTAACATCTACGACAATCTAATCTTCCGCTTAGGCCTATTAACATTAATGTTGATTCATTTCCAGATGACCTAGAAACTTGAAATTTAACAAACTTATAGACTTTAGCCTATAACCAATGGCAATATTGCAAAAAGTTCAAATCTTTAATATTTTCCCCTCCAAAATAAAAATGTTCATTGTGTACTTGTATGGCTTCAGATGTTTTCACAAAAATAAAGGAATAGGTCTATTATTGATATGAGGAATTTAGTGTAAATGTTTTCTGTTAATAATCTAGTTATCCCACATATTCCTTCACATTTGCTTATCAGATTATCCTAATTTTTCATTACTTTTTGTCCTATAGGCTAATCTATGCAATAACTTATATTTATTCCTATATATATCATTTTGATGTATCTATTGCAAAAAAACGTGACATGATACGTAGAAACGATCAACGGATTCGTGTTTAGTGACCCTAAATTAGTTAAGATCACATCACTTACTGCAAAAAAAAGTTTCAAAATGAAGTTATCAAAAGCTGGATAGTTATTTTATTACATGAAATGTCAAAATAACGTTTTTCACAATTGTCAGTTAACCAGACGTGATAGAGAAACACGAAATGCATTTTCGAATTCAGCACAGCGAAGTTAATCAAACGTTAATCAAATCATTTTTACAGTAGAAATTTTTGTCTTTTTTTTGCAGGCTAGTGTAATAACATATTTCATATAATTTCACTTCTTCATTCATTAGGATTACAAACCACAGTAAGAAGTATCTATGCTCTTCTTTAGTCCCTTTCAGCATAAACGTAAATATACACGTTACCTTGCAAAACTAGCCATGTGTGTATTTATGTTTTATTTTTTTAAATATTTTAAACTTTATACAAGTGTATTACAGTTAAAATGAGATTTAACAATTGCATATACATAAAAATGCATATACTTTAAACATTTTGTAAGGTCTCAGTCCACTGACCCTTACTAAAGTAGATAGTCTAATCGTCAAGTAGGTCTGTATGTCGTTCACGTTTTAGTCATCCAAGGTTGCATTGTGGTGGCATCTGGTTGAGCAGTTCATTTTGATGTTGCAGGAAGGAATAATGAAGTCTATTGTAGCTGTTGTGTAGAATGGAGTCGACTTAATGATTTGCAGATCGCGATGGAGGGTGTCATTGCGAATGTACCAAGGTGCATCTGCTACTAACCTTAGAATCCGGTTCTGGATAGATTGAATTCTTTTCATCTGTGAGTCTGAAGCTGAACCCCGGATAGCGCATGTATAATATTACAAATAATAACATATTTCATAACATTTCACTTCTTAATGTATTAACATTACAAAGCACAATAAGTATCTATGCGAGTCTTTAGACCATTTTAGCATAAACGGAAATGTAATTGTACAAGTTGCCTAGCAACAATTAGCCATGTACAAATTTATGAGCCTACTATAAAGGTATGAATGTGATGTAATTCTACTATTCTAAAAGAGTCGTTTTTTTTTAAATTTGTCATTTCATGATTTGGAAAGGGTTGGTCCTCAATACTTTCGATACCTTGATACTCTCGATACTTGCATGGTATCGGCATCAAGCAATATTTCAGAAAACTCACTCGGTATTTTTTCGATACTTTAGTAATTCTGCAATTCAAGGGAACCAGAATCTCTTTCTGCTTTTAGTAGTCTACTAAACATAGTAAATACTTCTTTTTCTCCTTAAAATGGAGGAAACCACTCTGTGACTTTTGTCTAGTCATAAATAAAGACTTTCCGACTTAAAATAAAACAGAAGAGATTCTTAATTGTTTCGTTTCCTGTCAGACAACAAGTAAGCTGACTGTCCAAATCCCATTGTACGATGCTCCATTGCGGAGATTAAGTTACTGCTTATTCTGCAAACCTTAAAACAGTTTGTTCATTGTTCTGCTCTGTGATCTGAGTAGAATGTCACATGATTATTTTATCCATTCATAAACAATCTATTTTGGTATGCTTTTAAAACAAGTCTGCATGCTGGCTTTCAGTTGATATCTCTACGTGACAGAAGACTGTATGTATTGCGGTACGATAACAATTTTTTTTTTCAGTCAATATGAGTAAAAGTGAGGAACTATTCATTAAATATGTGCACTTAATTTAGTTGGTATTACACAGTTCTCTCAACCTTTAATTTATAATGTACCTATTTATTGAAACTGGAAATTTTGACGGTATCGAGTATTGAAGTATCGAGTAACAAGGAAAAATCATGTATCAGTATGAAGTATCGAGTAACAAGGAAAAATCATGTATCAGAATGAAGTATCCAGTATCGAGAAAATCTGGTATCGACCCATCCCTATTTGGAATATTACAAAATTCGGATAAATTTCAATCCCATTCTAATCACCATTCAAATCGATGTTAAAAAGTTTTAATTGCGTCCAATTTTTTAGAGTAATTTGACGGTTCAAGTGAGAATGTTAAAGGAATTGATTACTTGAATGAATTTCAATGAATTCTGTAGCCTACTTTTACTGTGGCCTCGCTTGTTTATTAATTTCCTCTCAATTTAAACTGATTTCATGGGGTATTTAATGTTTACATGTTTTAATGTTTACAGGCTCTTTCAACTATCTGAAAAGCAGGATGGAATCTATTGTGGAAGATATGACAAAGGAGTTTTCATCTCTTAGAAGAAGACTGTCTTTATTATAAGTTGAGTATCACATATTTTATTAAAGACGTACAAAGATAGCACTAAGCAGCAAGCAGGTGATTGGATCGATTTCTAACCAAAATTTTAATTAAATTAAAACGGTCGAATATCATCTAACCTAGAACATCTGGAGGTCATCGTTAGAGCCACGGAATCAATAAATATGTATATCTAAACGAAGGAGTTTAAACGAATCTCTAAATCTTCATGGAGAATTCAAATAGATCTGAATACTCTAATTGTTAAAAGGAATTGATTCCCTATTGTATGTTATAAAACCAAAGAAAACATTAACATATTGAGATCAGTTTGAATTCAACATGAAAGCTTAGAGTTGGCCAGGGCTCACCTGCTTAAGGTAGGCCTAAATTTCAGTGTTATATATGATGCAATAAAATATCTGAGCACTCAGGAATTAATTGTGTTTGCTTTTATACAGGATGTTCCAGAGAACTCTGGCTGTGGCTTAAGACAGGATCCATTGCAACATTAAGGATGACAATCTATAAGTAGGTAAGTACTTTATCTTTTGGTTAAATTAATTGAGAAAACATTGTGAGGTGTCTACATTACATACTGGTATAAAACTTTAAAACATTCTACTTCACATACTTGTTGTACATAAGAACTTACCAAATTAGAACATAAAGATTTTGTATGTGTATTGATACTAGACAATGATACGAGTCAATGCAAGCTCCTAATAAACCAATTTTTTTAAAGTCACAAATTCTCCCTTTCCCCTGTCTATCCTTACCTGAAACATTAATATTCTTGCACAACAACCATCCCCTATTCAAAGTCAATATAGATATCAGTGGCAGCTCGTGAAATTTCGAGCTAGGATGCGCTGCAAGATAAAAAATAGGTTGATAATTGTTTTGCATATATACATTTAAATGACCTAGGTCCTTTTTGCCATCTCTTGGCCAAGAGTCACTGCCACCAAACAAAAAAAAAAGGCAAGGGAAACAAAAGAGAGAACTTCTAATTTGACAACCACACATCCCTGAATAGGCCTACCTTTTATAAACATCATTGTGAAAACGTCTTGAATTCGTTTTCTTCTCTTGGCTGCTTAAATAATCGTTACAGTAAGTTTTTTCTTCCTGGCTCTGGAGATACACGGTTAAGGGGAAGAGCATTCAAGCCCATCATTAAACTCTCAAATGAACCCACAATCTGTTAGTCTCATATCCACTTTTTGTGTTAAGAATGTATAGGGAATGTGGCAGAGTACAGGGAAAAGATGGCCAAAAAGTTTGTTCTTTAAAGTAAAAGATGTCTGAATTTATGACATTCTCAATAAGGGATACTTGCATGAGAATAGCTACAGAAAGAAAAAATTAAGTAGGGTGATGACGTTCTTGACACCTTTCCTCAGTTAACAATTTATTGGCAAAGAAAGCTTCTACCATGAAGGGTGATGAACTAAGTTTAACAGAAAATATCAGAAGAAATGTTATTAAGACTAGTGTCAGAAGCCAAGGGAGACATTTCTTACTTCGTTAAAAATAATGGCGACTCTCAATTTGCAATGCAAGAGTTACAAGGTGCTTTGAATGGAGAAATACCCTATGACAAGTTAATCACTTGAAAAGTTCAGCCTTCACTTATTTGTTCTCCTGACATGGGTATAAAGTTTTGACTAGTTTCATGGTACAAAAGCAAAATGGTCTTCACACACGCAAGAATTGCAAAAACTGAAAGAATAATAATTAATTAGACGGAATATGCAACATCCAATATTTAGTATTATACCGTACATATACCCCTATGGGACATCTTTATAAGGGTTGCCGAATGTTGTTTTTCCTAATACTGTTTGCGTTCTTGGAGGAACAAAAACATAAGACTTTATTGATATTTCATATTAAGCTATTATATAAAATGTTCACCCACATACTATTTCCTCCTAATCAATGATTTGGTCTTGCTGCTCTACAGGAAATATGCAGAGAAGAATTTCGTTAACCATTATTATTTGTCAGCACTTTTGAAGTGTTAAAAGAAACAGTGTTCAGTAGGTATTAATCAAACATTTACCCCTTCCTGAACGTATTTAGTTTAAGGGTCGTCTTATCTAGGGTTCCCAGGAAGAAATACGGGACACTTTGATCTGCGTTGAAAACAACTTAACAATACAATCCCAAGGCATTGGGTACCACATGTGAGTTTGCCCTACTTTATTTCAAACTTGAAACAAACAACAACAAAAGATAAGTAATAGGCTCACCTTTAATTTTATTACAAATCACTCTCGTGAATCATACTTCTTTAAGGAAGTTTTTACACACAGTTTGTTTTTCTGATATTCAACTTTTCCATTTTTATCTTTCAAAAATAGAAAATGAGCTACTAACTCAGTATATTCACATTTCCGTTTTGAAATTTTCTGATTAAGTCACTGGTGCAACCAGTGGCGTAGCCAGAAAATAATTTTGGGGAGGGTTGAAAGTGCCGGGGGGTTTGGGGTCCCACAGTTTTGTCCCGTATTTTAATTTTTTAATTGTAATTATTTTTTATCATCCAAAGACAATCAATAGGCTTACATTTTAAGAAATAGGCTCTAAAAATTGGAAAATAAACACTATTATAAGACCGTTAATTCCATTTAAGTTGCCAATTTTCTTAAATATCTAATATATAAAATCGAAAGTGTGTATGTATGTATGTTTGTTCCCTATACAAATCTACATTTCTTTACCAATTTACACGAAATTTTGCACACATGCCCAGTTAAGCCCGGGAAGTAACGCGGTCGACATTAAAATTGAAACAAATCAGTCCTTCCCTTGAAAATTGTATAATTTCTGAGAATATTATACTGAAAAAAATGAACTGCTGTTCAGTTCACATGACAACAGTGTATTGTTTACTGTGATCACATAGGGCTTTGGTAACTGCATAATACTGGACTTTAACGAATTATGATTCCATCGATGTAATATATTGGCGAAAATAATTACTTAAAAATGAAATCCACGAAAATTCAGCACAGTGTGATGCAGTCACATAACTTTCTCTACCCTCGACATAAATTTTGATGTAGAATAAGAGGTCGTATTGCAGGGACAACTTAAGTGTGTGAGTATGCTATATCAGAAGTAGGTAAATAATCCTTTCCGCTGATACGTTATCCATAGCTGTAGGCTTTGTATTAGTTGAGAAATAGGGATGTTTATCATAGGCCCTAAGCATGGGATGGAACATTTTGAGTCCTATGCTCGCAGTATATTATGTCCCAGGTTTTAGGGGAGGAAAGTATGAAAGTGTTACTGCATTTATGTTTTATTTCAGCCCCGAAACGCTTGTATGGTAACATGAGAATGAGAAATAAAATTTTCCGTCAAGTCAATACAATCTTATGTAATTAATGTTTCTTCTTATTTCAACCCCTCCCAGGCATGATGTGTAGAAGCAACGGAATGCAGCATTCGACATCCTCTATGAATCATAAAAAGCTATATCTAGCGTTTTCTGATGGAATAGTTTGAGTGTGATAAATCTTTTTCTTCATTTCAAGTTCTACATACATATTATATAAGGACCTAGAGTTTCAAAATCGAAAGTCCTCCATAAGTTAATTTCAAATTAAAAAATACAAAGCCCGGGCGACGCCGGGCCTTTTCAGCTAGTACAAAAATGTAATACAAAATTATATTTATTATTATGCCCACTCATTAATGATTGTGATAAACAACACAGACATACAGCACCCAGAAATGCACAGGACTCGTATTACTATTATTATTTCATCTTTGTAACTTAATCCTGTTGCACCCAGTGGCGTAGGGAAGTGTAGGGGGTCCGGACCTGCCCCGAAATCAAAACCTAAAATTCTTTTCCACTTGTTTAAGCTCTACTTTGTAAAATATTTTATTAAAATGCTGAACTTGTAAATGTAGGTCTATTATTTCCATTGTTTCGTGTGTTATTGAACTTTTCTTATAAATAGTAATGTGTTATAACTTAGGTAACAATTTCTTGTTTAAGTTGGCATGCCTTAGAGCTGGTAAACAAATTTGCTAACTAGTTTTTCTGTGTTAAAATAGCGTAAAATGTGATTTTCATTAGTTTAATATTTAACAATTTTCCCGCAGACTTCTTTCGGGACAATGGGATGCATTAGCGAAAAAAGGGGTGTAGCAAATAAGAGCGACGCAGTGTAGTGCAATACGGGTAAATAATAATAATAATAATAATAATAATAATAATAAAAATAATATAGGCTATTTATTCACCATAAATTTCTATACAGAAATATTGGCTTCGTCAGGGAACTAAATCTAAATCTAATAACTAACAATTCTTATAACTAACTGTAACTAATACAGAGTGAAGGTAAGATTAATTACAATATTAGGGGTAAAACCGCACCTAACAGAAGCAACAAATTGTGCTATTTCAGTTGTGCGCTAAAAAAGTACAAACAACCCAAAAATGTCAACTGGACCATAAGAAAGAGTCATATGCCCCTATGGTTATAAATAGGGACCGGATTTTTAGGTTTTTACCTATTTTTTTCCTTACTTCCAAAACAAAAAGCGCTCATACACTTTTTCGAATCATGTCCATAGGATTCACCCACATTAATTCTGTGGCACCTAAAAATACCTAAATGGGGTATAAAAACCTAAATATACCTAAACGGGATATAAAAACTAAAATATTTAATTTAGGCTACTTTTTTGTCTTTTTTGTTTGTCAGTTGAGAAATCGATATTTTGCGGAGAGACAATAACTTTGTCATGTTGAAATTAATACCACCAGCGTTTCGTTCAACCCATCGTCGTCTAGGATGGACAGTATCAAGAGAGGAAGTGTAAGAGTACCGGCCGGCGTATTCCTTTTAAAATATTCGTATGAACAACCATTGTTGTCGTGTCTGAACAAGAATATAGATTTCTCTGTTTTAAAGCGCTTGTTTGCATTTATTACTTCCCTGTTATTCATAATGAGTGGTCACACTGTGAGTTTTGAGAAGACGTGTTAATTATGCCGAAACAAATGAAATCGAGTTTATTACAGCAGTGGATTGGCGATCACCTGAATTTCATCTTTTTTCCTTCTTCTTCTTCTTCTTCTTCTTCTTCTTCTTCTGAGGTTATTTTATGACGTTGCACCCCGCGGGTTTCTACGTCTGCTCTGTCCTAAAGTAAGTTTACACAAATTTAAGTCAATTTTGTTAAGTTAAACTTTACAAGTATTTTGTATTGAATCCTATGTAGCACATTCAAATTCATTAAACCAATTATTCTAACCGAAAACGATATTTTGGTCAAAAAACCTAAAAAAACTATTTCACCTAATGGAAAACCTAAAACAGTGTTTTTAAAAACCTAAAAATCCGGTCCCTAGTTATAAATCTACAGAAGAAAGTAATTTGTTCTTTATACATTACAACAAGTTTTAAATACGTTTCACAAAATTTATATCATTTCTTCACCATATGATGAATAAAAAAGTCTTCGCGACATACAGGTATAACTAAAATAATTTGAAGTATTTGTCACTAATCTACACATGTCTCTCTGCCACCGCAAAATAACTATTGTTCCTGTTTCCGATAGCAAAACCCACGGGTTCTTTTCAACATAAATTATACAATTATTTCTGGCGATCTTACACTCTCCTAGGTAGAATACAGGTATCTAACTCCTGGAATATAACGTAAACGTTGTTAATCGCAAAATTTTATAACAAAGTTTAGAGATACATATATTATAAGCATGAGGTAGAACGAGAGGGTAGGACCTCGTTTACCCGTGCTGCCCTCTTGTGGTTAAATTGTTGCATGCGAAAAGTTCCCAAATATGTCTGTTCATGAGTACGGTACTTCTGTCAACATAAAGATGAGCATGCAGACGGCGAATTACGTTGATTTGATGACAAGAACATTCTATTATGAATATGTTATACTATTCAAATACTATTATTGGTATTTGTTTTCCACACACGAAAGAAAAATGCGTATGTATTAGACTTATATAGGAAATTTAGAAAAAAGCAAACACAACCCAAATTATTTCTGAAATATTATTGACAATAGAAACGAAATATTTATACATTTATACCCAAGTTCTTTACTTTCTATAACTAGTGTGTTATATTAATCAAATACTATTATTTGTTTTCCACACAGTAAAATCACAACAGAATTCTGAAATATACACAGAATATTTGGAAAACAAGCAATTACTTTTTAAAAATTATTTACAGTAATAAACCAAACATTTACATGACTCTTGGCTAGTCAGTATTTCCCTGTATCACATATATTATAGTCCACGCAACAAAGAAAAAAATTGGGAGGAAAAAAATCTTGTGGTTTTGAAATTTGAGGTAAAGTGTTCTAAACAACATATAAAGTCCCCATGGATAGGGAGTAAGCGGGGGGGGGGGGGTGAGGGGCACTTTTAAATGTAGTTTCTCTCAGTTTTCCCTAAATACACAAAAACTATGGGTTCTAGCAAAAAAAAAAAAAAGTTTATGCACAAAATTAAACTACATAAAAATTCTTATAAAATTGATCTGAATGATATTTCTGTAGGATTAATAGTTCAGGAAATAGAAGGAGATGAATCGGACATAGTTCTGGAAATTCTTTGTTATATAGACCTATTATATTATATTTTTGTAACACAAAAGGGAGCAGATGACAATTATAATGGCACAATGTCAAGCAAACTAGTTCTTAGAAAAATATACTTACTAAATGTTAACTTCACACATAAAACTCGTTATTATTATTAGTATTACTATTATTATTATTATTACTATTATTAAACTTCAGTGCTTATATAAAGGCGAAACTATTCGTTATCTTGGTGTTAACTTCTCTTGCATCCCTGAATAAACTGAAAGGGAACTTGGAACGGTTAATAACATCGCCACTCCTTCAGGCAGGCCACAAATTTAATATAATAAATAAACCGATTTGCCCAAGCTTAATATACCCCTTTCAGACAATTCCTCCCAATAAATGTCCCAAAAAATTCATAACCGACGCAGATATCATGATAAGAGGGACTCCTAAAGAAATACTCCAGCTTCCTAATGACCTCCCTAATGACATGTTATATGCACCTGCTAAGTTCAAGGGTTTGAATTTATTTTATTCTGCATGGGAAATGCATTTAAAACATCTGAATAATTGCAAAATGCTTATTAAATCAAACAACCCTATTATACACAGTACAAGACAACTTTCCCAGGAAATCTTAGGTTATCGTACTCTGCAAGACTAGATTCTTATTGGTCGCTCATTCATTTGCAAGCCCCACACACAAGTTCTTTACCACACTCCTGGGAGCGTACGGGCAATATCGGGGGAAAGAGCTTGCAGACATTAGCTACCCTTACACACAAACTTTATCGCTCGAGTTTAGGCAGGTGTGCACTCAAATGCTCGTGAAAACATGTGCATGTAAAGGCAATACACAATCAAAAGAAACCGCGCGGTACGTCATTCGTGCAAGGCTGCACTCTTTCGCCTGGAAGTGTGTGTGTATGTAAAGGCAGAAGACAAACAAACAAAACTCTCCAAGAGCAGATCAACTCCTCTGTTCTGAACTTCGAACAATATACCGCACGCTCTTAGCTGGCGTGTACAAAATTTACACACTCCACGCGCCGTTCTTTTGAGAGAGAATTCGCGCGTGTTTGGCATTTACACGAACAATCATCCGCGCATACTCTTTTGTTGACACTCTATCATGCGAGGAAGAACGTGTTGAATTTCGGGCTGCATTTTTTCACCGCGCGTGATTGCCTGCTAGCTCTTTCCTCCGATATTGCCCGTACGCTCCCAGGAGTGTGGTAAAGAACTTGTGTGTGGGGCTTGCAAATCACGCGTGGTGAAAAATGCAGCTCAAAATGCATGCACGTTCTTCCTCGCATGATAGTGTGTCAACAAAAGAGTACACGCGGAAGATTGTGCGTGTAATTGCCAAACACGCGCGAATTCTTCTCAAAAGAACGGCGCGTGGAGTGTATAAATTTTGTACACGCCAGATAAGAGCGTGCGGTATTGTTTAAAGTTCAGTACAGGCCTCGCAATGATTTACCTGTGAATCCCCTCTGCCCACGCACGCATGTGGCACTACTGTAGCAGTGTTGCCATGTCTACTTATTTTGAAGGAGATTTCCTTTTTTTAACATTGTCTACTTTTCTGCTTTAAAACTTTTCGAAACATAGCAAATCTCCTTACTTTATGGCATTTTCCTTTTAAAATATGTATTTTTCCTTTTTTTTTTTAACTGATTTTACTTTGTCATGGAATGTAGTTATATGAAATAGAGACAAAAATCAAAATCTAGTTCGTAAAACAAAAGTTTTCCGATGGAAAACCCACATTTCCAGCATTATAAAAATTAGTGGTGTGTACCGAGTCTCCCACATTCAAATGCTGCTTTTCACAGATTAATAATATGAAAACAAAATCAAGAAATAGACTTGGAACAAAAACAATCAATGCTTTGCTCCATACAAAAATACTTATGGCACGTGAAGACTGCCATTCATTCATGGTGAATAGGTCCTTGACAGATCGGGTGAGAGTGGATATGTATGAGAGCGAGGACAATTAAGTTAAAAGTGACATCCCTGTAAAATGTGTGGATGCAGCTGTGAGAATGACAAAGATGGAGTCTCTTGCATTAAACATTACGCCACTTTTGACGTTTTGATGTGAATTTTAGGATATGTTTTTTAAAAAGACCAATATTTTCTGTGTATATTTATGGAAAAGTGGTACCCATTTAAATTTGAAAATCTACTTTAATCTCCTTCTTTTTTAGTGCCAATCTCCTTTTTTTTTAGTGCCAATCTCCTTTTTTTGGTCAAACAAGGGTTGGCAACACTCCTTCCTGCTATTCACAGGGTACAGTCCGTGTTTATTTCTTTCTGAAGTTCGGTTTCTTTCGGTGTTTGTAGTGTGTTAGTGTATACAGTTTAATAAAGTCAATATTTGCAGCATACGTTATTTACATGGACGTTAATATTTACGTGCTATTATTATAGTTTTGTTATTATTCTCATCATGCCTCCAATAATTTCGAAGTTAAAAGGAAAAACATTACAGTCTAACTAGGGAGGTTATTGCTAATGTTTATGGCTATATGAAGGAGGAAGTAAAAGAAAAGGACCGGTTTACACGTGAGTATTTTAAACAAATTTAAAAAGTCCAGGAATGATTTGCTGAAGCCACCAAAGTTTCTAACACTTCTGTTTATCGAATTTTACGTGATAGGAAAACACAAGAAGAGGAAGGAACGTCGTTGGGCACCCCTGGGAAAAAACACAATGTTCCAAAAAGGATAACAGACATTGATGACTTCGACAAGTGTGTACAGTGGTATTAATGAGAGGTGGCAGTCAGATGCGCGTGAGAGAGGTGACGCATGTAGGAGGAATCATGGGAAGGGGTAAAAATCTAGCGGGAGAGGAGAAGCTATTGTAACGAGGTCTCTTGTTTCTTCACTGCATTATACGATCTTACCGCTCTGAAAGCAACGACATAACTAACCCATACACCCCTCCATGCAGTACGAATGTTTATTGGACTCGTCTGCATCTACTGAGCATCCATCCTTGGACTGCCACGTCTGATTAATACTACTGTAATTTGTCCTCGTGGTGCACGTAAACATTTAGATAGCTGACAGCGCTATACCAAAACAAACATCGCCATCGCTTAATCGGTGACTTCTGACTCAACTTAACAGCAGCTGTCGGTAAGTACATAACTCGCTCTCATGCTTCCATTACAATCTTGCCATGGCCAAGGAAACTTTCCTGATCAACGACTTACGCTGCCGGTATCTACTCCCATGGACACCCTCGGTAGAAGAAGCTCTGAGAGACCGGGCAAGGAAGGGATCAGAGATCTGGCCCGACTTCTTCACAACAGACGCTTTGATGACGGACCAGTGGAGGGAGGCAGACTTCACCCTACGACACACAATCACGAGATTCGCGGCTCACGGCTTTCACTTCAAGCTATGCAGGAACAAAGCGTACCACAACCCAGCGGAGGATTGTGTCTGTGAACGGTGTTGGGATAAATGTGACCGATACCACGCAAAGCTCTGCAGGAACAGAGGAACATCCCTTTCGAGTTTCTGCGCAGAAGATTAGGAGACTGACAAATGCACATTGTGCGCTTTTATCTTTTATATTACAATCTTTCATTCGTCTAAATTCTAAATCAATTGCGATACCTGTACAGAGGAGTTGATGCGCTCTTGGAAAGTTTTGTTTGTTGTTTTCTGCCTTTACATGCATACAACTTCCAAGCGCGGTTTCTTTTGTTTGTCTATTGCCTTTACAAGCACCTGCCTAAACCCAAGCGATAAAGCTTGTGTGTAGGGTAGCTATTCTTGACGAATGTCCTTCAGAGAAAGAGCAGTGAGCTAGCCCAGTGTTGCCATGTCTACTTATTTTGAAGGAGATTTCCTTTTTTTTTAACATTGTCTACTTTTCTACTTTAAAACTTTTAGAAACATAGCAAATCTCCTTACTTTATGACATTTTCTTTTTAAAATATGTATTTTATTTTATTTTTTATTTTTTTCTGGTCTTACTTTGTCGTGGAATGTAGTTAAATGTCTATCGAGATCAAAATCAAAGTCTAGTTCGGTGCTGAAACATGGAGAATCGACATTTTTGTCGAATAGGTCCTTGACGGTGAGAGTGGACATGTATGAGAGCGAGGACAATTAAGTTAAAAGTGACAACCCTGTAAAATGTGTGGATGCAGCTATGAGAATGACAAGATGGAGTCTCTTACATTAAACATTACATCACTTATAACTAGGGCCCGGATTTTTATGTGCTAAAAATGTTAAAAATATGTGCTAAAATTTTAAAAATATGTGCTAAAACTAAAAAAAAATATACATTTTTCTGAAAAAGAAACAAAAACTCCAGAATGTTCATAACTTGCTAGAACAAATTATATTGAAACTCACCAATTGCAGCTAAACATCAGATGTAAAATGCTGACTGGAGCTGCAGTGCACAACAAATGTCATCTCCAGATTATGGATCACAAATCCTTGCCTATTATCCGAGAATAATGCCTTATATTGAGAAAAGGAACGTTCTACATCACACGATGTTAACCTTGCATATTTGAAGAGGGGTATATCACTAACACACACACACACACACACGATCAAGTCCAGTTATGTTTTGGCCCTAAAACTTGAGCAACTTTGCAGAGCGTTTGGTAGCCACCATTTTTCTCAAACATACCTTTAAATTTTGTTCTTAGAACTTCTATTTTCGAACCTGAGATAGTGTTAAGTTGCCTTTCATTTCTTTAACTGAATTACGCAATGTTCTTCCCGATAAACAAGTGCAAGTGAATCACTCTCACCTCATTGCAAGTGAAGCATTTGTGTTTAATTCTTTCGAGACACAAATTTTTGTTGTAAAATGTTAAAAGAGAATGAGGAAAAGTACTAAAATATTTATTTATGGAGAATTTATCGAAAATATTTATTCACATAACTTTTTTGTAAAACATGTGTTTTTATGTAAAAAAATAATTGGAATTTGCAGTTGTCGGACCTTGATATGAGCTTCAGGGGGAAAAAAAATTACATAAAAAATCCGGAAATGTACCGTACTAAAATATGTATTTATGGAGAAAATATCGAAAATATTTATTCACATAACTTTTTTTGTAAAATATGTGTTTTTATGTTAAATAAAATTTGGGATTTGCGTTCGTCGGACCTCGATTTGGATATTAAACTTTAATTTAGGAATGTACACATCAGGAAAAAAAACATTTTTTTACATACAAATCCGAGCCCTACTTATAACTCTGTATAACTCTATAATTAGGTCACATCCAGAAATAGTACATATGAACAACAAAAAATTAAATAAGTTTATAAAAAATCTTATTTCATAGTTCAAAAGTTATTTCATTCTATACTTAGTAGACAATTAAGGAACGATTTTATTTGTAATAACTCGGGGTTTCAATTTTTGTTCTTACTACTTTTCCTTTTTTCTTTTTCTTTTCTGTTCTTTCTTTTTATTATGATTTTTTTAGGTATTGATTTAATTATATTTTCTTTATGTATTTGTATTTTGTAATGTAAATGGCTGAACTGTGCACGAGCACGAGCGCTTGCTCATTCGGGTGGTCTTGTTTTGTATAAATATTTAAATAAGAATAAAATATCTCGCAAAATCTCACTTTAGACGTTTTGATGTGAATTTTAGGATATGTTTTTGAAAACGACCAATATTTTCCGTGTATATTTATGGAAAAGTGGTACCCATTTAAATTTGAAAATCTACTTTAATCTCCTTCTTTTTTTAGTACCAATCTCCTTTTTTTGGTCAAACAGGGGTTGGCAACACTGAGCTAGCCTATCTTCAATAACACGTCAGCAAAATAACTCATGTTTTACCAAACAGTCGACTTCCCTCTGCTCTGTTTGGAGAGGACAGAATGATATGCCGAAAGCACGCTGCTCCAGAAAATAACAAAACCAACGGATCTCGCAAGAATGATGTCAATAACATCAGTAACATCTTTATGATGCATACCAAACAATGATAAAAGCCACAGTTACAGCAGATGGAAAATATTTTATCTTTTTCTTATTCCAGGCCAGAAGGGCCAAACTAACAGCAGTCTCTATAACATTACTTGATTACATGAAACGAGAAAGTGTAATGAACAAAATATTAATATAATGCAAAAGTCACTTTACGACTAGCATAGTGAATCTAATTCTCTCTCATATTTCCTGGAGCAGACAAAAATTATAGTCATTACGATATACTGTATATGCCAAGCATTCATAAGCCACTATGGCACGGACTTAGCGGCACACGTAGCAAAGTTCCAGGATTGTGTTTTCTTTCATAAACTAGCTTTCCACCTGTCATCTTCTTGTTCTTTTTTTCGGTTTTACCTCCCCCGTTGTAGGGACGTTTACACGGTCCAGGCCACCTGTGCCTTACAGGATCGCGACCTGTCGGGAGAGGTATATCACAGGCAAGTTTGGTCCTGTTCAAAACTGTTTGTGGCTGTTTTAGTCGCAGCTGTGGTCATAGGCGTAACCAGGCCGACTATATAGGGGGGGGGGGTTATAACATCCGGGGGGTATGGAATACCCCATACCTCCCAGGGAGAGGGGGTTCACCCCCGGAAAATTTTAAAAATTAAGATGCACAATATCGAGTTTTAATCTTCCGGGGGTCCACCCCCGGAAAATTTTAAAAATTAAGACGCACAATAGGCTAACGAGTTTTAAGCTTCCCACGCTTTGTACTTGTATTAAGTAATTTATGGGTAGACTTAAAAAAATTATACAATTTTCCTTTTTTTAATCAATGGGGGGGGGGTTCAAACCCCCCAAACCCCCCCTTCGTTACGCCTATGGCTGTGGTATAGCTCCGCACGAGAACGCATGTCATCACCGTGACAATAGTCTGTTTATTCTAGTAGGCCTACAACTCATTTCCTCTCTATCTTGAACTACACGTGAAATAAACTATCACTGGGATCGTCATCATTATATCAATTAGCAAACAATGAATCCCTTATGTCTGAAAGCAGAGTTGGGACTGAGACCGTTAAAATACTCAGCTTTAAGTAACACGCCATTCGATGCGGAACATCAGGCTAGGGGCAGGGGTCGGCAACCTTTTGAGTCGGAAGAGCCAAAAATTACAATTTACAAAATGTCAAAGTTTTTAAAGAGCCACAAAAATTTTTCTTGCCAACAATTAATAGTACTCGCATAAATAAAGTTTTTTTATAAAAGAAAACTAATCTATTTAATCATAAGAAAAAATATCTATTTATTCATAAGAAAAAATATTTATTTATTCATAAGAAAAAATATCTATTTACTCATATATAGGCCTAAGTAGTGTTTTTCACAACAAATTAGATTATATATATGGCATTATTAGATATTACTTATTATTTAAGTAAACAATTAAAACAATTATTTACAACACTAACTTGTACTTCAATAACATACATTTGAGCAAACAAATTCAATGGGAGCGTTGACTTTGCATGGTTTTAGAAAGTTTGGATAAATTTGGCTCATAACTTGTTTTAAGTTTCAAACACGACTCTAAATTTTCATTTGTTAGTTGTTACTTTTACTTATATTCATGCAAGAGAACGCTTGCTCGCACGAATATGTTGATCCGAAGATAGTCAGCACTCCAAATGCCAACTTCTTCACCTCACTGTAGCAATCTGGAAGACTATTCCATGCGTCGAATGTAAGTGCCTCAACTCGCGGCATTTTTTTAAAGCTGTCCACTTTTGTTGCGTTACGTACATACATTTCTGGACCTCCAACTCTTCCAACTTGCTTTTCAACTCTGTAAATTTTCCACTCCACAAAGCTTTACTATTTAAATCGATCAATTGCATTTCTAGAGATCCAGTATCAATTCCAAATGGCTCAATGTGGATTTCGTTACTATTTGTGTTTTACCGCTCTGAATATCTTTTGCAAAAAGAATTAATTTTTCTTCAAAACAAACCAATTCTTCTTTTCTTGCAGTTTTAGATTCAGCTCATTTAATTTCGCTGTGATATCCACCATAAAGTAAAATTTTTGCAACCATTTGTCGTTCTCTAATTCAGGGTGATTAATGCCTTTTTCATTTAGGAATGTATTTATTTCATTCAAGCACAAAGCAAAACGTTTCAACACCTTACCTTTGGCAAATATTAGATACTTAGTTTACGATTAAAGGTGTTATGCCGAAATCAATGAAAATTGCCAAACATTTAAACAATCTAAAACTGCAAATACCTACCTACTTTGATCCTCAGTGTTCGAAAATAGGTTTATTAAATAACAATTTATAGGTACTTACACTTATAATAATTATTTTAACGCTAATTTTTAAATAATAAAAGCTATAAAATAGATAAATAATAAAATAGGTAATTTATTAAATATATATTTAATATCCAACAGTAGTACTTTGTTTCTTTTTTGATAATTCTTATTGACTTCAAAAAAGTAGTTAGCCTAGGTATCTTATTTGGAAAAAAATATGTATAATATGTATTTTAAAAATATGATACTTATTATGTTACCTACCTTTACTTCGGTTTTTTATTATATATATATACATAACTTTGAGAAGATAATTCGCTTCTAACTCTTTTACTTGAAACAACAAACTATACGTCACAGCCAAAGCACTGGTGAAGACTCCAAATTGTCTTGCGTCGAAAGCGAATTAAAACCTACATAGAAACATCGACGACGGCGTCATTCGAGAGCTTCCGACGGACGGACTGACGACAGTGACGACGCGTGTCACGGGGGAGGGGTGCGGTGAAAAGCGAGTACAAGTGGCTGAGATATAGAATCGGTGCCTAATCCTCGTTAATCGATTCAGAACGATTTTTAATTTTTTTTTATAAAATAAATAATATTTGCGTATGGAACTAAAGAGCCGCAGCTTCACATCCAAAGAGCCGCATGTGGCTCGCGAGCCGCAGGTTGCCGACCCCTGGGCTAGTCCAACCAAATATTTCAAACATAAACTAGGAAAACCTCTTAAAAGTGGCGAA
Organism: Ectobius pallidus; assembly: GCA_964059195.1. Lineage (NCBI taxonomy): Eukaryota > Metazoa > Arthropoda > Insecta > Blattodea > Ectobiidae > Ectobius > Ectobius pallidus. Next base: position 129,532,230 of record CAXKWD010000005.1, read on the forward strand.
AAAGAGTTAATATTATATTGTTTTAATAAATTGTGCGAAAGGAATCCAGAAGCTAGTGTTAAAAACATTGAAAAGGAAGTGAGTGAATTCTTAAGTGCGTCTGCAGTAAGTGTACATAGTATAAGAATGAATTTAAAGAAAAAGGGGATCTAAAAACTCCAGGGAAAAAACGCCGCTACATCAAGCTTGTTGACAAATATGACAAATTCACAAAGAGTGCTATCAGAAAGAAAATTCACTAATTCTTTTTCAGAAATAAACCGCCTACTCTAAATAAAGTATTATCGTCAATAAAATCCGATCCTGATAAATCGAATTTTTCAGGCGCTATCCACCACAGATTTTTGCAAGGGATAGGTATTGAATTTGGGGCTAGAAACAGAAGGATGGTATTGGATAGTGACGATATCGTGACCTGGCGACGTAAATATTTGCGTCAGATAAGAAATTTTCGCACTTCGGGCCGTAAAATTTATTACTTAGATGAGACCTGGGACAACGATGAGTATGCCACAGCAAAAGCTTGAAGCGATTCAACTATTAAAAAAATAAAACTGTCTGTAGGTATCAAACAGACCACTTGGAAAGGCAGGAGGCTTATTAGTAACACATACTGGTAGTGATTCAGGCTTTGTTGATGGAGGTTTACTAATTTTCGAATCCAAAACAACTAAAGAATATCACGAAGAAATGACGGGCGATGTGTTTTAGGTAGATTTCGAAGAAAAATCTACCTATTGGGATCGGTACCATCTCATGACTTTCGAAAAATTCTTTCATATACAGTATTTACGTTTCATGCCTCCCTAAGTACGAAACCACCGCCCGTTAAAAGTTTATTTATATATATATCTTTACGCGCTAGAGGCCATAATTTTTAAGATATTTGAATCAAATTTTATTATGTTACTTCTGGGCCCAGTAGTCGGGACAAGTTCGTTAATGAGCAAAATTGGCCCAAATGGGGGGGAGGGGGTTGAAATTTTGAAAAATTTATATCTCGGCCCCTATAAAGTATAGAGGGAAATTTTGTTTGGATAAATTAGAGTACTCCCTATGGAGTTCTCAGTGACACCAACGATTCGGGGGGTTTTGAGGGTACGAGTGGGGTTGGGGATGGAAATTAGAAATTTTTGGAACCACGTCTTGTGGGGTATCGTTGAAAAGCTCTTGATGAGTACTCTACGAAACTGTAACTAGTTTCTCGATAGCTCTCATATAAGGTGAGATTTTAATGTTTGAAAAACAATAACATCTCAGCCTGAAGGCCGGCCGAAAGGAATGTGTGAGGACCGACTAAGGATAAGATTACCAATGCAATAGAGTTTGAAATATTAAAAATAATAGTTACACACCTTTAGAACAATAATGCATGGCAAAATAAAAAATAAAATATATCAATTAAAAACATAAACAACTCTCTTTTTATAAAAAAGATTTCGGATTTATTTATATTTCATATGGTGCATTGTACACTTTGATATTGTTGTGATAAAATAATTCTCAGTAAAAAGGAGTTTAATATGAAAGTTACGGCTCAATGAAAGAAGAGTGTTGTCCTCAAAGAACATTGGGACTACAAGGTTAGTATTATTGCTAGAGACAGGCACAATATGAAGAAAATTTTGCCAAAATATGAAATTTATTTATGCTAAATATGAAATTATGAAAAAAAAAATTAAAAATATTATGAAATGCAATAAATCGCCAATTTTATCATCTGAATATTTGTTATTTGATTTAAGACAACACACTAAGGAATATCTACCATATTCACAATAAGAGGGCAAAATAAAAACACTAGTTAACTGGTAATTAATACGTTAAATATTCACAATATTCTATTCACCTACATTTTTCACATCACATCAACTAATATTTATTACAATAAGATAAAAGCAGCTTTTCAATGTTTTCTGGCAAAAAGTTGCATCTTCTGTCGGTAAGAAACGTCTGAACTGTGTGTGTGTCTTTTTAATTTTCATTTTTTTAAGTGTATAATGCTATTTGTGTGTTGTTTCAGCTGAAACTTTGTGTTTGCAGATACCAGTATTAAAAAATAAATTAATAACAAAATTATTATGTAATTCAGTCACCCATTTGTTCAGAATAAAGATAACGGCGAAAACCAAATATTAAGTGCACTTTAAGCTCTGCCCACTCGATCACTCAATATTCACATTTTGTTTCTCAGGAAAGCAGGTGACAAACTATCCTTGTATATTGTCGCCGACACTCTCGACAGTACCAAATATTAAAAATGCGAGAGTGCCCCTTGTAACAAATATTAAAACTGCTAGAGTGCCCCTTGTACCGAATATTAAAAATTCTAGAGCACCCCTTGTACCAAATATTAAAAATTCTAGAGCGCCCCTTGTACCAAATATTAAATGCGAGAATATGTGCCTTGTACGCAACGGTTTGTCAGCCTATTCATCCTCGAAGAATTCGCTAGATCACGGCATAAAATGAATTGCTTCACTGGGGGAGGGCTGGCCGGGATATGTCTCATGCGAAGATGCATCTTATATTTGTTCTTTCCCAAGATATCAAATGTAGCGTAAACATAATTTGAATGTTAGTACAAATTTGTCTTTAGATAATATTACACAGGTAATAAAAAGGACTATATTCCATACTTAACACTTTTGTTACAAAATGTGCACATAACAATCGTTCCATCTGTTTTAAAACAGTTTAACTCTGTCACCAATTGCACATTCCAGATTTAGTACACGATCCAAATCACCACGAATCGCAAACAACACATAAATGAATATTCCCTCCTCCCTGCTAGTAAGCTGGTTCCTCTAACTGTAAACATTCCCTACCCCCGCCCTTGCTGTCGAGTTATCTTTTGGAATGCAAGGAATGTGACTACTTCTAAACAATACGTAGAAATCCCATTCCCGTTCATTGTGGAAGTATGCTATTATTAGAGTGGAATTGTGTTGGGTACCTCTTAACACTTAGAAAGTGTTGCCAAATTTCTTAGCTTTCTGGAGTTTGCCGTATAGGGATTTGAGATGCGATTCCCGGAAAACTTTTCAAAACATTTCAATAATGTGGAAAACTCGATTCATTTGTCATAGAAGTATTAACGAAGGAAAAATTTGCAAATCATACAAAATATGAAGCTTTATGAAGATTTTCACGAAATATGAAGATTTTACCAAAATATTATGAAATATGAACTTTTTTCTTGCTTGCATTGCCATCTAAACTTCGTGATTCGTAAAGATCCGAGTTTTCAGAGCGCTAGTAGCCATATTTTAGAATATGAAATTTCATATTTTGCCTGTCTCTAATTATTGCCATGTGATATAAAAGCATCATTTCTTGCTTGTATTTACAGAGGCGTAACTATACAATTTTCCTTTTTTTAATCAATGGGGGTTTGACCCCCCCCCCCCCATTGATTAAAAAAAGGAAAATTGTATAGTTTTTTTAAAGTGTGCTTATAAATTACTTAATACGAGTATAAATCGTGGGAAGCTTAAAACTCGTTGTTGTGCATCTTAATTTTTAAAATTCTCCGGGGGAGGACCCCCTTCTCTCTCTGGGGGGTATTTCATGCCCCCCCTGACCCTCCTCTCTCTTTGGGGGTATTTCATGCCCCCCAGACCCCACGGATGTTATAACCCCCTCCCATATGGTCGGCCTGGTTACGCCTATGTGTATTTATGAAACTAAAACGGCGCTACATCCTTCAAGGGATCTGCGTCATCTACCAAAGGCAGATGGCAGGATTGGGGGGCATGTAGTCAGCTTGCCGACACCCACGGCCGTTAATGATGGTTTCCTTGACCGGAGCCGCTACTCCTCCATCAAGTAGTTGAAACATAATTACAGAATACTCTCTTTTTATAAAAAAAGATATTTCAGTTCTTCTTATAATAATTTCTTCCAAAGGTTAAGCCCTTCTTACGGCCGACTTAATCAAACAAAAAACTACTGGTTATGTAAAACGAAGTTTTTTTTATACATAGTAAGCTTATGAGTTTTAATAAAACCAGAAGTATAGACTTCTTGGTTAAATCCACCGTTAGCGTATTTAGGCCCCGTTGCAGTGCTCTTTCCTCTTTTTTGCAGAATTATTATTGGGGGTTTGTTATGCCAAGGCTAAAGAAGAGTGCTGCGCAGCGACAATAAACTAAACCAAAAGCACTTCGAAATCTACCTCAGTCTGTAGGCCTACCTAAAGGGAATTTTTTTATCATGGTTTCAGTCTGTTCTCCCCAAACTTGTGCCCAATAGTATTAGTGTCATTGACAATGCTAGCTACCACAGTGTTAAATTAGAACGCATTCCAACCATGGCTATAAAAGAATGTAAAATAACGAAATGGCTGCAAGAACATGGATTGTAATATAATTCTGAAATGGTAAAATTAGAGCTGATAGGAATAGTGAAATCAGTTAGGAAACAATGTGACAAATATCTAATAGACGAAACTGCAGAAAAATCAAGGCTTACTGTATTGAGATTACCACCCTATCATTGTAATTTGAACCCTATAGAACTAATATGGTCCCAGATTAAAGGCTTCGTACGTAGAAATAATAAGTCTTTCAAACCAGCTAAAATTCGCGAACTGCTTGAAACTGGCATAAACAGCGTAGGGTATGTACAAGATGCAAGCTGGTAAAAGCAGGTATATATAGTCAGATTCAGATTCTCAGCGCCGACTATCTGACTCCGAGCGGCAGATAGGATGTGGCCATTATGAAAGCAGTTGTCAGCGCAGAGCTGCCACCAAAACTGATCAGTGTATCATGAAACTTACAAGAGAACAGGCTGCACCTAATTATAATCCTTGCACCTAGGGACACATTTTAACGTTGTTCCGTTTAGTAAAAATTTAAACTGTATGCTTTAGGATCTGGGCTGGACGGCAAATTTCCATTGCACTTTCCATCAAGCTTCATTTCTAAACAAAATATCTTTCTCCAACAGGCATCGACGATGTTCCTATTGGAATGACCTATGCGCTTATCCCATATCGGAGGATTAAGTTGAACTTTTGATATATAATCCTCGACATCCATCGGAACAAAGTGAAAAACACTCATCACATGAACGAAAATCAACAGCCCGAGCGACAGGTTGTCTGAAACCAGAATGAAGAAATCATTCCGGTAAAAATCGGAGTCAGATTGTCAGTACGCAGTACGCGCAGGTGCATTATGGCCAGTCCAGCTTAGCAACAAATGAATTTACGCACGCCGACTGGCCGACTCAGAAAACCAGCGTGCATCTTGGACGTACCTGTCCAGTGAAGAAGATTCCCATGAATGTAACGAAGTAGAAGAGCTGCAGGAATCTGAATAATGTAAGTTTGCTGCTTATATTACTTACTTACAGAAAGGCAATATACAATATTTCTCAGCAAGCTAAAGGAATATTGTCTATTTTATGGAACCCGAAAGTTCATTGCCGCCCTTACCCGAGCCCGCCATTCAACCCTATTCTGTGCTAACTCTATGCAATCATCCCTCGCAGATCCTATTTCCCTTAAATCTATCCTAACATTGTCCTCCCACCTACATCTAGGTCTTCCAGGTTGTATTTTCCCTTCGGGTCTCCCAGTCAATACTTTCGAGATGTTTTTTTCCTCCGCCATGCGCGCAACATGTCCAGCCCATTTCGTCCGTGGTATAATTGTGTAGGAGAAATGGAAAAGGCTGAAAGTGCCAACAAATAAAAAATATATTTTTTGCATGGAATGTGTTGTAAGCGACATCGCCAATAACCTATTGAAAGTTGAAAGTGCCAGAAAAATTCCTACTAGTTCCTAGAGCAGTCGCAAGGAGCTGCACCGTGAAAGCGCCCGCTGACCGTCAGTGGAAAAGGCTGTAAGTGCCACCCGCCATTCATCCTTTACGTGTAATGGGTGCTGGACTTCCAGCCTTTTAACTAACAAGGTATGGCACTTACAGCGTTTCCCAAAAAAAGATATGATGGCACTTTCAGCTTTTCACATGCAAAATCAAGTTATATATGTACAATAAAAAAAAACAACTCTTGAAAAACAAATAAAAATATATTTTGTATTTTTAATGAATTTTATAGATTTTTAAAGGATACAGTATAAGTTTTATGAAGTTTTTATTGAATACTGAAAATTTTACTTTGTGGCACTTTCAGCCTTTTCCATTTCCATTACACAATTACCCTTACTATATCTGGTGAAGAGTACAGGTCAAGAAGCTCGTCGCTATGCAGTTTTCTCCGGTCCCCGTTTTCATCTCTCAGGCCCAAATATTTTCCTAAGCCCCCTGTTTTCGAACACAGATTATGTTCCTCTCGAAGAGTAAGCGACCGGCAGGATAATTAATAACTCACTCCCTAAGGAAATAAAATCACTCACAAGTGAAAGATTAAAAACAGAATTTAAAAAATGACTTATTCAACTATGTCCTTACTCCCTAGACGGTATAAGAGAACTATATCAATTAAAAGCATACTGGAAAAAATTATCTTGTATCTTTAAAACTCACACTATGTTTTTGTTTTCCTAGTTCTTTATTGTATAATTTTATTATTATTATTGTTATTGTCAGGGCCGTCGCGTGGGCGGGGCGAGCGGGACGAACGCCCCGGGCGCCGCGACCAGTGGGGCGCCGTGGCAACGGCAAAAATAAAACAACAAACTTTGAAAAAATAAGTAGGATGTATATAACATATTTTCTAAAGTTAGGTATAACTGAATTTTGAATATTACGTTGTATGTTTTTATTGAACAAATAAATATTTGACACCAATAACTTTAGGCCAATATTTGTACTAGGTTATCCCAAAATAAATATTTCCTTATAAAGACATATTTACGATCAAATACGTTACAGGAGAGACTGAATTCTCTGGCCTTCTTGTCCATTGAAAACGACGAAGCACAAAAAATAGACTTGATGGAAATTCTAACGGCATTTGCTCGTGCAAAAACCAGGCGAATGCCATTTAATGTTTAGTACCTTATCTTAATTTGATAAACGCGGTTCCCTTTTCTATATTCTATTCAATGTATGTATGGAGGTTACCCACACTATTAATTTGTAGTCCATTAATAACGTTAATGATTGTTAAGATTTTCTAACATTACTAAACTTGTATTAATTTGATTTTCAATACAATCTTATAAAAAAATTAAATAATTCTATTTCTGGTATTTTTGTAAGGTAATCCGGTTAGGTGTCTCTTTTGGGCACAAAAATACAGACAGCGACACAACCCGACGCGCAACTTGGCTAACGAGCGACTGGACGCGATGTGGCTTGGAACTTGTCCAGTCCACGTCGCCCTAAGTCGCGTCACTCATTGCGTGTTTAATCCAAAATGTTTATATGTAGGCCTATTTGATAGTGTCGCGTCACGTCGCTCGCTGTGTGTTTGTGTTTGAATCCTTACAGATAGGTGGAATGTCGGGTGGGTGCACGTGGGATTGAGTTTGGGGGGGGGGCGCCTGACGAAAACTTGCCCCGGGCACCAACAAACCACGCGACGGGCCTGGTTATTGTTATCCTATGCCAGTACTGCTGGTCTACAGGAGTGCTAAATAAATAAATAAATAAGACATAAGCGAAAAACCAATAAAATTGACCCCGCCCCCTCGGGCACTTTTAGTAAGTTATTCAGGACACTCTCCCCTACAATTCAGCCAAATTTCAAAACACGATTTATTTTTTCTATTCAGTGTTTTTTTTACCTTTATTGACTGTACTAAAATCTGTGTAGTACCTAGGCCTACAGGATAATAAAGAGGATCAGGCTTACCCCAAACAACAGTCTAAACACATCTAACACCATCTCAAGCTCATATGGTAGAATAAATACAGAGCACAGAAATACAAAATGACGAAGGCATCAGCGATGTAGTTATTGTTCTTAAATATTCAAGGCATCCACTTGAAGCAAAAATTAATAATATTTTTAATGTCAATTGCTTCAAGATAAATGGTTACGGTTTAGCTGGTTATTAAGTCAGATTTCCATGTAAACATGGTGGCACTGCAATTTATGCCCGAGAAGGCATTGTGCGTAGGAAACGTAATTTTAATAACAATATTACTGTTGAAAGATGATTTGAAGCTACTGCGGTCATCATTGAGACTTTGATAGCATGAAGCAAAAAAAGCTGTTTGCCTTTATCGTTCACCTGAAGGTAACCCACATATATTTTAACGTGTTTTGAAAATCTTATATAATGTATTTATCAAAGTGGTCAAACCACAAAATATGTTTTGGTGGTGATACAAATTCAGACCTTGATATTACCACCAACAGAAAATCTGCAATTTCATTAAAAAATACATTCATACAATTCGGTTTTCGTTATCACAATATCAATCCAACAAGAGAAGGATCATGTCTGGATAACGTATTTACCAACTTTAATAACCACTGCATGGTTAATTTGGAACAATTTCATTTCTAAGACCATTTAGCACTGTGGTTTTTACAATAAGGAAAGCTTATTATCTAAGAACAGTCCTAGAAACTTTACAATTTTTTTTCTTTTCAGGTAGACCTATTCCAGTTCTAAAGCTGAATACAGTATTTTCAGTTTTGTCCTCGTTCACTTTTAATTTATTAGTTTTAAACCAGAAGTCGGCTCTTTGAAATAAATCCATGACTTTTATGCTTGCCCTTTCTAGATCAAGGTCAGTGTAAAAAGAGTACAGTGGTATTAATCAGACGTGGCAGTCCAAGCATGGATGCTCAGTAGATTAAGACGAGTCCAATAAACATTCGTACTGCATGGAGGGGTGTATGGGTTAGTTGTGTCGTTGCTTTCAGTGCAGTAAGATCATATAATGCAGTGAAGAAACAAGAGACCTTGTTACAATCGCTTCTCCTCTCCCGCAAGTGCAGTTCAACATTCTTACCCCTCCCCATGATTCCTCCTACATGCGTCACCTCTCTCACGCGCATCTGACTGCCACCTCTGATTAATACCACTGTAGTATCATCTGCGTACAGTACGGTGTTATTTGGCATATATGTCGGCAAATCATTAATAAAAATTGTAAACAAAAGGGGACCCAAGATTGAGCCCTGTGGCATCCCAATCTTTACTTCTTTGAGTTCAGGTTTTTGGTCACCAATAACTACCATCTGCTTCCTATCTTCCAAATAGGATTTAAATAGGTCAAGTTCCATATTTCTTATTCTTATTTTCTTTATTTAGTATACCTACAAAGAGGAGTTAACTACTTTTCTGCACATTCTAATACAATGCCAACGGTAGTAAGGTATTTTTCTGTCAGTAACATTTATAATTTTAATGAATCCCTGAAGTTTGTTGAATGGAACCCATTGATACGTAACCCATATCACAATGCAGATAAATCTTTTGGTAATTTTTAAGTATGTTTTCATCAATTTTTAATAATTATTTTTGTACCCAAATGTGTATTAAAGCCTCCGCAAAGAAATGTTCTAAGCATTGGTACATTAAGAATTAACTATATAATAAAAGGAAAACTCAGAAAATATTACGACATATGGAAAGCATCAGGAATTTTGGAAGATAAAAGAAATTATTACTTGTGATTGAAACATTATAAACAGAAAATCAACGATTCTAAAATTAATTGTAATAAAGGGAAGATCGAACTATCAAAGGCAGCATGGGACATAATTATCCAATTTAGGAATTGTGGCAATAAGGCTAATAATTTAGGAATTTCACCAGACACCTTCATGGATTATTTTAAAAGCTATGTACAGTATTAGGATGGATATATGCATTCATGAACCACAGATTATTGTCTCTGTTGGACATTTCATGAGAATATTATAGGAGGAAAATTCCTCTATCACTGGAATTCGAACCCAGGACCTTGGGCTTTCCGTGCCGCTGCTCTACCAACTGAGCTAAGCCAGAGTTCGCTTCATAGCGCCAGATGGAACCTCTCTCCTATGACTGATAAGTAATGACCCTTGATGGTCTACCTCACTGACAGACAAGTTATGCCATGTGCAGTTTTGTGGGACACACTAATTAGTGATTTTTGTGACCGAGCTTCCACTGTTATTGTACAGTAACATTCAAGATGGATATTATGCCTTCATGAACCTCATGGCTATCATGCTATCGGTCCCGTGTTCAAATCCCGCCCGTTAGGCGCGAAAATTTGTAGGATAGGATTAGGTCCCAAATAGGTAGGTAGGTAGGGCGAAGGAGAGAAGAAGGAAAGATGATAAACAAGAGTAGAAATAAAAAAGAATAAAAAATTCCAAATTTTCAACACTGCTAATAGTTCTACCAATTACGCCTAGGTGTCTCATTGTCTCATTGTTCTTGTTTTTTTTTCCCGAAGAGGGGCTTAAAATCTACATCCTAGTGTTCTCGATAATAATAATAATAATAATAATAATAACAATAATAATAATAATAATAATAATAATAATAATAATAATAATAATAATAAAAATAATAATAATAATGAGAAGTTCGCACAATATGCGTTAGTGTTTATATCACTCGGCGCCTAAGCTCTCTATGAAACATTCCTTTCCCGGGTTCAGGACTGAGTAGGTTAAGTCTTAGGTTAAGATAATGCATATTGTGCGCGATTCCTTAATTATTATGTTCTCGGACAAAGTCAATTGTGCTGACAAAATAAATCACAAATCACTGTAAAAGTTTTGTGCAGAAAAATTTCTCTCCAGCAATTTATTTAAACTATAGGGGTATTCACTGTTATTCATATGTTTAGGATGTTCTTTTGTGGTGGGCTATTTTCTCGTTGCATGATTTCTGCATATTTAATTTTAGATAATAGTTCTTAATTGTTTATAGTCTGTATTTGGCTTACACAATCCGTAAAGTTTCTTTGTGTTTTAGTTTTATATTGGCCAACGTGTTTCTATAACGTCATTGTTGAGTTCTAACGAACGTCGTACTTCCATAGTTGGCGTTAATAGCAGCAAGGAGAATTCAAGCTGAGCGCTACAGAAAATTAAGTATTAGCTGCAACTCAGAAGTAAGTGGTGAAGCATTGTTTAAATTCACTAAGCCAGATTGAAAAATGGCTGAAGGAGATGCGTGGCTTCTCGAAGAAGCCATCAGAATAATTAGTGAATATGACCATGGGCTCACGTTTGACGCTTTATTCATTGCAATAAAAGATGCAAGTAAAACGTATAGGCCTACCGTTAAGTTCATGAGGTCTTGCGACTTAAAGCGTGTGGTAGACAAAGGCATTTCCGAGGACCGCATTGTGTTTGACGGCGAGACATACCAGGGTGTTGAACCGGCCTGCAAGAAATCTAAGGTAACTATGTAGTTCGGAGCCTATGGCCAGGGTCGCCACATCTCGGGGTCGGGCCCAGGACCATGTAGGCCTACTGGTCGCGGGCCCCTCATTCAGTTGTACGGTATCTTCCCCCTCTCCTTGGAGCTCCTTTCTCGTTACTCCATGTGAGAGACCATAAAATTATATCACATCACCGGTACCGAGCCGGGCCCCTTGGGTCCGGCAGACCCCCCATGTGACGGCCCTGCCTGTGGCTTATAGCAGGTTTAAAAACTATTCAAACACCTTTATTCATTCTAAAAAAATTACCAATACTACTACTATAGCCTACTCACCTAACCTGACAACCTATCTACGATATCAACGGTCGGTTTCCTTAGTTTCCAAAGAGAAGAGCAAAGCACACACATAATGTGGCACAACCCTATTGAAAAAAGAAATCATAATCACTGGCATATAGTGCTAGCTTAGCAGCATGTAGAATTTAATTTCAGCAAAAAATCCCCTATATAAAAATAACCCTTGTACCACACCATATGAACTAATTATTGATATAATCCTTGCATTAAGTACTGCAATACGAGGCATCCCCTTGAACCAAAACAGCTCTCTAAACTTAGATAGGTTAATTCTTGCTTCACACCCCAATGATCACTCGATGGCGTAGTGGATAACATGACTGCCTATGGTACTAGCGGTACCGCATTTGATTCCCTATAGGTCGGAAAAGTTCAATAAGCAAAGGAACTAGGCAAAATTTTGATATAGGCCTAGAGAGATTCAATCTAAAAAAGCTAGGTGAAGACCAAAGTAGGGCGAAAGACAAATATAAGGTGCACTTTAAGCTCCGCCCACTCGATATTCACATTTTGTTTCTCAGCGAAGCATGGTGACAAACTATCCTTGTATATTGTCGCCGACACTCCCGACCATACCAAATATTAAAAATGTGAGTGTGCCCCTTGTACCAAATATTAAAACTGCGAGAGTGGCCCTTGTACCTAATATTAAAAATTCGAGTGTGCCCCTTGTACCAGATATTAAAAATTCGAGAGTACCCACAGGTTTGCCTTGTACCCAATGGTTTGTCAGCCTGTTTATCCTCGAAGAATTCGCTAGATCGTGGTATAAAAGAAAGTGCTTTGCTGGGGGTCGGTCAGGGCGGGATATGTCTCATGCGATGATGCACCTTATATTTGGTTTTTCCCCAGAGTAGGAATGCTTACCAAGTTGAGATTTCAAATAGATTTGCAGTTCTAGAAAACACTGCAGAACAAGAAGCTAGGGATGATATGAATATGTACAAAACTTGGCAATATTAAAGGCAGTATCCCCTACAAACTCGAAGCCAATTTGCTAAGCTAACCATTTGCAATAGGATTTCAGAGTCTCTGAATGATAGGGATAGTGAAACAATGAGGCATAGGAATTGATTTTAAGTACAATTATTTGTGTAAGCATTATGTTTGCATAACGTTAATTAATACTAAATTTGCAATAAGACTTTACATAACTTAAATCTTTATAATAGGCCTATATATGTAATCTATATGAAAGAAATTAGCTTATTTCCTCCATAAAGAGAAATCAAATTATAAACACTTGTTCGCCTTCATAACACAAGATGAATTGTCTCCTTAGCCTTACTTGAAATGTAATAAACCGTTGCGCTGAAACATGGCATTAGTTTCTTAGTAAGACTATACTACAATATATTTAAAATTTGGTTTCTATAATTGTAGAATAAATTAAATATTCAGTTTCTGCAATAATCAACTGCCAGTTTATTTACTTAAAAAAATCTATGGAAAAGTATCTCATCCCGGCCTGCGAAGGGTGAAGTGAACTGTTGAAGTCAATAAACATTCGTCTCCACAGTTATTATATCTGTACTCTACTAAGTTCTGCACAATACGTTCATTACAAAATGGCATTGTAAACACTAGCTAGTGCTTATACCAGGAGACCCAATGGACTATGAACCAGCTGTTCGGTGTTTTTCCACTGGGCATCTGCACACGTCTTCAGAAATGTCCTGATTACGCGCATGAATATTAATTTGAAGCAAATACGAGGTAGATCTCTGTACCTTTTACATGACAATAGCAAGTTTATGGATGCTGATTAATATGGGGAAATCGGAACTGTAAATTCTAAGCTTTATATTTTTTATACAAGCTGTCACCGAAACACTGCCCATTTCTTCCAAGTTATACTACAGCATCATTAGTGTATCCAACTGAAAAGTTTTAAAATAAAGAACAGACACACTGAGTGAAAAGGGGGGTGTGGGGCAAAACTAAATACAACACATTATACTAATATACCGTTAATAACAATATGGTACAGTTTGGTGTTCATTTTCTGAAATTTTTATATAGGCTACAGCAGCATGTATCTTTAGAAAACAAGCTGTTTAGTGCCTATTACCTTGCTAACTGCCATCTGCTTAGGTAGATAACACAGGTCACATAGTAGGCCAAATCCCTCTAGGGGCACCATGGTGTTATATTTCATATTTCATATTTATTTAATCCATTTTGACCGCAGTTCTGCGGTATAGGATACAATATAACAACAATATAACAAACTATTATAGTACAAGGGTACAAGAATAATATTAGAAATACATACATTGAAATATAAAGAGATACAAAGAAATACAAAGAAATACAGGATCAATACAACACTACAAAACAATAAATAAATAAATAAATAAAAAAGTGCAATGTGCAATGTTTTTGATTACTGGACATGGTTATTTATAATATACCAGCAGGTGTCCATGGCTTCGCCTGCAACTATTTACTGAACTGCTAGATGTTTCAAGGTAGATAGGCTATATGCATATGCATTGGCACGGATAGCCAAAGGTCCTGGGTTTAAGTCCCAGTGTCAGAGGAATTTTTCTCCTATATTAACATGCTAGATGTTTCATTTAAATAATTTGACACCTATTTTCAATAACGCCACCATAATGATCCTGAAAAACCACATACCATATTTTACGGACTATAAGACACACTTTTTTACTTTGAAAACAGAGCCTTGAAAGTTAGGTCATCTAATGATCTGAAGTATATTAAAAAAATTAAAATTATGGTAAATATTGCTGGAATACCATAGTTATAAACAAAGTGTTACAAACGATAAGATTGGAACAGATTTTGGAGTGATGGCATTCAATGCGAAAAGAAAGGTATGTTGAGTTCTTTTATACGAAAGGAGTTGTCTCTGCCGGGTGGTTTAAATGAAGGCAATGGCCTCTAAACAGCCTTGTCCCATTACACTTACTGTATGCTGAAATGAGGATTAGAGGGTGTAAAAGTATTTTCACTCTTTCATGAGAAATCAGTTCAGTTGTTAAAATTTACGCGATGCCACCTGTACAGAAGAGATTTTCGTATAATGCAGATTTTAAGTTATATGCAATGAAGTATATTATTCCCTTTGAAATTTTTGGTTTAGAATCATATTAAATTTCTTTTCCTTTAAATTTCCAATCTAAAATCAAGGTGCGTCTTATGGTCCATAAAATACAGTACATTTTGATAGGTATTGTACTTGTTCATTACTACTATTTTTAATTTTAAACCTTCCAAATGACCCTATGAGCTCACAGTATGTCTCGAGGTCAGTACCCATTTTTCCACTTTCTGCTAGCTCTGCACAATTACGTGTTTTCTCACCAATAACTAATACAAGAGTGGTATGACATTATTACATATATATGTAATATTACATAAAAAGTTATATAAAATTACATATATATTATATGTATTTTATTATAGGCCTATGGTTATTAATAGGGACTAGATTTTTAGGTTTTTAAAAACACTATTTTAGGTTTTCCGTTAGGTGAAATAGTTTTTTTAGGTTTTTTGTCCAAAAAATAATAAAATAATTGGTTTAATGAATTTGAATGTGCTACATAGGATTCAATACATAATACTTTTGAAGCTTAACTTAACAAAATTGACTTAAATTTTTGTAAACTTGATTTAGGACAATATTATACAATTGAAGAAAGAAAGAATAAACAATCAAAAGAAGGAGTGAAAATAAGACTGCCTCACATTTCCTGGATACAGTATATCTTTCAAGATTCTCAACTGTGAAGTTCTTCCTGTTATCTCTTAGTTAATAGTTAATAGGCTACTGTATCTAGACACTACCCTTCTCAGGATTCGAATCCGATGCTTCTAATTTAGTGAGTAAAATACTTTGTGGTTGATGTGGATAATGTGAAATTGATTATTTTCATTTCTTCGGTTGTTACGCATGCTAACCGCACAACAGATCAACTAGGGACGAAAACTTCCCCCTTTTCTAGAAAGGTAAGTAATACTTACGTGTTTTTGGCAGGCTTGACATAATATTACATTGCCATCTGTCGTGAAATTCAGGTTGTCACCAATCCACTACCGTAATAAATCAATTTCATTTGTTTCGGTATAATTAACACGTCTTCTTGAAACTCACAGTGGACCACTCAGTATGAATAACAGGGAAGTAATAAAGGCAAACAAGCGCTTTAAAACACAGAAGTCTATATCCTTGTTCAGACATGGCAATTATGGTTGTTCATATGAATATATTAAAAGGAATACGCTGGTACTCTTACACTTCCTCTCTTGATACTGTCCATCCTGGACGACAATGGGTTGAACGAAACGCTGGTGGTATTAATTTCAACCCAACAAAAATTATTGTCTCTCCGTAAAATGTCGATTTGTGAACTGACAAACAAAAAAATAGCCTAAATTAGATATTTGAGGTTTTATATCCCGTTTAGGTATATTTAGGTTTTTATACCCGATTTAGGTATTTTTAGGTGCCACAGAATTAATGTGGGTGAATCCTATGGACGTGATTCGAAAAAGTGTATGAGCGCTTTTTGTTTTGGAAGTAAGGAAAAAAAATAGGTAAAAACCTAAGAATCCGGTCCCTAGTTATTAAATTTTATAATGCCCTTCTTTTGTCTGTAAAACTAAATTACCATACCTCAAATTTTAAAAAAGAATTACAAACAATCTTGATCAATAACTGTATATATAAAGTAAAGGAATTCTTCAGTATTAATTTTGCTGTTTAGAAGTCTTGCTCATAAGCTTATAACTTACTTGCATAAGAATATTTCAAGTGGGACAAAGACTGCTGAAAATTTTCTATTGTCAAGACAAAAAGAAATTTAGGTGGCATCATGTAAATTTTAACAGCTGAACTGATTTCTCATGAAAGGCACACCTTCTAATCCAAAATTCAGCATACAGTAAGTATAACTGTGGACAAGGCTGTTTAAAGGTCATTATAAAATAAATAAATAAAATAAAATAAAATAAAATAAAATAAATAAGCCCGACACAATCCCTTATAGGGCAAGGGCCTCCTACCATGGTAGGGCTGACTCTGTTTTACTCTCCCAAGGTGAGTTATTATTACCTTCATTTAAATCACCCAGTGAAAACAACTCCTTTCATATAAAAGAACTCAACATTCCTTTCTTTACACATTGTATACCTGACTTCCTGCTTCCCTCATTTTATGATTGTGACAAGTACACTGATGTAAGTCTAAATTTGTAACTATCTTATTGTTTGCAAAACCTTGTTTTCAACTGAGGTATTCCGGCAATATTTACCATAATTTTAATTTTCTTATTGTACTTCGGACCATAGGTGCACCCAATGTTCAAGGCTCTGTTTTCAAAGTAAAAAAGTGCGTCTTATGGACCGTAAAATATGGTATATGAATATCAGATAGGTTTGCCATTTGAAGCAGATTGAAGCAAGGAGATGCATATCACCTTTACTTTTTAATTTTGCTTTGGAATATGCCATTAGGAAAGTTCAGGAAAACAAGGTAGGCGTAGAATTAAATGAAAGTCACCCGATTTTAGCTTACGCAGATGATGTTTGCTTGTTGGGCGATAACATAAACACAATCGAGAGAAATGCAGAAGATCTTTTCGATGCCTGCAGGAATGTTGGATTGGAAATTAATACAGAAAAAACTAAGTATATGATCATGGAATATCATGACCTGTACTTTTCACGAGATATAGTAAGGGTAATTAAATCACAGAGGATGAAATGGGCTGGACATGTTGCATGCATGGGGAGGAAAGACATATCTCAAAAGTAGGAAAAAGACCACCTGGAAGACCTAGACAATATTTTAAATACTCTGAAATGATTGTAATAGGCACGGATTTTCTGCTAGAAATGTCCCGAAAAATTAAGCTGGAGTCATAACAGACAATCAAGAGATTTTACTTTTGTTTCTGCCAGGACGCTTGTTGCATTTAATGTAATGTGAACTCCTTGTTGCATTCAATGAAATGTAAAATTGTAATTTAGTAAAACCTGGTTGGATGGTCTGAAATTGATGTTCTGAAGATTTATAGTAAGACCTAAATCATGTAGGCCTAGTTGATTTATACATGTGCCAACTTATTGTGTGAAATGGTTGAGTTCCTTGCTAATGCTTGTGTGCATAATAGGCCAATCTAATACTATGTCATCTGCATACTGTAATATACATAGTGGATACATGTGGTCATTGTTTATGTCTTGGATGTACAGGGCATATAATATCGGACAAAGGGAAGATCCTTGTGGTAGTCCCATGATGTGGTACGGTATTCAAGATTATTATATTTACAGGGTGATAAAACTGTGCGGTATTGAAAAAGGTTGTAAATTAGTCGGAGGAATGTGGACGGGCAATTATAATGTGATATTTGGGTTAGTAGAGTAGGAATGTGTACATAATCGTAAGCCATAGTTGCATCAAGGTATATTGCAGCGAGGTATTGTTTATGGTGGAATGCTATGGAGATGTCAGTTGTTAAAGTATAGATATTGAATTCGGAATTGAAGTGTCTCCTGAAACAAAATTGCGTTAAGGGCAACATAGAAAATCGTTCTAAATAAAATGTTAATATGTCAGGTTTTTTTTCCCTCAAAAGTCTTACATAGGGTAGAGATTAATGTAATCGGTCTATAATCTGTAGCTTGACTGCCAGTGGTCTGTGGTTTTTTTTATGGGACAAACAATTGCAGTGTGCCAGGATAGAGGAGTTGTGCCTTGGTATAGCGTATTGGTAAACGCGTGTGCTAGCTGATATATGAAAATAAGCGGTAGTGAGCAGAGTATTGTATGCGTAATGTCATCAGGTCCAGGTGCGGATTGTTTTGTATTTGTCGACCGTGCTTTCAGTATTTTGTTATATAGTCCAGGCAACGAACGAAAAATAGAAAAAATAGAAAATTCATGTAGTCCCTGAGGGTGGGGGTGAGCAGGGGACAGGGAGGCACGTTTTATTGGTTTTTTTTACTTATATCTCACCAACAGTGCATCATAGAGGAAAAGGTACTCTGTTCAAAGTTCAAGCTGATAACATTTCCTATAAGTCTGATCTTAAACATTTTTTCTATTCCCAATAGCTTTCGAGATATCCGCCAGCAAAAATAGCACATTTTCAAAAAACATTCTTTCACCTCACGCTTTTTGACACACTTTGCCTTATAGCACTTCAGCCCTTAAATTTACAGCAGTGTTCTCATAAAAGAAGTTGTATGGAAATAAATGTCCTTTAAAATGAGTACCGGTAGTTATTTGTTATTTTTTCTTCAAATGTTCAAACGTTATATCAATTTTAAGTTTCTGACAAATGTCGAGATTTCGAAAGAAAACTGTACTTCGCCCTTTCTCTTTATTTAGGGGTTATATCTTTGTATATACATTGTATATTGTGTATTTACACAGTAAAACATTTGGAGAAGGCAATAATTTATTGCACAACCACTCACTAAAAATCCGATCACAGTATAAATAAGTAGAGCGTGAGCAGGGGTGGGGTTCATGTAAAGTCTTTTCTCAGATTTCCCTAAATATGTGGAAAAATTACATCTTCTAGCAAAAATAGTTTATGTACAAAGTTAAACTGCATAAAATTTCTACAAAATTGATCTACATCATATTTCTTTAGGGGTAATACTTCAGGAAATAAAGGGAGATAAAGCATGGCATAGTTCTGGAAATTCTTTTATGTATATTTTTTTACAAAACGAGAGCAGATAGCAATTAAACTGGCACGATACCAAGCAAACTAGTTCTTAGAAAAATATACTAAACGTAAACATTACAATAAAACTCATTATTGTAAAACTTAGAAGAATCACATCATATGAGTGGAAGTAATAACAAACATAAACTATTAGCCGTTATATTTTTCGTTAAACATATTTGTAAAATTGGTAAAACGTTATATGTTTAGAAATTGTAAGACATAGTAGTCTTAACTTTTACTTTAAATAAATGTTTACTTGTCTATGTGGTTCTTAAGACAATATTTGCACACCAAATTTTGTCATTGTGCAACTCGATGTTGGAAGATACAGACGCTGAAATGCTGGCATTAATGCTCACCCGTTTGTGGAACCTGCCATGGTACATGCACCAAAAATATATCATTAGAAGAAAAGGATTAGTTTCAAATTCATGATATCCAAGGAGAAGATGTCGTTTAGATAATCTTTCATCAATGTTATATATTGTATATGTACTGAGTGTTTGGTAGATTGAAAAATATAACCTTAACTGATAATACAAAGTATTATGGTTTTAATAATAGAGAATCAAAATAAAAGGTAGACAGGTAAACATCTATTCAATGTAACAGGAAGGTCTACTATGTCTCACAATTTCTAAATATATAACGTTTTACCATTTTGTGTTAAAAAATATAATATAACAGGTCGTATAAAAAAGAATTTCCAGAACTATAACAGGTTGTACTAAAAAAGAATTTCCAGAACTATGTCATATGCTTATATTTCCTGAACTATTAATGTTACAGATGAATTTTGAAGGAAATTTTATGTAGTTTAATTTTGTGCTAAACAGCCATTTCATAAAATATGGGAATTTTTCCCTCAAAGAGAGAAGTTATAATATTATTGTAATTGGGTGGTCAAAAATAAGTTTAAAACATCAAATTCTCTGAATTTTAAGGACTTAGGTGTATTTGAAGTGGTTTCATGTGTAAAATCTGTCGATTTACTTATTTATTGCATTGAGTTACTTTTTCTTGCCATTTTTAGCATGATTTTAACACTCTTTAATACCAAGTAAGTTAGTCAAGAGTAATCAGCTATGCCCATTTTCATTTGAGAAAATATACATCTTAAGGTACAATTTGGTATAAGATTAACTACAAAAAATATGTGTGGTTAATTACTATCAGAGGTGTACAAATCTCGATTTTAGCTTGCCCAAACCCGCTTGAACGCCAGGCAAGCAAGTTGCCAGCATCATAGCTAGGAAGCAGGCAGGTTTCTTTAAGCCTGATGGGTCAGGTCAAACCCAGCCTAGGCAAGTCAGAATAAGCTTGCGACATTCCTATCAGCTAAACAACTGTAGTTGCTGAGTGTAGGTAATACTTTCTTGCTTTTCTACATGCTGGTAGAAGAAATTCACCATGCAGATAAATAAAAGGTGGATAAAGTATTAAAAATCGTTTTAGCGTCTTAACACAATTATTATTTTTATTATTAGGTAGATTTCGAAGAAAAATCTACCTAATGACTTTCAAAAAATTCGTTCATATCTTTACGTTTCATGCCTCCCTAAGTACGAAACTACCGCCTGTTAAAAAAAATTGAGATACTTATATTTATATACAGTATATGTATATGTATATGTACATATATATTTATATATATACATATATATATCTTTACACGCTAGCGGCCGTAATTTTCAAGATATTTGAATAAAATTTTATTATGTTATTTCTAGGCCCAATAGTTCAGACAATTTCGTTAATGAGCAAAATTGGCGCAAGAGGGTGGTCGGGGGAGGGGGTTGAAATTTTAAAACATTTATATCTCGGCCCCTATGAAGTATAGAGGGAAACTTTGATTGAATAAATTAGAGTACTCCTTATGGAGTTCACAGTGACACCAACGATTCGGGGGTTTTGGGAATACGAGTGGGGGTGGGGGTATGGGGATGGAAATTCGAAATTTTCGAAACTACGTCTTGTGGGGTATCGTTGAAAAGCTCTTGATGAGTACTCTACAAATAAATAACTAGTTTCTTGATAGTTCTCATATAAGGCGAGATTCGAATGTTTGAAAAAGTTCTCTTTCCTCTTTTTTGCAGTTATTATTGCGGGTTTGTCATACCAAGGCTAAAGAAGAAGAATGCTACACAGCGACAGTAAATTAAAACAAAAACACTTCGAAATCAACCTCAGCTTGTAGGCTTGCCTAAAGGGATTTTTGTTATTGTTACTAATGATTTTATGATGTTTTCTCGAAAATGTTTGAAAATTTTTCCCATGCCGGACTAGTACTAGCTTTGTTCATTGATAATTCAAACTGTCCACATTTTAGTTTCTCCTCGGCTTCCTTCAGGGTAAAATTCTCTAAACACATCTGAAGTTCCTCAACTACGTAACTGCACGACTTACCAGTGCACTGCTATACCCAGTTTCATATTCTTTCCGCCAGGCCTTGCAGTTTCCTTAGGTCCTGTGCAACCCATCAGGTTATGAAGAGCTTGTGACTCATAGCGATAGCATTTCTTATCATCGTTGTAATCTGGCTTGCTGTCAAGTCAAGCAAGTTAAAAGCTGTGACTGGTTGCAGAATTTCAAAGGGGCAGGCAAGCTAAAATCAGAATATGTACACCTCTGATTACTATGTAAATTAACAAACAAGGGAATTTTTGTCCCACCCGTAACAGTGATAGTTTTATATGATATTTTCCCGGGCTACTAACCAGGTGGTGAATTGGATTAATTCCGACGTTTCAAAACCAAACTGAGGCTTGATTGTCAAGGAGAAATGATAGTTTTGTTATATTATTATTGATGAGTTAAATAAATGTTCTGACAAGCTGGAAACAGTTTATAATTTGTATTGAATCCCTCATACCTTCATTAATATCAACATTAAGACCCTAACAGTAATAGCAGAACAGAAAATGAGCTTTTGTTTTGCATCATTAATATCAGTGTCCAAATCATGTCCCACCCGTAACAGATTTTGAAAAACATATTTAAAATATTTAAAATAAATTTTAAATAATGCTTTGCATGCAGTGTGGAGGAGAAGGCATTGTAAATATTACAGAATGTGAAGAACCAATTCTAGTTTATTATTTATGATATGTAATAAACAAAAATAGTTGTTATAATTTGCTAGAATGTCCCACCCGTAATTATGAAATGGCTGTAAACTGTTTTTAGCTAGAACCCATAATTTTTGGGGTATTTAGGGGACACTGAGAGGAACAACATTTAAAAGTGCCCCCATCCCCTCCTCACCCCCCATCAATGGGGTCTTTTAGTATGTAGTTTAGTATAGGACACTTTGCCCCACATCTCTGCCAAATTTCAAAACTACATGATTTTTCTCCCTATTTTTCCTTTGTTGCCTGGACTATAATGTATTTTCCATTGCATGTACTGTGCTTGTACCGAGATCGGATTTTTAACAAATGCAACATTAATGATTGTGTAATATTTCTTTAATTTTGCAAGAGGTAATTACGCTATGTTCAGATTATATACAAAGACTTTTAGCCTCTAAATATAGAGAAAGTGAGATGTACTGTTTTCTGTCAAAATCTTTAAATTTGTCCGAAACAATCGGAAATATACACACTAAAGGCGGCCATTCACTATCGCTCCAAACGTCCAAATGGAGTGATGTCACTCCAAAATCTCATAATGAATGGGAAGGCTGTCGTCCGTTTGGCATGGAGCAATGGGTCTGTTGGATATCCAGTCGAGCAAAAATCCATCCGTTCACTCCATCCGTCCATCAAGCCATCGTACAATGAATGGGGAAAACGACGTGGAGTGACTCCAAGCCATCCCGCAAATCTGCTAGTCAGTGGCCAAACCCACATCCAAGTAGCCTCATTCTGTCCTCAGGTGTCCTCCAGTGCAGACGTGTTTTCTAATTTCAGCGCCATGTCGGGGCGAGACACTGCCTCGAAGTAATCGAATCCTATAAACAGTTTTCGTGCCTATGGCAAGTTACTAATTGCGATTATCACAACAAAATAATTAAACGGTGCAAAATATGTTGCACAAACTTTCTCGCATATACGTGTAAAAGGGTAGAACAAACAAACAAACAAAAAAAGGAAGTTATAGAGACAATTAAATTTTATTTATTACATTTTCGTAAAACTAACAAGTACAGTTTCTACAAAAGAAAGCATCAGGGTCGATCCTTATGTTCAATGCTTTTACCGTGAAATAATAGTAATAATAATAATAATAATAATAATAATAACAGTGATGATAATAATAATAATAATGATAATAATAACAACAACAACAATAGGCCTAATAATAACTTGGGGTTTGCATGCTTCTCGAAGGCAAAAATGCAGGATACATTGAGATGTAGCCGAACAATTGAAGCAAATGCTGCATGAATGCATTATTACAAGAGCCTACGGTAAATTTGGGTGGCCACGAAATTTGATTTGAACCCAGGACCTCTCCCCTATTGGCCTATACCACCTCGCTGTAATTGGGTTTGGTGTGTTCATTACGACTGAGCTAAACTGACTGTTTTTAACAGCAATAAATAGATTATAGTTTTCATGTTACTATGGGCAACAAAATGTCATTCATATTACTTCCTCTGCCCGTACCATAGGTACTATAGGTAGAGAAAGTATTGTTTTCGACCCCCAAATTCGAAGATGAGTTTTTAACACATATACACGTTTCAAGGCCCCCTGAATCCAAAAATACTATTTTTGGAAACATGTTTGTGTGTCAGTGTCTGTGTGTGTGGAATATCTGTGAACAGGGTAGCTCCAAAACGGAAAATCGTATGAAAACAAAATTTCGTATTTGGGTCAGGTACCTTCTGAAGATGTGAGGATATGATTGGCGACAAGTTTCTCTTATTTTTAAGGGGACTTTACATGAAGAATTTTTCGTTTTTCGCGATTTTCTTGGAACGGCTCTAACGATTTTCTTTAAATTTTGCACAAGGGATGCTTATACTAAGAGCTAAAACTTTTATTTGAAACATTTTTTTCGAAAAAATTCTCTGAAGGGTAGTTATAAGCCACCCACTGTGAATACACGCACTTTGCAATACGGCCTCATGTAACGGAAAGTCCTACGAAAACAAAATTTTGTATTTGGGTTAGGTACTTTTTGAGGCTGTGACATGAAGAATGGCATCAACTTTCCCTTACTTTTAAGGAGACTTTACACGAATAAATGTACGTTTGTCACGATTTTCTCAGAAACGGCTCTAACGATTTCCTTTAAATTTTGTACATGAGTGCTTATACCAAGAGCTAAAACTTTTATTTGAAACTTAAAAAAAAAATTCTCTGAAGGGTGGTTGTAAACTACCCACTGTTGTAGATACTCTCTCGTCTTCCCTGGTGAACAACTCAATACGCGGACATTCACGGCCTCTTACTCTATATAAGTACGTTTAAAGAATATTTTCTCTCCCTGGGAGTTGCAACACCTTGTCGTTGGTGGGAGAGCTTGCGTGGTCCGTTGATCCTATGGGCTATGCCGGCGGTAGCATCTTGCTACTGGTAGGGCCACCCAAGCCGGACAGGTCATAGGGGAGGACCCAGACGAAGAAGCAACTCAGAAGAGGATAATCCACCGGCTTCAAGGGCGGAAGAGGAACTAGTTTCCCAACAACTAAGAAGGCGAAAGAGATTTCCAATCCTAACCTGCTGCCTTGCAGTGCGAAATTGGTTTTTCAAAGGCTAAGGGAAGGAAAACCCTGATTAAAAACCAGGGGTAGACTGGACTCCCTGAGCTGTGGAGAAAGCAACCAGCCTAGGAGAAGAAAACTCCAAAATCAAATCACCTGGTCCTCCAGGTTGGGGGTTGGGCGTAGGGCTAACTCCCCTACCCCGTAAAAAGAACATTGTTACGGATACCTTAAGTAAGCCAATAGTAAAATCGGATAACTTGGTGACGACCCGGCGAGAAAAACGGTTAAGGAGAAGGAAAACGGATATGGTATTAGCTACATGGAACGTGAGGACATTGAAGAGACCTGGTAAGCTGAAAGAATTAAGGAATGAATTGGATAAGTACGGAGTGAAGATAGCAGCATTACAGGAAGTAAGATGGAAAGGGCAAGGGATGATAGCGACAGGAAAACATATCTTGATGTATAGTGGAGGAGAAGAAGGCAGAAATGGGACAGGATTTTTGATACAAAGGTCTGTGAAGAAAAGCGTGATCAATTTCAATGCAATTAATGATAGGATGTGCTCCTTAAGACTCCAAGCAAAATTCTTTAATGTTACAATGTTCTGTGTGTATGCCCCTACAGAGGAGGCGGAAGATGAGGAGAAAGATGCTTTTTACTCCAAATTGGAAGAAGAAATTAATAAAGTTCAAAGACATGATGTAAAAATGATTTTAGGAGACTTAAACGCAAAGATCGGAAGAGAAGAGGTGTATAAGCACATTGTAGGGAAAGAAAGCCTGCACGAAAGTAGTAATGACAATGGATTGAGGCTAATTGACTTTGCGAGTGGGAAGCAGATGATAATAAAAAGTACCTGGCAGCCCCGGAGAAACATAAGGAAGGAAACTTGGATATCGCCAGATGGAGTGACAAGAAACCAAATAGACCACGTGATTATAGACAGAAGGCATGCATCAGATATTATGGATGTTAGAAGTTGTAGAGGGGCTGATGCTGATACAGACCACTATCTTGTTAAAATTAAATATAGGCAAAAAATTGATTTGGCGAGAACTGAAAAAGCAAAAAGAAAGGAGAAGCACAATGTTGAAGCATTAAAAAATGAGGAATTGAGAGAGAAGTATAAGAAGAAAATAGTAGAATCTTTGGAAAGAAAAAAGGAGTTTTGGGAAAAGGGGGAAATGGAAAGTAAGTGGGAGATACTGAAAATAACTATTAAGGAGGCTGCGGATGATGTCTTGGGAAAGAAGGAGCATGTGAAGAGAGAAGAATGGTTTGATGAGGAATGCTTAACACTAATAGAAGAGAGGAATGAAGTTAGGAAAAGAATGCTCCAAAGGAGGACAAGACAAATAGTTGAAGAGTATAGAGAGAAGCGGAGAAAAGCAAATAAGATGTGCAGATTAAAAAAAAGAGCGTTTGAGAGAAAGAGAATTGAAGAATTGGATGAAATGAAGGATAGAAATGAAGTACGAAAGTTTTATGAGAGAACTAAAGACCTTAAGAGAGGTTTCCAACCAAGAGTGGTCTTTCTCAAGGATAAGGATGGAAATTTTATTGGAGAAGAAAATAAAGTGCTTGAAAGATGGCAGGATCATTTTTACAAGTTACTAAATGGAAATAAGGAGGATAGAGAAGAGGAGAGCATCAACGAAGATTTGGAAAGAAGAGAAGCAAATGAGGTAGTAGGAGAACCAGAATTAGAAGAGGTCAAGAAAGCAATTAAAGCATTAAAAAATAATAAAGCCCCAGGAGAGGATGCAATAGAATCGGAGTTGTTAAGGTATGGGGGAGAGGGAATAGAGAATGCTGTTTATGAATTGATAAAGGAGGTGTGGAGGAAGGAGGAAATGCCCAAGGATTGGACAGTAGGCATAATTTATCCGATACACAAGAAGGGAGATAAGTCAGTTTGTGAAAACTACAGAGGGATTACGCTGCTAGATGGAACTTATAAGGTTTTTGGTAAGATATTAGCCTCACGACTTGAATTTTGGATGGAAAGAATTTTAGGGGACTATCAATCGGGTTTCAGAAAAAACCGCTCTACACTGGACCAAATATTTATATTAAGACAAGTGCTGGAGAAGTTTTATGAATATGACAAGCAGCTTTATCAACTGTATGTCGATTTTAAGCAGGCGTACGACAGTCTAGAGAGAGGTAAAATTTACAAGATTATGCGAGAATTTGGAATCCCGAGTAAACTGATCAGGTTGACAGAGATGACCCTAAAATCAACGGTATGTAAGGTGAGAGTTGGACAGGATATGTCAAAGGCGTTCATAGTGGAAAGGGGATTGAGACAGGGAGATGTGTTATCCACACTGCTCTTCAATATAGCATTGGAAAAAGTTATTCGCCAGCTACCAATTAACCCAGGGGGAACTATTCTGAACAGACTAGTGCAAGTGATAGCATACGCTGATGATGTGGCAATCATTGCAAGAAGTGAAAAAGCCCTTGAAGAGAATTATGCTGTGTTAGAAGAGGAAGCACGGGACTTAGGATTAGAAGTGAATATAATTAAAACAAAATATATGGAGACAGGAAACACAGAGGGAGGAAGAGGAAGGACTTCAGTAAGATTGCATGGGAAAGAATATCAGCGAGTTACAACATTTAAATACCTGGGCTCAATAATAACAGCGGATAACAAAACATCGGTGGAAATACAGGAGCGGATAACAAGCGGAAATCGATGCTTTTACGCCTTGCAGAATATGTTTAAATCTAAGAATGTCAGCAGGAATACGAAAATTAAAATATATACAACAGTACTAAGACCTATAGTGATGTACGGCTCAGAATGTTGGGTGATGACCTGCAGAGAAGAACAGTGGCTATTAAGATGGGAGAGAAAGATATTGAGAAAGATATTTGGACCAATTAGGGATCAGGATGGCTGGAGAATGAGGACAAATAAAGAGTTGCAAGGATTGTTTGGACTCCCAGATATTGTTGTAAAAATAAAGCAGGGAAGATTTAGATGGGTTGGCCATGTCCAGAGAATGGAGGAAACCCGCATTGTTAAAAAAATCTTTATAGGAAAACTTGAAGGAAGAAGGAGGAGAGGCAGGCCAAGAAAAAGATGGATTGATGATGTTGAGGATGACCTCAGAAAGATGGGAGTTAAAGGTTGGAGAAGGAAAACCAAGGACCGAAATGAATGGAGGCAGGTCATTAAGGAGGCCAAGGTCCTACATGGACTGTAGCGCCGACCAGTAAGTAAGTAAGTAGTAAAGAATATTTTCAAGGGGAAATCTAAGTATGTTGACATTTATAATTTTACAACTTTACTTTTATATTTCATTTGCATTTAGGGTATTTACATTTATAGCTCATAACTTCAATTTCATGTTTCATCATTAGTTATGTTATTTATTTTTTTTTTAACCTGTATTTGTATTTGTATGACGTTTCCTATGTCACTGTACCATGTACATTGTATGACTTGAAGGAATAAATGAAAATAAATAAATAAATAAATAAATGAATGAAGTGAGAAAGATGTATTGTTGGCCATGCTTACAGTAAAGAAATATCTGAGGGGAATATTCGATAAATTATTCTGAATGGCGGAAAGTTCAATAAACGTTTGCAGTCACTTGTTTTTCTTCTTTTTTTTTAGTTTTTCCATAGCCTGTGTTTTTAGTCGCAACATTCAAATGAGGGGCTATAAGGTATTTACAGCATAATTAGCGTGAAATTGTGTCTTGCGATTCTGTACAAGGATATGTGAATACTGCTAACTTTTATTTGGGCAGAGGAAGTTATGTGACAATTGATATGTATGTTCTGAAATTCTCGTTTAAGCTGTATTTATTTCATGTTTATCTTGATATCAATTAGATGTATAAAAAATGTTTTAAACAAAAAATGTTCACTTTAATTTTTTCTACAACTTTATTGTGGTAGGTTTTTATGTGTCACATACAGTAGGCCTACTGTAATAGAGATAATCTAGAAAAACTGAAAATGGATACGAGTAAAGTACCCCATAAGTAATGTTTACAGAAAAACGGATATAGTCATTTTATTAGCCATAGACAAGAGTTTCAAATTTTAAGTTTTTATTAAAATCGTTAGAGCCAAGTTTTCAAAAATCAAGGTTCAACCTAACTGTTCCACGAAGCAACTGGCGCGGGTGGAGTGACAGTGAATGACCACCTAGTTTTGGATGTCGTTCTTTGGACAACATCCAAGTGGATGACGATCATTTGGAGCGATAGTGAATGGCCGCCAGGTATATTTACCCAGGATGATCATTTCAACGGGTCTTCCCGCCATCATCAGCTGATTCCGACTGGCCCTCTAGCGGCAAGTGAATGAACTTGTCGATCAGGTCGACACCCATTACCACATTATTATTATTATTATTATTATTATTATTATTATTATTATTATCATCATTATTACAAATATTATTATTTTATAATCAACATCCTTCATTTACTGTAGTTGGACTGTGGCCATGGATACAAAGAAAACATCTGATGTATACACTCGCATGACTTTTCATACACCTTATAATTTCACAGGTACTATTCATATAAAAAATAAAATGCAACATTATCTTGCCTTATCTTCATTATAAAAAATGCTTGGGTATAGATGGTTTCAGGTTTAGGGGCGAAGTAATTATTCCTACATACTCATATCTAGTCAGATGTTACAGCTCGTTTTCATCCAAACAAAGTGAACATACAACAGTATTTGGAGATTTAAATCTCACTTCACATTAGTTGCTTATAGTCATTTAATTTAAAGGTTTATGTGTAAACAATTTCCAGGGAGGGGCAGCGGCCCTACCCTGCCCCCCCTTCCGGACGGCCATGAGTGAAGTTTAGTGTGTATATTTCCGATCTCAATCTTGCTACAGATTTAGTAACTTAATAAAATGTACACCTTATACCCTCAATTATATAAGGAAACCCACAGTTTTGTCATAAAATTTATTGTTAGAATTAAGATGTTAAAACAGCTCTTCGGCTTAAAAGCATTAAAATATTAATTCTCAAATAAAAATAAATAAATAAATTAAAATATTTATTTTTATTTGAGAATTAATATTTTAATGCTTTTAAGCCAAAGAGCTGTTTTAACATCTTAATTCTAACAATAAATTTTATGACAAAACTGTGGGTTTCCTTATATAATTGAGGGTATAAGGTGTACATTTTATTAAGTTACTAAATTTACAACCCTCATTGGACAATGAAATTTATTAATTGCTACAGATATCAACACTTCACTGTAAATTTCCATCTAATATTTATATTGACTGTCATAACTCATAACTCTTGAACATTTTAATACAAAATAACATTTATATATATATATATATATAGTGGTTTCCACAAGGCTGTGGTTTCCCTCAACCAAACAATGACAATAAGTAAACACTCGGCAATGATAACATAAATAAACACAATGCTTCTATCAAAGTCACACTTAATTAATTTTATTTCTCCACAACTGTCTGTCTAGTGTGTCTTCAGCTTGTAGTCCTCTCTTGGCCATACTTTCTTTTACTCCATCCATCCAGGTTTCAGTTGGTCTTCCTTTCCTCCTTCTTCCATCAGGTTCCCAATTCATTACCACTCTTGACAATCTTCCTTCGTTCATTCTCTTTATGTGTCCATACCAACGTAATGTTGTACTTGCAACTATCTCTATCACAAATTTTCTCTACTTTCATTATTTCTCTTATTGTGCTATTCCTGATTCTATCTCTCTGTGATTTCCTTGCTGACCTTCTCCAATAATCCATTTCTGTAGTACGCAATTTTGCTCTTTGTTTATTATTTAATAACCAAGTTTCCGCTCCATATAGCAAAATACTTTCTACTATTGATTTATAGATATTTACTTTTGTTTTTGCCATAATATTGCTGCTCCATAACACCGAATTTAGCATTCCTATTGTTTTCCTGCCTTGGCATATCCTTTTTTCTATTTCAAATTTGGAAGATCCATCCATCTGTACTATTGCTCCTAAGTACTTAAAACTGTTGGTTTTTTAATTATATTTCCCTCTATTTCTATATCATCATTGTTAGCTGTCATATATTCTGACTTTCTTAAATTGATTTTTAATCCCCATTTTGTATACTCCTCTTGCAATTTTCTGCACATATAATCAACATCGTCACTGTCTTGCGCTATAATGACCTGGTCATCGGAAGAGAGCAGGTTAGATATGAATAAATGTTCATCAACCTGTAGTCCCATCTTGCCACATTTCTTATTCCATTCCCTCAAAAGTTACATCCAAAAATATTTTAAACAATGTAACTTAGGGAATAAGCAGTATCCTTGTAATAATCCTTTGCTTGTTTGAAACGAGTGTGATATCCTTGATCCTATTTTTATTTGGCACGTGTTATTCCTGTATATTTCTTGTATTAATTGTCATTAATTAATGACTACTCATTTTAAAGGGAATTTATTACCCTACACCTTCTTTTATGAGGGCATTGCTGTATGCCTAAGGGCTGAAGAGCTACAAGTCAAAGTGTATCAAAAAGCATGAGGCGAAAGAGCTTTTTGAGAAAAGTTGCTATTTTTGCTGGCAAATATCTCGAAAGCTATTGGGAATAAAAGAAAATGTATAAGATCAAATTTGTAGAAAATTAATTTTATCAGCTTGAATTTTGTATATAGTACCTTTTCCTCTATGATGCACCGTTGTTGAGATATAAGCAAAAACCCAATAAAAGGGACCTTCTACGGGCCCCCCCTGTCCCCCGCTCACCCCCCCCCCTCGGGGACTTTTAGTATGTTGTTCAGGACAGACCCCCTCACAAGATGTAGATGTAGATGAGGATATCTCGTCCTGTAGATCCTGTGTTGAGCGGGGCTCAAGGATATAGAACACGTCAAAAAATACATGCATGTTATAACAATAATATAGGCCTACAGAAACTGCAAGCTGCCAAATTTATCCAAGCTGGAAATATTCCTCCAAATTGTAGAAGGTGTGAGTTATTAAAAATTCCTTGACAGTGTTTTGAAAGGTTTGCTGCTCTTTCTTTGAATACATAATAATTTAATGTTGTTTGGAAGCTTGTTATATAACTGTACTGCAGAACAATAAGCACCCTTCTGAAAGAGTTTTAACGAGTTATTTGGTCTGTGTAGATCATTCATGTTTCTGGTAGTACGTCCATGTACACTAAAATTAGTTTGAAATTTATCATTATTATCCATTATACTCCCCTGTAAGAGTGAGGCCTTTTAATTTTTCAAATAGCGGTTGACAAGATTCCCTTTTTTTCTTTCCACATATTATTCTTATTGCCCGCTTTTGTAATCTAAATATTTTCTCCCTATGGGAAGAGTTGCCCCAGAGTATGATCCCGTACCTCATTACCGAGTGAAAATATGCAAAATATACCATAAGTAATGCATCCTGTTTTAATATATTATTCAAAATCCTTAAACCAAAGCACGCTGCACTCAATTTTGGACTTATCATTTCTATGTGTGTTTTCCAGTCGAGTTTTTGGTCAATTTGCAGTCCTAATAGTTTTACATTGCTAATTTCTTGTATGATTTGTGTTCCATAATTAATTTCAAGATTTGAGATACATCTGTTTTTTGTCCTAAATTGTATAAAATGGGTCTTATCAATAGCTAGAAACCATGTGTTTAACTCGTGAAAAGCCTTTGTAGCTATTCTTGATAAATGTTCTTGTGACGTTCCTGTTACAAGTACACTAGTATCATCTGCGAAGAGCAATACCTTTGATTCGTCACTTAAGTTATAGGGCAAGTCATTAATGAAAATTAAAAAGAGCAAAGGTCCTAGTATTGATCCCTGAGGTACCCCATTCTTAACAACCCCTAAGTTAGATTCATTTCCATTTATTATTACCTTTTAAGTTCTATCAGAAAGATATGATTTGAACCACTTAAAGTGTTAAATTATC
Source organism: Ectobius pallidus (assembly GCA_964059195.1). Lineage (NCBI taxonomy): Eukaryota > Metazoa > Arthropoda > Insecta > Blattodea > Ectobiidae > Ectobius > Ectobius pallidus. Next base: position 129,565,161 of record CAXKWD010000005.1, read on the forward strand.
AAACCCATAATGATCCAATGTTTGAAGTAATATTTCATGATTTATACAGTCAAACGCTTTAGCTAATTCGCAGAAAATTCCCAGAGCATATTGCTTTTTATCTAACGCTTCCAGTATTTCTGTAGTAAGTTGAAATGTAGCATTCTCAGTGGACATGCCACTTCTAAATCCAAACTGAGATGAAGTAAGAATGTCATTCAAATTAAGATAGTGTATTATGCGGTTGTACATGACTTTTTCAAAAACTTTTGAAAACGAGGTTAAGAGCGATATAGGTCTGTAATTTGATGGTAGATTTTTGTCACCTTTTTTAAAGAGGGGCTTAACAATAGCATGCTTCCAGTTTTGTGAGGCAAGTGTATGTAGAGTTATTGTTGTACTGTATGTTTTCCATGCTGTCTGTTTTTGTTGTTGAGTATCTGTCTTGTCGTAGCTCCCTGTTGTTTGTAGTCAATGTATCTGTCAAAGGTGGTTACACGATATTGTTTTAATGTTTGTCAATGTATAGTAACTGCTGCTGCACATTTTTTGTCCCACCAGGATGGCTGTTTTGGGCGTAGCTTATTGTTGATGACCAGGGCCCGAATTCTAATGACATGTCATCTTTTTATTAATGCTGCATAGACATTATCAACTTGTAGATAAATCCTAATCATGACCTCTAGAATATAGAAATACATTTTTATTAGGTTATTTTTTGTCATTTTATGCAATTTTATATTTTATGTGCATTTATTTCAATTTTAGGTCATTATTTTGTCATTTTCGTGTCAATTGCTTCCTTATTTAGTCATTTTCATGTATTTACATTGAGCATATTAACTTTTTTCGTTGCTAGCGGTGATATCTTTGAAGTTTGTTTAATGGAAGATGGAAAAATTTGGTGCTAAAGTGTTGTCATGTCTCAGTCGGAAATGAGAATAAAAGAAACGCCAAAATTTTGTATTATATTACTATTGTTATTGGATTGACTTAGCACCAGAGTCTGCCACCTACTTGGATTTCAGAATGCAAACTACTGTTTACCCTCAATAAACATCAAGAATATAATCCGGCAGACCACAAAGGAAATAGGCCTACAGAAGTTTGACTCACCAGTGGCTCAGTGCCGGTATAAATTTCCATGAGAAAAGAACATTCACAACATTACAGTTATTTAATTACAGTTTTTACAATTATGTACAAACTAGTCTATAACTTTGTGTGAAAATAATAATTTCTTATAAATAAAATATTAATTTTTAGGTCATTTTTTATAATTATTAAGTCATTTTCTTGAAAATTTAGGGTTATTCTATAGGTAATTTTTCAAACAATTTTAGGTTATCAGAATCCGGGCCCTGTTGATGACATAAGGATGATGCATATTGAGGTATGCTGTCAACATCTATTCTAACTCCTTATAAGATGTATTGCCTGGTTGTGTATTACGTAATTGTTGTTGAATGCAGTTCGTGAGTTTGTTGTATCAAGTTTACCTGTCCTTTGTTTAGTAAATAAGGTTTTCCGTATGGGGGATTGAATTGATATATTAAGCTTGCAGAAAATGGTCACTATTGTAATTATCTGAGTTTTTTTTTACATTGTTTGAGAGGTAACAATGATGATGATACAATAATTAAATTGGGGTGGAGTCTGTCTGTAAATAGTTGCCTAATCTATAGTGGTGACATGTGAATTGATGATGTGCCAGTTTTTGTTTTTTATTACTGATATAAGGAGATGAGGTTGAAGTTGCCATGGGGTGAAAATTTGAAATATTGAAATTGCCAAAAATAACGGCTAGTTTACACGATGACACTAGGTTTCGTAACCACTTTCATGAAAGTGATTTCGTGAAACTAATTACACACGTTTTCTTTCCAATGCAGCCGCACATTTCATGTTATTTCCGAAGTTCAAGTTGCTAAAATTCCATATAAACGTTTGAAACACGTATGAATACAGACATTTCACAATTTCCTCACTTCCCCATTTCATTTTACGAAATGCGAAAGAGCTAAGTAAGCGTATAATCTCAAAATTACTATTATAGTTTCGTGAAAAGTTGGAATCAGCCGAAACTGCGTAGTGTCGTAACTCATTGTCGCCAGTACTTCTAGCGCTTGCGCATTCAAGTAAAAAAAACAGTTGCGAAACTAAGTTATGAAACCTAATTTCGTCGTGTAAACTACCCTTTAGGGTAGGGGTCCCAGACATCCCGGTTTTCCCGGGACAGTCCCGGTTTTTTAGTTTTTTCACACTTCTGTCCCGGTGTCCCGACAATTTCTCTTCGGGACGGGAAATGTCCCGGTTTTCATTACCATTATCATCACTACTACTCAGTACTCACTACTTTTCTCAGATGAATTCGTTGTGGACTAGTGAGAGGAACTGCCTTCATCTGGATACAGTGGGTGCAATGTTGACTATTAAAATGCACTACAAAAATGTGTCATGTTTTGCTTTTTATGACATGATATCTTCAAATCATAAGTTATTGGATAAGATCCATTCTTCAGACAAATACTCTGCAGCAAAAAGCAATGAAAGTGAAGATGATGAAGCAACCCCATCCACGAGCCAACCGCTGTAAATGAAGACTGCAGAACAGACTTCAGAATGATATGGCCTATGGTACCTCCTATATTTTATTAAATTTTATTAAACTTCAAAGAGAAGACAAATATGTAAGTTAATTATACGGTAGGGCCTAAACGTCTTAATACAGTTATCATGTATACTACAAATTATTTGGAATACTGATGTAAATTTTTCTTTGTATTAGAGACTACTTCCTGAAAACATAATCCCATGCATAACACAGGGCACCGCCGAGTGTCCCGGTTTTTTCTTGTCAAGAAATGGGACCCCTACTTTAGGGTATGGTATTTCTTGGTCTATATTTAGGTGTGTATGGTCTGAGTTGTATACTGCATATGTTCATGAACATAATGTAAACCATTTCCATGTGTGGTAGAGGTTTTGTTTCCATAGAAGCATGATGGAGGAGGATATTATTATGAAGGAAGATTGCAATTCCCCCCTCCATGTTTATTTCTGTCTTGTCTTAGATGCTTGTAGCCAGGTAAGGAAAAAGTTAAGGTGTGTGAAAAATTAGTTACTGAAATTATTATGAAACATAATAATTGGAGTAGTTCAGTTTTGTGCAAGATTTCGTGCGTTCCAATAGAGTAATTGTACTGCTCATGGTTTTACCATTTTCTTACAAGTCCATTACTTCTCTCACTAATTGTTTTATTCTTTCAAGGTCACCTTGCTGGTCATCACATGCTTCACTTAGCACTTTGTTGAGTGGAGTAATAATACGAGGGCCATTCAATAAGTTATGCAACACATTTTTTTTTTTCTTAAAGCAGATTGGTTTTATTCAGGATTCACATACAACATATTATTCCCCAATCTTTTGGCTACAAAACCTTACTTTTCAACATAATCTCCGTTCAATGCTACAGCCTTACGCCACCTTAATGGGAGGGCCTGTATGCCTGCACGGTATCTCTCTACTGGTCTATGTCAGAGCCAATGTCTTGCTGCATCAATAACATCCCCATCATCCACGAAGTGCTTCCCGTGGAGTGCATCCTTCATCGGACCAAACAGGTGCAAGATCCGGGCTGTAGGGTGGATGAGGAAGAACAATCTACTGAAGTTTTGTAAGCTCCTCTCGAGTGCGCAGACTTTTGTGAGGCCTTGCGTTATCATGGAGAATGAGACATTCGTTTGCATTTTTGTGGCGACGAACACACTGAAGTAGTTTCTTCAATTTCCTTAGAGTAGCACAATACTCTTCATAGTTGATCGTTTCACCATGAGGAAGGACATCGAACAGATAACTCCTTCAGAGTGCCAGAAGACCGTAGCCATGACTTTACCAGCTGAGGGTATGGCTTTGAACTTTTTCTTCAAAGGAGAGTTGGTGTGGTGCCACTCCATGGATTGCCATTTTGTTTCTGGTTCGAAGTGATGAACCCATGTATCATCGCCTGTGACAATGTTTGACAAGAAATTTTCACCATCAGCCTCATAACGAGCAAGCAATTCTGCACAGATGAGAGCGGTACCATGCAGTCATACAGGCCCTCCCATTAAGGTGGCGTAAGGCTGTAGCATTGAACGGAGATGATGTTGAAAAGTAGGGTTTTGTAGTCAAAAGATTGGGGAATAATATGTTGTATTTGAATCCTCAATAAAACCAACGTGCTTTAAGAAAAAAAAAGTGTTGCATTACTTATTGAACGACCCTTGTAGTGTACCTGGGTCTAGTTGTGGATTTGGAAACAGCTGGTCTCTCTGCTGTAGTAATTCGACATATTGGTGGTGGATCTGGAATTTTTTTTTGTCATTTGCTGTTTGTTTTGTCTATATGTAGATTGGGGGTAATATTGTTGAAAACTGGTTGAACTTGCTCCTTGTCTCTACCGTTTGGTGAAATTACAGGGTGTCCACTGGTCGGGAAAGTCCGGGAATCCGGGAAAAGGCCGGGAATTTCGTATGGTCGGGAAAATCCGGGAAAAGTCAATGAATTTGTTAAAATATTCGGGAAAATTCGAAACATTTGTGGCCCACATAAAACACATAAAATACAATTTCATCTTCTGCCAGCTTCCAAAATATCTCAGCTGCTCTTGAAGATAAACTTCTCCTGCTAAAAATTGCTTTCTTCTTATCTTTAGCAGAAGATTTACAACCATTTCTAAAAGAGTTTCAAGCTGACACTAAAATGGCTCCTTTCCTACATGGTGACCACCTGAAAATTGTAAAGAGGCATAATCCATGTCAATCCAGGCAAGGGCTTACCTTCATATATAGTCTCAGATGTTAATGAATTCAGTATGTGTTAAAATTCAGGACAAAGTAAGAAACCCATTTTCTTTGTTTTGCCCAAAAAAATTCCTTGGCCAAGATACAAGCCACCAAAGATGGCGTCTCAGATGCCATTTCTCGAGTGTGATTTTCAGAAAAACTTTAAAGTGCTCTATTTCTGGAACGGTTCAAGATATTTTGTTGTTTCTTTTAATGTTTTGCTTCAAGTGATATCCTAAGTTTGGAAATGCATGTAGAGGGTGTTTTGTTTTAGCCTTCTGAATTTTTTTGTGATAAATCAAAAATATTTATTTTTAAATACCAATCCCAAAAATTCTGATTTTTTTACTGTTGATCAGTACCAACAGTACTACAGTCCCTGAAAAGGAGATCTTCCACTTTTCAGTTTAACAGCAACAGTTTTCAATAATACATTTCAATTGTCAAATCGCAGATGGTTTTACCTACTTTTGTCATACCTTGGAAACAAAAACACTGCGATCACTTGAATTTTGTAAGCCCACCCTGGTCGATTCCTTTGTTTATAATGTCAAGGCACGCAGACATCTGAAATGTTCACCCTAGACAGAAGAGGGATAATGAACATAGGCCTAAATGGGTAAACATTGTTCGATTTGGACGAAACTCACTATGCAGGGGTTTTCTGGGCCAGGGAACTCGAATCTGAGGTTATATTTCCCATGCTGCGCTTTCTAATTGTGGAATTCACTTCAAACCTGGATTTATAGTTGTTTCATTAATTGGACCTATCAATCGTTTAGTTTAGACCTATGAATGTTTCGTGTGCAAAGTGTTAATAAATATAATATTTTGATTATTTTGCTCTTAATTTTTTATCTTCCAGTTAATTATCATGGGCGAAGCCGTGGGGATCTGATATAAGCTATAAAAAGCTATATCTAGCGTTTTCTGAGGGAATAGTTTGAGTGTGATAAGTCGTTCTTCCTCATTTAAAACTCTAAATACCTATATTATAAAGACCTAGAGTTTGAAAATTGAAAGTCCTTCATAAGTTATTTTCAAATGTACCAAATACAAAACCCGAGCAATTCTGGGCCTTTTAAGCTAGTTGCCTTATAAATTCTTATTTTTAGATTTCTGGACAGAAAACGAGAAGATAAAAAGTTTCTTAACTGCTTAAGATGTGAGTCTACCTTAACAGTATTTGTATCTGTAATTATTGCTCCGAGATATTTAAATTTATCCATTGTTCGAACGATTTACCAGCTATTCTAACATTTTGTAAGGCATTATTTTGATGTTTCACGACCACATTTTTTAATTAAGTGGAGGGAAAGGAAATAGACATTAAATCCTTGTCTGGGATATTAATACAAGTAAGAATCAGCTTGAAAATTTTTTGTCATAACCGGGATTTGAACACGGATCTTCAGCTTAACGCGCTGATGCTCTACCATTGAGCTACCATGATATTGTATTAATATCCCAGACAAGGATTTAATGTCTATTTCCTTTCCCTCCACTTAATTAATAGTATATAAATAATAACTTGGCTTCAAAGTACCTACAAATGTAGGACGCCATTGGATGTGTGTTCTCAACGGAGAAACCTCCTGTGGTCTGCCTTGTCTTCTGAATCAGTTGAGGAATTTGATGTCATACTGGCATGTTGTCATGGTAGCTCAATGGTAGAGCATCAGCACATTTTTTGTTTTTTTTTTGTATTAATTTCCAATGTGACATTCCTGCAGGGATCGAAAATACTTTCTGCATTTCTCTAGATTGTGTTTACGTCATCGCCAAGAGACAAACATCATCTGCATAAGCTAAAGTCGGGTGACTGCCATTCAATTCCAGGCCTATCTTGTTTTCCTGAACTTTTCTAACACCATATTTCAGATCGAAATTTAAAAGTAAAGTCCATCTCCATGCTTCAAGCCGCTTTTAATGGCAAACCTATCTGATATAAATTTTCCTACCCTGTCTCTGCTATAGGTTTCATTAGACACAGTTTGATCAGCCCAACTAACTTATTGGGTATCCCAAATTCAATGAGGACATTGTACAATTTGCCTCGCCTAGCTGAATCATATGCTTTTTTAAAGTCTATGTGTAGCTGGTGAACAGACTTATTATATTTCCACCTTTTCTCCAAGATTTGGTGGATACAAAAAATATGATCAGTGGTTGATCTATTTTGCATAAATCCAAATTGGTGATATCCAATGATTTCGTCCACATGTAGAGTTAATCTTGACAGAAGTATATTTTTATTTTTTATTTTTATTTATTTATTCTGCAGATTTACAATCTGTTCAAATATGAACATTCAGTAAATGGTATAAATGACACAGTAATGATGTGAGAGCTGTAAAAACAACTCTTTAAGGTGAGACACTGAATCGGAATGCCAAGTCTAAAATCTTATGTCGATGTAAATGGTTGATTGAGGAACTATTGTCCAATAGATTGATGGCAAGGGAATTGGGATGATTGTTTAGGCATTGCTGGTATCGAATGCTGTACAATGTGATTTCTTCTTTAATAGTAGGGATGTCCAGGTCGTAGTGTAATGTAGCATTGGAAGTATATTAGACAAAATTTTGTATGATGTTGATAAGAGAGAAATTCCTGGAAACTTCTTACATTTGGCCCTGTCTCCCTTCTTATGGATCGGTATAATAATAGATATTTTCTATTCCTTTGGCAATTCTTCCTTTCTCCAAATCACAGGAATGAGTGTATGGATCTTCATATTTTTGAACTCAGGGGCTTTGCCCAGGCCACCTTTTGTAATCTGAGCAAAGCCTTTGACTGTGTTGAACATAACGTGCTTTTAGATAAGTTAATTTATTATGGCCTCAGTCAGCCAAGCGTAAAACTTTTCCAGTCTTTTCTTGAGAACCGCAAGCAAATAGTTTGTATAGGTAGAGACAGATCAGATGTTGTAGATGTTAAGTGTGGAGTGCCACAGGGGTCTGTGTTGGGACCTCTGTTATTTATTTTAATGGTGAACGACTTACCATCTTGTATAAACACTCACACAATAATGTACACAGATGATACACCCTTCTTAAATAGCAGTGTAGATCTCCAGTCACATCAAAATTTAACTGATGATGTGTTGTCACAGGCATCTATATGGTTTAGATCGAATGGATTCCTCTTAAATGAAAGTAAGACTCAACAGTTATATTTCAGTTTAAGAGAACTTCCTCTAGAAAATAAAGTAAATACTATAAAGTGCTTAGGTATTTGTGTAGATAACAAATTAACCTGGGAGCCTCATGTAAGTTACATTTCGGGTAAACTCTCGAGAGTAGGGTTTTTGTTGATGAGTTTAAAAAGTCATGTACCAAGAAATGATGTAAGAGGTGCATACTTTGCATTTTTTCAAAGTGTAATCACATGGAATCTTACTATGGGGAAATAGTAGTCATGTCAATAAAATATTGTTACTGCAGAAAAAAGCTATAGGATCATTTCGGACGCACACAATGCAGAACATTGCAGACCATTCTTTATTAACTTACAATGTTTAACAGTTATAAATCTACATTTTTCATGTTTTGTTATATATTAAAAGCAAAATATCAGATTATTATACCAGACAGGAAATTCATTCTCACAATACTAGGAACAACGAACTTATCAATATTCCATATCATAGATTATCTAAATCACTTAACAGCTATGAGGTATTAGGCCTAAAAACGTACAATAAGCTCCCATCAAAAATAACTCAGCTCCCGGTAAATATATTCAAAAGTAAGCTTTCTATTTTACTTGTTAGGAATCCATTTTATGGTATCCAAGAATTTTTTGAATGGGAATTATCTTGTTAATTGTGTGTGTCATGGCATAACGATCTGATATAGTCCAGTTGAGGAGCATCGTTTCAAAACGTATTAAGTGCACTCTTGGTCAAAATACAGTTTGATACGATTTCGCCCTATTTCTTAAGCGCTCTTTAACGCTATCAATTCAGAATGGAACATTTCATGTTATATCCCGTGTTAATTCACTGTCAACGTTGACGTATCAGATCAAATCGTATTATGTGCATGGGAATGAACGGTTCAAAGCGTATTATGTACAACTTTATTTTAGTGCACTTAATACGTTTTGAAACGATGCTCCTCAGTTACTCATTGCCGACAGCTCAACCCATGTTCTTTGTTTTTACCGCACCAATCAGCTAGTTACCCCAGCCAATCAAAATCAAAGAATGTCCTGTGGCGATTTTGACAGCTACTCGTCAACTCCACGTGGAGTGAAATGCTCGGTTGCAAGATCAAGTTACAGTAAACAATAACACGTGTGAATTGAATAAAGCGAAGGAAGAACTGAGGTCAGTGATAACAATGAGAGAATATTGCAACGTTGCTTTTGTTTTGGAAAGCGGAAGCCCAAGACCGATTTAGTCAGATCAATTAACATAAAGAAACACCGAAACCTTTGAAGCCGACTGGCCATCCAATGAGTAACTGCACTATATAAAGGATTGTGTACCACAATTAGTTCTAATTCAATCTTGTGTAACCGTGGCCTGTATATGTATACTTGTATTTTTATTTTATTTTTAACTATACTGACTTTGTCTATTGCAATTCATTGCCTAATGACAATAAAATTATATTATTATTATTATTATTATTATTATTATTATTATTATTATGAGTATTATGAGTTTAATCTATCCCCGCCTGCTTTAATTAATTCTGCTGGAATTCGGTCAATACCTGGAGATTTGTCATTTTCTTTTAGTTTTCCTATAGTTGTTTCGACTTCTATTAGAGTCGGTTCAGCAACCAACGCAGGGGTGGATCCTGAGAGACATTTTGGGGGGATCCGAAGTAGAGAGGGAAGTTTTTACTCATAAAAATTAATTATTCCCAGAACACAATTGAAATCAAAATGAACATTTCGACATTTTATTACAACTGTATTTCAAAATAATGAATGCCATTGCTTTAATTTAAGTATTTGGGTTATGTTGTCTTTACAAAATTTATTAGAAGGCTGACCGTTTGAATAATTTGTGCTTAATGTTACAAATTTTGGGGGGGGGGTGAAATTTCCCCCATTCCCCCCCCCCGTGGATCCGCCCCTGAACCAACGGATGCACGGTAATTATTACATTTTCTACACTTTGGACAACTCCATGTACTTTCTTTTCTTTATTCTAATGGTTGTAGATGTTTCTCATTTAGCATTGTTGAGATTTTCGACAGTAGTTTCATTTAGATTCTGTAACCATTGTAGTTTCGCCTGCTTTCTTGAATTGTAGTTTCACCTTTCTTGCACTTACTTATTTTGTGCACTCATCATTGAACCATGGTTTATTTTGTTTCAGTTCAAGCAGACCTAATTTTTCTTTTGAGGATACTTTAATTTTGTCTTTAATGCTTTCCCATGTTTTATTGATATTCATATCATTCCTAACTTCTTGTTCTGCAGTGTTTTCTAGTACTGCAAATCTATTTGAAATCTTGACTTCGTAAACGTTCCTGATTTGGTCCTCAAATAGCTTTTTTGGATTGAATCTATATCAAAATTTTGCCTGGTTCCTTTGTTTAATGAAAGTTTCTCTCGAACAACTGCACCTATCAGATAATGAATCAGAATATGACCTGGAATATAACACAGTCATCACCACTAAAGAAAATAATGGGTACAGAAGAGAACTAGTCGACAAGAAAATCAACAAGTGCAAAAAACAAAAAACTAACAGGAGAGATCACCACCTTGAAACCAATAGAAGAAAACTTGAAATAAAGGAAAATTACATTCCACCCTTGGGCCGATAATAAATTCAGAAAAGTTTTCAGAAAGCATGGCATCACAGCAGCCATAGTAAAAAATCAGGCATCTACCAGTTTAAATGTAATGATTGTGAAAAAGTCTATGTAGGAAAAACCAAGAGGACATTGGAAGTCAGAGCTAAAGAACACATAAGACACATCAAATATCAAAATACAGACAAATAAGAGGTAGCGACACACTTTTGGGATGATGGACATGAAGTTGACAGGGATCCAGAACTACTAAAATGTGTCCATGGACACAAGGAGCTTTTAGCCTGGGAAAGGATTTTCATTCACAAGAAGGGGAACCATCTGATGAACTTCGATATCCCGACCAATGAGGATCTCATCTCAAAGTTTGTACCATGTCTGCGGGATGGTACCATGACAGTTAAAGTATAGCTGTTGACAATGATTGCAAAGGCACCGAAACTAGTAGGCCTACAGGTAAACTATACCAAAAGTGAAGTTTTTGTGTAAAATTCAACTCTTATGTAATTATTATTTTACATAACTTCACTGTGTTAACTTCCAATACAATTTAATAAATCTATGGTCATTTATGTTTATGCATGATTTGGGTGAGGTTCATCAACCTGTGGTTCATTTTAATCGTTTCATTTCAAATCCTTATCCCCATTTGGCAGGACCCCATATAGAAAAACATGTACCAGTATATATAATAAGTAGAGCTGGGATTACTATGTAATTACATATTTTGTTCCTTGCTATTTACATGCTGGGGAAAGAGATATCTTCACAAACCACTATGTTAGGATTACTGTAACTGAATTTCATTTTACATATTTTTATATATTTCTAAGTATATTACATATTCTTGTGATGTTACAAAAAATTACATATTTCAATATTTTCTTGTTTCACATGTGTAAATTTCTCTATAAATTCTATACTGAAGCTATGTGGATATTGTCACTTGCCACAATAGGAAGATTAAGATCACTGATGGGCATTGAAAAGCAAGGAATGACCATACCAGGTAAGAAAGGGATGACAGATGATTGACAGCCACTTAAGAGCATGACCACTACATGAAAAGAAACCTATTAGCCCTAATGGTTTTGCGAATTATTCCATAAAACTGTTGTGAATTCTGCACTCAATGCTTTTACTACATAATTTACATCTCCCTTTTAACAATGCCTAATTTTTCTTTTCAAAGAAGTAGGCTACTGTTGTTTGGATATTCCAGTAATATTTTTAAATTTTTTCTTTTGTTGGGAATTCCAGTTAACCCTAAATCCTAAACTGTTTTTATTTTCATTCAGAATCAAAGTGGGTAAGTGAACAGTTTACTTCAGTTCTTTCTAGTGCGAACATGGCACCAGTGTCATCTTCGGTGTCTTCAAAATTAAAATCATTGACTGCAATTGACGAGTGTTTTACGACTGACGGCAAAATAGTGATTTGTCAAGATTGCAACGAACACGTAGGATGCTCTATGAAATCCCAGCTTGAACAGCATTTAAGAAGTGCACTGCATAGAAAAAACAAACAGGTACATCAACCGACAAAGCAAATGATTTTAACACAGATGAAAAATTTAACTTCAATTAACCCTTTCTATAAGGATTTGTGCAGTGCAATGATTGCTGCTAACATTCCATGGTACAAGATTCAAGTACCTGAATTCAGATCTTTCTTGGAAAAACACTGCAAGCAACATATACCTGACCCTTCAACACTATGCAAAAACTATCTACATATCTGATACGATGAGGTAATGGACAGCATAAGAGAGTACATTGGAGATTCTTTCATATGGGTTTCGGTTGATGAAACAACTGATTCTAAGAAACGTAACATAGCAAATCTCATGGTAGGAAAGTTGCAACCTAACAGCGCTTCTAAGCCGTGTTTAATCTACTGCAAAGAATGGTGAGAATGCATTGAATAAATTAAAAACCGTTTTGAGAAAAAACCCTGGATTTTCAATAGTTCGCAATGTGTGTCAAATTCTAAAAGGGGACATTATAGATTGTCCTGAGGACATTTCACCGGGAAATATTCCTTTGCTAAAATTTGCCCCAGTCTCATCATGCGATGTTGAGCGGTCATTTTCCGCTTATAAGAACATTCTATCTGACAAACGGCTGTCATTCACCCCAGAGAACATAGAAAAATATTTAATTGTTCATTGTGCTGCAAAATTTAATGAATGAATGTCTCTAGTATTGGAATTTGCGTGTTTACTCATATTATAATATTTTTACTTGGTAGGACTGAGAGCTAATATTCAAAATCAGATTAATACAATGTGGTTTCTAGGTTACATTTTCATCAAATAATAACTGTTCACTGTACTAAAAAATGTAATGTTAACGTATGAATGTCTCTTGAGCATAATGTTAAGAAATTGAAATGAAATATTTAATATTTTATATTACATATTTTGAAGATTTTACATATTTTTCTACATATTTTCCCAATTTTCACTACATATTTATGTACATATTTTCCAATTGATACTACATAAAAATCCCAGCTCTAATAATAAGAGTCGTCTACTTTTTATAATCATTCAATTATTTTCATCTTTTAAGTTTGGCTCTAAAAGGAATAAAATTCACTAACAATTGCAAAACTTTGGAATCAGAGGAATTACAGACACCTTGTTTGAATCCTATCTTAAAAACCGAAAAAAATTGTTGAAATAGACTCAGTTCAATCATCTAAACAAAATATTAATTGTGGTGTCCCCCAAGGCTTGATTCTCAATCCAGTTTTGTTCTTAATCTACATTAATGACCTTCCAATCTACAAGGGTGGATCGAAAGGTAACGCCCAATCACTTTTTTACAGTTCAATAGGTACAATTACAAACAAATGCACACATGAAGGCACATCTTTCGTCTATTTTTCTATATAGTCGCCAAGTTTCTAAACACATTTCTCCCATCATGATACCAGTTTCAAAATAACCTGTTCATAATAGTCCGGTTGGAGTATAGCTATTTGTGGACAGCTGATTTCAGAATCATAGTTTATATTGGAAAAATTCACTTATGGGTAAAATTATTATTTTCTCAGCCCGTAGTAAGATCACTCAGCTTATATAATTATCTTTCTTTTTCAGATCCTGCTGGTCAACGAGAGTGCAATTTCTGAAGGACATGCAGTGGAGGATGTTGCTCCTGATACATCTGATTTGATGAAAGATGACAATGGGCAGTCTACTGCATTTGAGAGTCATGGCACCACTAGTAGTCAGGTATTGTTAATGCCATACTATTTACTTACGTATTAAAATACTATTAAATTAAATTTCCTAAAAATATTTCAGGTCAGGTTTCCCAATTGCCATGGAGATAACCTCAGTATTTTCCTACAAGTTCATGTACTGTAAGCCATGCATTTAAAAATGCAATTTAGGTGTTCGGTAAAATTAAATTTCAAATTTTTGTTGTTATTTGTTGTGCATTTTGCAAGTCCTGGTATAGGTTGAATACAACGTACTATAGCGTCATTGTTGCTAATTTATAGAGTTTTGAGATATCCAAAATTAAATTAATTGTAAAATTATTAATTTCTCAGCCCATAGTAAGATCACTCAACTTATATAATTATCTTTCCTTTTCAGAACCTGCTGGTCAACGAGAGTGTGATTCCTGCAGGACATGCAGTGGAGGATGTTGCTCCTGATACATCTGATTTGATGAAAGATGACAATGGGCAGTCTACTCTATTTGAGAGTCATGGCACCACTAGTAGTCAGGTATTGTTAATGCCATACTATTTACTTACGTATTAAATTACTATTAAATTAAATTTCCTAAAAATATTTCAGGTCAGGTTTCCAAATTGCCATGGAGATAACCTCAGTATTTTCCTACAAGTTCATGTACTGTAAGCCATGCATTTAAAAATGCAATTTAGGTGTTCGGTAAAATTAAATTTCAAATTTTTGTTGTTATTTGTTGTGCATTTTGCAAGTCCTGGTATAGGTTGAATACAACGTACTATAGCGTCATTGTTGCTAATTTATAGAGTTTTGAGATATCCAAAATTAAATTAATTGTAAAATTATTAATTTCTCAGCCCATAGTAAGATCACTCAACTTATATAATTATCTTTCCTTTTCAGAACCTGCTGGTCAACGAGAGTGTGATTCCTGCAGGACATGCAGTGGAGGATGTTGCTCCTGATACATCTGATTTGATGAAAGATGACAATGGGCAGTCTACTCTATTTGAGAGTCATGGCACCACTAGTAGTCAGGTATTGTTAATGCCATACTATTTACTTACGTATTAAATTACTATTAAATTAAATTTCCTGAAAATATTTCAGGTCAGGTTTCCCAATTGCCATGGAGATAACCTCAGTATTTTCCTACAAGTTCATGTACTGTAAGCCATGCATTTAAAAATGCAATTTAGGTGTTCAGAAAAATTAAATTTCAAATTTTTGTTGTTATTTGCTGTGCATTTTGCAAGTCCTGGTATAGGTTGAATACAACGTACTATAGCGTCATTGTTGCTAATTTATAGAGTTTTGAGATATCCAAAATTAAATTAATTGTAAAATTATTAATTTCTCAGCCCATAGTAAGATCACTCAACTTATATAATTATCTTTCCTTTTCAGAACCTGCTGGTCAACGAGAGTGTGATTCCTGCAGGACATGCAGTGGAGGATGTTGCTCCTGATACATCTGATTTGATGAAAGATGACAATGGGCAGTCTACTCTATTTGAGAGTCATGGCACCACTAGTAGTCAGGTATTGTTAATGCCATACTATTTACTTACGTATTAAATTACTATTAAATTAAATTTCCTAAAAATATTTCAGGTCAGGTTTCCCAATTGCCATGGAGATAACCTCAGTATTTTCCTACAAGTTCATGTACTGTAAGCCATGCATTTAAAAATGCAATTTAGGTGTTCGGTAAAATTAAATTTCAAATTTTTGTTGTTATTTGTTGTGCATTTTGCAAGTCCTGGTATAGGTTGAATACAACGTACTATAGCGTCATTGTTGCTAATTTATAGAGTTTTGAGATATCCAAAATTAAATTAATTGTAAAATTATTAATTTCTCAGCCCATAGTAAGATCACTCAACTTATATAATTATCTTTCCTTTTCAGAACCTGCTGGTCAACGAGAGTGTGATTCCTGCAGGACATGCAGTGGAGGATGTTGCTCCTGATACATCTGATTTGATGAAAGATGACAATGGGCAGTCTACTCTATTTGAGAGTCATGGCACCACTAGTAGTCAGGTATTGTTAATGCCATACTATTTACTTACGTATTAAATTACTATTAAATTAAATTTCCTAAAAATATTTCAGGTCAGGTTTCCCAATTGCCATGGAGATAACCTCAGTATTTTCCTACAAGTTCATGTACTGTAAGCCATGCATTTAAAAATGCAATTTAGGTGTTCGGTAAAATTAAATTTCAAATTTTTGTTGTTATTTGCTGTGCATTTTGCAAGTCCTGGTATAGGTTGAATACAACGTACTATAGCGTCATTGTTGCTAATTTATAGAGTTTTGAGATATCCAAAATTAAATTAATTGTAAAATTATTAATTTCTCAGCCCATAGTAAGATCACTCAACTTATATAATTATCTTTCCTTTTCAGAACCTGCTGGTCAACGAGAGTGTGATTCCTGCAGGACATGCAGTGGAGGATGTTGCTCCTGATACATCTGATTTGATGAAAGATGACAATGGGCAGTCTACTCTATTTGAGAGTCATGGCACCACTAGTAGTCAGGTATTGTTAATGCCATACTATTTACTTACGTATTAAATTACTATTAAATTAAATTTCCTAAAAATATTTCAGGTCAGGTTTCCCAATTGCCATGGAGATAACCTCAGTATTTTCCTACAAGTTCATGTACTGTAAGCCATGCATTTAAAAATGCAATTTAGGTGTTCGGTAAAATTAAATTTCAAATTTTTGTTGTTATTTGTTGTGCATTTTGCAAGTCCTGGTATAGGTTGAATACAACGTACTATAGCGTCATTGTTGCTAATTTATAGAGTTTTGAGATATCCAAAATTAAATTAATTGTAAAATTATTAATTTCTCAGCCCATAGTAAGATCACTCAACTTATATAATTATCTTTCCTTTTCAGAACCTGCTGGTCAACGAGAGTGTGATTCCTGCAGGACATGCAGTGGAGGATGTTGCTCCTGATACATCTGATTTGATGAAAGATGACAATGGGCAGTCTACTCTATTAGAGAGTCATGGCACCACTAGTAGTCAGGTATTGTTAATGCCATACTATTTACTTACGTATTAAATTACTATTAAATTAAATTTCCTAAAAATATTTCAGGTCAGGTTTCCCAATTGCCATGGAGATAACCTCAGTATTTTCCTACAAGTTCATGTACTGTAAGCCATGCATTTAAAAATGCAATTTAGGTGTTCGGTAAAATTAAATTTCAAATTTTTGTTGTTATTTGTTGTGCATTTTGCAAGTCCTGGTATAGGTTGAATACAACGTACTATAGCGTCATTGTTGCTAATTTATAGAGTTTTGAGATATCCAAAATTAAATTAATTGTAAAATTATTAATTTCTCAGCCCATAGTAAGATCACTCAACTTATATAATTATCTTTCCTTTTCAGAACCTGCTGGTCAACGAGAGTGTGATTCCTGCAGGACATGCAGTGGAGGATGTTGCTCCTGATACATCTGATTTGATGAAAGATGACAATGGGCAGTCTACTCTATTTGAGAGTCATGGCACCACTAGTAGTCAGGTATTGTTAATGCCATACTATTTACTTACGTATTAAATTACTATTAAATTAAATTTCCTAAAAATATTTCAGGTCAGGTTTCCAAATTGCCATGGAGATAACCTCAGTATTTTCCTACAAGTTCATGTACTGTAAGCCATGCATTTAAAAATGCAATTTAGGTGTTCGGTAAAATTAAATTTCAAATTTTTGTTGTTATTTGTTGTGCATTTTGCAAGTCCTGGTATAGGTTGAATACAACGTACTATAGCGTCATTGTTGCTAATTTATAGAGTTTTGAGATATCCAAAATTAAATTAATTGTAAAATTATTAATTTCTCAGCCCATAGTAAGATCACTCAACTTATATAATTATCTTTCCTTTTCAGAGCCTGCTGGTCAACGAGAGTGTGATTCCTGCAGGACATGCAGTGGAGGATGTTGCTCCTGATACATCTGATTTGATGAAAGATGACAATGGGCAGTCTACTCTATTTGAGAGTCATGGCACCACTAGTAGTCAGGTATTGTTAATGCCATACTATTTACTTACGTATTAAATTACTATTAAATTAAATTTCCTAAAAATATTTCAGGTCAGGTTTCCCAATTGCCTTGGAGATAACCTCAGTATTTTCCTACAAGTTCATGTACTGTAAGCCATGCATTTAAAAATGCAATTTAGGTGTTCGGTAAAATTAAATTTCAAATTTTTGTTATTTGTTGTGCATTTTGCAAGTCCTGGTATAGGTTGAATACAACGTACTATTGCGTCATTGTTGCTAATTTATAGAGTTTTGAGACATCCAAAATTAAATTAATTGTAAAATTATTATTTTCTCAGCCCATAGTTAGATCACTCAGCTTATATAATTATCTTTCCTTTTCAGAACCTGCTGGTCAGCGAGAGTGTGATTTCCGCAGGACATGCAGTGGAGGATGTTGCTCCTGATACATCTGATTTGATGAAAGATGACAATGGGCAGTCTACTGCATTTGAGAGTCGTGGCACCACTAGTAGTGAGGTATTGTTAATGCCATACTATTTACTTACGTATTAAATTAAATTTCCTAAAAATATTTCAGGTCAGGTTTCCCAATTGCCATGGAGATAACCTCAGTATATCTGCATGTTAGTTTGTTACTAAGTAAAATTATTTAATTTTATCATAAATTTTTGATGTAGTGATGTAAAATTCCTGGGAACTTACACTCGAGGGAGTATTCCCAGGTAATGCTCCTGGAAATATTCCCAAAATTTATAAATTCCTGGGAAATTATGATTTACGAGCAAGATAACTCAAAGATAGTCTACCTATTTGTTATGTAAAGTAACCAACGATTGCTAAAAATTTCATAAACTTAATCATGATTAGGTAAAATAAAACTAAAAAAAGCTGCTATGAATGCAAAGATTAAAATATAGTTAATGATAGAACATAAAAAGAACAGAAATTAATTACATATATAAAACATTTGATAAATGCTTTACTGTGTTTTCACAAATTAGGTAATCTATATTAATAATAGGAAGTGTCTGTCTTCCTCCGTTTGTCTGTGTGTCTGTCTGTCCGCGATGCCCAGCGAAATCTACTGAACACAGAAAACTGAAATTTTAAACATAGGTGGACCGAAGGGTCGGGAAATGCAGCTCAAAGCCGGAATTTTAATTTTTGCTTTCGTTCGTTAGTTATGAGTGAAAAACGGGCAGAAAACGTGTATTTTTTGCGTTTTCGTAGCATCAGTTTTTAGTATATTTCAATGTCAAATCAATTACAGTAGGCTTTGGCTATTTTTGTTATACCTTGGACTAAAACTATCGCGATCGCTTGAATGTTATAGCACACGCTGGTCGATTCATTTGTTTTTGATGTCAAGGCACACAGACACATGAAATTTTCAACCTACACCGAAGAGGATTATTATTATTATTATAAGTGGGATAATCAATATAGGCCTAAATATGGTCAAACGTTCTATTTGGACGAAACTCACTATACAGACTTTTTCTGGGCCAAGGACCTCGAATCTGAAGTCGCTTTTACCAGGCGACGCTATCTAATCGTGGTATGTAGTCCACGTGATTTAGGTGTTAATAAATATAATGATTTAACTATTATGCTCTTAATTTTTAATTTTTGAAATAATTATCGCGGGCGATCGCTTGATTTTGTAAGTCCATCCTGGATGATTCATTTGTTTAGAATATCAAGGCCCACAGACGTATGAAATTTTCAACATAGACGGAAGAGGGATATTCAATATAGGCCTAAATATGGTCAAACATTGTTTGATTTGGACAAAACTCACTATACAGACTTTTTCTGGGCCAAGGACCTCGAATCTGAGGTCGCTTTTACTAGGCGACACTATCTAATCGTGGTATGTAATTCACATGATTTAGGTGCTAATAAATATAATGATTTAACTATTATGCTCATAATTTTTAAAATAATTATCGCGGGCGAAGCTGCGGGCACATGCTAGTTAATAATTTAAATATTCCTTCCTTCTTGAAGGTCAATAAAGAACATAAACAAAAGAGTTGGTTGATCAAACTGGCTATTAAATACTAGAAATTACAATAGCAATCATAAGCAATACGAACCCAAACAACTTTTTGAAATAGGCCTATTTGATTTTGTTAAATCTTTGACCTTAGACTATAAACTTATTTAATTTAAATTTGTGTTTGTGTAATATTAAAAATTGTTAATTTGAAGGTTTTAGGAATTTTATTTTAAATGCCAACACAATCTATTAGCAATTGTAATAAACCAGCTCAAAAGGCCCTATGTAACCCAGGTTTTGTATTATTCATGTAGGCCTAATTCAAAATTAAATTATGGAGGGCTATTTATTTCCAATCCGTAAGTCCTTATATATAGAAATATAGAGTTTGAACCAAAGATGAACAACTTGTTATACTCAAACTCTTTCTTCAGAAAATGCTAGATGGGTGTTATTGCTCATATAGGACTTAAAATTTTGCAAACCATTGCTTTTACACACCATGCCTGGTAGGGGTTGAAATAAGAAGAAACAGAAATTCCGGTAACATAACATTTTACTGTGTTTGTAGGGTATTTAATTTCCCATTTTCATGTTGTCATACAACTGTTTTAGGCTAAAATCAAAAGAAAATCAATATTGCTTTCACACATTTTTGCCACAAAATCTGGGACACAATATTTTACTGCTTACACGGGACTAAAAATGATCCATCCTATTTTGTCTCTTTTAAATTCTTAGGGATTACAATAAACATTCCTATTTCTCAACTAATACAAAGCCTACAGCGATGAATAAAGTACCAGTGGATAGAATTTTTTACAGACTTCTGGTACCATATAGCTTTGTTCTCTACCCATTGGCACAAACTCTGGCTGAGACAGCTGTAAACGCTGTCTCTGCAATACGACCTCTTATTCTACATCAAAATGTGAAGTAAGGAAATTATATTTTCCATGTCCAAGTTATGTGATGCATCACACCTGATATTTTATTTGTCGAAGCCCAGTAAAATGCAACTGCTTAAGTCCTATGTGAACACTGCAAACAATGTCATCATGAGAACTGAATTACATTTGAAGAAGTAGTGTTAAAAATGCAAGATCCTTCTATTTATGGCCTTGACATAAGTTGCAAATATATGAAGCAGTACATTTTGTAGTTAGTAAAATTCTAATCCCTATTGCATATTTTTATCATAACAGCGTTAACGAACCATTTGCTTGTTTTATAGAAATACAAATACAAATATGTATTTATACAAGTAAATTTCATTAGTTATTTTTGAAAATAAAATACACTCATTGCTTTTGAAAATAAGTGAAAAATTATATCATAGGAAAGGGTAAGCACTTTCCTATGATGAATCCTCGATAAACATGTGGAATTTTAATTAACACTATTATATGCGGGAATCACAGTGAAAAAATCAAATATTACAAAAAGATTGCTATGGAGCACTCAACTTCACTAATTTACATGTACTTACACATGACGCGTTTCACAAGCATCTTGCTTGTGAAACGCGTCATGTGTAAGTACATGTAAATTAGTGAAGTTGAGTGCTCCATACCAATCTTTTTGTAATATGTGGAATTTTACTGAAATAGTTTAATTTTATAAAACCCGAACTGTTAATAAGCATTAAAACGTTCTAAACTAAGGATTTTTATAAATTATCACTTTCTGCAAATATTTTCTTGGCCAGGAAATATTCCCATTTTATAAGTTCCTTCCCACTGGGAATATTTCCGGCCTCTATTCTGGACAAGAGAACTGATATCCAAAATAAAGAACAATGTAAGGCTATTTCAAAAGGAAGCATTGAATTTATTACATTCAATTGATTTAAATGCTCTTTCTTTTCAGGACAAATGATGGACTGCGCAGTTCTGAGATTTTGCATAATTCATTAAATAATTATTTTTAAAGTATTAATTTTGTTTCTTATTTTTAAAATGTGTCTATTTTTTTTTAATTGATTGTGTTCTTGTTTTAAAAAAGAAAAATTTTAACATTAGATTGTCAGATGAAGATGTTCAGAGTAAATTACAACATTTAAAAAGTGTTCAAATTTATTGAATAAATTAAATTTTTTGAAATAAACACATGTCTTTCATTTTACAGAACGGGAGGTTAAAAAGGGGAACTAGAAAAAACTGGGGGCTAAAAATTGCTTCAAGGTTGCTGAAAAAGAAGGAGAAAGGGGTAAACTAAACAAGCAGGGGTTAAAGGAGAACGAAAAAGTAGAGATCTGGAAGCATGGAAGCTAAAAAAAATGGAGGTAAAGAGAGGCTATTCAGAAAAAGAAAAAGTTGCAGTAAAGGGAGAGAGTAGAAAAGAGGAAAAGAAGAAAAATAGAAAGAAGGGTTGCCATAGTTCAAGTGTGAAAAGGGGTCCTAAAAAGAAAAAACAGAGGTTAAGTAGCCTACTCCTAAAAAGAGAGGTTAAAATTTTTTAGTTAAAAAGCAATAAAAAAAGGCTAACAGAGGTGCAAGAATTGGATTTTAGCAGTTAAACACAGGCCTTTTATGATACAAATTTGAAGTTTGGGGCAGAAAGTACGGCAAGAGTATGTTGTATGCAATCCATACCATGACTGTACAGGACTGTATAACCTTAACAAAAATGAAGTTATGCTGTAGCCTAATCGACTGTGCTATTAAGATGAAATTTGAAGGAGATACTCCCCTATCATGCGGAATGTATGGTGAAAATTTCAGATTTCTAGGTCAAAGAGTCTTGGAGAAATAAGCGAGCATATACACATCTCAGGGTGCATTTAGTATAGTGAGTCTATACTATAGGCCTACAGATAGATACATTTTCTAACATTCTCTGTTATTATGTAATAATAAATCAAATTAGAAAAAAATTCAGTATGTGACATTCAGTATGTGCTTCCTTATTGAAAAAAGAATGAGGTTTGGGATGCAGAAGAATCAACCGGGGGGAGGGGGAAGCCCCACACAGCCACTCCTGAATCTGAATAACTAGAATTTTCATTGCCATGTTCATCAGATGTAAGTTGTTTGAACAACTTTCTTAAAACGAAAATACTAGCTTAGACCAAGAAACATATTTTTATGGTTAACAATATCAGTGCTAAGCTGATTGGCCGCTATTGACATGAATGGTAGCTGTACATCTTTAGTTATGAAAATGTTATTTTTAATCATCAGGGCTTTCAGTTTTTTTATATATATTATTAAGACATTTCACAAGAAAAATGTTTTGTAATTATTTATAATTTGTTTATAAAAATTGTTTTCTTGAAAATTTAGACTATAATTTGAAATGCGATTACTTCAATACTATGGAAGATAGAAACACAAAATCTTCAATATTTTTTACCCAGAATAATTCTCTAGTGCCTGACATTTAGAGTTTTTTGTTCACTTAAGATTTTAAATTGTTATATAGATTTATACAAACTGAAAATATTTTTTTGTTCACATCATTATAAACAAAAATCTAGAACACAGTGGAATATTCATACATCAAAAATTTCTCAAGAGAACATTTCAAGCTTCAAAATGACATCAAAATCACCTTGATATGTAAATTTATATAATAATTACGATGTTTGAAACCACTGAAACTGAGCGATTTCCTCCTTACGGGAAACTGAGAAGAAAGCAAAGCTAGTATCGAAATGCATGGAAAACACATGTAGGGATAAACATGAAAATACGATGTTCAAACAGTTCGTTCTTACCACATCATGGCTCCACTTACTTACCAGTGTATTAGTGACAACTGACAGTCAAAATGAGAATTTCTATGAGAGAGGGAATAATAAAAATTCTGAAATTTGATAGATAGCTAAGAGGCATGGCAAAATGAAGCTTCTTAGCAAAAGGACTCTATCTAAAGAACTAGCAGCCAGAATTTAAAAATTAATATATGAAATTAAAGAGAAATGAACTGTCTATCTAAATATGTCATTTCCAAAATATGCAATTTTTTGGTTTCTCGGTTGTACAAATGTCTTAATTACAGGGACAGCAGGCCTAAAGAGTACAATTTCATAAATGTATCTGTCAGCAATTTAAATTGGCCAAAATTCTGAACACTAGAATGGCGAACTTTTAGTCGTTTCAGCCTAGACAAGCTCTTACACTAGAAAAACGCAAAATGACTGTGAAATCCATGACACATGGCAATGTAGTAAAACAGATCAAGCACGAAAAGAAAGGAAAAAAGAAATAAAATAAAAGGGAAAAGGAAGAGAAACTTTATACAAAAATATTTACAATATATATATATATATTTTTTACATCCAGGAAGAATTCATAAACACTATAACAAGTGTAATGCAGGCTTCTCTGCCCACAGTTATATACCACTAATTTGTCCTAGTCTTGAGAATCAAAACTTTCTACAATGCAGCTACAATGCAGCTCTGGTTATGTTCGCTCTTATTCAAAAGTTATTTCTCCCTACCTACCTTTCAGACTCTTAGCAGGTATACAAGAATAGGCCATTTAACTATTGTTGAGGGTCTGTTTCTTATTGTTGTTGAGCCAAATACTAGAATAAGTAATTACATTACACCTTTAATTGCCAAATATAAATTCAAGCATGTGAATTTGTGTCTTTAAGAGATTGGTGAACATTTTCAACATATTTTTTAAATAGGTGAGTTTTATATTAATTTTATTTCTTACTTCATAAATGATTGTAGCAGACCTTAATAACCATATGCTAGCACAACCGACTGTATTCTGTTTCTTATCAGATTCTTGTCTGCACAAGAGTTGCGGAGCGACTTCTTGATGGCACTGTATAACCATAAGCATATTTTTTAGACCTAGCTATTGAAATTGCATTTTCTATGGATGTGATAAACAAATCTTGAATAATAAATGAAACAGGGATTTGAAATGCTTTGAATCTATTCTGAAGATGAGAAATGAATTTAAATTTTGAGCAATACTGTAGTGCTTTTTTCTGGGGGTTCACAGGGGTACGTATACCCCTTAAATATTTTTCCATTTTCATGTACTAGAAAATCATTAATTTACACAATTTTGAAATCTAGATAAATTTGTGCCAAACAAAATAACATGATTGTACGCACCGTTTGCATTAAAATAGCTATTTTTATGTTTGCATTCATTACACAGCCCAACAAAAAAGAATTTTTTGTTTGGTATCTCAGATGTTTTACTGGATTTTGGCTATACTTAGTGTGTTTATTTCAAATATGTAAACAGTTTTTCTCTACCAGCTCTACTTTTATATAGAGTGCCATTAACTTACAACCTCTTTCGCGAAACAAAATCTTGCTTGATAATATAGCTGGTGAAGGTTCTTGACCATACTTTGGGCCTGTAGGATGAAAACTGTACAAAGTAAAGAAATATAAAAGCTAGATTATTTTTTTTCCCTCAAATTGACAGCTCATAAGTCATAAACAACCGTACAATATGTGATAATATCAATTTTTTGAAAGACCCCATGTTATATTGTTATTGTAATGTTAATGCATGGGTAATGTTAGTGTGTTGCTTTTTCCTTCACATGATTTAGAAGCTAAAAATAGGCACTTTATTTTATTTATATCAAATGTAAAATGGGATAATATGCATAATGGTAATACCATATCTTACAAAACTAAAGCTGGTAGAGCAAAATTAAGGGCACTTTTGTCATCAGTTACTTAAATAAACCCAAGAATAGGTATAAATTCTAAGGCACCAAAATGGCTGTTGGTCTGTGTTATCTATACCATGATTTTTGAGAGGGGGCCTGACATTACCGCTGCTTTCAGGAAAACAAATGAGTGCTATGGTGACTAAGGTATTTTGTCGTTGTTACTGATTCAACATTAGCACATGCTCAAGAGTTTGATGTAGGCCTATTCCTTTTCTTCTGGCTTCAAATTGCATTTATTTGCACTAATGCTGCTGACATTCTGTCAGTGGCTATTCTGCAGTTGTTTTTCATGTGTTAAATTATATGTGCCCATGTGAAAATGACTTCACTTATAGTGCCCCTTAAATTTTTTTAAAGAAAAAAAGCACTGATGTAATATTAAAATTTCATAACTTGATCTATTCTGGATAAGTTAATGGGTGAGTAAGAGGGCTGATTCTGAGCTTCCGGCAACTTTCTCGGCTGCCATCTTCTGGGAGAAGTGAGCTAATTGGGAAAATACTTATTTTATACATAAGAGACAAATAAATGTTAGGTGGAGTGGGACTCAATAGAAAAACTGTAAAGTGCAACAATTAGTTGGAGAGCTCTGACTGGTTGGGAAGGAAAATTGAATTGAATAATAGTATAGGGTGTGTAAACCATTTTTTTCATGGCCAATGTCGTATTTGGGAGTGGGAGAGGCCCCAGTTAGTATCTCTGCCTCCCCAGGATCTGGGTCTGATCAAATTACAGTTTTTTTTTTTTTCAGCATAGGTTTTGCCAAGTTAGGTTGGTTAGGTTAGATGCCGTCTTGCGGCAATTTATGAAACCTATGCTGAAAAAAGAAACTGTGATCAAATTAGATCTTATAGCCAGTGTTGCCATGAGGAATATAGGCTTGGGGTTTTATGGGTACAGTGGTTTGCAGTGAAGCTACAGAGGTCTGTTTTAGGGCCCATTGAATGTCCCTCTGGCTAAACAATTCTGTTGGAAGATGAGTTGTAGATGATTTATTTCTGAAAATAGGCTGGCAGAATCTGATACTGCTCTGGCTCTATAGATGAGGGTTCTGGGTATCCGTCTTTTCTGTGCCAGATGGTGATTTCTGTTAGCATTATGTAGAAGTCTGTGTCCATTGGTTTCCAGTAATCACTGTGTGCTAGGGGGCTGTCAAGTTGTTTTCTGATAAGGAAATAAAAAAATTGCATAGTGCTATCTTTTTCCATATTAAAGTTGATGTTGCTTTGAAGATTATTGAGAAGTTGCAGATAAATGTCTAGTTTTTTGGTGCCATGCTGCCACACCATAAATGTGTCATCCACGCACCAGGAGAAGTGACAGTCTTTTTGAAGGCCAGATATTCAAAGGACTCCTTGTAGATGTTAGCTATGGCTGGAAAGAGCGGGACCCAAGACTACACCATCCTGCTGCTCTCAGTACAGTCCATCATAAATAAAATAGGTGGACATAAGAGTGCACTTGAACAACTTCATCACGGGTGTGAAATGTGATTCTAGAAGAAATGTCTGTCATGTGAACACCTACTCCACTTCGAAACTAAGATGTCTTGGGGGTCAAGTTGGAAGTCTGAGAAACCATTGTTTAGTATCAACACTGGGAAAGCCTCAATTCTCATGGATCTACGAGGAATGGGACATAGGTCATGACAATTTTTTCTTATGAAAATGTGGGATCATTTTAAAATGAAATGAAATTTAAAATGAAAATGCAGGGTATGCAATGTATGTATAATATGGATTATTGGTACTAGATGCATATACTGAAGGAAACAGACATCCATAAGCTACTGCATTGTGCCACTTTAATGTACTGTATTAGTTAGAAGCATGAAAGCGCACATACCCACTCCATGTTCCCTTGATGTTTGGTGTGGGCATTATTCCCCAAACCTTCCATCAGCTCTTTGTGGTATTCTCTGGCATTTCTCTCTTGGACAGTGACTATTTGGACATAAGAATGCTTTTCATATCTTGTCATATCCATTCTACACTGTGGCTGACTCACAAATAAATTGCAATTGCCTCTATTAGTATAAACATACTCACAGTCCTGTTAAATGTGTCCATACACTTGTGATGCCACACTCTCCTGTGACCAGTGAGGGAAGTGAGACAGTGTATTAACGGCACTGGTTTCAAAGGCTCAATGGCATACCAGCATTTGTTTCAATTGTCCAATACCATACCAACGCTAAAATTCAGTAGATGTTAAATTTGTTAACATTCCTTTGTAGCAAAGAATACATATCACTTCCCTTTTTAGGGATAATGCATATTCTTGTTCCCCATGGTCCTGTTGCCTAACTTGTAAATTCTTGTTTTGATATCTCAAAATTTAGAGGTTTGACACTACTTCGAAAAATCTAAAACATTTCATACTTAAGCGAATATATAGAAATAATCAAGAATTGTCGACAAAGCCCTACACCCTTTAGAGTTGATAAATTTAATTTTTCTTTCCGTTTGTGGTAATATTAATTTGTTATTATGAAATGACTTATCCACCTAACCACAAACCCAATAGACCAAAAGTTCAATAGATGCAACGTCATAAAGCCCTATAACATTATAATATTTACTAGATTTATGCACATATACATTCCTATTTATGTATCACTATGTCATAAAATATAAGTATATTTTATGACATATATTATGACTTATATTTTATGACATAGTGATACATAAATAGGAATGTATATGTGCATAAATCTAGTAAATATTATAATGTTATAGGGCTTTATGACGTTGCATCTATTGAACTTTTGGTCTATTGGGTTTGTGGTTAGGTGGATAAGTCATTTCATAATAACAAACCTACACCCTTTGTAGTTCTAAATGCTGCAGATATATTGAAGAATTGGAATTCTAGACTCAAGGAACTTTTTCTGCAGAAACCCAAATAAAATTCAAGTTTCAAAATCCAGTACTATCAGATAATGGCATTTTCTCAACATGGCGAAGTTGAATTGTGCGGTTCATATTTTGGTTCTTATGAATCATTTTCCTTCACAAAAAAATATTAAATTTCATTGAATTTAAACTTACAATCAGTTGCCACTGTTAAACTGAATACTGCTAAGGAAAATGACAAAGAATCTCTTCAGATTCCTCACTGAAGACATATTCAGGGCCGTGGAAAGAAAGCAAGGGCCCCCTGGACAAATTTTCCCGGGCCCCCGTCAAATATTAAATTCACTACCCAACTCGCCCTTTATAATGTATGCAACAAAAAGATTATGTAATGATATTACATAATTATTAAGTGCCAGAATGGTACCGGTACTTTATGAGATTATCTGGTAGACAATACTGTCTGTCTGTCTGTCTGTCTGTCCGTGTGTCTGTAAGCGCGATAACTCAAATACGCATTATCGGATTTTCATAAAACTTGGTATACCATTTATAACGCCCATGGGACGAAGCCTATTGATTTAGGACCGATTCGGTTAACTGATGCCGGACACGAAATGGAAAAATAACTTGTATACAATAAATACAATGTTCTAATTACGAACAATTTTATCTGTACGTACCAGTTTAATCTTTTGAAAATTATGATTTTAAATGCCGAACGTTAGTCAGGCCTACTGTTAAGTCCAAAAGAATTTCTGCTTCTACTTTTCAAAATTAGCAATTTTTCTTCAAGAATAATCCGTTTCAGATTAACATAACTTAAGCTATTTAGTGACTTATAACCAATTGAATTTTAGAGTAAATTTAGAAAGTAAAAAATAAAACCTGGTTGGCCGGGCCCCCTTTTGAGGCCCGGGCCCCGGGGCTGCAGCCCCGGCTGCCCCTCCCTCTCGTCAGGCCTGGACATATTATCCAGAGTCAATCAACAAGGTCAGAAAGAAGCAGGAGCAAACTCTGATTCAAGTAATGGACACTGATCTTCAGACATGTAGTTTAAAATATTGTTCATTTCATTGAACTGGTAAAAAACTCTGTGTACACCGATCCGTAGATAAGCTGAAAAGTGAGAAGTTTAAAATATTTTTCTCTTTTTTCATTGAACTGTTATAGAAATCTGCACTGGACATTTCAGTTTGTGTTCAGTAACTTTTCCAGTTATCATGAAACATTTAAAAATAAATGTTTGTCATATATAATTTTATTATGAACATCGTATATTACATATTCACATCAGACTTACATGTAAAAAGGGCATATAAGAACATATTTTATAATATATATTTTCTGGATAAAACAATACTTAAACCCATTGTAAAGGGTTTCATTCAGTTAAAGTCAGTGCTATTCTTATCTTTATTATGTATTTGAAAAATAAATCATTAACACAGGCTTTCTATGACATGTAAACATTAGCCTACTAATGTGATTTTCTCAGAACATGGTTTTCTGATATACACCCTTTGTACAACTCCTCAATTATGTAGTAAAGAAGGGAGTATACTTTATCCAAATTGAGGTATGATAGAGAAAAATCTTGGGATAGCATCCTGTAGGGTGTCAATGTTTAGGCCTTCATAAAAATGGGGTCATTTAAAATTTTTTGTAAAAAACCTGGGACAATTAAGGAAAACAGGGGACAAAAACTTAGTTAATAAAATTTAGGGAATATTTAGAATTTACCTTTGTCTCATACACACAAATTATCCCAAAATGGCTTCTTAAATTTCTTCTGCAGACTGATGTGGATAATTTATTCAACAGAAATAGATGCCACCTTGTTGGTTGGGCCCCTTAGGGTCCGGACCCTGGGGTTGTCCCCCCCCCCCCCGTCTCGTCAGACCTGGTTGGGTGTAGTTATTATTTTGTCCAGAAACTCAAGTACCGGTACGGTACAAAGATTTTACTTTCATTGTGCCCTGCATTTTTAAGCGGCCAGGTATAAAGTTACTTAAAGTTCCAGAGGTGGGCATGTTACTTCTACAACACCACAGTTAATTAATATATTCAGTACATATTCAACGCCATATAAGTATATACAGATGCATTACATTGGCTGAGTCAAGTTTGATAGTAGTAGTAGTAGTCCTTCGAGTCTGGGTTTAGACTCCTGGTGATCCTTATTTGGATTTACTAGGCATTATGTTTAATACAGGAGTGGTTTGCCATTGCCTTCTCCCGTGCTTAGTGGACGTTTGTGCGTTCCCTGTTCCTGGTTCTCACTTCTGTCAATTTCCGCCATTCTTTCCTGTCCTTTACAATGTGGGTAATGGCTTCCCAACTTAAATTGACGGTTTTCTTCACATCATCTATCCAGCGTGTTCGAGGTTTTCCTTGTTTCCTAGATCCTTCGACAAGTCCAATCATGATGTCATGTTCCAATGATCCTTGATTTCTCATGACATGCCCAAAGTACTGAAGCTTCCTTCTAACTACCATGGCTTCCAGCGACCTTGTGGGTTTTATGTCTTCCAGGACCGACTTGTTTGTCCTTTTCTCTGTCCAAGAAATTCTCAGGAGTTTGCGCCACGTCCAGAGTTCGAATGCATCAATTCTTTTCCGGTCTCTTCTCAAAACAGTCCAACTCTCCGAACCATATGTAACGGCGGGGAACACCAACGTTTCAATTAGTTTGACTTTCAATGGCACACTAATATCCTTGTCTTTTATGATTTTGTCCAATTTAGTCACTGCTGTTCTTCCTATTGATATTCTTCTATTAATCTCTTTCCGACTGTAACCATCTTTCGTTATCAAGGATCCCAGAAAATTGTATTCGTTTTTTACTTCTATTTCAGTCCCGTCAATTTGAAATTTTCTTATTATTCCTGTGGTCATTATTTTGGTCTTGTTCAAATTGAGCATGAGTCCTGCCTTTTCACTTTCTTCTTTCAATTTCCTCATCAGATCTTTCGTCAGTTTGATACCTTTGGTAAAAGATGATTTGTATAATTTTTATAGGGAATAAAGTAGTAGAACTAGTAATGGTAATGATGATCATAAGAATGATAAGATAAGATGATGATGATAATAATAATAATAATGGGACCTCATAATAATAATATAACAGTGACAAACTTTAATAATGATCATAATAATAATAATAATAATAATAATAATAATAATAATAATAATAATAATAATAATAATAGTAATAATAATAATAATAATAATAATAATAATAATAATATAAATGTTTTATATTATTGTGAGGCACTTGGTGCATCCCGTGCCCTGTTACTACCCATATGTGATGTGGAGAAATGTAATAAATAATAATAAACAAAGACGTTCTATATATCTACCTAATAAACAAAGACGTTCTATGTAAAACAGAGAAAGATTAACTTTGCAAATTTCTTGTCCTATTCGTCGGGTTTATGATGTAGAACGATTAATAGAAGGCAGCGCGCAGGTGTTGCTGGGAAATTTCCACCAATGATAGCAAACCATATGTTGTGTTATTGTGCTTCATTTGGCCAATGTTAGTTGTTAGAGGAGTCTGTCATAATTTCAGGCGCCAAAACAATCGCCATCTTTAATAGCTGTGTGCTGTGGGGGTCGTAATAATTCGTGAAATTATAATTTGATAAACATTTGCTGATTGATTTTGTTCGTACGTTCATCGCTCAAGAAATGTTTGATTCGAGTATGGTTTGCTTATAAGAGAGATGTCTGCGCTCAGTACGTGGTAAGTACCAGTACTTACTTCATTGTCAGGAAGTTCTGAAGTGACCTGTCTGTAGCTCCTTAACTAGTATTTACCTGAACAAACATGACAGAATTAGGGTTGGAATACTTACTCTGCTTTTTTTTATGACGATTCATTTATGATATAAGTTTTGATATTTCATAAAGAAGTTGCAGCGTGGGTTTATACGCCTATGATCTGGCCCCATATACGATTATAAGTTATTTATGCATAGCAGAGGTTCACATTTCATCTGGAAAATTGTACAGTTGCTCGTTGTTGGAAGTAACTTCCCAGCTTTTTAAGTGTGAATTAGTAGGAGGTAAATTTATACATGAATCGGCAGAATATGATCAGAATTCTTAGTTTAGGCCTACACAGAATTTGTAATTAGATGGTCAAGTGAGCAGTTCATTTGGTAATTCATTTTAAGATAGTTAACTTTGTGGGAGATAGTCATGCCGAATGATTATTCATAGTTAACGAAGTCGAAAAAGGACCTAATTTCGGGTTGTTACGCTCTCTGGAATCTGCTGAACTCGCATATAAAGTCAGTATGTCCGTAGAAGTGTGCGAAGTAAAAGTACAATTGGGGAAAATGGGATAGTTTTTCGGATCCCTAAAACACCATATAGGCTAAAAGTGTGACGGAAGTAGCTGCTGGAACAAAAGACTGATGAAATGTCATAACATGGGTATGTTTTTAAACTGTGTGCGTTCTTCTGTGCATTTTATCGAAAAAGGGCCTAATTTTGTGTTGTAATGCTCCCTGAATGCAGAACTCTCATATATTGTCAGTACCGGTATGTCCCTAGAAGTGTGCGAAGTACATGCACAATTGGGGGAATATGGGATAGTTTTTCTAACCTAAAACACCATATAGGCCTATAATACTGAAAGTGTGATGGAAATAGCTGCTGGAACAAAAGACTGATGAAATGTCATACACTGATAGAGGAAACATGGGTATGTTTTTAAACTGTGTGCACTCTTCTGTTCATTGATGTAGATGTAGATGTAGATATCTCGACCTGTACATCCTGTGTTGAGCGGGGCTCAAGGATATAGAACACGTCAGATCAAAAAATACATGCATGTTGTTATAACAATAATATACAAAAGCTGCCAAATTTATCCAAGGAAATATTCCTCCAAATTGTAGAAGGTGTGAGTTATTAAAAATTCCTTGACAGATGTTTTGAAAGGTTTGCTCTTTCTTTGAATACATAATAATTTAATGTTGTTTGGAAGCTTGTTATATATCTGTATTGCAGAATAATAAGTACCCTTCTGAAAGAGTTTTAATGAGTTATTTGGTATGTGTAGATCATTCATGTTTCTGGTAGTACGTCCATGTACACTAAAATTAGTTTGAAATTTGATATTATCCATTACATAACACATAACAGAGTATATATACTCCCTTGTAAGAGTGAGGACTTTTAATTTTTCAAATAGCGGTTTACAAGATTCCCTTTTTTTCTTTCCACATATTATTCTTATTGCCTGTTTTTGTAATCTAAATATTTTCTCCCTATGGGAAGAGTTGCCCCAGAATAAGATCCCGTACCTCTTTACCGAGTGAAAATATGCAAAATATAGCCTACCATAAGTAAGTTAATGCATCCTGTTGTTATATAGGCTATTATTCAAAATTCTTAAAGCAAAACACGCTGAACTCAGTTTTGGACTTATCATTTCTATGTGTGTCTTCCAGTCAAGATTTTGGTCAATTTGCAGTCCTAAAAATTTTACTTTGCTAATTTCTTGTATGATTTGTGTTTCATAATTAATTTCAAGATCTCAGATACATCTGTTTTTTTGTCCTAAATTGTATAAAATGGGTCTTATCAATATTAAGTGTCATTTTATTAGCTAGAAACCATGTGTTTAACTCGTGAAAAGCCTTTGTAGCTATTCTTGATAAATGTTCTTGTGATGTTCCTGTTACAAGTACCGTACTTACACTAGTATCATCTGCGAAGAGCAATACCTTTGATTCGTCACTTAAGTTATAGGGCAAGTCATTAATGAAAATTAAAAAGAGCAAAGGCCCTAGTACCGTATTGATCCCTGAGGTACCCCATTCTTAACAACCCATAAGTTATATTCATTTCCATTCATTACCTTTTGAGTTCTATCAGAAAGATATGATTTGAACCAGTTAAGTGTTAAATCGAACCCATAATGATCCAATTTTTTAAGTAATATTTCATTATTTATACAGTCAAACGCTTTAGCTAAGTCGCAGAAAATTCCCAGAGCATATTTCTTTTTATTTCTTTTATCATTATGTCGAAAAAGGACCTAATTTTGGGTTGTAATGCTGTCTGGAATCTGCAAAACTCACATATAAACTCAGTATATGCCCCTAGAAGTGTGCGAAATACAAGTACAATTGGGGGAAAATGGGGCAAAAGATAGATTTATGCTGCGCACCAGCCAAGCTCCGCGTTTCTGTTAGGTGAGGAACTTTTATGTTAGTTTAGGAGCAACATACTGAATAGCGCGAGGTTTATTATGTCTCACATTGAATCTCTTCTGCGACGAAACCCTAAACCCCATCTTCCCAGGTGGGTCCCATTATTAAGGAGTTGATGGCAGGAGCCTAGTGAGCGGCATGAAACTATTTTTTCCCCCGAAGACTGATGAATAGGGGCCATATTTTTTGGTAACAACGATAATTGCGAAATTTTATAAAACAACCTCCCTTAGCTATATTTAGCTTTTATATGCTTAAAATACCAATATGAACCAAATTGAATCCACGAAATATCGCGAAATTTACTCGATTCTGCGAAATGTGTCTATAAGTGCGAAATATGCCCCTTCTGTCCGTAAAGTAAGAAATGAGCACGAAAATGTGCCTTAAAATCACAATATTGTGTTTTGGTGTACTGTATTTTTTATTTCTTAGCAGCATGTTTTTTTCTGCTGTTTCCGTGGCTGTCGAAGATTTACCGATATATCGATATTTGTGATCCATTACAAAGATTGCAGATTTTACGTAAAGATTGTCTGTGACCTGGTTTGTACTATTGAGTACACTCCTTTCCTGCTTTGTCTTTGCCAAGTTAGCGATGCCTATGATCGATTACAGCAGAAGAGTGTTACTTGTATTCAACATATTTCGTCTTTTATCCACAGTGCTATGGTTGGCACTTCTGTTTGCAAATGGCTATCTGATGGTCTTTAGTAGAAATTACGATAATATTTCTCGTCATTATATTTGAACAGGTCAGAAGATTATAGAAATGTGGGGAGGGGGGTGTTAGTTCATGTAAATAAAGATGCAAAGTTCATCATTGCGCAATGTTCCCATTGTAGTATAAGTAATTTATTTCACGAAATACCCACCGAAATAGAAGGAAGTTAACACCGAAATCAGCCATTTTATTTCACCAATAAATCAGGGCCCTACTGATGAAATGTCATACACTGATAAAGGAAACATGGGTAGGGAAAAAGGTATTTTATTCCACGCACGAGTTTTCACTCCCACTCCTATAATTGTGAAATATGATTTTTGGTGCAAGGGCCTTTTTTTTTTTATTTATTTATTATGAAATATTATTTTGTTGCGCTAAACTTGAGAATAAGGTGACAGCCGTCACAACCGGGCCGTACCGAGTGGTACAAAGTCTACAATGTCGCCAATATTACAAACATGATTACATGTCGGCATATAACGACTGTTGTAGTGATGTTTTATGAAAGACGTGTAAGGGTAAAAAAGCTTCAGCTGCATTAAGAATTCTAGGTCCGT
Source organism: Ectobius pallidus (assembly GCA_964059195.1). Classification (NCBI taxonomy): domain Eukaryota; kingdom Metazoa; phylum Arthropoda; class Insecta; order Blattodea; family Ectobiidae; genus Ectobius; species Ectobius pallidus. Next base: position 129,601,040 of record CAXKWD010000005.1, read on the forward strand.
GACAGGTTATGTTAGGTTAGGAACAGTCATGTTAGTTTAGCAGCAGTATTCTGCATAGTGCGGGGTTCGTGCCATGTAACAATGTTTTACGAAAGGCGTGGAAGGGTAATAAGGCAAGGCTTTTAGAAGTAGTGACAATCAAATTGTAGGTCTGTGACAGGTTATGTTAGATTAGAAACAGTTGTATTAGTTTAGGAGCAATACTGAATAGCGCGGGGTTTATTATGTCTCGCATTGTATCTTTTCTGCAACGGGAAATTTTACCCTAGCACCGATCGTTTCTCTTTTGTTCCCTGCGGCTCGTAGGAGCACGGTCACTAATGACAGAGCATGGCTGGCTACACTATTCTGAAGGAGTTCCTTTTGTTGTTTATAGTTGTGACAAATTATGTTTGGTGCAAGGATGTTTTATTATTCAGTGGAAGGAAAACGTGCACGGTATAAATTACCATTTCGCCCATGGGTATGTTTTTAAACTATGTGCATTCTTCTGTGCATTAGGCTATGTTGCAAGTGTTTTTAAACACACTGCTGAAATCAGTCAAGTTGTTCTTTCCAGTGAAAGCTTTTCCTGGTATTCAACTGCATCCATCATTCTTTCGTACCAGTAAAACTGATGGCTTGTTTAAATCAATCCGTTGGAATCGTTTTATTACAACACGTTAATAAAAGATTGCATAAACATTGACTGAATCAGTGCATTTTCTTTTAAGTGAGTTTTATAACTTGCCCGATGGGCTATGGTGGGATAACTCACTGGCCAACTTAATGGAGATTATGGGGTCCCTAGATTATGCTATTAGGCTCTCCTTCTTGACTCGACTTTGGAAAATGGTATCATATGATGAATCTAACCTAACCTAACCTAACCTAACCTTATACAGGTACCATTAGTTTTGCAATAAGTCTCTGAGGGGGGGGGACAATTTTAGGTTCCTCCCACCACGTCTTGAATGGGACCAGCCTGGGAAGGAGGGTTTATGGTCCAAATGTTGCCGCCTAGATGTCTCAATATTTTAACTACTAGAAATGCTATCTTATTATGCAAAAGGTGAAACTGTGAAAAAGTTATTTTTCCTTTATTCTCTTCTTCTCTTCCTATTCCCTCTCTTTCTCTCACCTTCTCCTTGCCCTATCTACCTAATTGTAAATTTCGGATCGACCGGTACCGTACAAGAACCTGTGACCATTAGCACCATAACCAACAGCCTTAACCACTATACCATGAGCGATTAATGAGTCGTGAAGGGAAAATTCATCTATTTAAATTTAGAAAGCATTATAGTACATGAATAATAGCTGTTTTGGTACAAAGGTCATTTTTTTATAATTGTGAAATAATATGTTGGCTCTGAAAAGAGCTGTTTTAATGCAAGGGTTGTTTTAGGTGCATTAATGAAGTCATCTTGCAGGTGGCATACCATTTAAGTCTAAAATTTTGCTGGACAATGGGAAGTAGGTGGCAGCACGCATTGACTCGGAAACCAGGGGCAGCAGGGGAAGTAAGCTGGTGGGCAGAGCTTTGCCGGTGCACGACCTGAATTTGTCCTCCGTCAATCACACTTAGATTCAAGGGGAACCCTCTCTGGGAGCTTTGGCCCTGTGGCACCCTACAGATTTAGGCTGAATTCTATACTCTAAGGCAAGTGCGCATATCTTCATTTGCATTCTTACCCACCCTCATGCACTCACACTTGATTCCCCCTCCATTTCATATGTGATTCTGGTTTTGGTTTGTAGATATTGCATGGTAAAATCAGAGATTAAAATGCACCACCTTCAACATAAAAGGAAATAGCTATCCTATGAACTAACGAGGATGAATATTGACAATTCATGAAAGTCATTACTCTGTAAATACTGCCTAAAACATTTTACAGTGATGGTTCTCTATGTGCACACTTACAAGATCTTCTTAATTTCAAAATGCCTGCCATCGAGTGCTTGGTGAGTCTGCTTCGGTCTGCACTCGCATCCACAACTGCACTCTGTTTAAGGGTCCATTTGGAACCGCACTTGCTTACCAGTATTTTACTTCTGAGTGTGAGTGTACATAGTAACACATTTGGAATTGGGATAAGCTTCTGTATAGCTCCTAGACCTCTATAATAATCATGAACACTTTTCAGTTCCTCTTAGATGCAGTTTGTGAGAAAGTAGAAAAATTGGAACTCTTTCACAATAAGATAGCCAGCAAACAGTGAGGTGTGCTCTGCCACTACCGTCCGTGCATCTCCTAGCCACAGAAAACAAGAGGAACTATTCGATTGTGGTAAAATTTCTCATTGTAGGAAGATATTCAGTAGCCTATGGCATATAATGATCCCTGCGCTATTCAGTCTTACTGCTGCTAAACTAATATACCGTAACTGTTCATAACCAACCATAACCTATCACTGGCACCACATGACACTGTCCTAGAATTTAGCTGTTACTACTTACTGTAATGCAAAACCTTTTTTACCCTTCCATACCTTTTGTAAAGCATAGTTACATGGCACATAATGAACCTCATGCAGTCATGCTATTCAGTAGACTTCAGCTAAACTAATATAACTGTTCCTAATCTAACATATCCTACAGCTAAATTCCAGCTGTCACTACTTACCTTAATGCAGAAGCTTTCTTACCCTTCCACACCTTTTGTAAAATGTTGTTGCTTTTAAAGTTGCCTTCGTTTGTAATAATTTAAGGTAAGTCCCACTATTATTGATTTTATTTGTCATCTTGTATTTACCATTGTATTATCCCTTATGAAATAACACACTGGTGTGACTTGTCATGTTGTTCACGATCAATAGAGTACTGGTAATTGACCATCTGCTGAGTTCAGTCGGCACGTAGTCATGTTTGTAATATAGCTGACAGTGTACCCATGGTTCCACTTGGTATGGCCCAGCTGAGATGGCGATCACCTAATTCTGAAGTTTAGCAGCAAAATCGTATTGTGTTGCCAATAATTGTAACAAGAACTTAGAAACTTTGCATAGGAAGAATCCTGAGAAAGCAGACACTTATAGAACTTAAAATAGTGTACTGGTAATATGTATTGAATTCTCGCTGCTGGGTATGACTTTAGATATGGCAGAGTAGGCTTAGGTAGGCGAGTGGTGCGCAGAATCAATTTCATCGTGAAGCAGGGCAGGAAATTTATGTGATGGTGATGGTGTTGCTGCTAGAGCTACCTGGACACTAACCTAGTGTTACCTGTCACTAACCTCGTGCTACCTGTCACTAACCTCATGCTTATTCTACCTGTAAATAAAGCCGTTGGCAGTATTGTATGTGGCAACCAATGAGATGAATGATCATAGGCAGCCAATCAGTGTGTGGGGGGACAATCTATGTGCCACGTAACATCATCAAGTAAACTGTATGCAGTGTGTCAAAGTAGCGTAGATGTAAGATATGAATCAGGCAACTATCTATGACCTACATTGCATAGCAGGCATTCCATCTTAAAATGGCCTTTGTGACAGATTTTAAAAAATTATCTCAAAGACTTGAAAATGAGGAAATATGTTCTCTAGATTTTGAAGGTTATACTTTCACTTGTTAGAAGTATATAAATCTCCGCCTATATACCACTCAAGAATAAATAACAGAAGAAGCAAAGCAAGGAAAACCAAGGAAATTCAAATGAAGGAGTACACGCTTAAATGATAAAAAATTTTCTATTTATTATTAGTTATTTATGGTCATGTATATAAAAATATGTATTAATAGATGTAGTATACCCAGTGTAGAAACATTGAGCTCAGTGTTAGTATATTACTAGTTTTGTATCTTGTTTAAAAACATAAAATTCATAAGTTAAAATTAAAATTAAATTTTACACATAAGAATATGTTTTTCCAGACACTGGATGAAGATAAAATGTTGATTAAATATCTTGATGTAGTAGCATTATTCGCTATCTGTCCTTAAAATTATGTAAGTTGGCATATCAATATGCATGTCAGTTATTTTTGTGAGAATGTTGCGTAGTATAGTTGCGTGTATGTTATTTACGATGAGGACCAACATCAAACGATATCCTCTTGAGTTAGTTGAGCAGTCTTGAAGTCCATGCCTTGCTTGATCCTCGTTATTTGTGTAACTAATAGAAATGCATTTCGATGTATTGTTGTTACACCATCATCAGTCATTCCAAGGTCGAGGATAATGGGTAGACCTGAAGTATTGAGAGCTAGATTGAGTGGTATATAGGCGGAGATTTATATACTTCTAACAATCCTATTTATGCCACTGGGAAATGAAATTAATTAATTTTTAGTGAAGTTTTGTGTGTATATTTCCGATCTCAATCTTGCTACAGATTTGAACACTTCACTGTAAATTTCCATCTAATATTTATATTAATTAATTATACTTTCACTTGTTTTTGGCGTAGGTAATATATTTCTTTATTTTGTACGAAGCTTGTTTTAAAACTATTTTGTAACTCAATTATAAGAGCGATTTATTGTAATAAAGTTTGCTTTGCACTACACTGACATTATCTTAGATAATGCATATTTCTCTGCAACAGGTAGTTAGAGAAAACTGTGGAGAACATATTTTATGCTAAAGTTAAGGTAAAGAAATAGTGCAGTTTAAAGATAATTTTAAAAGTTTCAAAAGTAAGAAAAGACTTAACACTCATTACGAAAAACATACAATAGTTTGAATAACTTGCTCTTTTAAAGAAGCAGAAAATTCAGTTTTAATGAAAGGTAATTTAACGATGTGATATTTAAGTCAATACTGCACAAATATAAAAATATTTATCAGTAGTAAGATAATTTCATGTAATAATTAATTACAGTATTTAGAATACCAATCTGTCTGAAAGCTTTGATTTCCCACACTCGCTGACTAGCTTCTTATGTGTCTTCTTTTATTATATTGCAAAATAAAGCCATTGTTGTGAACCTATTAAAAAGTAACTTTTTGTGGGAGTCGAGTAGGGGTGGTCAAGGTTGCACTCTAAAGACAGATCGCAATTGTCTTTCTTAGGATTTCATTCTTGAATTTCACAGTTTCCCTCAATAAATGTAAATAAAATGAATTCGTTATGTAGTCTTTTATTTTGTTGTTGTTGCTGCTGTTATTGCTGATGTTTTAAAGAAATAATTCCTAGACCAAATTTAAGTATTTTGCACGATTCTGGGTGTTACCCAAGAAATACTACGTTGTTTAAGGGAAAACAACAATCGATTAGACCAATGCAGTGGTTTGGCCAAATAGTAACGCTAAATACAGATAACGAACACAATCATGTTGTTTTCTGGAAGCCGTTAAAAAGGAGTTTTCTGGATAACTATAAGAAAGATACAAAATTTCGTTTTCTAAATATAACATTTAATTTTAAATACTTCAGGTGGTATTGGCAGATTAGATTTTTTCACTGATTTGGTCACAATAAAGTTGAATATTGACAAAGAGGTCTTGTGGTTAGTATCGCATGCCTGGGTTCAATCACCAGTACCTCTTGGATTTTTCTGAGCTAGGGAGGCCTGGGACGAGATGCACTCAGCTTCGTGATGAGCTACTTGATTGAGAGGTAACGACTCCGGTCACAGAAACCATCATTAAGGGCTGTGGGTGTTGGCTTGCTGACCACATGCCCTCCAATCCTGCCATCTGCCTATGATAGATGATGCAGTGATCGGGTGGTAGGCCTAGGTTAAGCCTAGAACCTCCAAGGAGTTTGATTTTATTGACAGAGAGCTTATTCTGGTTGTTAACTGCAAGCCATTTAAACACCATCCTGAAACAGGCCTACATTCTCTCCAGGTATAAAAATAATGTTCATGCAAAATTATATTTCTATCGCAGAGTAGTTTTTACATTAAAGAGTAACAGACAGACTCACAGGAACCGTTAGATTTTATTAATTCGTATAGATTTAGTTAGCATTGTTTGACTGTAGGTTAATTATGCGTAACACTAAGCTAATTTGAACATGTTAACAATTTGCTAATGGGAGTAATGACTTGCATTAGCAACTTTATAACTATTGCTTTGTTAAACAGGTCATTTACATATACATTGTACAGTTAGCATAATAATTGAAGGCCCTGGCAACTTATGGAGCAAAACATTTTTGTTAGCTCATTCTACGGGAAAGCTTGTGAAAATAACAATGGTGAAAACACCATGGTTGGTTCTCGAGTACCAGCCGGTGATGTCATTGTGGTGGCTGCAAGATTTTCCTCCTACTGATGCCGCATGTACTGTAGTAGTAGCAGTTCTTGTTTATATTAAAGTGATTGTTGTTCAGTCGAGTGTGTTAACAGCACACCAATGCCACATTTTGTTGTAAATGGTTGTAATCGTTCTACCAAGTTAACAGTTCTTAAGGAAAAGGATATTGGTTTCCACAGATTTCCAAATCGTGAGAAATCTCCTGAAAGGTTTTCTGTATGGATAAAAAAAAAATTGTGTGAATTTTGTACCGTCCCAACACAGTTTTGTACATCCTCAACATTGCAAAGAAGACTACCGGTATGAACTTATTTCCAAGTATCAACCTGATCTGCTGAAATCAAACCAGAAACTTGTGTTGAAAAGAACAGTGATACCAGAATTAAGCATGAAAGGTTTGGAAATATAACCCCAAACTTTAAAAAGGCATGAATCTACATACATAATTTAGTACTGGTACTATTATTTTATTTAAAATAACTGACTCTGCAGTTAAGCAGGGACTTTGTCTAAATTTGTTGCAGTGTTCTAGTCATGAATATACAATAATTAATTTTGTTATTGAGACATATAAGTCAAAACATTCCGGTTCTATCAATCAGCAGCTTGGAATCCAAATATCGGTAGTATACTATCTTCTTCTGAATATTCTTCCCTTACAGCATTGACCATAAGCTTATATGCAGGAATTACGCTTTTCTTTTTTCCAAGAGGGCTCATGAATTAATCGAATAGACATAGTGCTGATACGCTATACAATGCCACATTTCATTTGAAGTTTCCCCCTAGTTAATTTTACGATGACTTTAGGTGGAGATAGGACAGTTAATTATATCACTACGTTTATAAAATCCTCATGCATTTTGTCCTTAATTAACTAATTTTGTCAATTCTATCACTTTATCTTCTTGTATATTCCTCAATTGGCTTGAACTGATATGGTTTAATTCTATTTGACATTAGACCGCTGTTTAACGCGAATGGTGTCTGCTGTGTTCCCATGTTCACTCTTTCTCTACAGTGACATCACGGTCCCCCCACTCTTAAACTTTTGCTTTGAAACGGCATGGTATATTGCTACTGCGATTTCAGCATTCAATTACACTAGATCCATACCAGGGAAACTATACGTATCTCAAGATGAGACTTCATACATAGACCTATTATTAATGGTAGGCTACATCATAGGAAATTGGATACATCATAATCCACATAAAAATGTATTACATTAATGAATTTTTATCTGCAGTGGTGAATTTATTTAATCAGTGGCAAGAAACCGTTATACATACACTTGATCGATTTAATATCATTATTTCAGCTAGGTGAATCACTTTAATAATAAGCTCATTTCTATTTATGTACATAAAAGGCAATGTTAGTATGTGTATCCTTTATAGACTAAAAAACTACTGGACTGATTTACATGCAGTTTATTGCAAAAAGATTCGCGTTGTCCAGAGAAGGTTTAAAGCTGTTGAAATCCTCGATATGACATGTAGAAAGGAAGTTAGGGACCTATATGTTTTATTTATGTGTTACAGTGATCATCAAATGCAATTCAGTTCTCATGATAGCAAATTGTTTGCAGTGTTGACATAGGACTTTAGCAGTTGCATTTTACTGGGCTTTGAAAATAATATAATTAGGGAGGCTATCGATATAATTCATTTTTGTAAATCAATAATGGAGTGAATAAATATCGGGTGTGATGCATCAAATAGCTTTCTCTACCTTGGACATGGACAATATCATTTTCTCACATCAGATTTTGATTTGGAATAAAAGGGTAATGTGGGGAGAGCGTTTTCAGTTGTCTCAGTCTGAGTTTCTGCCAACGATGCGTTAAAGTTGGCATATCAGATGTGTGTAAAAAAATCTGTCCACTGATACAGTATTCCTTGCTGTAGGCTTTGTATTAGTTGAGAAATAGGGATGCTTATTGGAAGCATTTTAAAAGGGACAAAAATAGGATGGAACATATCCAGTGTACACAGTAAACTATTATGTCTCAGGTTTTTTGGAAAGATGTGAAAGTGATATTGATTTTCTTTTGATTTTTAGCCATCAAATGGTTGTATGTCAACATGAAAGTGGGAAATAAAATATCCCGTAAAGACAGTAAGATGTTATGTTACCGGTACCGGAATTTCAGTTTTTCCTTATTTCAACCCCATTGATGCATGGTGTGTAGAAGCAAACTCCTAAGTCCTGTTTGAGCAATAAAAGCCATATCTAGTGAGAGTTGTAAGTCGTCCTTCTTCGCTTCTAACTCTGGACACCTATAAGAGTACCGTATTTTACGGACTATAAGACGCTCCGGACCATAAGACGCACCTAGATTTTAGGATGGAAATTTAAAGGGAAAGAAATCTAATTTGATTCCAAACAAAAAATTTAAAGGAGATAATGTACTTCATTGCATAAAAAAATTATAATTATGTACACTTCTAACTTAAAAACGAAAATCTCTTCTGTACAGATGGAATCGCGTAAATTTTAACAATTGAACTGATTTCTCATGAAATACCTTTACACCGTCTAACCATCAATTTAGCATACGGTTAGTGTACGGGACAAGGCTATTTAGAGGCCATGTCCTTCATTTAAACCACCCGGTGGAGACAACTCCTTTCATATAAAAGAACTCAACATTACATTGTACACCTGTACACCAGCTATCCTCATTTTACGATTGTGACAATGCACTAATGTACAGTCTGTGCCACCTTGTTTATAATTATGGTGTTCCGGCAATATTTATCATTATTTTAATCTTTTTTAGTGTACTTCGGACCATTAGACACACCCAGCTTTCATGGGTCTGTTTTCAAGGTAAAAAAGTGCATCTTATGGTCCGTAAAATACGGTAATTACAGCTTGAAAATGAAAAGTCCTCTATAATTTAAATTTGAATTACATGCAAAATACAAAACCCGGGCAACGCCGGGCTTTTTAAACTAGTATACTGTAAACAAAATGGGCTTGTTATGAAAGAGGTTCCTTGATTTTTCCATTTTTAGCATCTAAACAAGAACTTCACAAGAGGGTATATAAATTCTGTGTGGGTGTGTAATGAGTAAACTGTAATATAGCCTATTTCATTTACCAGAGAATTTCTAAAGAGAAAATATTCTTTTGTTTCCGTACCAAATCCTAAAAGCCTTGACAAAAAAAGTCTTACCGGTAAGCATGAAAGAAGGGTAGAGCATCTACTTGGAATGATACACATATCAATGAACTGTAAAACAATATGTTATTATGAGAACTGATTTGCATTTGATAAATTCTTTCTAAATATATTACCATAAAATAGGCACTGATTTGGGTATTACTCTGGTACCGGTCAATCAATTTGGTTCAATAAATTCTTCTTGGTTTCCAGGTATCTGCTGTGTCATGTGTAAGCTTCCTGCCAACATTTCAACCATCATGTCATGGTCTTTATCAAGGCTACTAAGATTTTATGGTCAACTCGGGCCACAGAAGCCTACAATTACATATTGTACAACAGTATGGGGAAGGAACATTCAGACTTTTTAAGCAATTTTCAAGATTGCTTGGAACAAGAAACCAACATCTCTGCCAATTAGCATTCTTAAAGCACTGCAGAGCTAAAGACATTATTCCTCATTTCGCCGTGGTCATACACCACATTAACACAAAAGGCTCTAGAAAAGTACTACATCACACTAGTTTGGCTTTGTTGAGAGAAAGTATTAAGGAAACAAGAACTCAGTTTTGGAAGACAAACCGTTTGTACCAACTACATTTGGAATTATTGTCTACTCTTCAATCTATGGATTGGAAGAAGATTGAACAAATTACATTCCGATCGGCAGAAGAAATCTATCAAAAAACCAATTTTAAAGAACAAAGCAAAAACCAGATTCAGAATTGGACACTGAAAAAACAGTCATTAATTTATCTAACACGACATTGAATGCTGCCTCGATATCTGTCTTAAAGAAAGGATAAAACTACAGCATAGCTCCATGCAAACTTGCTAAGGAGGAAATTATAACTGGTTGGAAGCAGTGCTGAAATATACCGACCAAGACACCACAGACAAACTTAGATTGAAAGCCAGCATGATTGTCTAGAAAGCCAAACCTCTGAGAAAGAATCTAACTGTCAATGAATGGGCTTGGCCACGGCATGATGGTTGAAACGTCGGCAGGATGCTTACACATGGTGGGGCAGATACCTGGAAGCCAAGAAGATTTTATGGTCAACTCGGGCATGGAAGCCTACGATTACATATTTTGGTCCTTTTTTCATCCACCACATAATCTCATAAAGTACCATTCTGTCACTTAATAATTAGAATAATAATTCTAGATAAGGCTATCAGGTTTATTAAGTGCCAGTATGGTACTTTATGAGATTGTGTGGGGGACGAAAAAATGTCTGTCTGTCTGTCTGTCCGTCCGTCCGTCTGTTCGCACCATAACTCAAGTACGCTTTTTCGGATTTTCATGAAACTTGGTATAAACATTCATAATGTTGATGGGAAGAACCCTATTGATATTGAACCAAATCGGTTCACCGGTACCGGAGTAATGCCCAATTTAGTGCCTATTTTAATAGATTATGGCGCCTTTCTCATAGAAAGGCGCCATCACTCAAATACGCTGTAACAGATTTTCATGAAACCATACTCATTTATGACGTCCATGAGAAGTGCCCTGTTGAATTTGAACCTAATCTGTTGACCGGTACCGGAGTAAAACCCAATTTAGTGTATATTTTAAAGACGCGGTAACTCAAATATGCTTTACCGGATTTTTATGAAACTTGGTATACACATTTACAATGTCCATGGGAAGACGTCTATTCATAATGGATAAAATCGGTTGATCTGTTTCGGAGTAATGCTCAATTTAGTGCCTATTTTATGGCAATATACGTATTCGAAAGAATTTATAAAAAAAATGAAAATCAGTTATCTTGACAACATAGCCTATTGTTTTACTGTGATCTTATAAGGCCTTGGAAATTAAAATACAGGTAGCTATGACAAAAAACACTACTGTTTTACATGCGCTTATCCAACTAGACCGTTAAAATGACCCAGGTGGCCGAGATGGTAGACCTTTCTTCTTCCGTAAGCCCTGCTTAATGAATAAATCTGGAGCTTAACTTGGAAATCAATTTTAAAAAAAAACATATTCTGCATATCATAATTGCAGTCATAACTGATTAAACAAAAACATACTGGCACTTTTTTACATCAGTTTACCTGATTTTATTTACAATATCATAGCTGTCCGCTTTATTGGAAAATGTACAATGTATCTATAACGGGAACGGTGTAAAGTACAGAATGCTGATATGAACACAACACCCCTTACATGCTGTTATTGAAGATACTTATGTATGTAGGTATGTAGATTAGATAAAACTAATGTCTGGATATATTAGTCATTCTGTACTATTTTTAGAAGAAATATGGAAAATAGACTTCACTCCTCCTGATAGGTGATTATAACTGATAATAGGGTTACAAGTTACAAAGTTCTGATGGTATCCAAATAGTGGTAGTAGCAGTGCACAGTTCTGTGAAGTGCTAAGACACCTATGAAATAGCAGTTCAAGCATCGAAGAGAAAATAGTTATAAATATAATTGTAACTGATGATGTGGGGGTCACATGATTTTACTGAAAATTGGAAGTTAATGGAAAATAACAGCAAGTTGTTCACATAATCTAAAACTTGTTGAACCTCCAGAACGGTTAGAATTATGTTACAGTTAATTGACATTTTCTTCGGATTTGTTTCATGATGCTTTATTTGTGAGGCTGCTGATAATAGTCCAGAATTCTTTATAGCCAAAAATTGGCAGTTCATTTTAAGAGGTTTTGTGGTAAACAAAAATATATTTATGCCTGATCGTGATCCACTCTTAAGAATTAATAAATTCACTTCTGTGGTTCCACATACTGAAAAGGAAAGCTTGTGTTTTTTAGCTGCATCTTTTTTTAAAATTAATTTTAATTTTAATCATTATGCCACTCCATATCTCAAAAGCAAACTCAAGCTAACAATAATTTACACCTGTACCATGTACATACAAACATATATATACTCGTATATATATGTTAATACGTATATGTATATATAGGTTATATGCAAGAAGGTAATGATTAAGACAAAATTCTCAAGTTACCTAATTGTTTTATTTAAACCCATATTTTTAAAAATGTAGTGTTTTTTATGCATGTAGAAGATCTTCGGCTTCGAGAATTTTAAAATCGATGAAGTAAGTTAATTTCCAAGATTACCTTATACATATCCTAGAACAGTATAAATTGAGAATTACTAATCATCAGTTATTATTTTCAAAGAATATTGCTGCCAGGGTTCCTTTTTTATTGTGAATAAAAATGAATAAAATGGATCTGGGTTATTTTTGGTGTTATTTCACATAGCAAAATACAATTTCTGTATTATTTCACATTAAAACCAAATAGACTTACAGCTTGTGTGGTGCAAAGTATTGCATATTTGTGAAAAAAAAACACAACATCAAGTGGATTTTAGGCTTTTCTTTTTTGGTAGATTTCACAATTCTTTCCAGTTTGCTATTAACTCTTGCCTTGCATCGAGGATTTAACTATTGGGCATCAAAATACAGCTATTTCTATTTTGAAATAAAATTTAAAATACATTCACTAGAAATGGGGGTTTAGCACTAAATTAATATGTGAAGGGCTTGATAATTCAGTATGTTATTAAACATATTTGTAAAGACAGATCATATTTTGAAATTTCTTATTGCAGTTTTATAAAGATTTTAACATCAATTTCCCAAAACTAAGTAAGGGTGGCTTATGAGTCATATCTCTCCAAGCCCTTCATATGTAAGGTAAGGGGACTAAGGTAGTAGGGTTGCCAGGGTTCTCTCAGAAAAAAAAAAAAAATTGAAGATTTTCCATGGTCAACCTCAAACATTTTATTTTATTAATTAGATCACAGTTTTTACACAAACATTTCATTTACTTCTTCTGGTACTTCTTTTGAGATGTTACAGCTCTTAACAATTGTTATCCTATTTTGCGAACTGTTTATATGCGAAAGAAAATTTTTCTACAACTTGTAGTTCTGCTTTGATCAGCTCAGGATGATGCCTGTTTTTTTTATATATATGTCATGACATATTCTTCGTTAGAGGGAAAACCCTTTCTACGAAGGTATACGAACCTGGAATGCTTGGTAAAAACCCTTGGCTTTATTTATGCTGGGAATATTTTCTTACAATCTTGGGGAAAGAATAGATACACAACTTCCTTGATAATGAGTAGCCTACATCCTAATATGACATCCCTATTCTCACAAAATTTCTCATATGGTTCATCAAGGTTCACAAATTCTGTGATCTTAATATATCACTTGCATTTTTAAAGTAAGAATAGCCTAATTCTTTACTGAATGAAGAACTATGTAGCTTCGAATATTGATTATTTTCTGAAAAATCGTAATATTTTTCAAGATATGTTTGCATAAACTCACAGAATTAATTTATTTATTCCGTGCTGGCTGTGTTTAAAGATTTCAGAAATTGTTTTATGGTACTTACAAAGAATTTATCTTTGATTCTTTGTTCAGTTTTACACTTTAGTGCTCGAAGTCATGCATTTAAAGGATTCTGGCACTTTCAATTGACTTTTTCTAGAGCTTTGGTAGTAACATCAAGTAGTTCTCCTGCATTTACAAAGATACAATTAAACAGGAACAAAAAAAAAAAAAAAAAAATTAAAATATGAAAAAATTAACAAAGGTATTAAATGAAACAATTCCATCAACGTAATTAAAATATTCCAGGTGTTTTAAGATTAAATTTGTTGATGCTGTGGATCAGACAAAAAGGGAAGAAGTAGTCTTACTGACAAAAGAAAAACGTAAGCCGTAAGATATAAACCTACGAAAAAACGTAAGACATGACAACCCTGGAACAGTGGAGAAGTTCAAAATCGGCAATTGAGATATCTAGCCTATCTGGTAGTTTACTTAGCAATCTTTTAATACTAATTTTGAAACTGGTGAAGAAAGTATAAGGTAAGGGAAAAATAGTTTAAATTTCACTGTGCTGGTTATGAAGGTGGGAAGTCAATGTTGAAAACCTGATTTCTGGAAAATATATATTTTTTTGAAATTCTTACTTCCCCTCTATCCTTCATATGTTATAGCAAACATTAATCCAAGGATATCTGTATGGATAATATTATTATAAATTTGATTTTAAGTTACACTCATAAATACCATTGGCATGCCTACTAAGTGCTAACCCAACATGCACGTGGTTTATTGAACATTTTATTAATGTGCAGGTATCTTTTTATAGAGATACCCCTTCCAAAAATAGTTTCGTTCAAAAAGAAAATTCGAAAAAAAAAAACACTATTTAGGGTTTTCTTTCTCGCGAGAATGAAACTACAAAGATATCGGCCTAAAAGTGTTTGAAACAAAATATTTTCACTTTATTAAGGTAATAACCACAATTTGTGAACAACACGAAAACTAGGATATTTTGAATGCAAATTTCATTAAGCTCTCCGAGAGCATGAAATTATAGCTAAATGTTATTTATTTATCTTGAAAGCAAAGTCTGAGCTTCATTCTTAATACTTTTTGTTAGACTTTTACTAATTCTCGAATATTTTTGGGCCTTACCACTAAAATTCACGAGAAACCTGAGATATTAGAATTCTATGAAGGAGTCAGTCGTATCTTTTATATCTTCATCAAAACGTTTGTGTATATTATATGCATGTAGGGAGCATGTATCGATTGTACACAAGCCTCCATATATTGCCTCGTATTGTAATACATGGAGGCTTTGTAATGTTTTACATGGGAGGTTTCGGCATGGAGGCTTTGGGAGATATGAAAAGTCTGAGAACGGTATCGGTGTTGCTGACATATCGTCATTTCTTGTGCAAACTAATGCGGTGGTAAATAAATATTTGTTCATAGAGAATTCAACTGATTTGTCCAACCACTACGTCGCTGCCGTTCTAGATGTTTGCTTAAATCATGTACTTATTGGGAAACGGAAAACGCAATTGTCACTTAAGTGTGTGCAAAAACAAATTTGTCGCAACTCAAGGTCACGGGGAGAAGGAAGTCTGTAATTATTAGTGCAAGTGTCTTCTTGACCTCCCCCCCCCCAAAAAAAAAAAGCTGTACACTGGATCCTACTTCATTTCCAGAATGCAGAAGTTAAGATCTCATAATGTGGTTATGTGGTTCGGAGCATTGAAAAGGAATGTTTCCTTACTCGGAACCCTAAGATTATTGCACCTACTCGTATTTGTATTTTGTTTTCTTTCAATTAGACTAATTTAAATTGATTTCGTCGTTGATGGTTGAGACCCTATCCTCAATGGAAGAATGTAGCCAACATTTTTCAGTTCTTCATTTTTAACAGGCTTGGCGGTAGGCTAAACAAAATTAGTGCGCCCGACCTTGATCCACTCATAGGAATTCGTAAGTTCACTTCATGGTTCAAAACATTGTTTTGATGTCACTGGGACTTTTCAGTTAGCCTAGTACTTGTGGCAGGGATTCTCTGGCGTCTACAGAGGTATGCGTACATGAGCAATCTTGGGGTTAAAAGTGGCCAATATATCCGAACACCTTACACTTTCATCTGTTAACACCCTCGGAACTCTAAAATTCATGCACCCACTCGAAACCCTAAGATTCATGCATCCACTCGGGACCCTATTCATGCACCCATTCGGAACCCTAAGAGATACCAAGACTTGTATAAGTGTACTCTCGGCATCTGTAGACTCCAGATGTACACTGCTTAGTTACTTTGCTTGTGTATTTTGCCTCCCCCACCCTCTGAGGCATAGGAATATCAATTTCTAGTCTTTTCATTGTACTGTGAAGCATGTCAGTAAGGACGATGCCAAAGTTTACGAATAACGAGTAATTTTATAATTTATGGGGATTCAAGACAGAAGTCGAAAAAGCTTTTTGGGGCGATATGTTTCATTTTAGTTTGTAAAACAATAAAGCGTAAGTGTTCAAAGTGAAAGTGCTACCTGAGCCCGTCATTCAACCCTGTTCTGTGCTACCTCCATCCAACAATCCCTTTCAAATCCCACTTCTCTTAGATCTATCCTAATATTGTCCTCCCACCTACGTCTAGGTCTTCCAATTGGTCTTTTTCCTTCGGGTCTCTCAGTCAGTATTTTTTAGATACGTCTTTCCTCCTCCATGCATGCAACATGTCCAGCCCATTTTAATATCCGTGATTTAATTCCCTTTCTATATCCGGTGACGAGTACGGACTGTGAACCTCGTCGTTATTCAGTTTTCTGCAGTCCCCATTTTCATCTCTCTTAGACCCAAATACTTTCCTATTCACCCTGTTTTCGAATACTCTCAGATTATGTTCTTCCATGTCTCACATCTTTATAATACAACCGTTCTTAAACAATTTTATGTTTAGATGTTTAGAAGACGAGAAGGTAAGAGTTTCTGAATTGCATAAAAGCAGGCATTTCCTGATTTGAGTCTACATTCAACTTCTGCCTTAATATTATTTCTGTCTGTAATTATTGCTCCCAGATATTTGAATTTCTCCACTTGTTCGAACGATTTACCGGCTGTTCTAATATTTTGTAGAGCATTTTTTTGACGTTTCATGACCATATACTTAGTTTTTTCTGCATTAATTTGTTTAGATTGTTTAAATCTATTACCGGTTATAATTATAATTACCCTTCTTTCACTTCGGCCTCAAATATGCACTCTTTACTTTTTAAGAAAGTTGCACTGTCAGCCTGAGCGTGTTGTGTTTATTCCCCGTCACAATTACATTATTACGGCACATAATAGGGTGGAGTGTCCACAATTACACTTCTGCCCTGTGTGGTCGAAATGTATCATTTTTTAATTGCATTAAATTTTAAAAAGTTTCAAACTCTCAAAAATGACGCAGACCAGTGTTTATATAATTATTTATAACCTTCAAAAATAGGGGGGTTACATGTCTAGCCCCGTGTAAATATAACAAAAAGACCGAAAATTTTAGGAACTGGTTTACAGAATAAACTACTTAAAAAGGGTTGACTCTACCAGCTTGATTCCCAGCTTATGTGAATTAATGTGATAATTTTCCCAGAGTTGTTTGACCCCAGAAATGAAAAAGTGGCTCCCGTGCTCCATTTACCTGACACCAGTGGCTGGTACCAATGAAGAAAGCAGGTGCGCCTCCACCTCCGGAAGAAGGCTATGTCACTGAGCAGCTGTACAAGAAAATTCTCTGAAAATGGCGTCCTGACTCTGACGTCACGACATGCAAGCACTTTGTTTCTGCATAACTTCAGACAAGTTAGCAACTCTATATAATTGGTTCGAATTTTACACAACAGAACCGAACATTGTGATGATAAATTAGTGCACCGTTTCAGATCTGATGGGGCTTTTGTAGCTGCTAATAGAGGTGTTTTTTATTAGACGGAGTGCATTAGCATTGAAGAAAAGAGGGACAGCAATATTTTACATTCCTGGTGATTTACGTATGGGAAGATACAGGTTTAATTTCCAACAAATCATTTAACAATTTTTAGCACTGAAGCTAATAAATATTTCACTGTGCAATTTTATCCAATTCATTTTTAACACTACATTGTGTGAACTTACTCAACCCATCTTTTCACGAACAACTTCAAAGAATATCAAAATTAAAGGTGTAAAACCGTAAGTCTTAATTATAAGTCTGTGTACTCGATCGTAGAAACTTGACGCGAACAATTTTCGAAGGAATTTATGGGAAATAAAATATTGAAACTGTTATAAGCCTGTAAGCCTGTTCAAATATTTAAGTAGGTATCTGCAAAATGCATTACGGAATACAGACAAAAGAGAATCTGGAATAAGATGCTACATCCTCGAACTGTCAAGAAAACTACATTTAAGTTATGAATTTCACTCTCTATTTTGATAGTCTACATTTGATGCGGAATATAATGTTCCAAGCGGTGGTCAAGTGTAAACAAATTACTGAACTGGAGTCCGCACGGTTTAGAAGGCGTATGAACTGAACCAATGCGTGCATTAAAATGGGAAATTTCCAATAGTTTTTAGAAGTTCTGTTGTCTAATTCGTACGCACACGTCCCGAACGTGAGCAATAGAGTTTCCTATTTTTGAATCCTCAAAAATACTATTAGACTATCATATTACTTATATTCTTTCAAGAACATGTAGACTATAGATTATTGCAATGTCGAATTTTGCTAATTGTTCATTACTGTTTTATTCGCCTTAGTTCTCTTTAACTTTGATTTCTGAAAAAGGTCCTACAATAGCAATATTCGGCTATTTGTGTAATGACTAGCTGAATATTCGCCAAATAGAAAATACGTCACCAATAAGGACAGGATTTTCATGCAAATGCATGCTTTTATATAACCGTGTTACAGTTCTTCAAAATGTGCTAAATATCGATTTCATGGCTTCTGATTCCAAAGAAATATATTTTTTTCCGTGCTTTTTTGCATATTTGTCCTTTTGAAGGACAATTTAATGTGTAATGCATGTTTTAGCCTAGTGTTAATAAAGCATAATTTGAAGTATATCTTGTATATTGCATTAAATTTTCTAGTTTGAATGCAAATTTGTGTTACATAGCGTATTACTTCATTTTATAAATATTTATAGATGTTGGTTTTCCTGATTTTACAATACCCCGAGTGTGCCCAGAAAATACCAAACTGTTTGCAACCTTTCCAACCGATCAATCTAAATATGAAATTAAATATTATTCATTTACATCAATTTTTATTTTCTGGTTTTAAATTGTTTGCTTGTAGTTGATGATGCAGCTTCCATTAAAGATGCCCAAATTGCATTTAAGATTAAGAATGTACAAACGACTTAATTTACATTAAGACAAACTTTGCAAAAATTGCCTACAGCAATAACTAAATTGGAGGCTTTTATACCACCATTAATTGGAGAATTGTTGGAGGCATTCAGAAGTATTAGGATCTTCTAATAGGGATGAGGCAACTAAAAGTGTACTGGACAAAGTTAACAATGGAAATCCTGATTATGGATGTATGTGTCACATAAAAAAGAATGTTGCGGTAAAAATATTGAAGAGAAAGAATTTGGCCTTACTTTGTCTCAATACCATCCAATAAGTATGCACCTGTCACTTTTTTGTAACGTAGAAAGGCCATTTTCTTCGTACAAACATACTTTGGCTGATGAACTTTACTATTGAAAATTTGGAAAGGCTGTTATTAGAGCATTGTGCACTCGAAAAGAAAATGTAAATTCGATAATTGATAGTGGTATATTTGTAGTGCATGTTCCTTTCATTATGCGTATTTAGTCATTTGACAATGCATGAACCCTCTGATACATTTAGAGCAAATTGTACCACTCGATCATTGTGATGATGAATAAGGAGCACAGTGTTTTCAGACTTTTTTATAATCTGCACAAAGCAGTGCGTTTTTTCGTACCAACAATTAGGGTAAATTATTGTCTTTATAGAGCTGATAATACTTGCAGCACTTTTCAGTTCAATATACCGTATGTTCGTGATTCACACACCCTTTATCGTCTTTATCTCTAGAGCTGATAATACTTTCATTTTCAGCTTAATAGCCTATACTGTTTGCTCATGATTCACACCCTGTACAGTAATGTAAATAATTTTCCCTCTCTAAATCGCTATAGTTAGTTAATTACCGTGGCTACTTCTGCTTTTGAGTCAAATTTATTCGCCTAACTGTATTTCGCGAAGGTAAGCGATATACGAGGTATGCCGTGGTGCAATTTGTTGACCCACTGTGCTAAAAACCGGAAGATCGCGGGTGATATCGAGATTTTTCGACGCCATCCTTCTGGTTCTTCTGATGGCATTATAGCTCTGGGCTTCACTCGACCTATAACAGAATTCAGTATCAGGAGCTTATTTATAAGAAAAATGTGATATATTATTGTATGTGTGACATATTTGTAGAAATATTTTCATTCAGGCGCCTAGATTTGAACCAGCTGGGATTAACTTTTGTAATTCAGGTATGAAGTATCATGCAGCAAGTGAAAAATGCTGCATATCTAACACACTGTGATCATAATAGTATAATGTATACTTGGGGTCCAAAATTGTATTGTTTCACATAATTTGTGCCTAACTTATAGACAGTATAGACCTATTTGGCTGGGTCGTATTCTACACAAATAAGACCATTGCATTGTAAGGATAAAAAGGTGCACCAGTTTCCTGTCTCCCCGTTGTCTGCAGGGATGGTTATGTACATCCTTTCTTGTGGATGTTGCATTTGCATGATAGAAAATTCAGTGACACCCTTTCTGAGCTCTCATATTAAGGTTTGATTTACTTGAGATACTTTTAATGTTCTTCTAACTTGTATTATACCTGGAATTTTCGGTACATGTCATAACTTTTCAGATAGCTTGTTTCAGGCTAATTTATTTAGAATTCAAAGTATTCCATTTTGTACCCGTTCGGAATTTAATTCGACAAGTCTGTGCTGCATGAACAGAATTATGATTGGTACTCTACAAATTAACATTCTTAACTTTCTCAATTCACGCCGTTAAAAAGAATGTAGCTTTACGAAGATATACCTAAGTGCTGCAGTACAAGATTGTAAGATTTAGGATACTTTTTACGAATATAGTTATAAATAAACTTTCTTCTAACTTGGTATTTCTTAGTAAACTTTAGTTATATTTTGTGTGATACGATGGATTTACAACTTATATTTCCTCACATGAAAGTCTAATATTGATAGCCAATGATTAGTGATATTAGAGAGGTAATAGTGATTAATCTTCGTCAATATAAGGTAAGAAGCATATGAAAGTGCATCTGAATGTGTCTTTTTAATATAAATAATATTTTGTGACATAGAGAGGACTTTCTCAAGGCCATATGCTTGTTCTTAGAGTTTGAAGGATGTGCAAATTTTATCGCTTTGCATGGCCGGAGAAACCCACACGGAAACACATTAGCACCACCTGTACTATGCGTGTTAGTAATCTAATCCATTCTTTACTAGGCGATATCTTTAGCTGAAAGCGTCTCCTTATCGAATACCTTCATCGCTCCATGATTGCGATCAGACTAACACTGGCTGTGCCAAATATTTGTACAATCGAAACTACGTTATGCATTAGTATTTTCAACATCTAGTAGCCTAGTAATTGGTTAATCTGTGGTTAATCAAGCCACAGGTATTATTCATCGAAATAAGTTCCTGATTCGTAGCCTTAAACGGAAGATGACATTGTCTGTATTAAGGAAAATCCTTTTGAATATAGTGGAGTAAAAGCAGGCAACATAGGTTTGAAACACTGGTTTTAAAAATTCTCAAATATCTTACTGAATATCACATAAATGTTAAGTAAAAGGTGAGAAGTTTGCAACCAAAAACTTACATGAGACCCCCTTCTAATAGCGCAATCGAAAGACAAAGTTAGGTGAACCAACGGTTTACCATCGGATGATGGTAAAAGCGACGTGATTTGGTTCATTTCCACGTAAATTGTGCACGTGGTTAAATCAGCAATGTACCATATTTCTGCAAAGCTAATCGCTTCGTATGCCTCAGACATAAAAGGATGACTCAAAATATGTATTCAAGTAATTAAACTTTAAAGTATGAAGTATCATGCAGCAAGTGAAAACTGCTGTATATCTAACACCCGTGAATATAATAGTATAATGTCTACTTGGTGTCCAACGTTGTATTATTTCATATAATTTGTGCCTAACGTCTAGACGAGATAGGCTTATTTAGTTGGGTCGTATGTTCTACACAAAACGAGACCATTGAACTGCAAGGATGAAAAGATGCACCAGTTTCCTGTCTTCCCGTTGTCTGCAGGAATGGTTGTATATATCCTTTCTTGTGGATGTTGCATTAGCATGATAGAAAATTCACTGACACCCTTTCTGAGCTCTCATATTAAGGGTTGATTTACTTGAGATACATTTTAATATTCTACCTTGTATTATACCTGGAAGTTTCGGTACATGCCATAACTTTTCAGGTAGCTTGTTTTACGCTGATTTATATTATTATAGAAGTCGAAATAATCCATTTTGTACCAGTTCGGAATTTAATTCTTCAAGTCTTTGCTGCACGAACAGAATTTAATTCCCTTTACAGGCCGTGAAGGCCCTTAAGGTTCCAGGAGTTTGAGGCTCCCAGATTGTAAGACATTCAGTACACGAAGGTGTTAAGGTTGTCAGTCATAAACCTCGGCCGCCTTTATCCCCACGATTGCTCCTGACACTAATTTATATTAGAGACTGAGTCGACCCCAGGGCTATAGTGTCATGATAAGTAGAGGCCAATTGAAAAATTCCAACAACCTGATCGGGGATCGAACTCGCGACCTTTCGTGTATGAATTTTCCTAGACATGTTATATTTTCAGAATATAGGCCTAATACACTGCCTGTAACAGCTTATTTTTGGTAGGTTATTGCATTAAATTATCTATGCCTCGGAAGAAACATTTATTTAAATTTAATTCTTGTCAATCAATACAGTACTTTCATTAGATATTTAATGCTGTATGTCTCCCCTATATTCTGTGATTTGAGTTATCTTCGTTGAGCAGTGTGTAAAGATCTCTCAATGTGCCGTTACTACTGGGAATATAAATGCACGGGGAAGCAGCGAACTTTCGTTAAAACGCTTTGCTTATCGAGCTTTCATTTCAATTTTATCAAAGTTAATATAGACCCAAAATGATTTCCTCCCAATTTGTTTGCAGAACGTCCTACAAAATTTGCCACATTTCTACAAAAGCAATGTTCTGATAAAATAAAAAAATAAAAAATAAAAAAGTGGTATTTGTCATCATAATTTCCGAACAATATAAATCGAAGTTGATTAAAATTTCTCTCTCCATGATAATATTATAGGAGAAAAATTCCTCCGACACTGGGACTTGAACCCAGGACCTTCGCGTCAATGCTCTACCAACTGAGCTAAGCCGGAGTTAATTCACAGCGCCAGATGGAACCTCTCTCCTATGACTGATTGCCCTAATGGTCCACCTCACAGACAGACAAGTTATGTCATATGCAGTACTGTGAGGCACACTAATTAGTGATTTTTGTGACCGGACTTCCACTGTTATTGTACAGTTAACATTCAAGACAGATATATAAGCTTTCATGAACCACAGATTATTGTCTCTGTGTCCAACATGAGAATATTATAGGAGAAAAATTCCTCCGACACTGGGACTTGAACCCAGGACCTTTGGCTATTCGCGCCAATGCTCTACCAACTGAGCTAAGCCGGAGTTCAATTCACAGCGCCAGATGGAACCTCTCTCCTATGACTGATTGCCCTAATGGTCCACCTCACAGACAGACAAGTTATGTCATATGCAGTACTGTGAGGCACACTAATTAGTGATTTTTGTGACCGGACTTCCACTGTTATTGTACAGTTAACATTCAAGTCTTCCACTGTTATTGTACAGTTAACATTCAAGTCTTGAATGTTAACTGTACAATAACAGTGGAAGTCCGGTCACAAAAATCACTAATTAGTGTGCCTCACAGTACTGCATATGACATAACTTGTCTGTCTGTGAGGTGGACCATTTGGGCAATCAGTCATAGGAGAGAGGTTCCATCTGGCGCTGTGAATTGAACTCCGGCTTAGCTCAGTTGGTAGAGCATTGGTGCGAATAGCCAAAGGTCCTGGGTTCAAGTCCCAGTGTCGGAGGAATTTTTCTCCTATAATATTCTCATGTGGTGTCCAACAGAGACAATAATCTGTGGTTCATGAAAGCTTATATATCTTATCTCTCCATATTTCAGTTTTTCTTGAGTGTTTTTCCCTTCCCGTGTTCGTTTTCCCCGGAAACTTTCTTTTCACTTAGAATGTTGTATTTCTGGAGGGGCGGATTCTGAAAATAATTTCAGGTCAATCCTCATAGGCCTAGAGTAATTTATATTAACTAATGTATTGGGTATCTGGAAATGTTTTATACATTCAGTTACAGAATCTCTTGAGTCAGGAGACTTCAGCATAAGATTTTATGCTTTTTATAATTATGCAAATTTACAATGAAGTATATTCGAAGAATAACACATGGTGTACTCCATACTCTAATGTTCCCAAGCTCCTATTATAACATATGTACGACCTTGAAAAACATCTGCGGTTTTCGCTCCAGACAGCGTATTGTTGAACCCTTGCAGTTCGATAACTGGCCATGTTCAACCGAGTGTTTCCGTAATCCTTCAGTAGGATGGGTTTAACAATACTATCATGTTTACTTATTTATTTAATAATTACAGTAAATATTGAGTTTATAAAAATATGAGAGGAATATATTGACGTAGTTATTTCGGAAAGAAATTACCAGGTTCGATGTCTATTGAACATTTTTTTAAACAAAAGGTCCCAACGAGCCAATGGTTCACATTAAGGGACAACGTTATTACAAAAAATGACATGCTTTGAGCTTTTAATAATAAAGTTGTTACAACAGGTTACAAGAATATTGTAGTTACAATAGAAAATTATTTACTTTTCTTCCTCTAACTCTTCCATTTTCTTGTATTTTACACTTCTAAATGTTTTGAATTGCGCTCACTACTCAGAAAGCTGAGCAAAATCTAGTAGCGGTGGTCTACTTTTTGGATATTTCCTGAGAATTTGTATATAACGGTTTTATTAAATGTAACTATCGTTAATGGAGTGACATACTAAAATCTTTTCTAAGGTTTACTGTCTTAGAAAGAATATATGTTCCCAGTAAATAATTATTTTATTGTTCACCACTGGCACTCGTTTTATTTATGAGTCTTGAGGTATTTTATTAATTTAAGTGCAACACTTATCTCTTTTTATAAAACATACATACGGTACGAACAGTCAGACATTGATTAAAAATATTCAATTATAAATTGTGCACCCTTGCAAAATGTATATATATAATTTATAAAGAAATAGGAAAAGATATTATAGGAAAAATACGTACTGGTACTTGAAAACCGGAAATATTAAGTTGTAAATTAAGCCCCGTTTGATTTTTTTTTATTATAAATAAAAATCATAGTTCCCAATTGCTATAGTGTTTAGGTGTATATGACAGTCTACGTAAATACTGTCTTAGAATATAAATTATATGAAATGCGTGATTAATGTTGAGTTCTATGAGAGTTAATACTGCGCTGAATTGCCTGAAATCCAGCGTCAAGTGTAAAAATTCACAATTAATATTCACATTTAAAAAACCTGAAGTTATTAACGAGTTAAGCTAAGTTATTAACAAAGAAAGGAACTGACATCGAATGTCAATAACTTGACTTGTAGTCTATTTATGATCAAAAACTCTCCCATACTCCCCGGATTGTAGTATCGGGTTGCATGCAAATTATATATTTTCTTTTTACAAACCTGCAATGTAATGCTGAAATTCAAATGAAGACTGCGATGGAGGACCTGTTTTAGTATAGTTCAGGACACGCCTTGAACATAAGTACAGTTGTGCTCATAAATTATACTACACAAAAGTCAACATTAATAAGTTTTTTTTTCAAATTGTCTTAACAATGAAATAAGCAGGTAGTATGAAGTTCGGGATTATGAGAGACTGATCTTCTTTTAATTGCTCCTAGAAGTATAATTTTAAAAGGGGTTATTAGAAGGTGTGTTGCATTTTATTTGCTGTAAGTACGCAGTTACGTATAGTGCATGTGCTAAGCCTGCATGAGCGTGGGTAAAGACCCTATGTGTGCGACTGGGGTCTACCCCTATGTATATCAGCATAGACACACCTGGCTAGCTCCCTAGCCATTACGTTATATTGTATTCCTCCCCCCGCCCCACCTCCTTCCTCTAGTTCCTGTGAGGATATGCCCTCCTTCCTTCATGTGCATCCCTTTGCTCAGTGTGTTCTGAGCTGGCATTGCGGAAAGCTGAAAGGGAGAGTCCTCTCTTCCTTTTTTCTTTCCTGCTAGCTCTACCGGTTGCATATCTTAGTGCTATATTAGTGATCTGTGTGAGTTAAAGTAACGATGGATTCTGTAGGAACCCAACATATGGCTGATTATGGTTTCTACTATTCCCCAGCCAATCCCGAGCAGAATGAGGCGTATGTATTTTTAAGCTTTGTTCTTTTTTTTCCCTTTGACATGTGAATACATCCGTTTCCATTGTTTGTCCCTTCGACATTAAAATCAACTTGCGAGATATGGCATACTGATGAGTGACGACAAATTTTGCCAGCATGAAAGCAAGTGGAGTATCTGTATGAATTTCTGTTTAAAAGTTTTGTTTTACGAAATTCGAGTCGCTAACCTAGAATAATAAATGTACATTAATTATATTGATCCTATTTTACAGTGAATAAAAATGTTAAATTTCGCTACGAAAGGTAGATTTCGGTGTTATTTCGCATAACGAAAGACAATTTCTTGTGTGAAATATTGCACATTTCTGAAGAAGAAAAAAACACACATAATCAGGGGAATATATTCCTTCCATTTTTAGATTTTCACAATTATTACCAGTTGACTACTAACACTTGCCTGTAGTGTAGATAAACTGGCTACATATCGAGGTGCGTCGAGGATAAAACTAATAGGCACCAAAATACAGTCATTTCTGTACTTACTAATATATAATAAAAAAAACCATTCGCTAGGATTGAGGTTTAGTTAGTTATTAATGTGTGCTATAGAAAAAAAATTAAACATTATTTTAGTTTTGAATTAAAGTATTTATTTTCTACTTCTTTATACGTATATTATACCATTTGCTTGCTTGCTAATTTAACTGTTAAGTAATTTATAAAAAAAAAGGACTTTCCCAAAACTCGAGATTTCCCTTGAAGAAGAAAATTTCTTTCAAAAAATATAAATTTCGCAAAAACCCATTTTTTTTACAAATGTATAACGACAATATTTCGCCCTAGAAGTGTTTAAAACATAAGATTTTTACTTTATTAATGGCAATAACCACAATTGGCACTCACGAAAACCAGGCATTTTTAGTGATTTATTTTTCTTTCGCAGTTCGTTTCTGTAGTATGCTCCATTTTTGCTAGCAGATTTCTACGCAATTATTTTTTGTGGTCTTTTGCAAGCAGGAAGTAGATTTCATCAGAATGAATTGCATAATAATGGTGTGGTATTGGGATTAAGTGAATTAAAAACATTTTTTTCTAATTTATTTCTGACGGTTCGGACTGAGTATAACTGAGCCAACGAGACATGAATCGTGACCTGAGCGAGAATGCCGCTTCGAAGCTAATCCATAAGCTTATATTGCTACCGCGCATCTTCAATCCAAGCTACCTGTCTCGCTGGCCCAGTTATACCATTGTTTACGCGAAATATAAGCAGACATTACTACACTGGACAAATTTGATCTCGAGGCATTCATTCACCGCATTTCAATTCACCGCTTTCAGAATTTTGGTATGAAAATTTGCCTTTGATGCAGAAATATAGCTATAGCATTTGCATGATTTTTTATTTTCATCTTCGTGCAAGTTTAGTTAGAATACAATATACAGATAGGCCTACACCTTTTCACAATCCTTAAATCGCATTTTGCAAGCGGGAAATGCAGGTCTGAATTCCAAAGGAAATTAGATACCATCGTAATACGATGTAACAACAGAACTAAATGAAGTGCCAATTTGCGAATATACTTATCGGTGTTACGGTTAGTACCGGTATTAATTCTTTCCCGAAATATTATACCCACCCATTACTGTGGAAGTAAGCATCTGTTCATGTTTTCCTGGTTTGCTTCTGTTTCCTCTTACAGGTTTTCGTTTTTTATCTCCTAAAATACTGGTTTAATCAGAAAAAGATCTGTCTGTTTTATCTGGACGCTAAGCATAATCGAACCCGGGATTCTTGTAAAACGTTTTGGTGAGACAGAATTCATATTGATTAGAAGTAATATACAAGGTTGGTGAGTGAATATAGATTCTCCATCAGACATTCTATCTTGGCTGTTATCTGTAAAATCATATTAACAGGACATGCAGGCGTGGTATCTTGTATGATAGTGGAACTAGCAGTTTATATACATGGAAATATCTTCACATAATTCTTTATTGTCCTCCACAAATTCCAGGACTAGATCCGCGGTCATAATGATGCAAAACGAACCGTTTGGGCGTTCGGCATAAGGCATCCCAGGTGGCTAATATTAGCTATTACCCTAACACGTGTAATGTTATAATTCTGTTGTACGCAATACTTCCAGTAGCTGAAAGTTGCGTATCCTTTCCCTTTTAAATGTTTTCTTTTGTGTGCTTTATTCATTTCCATTTTTGCACCCTTCACTTTTGCTATTGTAGTAGTATGCAGCAGGTATGCAAAGGTGAAGGACACTGATGTACTATTTCCGTCGACGCCATATTACAAAATGGCATAGTCGATAGAGGTTCGGTCTTTCCTCCCTCATTGAAATCACCAAGATTGCATTGTTTCAGACACTCAGGAAGGGTTATAATTAAATAAATAAGGATGTGAATGCATGGAATTTAGCTATTTATTATTTACAGAACTCCACGTTCTTTCCTTGTTACATTAAATAAATGGTACGAAAAAGTTGCCCAAACTTTCTCTCATATAGCCTACATGTTGGATTAGTTCTCCTATTTGTTGATTTTTTTAGGTGGACGAAAGTTTATTTTAATTTCTTTTTAAATTAATATAAAAAACAAGTTTACATACGTTTGTTAAGATGCAAAAATAATTGTACAATTAACAGGCACGAAGTAATAATAGCCAGCACGGCACAAGTCAGCGTTAAAGGCAGTAATATTATGAACCGATTAGAACTATAAACTTTCAACCAGGTGCCAATTTAATCCATGACAGTAACAAATTACCGTAGGAATACCGGGATCTAAACCTGCACTCGAATATCTCTTATAGATAATAATTTGACACTCTTGTTGCAAGTAGTGTAACTGTTGCTGAAAAAAGATGACAGATTATACATATATACGAGGTGCGTCCATAAAGTAGCTTTCCCACAGGCCATTAACGGAAACAAAACACAATTTAATGGAAACATTTATTGTAACAGATACAGGATCGGTTGAGCTATTTTTCAACATATTCACCACTGGAATTCAGACATTTGTTTACCGCGAGCCCAACTTTCGTATCCCTGTGTCATAGAAGTCTGCCGCCTGGAATTTGAACCATTGTGTGATAAACTTCTCCGTTTCTCTGTCAGTCTCTACCATTCTCTGTCATTCACTGTCATTTCTTGACGGGTAGGAAAATATTAAAATCTCTGGGTGCGCGGTCCGAGCTGTAGGGTGGAGGCTTCAACATCTCTTAGCAAGTATCCTGCAAAAATTCGGCTTGGAGATGTTTCAACATCCCCTTACAGCCTGGACCTCGCTCCCAGAGATCTCCATTTTTTCCTACACCTCAACAAATGACAGAGAAGCAGAGATGATTGTCACACATTGGCTCAAATCCCAGGCGGCAGACTTCTACGACACAAGTGTTCAAAAGCTGGTCCCACGGTATGACAAATTTATCAATTCCTGTGGCGAATATGTTGAAAAATAGACGAACACTTGCTATATCTTTTGCAATAAATATTTCCATGAAATTTTGTTTTGTTTGTGTAAACGTCCCTAGTGAAACTTACTCTGTGGACGGCCCTCGTATGTACATTTACATAACAATTCCACATTTAGGTGTCCAGAAAAGCTTTCTCGGGTCACTGGGTCTGTATGCTCAAAAACTTGGACGTCTGGTCACTTTGACTGTTAAACTTTATTTCACGAGCACATCAGTTTCTGTAATAAAATTAATTCAATTTTATTTAAAGTCCAAAATTGCTTTGAAATCCAACTGAATTGAATTTGTGTTCAACTGGTTCCTTCTTGTGAGAGCGAGTTCTTACGTTGGCAATGTAGCCTCAGTTACCTGCATCTCTTCTCTTGACTGTACTCACATTCTTTCAATTGTGCTCTCGCCGTGCTAAATATACCGAACAGTTGTCTCATTCATTCAGGCAATAGATGTTTTCATAATGACATGCCGTACCAGAAACAAAAGATAGCCATGAATCATGTGCTTGTTCCCTCCTACAGAACCGTTTTGATATTAATTCAGGTACTGGAACCCAATTTCTTTCAATGATCCAAAAATTTCTACTTCCCAGACAACATGTTTATGATGTATGTATGTGTGTGTAATTTCGATTAAGTTATTATTTCCGGGATTACCTTAGAGACATTATACAAAGCAAATCCCGAATTGATTGCAACTGTGTTTATAATAATAATAATAATAATAATAATAATAATAGCCCAATAACACCCCAGTGCGGGCTAGGGCCTCCTGTTACAGGGTGGCTTACAAAAAAGTGCCTCGGACCAGCCTTTCCGTGACACTAAATAAAAACTTTCACACAAGTTTCTTGATGCTTGCAGCTTCTTTCCACTTTTGTCTGTCTGCTGCTATTCTTGACCACTGGCCTCCTAGTTGATTCTTAAAAATATCACACCATCGCGTCCTTTGTCGTCCCACTTTCCTGCTGCCTAACCTGGGTTCCCACACAGTTACAGCATATGTCCATTTTTTGGGGTCCATTCTAAGCACATGTAATGAATCCCAAATCTTTGTGTGGTTCCAACGTGTCTTTGAAGACAGAGCTACTTAATATGATCGTGACAGCACTTTCCTATATGTACTGTGTTTCTTTAAATACATGGTAATTAGGGCAAGACGTTTGATGATTTTGCATTTCTTTTATAAGAAGCATAAACGATAGCGCGAATATATACAAATTTGTATCGTGAATTAACTGATTAAATAAGGTGAATTTGTTGTGGCATTATTTTGCATTTTCGTCATTCTCAAGTGATATATAATTTTCTGGCATTAATAGGTCATTTTCGGCATTTTTAAAGTTTTTAAAATGTCTTAAATTAAGTTAGGCTATATTTTGAATTTTTCATGATTATTTATGTTTTTAACACTTGTTTATAAGTTTATGACCAAATAACGTCCACAGAAAAGAAAACAGACTTGCAACATAACTGCTAATCCTATTTCCAAGAAGTGGAGGTACAAAACATTACTTTTAGACTGTAGATAATCGTTCTCATTTGAGAATCTCCGCCAAGTTTCCATCCTTCATTTTACCATTGCAGTTTATGTTCTAGTATTTCGTTTTAATTGGCACATATTGCTAGGGGCTTTTGAAGAGCATGCCAGTTATGAATTTTTTGTTCTTCGCAAAGATTTCCAAGTTTTAATTTACTTACGGTACTAACGAAAGAAGGGTATTTTGTATTGTAAATTTATATAAAATGCACATCCATTAAATTGTTATCTAAAATCAGCTCGCTACTTCTAAAAGACTATTTTATTGGTCATTTTAAAAAATAATTGTAATTTTTTTGTTTGCTATTGGTGGGTCATAAATGCGTTTTGTCGCAATTTTTTGGTAATTAAATTCTTGCCCAAATAATTATAATACCGATTGCTATGTATTACCTTTAAACAAAATACCGGTTATCGGTACCTATTAGTCTACATAGAACCTGAGAGATTAACAAAAATATATAGGTGTTTATAGTTAACTTCCCCTTAGTAAATTGTATCCAGGAAAATTTAACCTGGGAAGGGGGGGGGGGATCGAACCCTATTGTCAGCTAATTTTTCTCTACAGACAGGATGAAACATTTCAGTTAACTTCCTCTTAGTTCGAAAGCACCAAATGTAGCTCTATTAGCATTGCCTTCCGGTATAATGTAAAATCAAGTTTTGTTTGCTGTTTTTTATATCCTATAAAAGCTGTAAAATTCTGTATTTTAGTACTCTGTTTCATAAAACAAATTGCTCTTTGCAGGTCCTTATTAAGCACATCCGGATTTAGTAGGTGAGTGGCAATATTCTCAACTCTCGGTATACCTATGGCTGAAGAAAGTTTACGCGATGGGCTATTTAATTTTGTTACCCTGGGTTCTTCGACTAGTGTATTTTTTATATTGCTACATAGAATGTTTGCCCTTCGTTGCTCTTTAATTCTGGAAATTGACAAAGATCGCTTTTGTTGAGACGGCGCCGTTCTAATTCTGTAAACCCTGGAGGGGTTATCAGTAGGTGAATTGCCGTCTTTAGAGTAGCAGTATTTCCTCATACTGCGAAATCTAAGCAAGGATGTTGCAATTTTTTTAAAGTTTTGTGGTAGAGGAATGTATAATTACGTATTTTTAGGGCACGTCTTGAGGAGGAGATAAAAGTGAGGAGAGCAGGGTTGGTAAATTCAAGTTGTGTAAAACAAAGATTTGATTTAAACAGTTTTTTTCGGTTTTAATCTGATTTTATTTAAATTTAATATTTTCAGTGATCCTATGTGGTTTTATTTTCTTTAAAAGTAATTAAATAAATTTAGTATTTCATGTTATATTTGTATTTAATGTGAAGGTACAACTAGAAATAATAAACTACTACCAACAGTTTGTTTCATATCATCCATTACACATAAATTCTAGAGTGATAGGGAAAAAGTGAATAAGTCAAAATTCCAAAGTTTCAGGAATGACAAAAAAACAATTTATTTCCACGGCATTTTTACAATATTTAAAACAGTCCACCCAGACATTTTACACAGCATCGTATTCTGTGTAAAAATATCTGAGTGGACAGATCTAAATAATGTAAAAATACTGTGAAAATTTATTATTTGTCTCTCCTAAAACTCTGGTATTTTGACTTATTCGCTTTTTCCCTATCACTCTAGAAACGATAAGTAAAATTTGTTTAATTTACACGGGATTCAGGCTTCTGTTGTCCGCAGTCTCAAGGTCCATGTGGAAACTGATGATTTTAGTGGGTTGGATTCTTGAGCACAAATTACTTAAAATGTATTGTTTACTAGTGGGATCGGAAAGAAAAAGCCTGATTTTTTTTGTTTAATGGACTATTTATTTCAGCACGGTTTACAATGGCTACAAGATAAGCATTGCAGAAAGATACGACCTCAATATATGGAATGCTTTTTAGAACTAGATACGTCGGGGTTATCGCTGCATGATTCATACTCTAAGATTAGTCTTATTTGGATGTTATTGTATTGACTTTAAATGTGTTACATTTTCTCGTGGAGTGTTTCTAGTTCAACTAGTTACCAATATATACAGTGACCATACGTCCCGAGAAAATCGGGACAATCCCGATTATAGGGACTTCGTCCCGATAAATAATTCAATAATAAATAAATAATAAATTCAACTCGAGTGTACGAGTTTCATCAGATAAATTCACTCCTGCTTCGCAGTAGCAAATCTCTCGATCTAC
Source organism: Ectobius pallidus (assembly GCA_964059195.1). NCBI lineage: Eukaryota > Metazoa > Arthropoda > Insecta > Blattodea > Ectobiidae > Ectobius > Ectobius pallidus. The sequence goes on from CAXKWD010000005.1 coordinate 129,634,568, forward strand.
CATTAGTCCAGTTTCCTTTCCCTATATTTGTTAACGTACTTCATTCGTCTTCGGGGGATTTCCAAGTTAATTTCTACTTCCAACTATTATTTAGTTGTAGTTTTTCGAGTTTAGATACTGGTTTTCACAGTAGATCCTAGAATATAACAGCAGTCCTGTTGGGACAACAGGATTTTCGCATCTCCCTTACTCAAGTGAAATTACTCCATTCAAATGGTCAAGGCTTAATCACAATTGATATAATGCACATTAACATTTTGAAGGGTCATCTGATGAAGATGCTGTGGAGTATGGAAATCGGACAGGGTGATGTTTGGGTGTAGAATCACCCCACCTCCTTATTGAGTTGATCCGGGACGGGACAGGGTGCATATCGTGGGAAGCGGTTCATCCCGTGAGAATACTTTCACATTGATATCAAGCCAGCCCAGGCCGACCGGCCGGCCGGCTTGTAATAGAATCCTGAATGGAATCTGCAGAACAGGGTCATGTTTGGTTCTATTTCTAGGTCATGGCTCCTAGGTATAATACTGTTGTATTGCATAGTCGGGTTGAACTGAACAATTTATTATTTCCCCATTTCACGTACAGTACATATTTCTTGTCCAAATGCCCTTAATACGGGGTGTCAGTGTATCGAATTTAGAACCTTCTTAAGCAAACAATACACAGTTTAGTTTCTTTGCTGAATATACTGTATAGTAACTTCGGATCTCGTCACGTAATCTTATTTTTACAGAAAATTTTGAAACTTTTTTGTAATTTTCCGAGCAAAGTCTGTAAAACAAAGCAGCCAGACATAGCAAAAATTGTCATTGAATGGAAATGTCAAGCCTCAGGAAAAGATGCTAAAAATATTTGTAAATAAATGTTCATTTTGAACTGTCGTAATTTTTGTACAGTGTTTTTGTTGCCGTTGCATAGTCTAAGTCAGCGTTTCTCAACCTTTTTGAACCCGAGGACCTCTAAAATGTCTAAACAAATTTTACAGACCCCTAATTTTACATCCCATTTTTAAAAGAAGGCCTGTAGTCTTAATATTTGGGGTATTAAGTATAGGTCATCATAACGAAATACGTGAAAAAATTTTACTTCTTTACTTTCCACTTTCTTTATGATATTTTTAAATTATGCCTGAGGACCATATAGGTTGAGAAACACTGAGTTTAAATTTTTTTAAAGACCTACTTCATTACTTTGCGTTCATGAATGTGGCTACCAGCTAATCCAATAATTTGCGTTCGCATTGTTTGTTTATAAGTTTAAGTAATAATATTCTGCAATAATTTTCAATTAGTTGTTTATATCCCCCATGTAAAAACAAATTTGACCCATGTGGCCCTCGGAGGACTATCAGTTTGACATGCCTGCTCCACAACGTAGGTTCGGTTGTTACTACTTCAGCACGACACTGTTCTGTTTACCTAATGATCGACTTAATTCTTCGTCTGTTTCTACAGCAGAAAGGTAGGATTCACGCACACATGCGGGCTTTCTGCAGGTGTGGCCAGCACGTGGTGATTATAAACTTCACGGAGCTATTAAGACTTCATTTTTGCTTGGGTAGATCGCGACTCATGAAATAATTTTATTTCTTTGCGGCTTCATCCACTTCCTTCAAATTTTTTGAACTACAGATGAACCTTATGTTGAAGCAGTATTCCACTTGTTAAGTTAGTGAGATGTATAGTTCATATTTTTAGTGTCGTGAGAGTTGATAGTTTTAATTATGTCATAAATCCCTAACATATTCAGTAAATGCCGAATATATTTATTGTATTCCAATTCAAGAGATTTCAGAAATGCAATACGGTTATCTTGCAAGTTTCATTAACGTAAGTTACATTATTTTAAAAGCCAATTTTTATAAGATTTTATAATTACATAAATTTTGTTATAGTAGAGGTGAACATTGTAATTGACAAACATGTGCGGAGCAAATTAGGTAAATTTTATGACCGAAAATTCCTTGGGATAGTTTTAAAAATGCAGCAATATCCAGGATTCAAGATGAACTGCTATTCTATAAGGGCCATATCATCATTATCACTTTCCTGAAAATTAAGATATAATAAAGAAGACAATTGTTAGGCTACTGATAGATCGTCTATGTGTTGTGTTTGATGATCCATAAGAGAACTTCCTTAATAATCAGCTTGCTACAAGATATGGTGTCAAATCACTCAGTAAAAGCATTGCTTATTATGACACCGACTAAATAAATATTTTTTTATGATAATGGAATCGAAATTTAGTGTGACGCAAATACTGTAATTTAGTTATTACAATCCATAAGGACCCTAGTGACTGTATTTCTGTGAATAGCTTGCTCTGCCAGATAAGTAAAGAGACAAATTTGCAGGGTGTCCACATTCTGGAAAGTCAGGAAATATCAAATCGGTCAGGGAAAGTAGGGAATTTTGTAAAGTAAAGGAAAAAGTCAGGGAAATTTGTAAAAAAAGAAATGGAATTGTCAGGGAAAATAACTATCCCTAATGAGGGCTGTGTGTTTTGCTCCAGTCTTCTATAATCCAGACTGTGTAAGCAATTTTCTTTTCAGTCCTAGAGTTAATTAATCATTTCTTATTTTTGTTATGGGGATAGAGTATGCTGGATTTTTTGTTTGTTTTGTTTACCAAGAACCTTGATAACATTGATTCTAAGATAGATATATAAGCATTCATGAACCACAGAATATTGTCTCTGTTGGACATTATATGAGAATATTATAGGAGAAAAATTCCCGACATAACTTGTCTGTCTGTGAGGTAGACAATTAGGGCAATCAGTCATAGGAGAGAGGTTCCATCTGGCGCTGTGTATTGAACTCCGGCTTAGCTCAGTTGGTAGAGCATTGGCGCGAATAGCCAAAGGTCCTGGATTCAAGTCCCAGTGTCGGAGGAATTTTTCTCCTATACTATTCTCATTGATTCTAAGGTTGGGGAAATATAAGTTTCTGGTCATGGAAAGTTAGGGAAATTTATTTTGAAATTTCTTTGTCCACTCTGAATTTGGAACTTAATTGGAAAATCTTCAGAGATAATTCGTATTTCTTCCGCAGTACCATTAGGCTACGTCCAGATACAAATCTCTCCAGGAGGTAACTGTGACCACTGCGTTGAATATTTTATATTAAAAAAAATGTTTTTAATCAATGGAAGGCTGTTGTCAGAACGGTAAAATAGAAGTATTATTATTATTACTATTATTATTATTATTATTATTACTATTATTATTATTATTATTATTATTATTATTATTATTATTATTATTACTGTATTACTATTATTATGACGTGATTGTTTTGATCCATGTTTTGTTACTATTACGCCCTTTCGGTGGCTAACAATGGTCTTGCCGAATTCACTCCGATGTATAAATTTCTGCAAAGAAAATAAATATTCGAAGTTCAAATTGAGAGACATAAGAAGATAATAGTTCACGTTTATTCAGCAGTGCATAACCCCTTACATAACAGCCGATACTTACCCGCCGAACTTGCTCCATTATGTCACATCCTTAGTGGAAACACTCTTACAGGGCTCGTGTTGTTGAAGGATTTAGGTGGAGCACCAATAACTTAATTGCTTATAATAGTTTACTTAAATAAATTTTCGTAAAGAAACCTTATTTTCGTTGTATGTTTCGTAGAATTGTTCCATTCTCTCCCCCTTTAGCAACACATTACCAATTTTATCCTTGTTCAATTCCGGAACAAGACCATCGGTGACATTCGTTTCCTTCCCTGACCGCCTGCATCATGAACATCTGAACGTCCTGCTTCGAAGTTCCTGCACCATTGCCTCACTTATGTCGCTCATGAAAGTTTGACCGTACACGTTATTCATTCGTCGATGAATTTCGGCAAGTATTGCACCCCTTCAGCATGTAGAAATCGAATGACAACACGCACCTCACACATGGCGGGAGACTCTATTGTTCGAGGCATTTTTTTAACTCAATGAATGTAATACTACATGCTTTTCCCTCTATTATAAACCCTTATTACGATCTCACCTTTTTTGCCTCTCTTTTTTTACTATGGCTTTTGGCTAATTATCTCAATTTAGGTGGCTTAATCTTTACATTTTGTGTAACAACTTGTCTAATCCACATCTGTTTTTTTTTTTTTTTTTTTTTTTGTATTGTCTCTAGATTTATTGCATTTATGAAATCTATGAAACTTTTCGTTTGTTTCATGCATTAGTTTAGTTTTTGTAAAAGTCATTTTCCCTTTTTTGCTTAGCATATCACTTATAAACTTTGATCTCTCAGTTTCTAGTTTTAAACACTTAAATAGAACGTGGTCCACTGTTTGCCCTTCGGCTGCACACGAGCAGGAAGGATTGTCTTTTATTTTGGTTTACGTTGACACCACGCTATGATAAATATCTCAGTCGGAGCGTCGACTATGCAGAGAAGTAGCTGGAAGATGTATCTAAATCTTCCAAATAAAACAGTTTTGATTTTCACTGTGGTTTTCATTTCGCGACCGATCGGACCATGAAAAGAAATAGCCCTCAAACATATGAATCACGATAGTAAAACATATAAACTGTTCTTCATAAGAAATAATATAACCAGTAAACTGGATATTGTCTCTGGTAAGGAAGCATATTGCATAAATTTGTTCATTTCGTTAAACTGCTTAAAAATAGGGTGTAGTAAAATTTATGTAATTTCAACTATTCTCGGTGTGTTCCAAATTAAGGTAACCGAGCTGATGGAAATGAATAATGGCGGCTGAGAATATCTTAAGAAGTTATTTCCTGAGTTTTAGTTTTTTAGGATTTAATACATGCTTGATCCTACTGGATGTGTGACTGACAGTTTGAAAGGCTTTACGTGGCGATAACTTGATAATGGATAATCGTTATTATCAAATCTCTTGATTCTCAGTTCCTAACGGTTTGGGTATTTTGATGTAAAGTGATAAAAAGAAAAACGTAGCAATGTAGGTATAAGTTGCCTTGAACTTGTTATTCATGCTAGAGTCTTACAAACCGTGGTAATGTTTGCAACATTGTTCTATGTCATACATGATTCGTGTGTACGTAGTAAAGTGCAATAAAACGCACAAAGGAGCCGTTGTAATGCATTTGTGGATTCCTTTTCTTCTCTCCGTATAGTTAAGCTTCTGTGCCTGAAGTTAAACCGAACAAACATTCAAGTACACCGCTAATTTACGTTTTGGTTGTTTATTTTTCTAGCAGATTTAGAAGTCTGCAATCGTGTAACTTGCAGGAATTCTTTTTATAATTTTAAAGACTTTATTTTTGTGTGAGAATATTATGTAATTATTTAAAACTCCCACTCTTTTAGTGTAAGAAGTTAACATTCGTAATGTATTTTCCTATTCAAGATTTCTTCCAGATTGGAGATGATTTTTATAATTAAAAATAATCCTTACTGATGCTAACATATAAGTAAATATTGAACGAATTGAATGAAAGTGATTACAGAATTTGTCAGTATCGCGTTATCAGTTTTTGATGTAGTTTCCTTTGGATGTCGCTTTGAAGATAAAAGATTATACCTAGGTACATAGTTTCATACAAGCTTTCAGAAAATGATGTAAACTTTCATCACAGACGAAGATTCTCCAGTTTTTTTTAAGTATTTGTTTTTCATATTTTTATCCATCTTTCTGGAGTAAAATTAACATTTGCCAAGCAAAAATATCTTAGAAAGTAGTGTTTCCAAGCTTCAAGCACACCTATACTGTCCGCAGCTTATTTAGTATTAGTGCTAGAAGATGAAGTGCAACTAATTATTCTGGTGTACTTAAGTGAGCATTTATAACGTAATGCATGAAGGTGTAAAATGATCAGAAAGAAAGGACAATGACGTGAAAAAAGTAATTAATTTCCACTTATATTGAGTCGCTAAAAGTAACACGATCTAAATCGCGATGATCAAGGTTTCTTGTAATTCAGCTGTTGAACTCGTGCGTCAGTCTTTTCTTTGCTCGGTGGGTTGTAATTTTAGCAAATAGAACCAATTATAATAACAAATATACAAGATTTAAAAATTCTACGAAAAGTACCAATGATTCCAATTCCAGTTATATTTCTGATATTTAACCTTTAACGATGTGTTCTTTTTGTTTGTTTTATTTCATTTAAGGGATGACCAGAGTGTTGAGAGTGGTTTTCTAAACTACGTGTCCTAGAAACTGAAAAAATTTCAACAATTACTTAAAATGTAAACTTAAACTAAAGTTTAAAATTTCATTCTAATATCTCAATTTGTTTGGGAAATATTAATTAATTTAATTGATTTTTTTGAAAATCAGAATTGAAATCTGTCTCTTAAAATATGAGCCTGATATTTTTTGTGAGAGATATTTTGATGATTGCTTTACAAATTTACGGGTGGATTTTTTATATTGTTTATACTAAAATATTTTACCTAGGAAAAAGCTGCCCTGAGATTTTACAGAAATCCCTATTCAGAAAGTCTAATTAGAAATTTTATTGCACACATTGTAAAGTATATTGTAAAACAAATCACTACTGTATCTCTCTTTTTCTGGGAGGAGCTACATTTTGAATGTGGCAAAATAACGTGCAAAATGAAGCTGAGGTAACGGCGATTAAAGTTTGCATGCTCTAGAGATTGGAAGCGCACTGAGGTTTTAAAATGATGTCCAAACGGCATAAGATTTTGCACGGGTTTACTTAGGGTATAGGGTATGCTTGATTTTTTTACAGTAAAATACGAAAATATAGTTTTTTTTTACCAAAATTGCTAAATCAACACTTCTGTCATCCCTTAAGAGTAGCTGCTTTCGTAGACTGCCTCCAGATCGGGAAGCTTTGTGTCGTTCATCCGTGCTTAGGATCTTAGAAATCTGGTCAGAGCAACTCGCCTTTAGATGAAAAAAAGCCATGGAATTTTTACTGATGTTAATAGTGCAGCATGGTCATGCATTCTTGTTATTGAATCTGCCAAGGTGAAGAATGCCGTGGAACTTGCGTTGATAAAGTTCAAGTTATCACTCTTCTGTCGTCACATATCAGCGTGAGAATGCATAACTTCTCTGGTGGAAAACTATACGCGCAATCTGTGAAATAATGCCTTTAAGCTTCTGTTTGTAATAATATCTCAATTTTTCACGATACTGTAGATTGTATATTCTTCATAATAAATTCAAATTTAGCAAATCATTTATTATTTTTATATAATTTGATAACTTATTATTGTTATTAACGTTACACAAATACAGTACAAATTTAAAAAATCAAGTTCCTGAAGAATAAGTTCCAGGCTCGGGTGAAGTTCATTTCCAAAAATTGTGATTATATGCCTTAAAAATGCATAATGCAAAATATAAATGTAATATCTTTCATTAGGAGCTAATAATTTTAAGATCATTCTGCGTTTTGGTTACTTCACCCCTACTTTAATAGATCAGGATACGGAAATTATGCAGGAAATAAAGAAGTGTTTGTGATTCACACCTGCTTCTACTCAGTAGCAGTATGTTTCAAACCATCTTACTTCACTAGTATTATTTTGAAAATGTACTTCAATATAGAAGACACCTTTTATCTCGTGTTTTGATTTTGTGAAATATTAGCCTGTACTCAGCGACTGCTCAGGGATATCAATTATAAAATTAAGCGACACAAACCTTGACTTTGTTCGTACAGCTCCCCATGTAGGTAATTAGTAATAATTTTAACCACACCATAGAGTCCCCTTCAGGATTTAAGCTACTTTTTATGTTTTGCATATCAGTCATAGTTTGTAGTAATTGCCTTACAGAACCGACGCTATAGAACATATTGGGCATTTGCACGTATCATATGTAGGATAGTATTTTTTTTATAAAATAAAATGACTGATTTTGGTGTTAACTTCTATTTCGTGGGTGTTTCGCGAAATAGGGCCTAGAACATTTTTATTCTTCTAAGGTTGCTATGGCACTCTACGTTGTATTCTTTTTAGAAACACGAAATACTGTCTTATTGAGGTTATAATATTCTTTAAAACCTATAGAATTCATATAAAAACTCAGTTTGTTGCTAAGAAATATGCAAAATGAAAAAAATCGTGAAGAACTGGGCATTTGTATATAACCTAAAATGGCGAAATTTATACACACAGAAGTGCCATCTACCGTGGATAAAATGCGAAATCTGTTGAATCTACACTCTTTGCCCAGTGTAACATAGGCATCCCGAACTCGGCACAGGGATAGCAGAAAAGGATGTATCGTGATCACTGAATAGCGTACATTCCTCAGGCATTGCTGCAATCCATCACAATAACTTCTCGGCAGCCATAGAAATAAGCAGAAAAGGAAACATGCTATAAAAATTATGGGAAAAAATCACACTAGAACAAAATATTACGATTTTGAAACATTTTTGTGCACATTTCTCAATTTATATACTATCTATTTCCCGCTTATTTAGACATTTCGCACAGTTGAACAGATTTCGCGACATTTCGTGGATTCAGTTTTCTTAATATTGATATTTTACGCATGTACAAAGCTTAATGTAGCTAAGTAAAGCTATTTTGTAAACTTTCGCGTTTTTTTTTGGGGGGGGGGGGAATACGGTTTCTAATATAAGGCAAAAAATAAGTACTTGTGCTAATTTTGTAAATTAAAATTGAATGGATTAAAATCCTACAAACTAATTACGTTTGCTTTGAAAAACAGAGCCAAGACTAGTAGTTAGTTTCATTTCAGTTGGGGGGGATGCACGAAATCAGACATATGGCATTACCGAGCTTGCAGGACAAACAATTAAACGATAATGAACATATGGTCGAATGAGTTTCTCTTCTGCAGCAGATGACAAAAGTAGTCAATGTCAGTGACAATTATATCATGTCCATTGGAGACTGCAGATCTGATGGACAGGACTTTGGTCGCTAGCGTGATATGATTTAGAACAGGTCAGGAATCTAGGAAAGAATGCGTCACAACTTGATACGCTGAGAACAGTGGTCACCAAAAACAGCTGCTTAATGCACAATAACATTGTTTGGAATAGAGGGGACCAGTAAATAGGATCAATAATGAACACACCTTGGGAATGAAAAGAACAACAAGGCTACCGGTATTCAGGTGCCAAGCTGTTTCTTTGTTAAGGTGAAAATTTTGACAGGTTGCATATGTTTGGTACTTGTTACCTTTAAACTGAATATTCTACATAGCTAGCTATAGTTCATTTTTTTTTTAAATTTAAAAGTGCCGTTCTTGGTTCTGTTCTGTTGCATTATTTGTCACGTTTGTGCCGAAGCCAATACTAAAAAAAACTAAATACTTCAGCAAAGCATATTTTTATTATTGTTAAAAGTAGGGATGGGTCGATACCAGATTTTCTCGATACCGATACATGATTTTTTCCTCGATACTCGATACTTCGATACTCGATACCTTCAACATTTCCAGTTTCAATAAATAGGTAACTTACATTAAAAATTAAAATTTGAGAGAACTGTGTAATACCAACTAAATTAATTAAGTCTGCATATTTAATGAGACAAAATTTAATATCATCAGTAGCCTAAAATTATTTTTAAACTCTACATTAAAACTAAAATTAGTTTTTTAAACAGTCCACTTACAAGTTTTTGTTAAAAAATACTAGCATTCTCACTTAATTACAGAATTGCAGAATTACAAAAGTATCGAAAAAGTATCGAGCGAGTTTTCTGAAGTATCGTTCGATGCCGATACCATGCAAGTATCGAGGTATCGAAAGTATCGAGGACCCATCCCTAGTTAAAAGCAACGAACTTCACAGAAAACAATATTAGGTATTTGCCTATCATTTCTACAGTGACGTATTCTTGACTAGGAAGTGCGTTCTGAACTTCATGTCGAAATGGCTTCGCAGCTTAACAAAAGTGTGTATAATGATTAGGGCAAGACATGTAGAAATAACAGAAAATTTAGTTTCATTTTGAATATTGTTTCATATTTTGTTAGTTTTGCGATATTTAATCATATTTGCTTGATATTAAAACATTTGTTGATTTATTTGATTTTAAATATTGCGCATATATGTGTTAATTCAAACATTTACAGCATATTTGGCTAAGTGAATGCTTTGAGAACCGACTGTACAAATGACAGTATATAGCCTAACGTTTTCGGAACCGATTGTATAATATTAAGCGACGTTTCACTTCATTAGTTTTCAATTAAATTTACCAAAGTTGGTTGCATTGACCTTGTTTTTAAAAAATTTAAAACAAAAATGTAATTAGAAATAACTTAATTTTTTAATTTGCGGTGTAATTCAGTTAACAAGAGATAGTAAAATATTAAAATTGGTTGAAGATGATTTTTACAAATTTTAGAGCATATTTGTGTGCATATTATTTAGTTCTGATAGAGTATTAACTTCCGGGCAATTTCATGGGACCAAACAAATGAAAGGTTATCACGACCATCTTTGAAGACATTGCTACGGTCCATACAGTTGTCCCCATACAGGCCACGCATGTCCCTGTGAATTTCACTCAGTTATGCCCTTTAGCCCATAAAAATCGCATTACACACCGCGCTGAAGAAATTCCTGGCCGGTAAACGATTTGCGTCAGATGCAGAAGTGAAAATAGCAGTCCGCAGATGGCTATACTCCAACCGAACGGACTTCTATGAACAGGGTATTTTGAAACTGGTATCGCGATGGGAGAAATGTGTTGAGAAACTTGGCGATTATATAGAAAAATAGACAAAAGACGTCCCTTCATGTGTGCATTTGTTAATAATTGTACCTATTAAACTTTTTGTAATATATATATATATATATATATATATATATATATATATATATACTTTTCGTTCCACCCTCGTATAACTTATTTATTGACACTTTAACTGTGAATCCTATTTACCTACCGTGCACAGTGGTCCAAAACGCGAATCTAGCGGGACAAAACTCATTTTGGTCACCCTTGTAAAATTAAGCAACAACAGTCTGATAATACTGAAAACATATCCCTTTATCAGGAATGAACCTTTAAATAAGGGTACTTTGATTTATGACAGCATGACACATCCCCAAAGTTGAATGAAGGTTTGCCGATTTTGCGTCAGGCATCAGACGGTTTATTTCTCAGTAAGGTTTGTTAGTGGCTGGAAGCAAGTGTGAACTAGTGGAGGAATTTATTACTACTGGATAATTTAATCCAAGGTTTGTGGAACTTTTTGGTATATCAAGTATACATATATACATACGAGGCGTGTTTTTTAAGTAAGTACCGTTTTGGAATTAAAAAAAGACGTGCAAAGATATCGCAATAATTTTATTTTTACATGAAAGCCTGTACCTTAATCTACTTTTCTACATAATTTCCGTGCATATTGAGGCACTTGTCATAACGTGGCACCAGTTTTTGAATACCCTCCTCATAAAATTCTGCCGCCTGACTTGTTAACCACTGTATCACAACTTCACTCTTTTGGGTGATGATGAATGTCGCCATTCCATGGATTGTTGTTTTGATTCTGGTGTGACGTAGGCCACCCATGTTTCGTCACCAGTAACAATTTGGTCTAAAAAATCTTCACCTTCATTGTGGTACCGCTCAAGGAAAGTCAATGCACTGCCACAACGTTGGGTTTTGTGCAAATCCGTCAACATTTTGTCACTCATAATGTTTTGTCCGTAAACTTCACAGATCTCACGATGAATATCGATCGGTTTTACGCCTTTAGCACTAAGAAATCGTATAACAGCCCGTACTTCACAATCGGCGGGACTCACGATTGTCGGAGGCATCTTAAACACTCAGTAAACAACGTATACAATGAAGAATCAGACTGTAATGGCGTCAGTGCGTAGATTAAGGTACAGGCTTTCATGTAAAAATAAAATTATTGCGATATCTTTGCACGTCTTTTTTTAATTCCAAAACGGTACTTACTTAAAAAACACGCCTCGTATTTGTATGTCCGTCATATTAGTTTGTATTCTTTAAAGATAAAAAGGTTCATTTATTTTTTTCCAAAAGCTTTAAATTGACTTATAAAAAATATATATCTGAATAGCACTTTGAAAATTCACCAGATCATAGTTAAATTAATGGGCTATAAGTTGCTGTGAACCGCAAAGTGCGCAAGTTGCGCCTTTTTTTGAAAAATCTATTTCTTTCCAAGAATCCAAGAAATAAAATTGCTTCTTGCAGAATATGTTTATTAGTAAAAATGGGATTTCGATCAGTAGGTCGCACTGAATCAATAGAACCAGCAATAAATAATACCTAAAGGTTAATAAGATATTTATTTGAGTAATTTTAAAGAAATAAAAGTATTCAGTTAATTTTAATAAATTAAAAATATTCCAAAAATATGTAATTAGTTAATTTTCATAAAACTTATGAAAACATTCTTATAGTCTTTTTAGATATACTTTATTTTTATATTTTAGGGAAATCAAGGGATCCAAAAAAGTAGAATGTCACACACTAGAAGTAAATTACGGGTTATGACCCGCGTGGAATTATTCAAATTATTCAGGAAGAACAAATTCATTACGCAAGATTTGTTAATTACGTGAAAGAAAATTTTGAATTGCGGGACTGCAATACTGTTGCCTTAAAGGAAATTTAAAAAGTGCTATTATTGTTTAAATCAGGTTTCCGGAAACGCTGGAAACAATGTGGTAGAAAACATGATAGATTTGTGGTTAAATATGCAAAATTGTTCAATTCTGAACTAATATTCCCGGAAAGTGTTATGAAATTTCATTCACTGAATGCTTCATCTTCATCAAATGTTGGAAGACCGAGAAAATTATTGTCTGAAGGTAGTGTTCTTAATCTACTGCTCATCACTTCGGATCCTTTGATATCAAATATACGCCCCTTGCCCCAGAAGAAGAAATAAAGTCTACCCTTGGAAGTTCGACAGCTCTTAAAAGAACCACATCTAATCAAAAGCCACAAAAATGATGAACAGAAGAACATTTCGTCACCTCTAGAAGAAGTTGATGATGATGAAGATGGAGAAGAAGATGAAGGTGGTGATGAAGATTATGAAGAAAATGGCGAAGAAAAAGATGATGATGATTATTATTATTATTACGATTAAAATTTTGAAAACAGAACTGTAATCTTATAATAGGCCTATGGTATCATAACACATAATATTCGTAAGTATATATGTATGCGTGTTTTTATCTAAAGTAGATGATTTTTTCCTTTACCATCGTTTTCTACAAACGAATACATTAGCATTGTTCCCTAATCCGCAAACAGTTTCTTTGTGCTGTAACTAAAATAGGGCAAATGTTTGCTGGAACTGAGGAAGTATAGATCTGTTTGCGTACAGCTGATTGAGTTTCTGTCCACTGATTGACATAATAAATTACTATGTACAAATGTGGTACATTCTGTGTTCTGTGTATGTGTATATGTATATTCAAGATGCAAATAATTCAGTCCCGTTAGATTATCCAGACGTACAAAATAAAGAAGAAAATAATGATGATGATGACTAGAATCTTGAAAAGAAAACTTAAACTGTATGAACATAATATTATGTACATGTGTGCTTGTATGTATGTGTGTTTCATGTATTTATATAGGCGTGTAATGTGTGCGTGTATATATAGGTATAAATGTGTATTAATATATTTATACAGCAAATTTATATGTTTAAGTGCGTTTCTTTGCATTGTATGTGTATATTACATGTAAATGTATAGTTTCAAAACATAATATAATTTTGTCCCGCTAGATTCGCGTTTTGCCGTGGTGACAACCACACTCCACAGTAGTTACTGTTTCCGATCCACGTGTATTAGTAGGTCTATAGTGCGACAAGTTAAATAACAATCGTGTGAATGTTCGGGCTGCGCATCGACCACGGCTTTAGGTCTAGTTCCTGCGCCACTTGATTCTGCTTGTTCTTCTGCTCATATTGTTCTTTAACTTGTCTCGTTATAGTTGAGGGTTTGGATGTGAAGTTTCTACACAAACTGGCTCCAAATTAAAATTTTGCAGCAGCGGGTTCCAATTCTAGTTCTTGTACTGTATAGCAAATTTATAAAGTTGGAACAAAGTTTCAAGTCTTGAAGTTTTTTTAAAAACACATATATTTTACGTTTATTACGTTAATGACAGGCAATCACGCGTATTTTTTACACGTTATGAAGACCTTCTTTACGCGTCAAGTTCCAGCCCTGCCTCATATGTTATTTAAGGCTCGTATATACTATAATGGACTTGGAATGTGCAGTCTGTGAATAGCATTACTACACAGCTTGTTAATCTGCATATTAGATGTTTGCCATTCTGCGCGAGATGAAAGAGTAGGATTATGGGGCCACCCTCGAGTGTTTGTATTGTGCGAGGGTGCGCACGTGCCCCTTGTGTACATGCGGGGGAGGGGAAGCCAGCTGCATGCTGACGCATTGGTCATGTTCATGTATAGTACCAGAATAATTGAAGCGGAACAATCAGTCACTACAGGTATGATGTTACCGTCACCCCATTGTAATGAGTTTCATCTGTCCGTCCAACGCGAATAGTAATGATCCCTTTGTTTAATAATTATTATATTAAACTTAATGTGAAGATGAACGAATTATCTGTTTTCACATATTTAGAGCTAGAAAATCAAATTTAAATAAAATTATCGCTGTATACGGTCCAGTCATAGTGGTAATATATCAGAGTAAAAATATTTATGTACAAATCCTAGGTAATATATAAATAGTTTTTTGCTTCCTGCTATTGCGTAATGCGCTATCGCTAAGTACACACATCTGCATTATATCGCCCTTGTAGGCCTGTATGCCGTAACTGTGTCCCCTTGCTCTCGTGATGATCTTAAACCATAGGAACCTAACATGGAATGACATGACATGTAATCGGCTTTTGTGTTTCATCATCCGATCTACAGTATAGTATATTATTAGGACCATGTGTTTGCGTTACAATAGACGAATAGATGATTGTTTATCCATAGGCCTATAGAAAACTAGAAAGGTTCCACGAATGAAGTGAAAGTGTCATGCATTTCGCTTTGCGACGTAGTTGAATCTCGTTTGGTTATGAGTTAAATGAATTTCATTCTAGTGTTGCTAATTGGTGGTGTAACTCACCAAAAAGTATAGTCATTCGCAATTGAGGTTGCTTATGCTATTATAACTATGGATGGATATTGCTTTATTTTTAATAATACCAATATCGGGGGTGCTGCTGATAGTTGTAGTGATAGTAGAAATCATTGGCACGAAAAACAGTTTTTGACTGTGGTAGTAAAACTTCGTTCATTGAAGTCGGTGTGCAAGGTTAAAGAATAAATTCTTAGAATTCACGATCAGTGGTGTGAGGCAGTTTGGATAAATACTTTCGTAATATAAAAGAAAAAGGACAATACTTCCTGGCCATATTAAGACTTCTACCCTTACCATCGTCTTTTTCCAGCAAGTAATGCAGTAACGTTGTTCCGTAAATCTGTACTGAATATAAGTATAGTTTATATCAGGCAAAATATATCAGGTGTTGGGGTAGCCAAGTGTGCTCTCCCAGTGTCACAGCTAATTATTTTCTTTGCTATTTCTGAACTGAAATATTTATTGAGGATCATTACTAATAGCTGTTAGAATCACTGCCTTCTGAACTGTATTAATCGCTCGAGACGGCGGTGGTTAGAATATACCAAATGCTTCCTGGTACTGGGAACGTTGAAAGCCATCTGCTTATAGCCAATTGATTTGCTGTTGACCGATTGACAGTTCTAGGAGGTAGGAAAAGTGGTGGGAGAAACATTCCTTTAAAAAAAGGCCATGATTAATGTATGTACAAATTTTTAATTCAACGTGAAAAGTTATTGTTTTTAGCCTTTTCCTGCGATCTTAGAAAATCCATTTGAGCTGCTCATTAAGGGTACAGACTTCCGGAATCAAGTTTCGTAACTGTGTCATAGTTCAAAGAATCTCGTAATACGCTTCCTCCATAGAACTCCAATAAAGGATGCGGATATAACAATAAGAAACAACTGTGCCGTACAAATCAGCAATGAAAGCAAAGGCTTGGATACTAAACTTTCCGCATCACCGACCCCACCCTTCACCAGAAAACCGGAAAAGTGCATCTGGATGAGTAAATGAGCGCATGTTTGTCAAATGGGATCCGGAAAACAAAAGTCATCCTTGGATGAGCTAAGGAGTCGCTGAAGCCGATCGCATCCGTTGGGAGGCAGCACGCGCGGGAAAAATAACAAATGGCATCAGGCCGGGTGTCTTCTTAATTATTATTATACATTATTAACAATCCACTTGAATGTCTTAAGGAGAACCATCCATTGGAACGGCTCGTGCTGGTACATGGGTCGCTACGGGACATTCAAGATATCGGGGGAAAAATACGGCATCCTGATCGCTGCAGCGTAACGCAGGAGCATATGGGGCATTATTCGTGGTTTGGAGATAATTGTGCCCCTCCTGTTGCAAAGCAAACCGTCTTATCAGTCACACCATATGTTCTTCGTGGCACGAGCTACCAAGAAAGAACCATGAAAGATAGAAAGAAAAAAATTCGTTGAACGTCAGTTTCATGCAATACATACCAAAGTTAGCATTACATATTCATATGGCCTACGCAATTAATATCATCTTGCTTATTCTATTCTCGCATTTCGTAGTAGAGAGAAAGTGTAGGGATTGTGACAAAGTGTAGAGATAACCGGAAAAAAAACATGCTTCATGATGCCTAGAAGCGGCAAAATATATCAGTTTGTATGTATGTCCATCTCAGTACTACAGGCCCTTTGCGGGTAAACGGTTCGTTGTATATACTTCTATTTTGCGTTGTGAACTTCTTTGGACTCTTACTGCCAACCTCAGAATTTGGTATCTGAAACATTAAAGGTAATTTTTATGAAAACGTTTGTCAACATTTTTGTTTTTGAAAAAGGAATTTAAATTGTTGGTAGAAAAGTACATTTGAATGTTACTATTAATGACTATTGCTTTTTCATAGGTAATCCCATGAGAGATAACGAGTTTATCGATACATTTGCGAGAACGAAGTTCACAAGTACATACTTCCAAATATGGAAGCAATTGATTGGTTTTGTCGCGGGCCGCACAGAATTAGGTGGAGCCAATTGATTATCCCTGCGTTATAGGCAAAGCTATAACACGAGGAAATACTGAACCACTAATAGTAATAGCCTACATTTGTAGACACTCTTCATTTTATATTTGATCTACTATCGTCATGGAATTGCACAATTAGTTCGTTTCCAGACAATAAAAGCTAATTATTATCTATAATAATAAAAGGAAGTGTCTGTCTTTCTGCCTGTCTGTCTGTCTGTGCGCGATGCCCAGCAAAATCTACTGAACGCAGAAATCTGAAATTTTAAACGTAGATGGAATGGTGGGCGAATTCACCTCGAAGCCGGATTTTTTATTTTCCCTTTCGTTCGCGAGTTATAAGAAAAATAAACTGTCAGAAAACTTGATATTTTTGGATATCCAAGCATCAGTTTTAAGTAATACATTTCATTTTTCAAATCAATTGCAGACGGCTTTGCCGTTTTTTGTCATGATTTGGAAATAAAAGAATCGCTTCATTTTATAAGCCCACCCTGGTTGATTCATTTATTTATAATGTTAAGGCACGCATATTTCTGAAATTTTCAACATAGACGAAAGAGGGATAATGAATGTAGGCCTAAATGGTCGAACATTGTTCGATTTGGACGAAACTCACTATGTAGGGGTTTTCTGGGCCAGGGAACTCGTATCTGAGGTCCCCCCATGCTGCGCTTTCTAATCGTGGAATTCACTTCAAAACAGGATTTTTATATATTTTTTTTTTAATCGTTTAGTTTAGGCCTATGAATGTTTCGCATTCAAGTGTTAAGAGATATATTTAAATTATTTTTCTCTTAATTTTTAATCTTCCAACTAATTAATTTAATCTTCATGGGGGAAGCCGCGGGACCTGCTAGTATTCTTAAAACACTTGTATAATGTAAAACAGTTTTAATAAAACATTAAAAGCATTTTAATTGCAAACAACATATCAGTTGAAAGTTATTGCAATGTTGCAATTACTGCAATTCTGAATATTTATTGTATTGTATATAGGTTTATGCAATTATGTGTAAAACCACAAAACGTTATTCGAAACGTATGGCTAGGACTAAAAATGAAAGCGCGTGGAAGTTGTGAAATGCACAGATTTAAATAAAGCTGTACCAGTCCGGCCGTACATAAGGATCAACCTGTATTGCATTGAATCATATATACAGTCCACGGAAAGGCTACACAGGCTATAACTTATTTCATGCACAGTATTACCATTAAACCGAACATTCCGATACTTGGAAATACCAAGAATATCGGGTTTAATTTCTTGTTCGTACTTGATTCACGTGTTACCATAAAACCATCCAGTAAATTGTTAATCTCGTCTCGAATATTTAAACAATTTTTCCCCCATTTGTAACGAGGAGACCCTGATTTTTTAATTTTATTTTGCACAATTTGTTTTTGTTTTTGAAGAAGACTCCTGATTATATATTTATTAGGAGCCTTAATGAAACATAGTGAGTAAACTACTCAACACTGTAGGCTTACTTAAGGTAAGAACCATTCACATCTTGATTCCTTTTTTTTTATTTATTTATTTATTTTTTTTTTTATTTTTTCCCCCCCTTCCAAACCCCTTCTCGATCTAGTTAGTTAAACGCCCGCAGAAAATGCTATACTGCCCGCCGAACATTATGAAGTTTTACTGAATTCTCTCTTTTCCCCCACTCTACACCAGAAGATTGACAGTCGCTGAACCTTATTGTCGGAATTGTATGCAGCAATATTGGTATGAAAAATGATAAAATCTGGTGCTCCTTATTGTTCTGCGATAATGATATTGAAAACTTCTTTATTTCTTATTATCTCCTGGGGCCTATTCAGTTCTTTTGTAATAAGTGGGTATTAAATGTACAGTAGATCTGTATAATTTTTCCATAGAGCTAATAACATGCAAGGTTTTGGTATAGGGTTGCCAAGTGTTCTTAATTAGCAGGACATGCCATTGTATTTTATGGATATCCTGGCGTCCTGATTTATTAGTCAAAACCTGCAGTATGCCCTTATTTTTGTGTAAGCAAATTTTTAACAACTGAAAAAGGATGCTATTATTTCCAGAATTTACCAAATGATGTGTCTGAACATCGTATCACGAACTAAATTCCGTTGAAATCTTAATCGTTTTGCACACTTGTGCCCATTTCACTTTTATTTTTACCGCTATGTTAACCCCAATTTTATTGTAATCTCTTTGGAGGAAACTTCTAATTTAGATCCAGAAAGCTACGGAATATTAAGTACCGTATTATGCTGCGAGTTTATTTTATGCGTTCAGTTCATAAATGGGGAAAAGAAAACGCAAGTTTACTGCGAGTTGAAGATGGGATACAAAATGCTTAAAAAAAAAGGGCCGTTCTGATGAGGAAGCCGATTTGTTTATTTGGCAAAGCTGAGACATAGGTAAAGTAAAGTAAAGAAAAATAAAGTAAAGTATTCCCTTCACAGGCCATGGAGGCCCAGAGGGTTCCAGGAGGTTGAGGCTCCCAGATGTTAGACATTCGGCACATGAAGATGGTAAGGTTGTCAACCTTACGCACCGGCCGCCTTTACCCCAGGAGTGCTCCTGGTACTCATTTCTGTTAGAGGCTGAGTCGACCCAGGGCCATAGTGCCACCAGAAGGATTAAGTCAATAGAAAAATTTCAACGACCTCATCGGGGATCGAACCCGCGACCTTCCGGTTTGTAGCCTCAACCACTACGCTACGGCGTACTCCTTTTTAACCATAATCATCTGGTAATCCTATTTTGGTAAGACTATATTGGTTTTTCAAACGAAACCCGAATTATTGATAAAAATGGTTGCCATACACAGAGCTTGGGAACATTAAGATCTAGGACCAGAAAAAGTGAAGTAGCATATTACATTTCTCCTCCGTCAACGCACTCAACTCAACTAGCTTTGTTTATTACGTGATTTGCTACACTATCTTATAAATGCGTGAACGATAGATCCCTTTAGTTTACGTAGAACTTGGTGGAATACTAAGGCGTGGGTTCGATTCCAGTCCAGGCAATGACATGTATGTATGCATAAATAAGATCCCATGTCGTAGATTTACATCATATACAAGAACATCGGTTAAAACAAAATTCTGCCAAACCAGCTACAGTTATTGAGCAGACCTGCCAAACTAGCTAATTAACTTCCTTGCTAATAAGTTAATCAGGTGATGAATATTTTCTGCGATGTTTGTGAAAAGTTGTAATACTGTACATAATTCGGTTAAGCCTGAGTGCAGTTAAATTTCGAAAAGCAAATTTTGATAGTTCTTATTTCTAGAAGTCAAATAGGTTTGTGTTCCTCCTCAGCTCTTAAAAGTATAACTATGTTTTATTCACATAATTTTTGGTCTTCGGATTTGTTATTTTATCTTTGTTGATAAAGTATGGATTATAGCAGGCCCGGGAAGGTAGGATTTAGTTCGGAACTAAACTTGAATTTTGGAATTGTGTTTGCATTTGTTTCGTATTGTTACCAGCAATATCGATTACAACCTGGAAAGAGGAAATCACTCAATAAGAAAGTGTTTAATAAACGTGGCTTATTTTAGTTTATTTTCTGCATAAAGCATTGTCGTGTACAACTGATGCTCTGTAGGGGTAATAGGTAATTTTCTGTTCCGGTTCGCTAATTTCTACTTCCGGAAGCCGGGGCGGGGTCATGAGTCACTGCGCTCATACGTGAAAAAGCTAGATTCTAGGGTGGTTTTTGTCCTTGTACAATGCCAGGATATTCGTCTGAGTGCGTTCCTTCCTCAGGAAGATGGCGTGAGACTTTGTCGTCCTGACTTGATTCACTCTTAGGTCACCTTCAGTTTCCTGTTCTTCAATGAGAGCTATGTATAATTACGAAAAGCGAACTGATTCATTCCAAGGAATTATTCCGTAGGAAATTCTGAAATTAAACGTTTCCTTTTCCGAAAGAAGAAAAATGCAGCTGAATAAGAAGGAATTCAAATAATTTAACTGTGCGTTATGTTTTTGCGAATATAATAGTTTCCTCGTTATGTTTTAGACCTCATTGTATTTCATAACATTTAAGTAAAGTACAGGGTATCCCAAAAGGCCCGAATCATAGGAATGACAGCTTATAGGCCTATTACAATATTTGTTCGATAATTCCTTTATTGCAACCAGTGGTCCACTTACGTCACTTTTTCATTCATTCATGTTCATCAGTAGAGACCGGATTTTAAAGGGAAAATTTTCACTCAAAAAAGGACTAAAAAGGTGGGAAAAATGGAAAATTATTGCCAAAAAAGGTGGGGAAAAAAGGGATATAAAAGTAAGAGAGTGTAAAAATTCAACAGAGCGATACATGTTTGTTTTATGTAAAGCCTTTGCTTGCTCTACAGCTGCTGATTCTGTAACATCTAATGACTGAAGAAATTTTTTGATCTTGTTGAAATTCTCACAGAGGAAAATAGCACATGAAATCCATGTTCCCCACCTTGTTATAATGGGAAACTTATTCAATGTCAAGCCTGTGATTTCCCTGAAACGCTCTATTCTGCTGGGAGGAATTATTTTTTCAGTGGTGAATCAATGAAAACAATTTTTAATGCTTTCATATTACCAAATACTGGGTAATTTACGAATTTTTCAAAATAAATTAGCAAAAAAGGTACTGGAAAGGGAAAGTTCCTAAAAAAAGGGAGATGAGCCTAAAAAAGGGAAAAAAGGACGTTAAAACCAGGTCATTTGCAGTTGGAAGTTACTCAGTAATGTCCTGTTCAATTTTATCACGTTTTGTGAAGAAATATAAAAAAAAGAATTCCCTTTAAAATCAGGTCTCTATTCATCAGAATGATTTTTATAGCACACTGCACTCGGTAGCTATTTACTCACGTAAATGGTTTTTATCTGTGATCTTGACACTGTACATGTTAGCTTTAAGGTAACTCCATAGGCCTACAGCAAAATCCAATTGATTTTAAGCTCGGGGATCTCATTCCAGTGTTCATCTTTGGGCTTTTTAAGTCATGTTTCAGTGGAGGTAGAGAGGAACTTTTCCATGTACAAATAGTTACTTCCAGACAACAGACAATTTTTATTTGAGAATCTCCGCCAAGTGTTCATATTAATTTTATTCAGGTTTATTGTAAACACCACAGCAATAGCAATAAAGATTTTTTCTTTCTTTTTAAATGGCATATTTTTTTGCTAGGGGCAATTTGATGGGCATGCCAGTTCAGAAAGAATTTATTTTTCGCTGAAGTAGTATAAATGTCAAAGTACTATACATTTACTTACTTCTTTAGTAACAAAATAAGTGTGTTTTATATTGTAAATTCATATATAACGCACTGTCATCCATTAAATTGCTTTTAGCAATTCATTACTCTAAAAAAACTAATTATAAGTAATAAGGGTAAGGGTAATAATAAGGGTAAATTTACTGATCTTTATTAAAATTTTGTGTCATTTTTTCACTATTTTAACGCTTTATTGTGCATAGGCAGTAATTTGTGGTAACACGATCGATGCGAAATTTTTGAAAAAAAAATCTTGCTTGCATTTATAGTTGCGTTTTATGTAAGTTAGAGTGTTATTGTCTTATGTGAAGAACATTTATTTATCAAGCAGCTACTAACACACTCGTGATATGTATTTTTCTCATAGTGGGTTGTATAATCATTTTGTAACCCTTCTGTTATCTTCACAAAGCATGTTTTTTATACCGTTTTGTATGATTACTGCTCGTTCAATCGGAATTATCAGTCCGAGACTGAGCTGTAAGACATGAATGACTAGGACAACATTAGTTTTGTTATCTACTACTAAAATTAGTGAACTTGAAATCAGTGTCGGTGGAGGTTATACTGAAGAACTGCAAACAACTAGCATACGTATTGAGACTGTATTCAGGTTGGAAAAAAATGCAATTTTCTATAAGGGGACTTAAAAAGTAAATTCTTATAACCAATAACAGTTTCTATGTATAGATGTATACACCCTACCCGAGGGTGTCTTACACCTAAGGCATCGAGCATGGAGCATTATCCTCTTTGTTTTTGTTTGTTCCATTTTACAGAATATAGGCTCCTTTTGTCCACAACTAGCTATGCAGAGAATGCTGGAAAATTAGCCTATATTTCCTTTTCAATATGAGATTTTGTACATTTCTCTCCTTTGAATTTCATTGTGTTTGATGCTAGTTTTGAGTTATTAGATTTAAACATGTATAATATTTGTTTTGCACAATTTGAAAGCGTATCTGATCCTATAAAAATTATGAAGTTGTTCCAGTATTTTTGACGTCTTTGATATGTTAGAAAGTGGAAAAAGCATTCAGAATTCTAAGTTAAACCAATAAACTAGCTGTGTTTAAACTTATGTTGGAAGTTAAATTTTGTAGAGTGCATTTAGTATGAAGTTATTTTTTATTTTTATCAATAGTTATTTTCAAAACTAAAACTATTCACTTAATTTTGCTTTTTATTGACATTATTAATGAATAATGACACTTATAATATTGTCGTTGTGTTAACTGAAAGTTGCTGATTCATTTGGCAGAAGTAAAGAATTAGAGTGAATGTCTGCGTAGTCTCGTGGATAGCGTCGCTGGCTACGGATTCGTAGGTCCGCGTTCGATTCCCGGTACCTCGAATTTTTTTGAGATAGGGAGGTCTCGAACGGGGTCCACTCAGCCTCGTGATACAAACTAAGGACCTATTTGATAAAAAAAAAAGTAGCAGCTCCGATCACGGAAACCATCATTGACGGCCATGGCTGCTACCAAGCTGACCACATACCCCCAATCCTGCCATCTGCCTTTGGTAGATGACGGAACGTTCGGATGGTATGCCTAGCCCCTCCGTGGATTAAGACTTGAATTAAAACTTGACTTGATGTAGCGCCACGGAGTTTAAAGGTTTTAAGTATTGGTGAATTTGACCAATATGTCACTCATATGTCATATCTCCCTGAAAATAATGCATTTTTCATTTCAATCGCTACATTTTCAATACAAGGCCATAGTCCTTGGCTTCGCATTTATCCACGTCTCCCATGCTCTGGTGTCATCGTTTTTTACACCCTGCATTTAGAGTAGGTAGACATGTTGCGGGACAGTTGTTCACGTTTGTGATAAATGCTAGCTTATATAATTTCTTTCTTTCATAAGATAGCAGGATGCATTCGCTGTGTACTTATATCAAGAAGACATGATTGGTGATAACAGTATTTATTGATTTGTTGCAGTATACAGATGTGTGAGGTTTGATGGGTGATGATATTGTGTGTTTGAGGTCCCGCTCCGGGTATGACAGCTGTTCCACGGAGGAAGACATGTCCGATGAGTCGGCTGCTGAAGAGACACCTCCAGCTGCTCGGAGTGGGGGCCGCAAATCCATCAACAAGGGTCGTTGGAGCAAGGAAGAAGTAAGTCTTGATTCCATATTTAATATAGTTCAGGGATGGGCAAAGTTATTTACAAGGAACATAAATTATTGTTGGATAACATTACTAAGCGAGGGTGAAACTGAATTAAATTGTTTTCGAACCCCTGTGCCAACCCCCTCCCAAAAAAGAATTTTTCTCAGAAGAAAAACAAATTTGTCTTAATATCACATATTGAGAATATCACGAAACTTTTTATTTACTTCATTTACCTTCACATTACTTCTTGTCAGTTTTCTTGAAAGAAGCTGTAAAAGGAGTGCGTGTAAAATGTTATATTATTTACCACATTTAAAATCCATACAACTTCTCTCTGAAACATTTTCTCATTAAGATAGTATAAAGGCAAGTTAAAAATAAAATCAGGTTGCAGTACAAAAGGCTGTGTTAGTCTACGTTCACTAATTTGGCCTAGCTTATCAAAGGAGAAATGTAGTTATTTTTAATTGGTAAATGATAATGTATGCAATAAATATAATACTCCCTCCGTTCCATAATATGGTACAGAAACATCTTTTATATTGTTCCACATTGTGGTATACCGTAGATAATTATGTTAAATTTTAATGAATTAGATGGTAGGCTGTATGTAGGTCTATGCTACATCAGGGTGTCCACTGGTCGGGAAAATCCGGGAAAAGGCCGGGAATTTCATATGGTCGGGAAAATCAGGGAAAAGTCAATTGGTTAAAATATCCGGGAAAATTCTAAAAATTGCAAAGCTGAAGATAAGAACTAGAAGAGAAGAAAAGAAAAGAAAACTACTATTAGAGTCTGAAAAAGCTGTAGCCGCTCTAAATGAACAAATTAAGTTGCTGAAGAAACAAATAAATGGGATCAAAAAGACTTCTAGACAATAATAGGCCTATATGAAGGTATATTTATTTTATTTTACTGCTCCTTACTTTTGTATCTGTTATAGCCTAAGTAATTTTTGTTTGCAATTACTTTTGTTACTAAAAGTTTTTCTTATTTAAAGTATGTATAATCCTATATTTTTTCTTATACAGTTATTAGAAAGTGCTTCATAATCATATTTTGGTCGGGAATTTCTGAAATGATCAATGAAAATCAGGGAATAAGTCGGGAATTTCTTCAGCATTACTTGGTGGACACCCTGTACATGGTGTCTTACAATTTGATAACATGCATTTTATTCTGCATTATGCTGCACTTATTGGCACTGCCATTGCAGCTATCTTATAACTATAAGGTACTTACAAGATACCATTTTCCTTGAAT
Organism: Ectobius pallidus; assembly: GCA_964059195.1. Classification (NCBI taxonomy): domain Eukaryota; kingdom Metazoa; phylum Arthropoda; class Insecta; order Blattodea; family Ectobiidae; genus Ectobius; species Ectobius pallidus. The sequence continues at coordinate 129,660,296 of CAXKWD010000005.1, forward strand.
TGGAGTAGAAATTGTGGAATGACACTATGACTATGGCATTCGGCTGTTAATTGTTTTGCTTTGGAGTTTCTACTCACATTTCCCAAGTTTGTGGGCATGTTTACTCGTCGTGCAACGCCACAGTGGGTTCACACTTGACAGACTGTTACAAATGAGGCAAATAATGTGGCATACACTTAGCTCAGTGCATAGCTATTGTTCTGTATACTGCATAGGCAATAAAATCAGAAATTTGATTTTTTTTTTTTTACCTATACTCTTCGTTCCTGAAGATATTATGTCTCCCGAATTTAAGGGTTAATTAATGTAGCGAATAACGTCCACTTTCTAAATATGAAATAGGCTAGACGAGTATATATAGGCCTGTGTATGTGTATAGACCAGGGGCGTATCCAAGATTTTTTTGGGAGGGGCTATGATAATTGCAATACAATATCACTCACAATTGTATTGCATTTTCTCTAGTTAAAATATGTGTATATATATATATACACACGCTCAAACATTCTATGCAGCTTTTTTGTTGATGTGTACATCATAGTCACACTTTAATCTAAGCTAAAGGCATTAAGGCTGTTGAGCCATAGAACTTAAGTTTTCTTGCTTTCCCTCTATTGGAAAATTTATGAAGCACTGCTTACTTTGCCGCTATAATGTACCCGAAGGACAGTACTGCCAGCTTGATCATTTGTTAGATCTAATAGCTAAGCGAGCTAACAGCTAACTCTACGTTCATGCCAGCCTTGAGCCGCTTAAAAATTCGATGTTAGGCTAAATTTTATGCATACGTAGATAAAGCAGAAACATTTCTATGCCACGAATCACTATTCGCATTTCATGAGTAAGGATGTCCATAAACTGTCTACTATTTTAGGTAGATTTTGAAGAAAAATCTACCTATTGCAATGGATACCATGTCATGATTTCCGAAAAATTCTTTCATATCTTTACGTTTCATGCTCCCCTAAGTACGAAACCACCGCCCGTTCAAAAAAAAAAATTGTGATATTTATATATATATATATATCTTTACACGATAGCGGCCGTAATTTTGAAGATATTTGAACCAAATTTTATTATGTTATTTCTAGGCCCAATAGTTCGGACAAGTTCGTTAATGGGCAAAATTGGCCCAAGGGGGTGGTCGGGGGAGGGGGTTGAAATTTTAAAACATTTATATCTCGGCCCCTATGAAGTATAGAGGGAAACTTTGTTTGAATAAATTAGAGTACTCCCTATGGAGTTCACAGTGACACCAACGATTCGGGGGTTCGAGTGAGGGTGGGGGTGGGGGATGAAAATTCGAAATTTTTGAAACCACGTCTTGTGGGGTATCGTTGAAAAGCTCTTGATGAGTACTCTACAAATCAATAAATAGTTTCTTGATAGCTCTCATATGACGCGAGATTTTAATGTTTGAAAATAATAACACTTAAAAGAATTATTATAATATCACAATTTTGTCTTGTTTAGCGGCTTTGCTAATTTTATTCATTGCTAATCTTGTGCACGGCCTCCCAGAATATTATATCCTATTCTTGTTGTCAAAACAAATGATTGTAGGCTCTTCCTCTTTATCGAATTCAGTTCTTATTACTGCAGGTTTGCCATGCCAAGGCTAAAGAAGAAGAGTGCTATGCAGCGACACTAAATTAAACCAAAAGCACTTCGAAATCTACCTCCGCCTGTAGGCCTGCCTAAAGGGATTTTTTGAAATTCAAATGTCCTATGTGCAACATATTAACATGACTTAATGTTTCGGGGGGGGGGGGCTGTAGCCCCCTCAATGAATACGACCCTGATATAGGCTATTGGTAAAACGAATACCAGTCTAATGTAACTTAGATGGTGAATCAGTAGAAGAATCCAAAAACGCTAATTTGATTTTTATTTGGGTATTTATTATTTTATTCCACAGGCGTGTTTGAACTTGTATCGGTGGTCTTTAGTTTTGCCTATCCCTGATATAATCTGACACAGGTAGATTAGGAGCTTTTGTGAATTACATGAACTGCATCCATGAGGACACCCTTCTCAGCTTCCAGGCCGGAGCAAGCAAAGACGTGTACACACTCGCCTTTTGTTTCTGCAAAGGAGTAACGATCCCTGGCATAAATGTAACCCTGGAGCAGAGCTTGCATCTTTTCAGTGTGTCTGCTCTCCATCTTTCACAGTACTTCTTGTTTCCCATCCCCTCCATTCGTTTTATGTTATTGAATTGAATATGAAAGAAGGGTGGGGAAGTGAATTTCGTTCCAAGGATATTCCAGTCTATAACCGGAACTCGCCTGTTTAAGAAAATCCCAGATTCCCAAGCCAGATTCCTTCGTATATCGTCACTTATACATGCTTCCTGCAGACAGTTTCATATTATGCTAACTTCCCCCCCCCCCCCCACGCTAAAAATTGTACATTATGGGATTGCTCTAATGTCTAAGAAGGGCCAATACAACCGAAGAAAATTAATTTGCTTGCTCTTCGGGGCAAACAGTTCCTTTTCGTAGTCATAATTTCGTTCGTTGCACTAAACCAGTCATGTCAAACTGAGGGTCCACCAGAGGCCATGTGGGTCACATTTGTTTTGTCTTCAGGGCCACACACGACAACGAATCGAAAATTATTTCAGAATATTTTTATTACCTAAAGTTGGAAACGTAATCTGAGTGTTCGAAAACAGGGTGCTTAGGAAAATATTTGGGCCTAAGAGAGATGAAAATGGGGATTGGAGAAAACTGCATAACGACGAGCTTCATGACCTGTACTCTTCACCAGGTATAGTAAGGGTAATTAGATCATGGAGGATGAAATGGGCTGGACATGTTGCGGCATGGGGGAGGAAAGACATATCTCAAAAGTATTGACTGGGAGACCTGAAGGGAAAAGACCACGTGAAAGACCTAGACGTAGGTGGGAGGACAATATTAGGATAGATTTAAGGGAAGTAGGATTTGCGAGGGATGATTGGATGGAGTTAGCACAGAATATGGTTGAATGGCGGGCTCAGGTAAGCGCGACAGTGAACCTTCGGATCCTTAAAAAAGATAATATTCCTTTAGCTTGCTGAGGAATTGTCTATTTCCATTGAGTAAGAAAGTAAGTAAGTAAAGTTGAAAACTTACAATGTGCATACAAAGGGATTAGCGGCTAGCTACATTCACGAATGCAAAGAAATGAAGCAGTTCAACAAAAGAGAACAATACGAAATTTTAAACGGTAGCATAGACGTGTGCAACAGTAACAGATATACTGTATAAAAATTACAACAGTAAGACGAACGTCTATTTACAATTTTTTTTAGTTTTGTCCTGAAGCTGGATACTTCTTTTTAATGACAACTTTGCTATGGCTACTGAAATGCCTGTGCTGTTCCGACTTTGATCAGTGGTGACAAGTGTTGATCAGTCAGCCTTGATCTCTGAGAAGTTTTTCTTGATTTCATGAAGGAAAATAACTGTTCACAAACATAAGTAGAACAACACATTCCCATAATCGTTGTGGCAAACTTAAATTTTCAAACTTATCAGAACGTATGAAAAGAAAATAGGTTCCCCAAAATCGCGGGTTAAAAAATTAAATGAAATTCAGGCCAGATTATGTATTCCTTGTGCGGGCTGAAAATGCGCTTGGCGCGTGTTTGACATGCCTCACATTTTGAAATAGGCCTATATATAGGAACTGTTTCATTTGTTTTTTAACAGATTTTCAGTTCCTGTGTTTCATTTATTTCCAACAAATTTTCTTTTTTCATTTCACTATTTACTACAATTACTCTTTTGTAGTGAACAACACTTACGTCTTTAATAAATAATTCATTCTCTGATTTTTTGTATGTTCTTTATTAATCGCACTCAGTAAAATCAACATGAGGTACTTGGATGGCAGGATTAGCTCACTTAACAAGCAATCCCAGAGCTATCTCTGCGCAGAAGCGGCAGGAGGCCGTTGCTCTTATGGGATTTTTAAGGCTATGGCTTATAGTAAAATTCATCTCTTCCGTTGAATATTTTGACCGATTAATTATTAGACATTGAGCGATATTTTTTTAATACATCTAAAGTATTTTCACTGGAACGCTGAAACTAGAAAAAAAGATTTAATAATCAGTGTAAATTTTAAGATTCCAGTTATGGTATTATTTTGCAAGACCGCTAATATTTCATTTGGGCTCAAAACGAATGGCAGGTGCAGTTGGTTGAGAGCTGCGCTAAACCCGGAAGTCCGATCCCCGACGAGTCCCAAGCAATCTATAGGCTTACTATGTCCCTGGGGTCGAATCAGCCTCTAATTGAAATGAACTGGGAGCAACCCTGGTAGTATAGGCAGTCGAGAGTAAGGCCGACAGTCTTGTGCCGATTATGCAAAAATCTGGGCACCTCAACCTCCAGGAATCTTAAGAATCTTCCTGGCCTGTAAATAGAACGTACAGTACTGCATTTTACTTTACTAGAAACGAGTGCGATAGGATAAAGATTTTGTCTCATTTGTGACGTAAATGGTCCTTTTGAGATTTGTCTGACATCTGCGTTTACTTTCCTACACATTTTCACAAGAAAACTTATTCTGAAGAATGAGTAATTTAAGTAGGGCACCTTTAAAACTTCTAACTTAATCGAAACTTAAAAATAAAATTCCTCTTAGGAATTACATGCAATGTACTTTCGAATAGTTATTTTCCAATGTAATGTTAAATCCTTTGGTGCCGTAACAGCTATAAGTCACGTATGTTTCCTTATTAATAATTAAATGTAATTTTTATTCCATGCATGTATTGTCTGTGTGTTCATTATATCGCAACTTTCTAGCTACTGCAGAGTTTTTATGTTATTCTGATAAATTAAATTCACATAGGCTGTATTTTAAAAAATTCAACTATTCCATTCGTACGACCCGTATTTGAATAACGTTTAACAGTGGCTCGGCTATCGACCAATCATGGTCGTGTATCTTGCTATGACAGGGTGTCCACGTTCTGAAACGTCAGTGGAAGTCGGGGAAATTTATTTTGAAATTTCTGTGGACACACTGTATGAACACAAAGAGGCGTTTTTATCTGACAATACGTCAGCTCGTTACTGGATATGTGAAGTATCAATTTGCAGTGACAAACACGTCACATGTTGCCAGTGAGCACAATAAAAACACATTATTTTATACAACATAATTTGTTTGGAAATTGAAATAATATTCTTTCGAATACGTATATTACCATAAAATAGGCACTAAATTGAGCATTACTCCGAAACAGGTCAACCGATTTTATCTATTATAAATAGACGTCTTCCCATGGACATTATAAATGCGTATACGAAGTTTCATAAATATACGATAAAGCGTATTTGAGTTATTGCGCCTTTAAAGTAGACATTAAATTGGGGTTTACTCCGGTACCGGTCAACAGATTAGGTTCAAATTCAATAGGGCACTTCTCATGAACCTCATAAATGAGTATACCAAGTTTCATGGAAATCCGATACAGCGTATTTGAGTTATGGCGCCTTTCTATTAGAAAGGCGCCATAATCTATTAAAATAGGCACTAAATTGGGCATTACACCGGTACCGGTGTCCTGATTTGGTTCAATATCAATAGGGTTCTTCCCATGGACATTATAAACGTGTATACCAAGTTTCATTAAAATTCGACAAAGCGTATTTGAGTTATCGCGCGTACAGACACACGGACGGACGGACAGACAGACAGACGGACAGACATTTTTCGTCCCCACACACAATCTCATAAAGTACCATACTGGCACTTAATAATGGCAAGCACTGATTTGGTTTAGGGAGGGGGGCGGACGGCATCCCTTAGGCTATATACGTGAAAGTACCCCTAAAATTGTCATTCTCTCTAGTAGTATTCTTGAGAGAAGAAAGCATGGTAAAGGTGAGTCCCCCAAATATTTTTTCCAACTAAAACACTGATGGAAGAAGACGACGAGAAATAATTGCATTCGATATATAAAGTAGGCCCATCCTCTTTTTAGTTAAAGTAAATTTAACGAACTCCATACAACCACACCTAGTTCATATCATTAGTATGCTAATTTAATTCTAACAGGTGAAAGCTGATGATAATCTAAACACACCATATGCCATTCTCGTTAACAAAGACAATTCATTGACAAAAAAAGTCTATATAAAGAAATGTAAATGGAGGATTCAATAGGCCTATATTATCTTGTCCTACTTAAATTACCTGCTATAAGTACGGCATAGTTTAAATTGTTCCGATGACACAGGTTTCAGTATTGATAAAGTTATTTTAATACGTTTCCTTACTATTAGCGAAGTTTTAAAAACGGAACTGAAATTCGGAGTTGAAGTTTCCCTATTACAATATTATTTTTTTAATATATATCAGCAAGACGCTAGGTTGTTATTCCCGGATGCGCAAGTTCGATCCTGGTTCAAGTCCATGGCATTTATCTTTGTGTAATTGTGACTATTCCATGTCTTTACAGCCATGTAAAAAATCTCCTGCGATACAAAAATTGGACACACCGGTTATTTGAGCGGAAGTAGCAGTACACAACTGCCGTTAAATAACCATAATAAATAAATATGCTAATTTTTTGGAAGAGGTGATTGGTTTTCAGGTCCGGTTTTGTGTTAGCTGTAAGCAAGATTTAAGATACATTTATGTAACGAAATATTAACCAAAAACGTATGCCTTTTGCAAACAAACTAAAAGGAACTGCAAGATGCTACTCCAGTATGTTCATGGAAAAGGTGTTTAAACGACTTAATTTTTGGACGACTCCCATCTTATCATAATATAGTCTTTCGTTTCTATTTCATTTGTTCCTTTAAATGTTTGAATTAACAGATATATGCACAATATTTAAAATCTGTCAGAAATGTGCCGTTAGAATTACAAATTAAAAAAAAAAAATATACCCAATATTTTAATATTAAGGAAATGTGATGCGTCATCACAAAACAACGAAATATGCAACAATATGCAAAATGAAACCATTAGTAGGGCCTATTATGTTAATTCTTTCATGTCTTGTACACATTTTAACAATGGCATATTGTAGAGTGCATTATCAAAAATACAATTTTTTCATAGATTTCAGACTGCTACTTATCAAGTAAACCACGATTAAAATATAGGGATAAAGATTTTTTCTTAGAAAATGCTCAGTTGAGACAGCATGTTATAAGAATTTTTTATTTGTTTCTATTGAAGGAATAAACTGCACGGTTATCCTTTTTATTCTGTGTATGAACATTTGATTGAAATAGTGAATTCTGGCAGGTAGTGTGGTGTATGCTTCCCCTTAAAACTGAAACTGAAACACGCCCCTTCAGCTGATAACTAGACCTCGGAAGTTTGGCAAATACCTATTTGGTTCCTTTAGGAAAATGTTCAAAATAATTTAATATGTTTGCCAATTATTGGGAACAATTTTATAGTGCATAAGATGATCTAAAATGGGAGTCAGTTCCTATTTTCTTTTTCTTTTTTGTGTCTAAACCTGCCTAAACAAGTATCTTTCAAGGTTTTTTTTTTTTTTTAAACAATTTCAAGAACTTGCAAGATTAACATTATACGGAAATTAACCATGCACGGAATGAGACCACATTGTCGTGCGAAGACTATAGGCAAATAATTTGCTGAAAAAGTTTACTGTTTACGACTGGTCTAATTAATGTTTCCGAAAAACGGTAACTAGCAATCAACGACAATGCGCAATACATATCTTGAATTTCATTTTTAGTTTTCTTATCTTTGTATATGGTTTAGTACTCATACTGTATTATCCTGTGCTGTATTAATTGTATTGCATAGCAGTGTAAAGAAAATGCCGAAAGACAAGTGTTCGAAAACTTCTTTAATTCGTCCTGGCTAGTGGATTATGATCTTATTTACAACGGAAAAATATTTTGTTGTTGTTTAACAAACCACAGACCTAAGATGTGTACAAAGTTGTTGTTATTATTATTATTATTATTATTATTATTATTATTATTATTATTATTATTAACAATTAACAAATAAGTGATGCTTAAAGTTATAAACATAAAATAGTCATAAACATAAAGTAAAAATACTTTCTTTATGCATTAGTAATCGTTGTATGGCCCATTTTAGATACCAGAAATAAACGATCTTTGCCTAATTTTAAAGAATAGTGCCTAATTACATAATTTTGTAACCTTTTTGTGTGCCTAAAATGTCAGTTTTTCATGCCTAAATTTCCGTTGTCTACTGATTACATTGCAGAGAATCAGCCACGAATGGCAATGAATTCATTATAGATCCTCATAGCGCAGGCAGACGCTAGAAGAAATCTTGTGGAGATGTCGGCGAAATACGCCCTACTGATAAAGGATGAGGCGCCAGTTGTAATGTTCTGAATCATTACGTAGCAGTTTTTCTTCCCACGTACTGATGGCACAGATTTACTTAGCTCTTGTCGCAAGCCTATATTCCAGTTTTATACCCTATTACTATTCCAGTTCTAGGGTGTGTACACAACACACACACCAGGGTGCGAATCAAGCTTCTTCGTGCAAGGGTGAAGAATTTAGCTCGCGATCTTCTTCGGGCATTGAAAATTCATAAGTATATAACATTTCCTAATTACATAAATATAACCCATGCTATACCATGTACGATACAATAGCAAGCATCTGTAGTTGTATGTTTACGAGTGGTTACAATGGCGTGACTTACAGATCTTGGCAATAGCCGATAATAATATGATTTATAGAGAAAGAGGGGGAAATAATTTTCCCTGGCAGGAAAAAAATATTGCTGTTATCTGGCAGGGAAACAGTTTGACGAGCCATGAAATTTCCCCCTTTCCCTTTCAGTTCGCACTCTGAGACACACACACACACAGTGATTCAAAAGACAGGTAGTTCACATAAACGATGCTGTAAACCTTTTCCCAAGGATAGATGTAATTTCATTTGAACCCTCGTCTAACCCCCACTTTCTCTTTTATCAATAAAATAACATTAACTGGGATGCCATCTTTTATAATATTTCTGTTGTGGTAAGCTGTTTTATGGTTTATGGTGGTTAAATTCTTGTGTTTTGGTGTTCGTGATTTAGTAAACATGTTTAAATTTGCTTCGTTTAATGTAATAACTACTATAAAAACTAAACTCCGTGGCGCTACATCCCTGGAGGGACTTGGCCTACCACCCGACCGCTGCGTCATCACCCGTAGGCAGATGGCAGGATTGGGGGACATGTGGTCAGCATGCCGACACCCACGGCCGTTAATGGTGGTTTTCTTGACCGGATAATAACTACTATACGTTGTTTTATATTAACATTTGAGGGCGTTAAAGCCAAAGTAAGTCATGTTAAAAAAAATTAACGTAAGTATTGCAATGCAATGTTGCGGTATAGAAATTTTAGCAGGAAAAGTCGTGTAAGTCCTGTTATGTTTATACACCGTATATGTATATGTATATATATATATATATATATATACGTAGGTAGGAGGACAATATTAGGAGAAATTATTATAATTCATCTAAAAGAAAACTTTTTCTCTAAATGCATAAAACTCTACACCACTTTGGCTTCAAATTTTGCCCTCAAAATTTTAAAAAGATTGTCCCATGGGAGAAAATAAGTAGTGTGTCCCCTTAAATTGTACAAGTATTTTATTGGGTGGGGGATCCTCCAAAAAAACATGCAAGGAGGCCATGCCACTTAAGGTTGGGAACCGCCAACACGTGGAACTCTCATGTATGAAAGCCTACAAACAGGCAAATCTCCTGGCAGAAGTGATTACTGTGTTGTAAGCATACCGGAGTCACATTATGATTTCTGTGTATTGCGGTTTATACGACATCTTTTAATTACTTTATTAACATCCGTGATAGAACAGTTCAATGTTCTCCTTTCCTCTCCATATGTTTGTAGACTTCGATATTTTATTAAGTTTTTGTCCATAAAAGTTGATAGAAAGGGTCGGGAAGTTCATGAATCCATTTGTTTGGTGTTTTAGGAATAATACATGGGTAAGCTGTTCGAAACAAATTTTTCAAGAATCTGAAATTGTGTGAGAATATTAGTATGCTGATTTTTTTGCTATATGAAGCATGGAAAATATATGAAATAGCCTAAAACAATTTATTAAAATCGCGAAACACTAAAAATGTGTTGAGCCAATGTTTTTTCAAACTAACGCAGTGGTCCATGGCTTAATATTTGGCGGCCCGCAAACATATACCAATTTTAACTGCATTGGCAGTATTGAGAATTTAGATTCAAGAACGTTAGGTTGCTTTGTGCTATTCATAGTGGAAGACAACTTTTTTAAATAAAAAAGTGTGCGTGGAACGCCACGCGACAGAAGTGAAACTAGTTTTAATTTTTTGTTTTTAATTTTGGATTATTTGATTTTTTCAATTTTGGATTGTTGAACTTTTTTAATATTGGGTTTTGGACGTTTTTAATTTTGGATTTTTAAAATTGTTTATTTTTTAATTTTGGAATGTTGGTTTTTTTATTAAATTTTTTTTTATTTTTAGATTTTTTAAATTTTGGATTTTGAATTTTTTAATTTTGGATTTTTGGAATTTTTAATTTTGGATTTTTAAATTTCGGAGTTTTTTAAATTTTGGATTTTTTATTTTTTAAATTTTGGATAAGCCTAATCATAGAGTTGATTGTTTTCTGTGCAGTCCATTCCGTCACAGCCCCACTAATTTCGTGACGATTTTGAGCGTAACAATTTCGTGACGATTTTGTTCGTAACGCAAGTTTGGGTAAGCTCTCAATTTACTCTACCGCGGCTAAAGAAGTTTCACTTCAAAAATTTCAAAAACGCAATTATTCGAAATCAGTAGGGTTTAAGGAGCTCTTTCAGGAACGAAGCTCATTCAGTTTCTAGGACTTCAAAAGATAAGAATAGAAAACTCGCATTAGTCTTCACATTGATATACAAAACATTGTTTACTGAAATGTACTGTAGTACCGTACATTATTTGTTGTAAAATGTGTACTGAAATGTATTGTAGTATATTATGTTGTAAAATCCTAATTTTTTAAAAATGATTGTGTTATTAAAACTTGACCGCCTGCGTGGTCTCGTGATTAACGTCGCTGGCTACGGATCAACAGGCCCGGTTTCGATCCCCGGTACCTCCTCGGATTTTTCTGAGGTAGGGAGGTCTGGAACGGGGTGCAGTCAGCCTCATGATACAAACTGAGGAGCTACTTGATTGAGAAGTAGCGGCTCCGGTCACGGAAACCATCATTGACGGCCGTGAGTGTCTGCACGCTGACCACATGCCTCCCAATCCTGCCATCTGCCTTTGGTAGATGACGCAGCGGTCGGATGGTAGGCCAAGTCCCTCAAGGGATGTAGCGCCAAGGAGTTTAGTTTTAGTTAGTTATTAAAACATGAGCATGTTGTGCTTTCAAAATGTTCTTTATTTGCGGCCGAAGAAACACCAACTCTGATCTGGGATTTTTATCGTCTTCCAGGGCTAACAGTCGTGACCTGTTCTTATACTTCACAGAGTTCGTTGCAGACAATCCTGCTGCCCTTAAGTAGGATGTAGAAGAGGGAAGGAGAACTTTTACAGCCTTTGTAGAGATAGTTTGATATTCTTTCCGAAGTGAAATCCAGGAGCCCCAAATCCAGAATGATGCCATTGTCTTGCGTTGAGTGCCTTTAATTTTTCTCGCGGCACATACCGGTTGAAAAATGCTGATCTAGACTAAGTGATAAAGACAGTTCACCATATGTTGCAATTTAGAAACTCCGAAAGAGCAGATTTCTTTTTACAGTAAGAGCATTAAATGACTGGCAGTTAATTTTTTTTAAATTTATAACTAATATTCGAAAGAAACATTTAATAAAATCAATCGGTGAAAGAACGATAAAACAAACTTGAAAACGTAATTTCATATTCTTTCAAGCTAGAAATTGTTCTGAAGAAACGAGATGAATGTTTCTTTTGTTCATCAACCTCATCCCATCAGCTGAGACGTCTTTTGTGACGACCCGTATCAGAACTGCGTCTTTGATTATGCAGAATGGATATAGTAGGCCTATGTCTTGTAGCAGTAGGGAAGTCTGTACTTCTGGTTTTATTATCGAGCAGGAAAAACAGGTTTCATCTGATATTCAATCTGCGTTTTCATAAGATAGGGTGAGAGGAAGGGGATTATTTCCCGAAATGCGAGTCTAGTACTGCGAACTTACGAAGTTAGATGCCTCGAGCTTCTACGTTTCTGTAGTAAGAAATTAGGAGCATGCCGAAATTTCGATCCAAGTTGAGAAAACGTATAAAAAATTTTACATTTTTTTTATAACATTTTGTTATTGTACCAAATTTTAGTTTTAAGTTTCACCTTATTCCCTCATATCACTTGAAATATGTTGTTTATGTCATCAACTTAATAAATATAGCGCATGGTTTATAAAGTGAGCCAATATTTGTTTATTTATAACAACTTTGAACAGCGTAACCTTTTCCTATATCTCCCTATTTATAACTTTTGTTAACAGTTTTATGTCTATACAGTTTGTATTTAATGACGTAAAATGCTCGTATTAATAAAAGGCCTTAACTTATTGATACAATACAATGATTTTTATCATGAAAATATTTTCTAGTGTTGATAGCTGTGGTAGGCCTATATCTTTATTGTTTAATTTTAACAGCTTTTCGCAGATTATCTTTATGGCCCCCTGAAACATTTTGATGTATGTAATTAAATTACTGTGTAGAAAAAATAAAGGTTAAAATGGTGCCAATATTTGTCTTGACGTGCTCACTTGGCTTTTACTTTTAACAAATTGGTGGTGGACATATTGAATTTATTGTATCAGTTTCGTTTGTTTGGTTGCTGATATTCCATAATCTTTTCTATAAAAATTAATAAATAAAATATAATAGCTTCGTCCCGTTATGCTGGGGGGTTCACATACCACCCCATCCCCCACCGCCCTCTGAAAAGGTCCAGCACGGGCCTGCGATACTCTACTACTGTGTTTATTTATTTATTTATTTATTTATTTATTTATTTACTGTGTTTTTGAAGGAATAAACCATAAGCAGATATCACGCAGTCGACGAGAGCAAGTTATATCCAATACAATTTCCCAATATCCTGCTACATTATATTGGATGTTTCCTTGCAGGATGGACGACTGAAGCAGCTGGTAGAGGAGTACAATGAGAGGTGGGATCTTATATCTCAACACTTCCCCGATCGATCGGATATCCAATGTCAACAGCGATGGCAGAAAGTCGTCAATCCCGAATTGGTGAAAGGCCCCTGGACGAAGGAGGTTAGTATTCTTTCTTTCCTTGATAAGTTGCATATATTATGATTTATAACATTCATTGTACCTTATTCCTAGGTCTTATCTTGCTGCATTGCTCTTCACAAAATTAATGTGATTTTGGGTACATGTGCGCAAAGTTTCATTAGTTTACATGCTGAAGATAAATAAATAAATAAATAAGACTCATTAATCCCATAGGGGCAAAGGCCACCCGCCGATAGCAGGGTTAACTCGGAGTGTTACTCGATAGGTGAGCTAGGTCTAACGAGTTAATATTTTCCTGCTAATTTCATATTTCCATCATTGGAGACTAATCAAAACATATTATAACCTGAGCAGTAGATAGTGATTCTAAACTAATAGCCTATAACGGAAAGTAATACACCGTTTTGAACAACCTTATGTATTACAGTTTTTTTTATTATTTGTTATTGTGCTGAAGATGGCTTCCCACAAAATTTTATAAATAGATAATATAATTACGAAGAACACTAATTTTTTTTAGAATTTAGAGTTCTTTAGAAGATACATTATTGAAGTATTGCTTTTGTATTGCATCACTTTTGCTACAGTGTTTTGCAGATGACAAGCCGTTTTGTCCTTCTCCTGCTTAGATACGCGATCCAATCAGAGACGGCGAGACGGAGGGAAAACTCTTACTGCTAGCGGCGCTTCGTTAGCTCGTACACGTGATTGGCGGTGAAGGAAATGGCTTCTCATTTGAAAAATACTGTAGTTTTTCCGATTGCAGCGAAATATAAGACTTTGCGGCCGAAGAATGAACTAGCAATCGTGACGTCACGTATATAGTACAGCTTGTATATGCATGATCCTGCCCTCCTTGTAGTCTAGTCCCGGCCGTCTAAACATTTAGAAGCCTCAATTTTCAGGAACCCTCTATTCTACTCTACAGGACATTTCTAAGTTTTTTTTTTTTTTTTTTTAACAACAATATAATAATATAAAACATTAAGTTTTTGTTCTCCAGAAATTTGGATTCGTCATTGCACTCAATTTTCCCCTGTCCGTCTGCTTATTGAAATTAGTATTGGGAAAGAAGGAAGCTTTGCGAATATTGTAGAGCTGTTCGCGTAATATTACGTAATTTGACGGTTGAGAGAAGGAGTTAAGAGATAAATAGCATCACCCCACATTGGCCGGCCGGTAATTCTGAGTCATGAAGTTACTCCTTCACTTTTCCCGCGTGTTGGCCCGACCTTGTGAAGAGGGAGGCTCGAAGTGGGGTATCCCTCATGCTGATGTTTACCATAATATCTCACGAGACACATTCCTTTTCTACTTTAACCATGTAGTCCAAGAATAGAAATGTTTCGTCATCTCCGAGGTGTCTTTGACTCAGCTCTGAAAGTGAAATTGAAACCATATATAAATAAATGTTTAAAATAATGCATTTATTCAGGGACATAGCCAGGATTTTCGTTCCGGAGGGGCCCACTGGCAGTCCGGGGGTTACTCCCCTGATTTTATTTATTTTCCCCGTAAAATTAAGCCTTCAAATTTCATATTTCATTTTAACTTCTTTTTTTCCAGTTGCAAACAAAATAGCTTTACATGTTATTGTTCCAAAGTAACATTTTGGAAAAAAAAGCATTAAAATGAAATTTGAAGGCTTAATTTTAAAACTGTAAATAAGTTCTGTTAATGTAATATAAACTAATAAATACTAGAATACTAAGTGAGAAGTATATTTTAATTTATTGAAATGAAAAGGATTACACAATTTTCAATATCTATATTAATAAAAGGAAGTGTCTGTCCTCCGTCTGTCTGTCTGTCTGTCTGTCCGCGATGCCCAGCGAAATCTACTGAACGCAGAGATCTGAAATTTTAAACATAGATGGACTAAAGGGTCGGAAAGTGCACCTCGAAGCCGGAATTTTTATTTTAGCTTTCCTTCGAGAGTTATGAGTGAAAAACGGGCACAAAACGTGTATTTTTTGCGTTTTCGAAGCATGAGTTTTCAGTAATACAAATCAATTACACTAGGCTTTGGCTATTTTTGTCATACCTTCGACATAAAAGCATCGCGATCTCTTGAATGTTGTAGCTCACGCTGGTCGATTCATTTGTTTTTAATGTCAAGGCACGCAAACATAATATGAAATTTTCAACCTACACCGAAGAGGATTATTATTATTATAGGGATAATCAATATTAGCCTAAATATGGTCAAACTATGTTCGATTTGGACGAAACTCACTATACAGGGGTTTTCTGGGCCAAGGAACTCGAATCTGAGGTCGCTTTTACCAGGTGACGCTATCTAATCGTGATATGTAGTTCACATGATTTAGGTGTTAATATAATGATTTTTCTATTATGCACTTAATTTTTAATTTTTGAAATAATTATCGCGGGCGAAGCCGCGGGCACATGCTATCTTAAAATAATAAAAAGACGTGTTTGTCTGTCTGTCCACGATGCCCAGCGAAATCTACTGAACGCAGAGATCTGAAATTTTAAACATAGGTGGGCTGAAGGGTCGGAAAATGCACCTCGAAGCCGGAATTTTAATTTTAGCTTTCGTTCGCGAGTTGTGAGTGAAAAACTGGCAGAAAACGTGATTTTAGCGCTGTCGAAGCATCAGATTTCAGTAATACATTTCAATGTCAAATCAATTGCAGTTGGCTTTGGCTATTTTTGTCATACCGTGGTAATAAAAGCATCGCGATCGCTTGAATGTTGTAAGCCCACGCTGGTCGATTCATTTGTTTAGAATGTCAAGGCCCGTAGACATATGAAATTTTCAACCTACACGGAAGAGGGATAATCAATATAGGCCTAAATATGGTTAAACATTGTTCCATTTGGACGAAACTCACTATACAGGGATTTTCTGGGCCAAGATCGCTTTTACCAGGCGACGCTATCTAATCGTGACATGTAGTCCACGTGATTTAGGTGTTAATAAATATAATGATTTAACTATTATGCCTGTCTTGTCAAACAAGACAGGCCAAAGAAAGAGTGAACTGGAAACAAGTGATAAAACATTTAAATCATTAGGAAAACAGTGATCTAGGAAAGGAAGAAGAGTTCAGGCAGAAACGAGATGTTCAGGATAGGTCACAGAAAAAGTGAACTGAAAACAAATGATAGAGCATTTAATTCATTAGGAAAACAGTGTCCTAGGAAAGTGTTGTTAATATATAGGTCTTAACCCACCAGGAGGCAAAAACCCAACTCTCCAAGGAAATAGCTCACCTTGGGAGAGTAAAACAGAGCCAGCCCTACCATGGTAGGAGGCCCTTGCCCTATAAGGGATTGTGACGGGCTTATTTATTTATTTATTTATTATAACTATTATGCTCTAACTTTATGCTCCTTTTTTTATCGCGGGCGAAGCCGCGGGCACATGCTAGTTATATATAAAGCTTAAGTAATACTCTACTTAAAAATGAAACAATGTATTCATAGTGAATTTAATGAGACTAAATAAACTCTTTCAAAATATTTACTTATCTAAAGTAGTCTTATACAAAATGATAAAAAAATTAAGCTCAGATTTTACATTTAATAAGACAATTTAATTTGGCAAAATAAACATAACTTGAGTGACGTTAACATTTCAACTTTACAAACTTATTTTAAAACTTAAATATGTAAACTAAAGTGATCCCTATACAGGCCTTGGAGGCCCAGAGGGTTCTAGGAGGTTCAGGCTCCATTCGACATGTGAAGGTGGTAAGGTTGTCAGTCTTACACATTGGCCGCCTTTACCCCCAGGATTGCTCCTGGTACTCATTTCTATTAGAGGCTGAGTCGACCCCAGGGCCATAGTGCCACCAGAAGGTTTAGGCCAATTGAAAAACTCCAATGACCTCATTGGGAATCGAACCCGCCAACTTTCCGGTTTGTAACGCAGCACACTTACATATATACTGTATACAATTGTAATTTTTTATTTTTATTTTGAGGGGCCTGGAACCACTTCTGCTATTTCCCTGCGTTTAGGCTATAAAGTAAAAGAGGATTCAAATGGGGTGAAAAGTTTCAGTTGCAGTTGCACATAGAGTGGGAAAATTGGTGTTTTTCCTTTATTGCCCTTCAACAAATTTTCGCATTGCTGCTTTCACCTGATGATATGATGGTCATATGTGAATATGTATAAGGACATAAGCTTGCAGACATTTCTTTTGATAGCAATGAACGTTTTTATTTATTTATTTATTTATTTTTGTGATAGGAAGATGAAAATATAAATTACTGAAAATGGTGTAAGTAAAATTGACATGACAGTAGCAGTAAAAGAATTTGCCTTTGAACCATATGAGAACATTATAGGAGAAAAATTCCTCTTGACATTGTGGTTTGAACCCAGGACCTTTGGCTATCCGTGCCACTGCTCTACCAACTAAACTAAACTAAACCAAACCAAACCAAACCAAACCAAACCAGAGTTCACTTCACAGCGCGAATGAAGCGCTGTGAAATGAACCCTGGCTTAGCTCGGTAGAGCAGTGGTACGGATAGCCAAAGGTCCTGGGTTCAAATCCAAGTGTCAGAGGAATTTTTCTCCTATAATATTCTCATGTAATGTTCAACAGAGCAGAGACAATAATCTGTGGTTCATTAATGCATATATGTCCATTTTGAACTATATCTTTTCATGTCACTTTATTCATATTATTTGACAGAATTTCCTCACTTATTCAGGTCACCCCCACAGTTGGATTATAAGTACAGAAAATCAGATTACCATTGTTTTACACATACAGCACTCTTCATATGCAATTCATACTGATAAACTTGTCAGTTCAATTAATCTTTTCATATTGTATCAATCACATTTAAATTGTGAATATGACAGTGCTGTTAGAATTTTACAAAGAATTTTCATAGGTAATCCCACAAGAAGTTACGAGTTTATCGATAGATTCGCGACTGCACAGCAGGAGTGAATTTATCTGATGAAACTCTTAACTTAGAGTTGATTTATTAAGACTATTCCATGAATAAAATGTAACGAATTATATAAATATTAATGTTATATTCTAATATAAATAGCTATTTTTGGTTTATAATAAAATCGTTAATAGTGTCAGCTGTCAGATCATGGCATACTAAATTAATGAACAGTCTGCATTATGGAATACTAATCAATGCTACCAACGAAGTAGTGACAAAAGAGTTAACTTAAAATTTAAGAGAAGCTAAGATCGGAAGAAAATAAAAACACTTTTTTTTTTAAGAATGTAATTACACTTTCTTTTTCAAGAATGTAATTTATTTGTAAATTGCCACGCTACTTGAATACGCATTGGATAAAAACACAATTTTCTTCTCCATTAAACTTTCTCATATTGAAGCCCATCTGCTGTGTTTGAGATTCTCAGAGCCAAATCACTCACAAAATGATATGCCCAAGCATTAAAAAGAAATTAATACCAAATTATTGTCATTAGCTAGTAGTCTTGAATTGCTGGCAGTTTTATTTCTTCAAGAATAGTTTTACTACAGAAATTAGGTACCGGTATATATATTAAATGAGGTTTGGGGCATAAGCCATGGCAACTTTTTTATTTTTTGAAAATGTGGATTCATTTTACAATTTTGAAATATACAAATGAAAGGATGAAATATAGAATGTATGTATGATATAGATTATGGGTACTAGATGTAGGATAGAGTAGGGAGCACACATGCATAGACGATAGCATTGTACCAATCTCCTTGTATTGCAGGAGTTGGAATCATGAAAGCATGCAAAGCCCACCCTATAAAACCCTGAAAGTTTGGTACAGAAGGTCCTTATTCCCAAAGTTTCCACTAGCTTTCAGTGGTATTCTCTGAAATTCTTATGTCAGAATAGCTTTTTCTTAGAGCGAAAATGCCAGAGAATGCCACAGGGATCTGTTGAAAGCTTTGGGAATAAGGATCTTCAGTACCGAACTTTGAGAGTTGGTCTATGCATGCTTTCATGCTTCCAGTAGAGTGGTACAATACCATTGTGCATGCATGTTTATGGGTGTCTGCTCTCTACTTTTTCCTACTTATAGTACCCATAATCTGCATCATACATACATTCCATATCCTTCCCTTTCATTTACATATTTTAAAATTTCAAAATGATCCCACATTTGCAGTTGCCATGACTTTATGCCCCATCCCTCGTTAATATAGCATTTTCATCATAATAGTATGAAAATTCTTAACAATAATTGTAAAAATTAAGAAAGAAACAAGATTATTCTTATAATTTAATTAGCATTTTAAAATTCGTCTTTGATTATTTACTCAACTGCTAGATGTTTTAATACAATTAGTCATGTTGTGGTCCTGATTTCCACCCTGAAAGCTAAAATATATGGTCAATATTAAAATTAAAATGAATTGTATAACGGTGGATACCTATAAAACACTTCACAACGTTTCGGCCCTGTTCCTGTGGGCCTTCCTCAGGGGACATCCATCATTATACAATTCATTTTAATTTTAATATCGACCATATATTATTGCTAGATGTTTTGTTGAAATTACTTATTTAACAGAAAAATAATTAAAACATTACATTTATTAACACCGACATCATTTTTACATAAATGTTTCATCCTCTTTTGACTAATTTTACATGCTTAGGGCCTATGATAAACATCCATATTTCTCAACTAAAAGTACAAAGCCTGCAGCTATGAATGACGTATCAGTGGATAGAATTTTTTTACCGAAATCTTATATGGCATATTCGTTGGCACACACTCAGATTGAAACCACTGAAAATGCTGTCCCTGCAATACGAAATCTTATTCTACATCAAAAGGTGAAGTGAGAAAATGATATTCTTTGTGTCCAGGGTAGAGAAAGTTATGTGACTGCATCACATTGTGCATTATTTTCATGGATTTCATTATTTATTTACACCAAAGAATTATATTGATAGCTTCTCTAAATTGTCAAAGTCCTGTATCATGTCTTGTCCTGTCGTCATGAGAACTGTACATGGAATGTGATATGGATTTGATAATTCTGTGTAGAAAGGTATTAAGTATCCTCAGAAACATTTGATTTTTGGCATTTAAATCAAAATTTTTCAAAATCCTTTCTTAGTGAGCACTTACATTATCAGACGAAGGTACTATCAAAATTCCAAGTCTCTACCTATTATAGTTTAGACTCTACGTTGATTCTCTGTCAGTCATTAAGCCAGGACAAAGCCTCTTATGTTAGAGTTTATGCATGGTAGTTCAAGCATTTTTGTGTTTTGTTTAACAGGAGGATGAGAAAGTTGTGGAGTTGGTGCAACGATATGGCCCTAAGAAGTGGACACTAATTGCCAGGCATCTTAAGGGTCGCATAGGTAAACAGTGTCGAGAAAGATGGCACAACCATCTGAATCCTAACATCAAGAAAACAGCATGGACAGAAGAAGAGGACAGAGTTATATACCAGGCGCATCGGCAGTGGGGCAATCAGTGGGCGAAGATTGCCAAACTCCTACCCGGCAGGTATGTATTGAGGATATTTAGAAGTTTATTATTTTTATTTTGTTAAGGAAAATTGTTATTTTTATATGTTTCACCTTCCTCACAACAGAATGTACGAGGGCTATTTTTTTTTTCAAGGTCCGATGGGGCATAAAATGAAAACCACAGCGAAAATCAAAACTGTTTTATTTGGAACATTTAGGTAGACCTTCTAGCTACTTCTCTATGCTATGTAGTCTCGCTCCGATTGAGTTCGAAGCGTGGTGCACCTTTCAAATACCCTCTTCGTAGAAACTTGCCACCAGTGTATTCCTGAACAAACCCAAGACCCAATTTCATGTTGAAATTTCACCATTCATCTAAGGAAATAGTATATAGTAATTAATTATTTTCTATATCAAAACTGTACTTGCTGTTCATTCTTCCTTGCTTTACCATTTCCCAGCCATTATGAAATGTATGATTTATTTTGTTATCCTCCTCCAGTAGAATTTTCACTCATCAATGAAGAACAGATGGTTACTTTCTTGAAGCACTGTCTGCTGGATAGAAAAATTATAATAAATGTTCTGAACCATTTAGTATTGTTTCTTTACTGATGTGAAGTATATTAGCAAAAATATGATGTTAATTTTCATTGTAATTTTCTTTTAACTGTAGGACTGACAATGCAATAAAAAATCATTGGAATTCAACAATGCGGAGAAAATATGAAACTGATGAGAAAGGAGAAGGTAAACGAGGCAAGGGTAGGGGTAGATCACATGCGAGTGTCCCTGAAACCTTCACAAGTGTGGAAGTAGTGTGCAGCACACAGCAGTACCAGTCCACATCGTCCTACTCCGAAGCAGCCACACAAGCAGCAGTGCAAACCATCCATGTCTCAGAGTATCCAGGCCATTCCACTGTGAACATGGATGCCTTCAATGAGGTAAACACACTCAACTATTTAGGTAAATTTGAATATGGAAATATGGAAATACAATACAATGAAATAACCCCTGCTTCAAGATGCTCTCATAAAATTACATCTTAAGCACAACTTAAGCTGGATCGACAGACTTTTCTAACTCCTACGAGTGGGCATAGGTCCTGCAATTGGAGGTGTTAATACCCTAGACCAGCAGTTCCCAACCGGTGGGTCGCGACTCGATCCTAAAACTATCAGAAACCATCGAATAAACCATCAGAAAAGATATAATTGTAGTTTTTATCTTCACCTAGGAACACTTGTTAGTGAGTATGAAACCAATTATTGCATATATTGCAAACATAATATCTATTGTTAAATAAATAACTGTTTTGCTACAAAGTGCTTATATTTTGTCAACCATTTTCAAATCAGAACACAAATTATTCATCAATAATCAATGTGTATCTTTAAAAAAAAAAGCATATATAAACTTATATATATATTTGCAATATTTGATGGTATATTATATATACATAAGGAAGGGATACGATACAAACAAGGTTTTTTACTCCACCATGGACCGATGGACCATGGAGGTATTCCGATAAGGAAAGGTGGGTCGCCAGCTGAAAAAGGTTGGGAACCACTGCCCTAGACTAATTCTGTCAAGCTTATTACTAAAGTACTACTTGGAAGTGAAAGGGCAGAGGACTATTGTCCATAAGCTTTACTTTAGACTTTGAGTTCTTTAACATGCTTTAAATCTACAACAGGGCCCACCAGCTTAAAATCCCTCTAGGTCCTGAAAAATCCATCAGTGCTACCTGTAAACCATCGCAGCTGACTATTTGGCTGGAAGTGACCAAAAATAAAAACATCTGATACATATAGCTATTTTCACCACCTTTCAAAGCCTTCTACCCACAAGTACCCAGGAATAGAAAATTTAATTTTAAAGAACCGGTGTTCTTATTCGTAAGTCACATGAAAACAGTCATAATACAATATGCAGATTTCTTGTTTAGACATAAAAATATTTGTTTAAGGGAACATTGCAGTGTCAAAAAGTAACATAAAAAAAGATGAACATTCATCAACTCCCATAAATTGGACCCCTATAACATCAGTCTTCGAATAACTCTGATAGAATATTCAGGAAATAAAGACTTTCAAATCTACATATCCTCATGAATCTCCATCATGATCCTATGATGTGTGATTCTGACAAAAAAGTGATTTGTCAGTTATATTATTTTGCACATACATCATGCTTTTTAAAATAATTTTCAAATTAATTTACTCAAATTAAGTAATTTTCAGATTACTTAAAGCGTTGAATAAAAGGTTATGAAAACTGCAGAATCAACATCTCGCAGCTTCCTGATCATTTTCCACAGATTTGTTGTACTCTTCTATACAAATTGCTACCAAAGATTTGGGCTCCTGGAAGCACTTTGATGAAGACGAAGAGTTGAAAACCGCATGGTAGGTTCAGTCGCAATTGGCCAAATTCTATGACTGCAGAATTTCAAAGCTCGTCAAACAAGTGTGAAAAAATAAATCAGAGAGTGTAGTTTCAAAGTATTGTAAAACAAATTCTGTAACTTCACATTTTTTAAAAATAAACAGAAGTTACTTTACGAATAACTCTCGTAGTTTAGGGACTAACATAACATGAAACAGTGAAATGACCTGATGATTGCTACTTGTGTTTAAGGGTAATGACTGGTCGCCTGAATACTATGATCCCATGAGTAGTCAATCCAGTGCTGGGTACTCACAAACTGGACCCAGTCCGGGCCCTACAGTGAGCCCAGCTGTGCAACAAGTACCTCATACGCCTCGGCTAAGCAGTACTAATCACCCTCAACAGTATGAACATGACTATAGGTTAAATTCTCCCCCACGGACATCTCAACAGACTACATCACAAGTATTCTCATCACCTTTCAGGTAAATAATCTTGTGTTTTTCTAACTTAATTATTCATAGCTGGCTATGAATAAGAAAATAAATAAATAGATATTCCATTTCTAGTGTAATCTACTTTGGAATTAAATTCATTGGCATTATAGCATGCAAAACTTGTTAAAAATGCTGGGCGAAAGACAAATATTTTATGGTGCAGTTTAAGCTCCGCCCACTCGATATTCACATTTTGTTTCTCAGCGCAGCATGGCGACAAACTATCCTTGTATATTGTCGCCGACACTCCCGACCATACCAAATATTACAAATGCGGGAGTGCCCCTTGTACCAATTATTAAAAATTCGAGAGTGCCCCTTGTACCAAATATTAAAAATTCGAGAGTACCCATAGGTTTGCCTTGTACCCAACAGTTTGTCAGCCTGTTTATCCTCAAAGAATTCACTAGATTGTGGTATAAAAGAAAGTGCTTCGCTGGGGGTGGGTGAGGGCGGGATATGTCTCATGCGACGATGCACCTTATATTTGGTTTTCCCAAATGCTGATAAACCTTATCAGCCTTCTTCCAGCATTTATTTGCTTTCTATGTAGAAGTGTTTTCTAGATTTAATGTTCTGCTACCCAGAGTGTTCTCCTGTCAGTAATTCTGTACAGTTGCCGAAAGATAATTAATTTTCCAAGTAGATTTGAGTTTTGTTTGACAGGATATCAAGATTGGGTAGCTTAGCATATATTTCTGATTCCTAATTCCATATAAAAATTGAATCTTTCAAATAAATTAATTCATACAAGAATAACTGATTTTTACCTTCTGTATAACTGAAATGACTGCTATAGTATGTATTTTATCTTTTGATAAATCTTATTTCTTGAATATCACTGTCCTTCTGTGTGAGAAATTATTATGCCTGCTATACAGTCACACATATGTACACATACATACGTGCGCACACATGCAAACACACACTGCAAACCATTTACCAGAAAACTTCAGTAGTAGTGTGAAATGGTGGGAAATTTTTTTTCTTATTGAACTGTTTATCGAGACCTCTTGCTTTCTATCGGATTCATTCTCTGGGGATTTTAGAATGTATTTTATGTAATTGCCATTTATTTGAGGTTTTGCTGGTTCCTGCTGCATATCATTGAGAGCAATATCAGTTTGACTTTAGTTCAATATCCGTCCCAGCCCACTAATAGTAAAATCCAGATTTCTTAACTAAACAAGATTTCGACCAGAGGCTGATCAGTGGCAAGAGCTTGCTTGAAGTTAACATTCAAAGCCTCGCACATAATAGACACAACACCCACCAGCTATTGTTAAAATGTAGATCGATTTTTTTTATATAAAATGTTGAGAACTAAGCCATTCACTCCTTTTATGTTCCATCTGTTTATCGCTAATCTTCATATACAACCACTTCTTTTCTTTAATCAATTTTGAAGAGAATGTTCTATCAGGAAATTTACATGCAGTTCTTCAATTGCACAGTTATTTTCTTAAGATAATGCTTCACCAAGTAAATTCACTTTTCAGCCATTTCCCTAATCAGCTACTTTTGCAGCTCTGCAGTATATCATACTTCATATTGAGAATATTATAGGAGAAAAATGAATGAATGCTTAAATATCTATACTTCATATTGCTCTCAGTGGTGAAGCATAGAGCCTCCAAGTGGAGGTTACTGTTACCTATTTGAATTTTGTTACTCTTATTTCCCGATAGAGAGCAGAGTGACAAGTCCTGTAGCTAAGGTATTGCTTGTGCGTGAAAGGGCCAAGGAATTTTGTCCAGAGGCTCTAATTTAGGCTTGGAGTTCTTTTACGTGCTATAAATCTATGACATGGGCCCTCCCAGCTTAAAGTCCCTCCCATAGAACTCCATGCCCAGGATTTTTAAATCCTGAATATCCATCGAGAGCATCTGGGTTTGATCCTACGACCTTTGATATATATATATATATATATTTTAAGTGGCCTTTGCAGAGCGATGTACGTATCATCGTATCATTGATCTATCAATACTGTGATACTACTGAACATGTTAAACTATAGCCATGTGAATCATCTGCAGACTTGTGTTGTTGCGAAGTTTTCTTCTAAATGGTTCACACTTTATAAATGAATTTAAAATGTTGATTTAAATGTTACTTATTGTTTCATGTGTGAATTTTGTTTTTCTATGTAATTAGTAAATGTTTCAATTATGGTTATTGAATTCTAGGTTGTTCGACTTGGAAATATTAAATGCTCATTGTAGTCCAATAAAACTAGTGTCGTCACCTGATGAAGGATTCGCAGATCTGAACGTAATGGACTTAGTACCTGAGAGTGAATATACGACAGACTTCTCTCCTGGAAAGGACTTGTTAGAAAAGAAAACTCACATAGGTATGAATCTTTATTACAACTATCTAATATATAAAAACCATCCTGTGTATGTCATGAACAGCCAACGCTACCTATTAACAAGACTGTATTCAATTGTGAGATTAAGTGCCATAGCAACTGAGAAAAGAAGGGCATTGAAAGACTTGTATGAAACTCGCTATTCGGGGGTTTTTTGGGATAGGGAACTCAAATCTGAGATCTTTTTTTTCCCCCCAGACATTGCACTTTAATTGTGAAATGTACATCGAAACTGGGATTTTGGTTTTTTAGCTATCAATTGTTTTAATTGTTTATGCATGATTTGGGTAAGGTTCATGAGTCTGTGGTACATTTTAATAATTTCATTTCAAATCTTTATGCCCATACAGAATCATAAAATTTGTTGTATTCATTTAATTATTTATATTTATTACAGAAACCCAATGTAATTAAGAATAAAATTATGTAATTCATGCAATTTATGTAAAAAATGTAATTATTAATAAATATAATGTTATAGTGATTTTGTGTTAAATAAATTATTTAAATAAAACATCTAGCTGTTGAGTAAATAGTCGCAGGTGAAGCCGCGGGCACATACTTGTCTATTCATAATACCCTATGTTTTTACAAAAGTTTGTTGATGATTTAGAAATATGGCATTTGTCAATATGCAGAGTATTAACCCTTTATCTGGCAGTGTTGCTCTCAGGCAACACCTATGAATACTTCCCTGAACCTGGCAAGCCTCTTTTGCAATCGGACCACAAAAACACTTCCTACGGCCATCTAACTGTTAGAATATGAAATAAATTGTTGGTAGATGTTACCTGGGATATTGTAGCTGTTGCCTGTAGGCACCATTGCCGAATAGGAAGTATAACTGCTGGGTTCTAACCATTAGACTTGTGATATACCATGTTGCCTGAGAGCAACATTGCCTATCCAGAGGGCATAAATTTTAATTTCATCTGTCAGAAAAAAAGGGTTAATTATATACCGGTATAACAGTACTTTACTTACACATATACCATACACACAATGCATTATCTGTACAGAGACAAAGCTTGATAATACATCAATATTAATATTAGATGGAAATCTACAGTGAAGTGTTGATATCTGTAGCTAGATTGAGATCGGAAATATACACACTAAACTTCACTAAAAGGTATCCGCTGATGTTACCGAACCCTAAGTGTCGCGATGCCACCTGTACAGAAGAGATTTCCGTACAATGCAGATTTTAAGTTAGAAGTGATTTACACCGATTCCATTGTACAAGGTTATAATTTATTTATGTAATGAAGTATATTATTCCCTTTAAAATGTTTCTTTTAAAATCACATTAAATTTCTTTTCCTTCAAATTTCCGTCCTAAAATTAAGGTGCGTCTTATGGTCAGGAGCGTCTTATGGTCCGTAAAATACAGTACTCTCCTCCAGTACCTGAGGAGCTACATTCTTAGTTGGGGTTGTAAAATTTCAAGACCTAGGAAGTTTGCTCTAGACTTTGTGCTGTATTCAGTAATTCATTATCTTGTATTGCAACGAATCTTTATGAAATTATTATGCCCTTGTAAATAAGTATTCGAGTTATAGAATTCATTTCAGTGTTAAAGATATAATTTAAGCTTCGAGATATCGAAAATTTCAAGTTGTAGAAATTTTACTTAAGAGGCCAATACATAGGGTAATTATAGGGATTTTGTTCAGTAAATATAAATTACTTCAAAAAATTGAAAATACGAGTAATAGAGGTTCAACTAATCGAGGTTCGACTGTATTTGGGTAAGCTGAGTGATCAGAATCAGAATTCATAAAACTTGCGTATATTTATCTTTTTAAATTCATAAAATGCTATAAAACATCACAATTTGTACTTTTGGTTAAAACATGTGAAGATTGCCCATGCGTAGCCAGTTGAGGAACCTCTAATGGGGTTTACTTATGCCACGTTATGATGATTCTAGCTCTCTCTGAGAGTGATGCTGGCATTCCCAAACATCATCACTTCACTTCGTATCCTCACTTATGTATTCCAGTCGATGGCTTATTTCTTGCTCAATAAAAAATATTAGTGTTATTTGAAGTGTTAGACAGTGCTGAAAGAAATGAACTGTTCAATTCGTATGTATACACTGTTTATTACCTCCAGAATGACTCAACAAAACTTTAGTCTTTTATTAGTTTCATTTTCTGACATCATGAGGAACAAAATGTTTGCACTAAGAATTTCGGTTTCAATTAAAAAGTTTAGTGGAAGAAGAGGGTAAAATGAAAATACCTCACACCCTGATCAGGAGAAGGCCCAACTCAACAACACAACATCAATCACCTGGAATCAGGGTGAAACGAATACTGGCCGGGAAAAGGAAACAAATTGTGTTTTTGTATGAGCTTATGGCAAAAGAACAAACAAAAGGTTCAATATAAAAAGTGTAATGTAGGATTGTGTATAATGCCCAGATCCGGGAATACCACAAAGCAAACTTACAGACAACAGCAACCAATTCAGTGTATAATAGTGAGTGAATATAATACTGTATTTATAATCAGTTTTTTATTTATTTATTATTTCGCTAACTTTTGATAATACTGGTAATTAAATTTTTTTAAACATATTTGTGAATGCAGAAATTACATCTACAATTAATTTATATGTTTTAATTTTTCGTTTTATCAATTTACATTCAGTGGGTTGGAAACTACATAAACTTACATAAAATTGTGAAACAAAAATTTAAATTCCCATGTAAGTGAAAACTTAAAATAGTGAAGTTGAATGGTAAACCTATTCAATGTTAACTTGAACTTTCTGATGTTTCAGGTTATAGATTTGATGGTCGAACTATTCAGAGTATAAGCAATGAAATGACATCGTCAGGGTCTAGTGCAGGTTTAATACAGATTACACCTTCTTTAGTTGGTTCAAAAATGACTGCAACTCCTCCTATATTAAGGCGGCAAAAGCGACGTAAAAGTGAAACTATTGACCAAATTAATAATTCAACAGATTACATTCTGCCAGACGAACATCCTGTATCTCACCATATGGTAAGTAATGCCTGAATATGATTGAAATATTATGATAATTTATAATATCAAAGTGAGGAATTGTCTTCCAATTCAGAACAAAATATTTAATAATAACCTCATATTTTGTTAGATGTTTGCAACAAACCCTGTACTTTCTAGGTGTAGGTGATATCACCTTTTCCAGTCTATAATGTCAAACCATCATCTATTGGTCTTCCCGAGTCTTTTTCCTTGTGGTTTACTCGCTTAGCAAGTATCTTCTCTCCCATTCAACCCATGTGTGCTATCCATTCTTTCCTGTCTTCAAGTATCTTTTCATTTACCAAAACTATGTTCAGATCTCTTCTTATTGTCTCATTTCTTGTTCTGTCACATCTTGTACATTTTTTCACACATCATAGGAATCTCATATCTCTTTTAAATTTGAGCTTTATCTCTTTTTGTTTATGCCCATATCACAACCATGTAATAGAGTGGGCACACACTCATAACTTGATAACGTTTT
Organism: Ectobius pallidus; assembly: GCA_964059195.1. Taxonomy (NCBI): domain Eukaryota; kingdom Metazoa; phylum Arthropoda; class Insecta; order Blattodea; family Ectobiidae; genus Ectobius; species Ectobius pallidus. The sequence goes on from CAXKWD010000005.1 coordinate 129,689,770, forward strand.
AACTGGGTTTTTTTTACTACAGTCAACCCTCGATATAATGCCCCTGTTTACAGTGTCACCCTCGCACTGCGCCAATAAATGCAAGTGAACGGATCTGCTCCCATATAAATACATAAGAAACCCTGTTGCTGTGCCAATTCATTTAGTACTAGTGAATATAAGACAAGATTTTTACAAAATACAGCTTGCAGTGATTTTTTTAGTTGCAGAATTCTTTTAAAACTAGGAAGATTATTTAAGAAACATACTGTACTGTATTTCCAAGAAGTGAGTGTTCCCCTGCCACTAACTGTAAATGTAGTGTGGTGGAATGAGGAAGCTATGTTAAGAAGTCTGACAGACAGCCTGCGTGAGGGTGGAGCGGGTAGAAAGAGCCCTTCATACAATGAAACATTCCAAACTTTCACTTCTATTAGTCCAGTGTACATTCAGCTGTTAAATAGATGTGCCTCTACATTTTTGTAAATGAACATTCTAATGAAAGTTGTATTTTTCTCTTGTAAGGATGATACTGGTATCTGCTCGTCATTTGTATCTATGCCCAGTGTTGATCCTAGTTCAGAACATCATAGGACTCCTGTGAAAGGCTCACCTATAAAACCATTGCAGTTTAGTCCGTCACAAGTAAGTTTCTTTTTCACCTACTTTACATATATTTAATCCAATTTTTACCCCTTGTCACAGGATATTTAAAACAACAGTAAGCAATTAACAACTTTTAAAATCATAATTGTTCACGGTCAATCTGTTAGTGTCTTAATTAAATAGTATTGTAATGTTATAATCTTATTCTGAAAGTATCCATTAAATCACACTTAGAGAACAGAACTTTGGTTTAATCCAAAACCAAGTGCTGTGGTCATGTTCCTGACTTGTATTTGGGATATATGGATTCAGATCCTAGAGCCGGTCAATCTTAATGAAGTTTCTTGGGTTTTCCAACAGTGGTGAAAGCTGGATTGAAATTTAATACCCTTAATTTAGAATAGTGTATTGAAAGAAAATAGACCCAAATGACCCAGCAATGGCAAGAGACCTTTAAATATTAAAATTAATGTAAGCAATTTTTTCCATCCATGTTGCATACATTTTACATTAAATTGGTGTTGTTATTCATCTTTGATAATAAATTTATTTAGTATGCCAATCATTCTAAATAATGAAATGTTCAGAAGTCTAGATTAAAAAGCTAATTCAAACAGTTGGAAAATATTGACCCTACATCCAACTATAGTTGTACAGGTTTCTTGTAGCAATTTTGGATGTTGCACAAATAATTCATATGTATTCTGCTTTTCTTGGGGTATAACCTGTTTTACAAACTCTTCCACTTTTGAAGATAACATCAGGGCTTTGAAAACAATATCAGGCTCCAGATATTTGCTGTACATGTTCATTGCCACATCTTGACCACATCTCCCCATTTCTTGTATACTTTTTTTAAGTGAATTTCTGTGGGAATCATTTTATGGGTAGGCTTATTTCTTCTTGTATTGATGTTTAATGTAAAATTTAATTTTTATTATTCTGTTTTATTTTCATGTTTCTGCAGTTCTTAAATAGTCCAAATTATTCCTTTGATATGGCATTATCAACGACACCTATAAGGCGCAGCATCGTGAATGCGCAGTCGACACCTTTCCAGCAACGGGAGCAGGAAAAGGAGAATAGTCCAGGTTTACTTTGCACCCCTAACCCTCCACCCATAAAACACGGTCAGCTCCTGAGGAGTAGTGAACGAGATTATAGTCAGCTGGTGAGGAGTAGTGAACGAGACTATTCTACACCCAGCAAGACAAGGCGTGGTTATGCGGACAGTATGCCGAGGACACCAACACCTTTCAAGAATGCTCTGGCAGAACTGGAGAAAAATGGAGGTGTTGTGAAGTTTGTGGTATGTATAAATATTTATTTTATTAAATGAGATTTAAAAAAATTCAACTCACTATTAGATGGATTGTCCATCTTCTCCTATATTACTGCCTCCCCTCATTGTACCATTTCTTTCAGTTACTTCTAGTTTATCTTGATAGTTTTGTCTTCTCCTTGCTTCATGCTTATCAAGAATCTTGTCTCATCAGTTTGCAGTTTGCCAATTTCCCCCTTTGTCATATGTTCTGTAAATCACTATATTTATTTGAAACATACAATTCTTCCTCACTCTTGTCTTTCTTCTATTCCTCCTTCTTTTCCTTCATAATCTCCTTTTTCCTCCTCTTTCTTTCCTTCCCGTTTCCTGTCTTTATTTAATTCTTCCTCTCCTTTTTTAATCTTTTTTCTTTATTTCTTGTCTACTCTTCTCCCTTTATCCTCCTCCCCTTCTTCTTCTTCAAATCATTTAATTTCACCACATTTTAAGAAAATACAGCAAGTCATAATAAAAAAAAAAACATGGGATAATGGCTATCTTGTCCCCTACTTGTGGAGAGAAGATCCCATTTTGTAGGTGAATGATTAGAGGCACCTACTGTTGGTGAAAATTTTTTGCCAGATTTTTTAAATTTTTTGTAGTCATTAATAAATAGTTGTTTCTTTTACCGTATTTATCCGAATATAAGCCGCCCCTGAATTTAAGCCGCACCTGCCTTTTTAGCAGTAAAGTAAAGGGAAAAAAATTAAATTAACCCAAAAGTGAAAAAATAAATTACCTCATTTTCACAATATTAAAGTAACACATTTCTCAATAAGAAAAAGAAAGTATCAGCTGACTTAAGTTATGATTTCTAATTTTATTTAATATAAATTAAATAATAATTAAATAAAATTGATGAAAAATAAAACAGAAATCAGTACTTTACACTTCATATGACTTTCAATGTTGAATTTCGTGCGATTTTTCTATTTTTCACAACTGCACTTTCAGTTATCATCAGTTCAAAATTGCCTTTATTCACATTCCCATATGTTACAGCTTTTTTTACTCTTAGCAACTCATAATACATGCATATTCTGTAATACCGCTATCAAAAATGACAAAATACACAAAACATCACTTGCTTACACATTTTTACGCATCTACGATGCTTCGATTAAAATCGATATATTTTCGAAGTTAAATTGATTAATATATTGATAGTCCTGGAGATTTGAGATAATCGATAGTTGGTGGTGCTTGGAGGAGGGGAACCACTATGATGGATCAACAGGCTATATTGTGCTCATTTTTACCATTATTGCCTAAAAACACTTGTACGTGATTTTAAGCCGCAGGCATATTTTGCTGGGCTTAATCTAGGAAAAAAAGTGCGGCTTATATTCAGATATATACATTATTATGAATTCTAGGACAGTAGCCCACGAGACGTAAACGCACTGCATGCTTTCAGCAACAGAGTGCATTAATTAATAATATCAGCTGAGAAAGTTTTAAAACATAGTTTTATCTTGCCTGTTTACTTGTTTATATATTAATCCAAACTCATTTGTATTACCTTTAATTTAATTTTTCAGCCACAAAGTCCATCTCGCCTGGTTGAGGACCTCACTGAGATAATTAAGAAAGAGCAACAACAAGATCTTTCTGATTCTCAGTATGAAACTGACAACAGTGCTCTCTACTCCCATCATCAGGTATATACAGTAAGAAAACCATCATTCATATGAATTATTCATTAGAAACTAGAAACATATTTAACGTTAAGAGTTGAACTCTTTAAACTGTCAATTCCTTATACTGTGTATGCATGAAGATAAGCCAGGGAGCTTTCAGACTTTAAAGATGACAACTCAACAGTGACAGACAAAATACCGCTCAAGAAAATACCTTGTTTAATGATCTCGCACTGCAGTGCACACTTGCACTTACCGGTAAATGAAATAGTCACGTTTATTAACAGGATAAGATGATGTACATCTAGAGATCAGAGAAAGTGGTTTTATTTTTAGGGAAAATTTGTTTTAAAATTTTAATTATTTCGATGTTGTTATTAACTTGGCTGTGTTTTATATAAAATGTAATTTTTATAATTCATCAATTACAATTGTTATGAACTTAAGTAATCTCTGCTGTCACTCTCAGTTTTAATCAAACATCCCACCGCTTATGTTTTAGTTTATTACAGGAAATTTTGATTTTGTTGTAAGTTCATAATGAATTACGTCTGCAAGGATTTTGATAATAAACAATACTTGACAATTCAATTGAATTTATATTCTTTAAACTCAAAAAAAAGAATTCACAATAATGTATTCTTTCATATCATGAGGAAATTAATGAAAATATTATTTGAAAATGGATTAATTCGTCCAAATAAAACAATATTGTTGCCAAAATTTGTCTCAAAACTCGAATTATGTTTACCTTTTTTTATATATATATGTATTTTGTAAAAATTGCGTTTTTTGCAATTCAGAAGTGCTGTTTTTGGGGTTATAAACGGGAAATTATGCAAATATTTGTCAAATTGAGAACAATTCGCGTTACTGCATATTGCGAATTTCATAAATTAGGATAGACCACTGTTGCGCTGACCCCCTCGATTTCTAATTAGAAAAGTTTATTGCTTTGTATAGGGATGTCAAGGGATGAAGTATGAATTATTATTGATTTTGAGTTTAAAAAGTTTGAATTATCAAAGTTCAACTGCATATGCTTGTATATGAGATACTTGAATAGAAAACTGATACGTGCCAGGTCTGTCCCAGTATGTGGTAAAGGGTTAAAAATTACATCTTACACTTGCTAGGTAAAATATTTATTAAAAGGAAATTGTTAATACTGTATCTACTAATGTATGTCATCAACATTTCCGGTTGCTCTAGCGCTTACTGCAGATGAGGAGCCATAAAACTTTTTCACATTCTTTGCAGCAAACCAGCCAAAAACAAAGAAATAGGACTACTATACTTTCAGTTGCAAAACTAAACTGCATAGACCTACCATAACTGCATGTTGTACCATATCTGACCCAAACTGACTGTGGAAGATCATGTATTACACTAGTAGATAAATATTCAGACATGCCTCTTATAATTGTGACTGTGGAAGATCATGTATTACACTAGTAGATAAATATTCAGACATGCCTCTTATAATTGTCCAGATATATCAATGTTTCCACAGGATTAATATAAGAATACAAATTTAACTTCCACTGTAAAATATGCAATGGCTCGTATAGCCAGAATTGCGGAAACAGAGAAAGTATCCTCATTCCCTCAGCATGTGGCAAATGTTCTTGCATAGTTATTCTAGATTGTGTACCATATCTGTCCATCCATCCAGTTTAGATATACAGTCAATTTTGGATAATTTGAAGTTGAAGGGACCAGCAAAAAGAAATTGAATTAATCACAATTTCTAATTAGAAAAGTTTATTGCTTTGTATAGGGATGTCAAGGGATCAAGTATGAATTATTAATGATTTTGAATTTAAAATAGGGCTGTCCAATTAATCAATTAATCGACTCGATTAATCGATTAAACATTTAATCGTCGATCAGTATATTTTCCAATTAATCGGTTTAGTTGAACTCTGAAAAACGTTTTTCGAGGAATGGGTCAAATGACCAAACTCCTTTCTCTCGCTTCTCTGGCCTTGGCACATGATGTGTCATTCAGCCTATTGTGTCCAAACAATTCCCGTTATTCAGAAACCTGAAGGGTGGTTTAGTTTTGCAAGTCTTGGCTGAAAAAGTAACCGGAAATGTAAGTTTTGTATAAATTTGTTCACTAGTTAACTAATTTTGGATTTCTTCTGATTACCTGTAGTGTAGTTGTTATTAAACGTGTAAAACAATATTAAATGTACACTTTGGTTTCGTTTAAAATACAGACCTGTTTGTCGATTAATCGATTAAAGTCAAGCGTTAATTCGATTAGAAATTTTTATCGATTTTCAGCCTTAATTTAAAAAGTTTGAATTATCAAAGTTCAACTGCTCATGCTTGTATATGAGATACTTGAATAGAAAACTAATACGTGCCAGGTCTGTCCCAGTACGTGGTAAAGGGTTAAAAATTACATCTTATGCTTGCTAGGTAAAATATTTATTAAAAGGAAATTGTTAATACTGTATCTACTAATAGGTGTTAATTGTAGTGTCTGTATTTCAGGATATGCTTCACGATAGCGGCTACGTAACAACGAAAAGAAGAGCGTTTTCTGTTCTTGGGAAGGAAAATGCTCAGCCTAACAAGAGGATAAGAAAAGCCTTGGCGCCTTCATGGAGTACTCCAGGAAATATCCCAGTTCCAGGAGTCACTGATATTTCCTACACTGTAGAAACTCCGGTAAGCTACTTCATTAGACATTAACATAATACAATGGTTCTTGTTTAAATGAGACTACAGCTAATTGATATTGTTTCCTCAATTGTTTTGATGGATTTACAGTTCCAGGTAATATTGCTTATTGTTAGATGCCTTCGTAACATTATTTGGTATTTAATTGTTGGATTATCGTTTGATGTTTCTAGAGCTCCAAGTAATCCATAAAAGCAATATTGGAAACTCTTATTTTGCACCTATCTTGAAACTTGTGTTCCTACTATCATCCGTAACTTTTAATTCATGATCTAATGCAATATTTGATGATGCAGGAAACATGTTGTAGGAGCTTCAAAACACATACTAATAATGTGAGACTTTTACAGCAAACATGTTTAGTTTTGTGTTATTTCTCCAAAGAGGGTTCCAAAATGTTTGAAACATCAGCATTTAATATCAGAAACTGGCCTAACCAACTTAAAAGTGAATTTAAAAATTACATTGCCAAGCTGACGGTACCTAAACTAAAAACTAAACTCTGTGGTGCTACATCCCTGAAGGGACTTGGCCTACCACCCAACCGCTGCGTATTCTACCAAGAAAATTTAAATAAATTTTGTAAAAAATTTACCTTTTTTCAGGGATCTCTATTATTACAAGTTCTTTGCTTGGAGAAAGTAGTCTGAAAAGTATGTACATTGTAATGTTATGTTGGAACTCCATTATTAATATCGGTACTTAAAGTTTTAATGCAATACAATTGCATTGAAATTATGTTAATTAAGTTTACCCTTATTAATCACAAACAACAATACATCCAATTCTACTTCAGAGGTACATGAAGTATTCTCTAAAGAAATAGGTTAACATACTTATCCTTCATGAAACCTAATTATAATTCCATATAATTTTTTTTTTTTTTTCAGAGTAAATCGTTAGTTGGAGATACTTCTGTTCTCTTCTCTCCACCGTCCATCGTGAGGGATATCCTTCCAGAAGAGGCAATGATGCCCAGTACAGCAACGGTAACCTCACTTCAGAGGCATTCCCCTAGTACAAAAGTAAGTGAATATGAATCGTACAGGTTTTGAGAAGTAGGTGGGGTCTGGTGGTTCCATACCATTTCATTTTACACTTGGGCCTGATTGGTATAACCAAAACATTGAATTAAAAATGTAAGTAATAGGTAATTTTTAGAATAAAATGTTAAGAAATTGTATATAATTAACTATTACTGGAACTTCATTTAAATCTTGCCCACTTCCAGCTTAACTATTGTCCGTTGAGCTGTGAGGCCTTGCATAAAGCTGTCTTGTCATGCAAATTAGGCTGAGCCATGACTTAATAAAGTGTGACTTCCTTAGAAAGTAAGATCTCTTCCAAATCTCTCCTTCATGTGTGACATTATCACTTGGGGAATAATAATGTACATATTCTTCTAATGGAATATTAAGTAGCCTTTTCTCACCTGAGTTCGGCAAAGGCATCTGTCTTATCCCATGGACTATAATTGCAGGAATGAACTTTGAAGTAGATGTACCTTATAATATTCATATATTCTTTGTTAGTGGTAAGCTTTGTCTTTAAGTATTTGTTCAATTTATAAAATAAGAAACGGTATATTTCATCTGTAGCAAGATTGAGATCGGAAATATACACACAAAACTTCACTAAAAAGGTATATTTACCCAGAATGATCATTTCAACGGGTCTTCCCGCCATCATCAGCTGATTCCGACTGGCCCTCTGGCGGCGGATGAATGAACTTGTCAATCAAGGTTCCATGTATGCCAACTGAAGTGTCAAAGTTTAAAAGATTTTCTCGGTTTTTGACACTTCAGTTGGCATACATGGAACCTTGATTGACAAGTTCATTCATCCGCCGCCAGAGGGCCAGTCGGAATCAGCTGATGATGGCGGGAAGACCCGTTGAAATGATCATTCTGGGTAAATATACCTTTTTAGTGAAGTTTTGTGTGTATATTTCCGATCTCAATCTTGCTACAGATTTGAACACTTCACTGTAAATTTCCATCTAATATTTATATTGGTATATTTCATGCTTGTTCACATAATTTTTCCATTGCAACTAGATGTTTAAGTTGAAAATCTGGGGAAAAATATGTGTGAATATACACTAATTCATGCATCATGTATAATTTCTGAGATGATAATCATTCTCCGCTATTCAGAAAGTTCATGTAAGAATGAAAATAACAATGTGAAAGGCTCTTGCTCATATTTCTTACTGTTTGGGGTCCACTAATTGTAAAATTCAATATGGTTTGTACTTCTTATGAAATGTTTAACGTTTACTTTGAAATGACACTTCTAATGCCTTGTATAACAGAATTGTCAAAAAGAAGAAGAAATATTAATCCTTGCTTACAGGATGCAACCATGGTAGTTTTGATGTACAAACAAATAAGGAATATGAACCAGTATTATGATGGGGATAATCCAGTGGTTTTTATATACAGTGGAATGTTGTTGGCATATATTTTCTAAGGATAAAATAAGATTGAATATCATTAATGAGAAATTCTAGGAAAAGAAAAATCTCCATTTCAGTATGCTGTGGTACCAAGCAGTACATTAAAATGAATAAACATTATTTTATTCAAGTTTAATAGACCATAATTGTATATTTTTGATGTCCTCCCTATGACAAATAGAAATTAATAGATCAGATTAAAATCATCTAAGACTACTTCTGCACAGTGCTCATTACACATCTATAATAATTAGAGGAAGTGCTTGTCTTTCTGTCTGTCTCTGCACGATGCCCAGCAAAATCTACTGAACGCAGAGATCTGAAATTCTACACCTTTTCAACCTCAATTTCGGAAAAGGTAATTTCAATTTCGGAAAAGGTAATTTCAATTTCGGAAAAAGTAATTCCAATTTCGGAAAAAGTAATTTCAATTTCGGAAAAGGTAATTTCAATTTCGGAAAAAGTAACTTCAATTTCGGAAATACGAGGGCTATGAAGAGGGTATAGTAAAGTTGGTACCACGCTAGGACAAATGACTCAATCGGAGCGAGATTATGTAGAGAAGTAGCTAGAAGGTGTACCTAAATGTTCCAAATAAAACAGTTTTGATTTTCACTGTGGTTTTCATTTTATGCCCCATCGAATGTTTTAAAAAATAGCCTTCGTATTTCCGAAATTGAAGTTACTTTTCCGAAATTGAGATAACCTTTTCCGAAATTGAAATTACTTTTTCCGAAATTGGAATTACTTTTTCCGAAATTGAAATTACTTTTTCCGAAATTGAGGTTGAAATGGTGTAAACATAGATGGACTGAAGGGTGGCCGAATGCACCTCGAAGCCGGATTTTAGATTTTCGCTTTTGTTCGCGAGTTATGAGTGAAAAACTGGAAGAAAATGTGATCCCCCCCCCCCCGGCTATCGAAGCATCAGTTTTTTGTAATACATTTCAATTGTCAAATCAATTGCAGGTGGTTTTGCCTTTTGTCATAAGCTGGAAATAAAAGCATTGCAAAATTTTCAATATATTGCATGGAATTATCAATTGCTTCGATTCTCTGAGCTCACCCAGGTCAATTCGTTTGTTTATAATGTCATCTGAAATTTTAACCTAGACGGAAGAGGGGTCATGAATATAGACCTAAATGGGCAATCATTGTTTGATTTAGATGAAACTCACTATGTAGGGGTTTTCTGGGCCAGGGAACTCGAATTTGAGGTCATCTGCCCAGGTGGCGCTTTGTAATCGTGGAATAAACTCTAAAGCCGGATTTTTAGCTGTTTTGTTATAATTATTAATCGTTATTATGTTTCTCTTAATTTTTAATCTTCCAATTATTAATTATGGGCAAAGCTGGAGGCACCTGCTAGTTTTAAAATAAGTATCATTTTATGTCTCCTATTTATCTACAGTTACATACATCATGTCCATACTATTCATTATATAAGCTCATAGGCTTTATAGTACTTATAGGTCACAGGTCAAATTCCCACATGAAGCAATCGTTCAGATTTAATTTAATTTTTACATTTTATTTAGTAATTGAAGGTATTTAAATATGTGTTGTAGGGGTCCATTGAGCTCCATCAATAAAAATAAAATCAACAAGTGGTACCGTTAGCTCAACTTATCATTCTATGAACTTCTAGACATTTGGGTGTGATTACACCATCTTCAGGGATTTTTGACCAGAGCAAATAAAAGGCCAGACATGTTAAAAAAAATAAAAAATAACATGTTTTTACTGTGCTTAAGATTGAGATTAAAAAATATGTTACTGGGAAAAATTGTGCTATCAAAATTCCACTGTATAAATATGTCATAATATCAAGAATAAATTTATTGAAATGACTTTTAGTTTCTAAGCATTCATGAACTGAATATAACAGAACAGGTACCAAATATGTATGTAAGTATTAAAGATACATACTTTTAAACACTCTAAGTAGTGGTATTTTGACTAGTGGGTTCTTGGGATTTCTGCGTAGGCACTGTTTGTGTAACTTCCTCTCAGCATTTTTCATTTCTTTTGCAGTTCTGTTTATACTGCTGTTGTATACTTTGCCTGTGTATGTATTTGTAGTTCTTCAAAATACATGTACTGAGGCAAAACATATTGTTACGAGGCATGTTTTTAAAATACTGATAATTTAAAAAAAAAAAAATAACAGAACATTATTTTCCAAATACTTAATATCATTCTTTACCTTACACCTTACATTACTTCTCCGCATAGTCACAGCCATTGTTCGGTCACTTGTCGTAATGGGAAACAAGTTTTTGTTTGCCTTAATCAAAGAATGATGTCGCCTGAGATGAAAGCAAAGTCTGCACTTCTTGTTTCACAACATCATCGTCCTTGAAAAGTTTTCTATCCGGACTGTAGGGAGGGTGGTCAAATTGTTCCCAATCGAATGATGTGATCAGATCTTGAGTTTGTTTGGCTGTGTGTGGCCGGGCTTTGTCATGAACCAAAAAGATTTCAAGCAAAAGCATTCCACGCCTTTTGTTCTGTATTGCACGATGGAGCTTTCATAGTATCTCACAATAGACCAATGGCACTAAACAATTTTCATCTGAAGAACATTTCAACGATGATGGTGATGTGAAAGAAGAAGTGCAGACTTGGCTTTCATCACAGGCGGCGGCATTCTTTGATGAAGGCATACAAAAACTGGTTTCCCGTTACAACAAGTGCCTGAATAACGGTGGTGACTAAGTTAAGAAGTAGTGTAAGGTTTTAGATAATGAATGATAAAGTATTTGGAAAATAATTTTCTGTTTTTTTTTTAAATTGTCGGTACTTACTTTAAAAACATGCCTCATGGATAATATTACAGTTGGTAATTTGAGCTTCACACTGAAACATTTCTTTACACTTCGTAGATCCCTGATTTATTTAAGGTGACTTCTCCGGGTACTAAGGTGAATAGTAGTAATTATCATTGTAGCTTTATTATGCCATTTATCTGTAACTGTATTACTTTAAAACCTAGATGGAATCTTTTTCTTAAGATGGACAACTGAGAAACTGTCTTAAAAGGAGAACAATTTTAAATTGCTATAAGGAAAGCTAAATTATACATAATCAATATCATATCAATTATACATAATCATTTCTAAATTTCTACTACATGGAGGACATCTGGTGGATAAAGAAGGAAACACGACAGTTGAGAACAGCTGATGATGGTGAGAAGTCACTCACCGAAACGATCGTCCTTTTGGTAAGTTTTGACTTAAAAAATATGTGTGAAGAAGAATATTCTTATTGATTATGTATAATATACACTTCACGATGTTTTCCCGATTAATTTAATCAAAGCTAAATTATCCTAGGTTCATATAATTGAGAATATAATTCAGTACTGCATTACTTTCCAGTGAAAATCAGTACGTAATTTTTCGTAGAACAGATGTATGCATAACTTTGGAAGTTGATGAAATGAGAAATAGGAAAACCCAGGCATTGCTGGGAAGACATCTTCTCAGACAAAACAGGTTAATCTGCCCTATCTTGATAGTTGATTGTGATGATGCTTATATAACCATTAAGAAAAGTTTCAGCACTGACGTTGCAATCATCATTTTTGTAAATAATTGCACGTTGTAAGATTTTGTCCATACAGTCAAAACTGTAGTCACCAGTCGTTCTTCCAAAAAATGGCCTTTAGTGCAGATGATCGCTAAATTAATGTTACGAAATATTGAGAAACAGTGAAGAGGTCTGGTTCACTTAATGATTAGATAGAGCAGGACCTACAATATAATATTAAAAGTAATAAACATATGTATGCACGGAGTGATTAACATATTATTTAATTATGACCAATACGTTCTTTCTTTCTTTATCGTAGTTTAACCTCTCCCTTTTAAGATTTAAGTGACCCAAGCTGCCGGCCTTACAGGGCCGCAACTATGACCAATACAATAAATGAAATTACATACTGTACATAATGCTGTATTTACTATACATACTTTATGTCTATATGAACAGAGGAAGAAATATGCAATAGGTCACTTTTATTTACAGTAATGTACTGTAGACAAACAATTTTGCAGTTTATTTTTTTCTGAAATAAAATCTTTCAGTGTAGTTTGTTTTGTATTGTTTCCGCATCTCCTTTTTAACGGCACACATTTCGAAGGATTCTAAGATTTTATTCAGGTGCGAGATATTATATAACTTTATTACTTTTTAATTTGTTATTTTAGCCCAAATACCTATTAATACTCAACAGCATTCAAATTAATGAAGCCAGAGTGAAAAATTCTTTAGATTAAACCTCATTCGTATGTATGAACCTGTATTCGCCTTGAGACTGTGTAAAATGACAACCAGAAATAATATATATGATCAGGAACTGTGTAAGGTTTTCTTGCACCCACCTCATTGAATAAAAAATCTCCATCTTGGTTTAGAGTAGTACAGTGATTTGTTCTATTATTGCATGTATGTAGAACTTGGTTATTATCTTGTACAGAATGGACCTCTACAGAGACACTCGGCTGTCAAACGGATCTATTTTGGAGAAGTGACCCATGAAAGGAGAATATTCCCCAAGGTGAGTCTTCAAGGATGCCTTTTTCAGAGATGAAAATGTTAACAAATGGTTATTTTAGGGTTTATGCCTAACATGTTATGTTAAAAACCTCCATGCTGCAAGTAAAACCTTATTTATGTTCAGCAGAGTATTAGTGATAATAATAATATTCGTGGAATAATCCGTGGAACAGTCGAGGTGTAAGCTCTGCTAGGTTTTGGCTGGCCTCATATTTTCATAAAAGCAAGCATCCAGCCAGTGGTCATAGAGGCATTAGCAATATAACCTGATAAATGCTTTCAAATTCAGATTTATGCTACACACTGTTGTTCCCTTCCTGATGATGCTGGTTTGTGCACCATTTTATAACTAAGGAACTAATGTTTTGGATGAATTCATGCTGGATGATTAATGATAGACTGTCAACATGGTCTAGTGCAGAGATTCCCAAACTTTTCTACCTGGTGTCCTCCTTTGCAACCCCAGAATATCCTGTGTGTCTCTATATTTATTTCATTTCATTTTTATTTATATATTTCTCTATTTATTTTTGCTTCTTAAGAAAAACTATATTTGACAATAATCTACAATCCACACTTTAGTAAAAGAGGGTTACCAAATGTAGATTTGGTATTTTATTTATATATTTCTCTATTTATTTTTGCTTCTTAAGAAAACTATATTTGACAATAATCTACAATCCACACTTTAGTAAAAGAGGGTTACCAAATGTAGATTAACACAAAACCAAGGTGCTTCGAAGGACTTGGTAGCTGAAATAGAAATGTTTTTCACTTGAACTTATAGCTCTGTTTATGTTCGAAGCAAGGAGGCTTCTTTGCTTGTCAAGTTATGGTGAACTGGTAAACTTTCATCATACTTCACTATGTGTTCACTAAACACATTCTATATTAGTGGACCAAGCAAAGTTTCTTCTTTGAATATACCCTGATAAATAAGGTTATACTTGCAGTTAATGAGGAACTCCAAGATTGTTGTCACTAAATGCTGCTCCAAAATATTTTCTTGATAAATTTACTGTAAACTTCAGTGGTTACAAACCAAAGGAAACTTCCTTGTTTTGTTTGAATGTATCAGATGTTTTGAATGCTTTGTAATGTTGCTGAAAGTTCATAGCAAAAGTCTGTTAAATGGTTTTGCATCTTAGGGAGCAAGGAAATAAAAACATTTGCACATACAGGAGGATAGCTAAGTCTACTCGTTCTTTCAAACAAATGGAAGCATTTTGTTGTTTGACTTTCAAACTAGTTATTCATAGTGGAATTTCCCATAGGTTTAAATTTACTGCAGTAAAATATTAAGTTGGAAGTTGACAGAATTATTGTGCAGTACCGGTATATGATAAATCGTGTATTGTAGTTGCAAAATTGTAAAAACCACTATGAATACTACGACGACAAAAACCTGAGACTGTGTTATCTAAGAGTATTGTTTATGTAAAACGAGTCATTGTTTGTCTACAATGAAATGTACTTGTTGAATTCTCGATTGTTTGATGTATTTTAAATGCATCACAAAAATATTTGATAGAAATTGCCTTTCTAAATTACACTTCTGAAGGCCTCCAAAGAATTGAAGTAAACTTTTCTGGTGCAGTGCAATATAGTATGTGCACTTTAGACTACAAAATAATTTTTTAAAGCATAATATAAACATTTAAGTATACAAAGTTTCATTAAATGTGAAGCAAATGTTAGCATTTGTTAAGTATGTAAACTCACTTGAATTGTCACCTCTGCTTACTGCCATAAAGAATAATGGATGTAAATTTAAATATATTTTTTGTCTAAGGTAAAACCGAAAAACACATCAGGAAGAACACAATGTAACATAATTTTATTTCCATTTGCAGGATTATGAATATCCTAAATTTCAAAGCTTATATAGAGGTAAATTTATATTTCATACATACGTTTTAAGATTTGAAATGCAAGTTTGTGTATATAGTAATTGCTTCTTCACATTTAGTGCACATTACATTGAATCCTTGTTAACATATTATCCAGATAGCAAACAGATCTGAACTAGAAAAGAACCATTTGTAGGGATACTCTTTATATGTTCATTGGTCTTTACCACAGTAATCTTTAAAAAATGTGTAAACAAGAAAATTTATCCCAATGGATTTATTAGACACATTTTTAGAATAGTGCTTCCAAAATGTGTTACACCAATGGCATAAAATGTATCAGTATAAAAATTTTAACTTATTACGTGCTGGAGTTCTAGAAAGCAGTCGTACTAACAAGATCGCCTTGTACTTAGAGTATTTTACATACATGCGTCTATGCTTCTACTTTATGTATTGTATTAATATCACATTAGGAATGTATTATTTCATTTAGAAATGAAGTACTTCATTGTAGTGCTGTAACCATTTGAACTGTTTGGTTTTTAGTTAGAATTTGTTAGTAGCTTTAAAATTGTTTTATAAAACATGGCTAGTGTACTTCTTTTTGGGATTAGAAATTTGGTTAGTAAATATTCTTTCTAGTTAGTTGATGCCAAACTTCTTTGTTTTACGTTTGTTTTTTCAAAATTTTAAAAAGTATTGAAGATCTTGCTTTTTTTAGTGTCTTAAAATTGAAGTAGTAGGAAGTTGTTCCTAAATATGGAGACAGTTAGGAGATTGTTATGAAATTGTTCCTCATGGGAATGCTCAAATAATGATTATGTCTCATTCTAATTATGTAGAACAAAAGGGAGTAAGTACTCTATACTTGAAGTACTAAAATTTTAACTTCCAGATTCTTTGTATAGCATGTAAGATCTAAATCACAAAACCCCTAATGAGGTATCTCTGAGGCAGTAATTTACAGATTTTGCATTGGTAGGGGATTCAAATCCCATGGTCAATGTATCAGAGTGAAGTTTTCCCCACTCACAAAAGCAAATGCCAGGTTGGAATTTACTTGCCCATGATTTTAGAACAGATATCTGTAATGAAAGAAAATAAGCGTGAATTATCTATTAATATCAAGAAACCTGTAAGTGTCAACAATTAAGCCAATCAGAAAGGGTTGTTCTAGAATTGTTACCATAGTATTTCGTGTGAAAATAACTACTTCCTTGTTCCATTATCATAAATTTTTTTAAGAAAGTCACAGGAAAAATTGAGTTAATACTAATTCACTTTTTGCGAATACTAATAATGTTAAAGAAAATATTGTTAAAATGTTAGAGCTGTGTTCCATGGGAAGGGGAACTAATCTTTTTCTTCTGCTTTTGGGTTAATGCACCATGCAAATTGTAAATTGCACCAAGTATTTAGATATGTGTGAAGTAATGTAGTTCTCTGCACTAAAGTTAACTATTTTGCACTTTTTTAATTGTGTATATGTTTTTATTTAGGTTAAGTAGTAGTTCCACACCTTCTTAAGCATTTTTATTTGAACCATTCAGTAACTAGACAAAATTTGAAGCAAAAATTTGATCATAATTTTGATAATAGAAAACCCAGTTTGATTGTAGTTAGACAAATTTGGTTTAATCCCCTTGTACAAATTCTTAAGCAAGTAGAATACCTAATGCTAAGAACACTGCTTAAAGAATGACATAAAAGTTGGGTTAATAATAATATTTATTACTTAAATTATAATTATTTAAATGCAGCATATAAAATTTGAAAACAAAAACATTAGTTTTATTAGATTTCACTCATCTATACAGCAAGAAATTTAAGCATGAAAATTCATCCTCAATTAACTCTATTTCATGTTTTGGTATGCTAGGGGTTTAACTACAGTACTAGTTAATGGAATTTACATTCATTTACCGTTTGCTTAATTTCTATACTTACATATTAACAATATAGCAGATATGAATAAAATTAATTAACAATCAAGTACTAAATACTAAATCAAACTTTCATAAAAATAGAATTTAAATAGTCTTGTAGTACCATTTCTTTTGCAAAACATTTGTCAAAGGATGTTCAAATCTATTTAGGCAATGATCTATTTGAGTAATTGAAAGTTACGAGGTTGCATTAATCATATTTTATTTTGGTTACGATTCAAAATAGGAACCAATATCTGTATTTATAAGGACACAAATCAAACTGTATCACATCTTATATTTGAAGCACAAAAAGGGTTCCATTATCAGAGGTACACTTTTACTTGCATATAAATATGACACAAAGACAGTGATTTACATAACTGAAAATGTTGTTGACAGTATTACATATTATGAAGTAAACACACTATAAAAACTCAGTACTCAGTACTGTATCTTTACTCAAAATCTTTTGTGCTTAAACCATACTGACAATGTACAAAACAATCTGGATAACACATTGTTGATGTTCACGGCACTGATGGCATAATCGGACTAAGCAGAGAGTCCGACCATCAGAAGGTGGACTAACACGGTTATTGTAGCTGTTCCTACCATAGGAAGTTGTGTCAAGTGTTTTCCCCTCTCCTTTCTCTCTTTTATGAAGAAAGGAGACATATGAGAGGAGTGCTCATCTCTGTTCTTGTAATGTAGTGTCATTATTTGAAGTAACCTCAGAACAGTAAATAGATGTACAGCCAGCTGCAAAAAAAATGGGCCACCTAAACATTATATGTTCCAGGTATGGAATACTGCAAGTGCTCGTCTTGTCATCACTTGCGTACACAAAATAGCATATAATGAAACCATTGAAACAGGCTGTATTTTGTTTAAGAATCTGATATTGGTTATTAAATCAAATGGAGAGTCAATTCTGGAGACACTAGATGATTTGAAGAATTAAATAAGAATACCGTTGAGCAACATAAAATCTATTAGAGCCAATATTGAATTATGTAGTCACGTTTTATGTCTCTGCTTTATCAGGAAGCTAAGTGAAATAACAGACCTGTGAAATGAGTGAGCATTACTGGCTTTATGTTCAAGCTCAAAACGATCCTTAATTATTTCAATTACAAGTTTCTGGTCATACATCTAGCACGTGAACAAAATACTAGTCCTAGCAACAGGCTTTTCTTTATGTTGCTTGGGGCATTGGTTTGTTTTTGTTTTTAAAAAAATAAAATCTTTTAATTTATTTAAGTCTTTTTCAGGAAGTTCAAACTAGTGTAACATTGTTTATTAACAAATTAGTGGGAAGCAAATTCACAACCTTTGGTATAGAAGGTGGAGACGTTCTGTCAATGAACACACATCAAGCAATGACTGCAAGAGTGTGAACTGCTCCATAGAACTTTAATTTTCTAATGAACAAGAGTGGGCTCATTCTTTTTGCACCCAGTTGTTCATTGATAATAAGTTTAACAGCCCGAAGGCTTGGGGAATGTGGGGATAAAACCATGGCCTCAATTCAGTATACCAGGCGGGGTGATACTATGATAATTTTCAATCACCTTCCAAGAGATGGAGATGAAGGGACAACACAACATCTAGTGCTGAACCCAGGAAGGAAAATTTCTGCTACTGAAAAATGTCCAACCATGTCAGTAATTGAACAGTGCCTAACCTTGCCACAAATTGAACTTGGATTGCAGAATGGAAGGCAGGACACCATTAGAGAAGAGTATTAATTATGCTGTTGCATAGAACAAAGAAAGATTTGTGGTGACCACTTTTTAGTTTTCAGTTATGTTAAGCTAGTTGATACAGAATTGTAGGAAAATATTTTTTCTGTTAGATGCTAGATGCATGTTTCATGTTGTATTGCTGTTATACGTACTGTGAACACTGTTTTTATGGTCAACCTTTATTATCACGTGTAGATAGCTTTTTGCACACTTAGTTTGTAAATGCTTTAGCGCACATTCTGTTTTTACATTTTTGGTTGTTATTTGTTTTTCTTCATATTTGCACTGTGTGTGGTAGTTTGTAGTCATTTTCCTTTTTTTGATGATGGAAAAATATTTTGTACGGTTTTTGTTTATAGAGTTGAGGGTTATTTATTTGATAGTAACTGTTTTTAAGTTTACTTAGTATTGTAGTTGTGGATTTGATTAGGTGCGACATTTAATTTCAGGTGATTTAACAGCAAAAATAATAAAAATAAATAATGACAGCAACAATTATATTCACAGAAGAAAAATAGCCTACCTTCACAACAATCACAAACTACGATTGATAATGATGATAATAAAAATAACTATAAAATACTTTTTTACTTCCTTCTGAGAAGATACAACATTGAAATTTGATAGAATGTCTTAGTAACACAATGCATTAAATATATTAAATTTTCTCCCTATAATGATCCCTCCCCCCTTTTTTGACTGACATTTATTTCTCTTCTAAAACTAATCATTATAAGTGACCTTAATTAAAATTATGCTATTAAATGAATAATTTAAAATGCGTTATGGCAAATTAGGCAGAATAAACATTTCATGTTTCATAAACTGCATAAGCAATTTGACCGTTTCATCTAACACAGATAAAGAAAAATACAAAAAACATTGTGTAGGTGTATTTTTGTAGTAATTGATCATTTAAAATGTATTACTGCATTATTCTTTGTTGTGAAAATTTACAAAAGAATTGTTAGGTTTGTTTTAAAACTTGCCTTTCTTAGCATTTTTGTTTTGTTTTCTTTCTTTTCTATCTCTTTTCCAACCTGCAATCAAATAGGTGAAGAGTGAGTATTTGTAAATTCAGCACGAGATAAGTGAATATTAAAACAAGAGTATTTCATTCTCAGGGAAATATTCTTCTAATTGTATAAATGTTTCAGTATAGGGTGAATAATACTTATGAACCATAGTGCAAAATCTTACAAAATAGCTTTCATTACCTATACTTAGCTTCGTACATGTGTAAAATACCACTAGTAAGCAAATTGAATCCACAAAATATTGAGAAATGTATTCTATTGTGCGAAATGTCTAAATAAGCTCAAAATACACCCCTTTTATACGTAAATTGAGAAGAGTGATTATAAATCTTAATATTACATAATACACTCACCGGCAAAGAAAACCGATCACTTAAAGAAAATTTTAAAAATTAAGTTTAAATAAAAATTATGTAGTAGGCCTATTGCTTGAAATAAAATTACTGCAATTGTATACGTTTTTAAGATTAAAATGTAATGACACATTTCACACTTAATTCCCCATTTTTCCTCTTGCACCGTGGTGAATGGTGAGCCTAAGGTTGCAGGGGCATAACGGAGGCAGGCTGCATCCATCATCAATTAGAGCAACAGCTTTGGCAAAGTCTTCAGGACTGAGAGGCATTAATTTCAACTAAACTTACTGACAGAATCACTGCGATGCGAAGGGAGACAGTTTTTGTTCAGTTTGGAAGGAAATGACACAATACAACAATGAAACACCTAGCAATATGTACGACAAGTTAGTGCTTATAATCATATTGAAATCACCGTATTGCGATGTTTTTTTTGTTTTGTTTGGTGATAAAGTGAAGATATGAAGAAAGCAGATATGCTGTATCTATAGCTAATGATCCATTAAAAATAATAATTCATCCTCACCAACAACAATGTCTAAACATCCAATCAAAATTATATTTAATCTTAAAAGTACAACAAATTTTACAGTGATCGGTTTTTTTTGCCGGTCAGTGTAGTTGAATTTTTTCCTAAATTTTTTATATGAGTAGAATGTTTTCTTTTCTGCTATTTCTATAGCTGCAGAGAAGTTATGAATCATGTGATTGTTTACAGCAAAGACTGAGGAACGTACACTGTTCGGAGATCAAAATTCATTCTTTTCTGCGAATTTGGGATGTTTATGAATCTATGATCAAATGTAGCAAAGACTCAACAGATTTCGTATTTTACACACAGTTGTTAGCACTTCTGTTTGCAAATGGCTATCCAAACTTGTTTAATAGTAATTTCAATTATATTTTTCATTATATTTGTACATAAATCTTGCCAAAATGAAAGTTACTTCAATTCTTGAGAGCAGAATACAGTAATGAGGAATTGTATGTACTATATGGCGCAAAGAGCATTTTTGTGTAAATACTGTAGATATTTTGAGTCACAAAATACCCACCGGAATAGAAGGAAGTTAACACCAAAATCAGCTGTTTTATTTTACTAAAAAAATACGGTCCCTAATAACACTGCCTAGTTTTATTTGGTTTTTCTTTTAATTAATTAATTAGTTTATTTATTTATTATTAATTTATTTACTAACTTTTAAAAAACAGAAACGTAAAAAGGAGGAGGCTTTCAGCAGTAACTCTGTCTATCCTGTGTTAGATACAACAGCTAACTCTCTAAGTTACTTGCCATTAACAGATTCTCCCAGCCATAAGAAATTTGCCTTGAAATATCTAAGGATGACTTTTCATTATATCCACTGAATTCCTGATATTCTTGAAAATTCATTGAACTTCTATTGATGATACATACCCAGCACAATTTTGTATTTGTACTGCGAATTGGACATTACATTATTCAGGGAATCTGGTAATTGTGCACAAAGATAAATGTTGTGATGAGTTTTCTAAGGGTTCTCCTGTTTGGTCCTGTCATTACACACCACATCCATTCCCATTTTTTGCCATGGTACTATAATCACTGTATAGCCAGTAGGACAGAAAGAGGATAAGGGGACTTGGAAAGGCACCCAAATAAAAAAATATATAAAAAATTGGAAATTAGATGAAAACCATGTCAATATGACAACTCAAAGCGCATTAAAATATTTTTTGAAACACTGTAATCAGTAGTTGCATGTGAAGAAACCATGAGAAGGCTTTAGTAACCTCTTCGCTGCTACTGATGTATATATGCATCACAGAAAAAATTGCATAAAAGCAGTAATATAAAATTAATAGAGTAATGCTTTACGTTAAAAGGAGACATTTTTCCCCAAGCGTTAGAATTACCATTCAACAAAATAATCTGTTCCATTAAAAATTTCTTCATTGATTTCAAACTTATAAACCCATTGATGTCACTTGATGAATGCTTATATTAATATAAATTCTGAAAGGGTTAAAGCTTCAAGCGATTCCTGACTTCTGAACCAATACAGCTAAATTTTAAGGATTTTTCATAAAGTACAGTTACATAATTATTTTAACATACAATTTTAAAAGTATATCTTTAACTTATGATTTTAATCCCAAAGAATAGGATCAAATAAATTTAAGAAAGAATCCCATATTTCCACTAAAATCTTTTATGAAAATATGATTCATTTTGAGAAATTAGTTAATTGAATTGCTGGGCGATCTTGATTGACAATTGTTACATTAACTCATCATTAATTCAAACCAAACATTAAAAAATAATTGACTATAAATAATAATGTAAATTAAATTTATTTCTCAGAAAACAAGTACATTTAAGAACAAATTACATTTCACAATCAATATATTGCTAAAAAGATTCAGATTAACACCATAAAAAGTTTTGAAGGAAAATATACCTAAACATTAAAAAACTCTGGGTAATTCTAGGTCTCCTTAAATGTACTACTAGCTGACATTAAACATAAAAAAAAATAAACTAAGAGGTACTTATGGGTAAATGAGTATTTTGGCAGAAACTTTTCTCATGCAAGAAAGAAAATTTAAAGAAAAATATTTTTCCATCTGTAATATATTTCTGGTTGTTTCTTGACGAGTAGTGTTTTCTTTCAGCTGGACGTGAGATGGGAGCAGGTAGCTTGCGGGAAGACCCCGGATCAATTGGAGCTTACAAAGCAAGCACACAAACTTCTCAGTATGACCACTGTTAAACCTCGCTCTCTGAATCTGTAGAAGAAAACAAACACATTAGATCTGTAGCTATTCAGCATGCCGTAGCAACACTGGAGGTGAAGGTGTAGCTTCTAAGTTCAGGTGCTTTAATTATTCTCAGTACAGGGCTCTTCATGTTTTCAACCGAGATCCTCGCTTTTGTATTGAAGGTGGAACAAGTTTGTGCAGTTACGAAAAATTACAATCCTCTATTAGTGTTATTCATCCAAGGGATAGAAGAATAGACAGATATTTCTACAGAGATTTAATCTCTTTATTTTTAGAGCAACATATTGTGTTTCTTAACATAAATATGTGTTCTGAAAGCGATTACAGTACTTCTTTGTAACTTGCTGATGTTTATCACAGAAAAGGAAAAGCTACATTGTACTAATCTATTTTTTTAGGTCTGTATTTTGCCAATGCCATAAACTGTTTGTCATACAAGGACTCAGCAAATGACTTATCCATGTCTGTTTTGTATTGGTATATGATGTCATATTTTTATATTATATAAATAATAATATTAGCCATATGTATTACATGCTTTTTTTAGATGTGTTAAATCTCAGGAAAACGAGTACACTTCCAATTTCACCAAGTGCCTTCATGAATTTGCATGTTAGGAAGGATTTCTCATCTAGAGTTCAATACTTCATAAATTCATTAATGAGCAAACTGTGACCCATCTCGTTGTAGCATGGAGATGGTTGTTTCAGTTGATAATTTTTTTTTTTTTTTTGGCCTGCCTGCCTTACAGCGTTTACATTTTATAAAGCATCTTACTCAACACGGTTGATAACACAAAAATTGCTGGTAAATTGTGTTTATAAGTGTTCTGTTCAAAAATGTTACAAATTTAAAGATATAGTGTTTTGAACAGAAGAAGAAAGAAGTATCATCAGGAAGTAGTGTGTTAAGTTTTATAAAGTTCATTACCAGTTTTGGTAAAAAAAAATGTTTTTACAGAATACAAACATTTTGTTTTGAATAACTAAGGCAGTTTATTTATGAAAATAATAATTTTTACGTCTGATGATGATATACTAAGTCTACAGGCATTCATATTCCTGGTAAATGCCTCCCACTATGGATGCATTTATATCTAGTATGAGAACCTTTCTTACTGAATTTGGTGATAAGTAACACGAAGGTGGAAATCTGTGATTCATTTACATGTTTACTATGCCTCTTGTGTTTATTTTTTATGTTTATGTATAAGTATGCAGAAAATGTTTCATACCAAGTACGTTTTTAATTATCTTTTAAATGGTTCAGGAACCCAGTGTACGGGCTTCTCTTTATTTTCTCTGGATAATGCTTTCAGTAAGACATGATTGTCTGTACTGGATTCAATACCATTTAGCATAAAATTAATAGTTAACTGAGAGTTAAACAGATGCAATTTTGTCCCTAAAATAGCTAATTATTTTTTACAAGGTGGTTTTTGTAAGTAATTTGAATTCTTTGAAATTAAGGCATACAGTGAACTATCGATAAACCGGACTAAAGTAGGCAGGAGTCTGTCCGAGTTATGAAATGTCCAGCTTATGGAGGGGACATGAGGAAATGGTATCTAAATAATGAAATTTCGTGTTTAAGCTACAAGAAAAATGTATGAGGCAGAATATAGGCAACTTACAGTTGGAACAAAAACAAATAACACTTCAGTACTGTCTTAAAATTTCTAGTGAGGGTCTGAAATGCACATTGTTACATTATTAGGACACGATGATGATTGATGTGGGCACTTTGAGCATATTTTTCTGAGGAGATTTAGGCCTGGAGAAAATGTAAATGTTCTTCTGTGTACACTTTTTCTGTTGCTTTTGAATAATTACTTCTCTTGCAGTCCTGAAGTGGCCATAGAATTGCTGTAGATCTGGGTCTGGGTCGTCAAGAATCTGTCCGAGTTACCCGAAGTCTGGCATATTGAGGTCCGAATTATCGAGAGTTCACTGTATTTAAAATAAAAGTAATTCAAATGCCAATTGAAGGCGAGAAGGTGTGTAGAAGTTAATGTTATTTCTTATGAAACATAGCTACATTCTACATTTTTTTAAATTATCCTTTTTTTTTTTAACTTAACTTCCACAGCAAAGAAAAAGTCTAAAGAATCTATAATCTGAAATTAATTTAGGTAAATACATTGATTTGAAAGTGTCAAAATGTTGACTGCTCATTCATTGCATGGAGGAATTTCTTTTTAACTGCACTTAAAATCATCCTGCACAGATAACAGGACACAGCGTAAAAGTAATCAGAACATTAGTAACAGCCATTTCAGAAGTTCTTCATTCCAGATTATATTCACCTT
This sequence comes from Ectobius pallidus, assembly GCA_964059195.1. Classification (NCBI taxonomy): domain Eukaryota; kingdom Metazoa; phylum Arthropoda; class Insecta; order Blattodea; family Ectobiidae; genus Ectobius; species Ectobius pallidus. The sequence continues at coordinate 129,715,024 of CAXKWD010000005.1, forward strand.
AGCATGAAAATAATAGATAGGCCTGTGAGTACAGATTGATGGTGTCTTGAAACTTCTGGACCGTTGTCAAGGTAGGCTTGCTTTGGTGACATTTCTACCCTGAGACCATTTGTGAAACAATTAAATAAAGTGCTGTGCTACTTGGGAGCCCAATAGCCACTTATTCTGTGTTTCACTCAATCTTTAGATAGGATATATTTAATTCTAGAAATGAAATATACCGTGCTTGATTTTCCTGGAATTGCTATTGTATAAAAAAATTTACGTGATTCTAGGAGTTGGAATGGTTTCAGTTTCCTTTTACCATTACAATAGTGACACAGACTGATGACGTATTGGAAATAGCTTTCCTACTTGGAGAGAATTTATTAGAAATCTAGAAATGACACTGTTATGTAATACTACAGAATGCAGCATAGAAGTTCATATCTCAGCATGAGCTTTCCTACAGTTAATAATGTTGTGAAACTATTCTAATGCAACACTTTTCATAGTTTACAGGGTATTCATAAAACTTCTTTTTAAAATAAGTAACGAGAAACAGAGATACGTACATAGTTTATTATTTTTATATTACCCGCAGTGAAATTTCCTTGTACAGCTATACCATTGGGTGTTCTGTTATCTGGCTAGATGTCTAAACTCTTAGAGGCCAATTGAGATTTTTGCTGTATTTCTATCTGTGTATATTTTCCACGTATCCATGATGAATTAGTTACTGTACATTGTTTTCTAATTAATAAGAAAGTAGAGGTGATCTTCCTACGATTACTTTAGTTTTTCTGTTTCCTGTCTTGATATTATAAGTTACTTGAAATATTTCCTGTATTTATAAGAGGCATTTGGTTTAGTTTTAATTTATTACTCACCGTTGAGCATTACCATATTAGATGCTGATCTTCGTTTCGTGTGTATGGCTTGTAATAAAATCCATTGCAGTATACTAAAACATCCATTAAGAATATGTCATTCTATGCAGGTGAGACAGCATTGCATCTGTTTAACTTAGGTTTGATTACATTATGAAGCAAAATATACCACAATCACATAAATGTTGATGAAGGAATGAGCGTTTTTGGTTAGCTTATTTGGTGATCCCATGTTCTATCCGAGTGAAACTTGGTCCTGTACTACAACTGTTAGATAAATCTCTTAGTTTAAATGTACCTGAAAAATAAAAGAAGTTAGATTGCAGACATGTATTATGACTGCTTAAATGAAGTATACACAGAATAAATTCTGTTTTGACTAGACAGAATATTCTCTGGTTTGAATAGCTTGTGGATTGATCTATCAACTGACACTGCTAACTAGCAGATAAGGAAGCCTGGCAAAAACAAAATGGCAAGATTGTGGGAGTTTCTTATCTTCTTGAATTCCAACTTTGATATTGGAAAGTTTTAGACTAATTTGAATGCTATAAAAGTGTAAATGTGGCACAAAATTATCAAAATACTTTAAATGATGTTTTAGTGTGAATTTATTGTGTAACAAGTTACTATTAACACTTTGACTGCTAATCCAGTCAGTTGATGGGAATCAGAAACTTACAAAAATTGTGGATCCTTTTATTTGACGGGATCATTGCTCTAGTTTCGTGAATTGATGGGATTTTATCATTGTACGTATTCCTTTCAATTTTTTAAATTTCATTATCTATCACTAGAATGCATTTTCTTTAATTTATTTAGACACCAATACAATTTGTCAACATGTTCACCATGTAATGCTGTGGCTTGACAGATAGAGATTATGAATGATCTAGTGAAAGTGAAGATGGTGAATAATCAAATGACGATCCTAATTATATTCAAAAAGAATTTTCAGAAATTTCAGGCTAATAATTTGTGTATTTCCACCATAGCAAGGTACTAATTTTAGGTTATGCCTATGCTGTCGTCGTTACACATGTACAGTGATATTAAAGAGAGGCGGCAGTCAGATGCGCGTGAGAGGGGTGACGCATGTAGGGGGAATCATGGGGAGGGGTAAGAATGTTGTACTTCGCTTGCGAGAGAGGAGAAGCGATTGTAACAAGGTCTCTTGATTCTTCACTGCATTATACGATGTTACCGCACTGAAAGCAACGACACAACTAACCCATACACCCCTCCATGCAGTACGAATGTTTATTGGACTCGTCTGCATCTACTGAGCATCCATGCTTGGACTGCCACGTCTCATTAATACCACTGTATTTGCTAAAAAGTGTATTAAATTCGATTATTTGCAGTATTGTAATATTATGTCAGTATTGCATATCTTTGTAAATATAACTTCAAAATACCCTCCTAAGATAAAATTCAATTTTACAGTATATTATTAAATTTTTTTTAATTGTTAATTTGTCGTGTTTCTACATTATTGGAGATAAAGATTCTGTTCACGCATTTGATATCATTACACACCATTTAATAGAGAAAATTTCAAACTATATCAGTATTATTTTTGTATAACTTTTTTAACATTTAAATTTTGAAATATTGCAAAATTTGCCAGCATTTTATGGAAAGCTACTGTAGAATGACTCAGCGCTCAGAATGTTAATACTGTCATGCTTTGCAACTTTAGTGACATCTTTCTGCAAACCTAAAGCTACAAAAGAAAGAAAGGCAAATTTTTAGTAAGTTAGTGCAAACTTCATAAACTTTTACTGCTGTCTTCCTGATATTAACATCTGGTGGTGGTAGAAATGGAAATATTTATTTTCCAGATTGAGAAACTGTAAATCAGGTATCTGGATGTTTATCTAATGTTTGTAGTACAGGCTCTAAACATCATGATTCTGGTGGATCTGTGATAATGATAGATTGCTGTAATTATGTTCTATGTTAATAGGAATAATAATTTTATCATTACTGGATTTTGATTTTTACAGTAAAGTTCAGCTTAACTCTGGTACGATTAATTGAAATATACTTCGTTGAAATAACAAAAAACTCTACTTACAAATTAAAAGATATGGCATTATTGAGATTTGTGTTGTAATGAACTTTATGATTGTAACGTATCTTATGAAAATGGAAGATAAAAAAATGTTCACTTAACAGGGGACTTCCAGTTGTGTAAGACAACTGGTGTGCAAGTTATTGTGAATACCAATTTTTGTCCTCTATTACCAGTGGCAATACACTTTGTGCGAAATGAACTTTTTTACATGTTTTATTAGGCGCAAAGTCTAATATTTCTATTTCTTATTCATATTCATTTTATATTGCCCTCAAATTTATGATTATTGTAATGTACTATTATTTTGATTAATTTTTTAGTGCATTTATAACGCTTCAGTAATGTAATATTAATGACTAGTCTGTGTAGTTCTTCCCTGTTCTGTGTCTGTATGGGGATTCTCTTCAAATCTGTTCGTAAGTACAGAGTATTTTTCTTTGTAGATGATACACTGTCCTTTCCCATTTACACTAAGAAAATCCAGACTGCGAGTTTGAAATGTGTTAAGCATTCTTTTTGTGACTGTACGTGTTTACCAAAGAATTCTTGAAGGCAAATTATCACCAATATTTAGTCGCATGTTTAGCTACATGTAGATACTTTTTCTGGGGGGGGGGGGGGGGAAAACATTAACATTGAAATCTTTACACCATGTTCACTCTTATTGGTACAAATTTTCTTCCTTCTTCCCATCGGTAATGGATATTTCTTCTTCTTTTTTTCTTTCTTTCTTTCTTTCTTTCTTTCTTTCTTTCTTTCTTTCTTTCAGTTATCTGGTGTGGATTGTTAATCTGTACTTCGGGCTTGCATTTCTAGTCTGAGATTACCATTCTAAAGTCTTTTCAGTGCTCACCCATTACGTCCCTAATGCATGAGCAATCCACATACCACAGCCAACATAATAGTTTATAAATGCGTGTAGTTAATGTCCAAATCTGGAATCAAGTATTGTTTACTTCGGGCAATTTTTTTCAGAGTATTATAGTACATTCCCCTTGTTTTAATATTCTTAGGCATGTCCAAATTGCTTGCTAAGGAAAAAAAATTAGGTTAGCCTAAATAATTTTATTATCGCTAATGTCATCATCTTGACAAACTCAATTAATTTCAATAAATAATCTGAACACAGGAATTTAGATTCTTTTTCTCAAGATACAAATTAATTTTTTCATGGCCACAGCTGTTCTTGTAAGGATAGTTACTAATAAATTAACAAAAATACAATGTACAAAATACTACTTTGATAATACTAGCTACTTGTTACGATAAGTTTACAGTTTTACGGAATTTAAATTAATTATCTCTTCACTAGGTGGTAAGTGCTTTTTCTTTTCCTCCAGAAGATATATCTAAATATTGCTAAACTTTACAATCAACATATGACTAGCATTGATGACCATCTCCCAAGATCCATTCAATGTCCTGGTGTGGTGACTGTACATATTTGCTTGCTGCCTGATTGAAAGATAACAGAACTGTCACTAATTGCCATGTACACCATCCTCGACCAAAATTTTACAGCAGTAAAGTTCGTAATCTACCATTTTCATCAGTTTTCGGTGCATCTAGCATGATTAGGGTCAACATGATATTTGACCAAGGTAAAACTCGTGAGGGACAATCGTTGGAATTGGTCAGGGTGAAGTTCGTAAAAATGGCAGAGTGCCTTTTCCTTCACTAGTAAAAAGAAATCAAGTACCTGCAGTATTTTAATAGAGATCAAAGTCACATTGATGTTAATAGTGGTTGAAATGAAATTTCCCATGAACGGAAATATCCCGTTTCACCTACAAACACAGTTCTAAAAATGCTAAGATTTTATGCTATTGGTGCATTTAACAATGCAAATAGTGATTTTCTTAATATCCGTTGTGTAATACCAGGAAATCCATCTGTGAAGTGTAATTGAACATTTTTAACCATTATAAATTAATGTACCTCACTTTGTACATATTCATTTTATCTTTCTGTATCATTATAATCAAATGACTAAAGCACAGCAACAAAACAAATCGAAGTGCTCAACAATTTGATGCATACTATTACTCGCTTTCCATTGACAGAATAACAAGCCATCTCTGACTTGGCCCAAGTAAAGAGGGTGGTCAGCTGAAAAGCATTGATACACCACGAACAGGTTTTGATTGTGTTAATAGTTTGACCATGTAGATGGGACCTCTGTTATTGCGTTGATCGAGAATGGTGCACACAGCCATAATAATTGCCTTATTCTTTAATCCCTGCTCCTGAAGAGGAAATATTTCACTGTGTACTAGTCTTACTAACGCATGTATGTAAAATTAACAGTACAAATCATTCCTCGACCAAAAAGTCAGGGTACTTCATTATTAATTATTATATGATAAGACGGTGCAAAAGAAAATTGGCAGTGATTGCTGTTTCATATCCTTGTGAATTTCTCGGTGTATGTGAAGTGATTTGTGTAGACTTTTGTATACTTTTTTTTTTGTATGTTAACACACAGACATTGTTAAGTTTTCTTTCAAATGGTATAGTTTATTTGTAACTAATTTACAAATATTTCAGTTTATTCACTTTTGTTTTTCCTTTTATAATTGTTTAATTTAATCTTCTTTTACTTGTAAGCTGGTGTCGTATTGATTAGATTTTCTGTGATGCCATTTACAATACCAAATTCTCTGTTATTTCCAGCTTATTCCTTCTTCCTTAGATGATACTGTTAGATAACATTGACCATCTGCGTGGTTTCATGATTAGCATCGTTGGCTATTGATCCGCAGGCCTGGGTTCGATCCCTGGTACTTCCTCAAATATTTCTGATATAGGGAGGTCTGGAACGGGGTGCACTCAGCCTTATGATCCAAACTGAGGAGCTACTTGATAGATAAGTAGCACCTCCAGTCTTGGAAAACATCATTAATGACCTTGGGTATCGGCATGCTGACCACATGCCCCCCAGTCCTATCATCTGCTGCAGCTAGATAGGCCTAGTCCCTTCAGGGATGTAGCACCATGGAGTTTTGTTTTAATTTTATATAACACTTAAGTAGATACTCCTGCATTCTGCATTTTAGATCATTTTTATTACTATGCTACTTCATGTTAATGAACTGGTCCAAAAATAGATTCTCATATTCTACATAAGTCTGTGTAGGATATTGAGTTTGAAAATAAGGATTCCTGGCCCTGTTCTGTATTTGGAAGTGAACATGATTTTTTTGTCATAGTGGCAGAAGCTTAAACTTGCGGATTTCCTTTAAAATTATTAAAACAGGAGATGGTGTTTTCAGAAGTATGTCCACTGAATTTATATTTGCTTGCTTGCACTCATTGCTTCAAGTGTTATGTAGTATAATTATTCTTGTTACTTCTGCCTTCAGAATTGTAGCAGAACAATCTGTTACGTACAACCACCTGCTGACACAATGTAGTAGATTAGAACTCCAGTGATCCAGATTAATTGGGACCAGATCCGAAAATTGTACAGTACTGTACTTACGTACTTCCTTATTGTTGAAAAGAAATATTATACACAATTAGTTGTTGAAAGGACTTTTATTTTACATATTACTACTCTTCAGTTTACTTTTCCACATAAATCATTTTTTTCCAAACATTTTTGGTAGCGTGATACCAGTTTTTCCAAACCACTGTTGTACTATGCTGTGTCCTGTTGCCATAGCCAACTGTTCACTTCTGATTTCACTTCATTATTAGTGTGAAAGTGTGTACCTCCAAGATGCAACTTGAGTTGAGGAAACATGTGAAAATCACTGGGAGCAAGATTTGGAAACTTCCCACTTGAATCTCCAGAGCTCTTCTTGGGTCAGTCAATGAATCCAGAAAGATACTGTGGTGTCTTGAGGAATCTTTCGTCTTGTGAAGTCCTCCTGTTGCATGATGCAACGGGATGACATGATCAAAGGAAAAAATTGGTGTCATGTTACCAGAAATGTTTTCCAAAAATTGCGATTAAGTGGAAAATTAAGAAGAGTTGTAATGTGTAAAATCAAAGACTTTGAGCAAATAAATTATGTTTAGTATTTAGGAAATTTCTTTATTGGACAATCCTCATAGAAAGGATATCTGGTTTCCTTCTTGTTTTCCCTGAATGTGGGCTGGACTTGCCGTGTACAGTAAGTTGCCACACCCAATCTTAGCGTTTCTGAATGAATTACCCAATCTGAATCATTATTCAGTCTTTAAACCAAAATGAGAGATATTTATTACCCATGCATGTACTGAAAATTGGTTTACTTTTTTCAAAGAAGGTTCTGAAAACACTTCCATTTGCTGCGAGGCAGATGTAATTCGCACATTCTGCACTCCCTCTGAAACATTGGGTATTTCTGTTCATGTTACGTTGCAGTTCATATGATCTTGGTGATTTTTTCCTCTCTAAGACATGACACATTTTCAATAGAGGATTGCAGTGCAATAACAATAACTCTTACTGCTCTTGAACCTAAAGACGTCACAGGCAATGTGCATCCATTACTGGCCTGCCGGCCTTTTCCACATGCATTTTTTCAAAGGTGCTGTATATTTTAAAAGCATGATTGGGACAATATTAATTTTCTTATGGTTTGTTCTGATATTCTGGTTGTGGAATTGATCCTTAACAAAAGAATCATTAGTGCTTTCCAGAAAATCTGACAATATGACACAAGCTGTTGCAAGTTCTCCCTATTTTAGATGTTGCATTGAAAATTTAGATTAATTTTTTTACATTAATTTTGTAAGTCCTTATTACATGGTAGTGTTTAAGAACAAACAGTGTGAACACATATGTGAATATGTTTTTTAAAAGTTTAACATTTACAATTACCTAGTATGGAGAGCCAAAGCTGTGATGAAGACGAGCCTTTTGAACATCTTAAATCCATATTCTATTTGTACTAGAACCAAGTAAAGAAAGTCCATACCCACTGTTTAATGTAGTATGTTTGTAATTAAACTTTCAGGCCAATTCTGTGTGTTCTGGGTGTGTTTTGTGCATATAGAATGTATATTTTCCTTCTGTAAATAAATGTTGCCCATGTGAAATACCGTACTGTGCATGAGATTAAAGTCGGGCATTTAAACCTTTTGCTTCTGATCGTGGTGTCGGTAGTGCCTAGCATGGTTCTTATTACAGTAAAGAAAACATGAAAGTAAATCAAATAGGAAAGATGTATGTAAAAAATTCAAAATTTATTAAGTGTGAGGGTAACAAGAGACGTATGGGTAGTTTTATACGAGGCTCGTCCATAAAGTAAGTTTCCTTGAGGCCGTTTACAAAAAGAAAGCACAATTTGATGGAAATATTATTATTGCAACAGATACAGCAAGTGTTCCGGTGGCGAATATGTTGAAAAACAGCTGAACACTTGCTGTGTCTGTTGCAATAAATATTTTCATGAAATTGTGTTTTGTTCTTGTAAGCAGTCCAAGAGAAACTTACTTTAAGGATGAGCCTCATACAATAGTTTAATGCCTTCCCAGTTTGAGAATTATGAAGAGCTATACAAGTTCCCTTTGAAGATTAAAAGGCACGTCATTGTCAAAAGCACATGGAACAATTCCATCTATAAATGGGACAAAAAAATTAATTGCTTTTTCTGAATTTTGTATGGTTTAAGAGGATTTCTACAAAACATGATTGATTGAAACTATTCTTCATGTTACATCAACCTGATAATTTTGGATTCCCATTGTGACCTAATATTGTATGTAGTGTTTATGGTAACTTTACATACCAAGGTTACTGCCTACTGTTACCAAAATGTTATTGTTTTCGGTTTTTAATCAGTATACTCAATGCAATAATGCTGTATCTAATTTTTAAGAATCCAACCGATTCATAAAAAGTAAATTTATATCTTTCCTTTGTCTTATAAAAAAAATTTACACAAACACATTCTTCTGTCACTTTCATTAATTGTTTTGATTATTTGTAATTTGCAAAGTAACTTAATATACCAAACATAAGGGAAGAGGTAATATTTTTTAAGCAAACGACCTTTCTGAGAGCAGGCATTAGACTATTTTGTTCTGTCTCTTTTTGCATGGAATTGGTCCTTAGGTTTAAGCATTTAGTGCTCCTCTAATGTATATTTCCGTAAATTTGAAGTAGATTTAATTTTTGAGGTAATTTAGTTTTATAAAAATATAAGTAATTTTAAAAACTCATCCAAATTTTTGCACTTGTAGAATCTGCTAATTACTAGTTCCCCTTAAGTTGATTTCTAATATTATTCCTTTACTATAATTTACTTTCTTGTATGAAAATACTGTAACAATTGCACAGTTCCATCACAAATTTTTCACAATTGGCAGCAAATGCACATGTCTTTAGCTGTGTTAAGTCTTGTAATTAGCTTTGATATTTTATGTAGATCTGATATATGCACATACTTTTAATTTATTCTATGTAGTGTAGAAAAAAAAGGTGTGGTCTTGCCTTGGAATATATAAAGAGTAGTTGTAATGTGTATACAAATGTCCTTGATTAATGTTCTGAGCAACATATGTAATTGCTATTTGGTGAATGGTGCAACATGCTGATACATCACATTACTCATTGAAAAGTATTATTTTTTGTGTTTTATTCATTAAGAAACGCATGATTGTAGTCATATATATTTATATATGTTTGTGATTATAAACTGATACGGTGATCATAAATGGAATTTTGTAGTAGATCAAATTTGGCTTAGCCATTTTTAAAGCCGACTTGGCAGTATTATATAACTATACTCTTTGGAAATAGTTCCTTGTATTTAGATCTGAGTAATTTGATATTAAAAAAAATAAAAGTGTGTTTTTTGGTAATATAAGAAATGGGATAGCGCTTGCATTTTTATTTTATGTAATGATCTTCCAAGAATCAGTGCCTTCTAAACATTACACAAGTGAAGATAATATCACTTGACTGGTCACTTTTTGTATGAAATCTGTTGATGTACCTTCATTTGTAGAGAAAATGAACTAAAAAAGCAGTTTTGCAGTAAACAGATGTATTTAATAAAAGTACACCAGATGAAATCAGTGGTATCTTCTCCTAAAGGATCAGAATTCATATTTGTTAGGACTGTGTTTCTTTTTAATTTTATATTCAATGTTATTGCTGAATTCATCTGTTCATTAAACAAAAAAACCTGTGGTTCATTTTCAAGAGGTTTAATGTATTGTACTGTATAATGTAAATGTCAGATAGATCCTCATATAAAAATTGAGGTGTATGCATAAATGTAATTGATAATCTTGATGTATAAGTAAGTATACTAGATGTATACTATGTATTTGCTAGTAGGAGCCATAAAAAGTCCAAATAGTTTCCAAAACTCATATAGCAATCATGACATTAGTTTATGAATTACAGAAGCAACAGGGTTTGATGGCATATTTCCATGACTGTGCTGGCATTACTGAATTGACAGAAAAGAGGGATTTGTCTAAGGTTTGTAAATTGGCGAGGAGAGGGAAAGTAGTAACTTCTTATCACCATGAATGCAGGCACTTTTAATTTGCTTATAGTAGGTAAATTGATATGCCCTTGCTTTAAAATTATATCTGAATTATATTTTAACTTTCCTAAGCTTTTAGAACACGCTATTCTCAGATGCATTCTTAAAATTGAAGTACAAAGTGGAGCATAGATTAATTTCCTTTCTTTCACTTTTATTCTTTGCTATTTCCTTATTTTTAAGCACATTTTGGAGACCTAGGTTTCAATATTTCATGATTATATTTCCTGCATTGTCTGTCTCTATGGTGCAGGTGCTACTTCACAGGGAACCTTTGTTTAATTTTTGGTGTCATCAATTTATAAAATCTGCACTTCAGGGCTGGATTTAAAAGAAATCATGAGTTTTTACAGTAAAGATAGATGATCTGATCATGATATGATGTGATTTGTCCATTTGTTAGGGATATTAAAATTCTCTCTCAGGATGTCTTCTGATAAGATTAGGCTAATATTGGCACTAAATTTACTCTTCGGCCTTCTTTGTATCATAACGATTTGCATAAACAAAACAATGCTACAAATGACTTCTCATTTTGATCACATAGTCCTCTTAATACTAAATCAGTGTCACATAAAATGTTTGCTAAACTACTGTGTAACTAAAATAAAAAAGCTTTATTCCCATCTCCCATCTGCTGAAAATAATTAAAGAATGATCGACTGATAAATATATCAATCATTTATTTCAATGAGGATCATGCTGTACCTTTCGGGGAGATGATTTCTATACACCGGTAAATTATTATTATTAATTATTATTTATATTTAACAGTAATGTATTTTGAGGGGGGGAAGTATTATTAAGTTAATTTTTCTGTGAGAATATGTATCTTATGTATCTAATTTTTCTGTTCCTAATTTTTTAAATCAAAAGAAAGTACTTTTTGGAGATTGCATCGAATCTGTTTCTCTTGTCGTAAAACCTTTTCTTTTTTTTTTCTTTCTTTCTATCTCTGGAAACATTCAATTAAAAAAAAGATACTCCCTCTCCAGCGAGAGTATTTGTTGTGCTACGAATAATGCTTTGTCTGTGGAAGAGATGACAAGAAATTATGAACACTGGTATGCATCATTTTGGCTGCGAGGAAAAATTGTGTCTTGACAAATTTTTCAGAAAATCCATTAAAAGCTTCAGGTTACTAAAATATGAAGTTAAGACCCTGTACTGATATCTTTTCTGAATGTTCAGTTACTGCCTTCGAGCATATTTGAATGGTGAAATTATAATGTGTGAGTGAAGAGGCAAAAGTAGTACTAATGACTAAGCCAAAAATACTAAGAAGTTGCATGTGACATAGACATCGTTCTCTGTTCTACTTAATTTTGACATATTTTACAGCACTGTTGTGAAACGTAAGATTTATATATTCTTACGGTTGTTGTAGAAAGAAGTAATTTATAGAAGTATTCCATGAACAAACAAATACTTACATTGCTAACTTTGCTATTAATGTTTTTGTAACCATTATGGCTGTAAATGTTTATATTTTGCTTAACAAATAAAAAATATATATATTACTAATGACCAATGGGTGGTTGTACTCACTTTGGTATTCTTCATTCTTGATTTATCACATCCCAATGATTGTATCCACTCAAGTATTGGTGTCTTGTCTGCTACTGCATTGAATCTGATAAATAAAGATAGGCCTACCTCGTTTTCATGGCAGATTCACGAATTATGGTTATTACTATTAATAAAGTGAATATCTTTTGTTTCAAACACTTCTGGAGTGACATTATCTTTCACAGACGCAAAATAACACATTTTGTGTTTTTGCAAACTTTTATTTCCATTTGTTAAAATACATGTCAGATACTGTTGAGCTCGATGAATGAAATAAAATAGATGTGATACCAGTTGCTCAACGATAATTTATTTTACAATTCGCCACCTAGGCCTTTCGGTGCGCTTGCACCATTTTCAGGGCTTCTTTCTTGCTGGTTTGGAGTTCCAACAATTAAAACCAAAACTGCATTTATAAAATAAGATAACATTCACAAAAGCTCATAAAAGCACTCACTGAGGTCTACAGAAGACAATTCAGTGACAGTGCTTTTATGAGCTTTTGTGAATTTTATCTTATTTTATAAATGTAACAAAATGCAAGTTTGGTTTTAATTGTTGGAACTCCAAACCAGCAAGAAAGAAGCCCTGAAAATGGTGCAAGCGCACCGAAAGGCCTAGGCGGCGAATTGTAAAATAAATTATCGAGCAACTGGTATCACATCTATTTTATTTCATTTCAATTGTTAAATTCTAATTTTTTCTCAAGTGAAATCTTGAGTTTTGGAAAGGTCTCTTTTTATAAAAGGATCTAAATTATATGCATCTCTCTCTCTCTAATCCTATGCCCCCATGTTGGGGCGAAGGGCCTCCAAGTGGAGGTTTCTGTTTACCAATGTGAATTTTGTTTTGCTTATTTCCCTAGAGAGGGCAGAGGGACAGGTGGTAAGCCCATCGCCCCTTAACCTCCCCTCCGGAAACTAAGGACTCCGTGCCCAGGATTTTTAAATTATATGCATAGTGCACATTAATAAAAAATAAATATTTAATAAACCACTCAAATTTTAAGTTTGCAGTGGTATAATATAAGTGTAAAGAAGTAGAAACAACACTTATTTCAATTCAAAATGAAAATAATATGTGTACAAATGTTCGTAATAGCTGCATTTTTGGTGCCCAGTAGTTATAATCTCGATATGTAGGTCAGGGAGATTGTGTCAACCAGTTTATCTCCACTAAGAGATGTTTATAGTCCACTGGTAAGAATTGTGAAAATCTACAAAACAAAAGACCCGATGATTTGTTTTTGTAGAAATATGCTATATTTTGCACCACACTAACCATAAGTCTGTTGGTTTAAATGTGAAACAACTCAAATTTGTATTTTTAAAAAATTTATTTATTTAAGGCCTCTTTTTAACAACCAGGGTCACCAGTGACCACAATAATTAATACATTAATATTGAGTAAGTGGTACAAGAAGTGAAATTTCTAATCATATACAGTATATGGCAACTTGAAATTTAGTAAAAGGACAACACATTAAACATAAAAAGGACTGGAAGTCAAATTGTATTTTGTTATGTGAAATAACGCCAAAAGTTACCCACTTTTGTACTGAAATTTAACATTTTTATTCTTTGTAAAATAGGATCTCATTGTTAAATAATGATGAAAGATGTAAAACAAATTTCAGTTAGGCTTGTTAGAATTCCTTAGATATATATTTTTTTATTACGCAGGCATTTCCACTATATAATCATATTGATCTCGTCTGTGTGTCCGTACATAGACAAAGAGTCCTTGTGTGCAAGCTATAAATGCTAACATTATTGGTATAGATGCAGTGGTGTAACTTACACCCCTACAACACAGGGAGGCGTACGGCTAGAGGGGACCTAGACTAGACATTGTTAGCATATGCCTTTTGGGGGAGGGGGTTAATTAAATTGTGCAATGCTTATTTTGAAAACTATATTAATATCTCGTGCGATGATGTAATGGTGTGGTGTAAGAATCATTCAAAATGTGGCAAACTAATTTCTTTTGTAAAGCATGATCTGAATGCAAAAGATGGTAATTTGTAGCAAACCTCTTACAGTGTATAGATTTTATGACTGAAAACTAAGCCTTTTAATAATCTAAAAATGAAAATGTGATTGGTACAGCAAAACAAAAAAGAAAATCTGAGAAAGTAGTTTCTAAATAACCGATTTTGGCCAAGCAAGCCTACTTTTGGGAACATATTGGATAAAAATGGTTTGCTGTGTGTATAAAAAAAATCCCTTTAGGCAGGCCTACAGGCGGAGGTAGATTTCGAAGTGCTTTTGGTTTAATTTATTGTCGCTGCATAGCACTCTTTTTCTTTAGCCTTGGCATGGTAAACCTGCAGTAAAAATAACTGAATTCGGTAAAGAGGAAGAGCCTACAATCATTTGTTTTGACAACAAGAATAGGATATAATATTCTGGGAGGCCGTGCGCAAGATCAGCAATGAATAAAATTAGCAAAGCCGCTAAACAAGACAAAATTATATTATAATAATTCTTTTAAGTGTTATTATTTTCAAACATTAAAATCTCGCGTCATATGAGAGCTATCAAGAAACTATTTATTGATTTGTAGAGTACTCATCAAGAGCTTTTCAACGATACCCCACAAGACGTGGTTTCAAAAGTTTCGAATTTTCATCCCCCACCCTCACTCGAACCCCCGAATTGTTGGTGTCACTGTGAACTCCATAGGGAGTACTCTAATTTATTCAAACAAAGTTTCCCTCTATACTTCATAGGGGCCGAGATATAAATGTTTTAAAATTTCAACCCCCTCCCCCGACCACCCCCTTGGGCCAATTTTGCCCATTAACGAACTTGTCCGAACTATTGGGCCTAGAAATAACATAATAAAATTTGGTTCAAATATCTTCAAAATTAAGGCCGCTATCGTGTAAATATATATATAAATATCACAATTTTTTTTTTTGAACGGGCGGTGGTTTCGTACTTAGGGGAGCATGAAACGTAAAGATATGAAAGAATTTTTCGAAAATCATAAAGTGGTATCCATTGCAATAGGTAGATTTTTCTTCGAAAATCTACCTAAAAGTAATTGGAGGCAAAAATATTTTTTGCTGGGGGGTCCAGCTCCAAAAAGTTACTCACTGTGTAGTGTGTCGTTGCAATACTGGGAAGCAGTGGGAGATGGAATTTTTCTCATTTATTCTCACTGAAATACTTTTTTCCATGATAATGGAAAAGTTGCGCTGACCATTCTTCTATTGCAATACGTATAGTGTTTTATCTTGTAACTTTTCAACATTCCCTATTAAATTTAGTGCAGACTTGCCTAATTCTGAAAATCCGAGGAGGAATCTGGGGTTAAGAGAAAATGTTAATAGAGATTTATTTGTTACTATCACGAATATTTGTTTTTAATGTTAATTATAAAAAAGTTCTGTAATACATGGTAAGTCGATCTCTCAGAAGTCCTGTTTGGGGACTTATAATAATCTTTTTTTCCCCCTATTCCTTCCCTTTCTCACCTCTTCTGTCTCTCTCTCCCTCCCCCTAGCTAAAATAGCGTGTAAATAATAAGACCCCATATTAAATATATTTCTCAGAGCAATGCAAGTATTATTCTGTTCAATGTGTCGACAGTAAAAAAAAATCAGTAAATAAATTGCCGCCAAATGGTTTCAAATGTCCGCCATCTGTGAATATTCCATTGCATCTGTTGAGTTAAATGTACCTATCTAATAAAGCGGTGTAAATAGAAAAGTGAAATCTAGCTAATTTTTTTTTTTTTTTTGGTAGAATTAACAGTGTTAAAATAAATTGATTTTGTGAACGAATACAGTAAACTATTATCTAATGAGCGAAACCCCACTGTCGAGATTAAATTGCCGCCAAATGGTTTCAGATACCAGCGCCATCTGTGAATATTCCATTGCACCTGTCGAGTTTACGCGGTGTAAATAGAAGAGTGAAGTCTATTTTGCTTTTTTTAGCTTTACATAGAATTAACAGTGCTACAATACTTTGATTTCGTGAACTGCTGTAGAAAGAGATTATCTGAAAACAGACAACAAAGTGCAGTACGTAGTATTAAAGGGTGATGTGTGATTCCTAAACACGGTGGAAGGCCAACACATAATGGCTTCGTGAACTGATTACTTCCAGCTTTGTTGAAGTAACCAAGGTAATGTCGAAGTCAGGTTAACGCCTATAAAGATGCCGTTTTGTTCAACTTTTCGTGAACTCATTATTTTGAAGTGAGTGTATCTGGTGTGCTGAAACATTATCGGAAACGTTATGCTTCGTTGACGATGGAAGACAGAACAAGTGTGGATCTTGTGAAGTGTACGAGTCAGTGGGGTGAAGAATCAAACTTCGAATTGGTGAGTAGGTTTGCACTGCTAATACGGCATTTGTGCCATACATCTGATATCTTATTTATAGATATGGTAACTATGAGCACAAATAAATTGGGCGTCACTAGAAAAGGGTCTTCTAGTGTTCGGATTCTACAGTATTAAGTTACTGGTTTCCTACTTAACTTCAGTACCGGTACACTACTTTTCTATTAACAATTTGTTGGCTTATTTTCATTATCTAGATAGCCCCATCTAAATTTAATGCACTCTTCAACTTCATGACATATGCAGTTGTTAAAAGCTTTCTTGGTTTTCATTAAAGCATTTTTGAGCCCAAACAGATCTTGTAAAACATACATTGCTTGCCTGGGTTTCCAAGTATGAAATAATTGTTTCATATTGCATTGGTATTTAATTGTTTGGTGATGTAAATTGCATGGATTTATATGCAATTAAACACGATATTTTGAACGTTGAAAACGTTTAGGTTATAAGCGTCCATTCCCATTGCCATTTATATCAGTATTAAAATTTTCCTGTTCTATTATTACCGGTAGGCGATATTATTATTATTATTATATTAATATTAGTAGTAGTGCGCCGGGACACGCCGTGGTGCGGTTGGTTGAGGTACTACGGTACAAACCGAAAGGTCGTGGGTTCGATTCCCGGTGATGTTGGGATTTCCCAATTGATCTAATTCTTCTGGTGGCATTATGCACCTGGGGACGACACGGCCTCTAACAGAAATGCATACAAACCTGTTAAATGAAAGTTGTGAACTCTTCTTTCTTTCTTTCTTTCTTTCTTTCTTTCTTGCATCCCCCTATTATACAACCTATTTATATTTCTTTTTCCCCGCTTTTCATTTTCGGCCCTCTAGGGCCTCCCCCGCACATCCCGGGCTATGCACTTTATCTATTCTCCATTGTAAGATGGGTTTTGTTTGCATTCTAAAAGCATTTTAGAGTAGAATCATCCTTATTGCATAGTGTAGACGACTACTGACTTATTGCTGCATAATTATTGAACTTCATAGTCTGGCTGCGCAAAGGCCCAAGTTAAAGGCACATTTTCGACGTAATAGATAGAACAGACTATGCAAAGGATTATTTTCAACAAAGAGATCGTCGAATCGGGTTTTTGCAATACAGTCACCTGCGTTTATATCTTTCAAGATTATATTGAGCATAGTCCCAATGAAGAGGGCCCCATCTCGCAATATGCAGGTTTGCATCGACGAAGTGATGTTTTTCGGTTTTCACCGAAGCAGGATGACCAACAATTTTTTTTGAGCATTGTGTATGCCGATGCGCGCTGTAATAGGTGCAACTTTTAAAGTTTTACTACTTTTATTGTGCAATTTGAGCTGTCTGTGCCCTCCAATATGGCTGACTCTACGTTACGTAATTCATTACAATAAATCTAACATTTATTATTATTTCAAATATTTTAACGGCTAAGTAAAAATAGTGTGTGATACACATTTTAAAATGATAATATTTTACTCGTGGGATTGCTACACTCGCCCTCGCGGGCTCGTTTCGCAAACATACTTACTCGCAAAAAATCCTGTTTTTACCACTTGGATCGTAAATAACTATTCTCGGATGAATGGACTGAAAAATGAGTACATCCATTATATCATCTCTAACTAGATTTCTTTTAGGTTACCCAGCTATGAAATCTTGTGCAATCTTCGAACCTGGGATTTGATCTGGGTTTATTGTTTATAATAGTCAAAGTACACCGGCGATGTATCCAATTTTGTTAAACGTAATCTTAAAATTGAAGAAATAGAATACAATCCGCATAAGTATTTATCGGGAAGTGAGCGTAATTTAAGCTTAATTGGATTGATCGATTTTTGTAACCTGGTCTGTTGCTGTTAGATTTAATGAATGATAATAGGAGTTCCTCCGTATTGCGTAATTGCTCTCGAATCATTAGCTCCCTCGATGAAACAAGATATCCTCCAATTAGGTATCCCATCTCACATGACCCTTTCTGTATCAGACTCATTCCTCTTGTTCTAAATTCTTTAGTTCAGCATTGTACGGCATTAATTGAACTTCTCATTTAAGGTTTTCCCTGCTTCCTTTTAAGTATAATTTCACCAGTTTTAAGGACAGTATTTTCCTTTCCCGTAGCGCTATTATGTTAATAACATTATTTAGATAACTGTAATTTTTATCGTTACTGTTGGTACGATGTGTAAAGAGCAATTCACAACAAAAACATTAATTAAATAACTAAATAAGTATTCTTAACAAATTTCTTAAAATTTACGTAGTTAACTTTTATAATAACCAGGGCCCGGATTTTGATGACCTGAAATTGTTTGAAAAATGACCTATAAAATGACTCTAAATTTTAAAGAAAATGACTTAATAATTGTAAAGAACGACCTAAAAACTGATATTTTATTTATAAAAAATTATTATTGTACACACAAAGTTGTAGACTAATTTATGCATAATTTTAAAAATTGTAAACGAAGAAAAGATATAGTTCTAAAAATTCTGTTCTTCGTTCTTGATTGGAGCATCTGAGAAAAAAAGTAAGAATTTTTTTAAAAAATAGATTATACTAAAAATTTTGCATTATAGGCTACTAACCTAGTAATTTATTTAAATATAACCCTATGGGGAAAAAAGACAAAAAAAAGTTAATATGCTCAATGTAAATGCATGAAAATGACTAAATAATGCAATGACAAAATAATTACGTAAAATTGAAATAAATGCCCTAAAAATATAAAATAGCATAAAATTATAAAACAGTTACTAAATAAAAATGTATTTCTATATTCTAGAGGCCGTGATTAGGATTTCTCCAAAAGCTGGTAATGTCTATGCAGCATCAATAAAAAGATGACATGTCATTAGAATCCGGGCCCTGAATCAATAACTTATTTATAACTTACAACACTCTCAAGAATTACAAAATTCTCAAGCTTATATTTTCACAATAAATAAATAAACCATATTTTAACAATAATTTTGACTTACATCTAAATTAAAATGAACGGCGACACTTCTTAGACTAGTTATGAGAAAAAAAAAGCTGTAACGTATTCTTGGGAATTACCATAACTTTTTGTCGGACAATCAATATTCATTGCAATTTTATAAAAGTGATCATGAATCTTATTGTAATCTTTCATGCCCTCTTCTGGAGGAATTTTGTTTAAATATGTCAGAAAAGCTAATACAAAGAAAAGCTTGGAATTTGTTTCTGAATTAAGTTAAGAGTAATATTATTTACCTTGGTACACTGTCTGGACGGCCGTGTCAGAGTTGACACTTCGCTGAAGATGCGAAAATACGTCTAGCGAAACGGCTGTGCAAAAGGATTACCAACATTATGCTAAAAATAATCTTAATCTCTCCGATGTTAATATACATCGCGAAAGCCAGACACAAGAATGAATTGAGATTTGCATTCTTTTACGTTCAAGGTTTCTCAATTTGCACAAATAAAATAGGCCTGTGCATGCATTAAGTAGCAAAGATGAAAGCCGCCTTTATAATACTTACAAGTCGAAATGCCGGAGTCGAGAAATGATAAACTCGTGGGATCGCGTAATTATTTCTTCTTCTCTTGACAGTAGTAATGAACGCCTGCAGTGATTTGTTTAGGCTGCTTTGCCGAGCATTTGTGTATTATAAGTTCTCGCAATACGCGGCGGTACCCTATAAATCCCTCGGAGTTCGGCACGGAAGGTCTATTCCCTGTGGCATTCTGTGGTATTTTTGCTTTAAGAGAAAGCTATTCTGACGTAAGAACGCTGGTCACATCTTGTCACATCCTTACTACACGGCGGGGGACTCATGGCTAATCCCTCTGTGCATTTAAAAATATCATCAAGTTGCGTGTCCATGCCTATATTCCATACCCTGCCCTTTCATTTGTATATTTCACAACTTCAAAATTATCCCACATTTTTAAAAAGTAAAAGGGAGCTACCATGACTTATGCCTCATACCTCGTATGAAGACGAACTCTTTCCTTATCCTCGTTTCTCTGCAAGAGAATGCAATAGCATTGTACTCTGATTCTGTACAGGGGTCATAAATTGCAGCTATTTCTTTCTTTCTGAAGTAAAATATTTATTGTAGACAAAACTTGAACACCTTCTTTCGTTACACAGCTCTAAGTAATTCTGTAATTCTGTTTTGTTGTCGGGTTTAAACAAGGGTCGTCTTCTTTATATTTTAAGCTGCAGGAGGGCAAGTGTTTCCTGGAGCTAAGGACAGGAAAATCTGTCTACTTATGTCTGACTGAGTTGCTGTTTTCTTTATTCAAAGGTTTAAAGGGATCAGTGAAATGTTGTGAGCAGCAGTTCCAGGGAAAACCTCGTTATAACGTTGCCAGCACTTAATCTCTTGTCAGTAATTTGAATGAACAAGCTGCTAGTATGCCGATGGCACTCTGTGTGATGTGATATTCCTGTGGCTTACTCTGAATTTACTACAGTTCACCCTATTTGTGCTGTAATATAAGTGAGTAATCTCGGGACTTATTTTATTTATATTATATGCCTAGGTTTATAAGACGGGACGGAGGTCATCAAATGTATACGACCCGATCCGACAGGTCTCCCCCAATCTTTTCCAGAGCCGTCCACTAAAAAGTTATTGCTGCAGGTCTTGGTGTAGTAGGGGGGCTGAATCATCCCCCTGGTCTGATTTAATGTTAGAGGGTCGATAGCGAGGAGAACCTACCCCATGACGATTTTAAGAAAATGACCAGTTAGCTTGCAGGGATGTACGTCCCCTCTATATGACTCCCTTGTTCCGAAAACAAGATCACTTTGTTTCGAGCACAACTCTATTTCTCTTATCATCCAGCCAGGATTACTATCTGCATATAACATTGTATTCCACTGATTTACAATATTTCTGCTTCCATTGTTTAAAGAACGCTATAAAGAATGGAGGGGGATGCAAGTTCCCTGAAACAAATATGCTTATGTCCAATAATTTAACAACGAAACACAGAGTCGGGAAGTTTATTTCTACAATTTCTACAAATATCTCTGGATGCAGAAATTCACAGTATCTCCGTTGCTGAGCCATGTAGAATTACATTTTTGTATTTTTTTTTTTTTTAAATTCAGCTTTATACCTAAGTATATCCTCATTTGAACATCGAGGTCATATCACGAGTCAGGTTCTGAGTGATAGGGAAAAAGCGAATAAGTCAAAATACCAAAGTTTCAGGAAAGACAAAAAACAATATTTCCACAGTATTGCTACGCTATTTAAATTAGCCCACCCACATATTTTTACATAGTTGGCCTATAAAATACTGTGTAAAAATATCTGGTGGACTGAATTAAATATTTTAACAATGTTGTGTAAATAAATTGTTTTTTGTCTCTTCTAAAATCCTGGTATTTTGACATTCGCTTTTTCGCCTATCACTCTAGTATTGATATTCACCTGTTTTCTATTGTTGATGTAATATGGCTTCTGTTAATTTCAACTGATATTCAGTTTTCAAGAATATGATACAGCATGCCTACTTGTCAATGCTTATTTGATTTTTCAGTATCTATTTTGTTTCCGTGTGACTTTTCTGGGGCGAAAAATTCACATTTTTTAAAGGTCACAATAAATACTAGTAAATAGAGGGTACTAACAGTTGTACAGCTTGTGTAATATTTGCATCTGTTTTAGGAGTGGACAGCAGGGTCGTCGCCAAAAATTTTATTGAGGGCAAACTCAACATAATTCTAAACACAACGATTCTTACTATTACGTATTAGGCTGAACTCTACAGTAGTCTGTAACATTAAGAATTAACTTACTATTGTGAACAGTAATAGTGATATTACGATGGTAAATTAAACAACTGTACTGTGAGTTAAATTCTCAGTGAGGTTAATCCAAATTCAAGTGATAATTTCTGAGTCAAGTATCAGTATTTTATTATCAATTGAAAATTAATTTCAAATAATTAAATACATAAATACAATGGTGCAGTTATAATTGTATACTGTACTTGCTAAACTCAGTATAAAGTATTTATATATTTTTTATCCCTGCAAAAACAATGCAGATTTACAGAGACAAAGAGTAGGCCTACCAAAAAATTAATGAGACTATAAGACATTCCAGAGAGGACATCTCTCCCCTTGCCCCCCCATGCCGACGCCCATGGTAGAAAGACTTTCATGTGATAATAAACCATGGGACAGATAGCGATAATGATGGTGACGAGCTAAAGACTTATTCAATGCTAGTTCAGATACTATAGTTGTTGTGATGACGGGTGATGTGAATTAGCCTTCCTAGTCTGTAGGGAGTGCCCCCGAGCTGCAGTCAGGTATAGTGGTTATTATTACATACCGCGGGGTAAAGTTAATGATGTACAAGGCTGTCTTAATTACATGGGCATCCCCTGAGTCATGTGGGTTCGCCCGTGTGTTTTCCCTCCACACTTTAATACAGAGAGAAGTAATAAAAGCATTCGTAAAATCTTCTTATGAGTTTTTGAATTAATCCTAAATACGAACACATTTTCAGACGGCTTAGCGGTTTACTACTTCGATCGTCTGTGAGAGAAATTATTTATTTGTTCGTCCATACCATAATACGCTTGTTATATGTGGCGTAAAAGTATCATAATTATACCCACAAAATTACATAATTTGATTTTAACACTGTTGTACAGCTATGGATTAATATCCAACGGAACAATATTCAAGTCTTGAAAGCAACAATTCAACTGCATAGTAAACCTACATTTAAATTAAAATTCAATTCTGTTCGTGTTAATTTTAATATTAGACTGAACTGAGTTCATTTAGTGTATTTTAATGTGCGTTGTTTGGTGTTAAAGCGTCAAGAGAAGTCCTGCGGCTTGCATGCCTTGTAGTCGCACACATAGGCGTAACCAGGCCGACCATATGGAGGGGGTTATAACATCCGGGAGCTCTGGGGGGTATGGAATACCCCCAGGGAGAGGGGGGTTCGGGGGTCCTCCCCCAGAAATTTTTAAAAATTAAGATGCACAATAACGAGTTTTAAGCTTCCCACGCTTTATACTCGTATTAAGTAATTTATAATCAGACTTAAAAAAATTGTACAATCTTCCTTTTTTTAATCAATGGGGGGGGTTCAAACCCCCAAAAACCCCCCTCGTTACGCCTCTGGTCGCACATCTATCGGAAAAAAACGAGAACTACTAAGAGCTGATGGCAGAGAGTCGTTTGCTTCTTCAATTAGGCTACGAGGTATTCTAAAAACCCAAAACGTAGACAGTCGTATGAAACTTGTCTGTAATGGTAATTAAGACACTCTTATGAAAATGAAACATAGGGTTACGTAGTAGTATTCCCATTTCCTTTCTACATCGTAGTGCAATGGCCGAGGACCGTAAGAAGTTCGCTCACGGATGGATTTTGTACCACTCTCAAACATAATTTGCTCTGCTGTACAAATCAATATTGATGTTGCTGCTTCTCGACATCTGGCTTGTTGGTCCGCCGGAGGTATTTCATATCCCTCCAACTATCCTCACCTGGGAAGCATTCCCCTATCCGCCACCTGGGGATTCACCCTCTAGGGTTACAAGTTCCCCCCGAGAGCTGGAGACATACATGAATGAATTTGTTGCATGGTTGCTAATTGATTGATTAGTTGTATTTGTTATGACAATTTTCCGAAGTAAATAAACTAGTATAAATAATACAAGTCATAAATTTGGCAAATAAAAATAGATTATATTTAAAAAAAAAAACTGATCTTAGCCACACCGCCAATATAATGGTTTCATATAAATTCGTATCAAGTAACGAAAAAGCTCGTTTTCATAGCGCATGTTTCATAAGTCTGATCAATAGGTTTCGAATGTCCGTACAAGGAACGGTTAGGTTAACTAGGCATGTTATGTAGGAAGAGGTGGGGGAGTGTATCACGCGAAGACAATAAACTATGGCAACAAGAATGCGCTCAGGGATAACCAGATACAACATCACCTACACCTATTGCTAATTCAACTGCTATTGATGTTGTAGCTGATACATGCGCGTATTCTGATGCTGATGCGCTTGAGAATTTTGAGGCAGTTACTGACGGTGATCATTAGATTCTGATCCTGAGGCAGTTCCTGACGCTGATCGTTTGTGTATGCGGATTCTGATGCTGATGCGCTGCGGATTCTGATGCTGATGCGCTTGAGGATGCTGAGGCAGTTGCTGACGCTGATCAGCTGTGTATGTGGATTCTGATACTGATGCGCTTGAGGATGCTGACGCTGATCAATTGTGTATGCAGATTCTGATGCTGATGCGCTTGATGATGCTGAGGCAGTTGCTTACGCTGATCAATTGTGTATGCGGATTCTGATGCTGACGCGCTGGAGAATGCTGAAACAGTTGCTGACGCTGGTCAATTGTGTATGCGGATTCTGATGCTGATGCGCTTGAGGATGCTGACGCTGATCAATTGTGTATGCGGATTCTGATGCTGATGCGCTTGAGGATGCTGAGGCAGTTGCTGACGCTGATCAATTGTGTATGCGGATTCTGAAGCTGACGCGCTGGAGGATGCTGAGGCAGTTGCTGACGCTGGTCAATTATGTATGCGGATTCTGATGCTGATGCGCTTGAGGATGCTGAGACAGTTGCTGACGCTGATCAATTGAGTATACGGATTCTGATGCTGACGCGCTGGAGGATGCTGAGGCAGTTGCTGACGCTGGTCAATTGTGTATGTGGATTCTGATGCTGATACGCTTGAGGATGCTGAGGCAGTTACTGACGCTGATCAGCTGTGTATGCGCTGAGGATGCTGACGCTGATCAGTTGTGTATGCGGATTCTGATGCTGATGCGCTTGAGGATGCTGAGGCAGTTGCTGACGCTGATCAATTGTGTATGCGGATTCTGTTGCTGACGCGCTGGAGGTTGCTGAGACAGTTGCTGACGCTGGTCAATTGTGTATGCGGATTCTGATGCTGATGCGCTTGAAGATGCTGATGCAGTTGCTGTCATAATTGTGTATGCAGATTTTGATGCTGATGCGGACGCTAATGTTAATGTTGATGCTTCTGAGTATTTTGACGAGGATTTGGATACTGATGGTAATGCTGATAATGCTGATGAGGATGCTTAGGCAGTTGCTGACGATAATGCGGACACTAATGTTAATGTTGATGCTGCTGATAATGGTGATGTGGATGCTGGTGATTCACTTCTTGTTTATTTTTCATCACTATATACAGTGCTGCATATTGGCTTTATCATCTATTTTGTTTTTATAGTCGTTACTGTTCAACTGTCCTGATTTTATTGTTTTTCCTGTCGCTTTCGTCCAAATTATCTTTCTTGCTTATAACTTATTGTAGTTTTCGTTTTGACCAATATTGTCTCGATCATCCTCATTTTTACCGTCGTCTTAATTGAAATTATTTTTACTACTACAGTACTGTAATAATTAAAATAAGTTGTTGCAATCATTGTGTCGTCATTATGCGAAGTCATCGACTTACAAGTTCTAATTATAATCTCGTGTCTATGTTTAGGTACTGCAACATGCAATCTGAAATGCTAATTCCAGTCATCAGTCTTTGCTTGAAGACTGAGCGAACATAATGCTTACGAGTAAACTCGAGTGCTAGTTTATGAATGGAAGCACAGGAACCGCGGTTAATTTCAGTGCCGAGGCTCTATCCATCATGCCCAAGCAAACAAACTCATCCATCTCGCGGACAGGCCAGGAAACTGGCACCGGGCTTTAACATTTCATAGGAGAAAGTCTTAACTAAACCTGTTGAGTGCATCTCCTCTATATTTGTTCTTCAGGCCACAATTCATATATACATAGGAGGTGCGTCCTTAAAGTAGCCTAAGTTTCCCTGACACCAAAATTTCTTGGATTTATTCATTGAAACAGATACAGCAAGTATTCAGCTATTTTTCAACATATTCGCCACCCTAATTGAAGCATGTCATACCGTGAGACCAGCTTTTGAACACGTGTTGTAGAAGTCTGCCCCCTCTGAACCACTGTGTGACAACCACCTCTGTTTCTCTGTCGTTCTCTGTCATTTCCCGAGGGGTGGGAAAAATGAAAATCACTGGGAGCGAGGTCCAGGCTGTAGGGTGGATGTTTAAACACTTCCCAGCACGTCTCCTGCAAAAGTTCGGCTGGGACGTGTTTCAACATCCACCCTATACTTCGGAGCCCACTCCCAGTGATTTCCATCTTTTCTTACACCTCACGAAACGACAGAGAATGACAGAGGAATAGAGATGGTTGTCACACAGTGATTCAAATACTAGGCGGCAGACTTCTACGACATCAGGTATTTAAAAGTTGGTCCAACGGTACGACAAATGTCTCAATTGCGGTGAGAATATGTTGAAAAAATCTGAATACTTGCTGTATATGTTGCAATAAATATTTCCAGGGAAACTTACTTTTTGGACGGGCCTAGTGTGAGTGTATGTATATATACACCAT
This sequence comes from Ectobius pallidus, assembly GCA_964059195.1. Taxonomy (NCBI): domain Eukaryota; kingdom Metazoa; phylum Arthropoda; class Insecta; order Blattodea; family Ectobiidae; genus Ectobius; species Ectobius pallidus. The sequence goes on from CAXKWD010000005.1 coordinate 129,741,818, forward strand.
AGGTACCATAGGTACTATGTTTAGAAGAATTATTGTGTACGACCCCAAAATTCGAAGTTGAGTTTTCAACATTTTGAGGTCCCTTGATTCCAAAAATACAACTTTCAGAAGAATGTCTATTTGTATGTGTCTGAATATTCTATTTCCAGAACGAAAAATAGTATGAAAACAAAATTTTGTATTTGGGTTAGGTATCTTTTGGGGATGTGGCACGGAGATTGGCGACGAATTTCTCGTATTTTTAATGGCACTTCACATGAAGAAAGATTCGTTTCTGTGATTTTCTCGAGAACTGCTCTAACGATTTTGTTTAAATGTTGTACTTGAGGTGCTTATACTAGGAGCTAAAACTTTTATTTGAAAAATGTTTTCGAAAAAATGCTCTCTAAAAAGTCACCCACTCTGAATACGCGCTCTTTGCAATATGGCCTCTTATTCTATATTAACTTAGAATGTGAAGTTAGAAAGCTGTATTGACCATATGTAGGGTAAAGAAAATAACAACAATCAGGTGTTGGGTGGGTTGTGTATCATTCGGGGATGCGATGCGATTTGGTAACGACATTCTCTTCGTTATTACAACCAATTTACACTGAATGCCCTACATAATACATCATTACATGTTAAAAACATTTTGGCACAGGAAGTTATTTATTTTACATCGGTTTTTTTTGTATATCGATCTGCTCCTCCTAATATACATAAAAAACTTCGCAAAACACACATCATACGTTATTATTGAGACTAGGATTTATATAATTTAGCATGGTTTCAGCATGATCGAAAGTTGCTAAATGTACAGAAATTCGTTTTATGAAACACTAATTCAATGAAAGTTCATTGTTACAGCATATTCGTATATATTTGATAATTTTATCGTAATAGGTCATATTTTTATATTTTTTCCCATGTATATTCATCATATTTATACATTTTCAAACATTTTCAAAGACTTCTCAGTTATCAGTTGTCTAAGTGGATTTTCTTCCTTCCCTGAATTTCTTTGATTTATCCTGGAAATTTTAAAATTATCTTTTTTTCCCCTTTTGTATGCAATGCAAGAAATTGAATCCATCCTTACAAACTATGACAAATTTACTTGTTCACAGTACAGAGGAAGTATTGTGTTCGACCCCGAAATTCGAAGTAGGAATAGACATTTTGAGGTCACTGAACAAACAAGGGGAAAAAAAAACTATTTTCAGTAGCATGACAGTCTAGCTCCAGAACGAACAGTCGTTAAAAATATTTGGTTTAGGAATCTTCTGGGGATATGACAAAGATTGGCGACAACTTTTTCTTACTTCTAATACACTTTACATAAAGAACGTTTTGTTTTCACGATTTTCTCGAAAACGACTCTAAGGATTTTGTTTAAATTTTTTACGTGAGGTGCTTATATTAACAGATAGAACTTTATTTGAAACATTTCATTTTTTCGAGAAAAAAATCCTCTGAAGGGTAGTTATAAGTCACTCACTGTTTGTAGAAACTCAGTTTTGCCTGTGAACAATAAAGTTTTGCATCAGGTTGAAATAACTAAAGACTCACTCCTTGCAATACGGCCTCTTGTTCTATACCAGAATGTAAAGCGAGAAATATGTATTGCCCATGCTTAACGTAAAGAAAGTTACGTGAGTGCAGTACATCAGATTTTATTTGGGGCTTTTGCTTTGCGTATGCGATTCAAAACATAATGGCCGGGACCATTTGCTACGCCGGGAAGCATTTTTACAACCACTTTTCATGAAGTGAATGTCATTTTTTACCGAATTTCTCGAAAAAGGCTTAACGGCTTTATTTAAATTCCCTACACAAAATGCGGGGTACGCCGTAGCGTAGTGGTTGAGGCGCTTTGCTACAAACCGGAAGGTCGCGGGTTCGATTCCCGATGAGGTCGTTGGAGTTTTTCAATTGCCCTAATCCTTCTGGTGGCACTATGGCCCTGGGGTCGACTCAGCCTCTAACAGAAATGAGTACCAGGAGCAATCCTGGGGGTTAAAGCGGCCGGTGCGTAAGACTGACAACCTTACTACCTTCGCGTGCCGAATGTCCAAAATCTGGGAGCCTCAACCTCCTGGAACCCTCTGGGCCTCCATGGCCTGTATAAGGATAACTTTACCTTTATCTTACACAAATTGCATAACATGCATAATATGCTGTATTATAATGACGTATTATCATGTATTAAACTTAGATACAAAATGTTTATTTGGGTGGAGGAAGTCACGTGTTGCACATTTTTATGGTCAAGCGTTGCATGCGTTGCGTTCAGAACACCCTGTATAAACAAGTCTATGATTCCAGTAAATATTAAGAAACCACATATTAGGGTGTACGTAACGCTTTTTTCCCCTTACTTTAGCCTTGGAGGGAAGCGGTATTTTGTAAGAGCGATACGAGGTTTAGAATAACTATTTACTCTGTGGAGAGACTTTTCAAGTACATGTTAACTGTGAAGGGAGGCCCAGTCGGAATCCTGGATGGAATGTTTTCTTTTTAAATCCGACCTACAAAACCACAACAAACATACCTTTCTCTAAAGGTCCCTCAGGCCATTGCCATGTTTCCCTGTTATTATGTTCCCTATACGTTCCTTGTGTATCCCAACCCGTGACTTCCAATTCTATGAGAAGTTTCATCTACAAAGACTTTCCCCCAAGAAGTTTACATTTTATAATTTACTTATAATATACAATAAGTCTGCAGTGGCGTAACTTACACCCCCGCAGACCCCAGGGGCTTATAGAGGCCCAAAACGTAGAGGGGTACTTTTGGGTTTTTCGAGTCGCGCGCATCCAGTTAACCAGACCTGTGCAATGTGCATTGAATTTCTCTGTATATTTCACATTTCCTGTTAATGTATTTACTGCCGAAAAATCCTTTTTAAGGTTGAAATTAGTTAAAAACTGTTTAAGAAGTGCAATGCGTCAACAAGGACCTAGTGCACTCAGTGTGTTGAGTAGTCTATTAATTTGAGGAGAAAATGGAACTTGATTTAAATACAGTAATTGAATTATTTGCATCTAAAAACAGATGGCCCATAAATACACCGTGGTTACAAATTATCCGAAGATTTTGTAGTCTGCGAGGCGCGTCTATAAAGTAAGTTTCCCTGGGCCGTTAACAGAAAAAAAAAAACACAATTTCAATGGAATATTTATTGAAACAGATATAGCCAGTGTTCAGCTATTTTTCAACATATTCACCACCAGAATTTAAACATTTAGTCTATCTTACCGTGGCACCAACTTTTGAATACCTGTGTCGTAGAAGTGTGCTGCCTGGGAGTTGAACCACCGTGTGACAACCATTTTCACCTCTTTTTCATTCTCTGTCATTCCTTGTCATTTCGTGATGTATAGGAAAAGATGGAAATTACTGGGAGCGAAGTCCGGGCTGTAGGGTGGATGTTTAAACACCTCCTAGTCTCCTGCAGAAGTTCGCCTTAAAGCCCGGATCTCGTTCCCAGTACCGTAATTTCCATCTTTTCCTACTCCTCACGAAATGACAAAGAATGGCAGAGAATGACAGAGAGGCGAAGGTGGTTGTCACACGGTGGTTCAGATTCCAGGCGGCATACTTCTACGACACAGGTGTTCAAAAGTTGGTGCCATGGTAAGAAAATGTTTCAATTCTGGTGGCGAATATGTTGAAAAATAGCTGGACACAGGCTGTGTCTGTTGCAACAAATATTTCCTTGAAATTATATTTTGTTTCTATAAACGGCCCCAGGGAAACTTACTTTATGGACGCGCCTCGTATATTTTCACCATAACATTGTATACTGTACATTATCCTATCACCATTTAAATGAAGTTCTGAAGATTTATACTGACCTTAGATGAACTTGATTCGAGACATTCTCGCCTAATTTTCTCAAGCGTTTTGTGTGACGTTCTCGATTATTCTGTTAATGCGCCGTCTCTATTCAATCAGTTTCGCTGGAAGTGGGGAGATGTAAAATTCGCCCTTGATGAAACCCTACAGGAAGAAATCTCTCTCTATTAAGTCCGGTGAGCGTGGTGACCAAATGCAGGAAGTGGTGACGTACTTGGCAGGTGTCGATTTATGTACCACTATAGTCTACATCCCTGTTGCTCCTCTTCTGTGAGTTGTGAGATTAACAAATTTTTAAAACTTGTCCAGGAATTTTTTCTTGGCAAATAAAAAAGAGCCAAATACACGTCTCATAGAAACGGCACAACACACGTTTATTTTTGGGCTGTGTTGTTCTATCTCAGTGATAACAAAGGGTTTCTCGGACCTCCATAACCAGGCATTGAGCCTATTGACTTCTCCGGATAAACTGAATGCCTCTGCATCAGTTTATCACTCATGATGATTATTTCCAAAAAAATCCTCATCCTCTTTGATCAGGGCCATAAAATTCTCACAAAACGCTTGATTATCAGGGTGCAGTTTTGTACCGGTTGCGGTCGGTGCGGGAACAAAAGTTGCTTCCGAAGAATCTTCCTCACTGGCTCTCCGCATTGATTTCTGACGGCTCCGAACTCTGTGTTCAATTACATTTGTCCTTCTGCTTCTTAGATGACAGATGTACGTCCAAAAATATTCCTAAAAATTACAGGAACATTTACATTCGAGAGGATCGGCAATAAACCTCAATGTGAGTCATTTTGTATTATGTGATCCTGCAATATATAAATGTTAAATATTTTGACGCGATATTATGAATTATTATTACTATTTATAAAAAAATTATATTACAAAATGATTGATAATTGAATTTAAAAACTGTGATATGTTAATTACATTTGTTACATTACAATTTTACATGCGATAAGTTAATTAACATGGACATGGCGTCTGAATAGCTACTCAGAGTTAGGGGCTTTTACACTTACAAATCTTACAAAATGTTAATGTTGATTATTATTCAAGCAAATTGACTCTTAAATGTTTAATAGACGAAGGATTATTTTCCTACAATCATTTTATGGGGGAGGGGTTATAGGGCATACGTTTTAGTTACTGTGCAGCAAATGCAATGAAATGGACAGTTTCGAAGATATATGAATATTTTTCAAATGAGTAGCTAAATACAGAGAGTTTATTTAGAATTGTCAATCACATCACGCCCAACTAGATATTAAGCACATTTCCCCAAAATGTGTAGTTGTTTAAAATTGCAATAGCTTAACTAACAATTTTTTCCTTTTAGAAATGAGACATGCAATCATATTACCACAATACATTCACAGAAAAATTTCACCGAAATAATTTAATCGTTATTTGAAGCGTTTAGTTGTATAATGGTCCAAGTGCCAAAATCATGATTGTATAGAAAACAAGACATAGACCAACAGAAAGACCCAGCGCTATATCTTGGAATTTATTGCTACTAACGTTACTTTCCCTGGACCTTGGACCCTTCTGAAATGCATTGGTCTGGCACCTATATACCGTGTGCACCATGACTTTACGGACACACGGTAGATCCATTTAACATTATCAGCCGAAAAGTCTTGGTTTTGGCACTTAGACCCTTATAAAACTAAACGCTTCATTTATCGTCATCACAAGGCCTAACAGTTTTTGATGGTTCCGGTCGTTCACTCAAAACAGTGCTATACATTATGCGTATAATAAAATGTAATAGGTGATAAACAAGTTTATTTCGTTTGTGATCAAATTGAGCATTCACAAAAATTAACTGAAAAACTTACATAACTGTGACCGTGAGATTCAGAGACCGCGATAATTAACAGGCTTTAAAACTTAGTGCCCGATCGAATATGTTAACAGCAACCGTGCTGTACAGACTTTGCTCGGCGTATGCCCTAGCTACCATATGCTAGTTCACGTGATAGTAAACAAACCGGACTACATATATAGGAAGACCACAAAATAACTTCTCATTATCTAAACTCACATTACAAGCATGCAAAACGATACTTTCTCCTGTTTGTGTATAATAGTCCCTACCAAATGTTTCAATATATGTTTGCGTTTTAGAACACTTTACTTTCGGCATGCCGAACACGTATTATAAATTTAAACACACACAATGACAAGGTACACTGTTGACCAATTTGAGAGGCACCGTACTACGAGAGCATTCACTTCTCGGTACTACTATCAATGACTGTCTTATCAGCCTACGCAATCACCCTCCACCCCCTATACTCAGGTTGTTGGTAACCGGAATCAACTCCCTCTGTGGGTTCAGGCACTAGGCTAAGTTTTAAAGCCTGATAATTAAGTAGCACGTATGGGGTAATACAGAAGGAAAGGTAGTGTAAAAAGCGCACCTGTGAAGACGATTTAAAGACAGCAGCAGCGGTGTATGTTTTACTGCGGTCTTACAGACCTCATCTCCAATTTTTTTTTAAAATATTTTTAATTTTTAATAATTTTAATATTTTAAAACTATACATAGTAGGCCTATTCTATTTTTTTAGGATTTTAGCATGAACCAGTAATAACTTTATATGTTTTATATGTGGATAGTGCTGGATGCCAATAAAATAAAAAAAAGTTCTAGACCTGTCCAGTTCTATATATTATATGTATAAAGGTATACTGTATACATAAGATATATAAGGTATATATATGTCCTATATATAAGGTCCTTCAGTCCTCACAGGAGGACAGATGAGGTCAGTCCTTCTAATGTCAAATCATGAAATCAGAATAAATACAGGGGAAATGCAAGCATCTTGCTCCTCAAGTTTACATGACATTAGTACGTTATGATGGAAGAAACTTCCTTTTCCTTTCAGAGCCAGAATTAAGTGGAGGAAAATATCCTTTCTGCCTGTTTTTAATGGATTCATTACTTTCGTTTTTCTTTGTACCGATACTACGTCATTACGGTGGCACTTAATTAATAACAATAAAAGACAGCTCAGTTATCATTGTTTCTCTCTTGATTCCACAATTTTGTAATTTTGAAATACCATTGGCATGGAGAACATTGAACGTGTATAAGTTTTTTATAATCGAGAGGGTCGGGGGGAGACAGTGGTTTAAATAGTTGCACTATTTATGTTTTCTTGGTCGCCTGGACTTAAACCAATCAGCTAAAGGAATATTACCTATTTTATGGAACCCAGGTTCATGAGCCCATTATTCAACCCTATTCTGTGCTAACTCCATCCGACCATCCCTCACAAATCCTGCTTCCCATAAATTTATTATAATATTGTCTTCCCAACTACGTCTAGGTCTTCCAAGTGGCGTCTTCCCTTCAGGTCTCCCAGTCAGTATTTTTTAGATAAGTCTTTCCTCCCCCATGCGCGTGCCATCAAACCAACTATATATTACCTAACATGAGCTCGTTATGCTACCGAGGAGGGGGGGACCTTCATTGAATATAGTGAAGTAGAGGGGCTCTGTTTAAAGAATTGCACTGACACATTTAGTGGCAAGAAAGTGATCGTTTTAGTTCATTGGATTCATAGACATCAATGGTAGGTTGCACTCAGAACTAACCAGCCGAGTAAAGGATTCAAGAAATCGATCGATTTCGATCAAGAGAAGTGCCTACATGATTGATTCTCTGATGTTCATTACGATCCCCATTTTATATGCACAGAAGATAAGAATCTTAATACATAGTTTATAAACCTGTCGACTTGGGTGGCGCTGGCTTTCTGTACCCGAGGTCATAGGTCCATGAATACTCCTACAAGAAAAAGATGCTTGCATATGGATTGTACAGGATTTGAAGAACAGGATAACGTGAAATTTGACCGTTTTCCGAAAGAAAAAAAGTATGAGATACACAAACCCCCCATTAAATTACGTTCGTCAATAAAGTCAGGTCTTGTATACCCATACCCTAATTTTCAGGAGGCCTAATTACTGGATTGTTTACAGAATCCGAGGAATCTTGGTATATAGCCTACAATAAGTAACAAAATTAATTGCCACTTGGCAAAACACAAGAAGTAGTAACGAGTGCTTGCAAATGAGTTGGCCTTGTTTGTTTACTTGACACTTGATGGATGGGGGTTTTCCTGCAAGCCTCGTCATCATTAGCGAGTGTACAATAATGTTCCATGCGGTACGAGCACGTGTGTACGTATGTAGTGGGCAGATTGATAAAGACGCAACCAATCACTGATCTGTGTACATGGAGTGCGCGCTCCGCCCATCAGTACTCTGCCCCCACCAGGGAGGAAAGCATGCGTATCTGTTTTGTTGTTCGTCTGGCTACCGGAGAGGGTTTAGTTTAGCGGTCGACAGCTGCCATGCTATACCTAGTGCGCTCACAGTCTGCACAGGCCATGTGTTCGTTGCGAGTGGTGAGTGGGTGAAGGAACAGTAGTGAAGGTAGAAGGAAAAAAAGAACAAGAGTGCCGGCATGGCCGGACGTCGGGACGTTCCTCTGGTTCTCCGAGTCCTTTTGCTGGCTCTGGTCTTCGACACAACGATGGCGACGGCCAATTGGTGGTAAGTCTGATATTATTTCTTCCGTGTTGTCCTGTTCAGCTACCGCTCCACTATGCGCCGGGAGTCAAATGTAGCAAGAAAAATATCTGGTACAACTACGCTACTTTCTCTACCATAAGCTTACGTAATGAGAGTACAGAATTTTTCATGTTATGAAGACTTCTTTTCCTAGAACTGCTGTTTAGCCTACTCTTATTTTATCCACACTGCCTAGACCTGTCAGTCATGAAACGCAGGAAGATCCTAACTTTCTCAGTTCCAGGAAACATTTGCCCTCTTGCAGGTTTAGTACAAAGAAGCTGGTCGTCTTGTGGATTCGACAGAAAATGTAGAATGACTTCCAGCCGTGTAGTATTTTTTATTGTCCACAGTAAATACTTCGATTCAGAAATCGCAAAGAAAACAATAACAGCACTATTAGGAGAGGGCAAAGATCCTACGCCAAAACCTCAACATAAGTATTGTAGTACAGATTTTCAGATTAGGGAATAATCCTGTTGTGTTCTTTTGTAGAAAAACCTAACATGGAATCTACATTACATGCCGCATAGGAGATTTGCGCATTCATTTGTCTCATTCTGTCGCATCTAGCGCATTTTTATTTTTATTTTTTTTATTTTTTGTTTGTTTGTGAGATAGAACTTAAATACTTAGCATAATCTATAACTATCCGTCAGAGAATTTTTATGAGAATGTTACAAATAAAAGCTTTAGGCCTTATGTATGCGATAATAAGGTTAGGCTATAGAAAACTTTCACAAATTCGTTGAAGTCATTTTCGAGAATATCACGATACATTTCTTTCAAGTAAAAGACTAAGAGACGTAATTCGGTCACGCCTCGGAAGATGCTTAGTAAAATAATGTGTGGATACGGTTTTTAGTTTTCTAGTAGAGTTATTCACCGGCCGTCAGACTGACAGGTACACAAATCTACTCGCAGACAGAACATAGATAAATTTCCAACAAAAGAATTTTTGAATTCGGTGCCCTCAATGCGTGTACTAAAACTGAAAACTCGACATCGAATTTTGCGAAAGAACACACTTTTACCTATAGCCTAGTAAGCGTAGGCCACCTATGTTGAGGTAGAGAAGGTAAAATTCTTAATTTTTAAGATTAACGAAATCACAGTTTTCACTTACGGCCTGTTGTATGTTAGGAACAACCTTAGACGCCAATGAATCTTTATTTATAATCCTCCCCATTATCATGTAGAAAGGTTACTGCTTCCGCTACTCTGTTAAAAAATTGCTTACAATGTTAGGTTATAAGTGAATCACTTTCACACTTCTTGGTACGAAATTCAAGTTGTATTGATATCAGCTAGCTGAGAACTGCATAGCTATTCTAACTTAACTCCCTCAAGCACTTCGCTTCGTTCATTCAGAAAATAAGGGAGCTCTTCAAGGACATAAGCATATATGCTACTAAATTATCTATTAAAGTTTTAATTATAACTATGCAATGCGAAAATATGATTATTTTTCGATCATACGGTCGACCATACGGTATGACAGAACGGTATCATAATGATATCCATAACGATACAGATTTCCATTACTATATCGGTGTGATATCGATTATTATCGAATACGGAACGATCTTGAGACAGAGTAGCAGCTGAAATATTTACGTAATACATAGCCTGCATTTAAAATAAATTCAATTCTGTTCGCGTTAATTTTAATATCATACTAAAGTGAATTAATCGCATATTGTCAAAATTCGTTGGTTTCAAGAAAATGACCAAAAGAAGGCTTCAATTTGACGTACGCCATGGGTTGTCATTTCTCGCAGAAGACAAGAACTACAATAGCCTTCTGATGCGACGGTCATGGCGGGCTCGTTGCCGTTTGTTTGAGTAAATCTAAGATCTCAGAAATTAAACATTCAGACTAATTATGGTCGAACAACTTTGAGCAACTAATGGTAACTAATGGTAACTAAGAATCTCGTAAGAAAAATACTCTTATCTTAATCAATACCATTATAGTCTTGTTGCGTAATGTACTATTTGATTATAATTATGCAGTGCGAAAATATGAATTTCAGAGCACGGATCTAAATCAAGCAGGATTAAAAACAAGTTATTATTAAACGTTTTCAGGTGTGAATAAATGAGATTTAAACGACGAAAGTGACGACTCTCGCAAATAGAATTGTTATATCTCATTCTACTAGGTGGTAGATAGCCTATTAATTAAGGAGTTCAAACATCGAATTGGCTGCGACGATAAAATCGCAGAATCAGACTCATTTGGGAGATGATATCACAGTATAAGTATTAATACAGTAAGGAAACTGTGTGTTAAAAGTCCTATGACAACTTGTTAACTGGGCGACACTAGCGCTCCATGCGGCGGTTGAGTAAAACTGCATTCTCACCATATAAAATAACTTGTGAAAATGCATAAACACATAACAAAATATGTTATAATAAGAGAAAAAAATCTTCTTTCAAAACTGAATTTTAAATTTAAGAAACAATGAAGCATGTATTATATTTTAGTTAAGACCAGGCACAATTTTTAAATGCCACTTACCTGTAACTTGCACTGCAGTTCCTAGGGCTATTCTTATTACAAGTTTTAATAACTTCAAGATGATTCTTGGAAAACCAATTATAACTCATTTTTATTTTTAAAAGTAGCCTAATATTACATTAGAATAGAAATGTCATCATTTTACAAAAATAATACAATATTACATAAGATACAATACAAAATTCAAATAAAAATATAGGTTTCTATCAATATTTCTCAATTTCTAATACTCCAAAACTGCTTTTAGTATACAGTCGGTACAGCAGTTTTAATTAAAGAGTTCTTATTGGAATTCATAAACTGGCTGTTTTCGAAGTTTTCCAAACATAGGCGGCAATTTACATTTAAATATTTTACAGTTTTTGTTAGTAGGTCTTCTCGCCGACTATTGATGACCCATTTTTTACACCTGAAATCATTACAACAATTGAAGGTAGATCGAAGCCGTAAGATACAGAAACAAAATACAATCTCAACAATGAAGTTGAGGACGAGCAGTGTGACAAACCTATATTCAAAGGTCACTCTTTAATATAATTTATAACTTAAACGTTGATTTTAAAGGTGGGAAAAACCTTGGACTAGATACGCTTCTTAACAGTAGCCTATTTTAGGTAAGCCTATTGCTTGCCTAGGTTTGGATAATGATGTCATGTTAGTTTACTGTCGCAAACACCTTAATGGCACATGTATCCGAGAATTTATTATGTAAGATTATGTTTTCGTCATCTTTACGCCTACATCGTGTTCGAGAAAATAAATATCGTACCGCCTGTAAAATCGGCTATGTGCACTTTTTTTTACGAAATTGAGTTATGTGCACTGATATTCCTTAGCATTGATCCTTACAACCGGGCATGTGGATCTTTGATTGTCAGGTTTGTGCAAGCAAAGAAAAACATCGGCTACATGCTGCAAAATGGCCATGTGCATTAGAGCTCACATAGCCATTCTTGACTGCCAACACGGCACACATGTTTGTATACATAACCGGCCCTGACATATACATTACAATGCACATAGGAAATAAGCTGCACCGCAGCAAATATTGTGTTATCTTAAGCAATCACAATACGACATCCTAAATATTGTTATCTTTAACCGTGATATAGACTGCTGACATTTTCATTTCATTAGTATCTATTGTTAGAAATTACAACATAATTAAAGATAAAAATATTACATTAAAGTAAATGTAAACATAACCACACCAGAACATGTGTCAAGAGTAAGCCAGCAGGCATACAATAAATATTACGTATTTTTCTTCTTACCTTTCTGGATCTTTTGGGAAAGTGAAGAAATGCAATTCAGGATTTCTTCCTTTATTGTTACTGCAATTTATAGCAGAACAATAACATCCTTTCCAAACACGCGTTGCTATAAAAATTCAAGACTCCTATTTATTTCCATTCTTCCCGCAGTAGTGATTGTAGTATTACTCAATGGCCGGTAGGATCGCATGGAATCTGCGCGCGCATGTCCGTATGGCAGAAAAACGGACTGAGTTTCTTTACTGTATTAATACGTATACTGTGATGATATGGTCAAATTTCGAAGCTAACCAGTCTGAAAGTGAGGCGAATACCAGATTGGAATTTACTTATCACCTTGGCCTAATGATCCTTTTCCTTTACACATATTTTTGTGTAATCTTAGAAGAAGATCTTTTGTCGTGCCGATCTCACACTGTATCAAGCTGATCCCATTTCCACGCCCTGTCTGAATAATATATTATGTGAACCACAGATTCCCTACAGGTACTGGCTCGTAAGTCCTGAAAAGAGGTAAAATAATAAAATGAAGAAGGACTTTAAGCAAGCAGATCTTAAAACAAATCTAGTGCAAGGCTGTATGCATTATTTGAGATGCCAACACACATTTGTGCATTTTTACCAATAGTCCCATACAGTTAGACTAGTTCTGAACATAATGCATTCCACATAGATCGCCTTCCCTGGTTAGATTGTTTCGAAGTTCATGTGCTCAAAGTAGCGGGTTCGATCCCGGCCCAGATCGATGGCATTTATGTGTGCATAAATGTGATAAAATGTGGTAGGCCCATGTCTGTGGATTTACAAGCATGTGAAAGAACTCCTGTGAGGGACACAATTCCGGCACTTCGGCGATGGTCACAGGCCTAACAGGAGTTCATGTACGCTGGTGGAAGAACAGAAAAAGAGCATTCGCCGATCTCCAGCATTCACTTATGAATTGTAGCCTTCATTTGAATTAGAAATTACAATACATTGTAACACCACAAGAAGTGAATCTTCTGCTGACATTCAAACTACCATGATATAAAATGTTAAATAATTGAAATAAGCATACGTTGCCGGAGCAATAGCCTCATTGTTTCTTAATTAGCTTATTTATTTGCGAAATTAAATGCCCTATTTTGGGCTCTTCGGTGGAAATAGGCGTTTTACTTTATTTTATTCATTTTTTGGAATTTGGTTATAGGCTAGAGCAGCGTTTCTAAACCTTTTTGAACCCGAGGACCTCTAAAATGTCTAAACAAAATTTACGGACCCCTAATTTTACTTCTTTACTTTCCATTTGCTTTATGATTTTTTTTAATTATGTCTGAGGACCATCTGCACAATCTTCGCGGACCATACGTTGAGAAACGCTGGGCTAGAGTGTTAAATTATAGCATAAGTTATCAGTACTGTCATTAATATTTCAAGGTGGGTTTGGGAATGTAGTTATCTTGTTAGAATTAGAAAACTTTAATTTAAAGTTTCAAATTGTTGTATTTTTTAGCCTAACTCCTCGCATCTGAAATAACATGACCAGACTTTCCTAACATTTCTAGTTTATTTCTTTATTCATTTATTTTATTTATTTTTCTTTTATTTATTTATTTTGTTCTACAACAGAGCAATACTCCAATTAAAGTAGCTACATACACATTAAATATACAAATAAAATAGGCTAAGCCATAACTAAACTGAGGCGATGGACTTACCACCGCCCCTCTGCCATCTCTCGGAAAATAAGCGTAACAAAATTCATATCGGTAACAGAAACCTCCACTTGGAGGCCCCTTCGCCCCAACATAGGGGCTATAGCGTTCCAGACGGGCAGACAGACACAACTAAACAGAAAACAAACAATGACATAAGACACAAACAATACTTCATAAGACACAAAAGCAAAATTGAAATCAAAGTACAGTTTTTTCTACCTCTCCATTTATGCAATCTAAGAACATCAATAGGATACACCCAATATTGAGGTTACTTCTTCCACACTTCAATCGTCCCAACGTTTCAAGCACATAAGTAGGCCTACACAGCTGAGTCCAAATAGGTTCATAAAAGTTCTACGCTAATTCTGAAAATTAAATTTTGTGCCATTAAAACTAGCTTATGAGGGATACAGGATCATGTTTTTAAGCCCTTCTAATTGTATTTTTATATTCACGGGCCATAAATATCTAATCATATTTTCAGTGGAACTCTTAGTATCGCACTCTTAATTGTGTTACGTACATTACGAATGCTGTACTAAACAGGCAGAAAGCTCCTTTAGTTAACTTGCTGAAATGTCTCCTCAGTTTTTGTTAAGTTTCTCTTACAAGACTCCCGTTTTTACAGTGCCTGAGGATACATGGTTAAGAAAGGAGAAGAAGAAAGAAAAAAACCTTATGTGTAACACATAACTTCCTGTGCCCAAATAAAAAGTTTTGCCTCTTAGTATAATATGTCATGTAAGTCTATAAAATTCTTTTCATGCAAATTGGTTCTAAAAATGAGGTGAATGACGTTACCATATAGCATCGCATCGCCAAAGGATAGAAAATCCCAAAAATTCTGATTAATGCACTCACATAACTTTTTTTTGTCGTAAGCATGGACAATACAGTTTTCTCGCTTCTCGCTTCTCGCTCTTGACATTGCAAAGAGCGCGTATTTCAACCTAAAGCAAAGCTTTATTGTTCACTAGGCAAGACTGAGTTTCTACAAGCAGTGGCTTATTACTATCCTTCAGCGGATTTACGGAAACATTATTTCAAACAAAAAGTTCAGCTCTTTGTTAGTAACTTATAAGCCCCTTATGTACAAAATTCAAACAAAATCACTGAAGCTGTTTTCGCGAAAAACAAAATTTTCTTCGTGTAAGGTGACATCAAAAGTAAGAGAAAGTAGTCACCAATCTTCGGTCTCATCTCTAGAAGGTACAGGTAGGGGGGGGGGGGAAGCGGACAGACTAAAATATCTAAGTTGTCGATATGAGCCACTGCGCATGCCCCCGGCATTCTTCCCAGAAAATGAATTTCATAAGCTTATTTTCTAATGGGTTTCGAAATGGGCTAAGTCAACAGTCGACACTAGAACAAATTTCAATACATTCCCTGCTATCCTGTGAATGCCGCTAGGCATGCGCAGTGGCTCATATCGGCAACTTAGATATTTTAGTCGGTCCGCTTTTTCCCCCCTACCTGTACCTAATCCAAATACAACAATTTATTTTCATGCGATTTTTCGTTCCGGAGCTAGACCGTTAAGACACACCTACAGACATGTTTTTTAAAATAATATTTTTGGATTCAGGAGACCTCAAAATGTGTATTTATGTTAAAAGCTCAACTTTGAATTTCGGGGTCGTACACAATATTTCCTCTGCCTATAGTAGCCTATCTATGATACGGGCAGAGGAAGTAAAAAAGCACTTTGAACTACTTTTTAAACTACTACTAAACTACTTTTTACATTTATTATCGCGTCGCTCTGGGTAGCGCAGTCCCTATGGCACTAACTTTCTGTGGCAAGGTTGCGAATTCGATCCCAGCCCAGGTCGATGTGGTCTTGCATTAATAATTTATTCTAAACGGCCATAGGTGCATATTGCAGTATACCCATCATTAAAAAACCGACAACCTAACAGTTCTTTGCACTTTTGTTAGTGTTGTGATTTACAAAAGGAAACTGTAGCTTCCCGCTATGTGTCAATCATCCCAGAAAGAATGGGGAATATTTTTCACACATTAATTTAACCTAACCAGGAATCGAACATGGGCCCGCTGCATGTGAGGATCGTACGCATTTCCTGGTAAGCAGACTAAATTTTTCAGTTCCAGGAAGCATTTGCCCTATGCTAGCTACAGTACAAAGAAGCCGGTGGTCTTGTGGAACTGACACCAACTTGTAATGACTTCCTGCTGGGTAGTGATTGGTATTGTCCATAGTAGTTACTAATTCAGAAAGGAAAAAATAGCCACACTATTAGGAGACCGCAAAGAGGCTGCCAAAACACATACACATACATAATCAGTAGGCCTACAGATTTTTGTGTCGGATTAAGGAAGAGTACTATTGTATTCTTTGTAGAACAATGATGATTCGGGGAAAAGTTGCCTTATCGTGGAATCATATCCATTACCAGGGCTAGGATTTACATTGCCAATCTAATTGAATTTGGGCTAGTATATATTACATAAAAATGCACCGTAAGTTAGGCATTTGTGACCTACAAATTCTTCGGAAATACTCTATAAAAGTTGTAAAAGAATGACTAAGATAAATTTTATATTCTAAATTTACTTACCGGAAAAAGAGACTAGAACGCTTTGATATTACTTATAGTGATGATTTTAATAAATAATAAAGGCATTATTGAATTCAAGTACTGTACCATCATTGAAGACTATATATTACAGTAAGCTCTGTTTATTTCTGTAAGCCTATGTATATTTTTTCTAAATGTTGTTCATGAATTATTTTACCCTCGAAAAATATTTTTTAATTGCCGGCAGTTCTTTTTATTATTGGTTTATAGTTTTATTTTGAGTTGCAGTAAACCTTATGCAAGCTTTAGCCGAACGAAATTAGGCCTACATTTTATTGAAGGGTGGTTGGATTGGTCTATTACATATAAGTTGGAAGCTAAAATGAAAAATTTTAAGGGTAGAAAAGAACGTTCAAAATGTGAATAAAAATGAATTTTAATTGAAAAAAGTAATAGAGAAAATATGAAAGAAAGCTAAAGAACACACAATTATAATTATTATGGGGGTTTCTATACAAAATTGAATTAAAATGCATTTAAAAAGACAAAAAAAAAATGCTCTTAAAAATGAAAAAAATGCCCTCACAAATATGTCTAAAAAGGCTGCAAAATCATAAACATGCAAATACAAAAGCAGTAGAAAGAATGCAATTTCATTAAAATCCTAGCGTATTCGTTCATACAGGTGTAAAAAACTTTATCATTAATTTTCTTTTTCTTGTTAAATTTTGCTTCCGCATAGGCTATACAGAGAAGCAGGTGCAAACGTCAAGAACCTTCCTTCCTAAATATTGGTGATATTAAATGAAACTGTAGGAAGAGACTAGAATGCCATTTGCAGGTGCGCTCTACTATATACGATACAGTCAGGGGAGATTCTTACTACTAGGGTCACGATAACTCACTAAAATACGACTAGGTAGAGGAAGTTCTCCAGACTATCTCGAGTTTTATTGCTAACCTGTCTCTAGATGTAACTTAAATCCCTTTAATTCAGTAGGCCTATAGAAGTTTCAACAACAATGATAAATAGTCCTACTGTTTTATAAACTTGTCAGGCAGCAAGTAACTTAAATAGAGTCTAATCGCTGCCTCGCTTCTATAAAGTCCTAGGTAACTTTATTTTAAAAGAGTGAAGACTGTGACAATAGAAGCTAAGAAGAGGAAGTATTTAACATAGAATAAGTAGTATAAATTATTGAAACTTAAAAGTGAACCATATCATATGTGAATTGTTGTAAATAACATCTGAATAGAATAAGCGCTAATCTATATAAAAATTCATTTTCGTTAATTAGATCTTTTCGTAATTTTTTTCACCCCTTGTTACTGCCCTGATTATTATGATTGATCGAAAACTGTGTTGTAGTAGCTTGCGTTCAAGCTATAGCAGCTTCTTTTGTTTGTTGGTTAAATACTTTTAGCCAGCCATAGGCCAATTTTCGTTTACCTTGTTTTTATTTTTTCTTATCAAACAAACACCCATGCCCGAGGCGGGTCTTGAACCCGCAGCCTTCTTCAGCACTTTTCCTAGGCAAACATACCTTAGCTACCCTGGCTAAGGAAACCGGCAACAGCTTTAAGGATGTTTTGGAACTTTGGGAGCCAAGAGCCACTCCGGGTCACGAACTGCTTGCAGTCCGGACCACGAGACAATAATTGGTTGCAGTCATGAGCTCGAGGCACGACTTGTTTGCAGTCAAGAATCACGAGACACCAACTGAGTGGCAATGACGAGCCACGAAATGTTTTGAGTCACGAGCTACGAACAACTAGTTACGTTACGAACTCTATCAAATCTGCAGGTCCTCGCCAGGATTTGATCCCGGGACCGCTTTGTACAGTAGGCGCAAACGCTAACCGGGGACCTTGGTTTGAGCATACTGTAAAATGTAAACATATTTGGCAGAATTTCAGCTTTCTAGTTTCTTGCTGCAAATAAACTATTTTTTTTTAATGGGTAACTAAAAGAAGCAATGTAGCCAAAAAAAAGTTGAATATCTTGTAGAGAGGGATGCTTAATATAAAATATAAAATAAGCTTGGAAGCTAAGAGAAGTCACAACAGTAGAAAAAAAAATACGGTTCGAGTTATTTAAACGAGATGAATTTCGCAACAGCAATAAATTGCTAGAACTCAAGAAAACTTCAGCCTTTGGAATTTTCATGTCTTATTTATGTCATATTTAGTTGTTGAATTAGGCATAAAATAAGATAACATTTTAAAATTAGCACCTAGATGCAAAATGATTACTTTTATTCTAAAGTAGGAATGCAGATATCACATAAATCAGATAGCCTATATCTTGTTACTCATAGAATCGTACTTGACAGTGAAAGTTTTAGGACTATACTGAAAGATTTTTTAAATTGTGAATAACAATAACGGTTCATTCTATCGAAATCATAATGATTCCAAACTTACCTTCAATTTTCTTGGAAATTGGTATGCTTATATAGAATTTATGGGTTAATGTCTATGCTCAAATCTTGGGAGCTCTGGAGCAAAATTGCAAGTATGTCATGTATGGGAAAACAAAGCAAAGAAAAAGTCCAGTTTTTCGTATAAACTATATAATTTTATTGTCCTATTGTTCCATGAAAATTCAAAATGGCTATATAGCTCATGAATCGGTGAGTAATCCAGTGTAATAATAGGCTATGTGGAATTTTAACCAATCCCAAATGCCTATCGTCAATTTTTTTTTTTTTTTCGTTTTATTTGTATCACCCATTTTATCGCAACTACTTGCACCTGTTTAAAATGTAAATTCACATAAACTGAAAACCGAAGCATCATCTTCCTTGTAACTTCTTTGGCCCTGTGTAAGAATTTTTTTTATAATATGATATTTATGGATTTTTACATTGAAGTCTATTAAATTATAAGACTTTACCAAGGAGGATGACATGATACTGACAAAGATTCTTTTGCGTTTCACAATCTTCCCCATTATTAAGTTCCTACGTTCACGGGAAGTAGAAAAACCACAAACAAGGTACCAGTAATGAACTTTCTAGATCGGCGACGTACTACAAAGCGATGATTATTTTTAAAACGATAGCTAGTAATTTAAAAAACCTGCCTGTCAAAATGTTGTGAAATAAATGATACTTGGTAAACTTGATGAATCACGGCAGTTCCGTTTACACTTATTATTTGAGGAAATAATTTTCTTGCTCAACTCTTGGAGCAGATCCTCGTATTACCAAAAAGTTTCAAGAATAGAAGTGAATTCTAGCTCGGCCTCTCATATTAGAATATTCGGACATGGACTCATGTCATGTCATATCATATTGTACATATAAATGTCCCTACTTACAAATGTGCACAAAATGTTCTAAACTGAATGCTTAACCTTCCTAGTACCATTGGGATTTACATGACTCCCAAAACACTTTTGAAATATACGCTGGTTTTAAAACTATAATTTTCAAAATTTATGACTTAATCCCTCTCAGCCAACTGTATTTATCGACGTTTTATTGATTTTTATACTTTCAAACATTAAAATGTATTCATTGCTTTTGCATCGAGTACCATTGGGATCAATATGTCCCCACTCAAAATTGGCTTTTTTCTTTGAATGTAACATTATGCAAAAATGCCTTCTTAATTGTCCTGCTTTCAAGATAAAAATTATGTTTTACGCCAGTTTATAAAAAAATGTAATATGCTGATATGTAAATTACTTGGGGTCTTTATGACTCCAGTGGTACTCAGTATAACAAAAATAACCTGGTAGTAGGAAGGTTAATAATGTCAATTATAGAAGATTAGGAAAACAATACTTTGAGTCTTTCCCATTCGAGACTCTGTGTGCCAGCGCCATGTGAATGCGACATATTGGAACTACACTACATAAAGTACTTGTTGCTTGAATATTGTCTAATCGGTGCGAATGTTTTAGACAGTGGAATGGGTAGGTATTGTCCGCTCAAGAATAAGCTATCTGACAGTCGCTATTATAACTTTCCAACCTAATTATTTCAAAACCCATAAACGTAATCATGAAACGTTTTTATTTAATGCGGTCTACTACCCCTTTGAATGTTCAGAGATATACCCCTATACTAAACCTTAACTAAATGGCAGCAACATTGGTCAACCTCGGCAAAAGGGCTACTAACCAGATCATTCTTCCCAACAGTGGAAGAAAGACTAAAGCTGAAAATTCCTACCACATTTAAATTTACAGCACTTACGACTGGACATGGCCTTACAAAATCATACCTCCATAGATTTAAAATAATTGACAATCCAATGTGCCCCTGTACGGAAGAAGAAGAAGAACAAACGGTAGAACACCTCATTCATAGGGGCAAAATTTTAGAAAACGAAAGGAGAACTATGCAGCGGGAAATAAGTGCAAGAGGAGGAAAGTGGCCTATACCAAACAAGGACATTATTCAGAAGCAACTTCACGCTTTTCTAAAATTCATTCATTCAATTGATTTTTCCCGAATGTAAGGTTCTGACCCGAAATCTGTAAATAAATGTAAATATTGGTAGATAAGTACTGTGCTAGAAAATAAGCTAATGCAAAATAGGATGTATACATATTAAATTATATATAGCCATTAGAAATGAATCCTATCTAAAATGTAATAAAAAATGTATTAGAATATGAACTTAATGCAATAACGTAATTTAATGCATGTAATAAATTACCTTGTAATGGGGTATGCTGTAAATAAAGTTAAAAAAATACCCCTATACATTTAGTCTCTCTATTTACTTGCTTCTTCCTTGCATAGGCGTAATGGGGGGGGGGGGTTGGGGGTTTGAACCCCCCCCCCCCCACATTGATTAAGAAAGGGAAATTTGTACTATTTATTTCATTATTGTGATATATCACCTTTTTTAAAAATCTGCTAAAAAATTACTTAATATGAGTTTAAAGCGTGGGAAGCTTAAAACTCGTTATTGTGCATCTTAATTTTTATAATTTTCCGGGGGGAGGACCCCGGAACCCCCCCTCTCCAGATGTTATAACCCCCCCTTATGGTCGGCCTGGTTACGCCTATGCTTCCTTGTGTTTTTTTCCTAATTAATTTTACGCTAATATTTTTTATGACTCCTACTTTTTTCGTATTTCATTTTTCTTCGATTTCTTCTTATTCTTCTACTTTATTTTATGTCATTCGTAATTTCCGACCTTCAACTGTATTCTCGTAATCGTTGATTCATTAATCATATTCCTCAACACGCAAGTTTCATAATATTGATATGTTAGCATGTTACGAAACCCCGGTGATTTAACCTGACTGCTATTTCAAGTTGACAGTACATTGCTGAATTCATCAAGCGTCGAATGATTATTACAACTTAAAAACTTTATAAAGGTCGTGAACCACGTGAATATTTTATCTCACTATTGCTTGTAGACAGTAAAGCTTTTAGCACATATTCCATAAATGACCACTGAAGTGCGAATAGGCCTATGGCTCTCATGCCAGGAATTTGCACTGTAATGTGCCTGATCTGGCTTGGGCTGGCGAAAATAAGAGCTTACACACATTGAGAGAATTCTGTTATCAGTAGACCTGAGATTTTAAGGCACATGCCTATTTTGTTCCTTATGAAATAACATGAAAATTTATAAATATGTGGACGTATCATGATAAATCACTTACGTTTATAGTGTTTTATAGTGCCCTAAAATGCCTATTTGGATCTTTAGAGCCTATTTTACTATTTTAGTGCCTAAAATAAAACTCAACTTCTGTAATTTTTATAATGGACATCCCTCAATGAAAAGCAGAACAGCAGAGGTGGGTTTTTCACAGAAACATGATTATTCCAAACAATTGTCCCTAAAGGAATGCTGACTGACGGGGGAGGATTAAGGGGGAAGGACTACTGTGTCAAGTCACCAGTGAAAGAACATCTGTTTAAGTGAATATAATTCGTGATGCCTAATTTTGCATTTAATTCTGTTAAGAATAGGTATACTAGGTTTCTTGTAGTAAAAAGAAGACCATGTTACAGTCTAAATGTATATTGTAATATTTTAAAGTCTATTTTCTGTTTATCTGCACGTTTTTAAAGCATATTTTAAGTGCCTATTTTCTCTTTAAAGAGCCTTTTTACTTGTTTTAAAAGCCTATTTTAGGTGCCTAAAACAAATTTTTTTAGAGCCTAAAATCCCAGGTCTAGTTATCAGATACATCGTATACCGGTTGATTCACTAGCCATGCAACTTTTAAGGAGAGAGCAGACACCTTTTCCATAAGTCAAACTTACCTAGCTTATGTCCTATTCGAATGGCTTCAGAGCAATGTCGAGTTTCTTGTTTGTTTCTAAAAACGGGATTCATTCTGAACCCCGCCTTGTTCTTCCGATCACTCTGTGATGCCTGTGCGGCACGGTTTGTAATATCAATAACAATAATATCCTCACTATGACTGGTATGCACTTATATGAGTTACTGATAAAAACAAATGAACCAAATATCAACAAAAATAAAGATATTCATGACCATGAGACAAGAACAGCAAATAATATAGCAATAACTAGACACAATCTTCAAATAACAGCAATGAGTCCCATTGCTATGGGAATCAAAATATTCAATAAGCTTCCCCATGAGGTGAAGAATTTGTCCGAAATCAAGTTCTGTAGAACTATACGACATGTACTAGTAACTAATGCACATTATTCCTTGAATGAATTTAATCCAAATAACTTCATACTTCAATAATAATATTTATTTTTTTATTTTTAACCCTGTTAATAGTTTTTAATAGATAAACTTGACATACATTTCTTCTTGTTAGAACAAGGGATCGACTTGAACTTAATCTCTCCAAACAACTATTTGTAACTTCCCTGAAGCGAAGCATTTTGTTTGGAAATTTATGACAATGTTCAATAGGAACTCTACTATGTAGAACCTCAATGAACAATAAAGATTATTATTATTATTATTATTATTATTATTATTATTATTATTATTATTATTATTATTATTATTATTATTAAAGGACGAACCTACATTAGCTGCAACGCTAGACGTGCCATTGGCTTTATTGCATGGTTGAATAAAGCCCATTAAACGCGATATTTTAGTATCAAAAGTAATTTAGGCTGTATGAACTTGATTAATGTAAGATGAAATTATGCCTTGCCTTGAGACAAGGGTGGATCCAGAAGTTATTGAAGGGGGCGACATAAACGAAAGTATGCAATTACTGGAATTATGCCTGATTTTTTACACTAAAAAATAGATTTTTTGGTAAAAAATAGTCAATTCTGAACAGGCCATCCCTATTTCGAGAACGATCCTAAGCAAAAGAATATTAAATTTCATGTTGCTTGTGTATATTTATTAATAATTTTTATGTAATTTTGTGCAATGATTACATAAATGTTATTTTTCTCTTTCGTAGTTTTACCTCTCCCTTTAGGGACCTTTATGCGGCCCGGGCCTTACCATACTTTTTTGACCAGACAAGGACATGGAGGGCCTCCCGGATGAGTGATCAGCCCAATGCCGGGGCCACCTCCGAGACAACACAAACACGTAGGACGAGACACACCATTCACACACACTCACTTCGAACAAGGCGAGGATGGGATGAAGATGATAATGACGGCCAGATGATATCCGGGGAACACAAGGGCCTAAAGTTAGCTGACATTTGCCTCACAGGTGAGGAAAAACCCCTGAAAAACCTCACCTAGGTAATATGTCCCGACCAGGAATCGAACCCTGCGCCTGCGGTGGACTTACATAAATGGCAACAAAAATAATTTGGACTTGAATGGTTTCTTATATTGCAGAAACCGTGCTATTAAAAAAAGGTATTGATTCTTAATTTCTTTTGTATCTTTAATGTCCGGCAGAGTACAAGAAGACAGTTTATGAAGATATTTAAAATGATACGAGAGAGCACATTCAAGGTTAACTCATAAATTAGATGCAATTGACTCCTCATTACGGATATGGAAAGAGAAGCGACTGATTGTTTACTCAAGCTAAATGAACCCATCTCATTCAAGATAATATGCTATATTGTCTTGGCATCTTCATTGCATTCAGTTCCAAAAAAGAAAATAAAAAATTCAAACTATGGAGAATCTTAGTTGTCGAATGACGTTTTGTTTCCTTATGTCTTTCCAGTGAAGGTATGTAACTGTTCCTGGAACCGAAGGTCGAGGATTTAAGCCCAGTCGCGGTCGATGGATTTTTCAAGTTGTAAAAAATCTGAGCACGAAGTTCTATGAACAGTGGGTCTCGTGCCATAGATCTACGACTAGTTAAATTTTTCATCTTAAATTATAGCCTCTGTGCCAAATTAACAGGCCCTTTCACGTCCAATAGACTACTTAGTTTCTTCTAAATAGTCGTCGAAGTAATAGGCTCAACTATCACTCTGTCCTCTGCAGGAAAATAAGCGTATTTTCCTTCGGTAGTGAAACCTCCATTAGGACGCCTTCTGCGCCGTGAATGGAGTGAACAGAGGATTCTATTTAGGCCTATGTCGGTTATTCCTCCCCTGAAATGTCACTTGAATGATTCAGTTTTTAATTTTTCGTAAAATTGTTCATAACAGATTTTGAAAGTATCCTCATATTCCTTGTTAGTGAAAACATAAAACAGAACTGAGAACTGGTATAGCCTAATTGGGATTAATTAACCTATTTTTTACATTACCTTCTTAAATTATATATACCATGACAATAAAAGGTCAACGCTACGTGCTTTCTCTGTGCTTCTAATTGTCTACCTCTATGATTTTAACTTTGTTATTAACATTGACACTGGCTCTAAATCTACATTTTTTACGAAGTCTCTAAAAGACTACGTCATTTACATTATCATTTATTTTCTTTCTCCTTATTTATAATCCACTGAATCTAAGTAATTTGCATTCTCTATAGAACTATTTATTTTTACAAATACTATAAATCTATGCTGTTAACATAGGTAATCAATGCCTTTCGGAAAAATTTGATAAGGTCTCGTTTACTAATGGACTCCTTTAAAAAGTAGAGACAAAATTCGGGAGCTCTTGAAATGCTCAGTTCACAACAAACCCGATTTTTTTTCAATTTATTACTTTGAAGAAACCTACGCACTAATACAATTGACCAGATTATAAAACCAAAAAAACTGGTACACCTTGCTGAATGATACAACATTCCAAATTTTTCGTTGTGTTCTATATTATAACATATTTACGAATGAAACATTCAAATTGATCCAATTATCTTCTCTTCTCTATATATATAAAAGGCTTTGTCCTGACTGACTGACTGAATGACAGGAATCAACGTACAGCCTAAACTATAACAGGTAGAGACTTGGAATTTTGACAGTACCTTCGCTTCATAATGTAGGTGCTCACTAAGAAAGGATTTTGAAAAATTCTGATTCTAAATGCCAAAAATTAAATGTTTTTGAAAATACTTAATCCCTGTTTACATAGAATTATCAAAACAAATTCACAGAACGTATTGTTACCAGTGGTATCAGGTGGGCTTGGATTAAATTAAATGGATGTTTGACAAATTAGAGAAGGTATCATTATAAATCATATTATCTATATTAATAAAAGGAATTCTCCTCGATGTCCAGCGAAATCTACTGAATGCAGAGATCTGAAATTTTAAACATAGGTGTGCTGAAGGGTCGGTAAATGCACCTCCAAGCCGGAATTTTAATTTTAGTTTTCGTTCGTGAGTTATGAGTGAAAAACTGGCAAAAAACGTGCATTTTTTGCGTTTTAAAAACATAAGTTTTCAGTAATAAATTTCAATATCAAATCACTTACAGATGGCTTTGGCTATTTTTGTCATCATACCTCATACCTTGGAAATAAAAGCAACGCGATCGCTTGATTTTGTTAGTCCATCCTAGACGATTCATTTGTTTAGAGTGTCAAGGCCCATAGACATATGACATTTTCAACCTACACGGAAGAAGGATAATCAACCCTAAATATGGTCAAACATCGTTCGATTTGAACGAAACTCGCTATACAGGGGTTTTCTGGGCCAAGGAACTCGAATCTGAGATCGCTTTTACCAGGCGACGCTATCTAATCGTGTTATGTAATTCACGTGATTTAGGTGTTAATAAATATGATTTAACTATTATGCTCTTAATTTTTTTATTTTTTATTCTTGAAATAATTATCGCGGGCGAAGCCGCGGGCACATGCTAATATTAATATAAAGCAGTTGGAAATCAAATATGCACATAATTATTACTCATGTAAGATCATTACTCCTTCTATTGTATTTTTCAGAATTGTTCATTTGCTTCAGGAGCCGCTGATTTTTGTTTCTTTAGCTTCTCTTATTCTTTGCATCTTCACTGAAAACGAACTACACTGAGTGCAACACTTAGCAAACTAGAGGCAGTAACAGGCACAAAGTGAAAATGGCCAGCACTGTAATCAACATTGGTTTACTCTAATAATATGAAATGATCGAAACTAAATTATTTTTGACAGATCCTAACCTAATCCAAGGGAGTACAAATTATCATAAGAATCCCTAAGCCCTACAATCGAATATCTCTAGTAGACAATTGACACACTTGTTAAAAACAGGGTCACTTATCTGGTGGGGAAAAACACAAGAAATCATGAAAAATCCCTCAAAAACCGGGACATTTAGATATCCCAAAAAAACTTTCTCGGGACACTGGGACTGTCCCGACGTCTGGTCACCCTCACTAAGAACGTACGGGATACTCATGAAAACTGTGGCCCTGTGTTCAATTTGCTGAATGGATGAGGTGCAGTGCTAGAATTCGTAAGCTCGTAGGTTGTATACTGTATGTCTGAAAATTGCGTTTCGCTGAAGAAATGAATAGTTTTGGTATGGAGCCACGAAATGGGCGGGTGGCTGCAGTAAGATGATTGCCGTGGTTCCTACAGCCATTAAAACTCCTGCCGCAAAGGGTGCAGTGGTATCCAAGGTTAAGCTCATAACCCTTAAAACATAACTTTCGACTACAAAGTACAACTTCTGGGTAAAAAAATAGACACGGTTAGGCGGATGTAATAATTGAAATAGATGCTTCTAGTTCCTCTGTTTGAATTTTTTGGTTCTAAATGCTCAGATCATGTTGTCTTGAAGAAAAAAATTCAAGCATCAACGCCTTTAGCGAGGAGGACGAGCGAACATGCTTCTCTCTCTAATATATCATTTATGTAATTGATCTGATTACTTCTTGTTTTTTTTCTGAAAATCTTCATAACAATACCATTCAATATAACAGTCTCCTTACGCTCAAAATATGGATAGGCCTATTAGACGTAAATCTATTTTCTTTAATTTAAGTAGATTCGGAACTATGAAAACGGCTTACAAAGAATATCTTAATTGGTCGAATGATTTTTTTACATAAATATTTCGTTTAATAATTTGCATCATCCATTTGAAAGAAGAGGGGCGTGACATTTCTTTTATCTTAAATTTTAAATAAGAAATGCGACGCTTAAAGTTTCTTGTATTAATTCTTCCATCCGATAGAAAGATCGCTGAACTGTTCAAAAATTTCAGAAACATTTCATTTAGCAAAAAGATTATTTCTCTTAGAGATAACAGAATCACATTCACTCATTTTGGTCAAAGTTGCCGTATGTCTGAAATTACCGCTATGTAACAAGTATATTTCACATGATACTCAGTATAATCACAAATATATGTGTACTCTTGTACAAGTAAATTCATTCTCCATATTCACACAATTGCACTAAAACTTGTCCGT
Organism: Ectobius pallidus; assembly: GCA_964059195.1. Classification (NCBI taxonomy): domain Eukaryota; kingdom Metazoa; phylum Arthropoda; class Insecta; order Blattodea; family Ectobiidae; genus Ectobius; species Ectobius pallidus. Next base: position 129,770,026 of record CAXKWD010000005.1, read on the forward strand.
TAGCTACAAAATCTGTTGCTGTTCATTTCTTTCTATTCGTTATCACCAGCATCATCCAAGTTACCCGCATATTCTCTCAAGACATGCCGAATTGCTTTTAGACAGCCATCTTTAGGTTGAGAATCTGAGTAACTCGTTTTATGGTAGCTGTCCCACCAGTGAAAACTTCTAGCAGATTATAATCCACTAGCTGGAGTGTGAACAAAGCACCTAAGTATTTCTTCTCTTGATATCCCCAAAAACGTGAATCCAGTTTTCTAAATTGTTAATGAGCATATTGAAATATATCTTAAGCCCATGCAAAATACTTACCATGTAAAATTTTAAATGTCCATGATGAGTGCTAACCAAATTGTTGTTATATTTGTCTTAAAATTGTTTTATAGCTTTCTTGTAAAATGGATCATGTAAAAAGATAGTAAGTTATATAGCCTATTCATGCATTTTGTTTTGTGTGTTTTATTAACTGATATATATTTCATGATTTAAAAATATATGCTATTACAAAGATTAAGTTTTCTTAAAAATCAATCCTCTTCTAACATCACCTCACAGTTAAAATCCAGTATTTGAAAGCGTATTTATAGCAAGTAAAAAAGCAGCTACTTTTATTAGTATACTTGTTTCTGTTTATTCCATGAAAAATTTATTGAAATCTGATGGAAATTATTCTCCACGGAACATTTATTTTTGTGTATTTGGAAATGATTAAAACAATTAGAACAAAAAGTTGTCTAATCACCTTGCCTATTGTTACGCTTTCACCACTTAAACTGAACTATTATTTAATTATACTATTATGCTATTAAAACTATTAGACCTATTAAATAAAGAAATAAATAGGTGAACAATCAAATATCAAACTGATATTTCCATTTTCATAACTTTTGATAAAATTTCCAGATTCATATTTTAATCGTCGCTTTTGTAGTTCGGAAGTCATTCCTCCATAGACTACGATTGTACATTTGAGCTAGATCTGAACATGGAAAGATACCGAATAGTACGTAGGACCTTCTCCTAAGACACTGAAAAGTACTCAGGTCTATGGACAAAGAGTGTTCAGGGTAGGCTATATGGAGCAATTTGCTGTCTGAACGGGAGGGGAGTAGCCTACCCTATTTGGCGTTATCGCTTCGGTTAACCCTCTCGGTATGATAAAATTCTAATTATACAGTGTGCAGTGGATAGAATTAAAATAAATAAAAATATCATTTGCGTTTTGTGATTAAATCAATGAACAACGAGATAATTAGATTGAAAGTCTCTTCAGAATGGCAACAGCTGACAGCCAACCTGTCTGCCACTTAAAAAAAAAATAATAAAAAAATAATAAAAAAAAATAAGCAACTATGTGACGAATTCATTCATCTTGACGTTGCCATATTTAATTGATTATGAGGTCTAAGTATGAATCTTTGCATTTAATTTGCACGAAAACTGTGTACTTAAAAAGAAAAGCAGCAAATTGGAAATTTTATCTTATTTATTATTATTTCCTCAGCAGATGAGAAGCAAATTAGAATAATAAAGATAATATTTATCAAGTAAACCATGATAAAGTTTATGGACAGTTTTTCTGAGAAAAGTGCTGATTTGGAACAAATTTAATTTTTGTTTGTTTCTACTGAAAAAGCAAGCTGCTCAAGTATGCGAAATCAAATTACAGTTAAAGCACTTTATAGAGTGGATAATATTTTCATAAGGGACGTAAGAAATAGAGGCAGCGAAGGATATATATAACTTATATATAGAGAGAGAGAGAGAGAGGGAGAGGAGGGGGAATGAATAGAATATCACATTCCTGAAAATTCATGTAACTTGACCATTTTCTTCATGTCATATTTTCTTAAGTTTTGTGCAACTCTATTTTTGCACGAAGAATCCTCGCTTCAGTGAAATAATGCAAGGAGAGCTAAAATAAAATGACATGCTACAGAACTAAATGGTTTACTTCCAATAACACCATTGTCATTTGAGCATAATTAAGGAAATTATGTTTTAGGAATTTACTGCAAGTTTTTATTGGTAGATGAAAGTATGCTGATACTAATAAAAAAAAATATTGATGACGATAAAAATAAAGTTAAATAAGACAAGCAGTATATTAATTAGATACCGGTACATGTAGATAAACTGGTTTTCCTGAATCAAACAAATGCTTGGATTTTAATCAAAACGGACTTCGTATTCAAACTAACTTCTTGTTTGTCTGTCTATTTATTCATTTATTGCGGATCATTTAGAACATGAGATTATGATACCTTATTTTTAATTCGTTGAATGTACTCGATGAAATGAAACTCTATATTGAATTTTTTTAAATCTCACTTATGAGTCTTCGCCACGAGAAGCAGTGCAGAGCAATTTCTGTTCCGTTGGTTGAAGCCTTTTCACAGAACGTAGATTATTGCCTGTTGCGTCCTCTAATTTCAGGAAGTTCATTTACAGTATTTAACATAGAATAACAGACGAGAGAGATTTTTACCCAGACGGAGAGAGCTATTCTAGCTCACCGTTCCAAAACGAATCAACTCTAGCATGCAGTGGTATAATAGCGCGGGTATAGCCTATACAATGATGGTAAATTTGTAATATCACATTAACCATTGCTTTTATTCACATTATTTTCTGTCCCTATTTTCTTATCCTAGCCCCTGCGAAAGGTCTTTTCATGTACATTATTTTTTGCAAATACACAGTAAAATGGAGTTCATCGAGGAAAACAACTTAAAAGATACCGTTCAAGAGCATGCTTCTTTGAGCCTGACACAAGAATATTTATTTTTCCCTAAAAAGAGGGTTTCTCGTAGAACTACTGGTTGAAAACGTAAAAAAATAAATATAACATTTTTAAATTGGGTGAAAAAAGTATCAAATGTTCATGCTAATATTTACATTGATTTGACACTTTGGTAATTTAAAATGTTATTTTTGCAGTTTAAATTCATTACGTTGTATATTAAGACGTTCTTTGTGTTGTCACCTATATAATGTGACCGTGTGCTGCTTGTAGATTTATTGAGTAGTAGTAATAATAATATATAGGCTAATAATAATAATAATAATAATAATAATAATAATAATAATAATAATAATAATAATAATAATAATAATAATAGAATAGAATAGAATTAAAGGAAGTAGGGTTTGCGAGGGGTGGTTGGATAGAGTTAGCACAGAATAGGGTTGAGTGGGGGGCTCGTGTTTGTAATAGATAATATTCCTTTAGCTTGCTTAGGAATTTTCCATTGCCAATTGTCTAAATAATAATAATAATAATAATAATAATAATAATAATAATAATAATAATAATGCATTTCCAATTTTTGTGGCCGCAGAATTTCGTTCAGGGGTTGTGAAGTGGCTTAAATATTTTTGTTTGGAGTCAGCATATTTTCAAACTGCATAGATTCGCCCAAATACGGCAACCCCTTCTTATATAATATCGACAGCTGTCGGGGTATGAGAATATTCTCCCTGGACAGCTGTAAATAATAGTACGGATAACTGAACCCATAACCTGAGAGGAGAAAAGGGTTCACAATTTCTAGTCTTCTGACCTTCACCCTATTTCACTTAAAGCTGACTCCTTTTCCAGTCTCCTCAAATAATAAAAGTATAAAGAACAGAGGGCCGCGACCACTTTATGGCCAGTCGACTCGGCTTTGCTTTTAAATTGGAAGCCACATCTACATGCAGGTAGCTCCTTTAACGAGGTAAGCCCTGATAAATCTTCACAAAGTGTGAAAAGCACTTACCCTAAACGATTTCATTCCATTTGTCCATTCCGAATATTATATGAATCACTTTGAGTACCTAAGTGGAAGAAGTAACTGTGAGATCAGTGAATATTATTCCAGAAACCGTTCGTGAAGATTTTACCAATACCTCTCTCCCAGCAGTTGTTGAGTGAAGTTGATCGTTTATCTTTCAAATTAGTTTCGCATTTTAAAAATATGTCATGTTCATAAAAATTAGTTTTATTTTATTTTACGATATAAGATCAATTTAATTTTAATTTAGTTTATTAATTTATTTTATTTATTTACCCTGGTAGAAATAGATAGATTCATTAGCTGCGTTTCACATAGCATTGTGAGTACAGTAGAGTCCCGCTATTCCGAACTAATTGACTTGTTAAGGCGTAAATTAAGTGCGGGGAATTGTATAAATGGAGCCGACATGTGCTGTAAGTAACCAGCTTTCATTCCAATTTGGTTTCAGGCGTTTTCATCAAGCTTACGCTCTATGTATGTCTCTATTTAACTTCTTTGTATAATAATAAATGTACGTTTTTTCACGTAATTTACGTCGTTTTAATATCACCTGTTTTTAAGTTTTAAAAATCTGTATTTTTTTTCTGAACTCTGTTCGGAGTAGGAGGATTTTCGGAATAGCGGGTCTCTACTGTGTTATAAATGTTAAAAAAGAATATCATAAAAATCATTGATAGTGTAAGGGGATTGTCCATCAATGTTGCCTTGATTTTCCTCCCGAATACAAAGGAAGATTTCTGATGCCATGAGGAAGACTATTATATAATTGAATAGATGTAAAATGAAAACTATTTTATATGGCTGTATATTTACATTTGTCAAAATAAACATCAGAGTTATTTCGAGATAAGGCCATCAGGTCTTCTATTTCCCTCTACTAGGATCCCAAAAAGTACAGTTACAATACAAAAATTTAAGAGCACACGCGCTCAAGTAATCGAATATCATTGCAACCGGATTAAAATACTACTAGTTGAAAAGATTAGTACCGTACTGTAACAGCCCACTAGTCGTTACAATAAAAGTACTTACAATTCGTCGATGTTTTTGGGCTGGCCTCGGCTCACTCAGTCGTTGCATCGAATTTTCTCTTCTTTAGTCTACAGGGAATATTTTAGTGGGGTATATTATGGGGGTCGTTATTACCAATTTAAATAATAACAGTGTATTTTAAACTGGTATGAAAATTGTTTATTCTATCCACCAACTATAAATGGGATGGGTTATAAATGTTAATTCCCTTGGGGTATTTCAGATGAAGGGCTGTTCGACGGAATGGTCTCCTTACTTCCCTCCTAAATTATCAAATAGTATCTAGTTTATCAAGCTGCAACCTGGTATATTTATCTGGTCACTTAAAAGTTCGTCGTTCCACAGTACTTACGGTATTTTCACTGATTCTAAGTTTGGTACTGGCTGTAATAAAGCCGTACCTAAAATGCCTACTATTCACTGACGTTAATTTAAATCAGACTTAGTACCGGGGTCAATCCCGATACTTATAATATAAATATTATAGAGGGCAGCCCTATGGCAACCTCTGTATTGAAGAGATATATGATCCCAGCCTACCGTATGTGCCGGTAGTCCACAGAATGAATGTTTTAACATGGTGACCATTCCCTTTCCCACTCATTCGTCCAAAAACCCCTATTTTATTAACAACAAATAAGAACTACTGTTAATACAAATTTTGTTCTTTTCACATATTACCTCTTTTCTCATTGGTTCTGAGTTTTTAGCATTTGCAGCTCCTACAACAAGACACGTTTTATGCCAACGTATTTTTAATTCCAGGAAATGGTATGGCATTCCTAGTATATGCATACAAGTACACTTTCCAATCTCCTTTACTCAGAATATGCTTTTCAGTAACTATAATCTCTTTTCAACATTTCTTTCTTCAATGCTGGACACCTAGCGTGCTTGAAATCCCCCGGAATTGGTCTGGCCCAGGCTGACTCATTCTACTGCACCTGCTTTCTGAATCTTTTAGTAATATCACTTCTCATGTTATTCTCTCTCTTACCTATATAATATTCACTATTTAATATTTCTTATTTATTTTTCTTAATTCCATGATTTATTCCCTATCATTGTAATTATGATATTTACATTATAAATGGCAGGTGTATCACTGCTGCTTACATAGCATAATTATAGGCTACTTAACAATGCCTAGGTTATGCTTTCTTATAATGCCCAAATGATTTATGAAGAAAGTATATTTCACAGAAGTGTTCTTTCTGAGTAAATTATTTATACTCCTACAACCTTATGTTTTGGTATTGTGCAATGTGAGTTTGTCTACCATGCAGTGACGTCTTCAATAACAGGTCAATAGCTTCAAGTCATTCATTCGAGATCCTATTCATTTGTACCTTATCTTACAAGCCTAGTGACATCCCTTTTATACCTGGTCTTGTTACTCTTAACCTAGGTCTATTCAAAACAACATTCTTCAGCATGCACTCACCCTCCGGCATACCTCTGTATTGACCTCACCATTTTCGTAATGCAGTTGTAACTTCCATAATATTACATGAACTGATTTATTCAATAGAATAAAACGCAACTAATTACACTTGAAAGCACTAATTAAAAGAACAAAATGAATGAATAATTAAATTGAATTATTACACTTGATTCTTACAACACCACGGATCCATTTATGGTTATCCATCTTAAAATTACATAACAATAATAAAATAAACAGCTGATTTATTTGCTGTAGTCCATCTTACAACTACATAACGTCAGATATATATCGAGAGCGGATTTCTTGCTCACCGTCCAAAATTAATTTTCTTATACACTCACGATTTCTCTTGTATAAGTCATCTCACACGCACTTGACTTACCGCGATCAGATACACTTTACAATTAAAATCATGCATCACTCCCAGTACCTTATGTGCGAAATGACGTACCCCTACTCTCATGTTGTCATGTCCCCCTTTATTCCTTATACGCTTAGAAGGATGCCGTGCCTATCTATTTTTTTTTTCAGATTCTTCTATTTCTTTCTGCCTTGTAACTTATCCAATGAATAAATATAATTTCTTTCGTTTTCTTAATTCCCACATTCAATTATATCAACTGCAATAATTTTTTTTTTACGTTATTTTCTTTGACTCCTATCTAATTGATAATGATACTAGATGCATAGATGGATTATCCATTGATATTAGTATATTCATAGCATGAACAAAAGCCCTGGTGACTCATTTTACACCCCATATTCTTAATCAAAACATAAAAGAAAGCTGTTCTTTTTAAATGTTAGCTATCAATGTGATGCTGCTCACTTTTGTTTAAAAGAATTTCAAATTACTTCTTGTTTTCATCCTTATTTATATTCCTGCTATCCCCTTCGTCCTCATATTGATAATTTTCATCTACTTCTGTTCCACACAAGTTTAATTTACAATCCCTCTCAATTGCATCTATATCTTCACAATAAGCGTTACTAAACTCGACGACTTCAACACCTATTTCAAATTCAGATCGCGATCTCTCTGTCGCACCTGAAATACTATCTGTTGGGTTATTCTGACCTACAACATTCAATAATATAATCGGTTGGGTTTTTCTGACCTACAACCTTATTTAATTCATCAATAGTAACATTAATATTCTGACCTCTAGTCAGATTTTCAATTGTAAAGAACTCCTCCTAGATTGCTAATTTCTTTAGTAGAACAGTTTATATGAACATTTACATTACTTGTAAGAAAAGGGACTTCAATAATATTTTCATTGCGTTCGATCTTAAGATAATTATCTTCACATTTAAAATTCTTTTATTTTCAGTAAAATGTCACAGCTTATTATGGTCGGTGCGCTAGATTTCAATTTTCCTGTCACCTATGCTTAAATGTATCATGATTCGCTTATCAACTTTATCCTCGTATCAATTTGTTATTCCATCCCATTAGCATGTTTCCAGAGCTTATCATGATTAACGTTTTGCTTACATTAGTTATATTTTTTTGTTGGATTCAGAAAGCTTGTATTATTATTATTTAATTCTGTGGGTAATTTATATGCATTACTGTTCCAAAATTTTCATTTTTTTTTTTTTTTTTTTTATCTCTTTGTAACACGACTCCTATAAGCTATATTCCTCTAGTTCCCATTTAAATCGTCACTCTGCTCGTGGTCATTCACTTCCCCGTTTACATCATTATTATTATTATGGTATTCATTTGCCTCTGGATTCATTGATGTCCTATCCCCTGTCATGCTACCATTCTGATTACGATCTTCACTTTGTTGAAATCGGACATACCTGCCTCCTCTTAAAGTACCGTTTCTGAAATTCTGACTTGTACTTCCTGATTCATTTTGTTCAAATGCCATGTGATTTACCGACGTGTGCGCGGGCCTTGACCTATTTCTGTCGTAGTTAGCATGGATATCGCCTGCGGCTCGGGTCTGGTCATTACCTCTATAGTTATTCCCGCTACCTGTATTATTTCTTCCATTTGCTGCATAATTAGTAGCTGGATGAGCTTGATTATTTCTACTGTAGTTTCCTTGCCTCTGTTCTCGGTTCCCCGTAAAATCTGAATTACGTCTAGCCATCTCTCCGTTCTGATTATTATAATTATTCCTATTGCTAGCAGAATATTGCAGGCCATTTTCATATTGATTATAACTCTTATTTCTTTGGTCTGTTGGTTCCTTTACCTCATAACTTCTACACAATTTTATTCCTTCTTCATATTCTGTTAATATGGCTAACATCTCGGCGTACGTGCTGGGTTTTGCTATAGTTAAATGATGATACACTTCTCTTCCGAAATGCTTCATACATATTTGTAGCACGTCCAACTCGCTTAATGTTGTTTTTAGGGACCTGGCAGTCTTAATTACACGCATAAAATATTCGGTCATTGATAAGTTTGCTTGTGGGTTATACCGCCCTGAGTACAATTCGGCCCTGGCCTTACTCTGCCTACTCTGACTCCAGTAACGTTCAAAAAAGAGTTTTCTGAATTCAGGATATCCTACTCCTTCTGATAAAATAAATTCACACCAATCCCTGCATCTTCCTACCATTCCTTTTTGCACTATCATCATTTTATATTCTTCAGGTATGGCTTTTAATTTGAAATAGGCCTCCATTTCACTGATAAATGAATGCGGGTTTGACAAATTTTCGTCATTATATTTTGGCAAAGCAAATTCTCCAAGAATCTGATTTAGTGGCATATTAGTTTGATTATTTATAGGACTAACAAGATGAGTAACTAGGCCTACCTCACTTCGCACAGTTTCCGAGTCGTTGCTAACGCTGGAAGTTACCTGTCCTCCGCTAATTGGTTCAATACACTGCAAATTTGCATTGTTTACAACATTTAATTGTGGAGTACAGACTTCTCTAATATCAGCATCGCCTCGCTTATCAGGGATGTCACTATCTGCTTTGTGAATTTTCTCAGTAACATTACCTAACTCTTTAGTAATATTGTTCTGCACTACAATAACTTTATTAATTTCCTGGCTCAGTTTCATCTCTATGTCCCTAACCTGCCCTTGGAATTTATTGCTAAGCTCTCCAATTTCATTCGAAAATACTTTTACTAAGCTCCCTTCTATATTTTTATTCTTTTCTTTAATTTCAGTTTTCAATCCTTCAATCTTTTTGTCCATAGCATTTACAGTACTACCTAGTTTTTGTGAAAATTTCTGATCTTTATTTACAAAATCATTTTCCACCTTTTTCTTATGAGCTTCTACTATACTTTCTATAGTATCAATTCTGCAATTTATCCTGACATTATTCCCCTGACTTTCCTTATCTAATTTTTCAAGTCTCGCTTCATTATGTTTTATGCTTTCGGACATTTTCCCAACTATTTCCTTAAATTCCTCTGAATTCTTCTCAATATTTTCTAGTTTCCTATCAATGTGTTCTACCATTTTCTTATCGCGTTCTTCTGCATTTTTTTCTAATTTCTCTGCCATTTTTGTATTATTTTCCTCTACCATTTTCCTATTCTGTTCGAATAGTGCCCCTAACCAAGAAGGCATTGCTTCCACTACAACCTCGCTATTTGTTTGCTTGGTCTCTACCTGTTTCTGAATGACTTGAGCTAACGGTTCCTCATCGCTATCCCCGTTATCAATTCTTTCCTTCCCCATTACTTCATTTATATTCTGTACTATTTCATTGTTATCATTAACTATGCTCTCAATCTCATCCCTAGTCAATAAATCCTGTCCTTCCTGTGATTCTAAGCGATCCATCTTTTTCTTAACTATTTTTCCACTACGCAATGTTATCATTACTCATTCCTAGCCTCATCTATACCCGTCACTGCACTATAATCACTTTGATAATAATTCATGCACCTTACCTTGAGTTTTACATATAAATTTCACCACAGTACAAATAAACAAACAAGTACATACCCTCTTATGAACTAGCATGCACATGTAAATATTACCCTATTATCAATAGAATTACAAAAATTTTATAATCTTCTCTCTTCTCTCCCCTTATCTTGAACTGCCCACTCCTAAAACTCGTATATCCGGTACACTGCTATCCTGTCTTCCTTATCTTGAATTAATCTGTTAATATGATGTCTCACTTGCATAATTATGATGTCAATTAATTGTTCTAGCTGACCCACGTACCGTAATCACTGTATGCAACCCTTGCTTAATCTTTTCTTCTTAATTTCGCCCCCACAATATTACTTTTTCGGCCCACGTTGTTAGCGCTATGTATGTAACAGCCCACTAGTCGTTACAATAAAAGTACTTACAATTCGTCGATGTTTTTGGGCTGGCCTCGGCTCACTCAGTCGTTGCATCGAATTTTCTCTTCTTTAGTCTACAGGGAATATTTTAGTGGGGTATATTATGGGGGTCGTTATTACCAATTTAAATAATAACAGTGTATTTTAAACTGGTATGAAAATTGTTTATTCTATCCACCAACTATAAATGGGATGGGTTATAAATGTTAATTCCCTTGGGGTATTTCAGATGAAGGGCTGTTCGACGGAATGGTCTCCTTACTTCCCTCCTAAATTATCAAATAGTATCTAGTTTATCAAGCTGCAACCTGGTATATTTATCTGGTCACTTAAAAGTTCGTCGTTCCACAGTACTTACGGTATTTTCACTGATTCTAAGTTTGGTACTGGCTGTAATAAAGCCGTACCTAAAATGCCTACTATTCACTGACGTTAATTTAAATCAGACTTAGTACCGGGGTCAATCCCGATACTTATAATATAAATATTATAGAGGGCAGCCCTATGGCAACCTCTGTATTGAAGAGATATATGATCCCAGCCTACCGTATGTGCCGGTAGTCCACAGAATGAATGTTTTAACATGGTGACCATTCCCTTTCCCACTCATTCGTCCAAAAACCCCTATTTTATTAACAACAAATAAGAACTACTGTTAATACAAATTTTGTTCTTTTCACATATTACCTCTTTTCTCATTGGTTCTGAGTTTTTAGCATTTGCAGCTCCTACAACAAGACACGTTTTATGCCAACGTATTTTTAATTCCAGGAAATGGTATGGCATTCCTAGTATATGCATACAAGTACACTTTCCGATCTCCTTTACTCAGAATATGCTTTTCAGTAACTATAATCTCTTTTCAACATTTCTTTCTTCAATGCTGGACACCTAGCGTGCTTGAAATCCCCCGGAATTGGTCTGGCCCAGGCTGACTCATTCTACTGCACCTGCTTTCTGAATCTTTTAGTAATATCACTTCTCATGTTATTCTCTCTCTTACCTATATAATATTCACTATTTAATATTTCTTATTTATTTTTCTTAATTCCATGATTTATTCCCTATCATTGTAATTATGATATTTACATTATAAATGGCAGGTGTATCACTGCTGCTTACATAGCATAATTATAGGCTACTTAACAATGCCTAGGTTATGCTTTCTTAGTACCCAATCCTGCTAGAGGACAACCTGTTGTAACTAAGTGCCGTATTTTTAAGTAAGTATTTTCATGTATTTTGCTCTATCGTAGAAAAAATCGTATGGGATACAAAGTTGTGTGTCGACAGAAATTCGAAATAGAAAAACTCAATATAGTATTTTTTTTAACTTTACTTCGATTCTATAAAAACACGTTTCTCAGAAGAGTATCGCAATATTCTATAATAGTAACCTAAAAATATGTAATATTTGCCCCTGAATTTAAGAGTTTGACCACAGTAGCCTGGTCTATTTTCTGACTTGAGTGTAGCGATATTGCAGCTGCGTGGATAGTAGGTTCGGAAGAGCGCAACCTGTTACGATTGTGGTGAAGAAAATAATGACAAGAATTGCATCAGGACATTCAGGACTGTGGAGGATAAACCACAAACCAGAAAAAATTTTAATGTGTGAGAGGGGAGATCTCAAACGGGGGTGGTGGAAACTGCAGGAGATTCAGTCTACTGAATACTTAACATTACTATACATATAAAGTATCATGGCTAGTGTCCAGGGTTCAATTCCGGGGTAGTTATTTGTACTTCGTTTGTTCAGCGACTAAGCGATTTGCGATTTAGCCATAGATAGAGAGAATATAACCTATAAGAACGAAATGATATGTTAAATATTTTTTCACCACCTTAGACCCTCAAAAACAATCCTATAAAGATAAATAGGCTACAATACTGTCATAAGGTTTTTGGGACTGCTTTGAAATTACATAGAAATATCAGATTTGCACAGGAATTTATTTTCATATCCTATGGAAAGCTATATTGTTAACTGATTACATTAAAAGAATAAAAACTATTTACAAAAGCCAGTTAAATTATACACAACGATAAATCTATCATTAATATAATAATAGATATGTCATTGTTTATTAGCCATATAAATGTGTTAATCATCAATAAAAAACACTTCACCTTGTAAATTAAAATACATAAAATGATCTTACAACAGATTATATGAAATAGTCTAGAGTTTGTGTATAAATTATCACATCGTTAAAAACGTTCCTATAACCTGTAAGAACCTATATAAAAATATCCGGGTCATATTTTATAAGAGTTACGGTATGCACTCTTAGAACACTATTGTAATTACTTACTTACTCAATGGCAATGGACAATTCCTAAGCAAGTTAAAGGAGTAATATCTATTAGTTGGAACCCGGAGGTCCATTTCCGCGCTTACCTGAGTCCGCCATTCAACCCTATTTTGCTAACTCCCTCCAACCATCCCTCGCAAATTCTACTTCCCTTAAATCTATCCTAATATTGTCCTCCTATTGACCTACGTCTAGGTCTTTCCAAGTGATCTTTTCCCTTCGGGTCTCCCTGTCAATATTTTTTAGATAGGGCCTATGTTTTTTTTTTTCCCATGCGCGCAACTTGTCCAGCCCATTTCTTCCTCCGTGATTTAAGTACCCTTACTATTCCGGTGACGAGTACAGGTTATGAAGCTCGTCGTTATGCAGTTTTCTCCAGTCCTCAATTTCATCTCTCTTAGGAGATAATTGTCTTGTAAATGTTTATTTTTAGATTTCTGGACAGAAGACAAGAAGATAAGAGTAGAAAACTACTATAATAGATTTCAGAATTATTATTCCTGTATATATACAGGAATTTCACAGTGGCATAACCTGCATTTCTAAATGCTATGTTAATGCTCCTAAGAATTTCTTCACTGTTCATTTGCTTGTAGGCTATATGCTTTTCTTAAAGCTGCAAGTAATATCAGAAACTCACAATTTTATAATTAGGCTATATCTTTTTACTGTAACTTAATTCTTAGCATGAATATCAGAACACCAAATTAAACCGAGAAAATGGTATTGAACATAGGCAAGTTTGGTTATGTTTACAGATTTCACTTTAGAGATACTATGATATAGGCACACATCAAACTCTTTGATGAGTCATAGATAGGCTGAATAGTTCCCGGTAAACCATAAACCACGGTTTCGCCATATATCATTAACGTTTGTCCATTAAAATGTAAATTAGATCTGAAATGCATTCCAGTTCTTCATAATATATTGACATTTACGAGCAAGAATGAGGAAAGCAATATGCGGCCTCGGAGTTAATATGACATTAATGACAACCCATCTTTAAAATCACCTGTTCACCAATGGAAATGTTTGATTTTTTTTTTTCACTAACAGAACTAAATGTTTTTAAATTTATTATTTACTTTTTCAGTACCCCAGAAGCCTGCTCAACATCCGTAGCAGCTATGCCATTTATCATGTTTTCCCCCCTTAGTAGAATGCATTCAAAGTGTGTAGGTTTTGCGTTGTGACATTAAAATTCTTCATTATAAAGCTTGTCTTTCTGTTTAACTTAATGTTCAAATTAAGTTAAAATAAACATAAATAAGAAAATAAAGATAAAAGGGTACTCATTCATTTGTATTTTCTCTGCCCTTATCATAGGCACTATGGGTAGAGGTAGGCTATTTGTCCCCGAAATTCGATGCCGAGTTTTTAACATAAATACACGTTTTGAAACTGAATCCAAAAATCCTATTTTCAGAATCATGTCTGTGTGTTCGTGTGTGTGAACAGCCTAGCTCGAGAAAGGAAAATTGTATAAAAACAATTTAAGCCAAGAAAATGCAATATCATTCGTGTTATGGTTTCGTGTCTGAGTAGATGCACTACATCCCACAAAGCAAAATAATAATAATAATAATAATAATAATAATAATAATAATAATAATAATAATAATAATAATAATAATAATAATCATACCAACATTATGAATCTAAGATGCACTACATCTCACAATTCAAAATCGTTAAAAAAAAAATCAGACCAACATTATGCTGAAGGAATGGTTTAATGCTAATAAGATGTATTTTAACTTAAGCAAAACGGGTATATTCATTTTCACATGTATCAGAACAAAAATGACATGGATATAAACATTCATCACAGCAATGTAAATATAGTTAGATTCGATAGTATTAATATTCATGATGTAGTAGCCTATTTGATGAAGGAATTTCTTTGAATAGTCATTGTTTGAAATTAATAAACTCAGTATTATATGCTATCAGTTAATGGTTCTTAGAAACAAACTATATATTGAAGTTTTACTTTTGTTTTATAATGCAGAAGTTGTATCAAGACTTGCTTATGGAATCTCCTTCTAGGATCTTGTTCTCTGTTGACTGATTTCTTCATTGTTTCGAAACTTATTTTACGATGTATGTTTAAAGTTTGGTCTGGACATTCCTACAGAAATTATTTTAAGAAATATATAGTATAATATAGTATGGGTTATATTTTTAAAAATATTAGTGTATTTATGTAAACATAAATAATTTTAATACCAATGCAATGGAGACTTTCATACTCCCAGCACTCGGAATAGAGATGCCTTGAACATATCTTCCCATAGAATAAGTAAATTTAATAAATCACTTATGGTGCTTGGTCTTAAACTGTATAATTCCTGCCTGCTAATAAATAATGTCAAAACTTTTAGGAGACATCTTAAGATTATTTTAAGTGTTATCTGCCCATGTAACAGTGATGACTTCTTTTTAGCAATGGGTAATTATGTATGATCTTATTTTCTGTGACGAATCTTATAGCCTTGTTCTCTACAAGATTATTTTCTAAATAAATAAATAAAATTATGAATCTAGGTAAATTTTAGTTAGCACGAATTGCTAAATTCAGTTCGAATGGGTTAATTTAAGTTTACACTAGTTATCATTAGGGCCCGGATTTGTGTGTAAAAAAATATTTTTTTTCCTGATGCGTACATTCCTAAAACAAAGTTTTATATCCAAATCGAGGTCCGGCAAACGCAAATTCCAAATTTTATTTCACATAAAAACACATATTTTACAAAGAAAGTTATGTGAATAAATATTTTCGATATTTTCTCCTTAAATACATATTTTAGTACTTTTCCGGATTTTTTGTGTAATTTTTTTTTCCTGATGCTCATATCAAGGTCTGAAAACAGCAAATTCTAAATTTTATTTTACATAAAAATACATGTTTTACAAAAAATGTTATATGAATAAATATTTTCGATATATTCTCCATAAATAAATATTGTAGTACTTTTCCTCATTCTCCTTTAACATTTGACAACACAAATTTGTATCTCGAATGAATTCAACACAAATGCTTCACTTGCAATGAGGTGAGAGTGATTCACTTGCACTTGCTTATCGGGGAAGAACAGAACCCAATCTCAACATTGCGTAGTTCAGTTAAAGAAATACAATATATTGAAAGGCAACTTAACACTATCTCAGGTTCGAAAATATATGTTCTAAGAACAAAATTTAAAGGTGTGTTTGAGAAAAATGGTGGCTACCAATCCCTCTGCAAAGTCGCTCAAGTTTTGGAAGGCCAAAACATAAGTGAACTTGATCGTGTGTGCGTTAGTGATATACAGCACACCTCTTCAAATATGCAAGGTTAACATTGTGTGATGTAGAATGTTCCTTTCCTCAATGTAATGCATTACTCTCGGATAGTAGGCAAGGATTTGTGATCCATAATCTGGAGATGACATTTGTTGCGCACAGCAACTCCAGTCAGCATTTTACATCTGATGTTTAGCTGCAATTGGTGTGTTTCAATACACATTCTGGTGTTTTTGTTTCTTTTTCAGAATTTTTTTTTTTTTTTAGTTTTAGCACATATTTTTAAAATTTTAGCACATATTTTAAACATTTTTTGCACATAAAAAATAAATATTTTTAAGTTTTTTACCACATAAAAATCCGGGCCCTAGTTATCATACGGTTGCCTGGACTATTTTCATTAAGTAGATTTCCATAGAAAAATAAAAATGTCTTTTCCTCTTTTACCAAGTGATGTGGGGATTTTTATGGGGAGTCCTTTACCACTATCCACAGAAGTGACATAAAATTCATGAGATTATTAACAAGCCAGAAGAAGTAGGAGCGAGAGAAGTGTAAATTAAAATCTCCTCTTGGGATTGGAAAGTCCATTTGTGTGTATGCACGTCACTTCTCGCGAGGTTTGTATAATAAGCACGTGATGTTTTGCGCGGAATAACAAACCTCCACAACTAAGAGAATGTGCAATATCCTAGTAGAGATAATTCATAAGAATAATAATAACAATGATAATAACAGTGACTATTTAGCTAATGAATCAATGGCCAATTTATATAGGAAGTGACACATATGCTGATGAACGGAAGGTCGGGAGAGAGAGAGATTGAGATTTATAATATTGACATCTATCTCAAATGACTTATAAATCTATTTTATGTTGTTTATTATTTTATAGAAAATTAACCGATAGACAACTTTGATGTATAACAACGAAATATTTTACCTGTGTATAGAGGACACATAGAGAAGCTACTTTTATTAGGAGATTTTTGGTCTGTCGATTCAATTTTTCTTGTTACAGCATAAACTCTCCCAGATCATGGCCGCCACTGACTTCTAACATTTGAAAAATCGCAAAACAAAGGAACTTCCTTGTTAACACGGCAACGGGAGTTGTGAATTAAAAAAAAAAAAAACTAATGCAGTGGCAGTCAGTCATGTGATTAGTCTGTAGATTTTGCAGATTATGAAAACTCTAAATTATGATAGACTATAGCTGTTGATGAATGATACAGAATCAGGTTTTTATCGGTCATTTAAGAAGGCATGAAGTCAATTTAATGGAAGATTTTTAACCCTATTTTGCTTAATTATTGACTTACGAGCACCAAATTGTAATCACTTTAATGCCCTGTAGCATACACATTTTACATCATAGAGCAAAAATCTACTAATAGTTTACAGTATTTACAGTATTACTTGTAAAAAATTTCTAATTTGTTAATGCTTCCTGATCCACTTCAAATGTGGACTGAACATATTTTAAAACCATGTCTATTAGAAATTGTTAACAACAAGGAGGAAGAGGTAATTGTGCTATCACTTTTTACTGTCCCCTCACATTTCAGTTGTAAAACCAAAATATTCGTGACTCTTTTTAAGTGCACATACTGCATAAGTGTGCTCTTTTATCGATTTATAACTGAAATGTGACGTTAAGTTACATGACCTAAGTATGACCAAGACCATGAAAATTATCAAGATATGACCTTGTATGCAAAATAAAAACGGTCCGATTAAGGTAAATGTGCAATTAATGTTTAATTTGTGTTTGTGGCGAGAATAGAGGTCAGGATAAAAATGACATGTCATAAACATCCGAACCATAGTTATTAATAATTTACTACTTCGTTGAGGATTGTAGGGTCTAATGAGCAAATTTAACTTGGTCGTCTTGAAAAACTCTCACCTATTATATTTGACCGAACTTGGACTTAAGTTGACGTAATTTCGCTCTTCTAAATGTGATCTCAAATCTTCAGCGTAGTTGCAAATGTATAATTATTAGGATATGAAATTGCAACCTCGATGTATTTTCTGTTTATTTTCCACCAAGCAACATTCTTGTCAGTAATTATTTAGGATGCGTATTTATCTCTGTTAAAAATTGTTACGGAGGCTACATCAAATTTTGACAGACTGGAAGTCACGTACTTCTCCTTAAATAAACCTTCTAAATCTGTAGTTCTAACTTTTTAAAAGCCTTCCGTCCTCTCTACAAATATTGGAATAACCACTTTGCTACCATCTGGGCACATACATGCATACTGTTTGGAGAAAGGATATGTTTGTTCACATTTTCCCAGGAATAACGAGGTAAAGGTATTTCTTTGTTAAGAAAAGTCATTCAACCAATTGATGGAAACGTTTCTGCTCTGCCATCTTCGATCCTTCCAGGCTGTGTGGCATCTTAATTTTAATTTTAAAACATCTGACATTGTTTATTTGGGTATGATTAGAAGAGAACAGATGTAGTTCAATATACAACTTCCATTAAGGGGGATAATACAGCTTTGGGTGAAATTCATAGGTGAGAAATAGGTGAAATTCATAATTTTTTTCTCAGCTATGAGTTGTTCTGTAACCTTGTAATCTGTCATGTTCTCTATTGACTACCTCCACAATTACATATTACTCTTATTTTCAGGATTAATTCAACTGTTACAGTTAAGGATAATTATCGTTACAAAATGGCAGCCACTTTTCGTGCACTAAAATCCTGTTTCCGTGATAGATTCCACAAATGGGAATATTTTTTACTGATTAATTTTTCTATCTATTTGCAAAAATTATATGAACATCGTCATGTACAATCTTTGGAATATCTGCAGCATAATTATTTTAAAAAAATCATTTTTCAATATTTATATTTTATTAAAATTCATATATTTAAAAAACTATCGATGTTAAATGAATGATTGTAGATATTGTTTATATGATATTAACAAATACACAGAAAAAATCACTCAGAAATATTGATATTTGTGGAAGTTATCAAGGAAACGTCGTTTCAGTGCATGAAACGTGGCTGCCATTTTGAAACGATAATTACCCGTAACTGTAATAGTTTGATTCATTTTGAAGATATATTAAAGGCATCTTCAGAGAACTTTGTATAAGTTAGAGAAACATAAATCTAACGCTTCTTCATGGTATGAGTACAGATTTTCTTGGCAAGTTAACAATTTAAATTTACACCACAATTAGAAAAAAAAACACCCACCCTATTCGGAACAAAATAGCGCATACGGACTCAGGAGCATTGCTCTAAAAGAAAAGAAGAGGAAAAAAGATCCGTCACTGTAAAAAAAAATATTTGCTTTGGCCTATTTGTCATTATTACACATTATAATTATTGCATACAATAAAATTTAAATTTTCCACGCTCTCAGTTTATTCTTTTCACTGGTACTGCATGTGCGTCACCGCAACAACAAAAAACAGTCAAAACCGAGATATAATCTGAATATGTTAATTCTTTATGTTAAAATATAAGGATATTTTTCCACGTGTTAATTATTGTTATTTATGATCTCAGCTAATTCATTAAAATTTTTATATTTCATTTCAAACTTATCACCCACTGACGATTTTACTTCAATGCTTATACTAAAATATAAATTCAGCTCTAAAAGAGTAATGAACATTGTATTTGAAGTTCAATCTTGTGGGGCATAATTCATTGTATTTTTGTTAATGTTTTGAAGATCTAAAAATATTACCTTCCTAGATTGAACTCGAGGCCCTAGTTGAACTACACTGGTTTGGGTCTCTGCGATTGATCTATTTCCTGAAAGTGTGTTGCACAGTTCATTGTCCCATTCCTTGAATAAAGAGGCGTTTTAAGATCTTCAAATATACATCAGCGAGGTTCACAGATTGATTTGATATGATGAATAAATAAGTCGTCCTTTTTCGATGTAATCTTCTTCAATTGCTATAGTAAATCCATACTTTAAACATGTGATGGCCAGCTTCTTCGGGCTAAGGGCCACATGAAACAAGTTTCCAAGTGACGAGGGCTTCAAATTCATAGCACTTACTGTATCTTGCCATTTCCTCCCTCTGGTCCTCCCACCAACTTGTACTTTGAATAAAGTAGTATAAAATTAAAAATGTTTCCAGCAACCTTCTAGCACCGGAACTGTTGATTAAGGCTCTATTGCCAACTCAACTCTCTTTCACAGTTAATTGGATAACTGATATTGGATAAATTTTATCTGGATAATCCTAGCTCTACTTAATAGAGTAATCCAGTGCTGTAGGCCTACCTGTTTACAGAATTACTGTTGCATAGCGCTATTTCAGGTTGAATAGTACACACAATAGTTATAAAGTCATTGGCATGTAAATATATAATAAAATCCCGAAGAGGTACTATGACTTGCCAGTTGAGAGACTAAACATAGATTTTATCTCTGGCCATTATATTCACTTGACGAATTCTTTAATAAGTCCGGTTCTATTATTTTATTTTAATGTGTATCTATGTGTATGTATTAACAAAATATTGATGAAGCCGATTATAACTATGCTTAAAGGCCAATAAATATTGTATTGTATTGTAGCCAGTGAATGGTTTCAGCTGTTACAATGCAAATGCTTGACCGATACTAACTGTGGTATGACTGTAGATATTCATTTCTTCTATAAGATTATATGAACACATATATATTTTTTAAAGTTAAAAGGACAGTTTTCGCGAAGTAGTCTTCAATTACTTTTTACCAGAATGGTACTTTCAAAGATTACATGGTGCATGGGAAAAAGTACTGTCAGTCAGTCCGTCTGTCCGTCTGTGTGTTTTTACGCGCGTTAACTCGATCATTACTTATACTATATTGACTAAGAATATAAACTACAATAAAGTACGAAGCAAAACACTCATAATGGCAAAGGTTGAATACATGTTTTAATGATTTCAAGTACCAGAATGGTAGCCTACTTCTAAGATTATATGGTGGACGGGAAACATGTATGTCTGTCCGTCAGTCCGTGTGTCTATACGCGCGATAACTCAAATAAACTTTATCAGATTTTCATAAAATTTCATATACACACTTATAACGTCCATAGGAAGAACACTATTGATTTTGGACTAAATCGGTTGACCGGTACCAGAGCAACTATCAATTAACAGTCACATGCTTTTGAAATATAATACAAATGCCGCCAACTCACTCACTGATGTAATTGTTTGCCTACTTCCAGATGAGCCAGAAACTTACTTTGGCATACTTACAGCTTATAGCCTGTAACCGATGGAAATATCCCGTAGGCCTAAGTATTTTTTTAAATTTTGTATCCTAGAAAAGCATTCAAAATGTTAACTTTAAGGTCTGTGCAAACCTTGTTTGAATATTTATAATAGTAAACGGAAGGTCGTATCAAAAGCCGATTGCATCAGCAGTAACGGATTTTTAGATATGTACAATTAGGGTTGCCATTTTTGGTAAGGGACACTTATCAAATATATGCATATCGCCGATCTTCATACCTAAATTTCTACATGGAACAGTTTATTAATATGAGGAAGATGGTATATATTCGTTACAAAGCCAAAACTGAATAGGGTATATGTAACAGTAACACTAACATTAAAAAAAGAAAAGGCTAGCAAAATAATAAAAGTATATAATGCGTCCCTCTTAGGCATGATTCGGGACGCTGAAAATGTTCTTAAAATGCGGGATGTCCGGCCAAATTCGGGACAGGTGGCAACGCTATCTACAATTGTGGTCCCATGACTTTTTGTGGTAGGCCTAACTACATCGGTTATACCTTGGATAATTACTTTTTAAATTTTAGATAAATTTTGTACATTTTCCTCACATTACGTAATTTTTTACACACTTATAGATAGCTAGAATCGTAAAATTTGGCAGGAATATGGACACTTCCAACTGCCATAAACGTGAAAAATTTGGTGTTTGTAGCTTCCCTATAAGTATGGAAAAACTGACTGGTTAACAGTCATGTCATTCACATCTGTCACAGTCTAAATCATCCACTCATTAACATTGATGTATACGCACTTCATGTAAGCTAGAAACCTGAAATTCTGAAAATTGTTAGCTTTTAACCTATAATCAATGGGGAAATTAAAAAAAAAATTGCCCTAAAATTTGTGAAAGGGTTTGACTGCGTATTTGCAAGTCTTCGTATGTTTTTGCAAAAATAAAGGTTATTATTGACGTAAGGAATTTGTTGTAAATTCGAGCTGTTAATATTCCAATTATCCCATTTATTCCTTCACGAATGCTGATCAAACTTTCTCAAGAAACCGTGGTCTAAAACTCAGTAGTTCCTTATGTATAGCCTATTAACTCCATCTGGTAGTTCGTTTTATAAGTTTTCCTAGTTTTATTTCTACATAAAAATATTAAAACTATAAATACTTCATAGATACATGCATCTGCATTCATAAACCACAGACTATTGCTTCTGTTGGACCCCACATGATAATATTACAGGAGAAAAAATCCTCTGACACTGGGATTTGAACCCAAGACCTTTGGCTATCCGTGAATGTTGAACAGTGAGAGCCCGGTCACAAAAATCACTAATTTTTAGTGTGCCTCACAGTACTTCAATTGACATGAATTATCTATCAGTGAGGAAAACCATTGGGCCTAAGGGCAATCAGAGTCATGGGAGAGAGGTTTTACCTGGCGCTATGAAGTGGACTCTGGCTTAGCTCATTTGGTAGAGCATTGGATAGCCAAAGTTCCTGGGTTCAAATCCCTGTGTCAGAAGAATTTTTATCCTATAAATAATACCCCTATAAATTGCGGGAACACATAATCTTTCACTAAAAGTGGGTACGATAGGAAGCATGCGTCATGTATATTGTATGGTAAGGACGACGGCCTTTTCGTGTATAACCAATATCAACACATGTAATGTGTAGGAACATGAAATGGCATATGTGTGTGCACAAATTTGGTCTAATCTCGAGATTGAGTATCACAAGGTGTTAACACACGGAGCCTTCCCCTGAGTCACGCGATTCCATGACCCCCCCCCCCCCTTTGAGAATGTGTGAGTCACCTGACATGACCTAACCGCGATCCATGCAAGGTCGTTATCCAGAGCACGTCATATCAGAATCTTACACAAACCCAGTTTGTTCAATTTTTAATTCCTCTATCTGGCATTAAGTGGCCTGACATTTCAAGAAAGTATTGACATACAATAAAAGACTTCCAAGAAATTGGCTTACGTAGTGTCTGTAAAATTAACACAGTTATATTCTTCAATATTTGTCCTTCATATCCAGTAGAAAATTTATTTTTGAAAGTTCAACCCAACATTATCACAAGGGTAAAGATTGGTTTGCTTCGCTAGCTCCTCTAAATTTCATCAATAATAATAATCTTATTTCATGTGACGTCATAATGATATCCATTATGATACAGATTTACTTTATAATACAGGTATGATATTGATTATTATGTACCATCGAACAATCTTGAAACCTTGCCAACCTACAAATTCCCCTCGAATTTTTTCTTTATTTTAAAATTACATAAATACATAGATAATGTAATTATAAGGTCCTGAAACCCGAAAGAGCAGGAGCTCGCGCTCGGGGGCAGTTCCATGCTCATATTTACATGTTTTACATTATTGAAATAAATCTTAACCTAAAATTAGCTTAAAACTAAATAGACAAAATAGTGTGAGATAGTACCAGGGGAAGAGACAAAAGCTGAGAGTAAAGGCATGACTCAATTGATACAAAAATGATTATAATAATGGAAAATAAATTATCATGATAGTAGTATGTTACAAAAATAAGACTATTTTAAAAGAGATGAAAATCTAAGTTATATGACTTTTTAAATTTTAGATTTAAATGTGAAGAACTTTGATTCTTGATTGCCGGAAAATTAGTTGACCAGCAACAACACTCTTGAAATTTTAGTGCCAATGTGATTCAACCTGATGTAAAATATGTGGGGAAAAATACGTTCGAAATAAGTAGTGAATTTTTTCTATGTCCTACAGGAATGGATCTCAAAAGTTACCACTGTCATTAAATGAATAAATTTTGTTCTAATACAGAAAAATTGTAATTAAATACAGATAGCTAAGTTCTGTTTAAATTTCTTTAGAAAATTCTGTGCAATTTATTCTGGGAAGAAGATTTTGGTTCTGGATCGAAGCAAATAAACGGAAGCATTTCTGCTCCGATCTTACACGGCACAACGCATGAAAGAATCCAGGTGACCGAATGAAACAGCGAGGGTTCGATTATTATAAGCTAAGAATAGCAGTGTTCGCTTCTTTAATCTAAGCTATGTTTCGTAGGACCTTCTATGAGAGTACGATTGAAAATTCATAATAATGATCACGATGTTGGTCAGCTCCTGGTTTCCAAATAGGTGGAAATGAATACGTCACAGACTTTAGAGAAAAAAATCTTAATTACGAGTTATTGTACACTGTAAAAAATGACCGTGCTTCATTATACAGTGTGTCCCCCGCAAGAGTTGGCCAATGACGCGGGTTTCTGCGGCGCGGCGGGCACAGCTCCAACTCCCGAGCGATCGGGTGAAATATCTTCGCTAATAATGCCGCGGTCGGTGTTTTGATTCAGGTTCTCACATTTACAATTAAAATTACAATGAAAATAAACACGTAGCCTACCTCATCACAAGAGATGTTGGAAATGCTCTCCTCTTGCATCCACACAATACTGACACCTTTTTAGGAAATTTTCTTTCACGTGCATAAGTACAGCTTCCGAGACAGAGTTTATTTCTCTTGTGATAGGCCTATGTGATATTGTCTATTGTCTTTGCCAGATAAATCACATGTGGTTTTCTTTGTGAGAACCTGAATCATTACCATCAGCGGGCTTTATTAGCGTAGATATTTCACCCGTTTCCTTTGTAATGTACGGGAAGTTGACCTATACACTTTATTTTTCAAGTTTCCCCGTAAATAATATTCGCATACTGTTAGAAGAACTTAAAGACAATATCACACAGGCCTATCACAACAGAAATTAACTCTGTATCGGAATCTGAACTTATGCGCGTGAAAGAAAATTTCTTAAAAAGGTTCCAGTGTTTTGTGAATGCAAGAGGACATTTCCAACATCTCTTATGATGAGGTACGTGGTTATTTTAATTGTAATTCCAACTGTAAATGTGAGAACCTGAATCATAACGCCATTAGCGGCTTTATTAGCGTAGATATTTCACCCGCTCGCTCGGGAGTTAGAGCTGTAGTCGGCGCGACGCAGAAACCCGCATGATTGGCCAACTCTTGCGTGGGACACACTGTATAATTAAGGGTTAAGTCAGCATGTTTAATTTTGGAAAAGAAAACAGCATACGTTAGGTCAGGATGACCAAGTTTTAAAAATAAGAAAAACGGGACACTCAGTCGCGTTATGCGGATTATCGAGGAAACAGATCCCATAATTAGGTAAATTTTATAAATTTTATGTAGTAATTAGATTCTAAATTAAACCATTAAATGACAAATATTAAACTACATTACTACATTCACTGTCAAACTTATTTCAAAAATATATGCGGTGACCTTAAATATAGTTTCCAAAATAACTTCTACCTTAATAATTAGCTTAATTAAAGTTTCTTGAAATAATATATATATATGTATTTATGAATATTATAACATGTTAGTGATATTTACAGAAATCTTAATAAGTACAGTGAGTGTTAAAATGTGTTTTTATCGGATTCTTGATTATATTGGTTAAAGTTTACTAATTAAAATACATTAATTATTAACAATGTACATTATTGAGAATTATCGTTACTGCAATTGTTGTCAGTATTTTATGAAATTAATTAAACATAGCTTACGAGTCTTCCATGTCCATTTTTAGTAATTGTACGTAATTGGGATGGATAATCGAAGTTCAAAAAGTACTTCTTTTCATGACATTTCTACGGATTGACCCAGATACGGATTTAAGCTCTTTCAGACGATGAAGATTCTGGTGCAGGTAATATGGATCTGCAGCTATTTGAAGGGAAGGGGCGGAATTCTCGGATTGAAAGGGATTTAAGGTGGAATCGAAGCGTCAGCTGTATACATATGGTGTAGTCTAAAGGAAGTGGACATTCACTGAAATGACCCCAGTTTGTTTGAGTTTCGGATATCACTACAGTATAGTAGAAACCTCACGGAAGATGACCTGCTCAATCTGCTTTCAATAGACTGGAATATGTTAACTTTAGATCCATCCGAAGAGAGACATGCCAGTTCTCGTATCACTTGCACATAAGAACTGATCAACCGAAGACTTCAGTGACTTATGTTTTAATTTCGTATATAGACTCATAAGTAGGGCAAGGCATTTAATGACAATAAAATAGGAAAAAATGCAAAATAAAAATGCATTTTAGTACACGCTCTCTAAAACAGCTGCTTGTCAGACTGGTAACACGCCGAAAAATTGTATTTTAGCAACCAAGGTAGCTAAAATTGCATAAAACTGCATTCAAACTACATTCAAAATGCAGTTTTATCGGCCCAGTACTTTAAAGTCGTCATGGCAATCTATAAACAAAATACAGATGGCACTGACCAGTCACACCAACTTTAACATGGATTTAAGCATATAACTGGTCATAAAACAACAAATTTAAGCCAATACGTTTCTTTATGATAATCGGAAACTTTACTAGGGTTTTTCGCAAAACAGGGTAGTCTACTTCATCAACAAATATAAGCCAACAACTTTTCACATCTTCGTTCACAAGAGAATCATTTCTAACCATGGATTCACCAGCATTTAATTGCAATATATTCTTTCTCATGGTCCTGATGTTGCTGGCACTAGCTCCAATTCAATGTTATGGCTTGGATTGAAATTTCCGCGGGATTATCATTCATATTTTCCCAAGCTTTTCATAAATACTAGTTCATAAGAGCTCATCCTGAACTATATTATCTAAATTTACACAGATTCAAGAAAGAAACTTATAAAATTTATTCAACCTAATGCATGACTCATTTTACAATATCCAAAGTTTTTGCTTTTCATTTTGGCTACTCGTGCTTGTCATTCCTCTCTTACACATAATTTTTAATTATATGTTTTGCTTTTGATTTATGTTATTTACTATTTGCCTTGTTTTGTGAGTGTATTTGTGTATGCCATGTGTGTGACTGTGTGTTTGTGTGTTTTGTAACGTCGCTTTGCCCTGAATTTTTTGTTTTTATAATTTCCAGTGTTCACTGTTTTTTGTTTTTGTGCTGAGCTGAGCCCGAGCACGAGCTTTTGCTCATTCGGGCATCGGTTATGAATATTTGTTTTGTACTAATAAGGTAAATAAATAAATAAATAAAAATATCCATTATTGTTTACAAAAAGCTACTCATATAATTATAATGCATCTATACCGCATTTCGCATTGGTACGTACGATTCATTGTTGTTCAGTGATTCAGATGGCTGTGGAAATGTGACGTTAACAAATGGCTGACTAGCTTTCATTGTAATTAACTAGGAGGTGCCCGCGGCTTCGCCCTCGATAATTAATTGAAAAATTAAAAATTAATAGTATAATAATTATTAAAGCATTATATTTATTAACACTTGCACGCGAATCATTCTTAAACTAAACCATTAATAATAATGAAACAGCTAAAATTCCGGCTTTAGAGTACATTCCACGATTAGAAATCGCCACCTGGGAAAACGATCTCAGATTCGATTATGCAGTTCCAAAGATAACTGTGAACCACTGCCTTCTAAACTGTATAATTCTCGTGCGTAATTCTCGAGACGGCGGTGGATAATACGTATCGTTTCTCTACTGTTTGTTGACAGATGAATATGATGTGAATTTTATTTGATAAATTCAGTGTAATTTTCAGAAATTACATAATTTTTCAAGGGAAGGAATAGTTTGTTTGGAATTTTTATTATCAGCGATATTTCAAGAGTTAAACCATCAATATTTTACAGTTGGTGCCTCCAGGATTTTAAAGAAATTTACACTGGTAGATTATTAAACATGTTTGTGGTTCAGAGCTATGAAAATTGTAAGTAAAAATAAAATTAGAATATTTGTTCATTGTGTTCATTTCACTTAGGCCTTATATAATAAAGAAACGGTTCTCCTAATTTTGTAGTCGTCATGAAAGTTTAGACTGCGAGAGACGAACATCGCGGAGTATACCCGATGTCTCACGAAGCGGGCGAGCGAGCAAGCACGCTATTTAGGGCCGTTGAATTGTATAAGAGTAGATTATACCATTTTTGTTTCATTTCATATAATTTAAGAGCTTTTACTAAAAAAATATTGTATGCATCACGTACGCAAAAGCTTTATCGGACTCATCCAGTATTTCAGCCTCGGCTTACGCATCGGCCGCTATACTAGATTCGTCCGCTAAAACGCTATTTTGCGTACTTGATAAAATAGTGAAAAAATGACACAAGATTTTTAAAAAAGACCAGTAAGTTTACCATTATTGCTGTAGACTATTAGATTTTCTAAGTGATGAAATGCTAAAAATTTAATGGATGACAGTGCGTTATATATGAATTTGCAATATAAAACACACCTACTTTGTTATTAAAGGAGTAAGTAAATTTATGCTACTTGGACACCCTTAGCGAAAAAGAAATTATTTCTGAACTGGCATGCCCATCAAATTGCCCCTAGCAAATACGTGCCATTTAAAAGAAAGAAAATATTTCTTTATTGCTACAAGACAAACTGCTGTGGTGTTTCAATAAACCTGAATTAAAATGAACTATCAACAAACGAGTATGTTTGTGAAACGAGCAACGCGAGTTCCGTAATTTCCATGCGAGTATCTTAATTACCATTTTAGGCAGATTGCATACGACTGTTCTTTTACCATAATTAGTCAATGTTTAAATTTTGAGATTTTAAATTCACTCAAAGAAACGGTCACGTTTCAACGCGCCATGACCTTATTATCAGCTGGTTGTACTGTAGTTCTCGTCTTCCATGACCTTATTATCAGCTGGTTTATCTATCTATGACAGATGACACAGCTCATGTCGTCGGTCAAACCGTTGGTCATTTCCTAGAAACCAACGGGTTTTGATAGCACGAAATGAATTCATTTTAGTATAACAGAATTTATTGAAGTGAAACTTCTTTAGCCGCGGTAGGGGTAAATCGAGGGTTTGTGTAACGCTCAAAATTTTCACGAAATTAGTGAGGTGTGAGGGAACGGACTGCACAGAAAACAATGAACTCAATGATTAGGCTTATCCAAAATTAAAAAAACCCAAAAATTAAAAATTAAAAAATCCAAAATTAAAAAACCCAAAATTAAAAAACCCAAAATTAAAAAATCGAGAATTTAAAATTAAAAAATCCAAAAAAATCAAAGATCCAAAATGAAAAATCCAAAATAAAAAATCCAAAATAAAAAATCCAAAATGAAAAAACCAAAATTCCAAAATTAAAAAATTCAAAGTTCCAAAATTAAAAAGTCCAAAAAATCCAAAATTTAAAAAAAATAAAAACTAAAAAATTCAAATATCCAAAATTTAAAAAATAAACAAATAAAAAATTTAAAAAAATAAAAATTTAAATAAAAAATCCAACATTCAAAATTTTAAAATAAAAAATTGAAAATCGAAAATTAAAAATTCAAAAAATTCAAAGATCTAAAATTTTAAAAATTCCAGATTAAAAAATTAATCAAGATCAAAAACTTAAAAATAAAAAATCCAAAAGTAAAAAAAAGTAAAAAAAACCCAATATTAAAAAGTCCAACAATCCAAAATTTAAAAAATCCAATAATCCAAAATTTAAAAAATCAAAAAATGAAAACAAGTTTCACTTCTGTCGCGTGGCGTTCCACGCACACTTTTTTAATTTTAACTACAGGCTATTTATTACGCAGTATTCAGCTGCTACCTTTAAGGTCACAAGATCGTTCGGTGTTCGATAATAATCGAAAGCACACCGATGTCGTAATGAAGATCAGTTTCGAAATGAGTATCATTATGACATCCTTATGTCAGACGTAATAAGCGTATTATAGTGTGTCGAACAAAAAACCTTCCATTTGAGTATTCACTTAGTGTATACAAAGACATGTGACTTAGTAGTGTGTAATATTAATTGGTCACAGGCCGGTTTTGTGACTTACACGTGCACATCTGAGTTTTATGCTTAGGCGCAGGAATATGGCGGCACCTCTTTATTGCTTGCTTTATTACCCTGCGTTTTGATTGCTGACACATCCCCTTTGCAAGAAAAATAATAAATTCTGCCCCAATGTGACAATATAATAGAACGAGACAAGAAATTACCCTCGGGTTTCTCTTTGTAGGGAAATGAATTTGCTTCTCATGTCGTGTTCCAGGTTTTATATTATTTCCTACAAGTATACTTACGGTTTCTTTTAATGTGCTCATTAAAAAATGTTATTTCAGAGGGCTACATCGGATGCTATGGTAATATGCGCTAATTTACGAGATTTCTTACAACAGTTTTCATAATCGAATTATCTGAACTCTAAAAGGCAGCGTAACTTACTCTTTTTTTTTAAAGCTATATACGAGGCGCGTCCACAAAGTAAGTTTCCCTGAGGCCGTTTACAGAAACAAAATAAAATTGCTTAGAAATATTCATTGAAACAGATTGAATAAGTGCCCTTTAGGCGGGAGGCGGGGTGGGAACGCCCCTAAGCACCGAAGCCGCAGGCTTATTGTACCTACCTCCGGGATGGAATGAGTTGCGTGCCCATAGACCGCCCAGGACTGCAGATCCCCCCGCAGGCCCCCACGGAGCTCCCCTACATCCAGCAAGCCTTCTTACCATGCCACGTATGCGCCACCCCCTTCGGTCCCTCCAACCGGAGCCCCGACAGGTCCGCGACACACGCCACCCCCTTCGGTCCCTCCAACCGGAGCCCCGACAGGTCCGCGACACACACCACCAACAACCTCTTGACCACAAGCAGCGGGGAGGACGGGAGAGGCCCCCAAAGGGCGCTGACTGCCAAAGCAGGCCCGATACCGGAAGTGGAAACGGGATGATGATGAAAAGGGGGAAAGGTGAGATGAAGTGGAGAGTGTTGGTGGAATGAGAGGGGGAAACGGGAGAACCCCGAGAAAAACCCCCAAGGCACGGCTTCGTCCACCACGAATGACACACCCGCCGGCCCCGAGATTTGAACTCATGACCGCTAGCATGCCAGGCTCACGCGCTACAGCATGAGCCACCGCGCCGGCTTGAAACAGATACAGCAAGTATTCAGATTTTTTTCAACATATTCGCCACCGGAATTGAAACATTTGTCTTACCGTGGCACCAAATTCTAAATAGGCCTACCTGTATCGTAGAAGTGTGCCACCTGGGATTTGAACCACCGTGTGGCAACCACCTTTGCCTCTCTATCATTTTCTGTCATTCTTTGTCATTTTGTGAGGTGTAGGAAAAGATGGAAATCACTGGGAGCGAGGTCCGGGCTTTAGGGTGAATGTTTAAACACCTCCCAGCCGAACTTCTGCAGGAGACTTTGTTAATTTTTAGTTAATTCTTGTATGGATAGTAATTAATTGCAACAAAACTATTATATATAATATTTGTAAACATTGCTAAAATGTGACATTTTAAGAACCACTAAATTAATATTACGACACATAGGTTAGAAACTTTTTTTTTCTTTCTTGTGTACATAAAAATCATAAATTGCTGGTCTATGTCCCCTCTATAGCCTACATAAGTAGAATATTGCGTTGTTGCTCATTAGCACTCTGTATATATAATATTTTGCGTTTACATAGGATTACATTCGATCTGAATAGTAACGTTTACCGTTAAGCTTACCCGACCGCACCAGCATAAAGAAAGTACTGCATATAAATATAGAATAACTTAATAGTTTCATATATTTTGATAGCATATTGCCAAAGATTCAGCTTACTGCTATAGTTACCACTTTTAATAATAAAACTACAACTAACTTGTGTTACAGAGTTTCTATGGATATTAATTTTATAGTTGTGAATTTTATAGTTGTGAAAACGGAATCATAATCTATTGCTGACCTAATCATATTATGAGCAGGCTTTAAAACTTAGTGCCCGAACCCACAGAGGGAGATGATTCCGGTTACCAACAACCTGAGTATAGGGGGTGGGGGCGATTGCGTAGGCTGATAAGACAGTCATTGATGGTAGTACTGAGAAGTCAATACGCTCGTAGTACGGTGCCTCTCAAATTGGTCAACAGTGTACCTTGTCATTATGCGTGTTTATAAATGTATAATACGTGTTCGGAATACCGAAAGTAAAGTGTTCTAAAACACAAACACATAACTTATTGAAACATTTGGGAGGGACTATTACACACAAACAGGAAAACGCAACGTTTTGCATGCTTGTAATGTGAGTTTAGAGAATGAGAAGTTATTTTGTGGTCTTTCTATACCTGTAATCCGCTTTGTTTACTATTACGTGAACTAGCATATGGTAGCTACCGCATACGCCGAGCAAAGTCTGTACAGTACAGTTGCTGTTAACATATTCGATCGGGCACTAAGTTTTAAAGCCTGATTATGAGTAAAGTGGAAGTTTGGAACACTCGATTATTCAGTCAGTGTTGTGACCAAGACACGTAGCAAGGTAAAATGTTTTTAAAAAAAGCTGAGGGTCTGGACACAAGCAGTTTCTTTAAAAACAAAAATTATCAAAATTATTTTATCAATTTGCGAGAAAACATCAGTAATTGATTTATTTTCCATGTAAAGCAGAGCTAACTATAGGAGAAAGTCGTGTTCATGCTTCTTGTGACATCCTGAGAATAAATTCGAGTAAGAAGTGTTTTTGTACAATTATTTTGTTTGTTTACGAGCTACTCTGTTCAGAAACACAACACACAAACACAGACGTTTTCTTGAAGAAGATATTGATCCGCGTAGCACAAAATTTGTATTTCTAGTGAACAGTTCAATTGCTGGTTGGTAGGCCTATATGGTTATTTAACGACGGGGATGTACTTCAACTTAGGCCTGTGGCCGTCACCGTTGTGCCGGAATTTTGTCCCGCAGGAATTCTTTTACATGCCAGTAAATCTACTGACATGGGCCTGTCACATTTATGCCCGCATAAATGTCATCGACCTGGACCGGGATCGAACCCGCAACCTTTGGACACAGTTCAAATTAATTATATTTGATTCCAGAGAGAGTACCGGTAGTAGAAAATAAAAAAGTTTACCACCAACAAGAATTAAAAAGGTAGTTTGATTCACATACGAATTGGTAATTCCTTTTATTATCGACTGAACTCCGTTTAGTCTTGTTATTGGCTTTTATGTTTAGTTAAAATCTACCAGCAACAGATTGGCAAAGAGGGGAGTAGGAACATCCCCATCAAGCTACTCAGGACTGTAATCTCCCTGGATTAACTCACTGCAGACACGCGTATACATTGGTTATGGAACTGGGAATACTTGTTACTATATGTACTGAAATCTATTATTAGTACATCAGAGCATGAGGTAGCATTGTATAGAATTTCTGGATTCCAGATCGAACAGTTTCCAAAATCACAATTATTCACCAGTGTGATACCACTACTGGCTACCCTGTTACACAAGGTGGTTCGCTACTTTGATTCATCGCTTTACTGCCGTAAGGTCGCATTTCTGCCAGAAGGCTGTATACGCAATAAATACTTTTTGGTTCTGGAACTACAGTAATACTCCAATTTCCCGAACTCCAATTTCCCGAACTCCAACCATCCGGATCGTTAATTATCCGGACCGCTTTGAGGCCACCATATTCAACTGGTTAGTGCAGCATCGAACATTGGGAAACCCTCTTTCAGGGCCGATTATTTGCGGGAAAAAAATCATTTTAGCCGACAAAATTGACAGTCCGTCAGCAAAACAACTTACTCTGACCGATATGTTGTGACACTTTATGTAAGTACAGTACTGTACAATTTAGTTTCTTTTAAGAATTGGCTTTTTTATGATTTAACTAGTTATCCGGATATTTGTTTTTCCGGATCGGGTCCGGTCCCAATTAATCCGGAAAATGCGAGTTCTATTGAATTGAAAAAAAATACATACAACCATATGAAACACACATCTACATTAAGTGAGATTGGTTTTCAACATTCAACCTTTTGTCAGAAGCCAGTTCGCATATGTTTAAAGTATGTTTCGCACATTAACTCGTTTTCAATGGAATCTCGACATACAGCCTTCTGGCAGTAAGGCGACGATATCATGTCTTCCCAAAAGTATTTGCATGTAAGATTTTACCGAAAACCCGGTTCTCAGGTGTTGTATCAACTTACTGTGGAACAGTGTTTCTCAAACTTTTTGGCCATGGAAATGTTTTCTTATGGAACACACTCACAGTAAAACAAATCACAACTTTCTTTCCAATACTGTAGCTTAAATGTATGTCTGTGTAATATAACTCCAAATGTTCAGTGTTTAAAATATGTTCTTTATCTTACAAACCATACAGTTAATTTCACTCCTGAGAGCAACAACTATTTATTTAGAACTGATCTTAAAGTTTCGTAACAAGGGGACAGAAAACACTTCAGTTTAGATATTTCTGCTATCTTTTTACTAAAGAAATATTCATAATACGTTTCAATAATGTACCTTGAACGTATTTTCTTTCATTCTCTAATCGGAGTTTATTTCTTGTTCCAGGTAAGTTGAGTTTGCTGATTTCAAATTTGATTTCAACGCTACGTTCTGAGTCCAGTTGATGGCATTATTTTGAGTAAGTAGACAGAAAACCAGAGTTATGAATAAATTGTTTATTTATAACATATTTCAATATATTAATTAAGATAAGTCGTTACCGGATATCTCTTCTGTCCCATTCTACCACTAATAGAATGAACTAGGCCTAATCATCATCGTAACTATATTATTGTAAAGTTTTTTCGAGAGCTAGGAGTACTGAGAAAATCAAGAGGGTAATGTTAAGAGATGCTGCCAAGTATGCCGAAGTCATTAGTTGTTTGCAATAGGCTACTGCATCGTATAAACGTTTTCCAATCCATTTTGATATTTGTATAACTTTTGTCAGCTAAAAGGTTTTACGGGCCACCGAACTCATAACTTCAGCAAGCAATTTAGGCGGAGAGTAAGACAATTATATATAGACATAACCGTCAAACTGACACACTGACTTGACTGCTTGACAGACAGAAACTAAAATTGGTAATCCCTGAAATTGATATTTGTTTAACATTTTTAAGAATTTGTGAAGTAACAAATATGCAAACCTTTGCGATTTCATTCATATAGATTCCCATTAGCCATTTATACAAAGAAAGTTAACTTAAAATAAAAATCATACTTTACAGAGTAAAATATTGATTTACGGTCATGAAAATCTTAATGTATGAAGCTGTTTATGGGGGGGGGGTCTTAATTTTAATCGCTTAAATGCATAATATTTTCACGCAACTTCATAATATCTTAGCTTAACCGTAGGAAACTATGGTTAAATCCGAACACTCATGCACATATAAAATATTATGGAAGCATACTGACTGATTTTATATGAATGTGGAGAAAAAAAAAGATCAACCACTGCACAGCACCTTACTGTAGGTCTACTAATCTTGTACGTAATTTCAGTTTTATTGGCCTTCAGGAGCGCAAGCTTTCTTCCGATAATGTTCACAAAAATGAAGAACTTTTTATGAATGTCGTAAGTATGAACATCAGCATCTCCTTTATGACCTACTAGAGTTTATGTTATGTCATAATGTAGATCCATTCTGCTTACTCATCTCACCGACTTGTAATTTGAAAAAAGTATACCCGATAGTGTTTATTTTACGGGCATTCGTTCCATGAAATCCTGTAGCAAAGCTGATAGGCCTACTTCGGCATTAAAGCTTATGTTCTAGCTAATTGCGTAGGGTGGAAGACATAGGGTGTTCTAATGTTCAACGGCAATCCTACACTTCTTTTGTTTTCAAAAGATGATTAGAAATAACAGACATTTCAGGTATTTATTACTACATAAGGTGGACCTATGCGAATTATAAATCTATTATTTGTTAAACAGTAGGCATAATTATGTGTGTGTATGTGTGCACCTAATGCCAACCCATTGCACTGACTAAGGTGAATAGATGACTATAGTGTGGCACATTTTCAAGTTATGCACCACTTAGGTGGACCTAATTATAATTATGGTGAAGAAGTGTTAAGATGTGAAGAGATGAGTGTGTATAGCGGTGTTTGTGTAATGTAGTGTCGGGCATGAGTGATGATGGTGAGTTGAGGAAGGGTGGAAAGGAAACCCGATGCAGTATTAGTCTACTCTTGTCGGAAGACACCAAGGGGACCGCCAGTCTTAACGACTCCTTCCGACGGACGAATCACCATCAACAATGACAAGAGAATCCATGTCATACGCACTGCGGACAGGTTTGGAATTGAACCCAGGCACAGAATAATGATTAGAAGTTATACACAACCACCTATACTAAATCCAGCCCTCGGGGTCAGGTTAAAAATTCTGCCGCTACCGCGAATCGAATCCGGGCCGCCGGTGGGGGGAGGCACGGGTGCTGCCAATCGCGCCACTGTGGAGGACGCATAATTCTATCTCTATAATTTAGTCCGATGTTCGATGCCCTGAAGCATTTTGGTTGGCTCTCAAAGATAGCCAATAAGCGGCCGAGCTGTCACAAACCGGTAAATGAATTGCACTTTTGAAGGCGAATACTGGGTCATTACCTAAGTGTGAGGTATCAATCGAAATATGTTTTCGCTCTGATGCCATTAATTTGCATGCCGTTCAGTTATAATAAGTGTTTTGACTATAATATTAAGATCAAAATCTTATATTTTAAAGTCGAACAGAACGTTTCGTTTCGATATCTCGTTCTAAAGCCCCATAAAAGATTCATTCCGCGAACAGTAAACAATTATAGAAGAGATAAATAAAGTACTAGCGATTATGGTCAACTTTGAAGCTAAAATTATTGTTAAATGTACACTAAACTTGAATGTGAGTAGCCTATGTTTTATTTTAAACACTTCTTACTTAGATAGATATATAAGCATTCATGAACCACAGATTATTGTCTCTGTTGGACATTACATGAGAATATTATAGGAGAATAATTCCTCCAACACTGGGACTTGAACCCAGGAACTCTGGTGCTGTGAATTGAACTCCGGCTTAGCTCAGTTGGTAGAGCATTGGCGCGAATAGCCAAAGGTCCTGGGTTCAAGTCCCAGTGTCGGAGGAATTATTCTCCTATAATATTCTCACTTCTTACTTATTTATTGTGTCATTATTAGCCTAATGTTTCAGCTGATGCGTAGCCTATGTCATAAGTCATAACTAGGGGGCGGATTTCTATGACATGTCATGTTTTTCCCCTTTGCATTTTTTCAGGTTTCCGACTAATTTAAACCCGATTAAAAGCATCCTGGTAAAAATGGAACGGCTTTTAAGGTGCATATAACTGCATATTTAGGAAATTTT
Source organism: Ectobius pallidus (assembly GCA_964059195.1). Lineage (NCBI taxonomy): Eukaryota > Metazoa > Arthropoda > Insecta > Blattodea > Ectobiidae > Ectobius > Ectobius pallidus. The sequence continues at coordinate 129,807,657 of CAXKWD010000005.1, forward strand.
CAACTATTGTAGCATATTTAGTATTAATATGCATATTTAGGTCATATTTTTAGCATATTTGTGTGCATATTAAAGAAATTTTGAAGTTTCATATCATGTTTTGTAAATTTTCCTTTATAATGATACTTTTTGAGAATTTACAGATATTTTAAATAATCAACACTATATTTTAATAATATGTATTGTAATGAAACTTAAAAAATATATACACATTGTGTAAATAATAAAGTCATATTTTAAATTTTATTGGTCATATTTTAATGTTTTTTAGGTCATAAATGCATGCATATATACTATTTTTTAGGTCATAGAAATCCGCCCCCTAGTCATAACCTACTTGTTCAGTAAATTATATTACACACACAATTAATTTTATTGTCGGTGCATTCTGTTAAATCGACATAAATTTTTAAGCATTTGTTATGTGATATAAACGAAAGATGTGAACGAAACTAAATAGCTTGTGATATCATATCATATAGTAATTTCTGAAAAGATTTTACATTTTAGTGTATTGTATAATATTAATTAGCCGACATTACGAGAAATTGAAGGTTTGTTGTCTAAAGTTAGGTTGTTGCTTTGTCAGTACGTTGCTCCGTTACCACGTGAAAATAAAGAATGTACGAAATATGTAAAACTAACTTCTTTCTGAAGAAGAAACGTGTGGGACATGAAAGTGAGAAAGCAAAGGTATGCAATAAGAGGGACAGGAATCTGTGTAAGTCAACTATTTTCATTGTATTGGTTACTTTTGTAGGGAATGAAATTAAGCAAATGTGTATTCCTTGAGACAAAATTTCATAGAATGAAATCATGTTTGATAAGAAACTTTTATTTAACCTGTTAAATAACGATTGATTTCTGATGTTTCAAAGTTGGTTTATGCGTATAATATGTATAGAAAGTCTCTACCCAGTATAAATAATACTTAATTTACGCCACTAGTAATATAAAAATGTTGCATGTGATTTTGTTAACTTCGTGTGAATTTAATGTTCCATATGAATTATGGATAGAAAACATCGCATCCTAAAACAATAGATAAGAATATCACTAAAGTTGGGAAAGGCTCATTTAAGTTTCTACGTTTATTTGATTGTAATGCTTATCTTTACCCCTAGCCTACTGGTTGAATTAGGCAGTCTCTGTCATTAAGTTGTATCATTCCATTTTTTAAATTTTCAGACTATTAAATCAATATAATTCACAATTATATGGCCTACTTGTTTTTTATGTTTTATGGTAATAGTACAGCAAGAGACTATGGTGTGACAACTTTCCTACGACTTTTAATACGTTATTCTTATTTAATTAAATAATTTAAAATTACACATATAATTAATAAAGGGAAGTTGGTCACCTATATAGGCCTCTAATTCAGTAAAATATCGCAGCGATAAAAGTAAAGAATAATAGTTCGAGTGATAGTTATCAGTACCAATTAGGCCTATAATAATCTGTCCTAGGTTCTCACTTTATATCCTTCCACTTCAAACTCTGTAGTACCTAGATGTTATAAACTTCATGCTTTAATTTGGTATTCGCAATTGCTGACAGTTTTGTCCTTTTATATTTAGTATTTGAGTATGGGCCTAACAATGCCACATTTCTATCCAATACAATTAAAAGAGTGTGGTTTCCTAACGATATACGGTATTACCTACTATTAGGTATTGCATGTACACATTCCAAAAGAAGTCCTTTTGCACCAAGGATGAAAATAAGTCCCATGTAATGTATTTCGTGAATTCTGAGTTTATCTGACTATATGTTTTTGTTAGTTGTGTGGATTTACATCCAAATACACAAATGCAATTATTTCGTAATGATGTACGAGGATATAATATGCAGAGCTATTGTTGCGTTCACAATAATAGTAATGTGAACTGATACCTCACACAAATATCAACAATGTTATGTGAGAGATGATGTTAAAACGATATTGTCGACTTTTGTATTAATGTATTCAATAATTCCTGCATTATAATGTGATTTGCAAATTAAAACAATATATTGTAAAATTCACATATGAATATTCATAGCCTGAACTTTGCTTCCAGCTATTCCGGTGAAGAGCCCAATATTCGATATGTAGGGGAAGGCGAACATATCTGGGTATCCGGATTTTACCTACATATTCTATGACAATGGAAACGTGCAATGGATAAACGTATCCTGTTTCGTGATATTAGCCATTCACGGTAGTGTTCTGACGGAATTTTTATTGCGAACATTATTTTACTTTTATTAGTAGCCTATGATAAACGCTAATATGTATTTTAAATTAATGCCATTTATTCACCTTTGATGAAAACCTAAAACAGATGCCTAATTTCGTGACATTATAATTACTGTAATAGTCATATTTTCATAGTTTTCATAGTCATAGTTTGTATAATTATAAGTTATAAATCGTATTATTGCTTTCATGAAATGTTTTCTAGCCACATCGGCATTGTTCTTTACTTTAATGGTCTTTACTTTAACTAATTATAATAATTATTGGGGTTGTCAAACATACTCACCGCGAAAACACTTCTATAAATGCGATAATCTGAACATGACATAATAAATTTACAAGAATTTGACTGGATTGTAGTTAAGGCCCTTACGGAAAATGGGATAAGAGTACTGGGTCGTGATTTATTCATTCATTTGTCCAGACTTGACGTATTTTCTTTACATCTATTTCCGTTACACGCGGTTAGCGTTTGACACACCATAACAGATTTTAAATTATTAATCATAGAATTAAAGAAATCATCGAACTTTCCCTTCCTGCCCAAAACGATATAGACTTTAATTAACTAATACAAAGCCTGCAGCGTAGTTATCAGTGGATATTATTTTTTCCTAGGCAAGATTTTAGTGAGGTAAATTTTGGTTTGTAAAGTGATACTCTTTTAACTTATTGACACTCCCTGCAGTAAATCAGTTAAAGGCTTGGTAAGAGTGAGTGAATATATTAAAATATCCAATTTATGGACATAATTAAAAAAAAACTATCCAGTGGTTCTTATGATTGATTAATTACTGACACTGTCTTGAAGCGTTGGGCCTATTCTGTGTTCACATTTCTTCACTGTTCGTCGTGTCGAAATTTTGTCCCGCAGGAAAACCATTAAATGCCTAAACATCTACAGACATGGGGTTGTAAAATTTATGTACACATAAATGATTCGACCTGGGCCTGGTTTGAGCCCGCGGCCTTAAGAACCGAAGCCAGAACCCTACCAACTGTTCCATCCAGGCAGACGAAGAAGTTAAATTTAAAATCTTAAACAGAAGCTATTCTTTCCAGATATCCCAAGCACTTCAGGTACCGGTAGGCTTCTGCGTAGAAGATGCTCAGATTATCGCATTTGTAGAAGTGTTTTCGCGGTTGCACCACCGCGCCACTAAGCCTGGTTACACACATGGCGGTTTTTTTCCGTCGCGGAGAATTTGCCGTCGCCGCCCAAAGACAGTAGTACATTGAAGTGAATTAGAGCTTGCACACGAGGCGGAAAAAAAACGATCGTTAAAATTTCCGTCGGCGGCAGTTTTGCAACCGCCTGGTGCCACTGGAGCCCGACGGAAATTTTGCCGTCGCTTTGAAACATGCACCTGCATAAACAAACTTACGAAAATAAACAAGGGTCTTCTCGCAGTGGGAGATGCCAGATCAGCATTATGAAGAGGAAGACAATTAATTATTTCTGCTCTCTCTGAAGGGACTGCAAAGAATGGTCATTTACATAATCATATCAGATACCGCAATGGAAGAAGTACAGGATCACATAATCCATAACATTAATGAAAATTCATTATAACATAATTGCAACATTTAATATAATTAGTATTTTTAAAATGTGATATGAAACATTCATATAACTCCCTCTACTCTTAATATAGCCTATTCTAGTGTAGAGTACACGGCTGTATTGCAGTAGTGCGCATTCACTTGTATCTTCCTCGTTTCCAAGTCGCATTATTCGCGAGGCAAGACCAAAAAATCCAAGTCTATATTGTATAAAATGAATGGCTTATAACTAGCCTTCAGATAATTTCTTGGGAGAAGTTTTTCAAATAGTACTTGTTACAATATATTATAGTAGGCCTACATAATAAGCCTATAAAATTGTTAAAACTATTTCGAGAAAATTAAGAAAAATTAAATTTTCGTCAAATAAAGTGCTTGTAAAAATGAAAAGAAAGTCGTTGCCGTACCTAGCTCAAGTTACAAATACGAACACATTTTTTTAGATAGATATAAAAGCTTTCATGAACCACAGATTATTGTCTCTGTTGGACACTACATGAGAATAAAAAAGAGAAAAATTCCTCCGACACTGGGACTCGAACCCAGGACCTTTGGCTATTCGCGCCAATGCTCTACCAACTGAGCTAAGCCGGAGTTCAATCCGCAGCGCCGGATGGAACCTCTCTCCTATGACTGATTACCCTAATGTCTACCTCACAGACAGACAAGTTATGTCATATGCAGTACTGTGAGGCACACTAATTAGTGATTTTGTGACCGGGCTCCCACTGTTATTGTACAGTTAACATGCAAGATTTTTTAGGTACTGTTTCCAACAGCAGTTTAACCCGCTTATGTCTTGCAGGAAAAGCTGTTTTGCCGACACAGCATTCTGCATGTTTATTATTGTGACCTTGCTACTCAAAATAAGATAAAGGGACTCGACACTTCATCTGCAATGTTATTATATCTCAGCAATATAGCATGCAGCTGTTAAGTATTTTCATTATTTGCTCTTGATGTTATGACAGACCGCCTGTATGGTCTAGTGGTTCCTGACTACGGACCCGCAAGTCTGGGTTCGATCCCCGGTACCTCCTCGGATTCTTCTGAGGTAGGGCGATCTGGAACGGGGTGCATTCAGCCTCTTGACACCAACCGAGGGACTAATTCATAAAGAAGTAGCGACTCCTGTTCAGTAAGCCATCAATAACTGCCGTAGGAGTCGGCATGCTGACCACATGCCCCAATCCTGCGATCTGGCTATTCAAAATGTGACACTTCATTGTTACGCTCATATTATTGGTAAATAATAATAAATAAAATAATATTTGGAAGAAAGCAGATCGTTCGTTGAAAATGTCACTGTTCGAAATAGTACCCACTGGTGTTTAGAATTGTATCTACATTTTCGAACGTTATTCTGGGAAGATTGATTGCCCTGACAAATTTTACAGCTGTTTGACTTTCATAGGCTATTTTTGTGAAGGGTCGACTACATTGCCAACTTTGTGATTACAATACATTTTAATTTTTCTTATGTTTATTGTGTTCATAAAATAAGAATATTTGTTAAGTGTTCGAAAATGTACCACCTTACCCTATATCGAGGTTTGACTGAAGTATATATGTTTCTCAGAATTATATTAACGGATATCATTTCACGACGGAATATCAATAACGCTAGAAGCTGCTCCCTGTTCATTTCAAACTACACTGCAATCAATAATCTGAATAACACAAAATGATGTTAATTGTTCTGAAGTTGAATCTATACTGCATAAACAGGCTTGCTCATACGACGGCGACGGAAATTTTTCCGTCCAGTGTGTAAACGTTTCATTTCTTTGGGCGGCGACGGCAAATTCTCCGCGACGGAAAAAAAACGCCATGTGTGTAACCAGGCTAACTTAACTAGGGCTGAGACCCTCGTCTTGGAAGCGTTTGAGTGAAACACAGGGCGATTTGTCACGTTAAAATGACGCATATGCGAGGGTGCGCCTCGTCGCGGAACGTTTGTGGGTGAAAATGATATTACAAACGCCCGAAACTAATTTATCGACACTTGTACGTGTCTGTTAATGGCTCATTGCACCCCGATCTTTATTAATACCCGGCGCCCCCTATCCACCACGACAGACTCCATAAACAGAGGTATAATAGTCCATCGCGACGCTACCCTGCTTCCCTGCACCCAATTCATTGCCCTTTAAATTTGTTTCCCCGCGAATGTAACTGGGTGTATCCTAAGTTCCTTCTGAGGATTACTGCGCTAGCTGCGGTGAAAGATAACGGTGCCTACAAAGAATCTAACAGCTAGTTTACACTATAGGGTTGAGCATTGACAGCCGATGTTTTGAAAACATCGATATTTTCATGTCGAAAAAAATAGATGTTTTCATGTCGAAAAAACATCGATGTTGTCATGTCGAAATAAACATCGATGTTTTCATGTCGAAATAAACATCGATGTTTTCATGTCGAAAAAAACATCGATGTTTTCATGTCGAAAAAAATCGATGCTTTCATGTCGAAAAAAATCGATGCTTTGATGTCGAAAAAAATAGGTTTTCATGTCGAAGAAACATCGATGTTGTCATGTCGAAAAAACATCGATGTTTCCATGTCTATAAAACATCGATGTTGTCATGTTGATAAAACATCGATGTTTAGATGTCGATAAAACATCGATGTTTGCATGTCGATAAAACATCGATGCTTGCATGTCGATAAAACATCGATGTTTGCATGTCGATAAAACATCGATGTTTGCATGTCGATAAAACATCGATGTTTGCATGTCGATAAAACATCGATGCTTGCATGTCGATAAAACATCGATGCTTGCATGTCGATAAAACATCGATGTTTGCATGTCGATTAAACATCGATGTTTCATGTCGAACGATGTTTTCTACATCGATGGGAAACAACCGATGTTTTTGCTACATCGATGTTTCTTCCTGACATCGATGTTTTTAAATATCTACAGTTTTATTCATTAATTTTGATAAACTAATAATGAATTGATAGACTGAGTCGGACATTGAGAACGTATTGACAAAAAATTTCCCAGAAGATCGATTTTTTCATCTACAGTTATCATGAACTTATTTCAGTTTATTTATGCATTTTGCCCAATTTTCTGAAACCATGTCTTTTTTTATACGTCAAAATACATCGGCGATTTGAGGTCAATATTATCGTCACATCGATGCTCATCCCTTTACACAACGAAATTAGTGTTTTATACTTGAAATGTCGATTTTGTGCGAAGTGTCATAGTGACACTGAATTACGACGGCTGATTCCAGCTTTTCAAGAAACTATAGTGCGTTTTGAGGTTTTACATATACAATAGAACTTCCATAATCCGGATTTTTATGGACAGAACCCGATCCGGATAATCAAATAACCGGATAATTGGCTAAATTATGAAAAAAGTAATTTCTTAAAAAAAAACTAAATTACATTACATTACACTTACATTAAGTACTTTTGCTGTCGATTTTGTCGCTAAAAGTTTAGCTTTTTCGCAAATAATCGGTCTTGTAAAAGTGTCTCCCAATTTCGCTTCTGCAAAAACCATTAGAATACGGCGTCAAAACGATCCGGATGGTTGGAGTTCGGGTAATTAGAGTTCTACTGTATTTAGTCGGTTCACGTTTTGTAAAATGAAGTGACGAATTGTAGATAATGTGAAATTCATCGATTTATGTGTGGTCCAAACACGTTTTGGGATTTCAAAAAAATTTGTTTTTTCTTTGGTGGGAAATGGGTGCAATTAATTTCACGAAATCAGTTTCATGAAAGTATTTACGAAAACGAGTCATCATGTAAACTAGCCTTAACTGCAAACAGGTCCTAGCATTATGTTGTACAACAGAAAATTTAATTTAAGTTGTGCACTTGCAGAGTCGTGTTAAAAGTGTAAAGGTATTTTGATTACTTCCTAATTTTAAGCTATTTTTTAAGTGAAACTTCTTTAGCCGCGGTAGGGGTAAATCGAGAGCTTGTGTAACGCTAAAAAATCGTCACGAAATTAATGTAACGATCAAAATCGTCATGAAATTTAGTGAGGTGTGACGGAACGGACTGCACAGGAAACAGTCAACTCAATGATTAGGCTTATCCAAAGTTTAAAAAATCAAAAAATTCAAAATTAGAAAAAGGAAAATCCAAAATTTAAAAAATCGAATTCCAAAATTTAGAAATTCAAAGTTTCAAAATTTAAAAAATCCAAAATTAAAAGATCCAAAATTCCAAAATTAAAAAATTCAAAGATCCAAAATTTAAAAGCCCAAAAATCCAAAATAAAAAAAATAAAAAATTAAAAAATCCAAAATTTGAAAAGTCCAAAAACCCAATATTAAAAAGTCCAACAATCCAAAATTCAACAAATCCAATAATCCAAAATTGAAAATAAAAAAATTAAAACAAGTTTCACTTCTGTCGCGTGGCGTTCCACGCACACTTTTTTTTTTTAATCAGCTTTAATTTATACTCGTTTGAACATTGAGGTTATGTCACGAGTCAGGTTCTGTTTATATAGACTACCAGTAGGTCTTATAACTATTGATGTGCCCTGTTATCCATTGTTGAAGGGTTATGGCTTTCTGTTAGTTCCAACTGATACTCAATTTTAATTATTGTGGTACCGGATGAAACAGCTGCGATGTAGAGGTGTACATATTCTGATTTTAGCTTGCCTGCCCCTTTGAAATTCTGCAACCAGTCACAGCTTTTAACTTGCTTGACTTGAAAGCAAGCCAGATTACAACGATGATAAGAAATACTGTCGCTATGAGTCACAAGCTCTTCATAACTTGATGGGTTGCACAGGACCTAAGAAAACTGCAAGGCCTGGCGGAAAGAATATGAAACTGGGTATAGCAGTGCACTGGTAAGTCGTGCAGTTACGTAGTTGAGGAACTTCAGATGTGTTTAGAGAATTTTACCCTGAAGGAAGCCGAGGAGAAACTAAAATGTGGACAGTTTGAATGATGAATGAACAAAGGTACTAGTCCGGCATGGGAAAAATTTTCAAACATTTTCGAGAAAACATCATAAAATCATTAATAACAATAACAAAAATCCCTTTAGGCAAGCCTACAAGCTGAGGTAGATTTCGAAGTGATTTTGTTTTAATTTACTGTCGCTGCGTACCAATCTTCTTCTTTGGCCTTGGCATGACAAACCCGCAATAATAACTGCAAAAAAGAGGAAAGGGAACTTTTACAAACATTCAAATCTCGCCTTATATGAGAACTATCAAGAAACTAGTTATTGATTTGTAGAGTACTCATCAAGATTATTTCAACGATACCCCACAAGACGTAGTTTCGAAAATTTCGAATTTCCATCCCCATACCCCCACCCCCACTCGTACTCCCAAAACCCCCGAATCGTTGGTGTCACTGTGAACTCCATAAGGAGTACTCTAATTTATTCAATCAAAGTTTCCCTCTATACTTCATAGGAGCCGAGATATAAATGTTTTAAAATTTCAACCCCCTCCCCCGACCACCCTCTTGCGCTAATTTTGCTCATTAACGAACTTGTCTGAACTATTGGGCCTAGAAATAACATAATAATATTTTATTCAAATATCTTGAAAATTACCGCCGCTAGCGCGTAAAGATATATATATACATATATATATGTATATATATCAATATATATATATATATATACATATATATACATATACATATACTGTATATAAATATAAATATCTCAATTTTTTTAACAGGCGGTGGTTTCGTACTTAGGCAGGCATGAAACGTAAAGATATGAATGAATTTTTTGAAAGTCATTAGGTAGATTTTTCTTCGAAATCTACCTAATAATAAAAATAATAATTGTGTTCAGACGCTAAAACGATTTTTAATACTTTATCCACCTTTTATTTATCTGCATGGTGAATTTCTTCTACCAGCATGTAGAAAAGCAAGAAACTATTACTTACACTTAGCAACTACAGTTGTTTAGCTGATAGGAATGTCGCAAGCTTATTCTAGCTTGCCTAGTTTGGGTTTGACCTGACCAATCAAGCTTAAAGAAACCTGCCTGCTTCCAACTTACTTGCCTGGCGTTCAAGCGGGTATGGGCCAAGCCTTGGGTATGGGCAAGCTAAAATCGAGATTTGTACACCTCTACTGCGATGAGTATGAGTAAGTAAATATTCATTTCAGCATTTCTCTTGAACCACTAGGGAAACCATGAAAAAACGCAAGTCAAATTGGCCGGCTACGGCGTTTGAACCCGGGACCTCCGGAATGCGAGTCCAAGACTCTGCCACCTCGGCAACCTTGTTCGGGTTTAAGCTAATTTTTACAGTGGAAATAGTGGTGAAATGTCAGTATTATTCAAGAGGTGGTGACGTTCGTTAAAGCAAGAAAGAATACAATACACAGATGTCTTAAAATTTATATCTTCCGCTGTAGGAAGAACTTTTCTCACAATAGAAGATGTTCTTGCAATGCCAATTTCGAACTATTTGTTTCGTACAATATGTTAATTTTAGGACCAATTTATTCTCTTCATAGCTTTCATGAAGTTGGTGTTCAAATATTTGTAATACTACAGAATTTAAGAAGATGGATGTGTCCCCACGGTAACAACATTTGCTTGTGATAAACATCTGACACAGTAGAGTTCCGGAAATTTAGAGATCTGAGTCCTAGTGTAGTCTCCAATAGTCTGTATGGCGGCACAATTTTTTTCTTTTTGAAGTGAAACCTCTTTAGCCTCGCTAGGAGCAATTCGAGAGCTAACTCAAACTTGCATTACGGACAAAATCGTCACGAAATTGTTAGGCTCAAAATCGTCACGAAATTAGTGGGGCTGTGATGGAACGGACTGCACAGAAACAATCAACTCACTGATTAGGCTAATCCAAAATTTAAAAAATCTAAAAATCTGAAAACCCAAAATTAAAAAATTAAAAAATCCAAAAATAAAAAAAAAGGTACGGGAGCGCGCAGGGGGGAAGGTATCAGACATTGACTGGGGGCTATTACTGCTTCGAGCTAATGGCGTGGCGAGCCCTTCACCAATAGGCCTATAAAAATCCAAAATAAAAAAATAAAAAATCTAGAATTAAAAAATAGCAAAATCTAAAATTTAAAAATTTAAAAATCCAAAATTTAAAAAATATAAAAATCCAAAACTAAAAAATCGAAAATAAAAGTATAAAAAATTCAAAGATCCAAAATTTAAAAGAACAAAAATTTAAATGATCCAAAATTAAAAAATCCAAAATCCAAAATTTAATAATCTAAAAATAAAAATTTAATAATCTAAAAATACAAAATTAAAAAATCTAAAATTCAAAATTAAACAATAAAAATTTAAAGATCCATTATTTAAAAATCCAAAATTAAAAATCCAAAAAATAAAAAATCCAAAAATCCAAAATTTTAAAAATAAAAAATTTAAAAATAAAAAATTTAAAAATAAAAAATCCAAAATTAAAACATTTAAAGTAAAAAATTTAAAAATCTATAAATCCAAAATTAAAAATGCCAAAATCCTAAAATTCAGAGATCCAAAATTTAAAAAATCCAAAATTAAACAATCCAAACTTTTTTCTTGCGACAGAATAAATTTGAATTATTTTTAGCAGAAATATCAACATTGTCGTGAATAGAAGTATGCGATTGATGGTATAAAATTAAGTAATTAGTTGTTTGGGGAAATCTGGACCAGTAGCCTACATTGTAGCGATGGGAAATGTAGTCCACTTTTAAGATAAGTTCGAGATGGTGTAGTTCGTAGTGAATTTGGTTTGAGTAGGCCTAAGTGAGTTTCGTTTAGTTCGTTTAATTAGCGAAGGGGATGCAAAGATACAGAGGCGAAGAATTACGTAGATTAATTTGTAGCAGGAAAATATTATTTTAAAACGTTCAAGGGAGATCAGACTGTTGAGGTTTGTACAATACTAAAATCATTTGCCTTTCATTTACAGAATTCAATATTGTAGACTAATTTATTGCATTGTAGGGTGTAGGCCCCAACTGTTTAAACACAAGGACAGTTTTATCAATCCTATTACAGCGAAGGAAGTAGACGGGAACCCCCAAAAAGTTTGGGTAAAGTGGAACTTGGGTTAACGTTTGTATATCGTTTGTCCAAAATCTAACAAACATAATTGGATTCCCATAAAAGCTTTTCTTCTTCGGTTGGTAAGGCTACGACTTCTTTTGTTCTTTTGTATCTTCTGTTTTTAGTATTTTGTATGTATGAATTGTATGTTTGGCATGGACATTGTAATTGGGGTTTTTACCTGTAATATTCATTATTATTATTAAGTAAATAAATAAATAGGTTGATCGGCTGACTGAATTTTTGTGGCAGTTCATTTGATCAATTGTTGTTGAAGTAGTTCATCTAGTTCAGGAAGCACTTTTTTCTGAGAGTGAAAACTACTTCATATAACTTAGTTAGCGTCGTTGTTTAGTTCGATTTAAAATAAATGTACGCGAAATAGCCTATCCACTACTGGTACACTGGCTCTGTCCTCAGACTTCTCTGTTACATATTACATGAGTAACTCTGTTTCTTGCAGACTAATTCCTATAAAAAGTAAGATGGCAGGCAGGTCACTGAAGCGAGAATAAAAGCCTAATTATGAAGACATGGCGCGCTTACATGAGCAAGATGGGAGGGGCCGAACTTGTGGTTTTCCTTTATACCTGATGAACAAATAGCAGCTCTGGCACAATGGACAAATGCGGCTACCAGATGATATGTCTTACGCTTCATTGAGCTTATTACCCACCTGTCATATCGCATACAATCAAATATAAGGCGCTTACAGTAAAAGTGAGCTAAACCCTTTTTACATCTCAGGAGATAGAAATGGCGGAACTTAAATTAATCAGGTTTAAAAATTAATTGAATTTATCCTAATAACACTCACAACAAATGTTAAATTTTTCTGACCTTTATATTAAACTACAGTAGAGTCCCTCTATTCCGAACTAATTGGAACCAAACACCGTTCGGTTTAGCGGGAATTCGGAATAGGCGGATTTCATTAATAATATCAACGTATTGACGTGTTAAGCGTAAATTAAGTGCGGGATATTGTATAAATGGAGCTGACATGTGCTGTAAATAACCAGCTTTCATTCCAATTTGGTTTCAGGCGTTTTCATAAAGGCTCTATGTAAGCTATGTCTCTTATTTAACTTCTTTGTATAACAATAAATGTACGTTTTTTTCACGAACGTCTGTTTTTAAGTTTAAAAAATCTGTATTTTTTCTGAACTCTGTTCGGAATAGGCGGATTTTCGGAATAGCGGGACTCTACTGTATGTGATTCTGTATAAACAAAATGTTCTTGATTCATATATCAAAACACAAATGGTCCATCACGTAGGCTTACCGTTTTTGTAGGAGACACACTTCTCATATTTACGTAAAAAGCAAAAATGTTGATATTTTGAAAATGTTACGTGGTAAACAAAAAATAATTACAGATTCGTTATTTTCAGTCAAAAATATATAAGAAATACATATTTTCATCTAAAAGACATTTTTCATGTTGTACAGTAACAACACATTTGAATTTTTTTTTCCTGTCCTTTATATGAAACTGTGTGATTGTACCGTATAAACAAAAGGTTCTTGTTTCATATATCAAAACCAAAATGGTCCATCACGTACTGTTTTGTAGGAGACACACTTCTCGTATTGACGTAAAAAGCAAAAATGTGAATTTTTGGAAAATGGTGCGTGATAAACAAAAAATAATTACAGGTTCATTATTTTCAGCCAAAAATATAAGCTACAAAAACATTTTAATCTAAAGGACATTTTTCATGTTGTAGGCCTACAGTGTAATTATTTTAAAATATTAGGCTTAATACATTTTGGCAGTTCGTTAAGGTATGCATTCATGTTGAAAATGATATTTTTGGTAAAAATTCTGTTTTCTTGTTTTTTTATTGCATAAAAGAACCACATTTGTCTGTTTCAAAATGATACTTAGTTTATACGAAAATTCCAACAGGAAGTCGTTAAACAATAAGTTTAATGCCACATTGTACACACGTTTTACCATTTGAGTGCAACTTCGTGCTTTTTTCTCTCAACTCTTTTTTCTTAGATTTTCTACCCTTCAAATTAACAAAACCTATCGAAAAATTGAGCTGTGTTTATACTCCTTTTAGCTGCGAGGCCATATCAGGAGTTCGGGATCTGTGTGTACAGTATACACTAGGGTAGGCCATGAAACTAAAAAACCGAGTTTTTTTAATTGAGCTGTGTTTATACTCCTTTTAGCTGCGAGGCCATATCAGGAGTCCGGGATCTGTGTCTATACAGTAGGGTAGGCCATGGAACTATTGATTGTCAAATGTTTCTATTATTGGTGTATGGTATGGAGTAAATTTCAACTGATATTAATTTAAATGGATATGATACAGGGATGAAATGGTAGGATGATTCATAGTAGGCTATGTAAATATCCAATTCTGCCTTTTCTTTACGATTGAGGAAACCATGAAAAAACCCAAACCCATGTAATATTGGCCGGCCACGGGATTTGAACCTGGGACCTCCTGAATGCAATCTTCATTTGTACATCAAATAAAAAGTAATGAATTGGGGAATGTTGTGAAGTACGGGTTCCCTTTTACTCTCCAAAGCATGCATACCTTAACCTAGGCACCTCCTTCGGCCCTTTATAACCTATTGGGATGAGAGTCAGGACTACAGTGTGCTCTTCAAGTCTGCAAAGTGCCTAAAGGTCTGCCGATTTGTAGGAAACATGGCGTGAGAGTTGGGAATCCTCCAACCATTCGAGGGTTTAGATCCATCCATCAAGGATTGAAGTGATTTTATCTCCCTAACTAGAAGTTTAATGCCAAATAAGTAAATTGTTTATCGAGAAAATAGGAATTATATTTTAAAAAATAGGTATACCGACGGGCAAACTAGCTAAACTCCGGTGAAATCTTTGCACGAAAATTGTCTTTATGTAGTCTGATTAGTCTGTTTTAAGATTTTTTTCTTTTTCACTCACACCATAGTAGGTCTACTATAGGCAGAGAAAATATTGTGATTGATCCTGAAATACTATTTTCTGATTTTTACGCTAATAATGTGGCTACATATTTATGATGAAATGAATACAAACATAATATAATATTATTTTATATTTGCATCTTCCTGGGATATGATACAAAGCATGCTGTGGCCTTCTATTATTTTTCATACCAGTAATATGACGAAAATTTAGTTATTCACGATTTTGTCAAAAACATCACAGACGAATTTGTTTAGATTTAAATAGGCTACTGACTGGATGAAATGTGTTTTGCCACGACTTATAGTTAGTTACATAAAGTTTACTGAGTATATCGCTTATTTTTAAACTTTTTGATTGATTAGCCTATATTTATGAAAATAGTGAGCATAGGAATACTTATTAATACAGTTTATTATTTTGTTTTAAAACCCCGTCAGAATGTAGAATTGAATTAACGAAATAATTTTGATAGAGTTAGAAAAATTCAACTAATAAGTTATTGGTTTATAAGCTTATAAGATAACCTTCAACAAAGACAAGATGAAACTACTGTACTGTGATTGGAACAAACGATTCTACGACTTGACATACACAGAATTCGTCCTACTCATTTCACATGGTAGCCTACTGTCATTTCATAATGCTGTACTGACAGAACTGACAATTCTTATACCACCCATTTGCCTACATGAAATTCACATAACGCTTTTCACAAAGCCTTTTAGTATACTTCTTTCCACATACGACATTTGGTCTAAATACATAGATATAGGAATCCATTTTATGTCTTCGTACACGTGTGTTGTAACCACCGCCGTCTCGAGAATTACACTGCCTGTCCTATGCTTTATTTTAACATGGAGTTCCGAGTATTGTTAATTTTCCCAATTTCTCCAGTAGAGGCGACACAGTTCACACCCAGATTGCATGAAATTCCAGCATACTTCAGTTTCCGAGTTTATACTTCAGAGGGCAACACAGAGCATACGGTAATGTAAAGGGTATTGCAGCTGGGTGTGGTAGGTGCTGCCATCTGTAACGTCGCCGCGTACGCAAAATTTGCCGTATAGGACAGGCAGTGTATACACGAGTAATACAGTCTAGAAGGCAGTGGTTGTAACAAACAATTTAAACAAATGTGAACGCGTTTCCATGGTATTGCATTTTCGATTATGAATTTTCTCTGAAGTAAGTTTTTCGTGTTGAGGACCAAAAATGCGTAACTGATTTCTTATAAGATAGTTTCTTTTTCCAGAGCCTTAAGTCAGTGGCGTAGCCAGAAAATAATTTCGGGGAGGGTCGAAAGTGCCGTGGGGTTTGGAATACCCCCAAGAAAAGGGGGTCCACCATTGGAAAATATTTAAATATTGAATATTGAACTAATGAAAATCACATTTTACGCTATTTAAAAACTAGTTAGCAAATTGTTTACTATACTCTAAGACATGCCAACTTAAACAAGCAATCGTTACCTAAGTTATAATACGTATTACTATTTATAAGAAAAGTTTAAAACACATGGAACGGAGGAAATAATAGGCCTACTTTTACAAATTCGGTATTTTATTACTAAATGATTTCGGGAGGAGGGGAGTCTGGACCCCGCCATTCCCTACACCACTGGCTTAAGTGCACCGTGGACGACCTGGCGAGTGAGGAAAGAATATTTGAGATACTGCCTGTGTTAAATAATTAATACTGCTAGAAATTGAAAAACTTAACAGGTATGTCTCTAACAGTTGTAACTTAATTAATTTACAGAGTAAAGAAAAAGAGTTGTAAAAAACTCAGTGAGACTGCTTCAACAAATTTATTAGGCTCCCATAGGGCGTAGGCTAAATATTTTAGTACATAACGACATAAATAGTTAAGTTCCAATTAGTTGGTAAGGCACAATCCTCAAGGTGTAACTTGTCTGAGAACAAAAAGAACAGGAAGGTACAGAGGCAATGATAAGGGATCTTGACGCTGGGAGATAGATT
The DNA here is from genome assembly GCA_964059195.1 of Ectobius pallidus. NCBI lineage: Eukaryota > Metazoa > Arthropoda > Insecta > Blattodea > Ectobiidae > Ectobius > Ectobius pallidus. The sequence goes on from CAXKWD010000005.1 coordinate 129,824,422, forward strand.
ATTTCCAAAATTCGCAGAATATATTATAGGATCAGGAAGCAATATGAATAAGCCTACAAGGATAGCAATTGAGTAATGGAGTATCTGAGAACTTTAGGGTATAATTTTACTCTAAAAATCTGCGCAAAATGTAAACTAATTGGATTAAAGTATTTAAAGTTTCCGTGAATATTAACTTGTGTAACCGCCTTGTATATTGGTATGTACCGTATGTGAAACGGAATATGTGAATTGTTGGGCATGTGAAATGGCCTACGTGTAATGTCTAGTAGGACATGTAAAATGACGTAGCCTATGCGTATTGTCCATGTGAAATGGCGTATTTAAACTGCCTTGATCCCTGGATGGGTGATCAGTCAAATGTCGGAGCCACCTCCGTGTGACAACACGAACTTATAGGATACAAGTCGCACACACACTCGTGCCGAACAATGCCTGATAAAGATGCTAATGACTGCCAGATGATATTCGGGGGCCACAAAGACCTCAAGTTACCCGACATTCGTTTCATAGCACAGCTGCAGATTTCACGGTTACCTCTAGTTAATTATTTAGCGCTCCCTTACGACATTTCCGTAACCTACTGTTGAAAAAGTTTAGCAGGCAATTTAATTTTTACGAAATTAGCCGAGTTAAAGAATATTGTTAGATCTTTATCTTACAGACAAATCAACTAAAACATTCAGCTTTTACTGTAGAGTTTAAATATAAGTTAAACACTGTCCATCGAAATGGGTTGCTTTCTTCCTCTTACAGAACTTTATTTTTAGTTTGTTTGCTCAAGTGTAAGGTATATTTCAGGTATATCGCCATTCAATTAACTTATGCTGTAATTCAGGCTCATATACATTATTAAAGTAACTGTTTTAATCAGAAACAGCATGATTTTTTCAATTTGAGGCTGACTTTCTTTAGCTACGTATTCATTTGACTGGCTTTGGACTCCACAACAATGAATAATTCAGATTTTTAATACGAGTAGTATATTGCGATACAAATGCCGTAAGCGATGCATACGGATCGAGGAAAGAGTTTTTTCAATTTTCCGAGATCCGTTATGCACTTACGGCACGAGTATTACATGCTATTTTTTGCACGATGATTATTTATATCAATTTAATTATATTAATTGAGATATTACCTGAAAATATTATGTACTTATATACCGGGTACATTATTGAAGATAGATGTTTATTTCAGAAAGTGATTCGCATGTGTTTGTTGTTATGGGAACCGAATATTTGTCCTGGGAGGCCTTGTCCATAAAGGCTTGTATTATGAAGTGTGGCGTAAGTAAATTCTTCCCGCACGGAAACTCTTACCTCACATAGCAACAAGATTGCGTGCGGGAATGACAACTTACGATCCACGGCAACAATATTCGTAAATACCACTAATTAGTTAAGTCGTGCAAAAAATACTTTAATTGAGCAATAACATACTCAGGACAAATTTTTAAAATTTATAATAGTTATGCAATTATAAAATAATTACAGGATAATTACATTTATTAATTTTAATTATTACTGAATTTGTGTATTTATATAAGCAATCTTGAAGTGAAACCATCAGTGAAATCTAAGTTTAAAATTGATGAGGAACATTTTAATAGAATAACTGGTTTTTATGAATAATGATCGTAAAAAGAAAATAAAAATCCTCACAAATTACAAAATACAATATTACATTAATCCGTTATATATATTCGTACTTTTACACAATATTTTAAGGTGACGAATTTATAAGTCAGTAGCAGCCAAAATGTTAACGAAGTAAATAATGGTCCATCACCATCGGATTGCGGAATTTATCCCTCTAAATGTTGCAGAATAATATCAAACATCAGGATGTTAAGAAAGCTAATATAATTTTGACGGCTGTAGGAGGTTGTTTACAGAGAATAAAGCTTATGCAGTGTGGAAGTACAGTGTGTTTCATGTACGAGTTGGCCAATCGTGCGTGTCTCTGCGTCGCGGCGGCCACAGCTCTAACTCCCGAGCGCTCGGGTGAAATATCTACGCAAATAAAGCGCTAACGGTGTAATTATTCAGGTTATCACGATTACAGTCAAAATTACAATGAAAATAACAATGAAAATAACCACGTAGGCCTACCTCATCACAAGAGCAGTTGGAAATGTCCTTCTCTAGCAACCACACAACACTGGCACCATTTTAGGAAATTTTCTTTCACGCGCATAAGTTCAGCTTCCGAGATAGTTAATTTATCTTGTGATATTATCTTTGAGTCTTCTAACAGTATGTGACTATCATTTATGGGGGAACTTGAAAAATAAAGTGTATAGGTCAATTTCCCATACATTAGAAGAACTTAAAAACAATCACAAGAGAAATGATCCCTATCTCGGAAGCTGAACTTTTGCACGTGAAAGAAAATTTACTAAAAAGGTGCCAGTGTTGTGTGGATGCAAGATTAGGACATTTCCAACATCTCTTGTGATGAAGTATGTGGTTATTTTCATTTTAATTTTAACTGTAACTGTGAGAACCTGAATCATTACACCGTTAGCTGCTTTATTTTCGTAGAATTCCACCCGATCGCTCGGGAATTAGAGCTGTGGCCGCCGCGACGCAGAAACGCGCATGATTGGCCAACTCGTACGTGAAACACACTGTTGCATTACTGAGCACATCAAAAAGGGGGGTTACAAGGAGGGACAGCAGTGCCCCGGGTCCGAACCAAGAAAAAATATGATAATAAAAAAGAGTAAACTCTTACAAGAATAAAATAAGGGTCTGCCGGGTACGATGCGAGTTAGTACGATGTTCGATGTTGTGTGTGTGTGTGTGTGTGTGTGAGAGAGAGAGAGAGAGACAGGGGGGGGGAGAGAGAGGGGGAGAGGGAGAGGGAGAAGCGAGGGCAATCTTATGTTTGAAGCCAAATTAGAGAGATAACTTGACAGGAAGTATAGAATGTGAAAATGAATCTACTAACATATTATATTGTATATAGGGCTCGGATTTTAAAACCCTGGTTTAGTTTCTTAAACATATTAAAGTAGTTTTATTTCAGTTTTTACCATTTTCGGGCTCTTTTTTGGTTCCACCAATACATTAAACACATTGAAAAAATGTATCAATTCATTTTATTTTTACTTGAATTGTTATAGCTCTGAACCACAAAACTATAGGAATACTTTTTAATTTTATAATCACTCCTGTCATTTCCAACTCCACCACATAAATAATAATAATAATAATTCAATTCAATTCAATTCAATTATTTATTTAAAGAAGCTACAAACAATTTTTACAAATTTTAGACAGTAGGCTTCTAATGATGTATGATGAATTGATGAATTGATGAATTGATGAATTGTTGCTTATGATTATGTGTATGATAATGATACTGATATTATTAGTGATATACAACCGGAATTACATATTAATGCATAATTAAAGATCTGACTGTCATTCTGCAGTTTTAACCTAATTGAGTGTGTGGTCATAGCATTTCTGGTTAGCTTGCATAAGTCTGCTATGTCAATGGCATGAACACTGTATAGTCAGCACATTCAAGAGTTGTTATTTCATTGCAGACACAGAAAGTTTGTTTGTACTTGAAAAGCAGGTCATATTTTGTAATTATATGATTTTGCCATTTCTTATTAGCAACATATGACTGTGTTATGAACCCTTGTCAGTCTTGTGTGAATATAATAATAATAATAATAGTAATAATAATAACAATAATACCAATTAATAATAAAAATAATAATAATAATCACTGCTTGTGGAATATATCAGAATTTTTAAATAAGGCATTGCAAGCAATAGCCATTCTGTTGACAGGGATTGCATACGGTTGTTGAACCGCAAAAATTGTACGATTTCTTGTTCCTCGTGTAAGGGGTACAGATAGCCCTATGCTATCTAAAATTGATTTGCAATGTATTTCCCCACGAAAGACTTTAGCTATGAAATTAGCATCTGCAGAAACACGCCTATTATATAATGTTTCCAAATTTAATAACTTAAGTATATCATCATAGTCCAAATTTCTGTTAAACTTATTACGTATAAGGGAAACAAATTTTCTTTGTATTCGTTCCAGCTTATTACTGTCAGATATTGTAATGCTGTTATAAGCAACACTACAATATTCTAAGCCACTGCGAATTAAAAATTTGTAAAGAGTAAGTAATGACTCTATGCTTTTTAAATTTTGAGAAATTAAACGAACTAATCCAAGAGTTTTTAAAGCCTGTGTGAAAATATGGTCAATATGGACATGAAAATATAATTTTGAGTCAAGATAAACTCCAAGGTATTTTATATTTTCTGAACGTGCTATTATGTTTTGGCCAAGACGATAATTGTATATTATTTGGTTAGTTTTTCTACTAAATATCATACTCTGGGTCTTACTGGTGTTAATTATCATTAAATTTGATTTACACCACTGGTGTATGTAATCGATATTCCTTTGCAGTAATTTGCAGTCCGAAGCCGTAGATATTTTATTCCATATACATAGGTCGTCTGCGTATGCTATTTTCTTACATGTTAGCATATTAGATATGTCGTTAATAAAAACTAAGAACAAGAAGGGACCCAACACTGACCCCTGGGGTACACCATCTGGTATGTAAAAAGGCTCTGAAAAATAGTTAGATATTCTGACTCGAGCAGATCTGTTTCTTAAATAACTTGAAAACCAATTGACATACTTGTTATGTAGACCTAAATTACTCAATTTTTTAACAAGAAGTTCGTGATTTACTACATCAAATGCTCTGCTCAAGTCAAAAAATATGGCATCTGATTGCGATTGTGAGCAATTTTCTTTAAGTATGTCATTGAGAAAAGTGATAATATTGGTTGCTGTGGACATGTCCTTGGTAAAACCATGCTGGAAATCATTTAATTTATTTTTACTGAAAAATGAAATATGTTTATGAATGATGGTTTCAAAAATTTTTGAAAATGTATTTAATATGGCTATGGGCCTAAAATTTGCCAATTCTTTGCTTTTGCCTTTCTTGTGTACCGGTCTGATAGCAGAAATTTTCCAAATTGAAGGAAAAGTTTCTGTTTCCAGCGAAAGGTTATACACATATGTAAGTACAGGTGTCAGTATTGGGGCACACCCCTTAACAATAAAGCTTGGTATCTGGTCGAGTCCCGAACTCTTAGATGGTTTCAAGTGTCGAATAGCTACCAAGACATCGGAATCTACGATAGTTGGAACATGTAGGCATTCAGATGTGACAGTTTGAGCATAGGGCCCAGGTACTTCATTAGTGGGCGTATTTATAATCTGAAAATGCTCTGCGAAAATATTCACTAGCTTTGATGGTTCTGAAACAATGGTATTGTTAATTTTAACATGCAATACGGGATCGTTTTTATTTCGTAACTTCGAAACATAACTCCAAAATTTAGCAGGGTTTGACTTTAAATCTTGATCGACTGATTTGTACCATTTTTGCCTATCAGTTTTAATAGTTACTTTTACCAATCTTCGGTAATCTGAGAAACATTGATAATACAAATCAGTCGAGTGTTTTTTAAAAAGTCGATGATAATGTTTCTTTTTCCTTATATATAATTTAAGCTCTCTTGAAAACCAAGCCGGATATTTTGGTTTAACAGCAAATGTTTTAGGGATTGACTTATTAATTGCATCACTAACTAAATATGCAAGATTTTCAACAGCAGTGTCAGGTGATTTTTGATTATACACTGCGGACCAGTCAGATGAAGCCAATGTGTTGTATAGTTTATAATAGTCACCTTTGTGATAGCATAAACTTTCTGTTGGGAACTGAGTACCTTCACTCACTTGGCTAATTAAATTCATAACAATAGGGGGATGATAGTTATCAATATTCACCAGTGCATAATCCGGTATTGATACAGTGATCTCATCCAGACTTGTAAAAACTAAGTCTAATAAATTTTTACTAGGGACAGTGTCATTGATTTGAGACAAATTTAGGAAAGAGCATGTTTGGTGTACAATTTCACCTTTAATTTTATGATAGTGATATAAGTTAGGTGCAACACCTGCCAGCCAATTGAAACCAGGGATATTAAAATCACCGAGTAAAATGACCTGAAAGTTGTTACAATCTAAATTATTTTCGAGAAAATTAAAATACTGCTGAAATGCAGCAATACTCGTATTGGGCGCAAAATAATGGCATCCAATTAAAATAGGCTGAGCATTTTTGAGAGTTAACTCAATCCACACACATTCATCTGTCTGTTCTAATTCAGGTCTACGTTTATGCCTGACACTGTTGCTGATGGCAATTAAAGACCCTCCTCCCCGAGTTTGGCTAACTAGTGTATATTTTCTGTCAGATCTGTACACCTGATATATTTCAGGAAAATAATTGTGATCATAATGGTCATCATTTAACCATGTTTCAGTAAGACAAATGATGATGGGTTCATTTGTGTTAATATTGTCGAAAAGGTCCGTGGATTTAGTTCTTAAACCACGAACATTTTGGTAATAAATTTCAGTGCCTAAATTGCTGTTACTAAACATAGACTGATCCATATGATCACAACTATTTGCCATTTAGGGTTAAGGAGAGCCCCCTCCAAGGCTGCTTTTAGAAGATGTTCTGGCTAGCAGTGTATCCATAATCTTCCTAGGGGAAGATCTACTGGATTTTTCAGGAGTTTTTTCAGGAGGTTTACCCTGCGACTTCGTTGTAGGGTTACATACAACTGGGTCAGGACTGATGGGCGCGATTTGTTCCTTTTGTAGGCGGCCACGGAATGGAAAAAACAGCACCCCTGTAGGCCAGATATCTACATTATTAATAAGAGGGAAATCTTCCTCACAAACAGAAATATGAAAACTGGCATAAGAATTAAATTTAGTTTTCAGCTTTGTTACTGCAAATGTTTTGAGATTTACCTGGGTACGTAAGGATTCTGTAATATCTTCCGCGTTTACAGTGTTACCATAGCGTGACACGAATAAGGCTTTACCTCTAGTTGGTTTGGCAACTACTGGTAGTGAGGAAGAATTCCTAACTCCTATTAGCGGGGCCTTCTTAACCCTAGGTTTTTTAGATACAACTGTGAAGCCGTCATTGGAGTCACCTCTATCGGATTCCGGGACACTGAGTGCAGTGGGCACTGCGAGATTAGAATTAATGGCACTAGACACACTGGCACTGGAACTGGCACTTGTAGTGGCCCGATTGGGCACTGGCAGTTTGACACTGCGGCTTGAGGAAGCTGAAACACCACCTGAACCATTACTGGTATAGGTAGGATTTCCACTGTTGGCAGAGGTAGTTTCTCTATTGATGGCAGCCACCACTTCAGAGTATTTAGCCGGTTGGATGATATTTGCAACTTTCTTGCTAGGCTGCTGGGGAATATTGGTACCACTTGAACTAGCTCCTTGTTGGACTCGTGGTGAAGATTCGTTTAGGAGATCTCGGAGGCCATAGATCTCTTTCCGTAGATTTTTGTTTTCCTCTCTTAGGTCAGAGACCTCGGAGAGGATTTTTGTCAGCAGTTCAGTAATAGCTGACACTGCTACTGATGAAGATTTATTAGCCTCAATAATGGCTTCAAGTTTGCTATCCAAGGTGTTACACCTCCCTGGGTGAATGTGAGCTGCAGATATACTCTCATCAGGAACTGAATTAGATCTAGATCTAACAGGAGTATCATCATTCCTGAGGGCTTTCCTTAATTGAGTGCACTTATCACAAACGTAGGTGCTCTCACCATCCTTGTGGTAGAGTGTAGCCTCTATATCAGTTATATTTAGACAAACTAAATGAAAGCGGGCCTTACAGTTCCCACTACAGTATAAATGTTTTTGCCTACCTTGAAATCCCTTGTTACACAAAGGGCATAGGTCGGCACTAGGCGCCATTGAAAAATCGAAGCACTGTCAATGAAATAGTAAGTAGGTCACCACTATAGCAGAGAGAACACACAACACGTCCACTCACGGTGGAGTCTCATACTATATACTAATAATAATAATAATAATAATAATAATAATAATAATAATAATAATAATAATAATAATAATGATAATAATAACAATAATAATAACAATAATAATAATAATAATAATAATAATAATAATAATAATAATAATAATAATAATAATAAATAGGTTGAACTGTGTGACTGCCATGACAACAAAACGGATAATTATATTAAAATGTTACAGTCAGCTAACAAGGAACAAAATAGTTTAAAACCTAAGAATCCGGGCCCTAATTATTATTAAGTGCCAGAATGGTACTTTATGAGATTGTGTGGGGGACGGGAAAATGTCTGTCCGTCTGTCTATACTCGCGATAACTCAAATACGCTTTATCGGATTTTCATGAAACTTGGTATACGCATTTATATCGTCCATGGGAAGAAGCCTATTGATAATCGACCAAATCGGTTGACCGGTACCGGAGTAATGCCCAATGTAGTGCCAATTTTATGGTAATATATTAGAAAGAATTTATTAAATGCAAATCAGTACTCATGCAGTGGCGTAGGAAGGGGGGGTGGGGGGGTGCGGGCCGCCCCGGGTGCCATCACTCGGGGGGTGACAAAATAAAAATGTGTCTTTGTAAGTAAAAAATTTAAAGAGAATAATAATATTATTTAAAACAATTAAATAAGCTTAACTTTCTACAAGTCAACATGCGTATTGAAACTTCTTTTAGTTTTAAATTCAGTCAAGAAAGGTAATAAAACGCGGCTGAACTGGCCGCTGTGTTGATACGAACAATAATATTATGGTTAGGGGGAGGGGGGTTTATTTCTGCCGATGCTTGTCTCTGCAGTTTTATTAATTTAAATGAGACTTCAACAATCGGTGATATTTTATATCACTCAAGCTGCAACCAATTCTACCCGCTGCGGCAGTCATTACTTTGACGAAAATAAACTTCGAATGTGAGTTGACTCCGAAGTCTCCTTCAATCTAGATTTTGAACTGGGATGTGCGCATATTTAAGAATAAATTATTAATAATACAGTTCCGTAAAATAATTACATTACTTGTTTATGAAATTTATTAGGATCAACCTATAAAAAATTATGTATAAATTTACGCTTCAGACAAAATCCCGGTGTCCGGGCCGGTTTACTTCACGTCCCGGTAAAAATTAAATTTGATTTTCTAGATGACCAAAAAAGTCTAAAAATAATTAACTATGAAGGATTATTTAGGATAATTACTTTTTCATTTATTTCTGTACTGTATGAAAAGTGAAAACAGTGGAAGCAAGAAAAGACTACCAAAATGTGATTATTTCATTGAAGAAAAATGGCTCAGGCTGTTTGGTCACTTCAAGGAGAATCAAATAGCAGCCCCCAATCTGATCAAGATTGTTGAGTATGCCTTCTGCGTAGCTGCGACATCAGCACCAGTTGAGAGAGTATTTTCTTTGATAAACAACGCATGGACTGATGATAGGGGTTTGATGAAGGAATCTACGGTTAAAGACTTGATGACATGTAAAATTAATATCGGATTAGCTTGTGAAGATTTTTACAACAAGATTAAAACAAAACAAAAAAAAACTTTCTAAGAAAAAAGTCCTAGCCAATGAAATGTACGGTACATGTAAATATTGTTCAAATTTGTATTCCTCATTCAAAGTCTTTCTTCTTGTTTAAATTCATATGCTTATGCTATTTATTATTACACCTGGTTTAGGTTCCTAATCAGTAACTATTTATCCATAGCATTGAGAACAAACTACCCTCTAAAACATTCTAAAAACACGCCAAGGGTGTGTACCCTTGAATATCCGCGACGCTGGGGGGCATTCCGGTGTCCCGGTTGAACATTTCAGAAATCTGGCAAGCCTATGTATAATTCACATAACTTCCTCTGCCCAAATAAAAGTTAGCCTCCCCTTAAAAATAAGAGCAAGTTGTCGCCAATCTTGGTGTCATATCCCCAAAAGGTACCTAATCCAAATACAAAATTTTGTTTTCGTACGATTTTCCGTTGCAAGAGGCCGTATTGCAAAGAGCGCGTATTCAGAGCGGGTGGCTTATAACTACCCTTCAGAGAATTATTTCGAAAAAGTGTTTCAAATAAAAGTTTTAGCTCTTAGTATAAGCAACCCCCGTGCAAAATTAAAAGAAAATCGTTAGAGCCGTTTTCGAGAAAACTTTCTTTATGTAAAAATAAGGAAAACTTGTCTCCAATCTTCGGTTCACATCTTGAAAGGTATCTGACATAGATACAAAATTTTGTCTTTTATCAAAATTCATTTTTTTTAAAGTTCGAGATTTCGCTTGGAAAACAAAATATAAAAATATTAAAAAATCGCTCAAAAAATAAAAATTTGCACAATTTCGGGAGTGTATTGTGGCCTAGATGTTCGCTTTATTAACGGTAACACCCTCAATGTGTCGCTCAGGAAAACAATATATACCTGTCTGTCTATAACGTACTTTAGATTAATAAAAATAATAATAATAATAATAATAATAATAATAATAATAATAATAATAATAGCATTTATTGTCGTTTAACAGAAAATTGACTGAATTAGGTTAACTATGTCTTATATTCACCTTTGGTAGCACTGGTTACAACATGGCGATAACATGGTAACTCGAATCGCTTTATGGGTGGTTGATTCATAGTATACCATGATTTCGGAGCTTAGTTTTGTTCTTATATAACAATGTAATTATTACTAATTTTGCATAATCCGTTGAGTTTACGACTTAGGCCTACATCAGATAAATTCGATGCAGCTGCATTTATCGACAAACTCTTAAACTCTCGTGGGAGTACCTTTGACTATCCAAAAAATAACACTTGGAACTGTTCCAACTTTTAATAATTTAAATGGGGGGGGGGTGACAAGACATTTTCCGCACCGGGTACCACATAAGCTTGCTACGCCACTGTACTCATGGCAACATATTGTTTTACACTGTTCATATACAGCTTTGGAAGTTGCAATATAGATAGCTTTGACCCACATAGGCTGTTCCTTCACATGCTTATCAAACTTTAGACCTTTGTTCTTCCGTAAGCCCTGCTTAATGAATCTATCTGGATCTTAACTCGGAAATCTATTAAAAATAACTTATGTCCTGCATATCATAATTGCAATTATCACTGATTAAACAAAAGCATTCTGGCACTTTGTTACATCAGTTTACCTGATTTTATTATTATTCTTATATATATATATATATAAAAAAAAATAGCCTACTGTTTTTTTTCTTATTGAAATAAGTTACAAGTAGAAACCATGTAGAAGCACTAATACTTTTTTCTTTTAATGCTGGCGAAAAACTACCATAGGATTGCCATAAAGAAGTTATAGAGGGATTTGTTTACATTTTAACATATTTTCTTACGTTATTTGGTCTTAATTATTATATTGTATTAGAAAAATATTACCATTTTTCAAATATTTGCACGAGAAATTACCTGTAAATGCATTATATAAGTAAAATCGATGACAGGATTCACCGAAATAAGATTAAATAGTGGCAGACCGAAAACAATTGCTAAAGGCAATATACTCTTGACACAAGGAATCTTTAATAGTGCCATGTACTCTAGACCTAGGTATCCTGATACTCTATCCACAAGGAATCCTGGTATAATATACCAAGGTATATTATTTTTAATGACTTTTAAAATAAACAGTGCAAAATATGTCCTCAAACTTCGTTACTGAGTTTTTTAGGTTGATGAATAAAGGCGGTATGTAGGCCTACCATTAATCTACAACCTCACAGGTTTTTAACCGAATAAATAATTGCTCCGACTATTCAATAGATTCCTAGGTCAACAAAATAAATCATTAAAGAGAGTAAAAATTAAAGGTAGTCAATATACGAGGGGGAGTCCGAAAATAAGTTTCCTCTGGCGATTGTGTACAGAGGTGTGGATGAAAGATAAAAAGTATAATGCGTCATTAAAGATGAGACGTACCTTTATTTTTCCACATAATTACCACGTACATTGAGACATTTGTCACACCACTTTAGAAGCTTCAAAAAAGCCCTCCAAGAAAAAATCAGGGTTCTGCATACGCAAGAAGCGTCGAAATTGACGGAGGCGATTCGGAAAAACCGGCCTGGCTTCTTCAATCTGGCGTTCTGTTCGATGACAATGCGAGACCACACTCGGCGACGCAAAACCGTATTGCTACACTTCCCTAGTGGAATGCCTAACCCATCCACCATACAGTACTGATCTCGCACCCAGTGACTTCCATCTGTTTCCGGCTTTGAAAAAGATTCGGCGGAAGGCGCTTTGGGAGCACTGCTGACGCTTCTTCCTATGCAGAGCCCTGATTTTATACTGGAGGGCTTTTTGAAGCTTCTAAAGCGGTATGAGAAATGTCTCAAAGTATGTGGCAATTATGTGGAAAAATAAAGGTATGTCTTATCTTTAATGTTTCATTACATTTTTTGTCTTTCATCCACACTTCTGTACACAGTCGCCAGAAGAAACTTATTTTTGGACTCCCCCTCTTAAAATATGATTTAGGCCAACTTTTTTTAATCGCTGTTTTAAATGGGGAAATTTCGGGAACCTGCACAGAACAATAACTGAATAGCTTTCATTTCTTGAATTCAGATTTGTTGAAGAAAATTCAATAATTTTTCTTTATTATTAATATAATTACTATCGTTATTGTTAAGTTGTTACTTAGATTATTTTGCTTGCTTTAACTGCATATAAATCATATCACATGTTTAGAATGTTTAGGTATGCCAATGAGCTCTTGTGCATTTGTTTCTATTTTTTGGTGATGCCTTTTTGGCTGATGTTCATTTTAAACGATTCTGATACTGTGTGACAAAGGGGCGATGAGTTATGGGAAATAAACAAATCTTACAAGTCCTGTTTGCCTTTGCGGATGAAGAAACCACGGGGGAAAAAAAAGAAAAAAAAAAAAAAAAAAAAAAAAAAAAAAACCACGAAAACCACGAATAACCCAAGTTAAATTGACCAGCCACATTTAACTTTGAGAAATAATACTATCCAAATATTCTTCACATATGCTTATCAAACTAGACGGTTTAACCGGGCGAGGTGGCCGAGATGGTAACGTTTTGGGCACGCATTCTGGAGGCCTATGGTTCAAATTCCGTAGCCTGCCAATTTGACATTTTTTTTTACTTTTATGTGAGTGTGCGATTGTCAAGATATCACAAATCGTATAGTTCTGCTGATGCTGGACGATTTTAATCTGATTAAAAACTAGACCTTTGTTCTTCCGCGAGCCCAGATTAATGCATCAATCTGGAGCTTAACTCTGAAATCGATTAAAAAAAATTATTTTCTGCATATCATAATCGCAATTATCACTGATTAAACGAAAGCATTCTGGCACTTTGTTACATCAGTTTACCTGGTTTTATTTGTCCTTGCTAACTGCAGTGCATATACGCCATTTACGGCATACGACATATACGGAAGTCGTAAAACAACACATTGTCATGAGAACTGATTTGCATTTGATAAATCCTTTCTAATGTATTATCATAAAATAGACACTAAATTGGACATTACTCCGGTACCTGTCAACCGATTTGGCTCAATATCAGTAGGCTTCTTTCCATGGACATTATAAATGTGTATACCAAGTTTCATGAAAATCCGATAAAGCGTATATGAGTTATCGCGCGTACAGACTCACAGACAGACGGATAGACATTTTCCCGTCCCCCACACAATCTCATAAATTACCATTCTGGCACTTAATAATCAAGTAACACACGCGTTACAGATAATAAGCATAGGCCTATACAGATTATACAAGTAATATTGGGTGCGAAAGTTTTGCGACTCGCGAAAAAGCGAAAAATTTCAGAGTTATAAAATGAAGATTTACATGTTTTTAACTTCGTTCAGAATAACTCGGAATTTTTAAAATGTGTGTTGATACACAATTTTTTATTTAAACTCGCGAATATAGCCTACATGGCTTGTTTTGTAATGTGAATTTACTGTTTATTACATGTTTACTCATATTTAAATGACTTTATTGAAATGGACAAACGCATAGATTCAATCGTTTTGCATATTTGATACGATTCCTTGGTCCGATTATTTATTATTTTATTCATTATAAAAATTAACCTTATTTTATTCTGTTGCATACTAAGGTTATTTGCAAACATTCACAAGGCCTGAAATACATTTCTAAAGCAATATATAAATATTGATGTGCATGTACAAACATATAAACATTGGTACATACTAAAGCAATATAGCCTATATGTACAGTTTACAGTTAATGAAGTAGCTAATAATTTGAAGGTTATAATTATTTACAAACATATAATACATTTCGTAACATTAAATCGATATAATATATAAATTTATAGAGTATGAAATAGTCCACGACATAAGATTATAGTAATTTACAAGTATATAATATATTTCTAAATAAGCATGTGTAGGTCTAGTGCATGAAATGGCTAACAATAGTGATAAGAATTATCCTATGGATTAAAAAAACACACACAATTTGGCTTCGAGTTTGTCTTTGGAAATTTTGTTTAAATAGGGGATACAATATTTATATGATTTACGGTTTATCAAGACACTTGTGATTAGTTTAATTTATGCCTACTTTAATTTCGCTGTGCTATGTGAAGATTATGTAAGCATTAATATTAGTATTTAAAAGAGCTTTAGGAAATAACTTCATTTTTTTTTTACTAATTAACTTTTAACGTAGGTTATGTAGCCAAGAATGAAGGACACGACTATCGAATGAAACCATAACCGTTAACAAATAATTTTTATTACAATTTACTAACTTTAGAATCACGCCATTTGGTTTGTTTGATGTTTAGGCCTACTATTTCTAAAGTGATCATGTTGTAGAAATGACATGCTAAGTTATTATTTATTATCTATTTTGTTGAGAATATAACAGGCTCATTGCCGAATTACAGCATTCTCTTATATTAATTACACCAGTTTTACAACACTAATATTGTATGTTTAATGTAATACTAAAAATATTTAAACTAATACTACAACTAAAAAATACAGAAAAAAGAAACAAACATATAACTTACAATATGAAAATTACACAATGAAGAGAACAGATCAAACACAGTAGCATAATAGTTTTGGAGGAAGCGAAAGACTTAAATAAAGAAAATGACATGGAGCATATTTTAACTATCACTTTGTAATTATTACTATTTCTAAGTTTTCAAATTTTCATCACAGATATTTTAAAACCGCTTATTGTTAGAATTAAATATATCTGTATTGCCCATTTTGTGCAATTGATTGTATAGACGGAGCACATTATAGAGAGGAGAATTATATGGGAGTCAGTGTTTGATTTTGGAATGAACAAAACATTATGCAATTTATAAGATCTATAGGCCTAACGTGGAACATAAAAATATATTTCTTCGAGAATATTAATATGATCTATTTCGTTATTAACTAATTTGTATAAAAACGACAATGCATAGCAATTTCGTCTCTGTGATTATTCAGGAATATTGAAATACTGAAACATAGTTGATAATGATTCAAATTTAGGGTAATAGTTAAACTGTTTGCAATTAGTATATTTTAAAAATGTATTTTGAATAGACTCTATTAATTTACTATATTTAATGGTAGCGGGATTCCAAATTAATGAGCAATATTCTGGTGTGGTAAAGAAACAAGCATCAAAAGAAAATAATCTTTAAGGTTTGAGACATAATTCATTTTTGCTTTGATCTCGTTATATCTCACTGCATCCAGCCTCTTTCGCTCTCAAAATATGAATTCTATTGTGTTCTACTCCATAAACCGACATGTCTGTTCTTAGCTATATCAGGTTTTTATGTTTAATAGGCTCGTTGTGTGCCCTATTCTGTGAGGGCTTCCATTATTCCCGTGACCTCTGCAGCGGCATCTCGTTCCGAAACATTGCTGAATCTCAGTTGGAAGGAAATCGTTTTTGAAGAAAGACCGTACTCTTGCTGCAGGCTCCTTCCGCCATGCAGACTTGATTACCCTTATTACAATCATTACAAGGTGAGGACTAAACTATTAGTTGGCTATCATACTAAATTATAGTAATTTGAAGCAAATTGGCACGATGTCTTTCTGCAACATAATTGCACAACATCCGTACATTCTTAGAATAGTAGTAGAAAATTGCTTTAAAGTGCCTTGATTGATTTTGCGAATATTTTAATAATCTGCCATTTGAAGCAACGTAATATTGTTTTTACCTATAAAGAATGACACCGATACCAGAATAGTTACTAAATGTAACCGAAAATACCCATAATTTATTGCAAAAATAATTTTTTTCGGTCTGAAAGCTAGAATAGGAAACAGAATACAAAATAATTATTATACACTGTAATTTTTTCTAATAAAATTAAAATAATGTAATATAAAACAAATATTACAAGTTAGTAGAAATCTGTAAGAAAAATAAAACTGTTAATAAACAAAAAATACACAGAGCAAAAAAAAAATTAGTGACTTTAAGATTTAATAACATTCAGGATGTTGCAAAAAAAAAAAAAAACACCAAATCTCACCACCACTTCATTTTTTGCATTAACTTGTAAGATCTCGTCTGGTTCCAAGCTCTTTCCACTTCTTGAAATGTTATATTTTTTGTTTAAGTCAATATGAAAATCAAGATTTCAACACCCACTATCTATAACCCAGTTAAATTTGTTGATTAAACTAATGTAATAAGTATGCCAGTCCAATAAAATTGCAGTTTCGTAGCCCAGAATCAAAATGTAACTTGAAATATAGGCTAAGTTAATAAAGTTAATATATTTTGTAGCCCTGTTTTTCTTGGGATGTAACAGTGTTGTGTTTAGTGGAATATGAATGTGTCTACAACAATATAGGCTAATCAATTAACCTATAGTAATGCGTTATTTAAGCTGGAACTTTGTAATTAACTTTCTGGCAATAAAGAAATCGAGAGTTCAACACAGCATCTTTTCCTTTTCTTGGTTTTTTTTTTTCCGTTTAAGCTGCACCTCTCATTCCGATCACCGGCCTTACCATTGTTCTCCTCTCTACGTTTAGGTTTTCTTACAATATTCTAATTACATAGTTTTAAACTAATTATAAAATTTTATATTTTTATGGTGTTTGAAACTGAGAGTACCTGATTTAGGTATTGTTATGAATATAAAGAAGAAGAAAAAACAGTACATCGATCCGAGGTTCTACAGATTTATAATGAATTGTAGGCTTATTTTTTGTATATTTTTAAACGAATACATATCTCTTAAATAGTGATATAGAATTCAGAAAAAAAATGAAAAGATAAATTCAATTTCTGGTGGAACAGTGATATTAATTAGGGAAAATAATCTGGCTGAATTGAAATTTCAGGTACAAATATGAGTCAAGGATAATCGAAAGTCTGTTGCCAGTGAACAGGTCGTGTCAATTGATAAAGAGAAGCTATGGATATTGATGTTATTTTGAGAGGAAGTAGAAAAGAAACGAACTTCGACACAGGCAAAATAACCGTAAGTTATCCATTATATTCGTGCCATAAAGGAATTAAAACGCATACATATACTTCAATGATGCTTGTGTGTGTGGATGTGCGTGTATGTCACAGTTTAGAACGTTTGTGAAGGTGTGCTGTGAATAAATAAAGTTCCTTGTTCTCTAAACTGAGAAATCGTATCCCAATTATTCGTTTTAAGACTTGAGAGTGAGCAAACGCTTAGGCCTATATATACAGACCGGAATGAGCATAACTGTGCAGATTCAGGGGATAGCAGATAACATTATTTAAAAGAAATATAAAACTTATTTTGTGAACTTGTTACTACGTTGATAGTTTCTGAGGTAATTAGATTGAAAGTTCCGCAGAATAGAAACAGCGCCTTGCCAAATTTCTTCTTCCAGGTGAGAATGACCTCTTTAACGCCTATAAAAAAAATCCTTAATCGTAATACCTTCTTCGCTCCTTATGTCGCGGATTTTGTGGTCCACGCAATAAACATTAAATATCATTTGTACGAAGACTTCCAGCTTTATTGAAAAACCGCAACGAGAAAATTTATTCTTTCGGCTATTCTTTTCTCTGCTGATGTGAAAAATATAAGTAAACCGTACAGATACTGTTATAACTATGGAATAAAGTATGATTAAAGTTTAGGGACAAACGATTTTCTTCTGAAAAAATAACTAACTCATGGGAAAAACATGGCAGGCTCTTGGAATTATTTTGTTTCTACCGAGGGAAAAGCTGTTAAAATCTACAGCCTATGTATGTATACTGGGGTTGGGTAAGGGCAATTTTTTAAAATTTCACTGGGGGCTATGCAATCTGGGGCGATGCAATTAACCGTATTATTATTTTCTTGCAATTCTTCCTCAGAAGAAGGACACGATATGTTGTCCGAAACGTCAGAAGACACCATAAACACGACGCGGCCTAACCTGGATATCAATTACTATAATTTTAAATGAAAATTGTTTCAATTTGACAAGTTTTTAATTATCCTACAATTAACATTTCGAGGTTTGTTAGTAGGCTACATTAGACTAATACTAGTACAGCCTCATAACGAGCAGTGTATGCATCCTGAGAATGCGTTGTGGTATGCCCGAAATAACTAGAAGAGTAGGAATGCACCCCATAGCCTACATTGTGCGGGTGATATAAAACATATTTGTAGAAATGCGTAATCCGTTAATATAAAAGCCATTATTATGAAGAGAAGAATCAGAGGATGAGTTTTTTAAAAATTTATTTATTTATTTATTTATTTTTTTTTAAATCTAATATCACACTATTTACTCACTTTAAACTTTACTTAACGTTTAATGTAATTACTTATTTCAGCTTTCGACTCATCAACAATAGCAAACGGATGCAGGTTAATAGTTAACATAGTTAACATGGTCCACTTTGGTATACCTGCTCCGAGACTGAAAGGAAGGTAGAGAGAAATACCAATCTTCGCATGTGGCAGGCAAAATCCGAGCTGCGGAGAGAGCTTTTGATGGCGCGTGAACATAAGAGCTATGGATTACAGCAGGAATGGACTTAAAATGAAATTGGACATTATACATAATGGCCAATAGAACGCTGAGTAGTAGATACTTAAAATAACTTATTTAATTCGATTTTTTAAACTTATTTAATTCGATTTTTTTTATCTGAAGTTTCTTATATAATTTTTTTTATTACAAAATAACGGTTTCCGATAGTGCTTCGGTTTTCCGGAATGCGAATTAACAAATTCCGAAATTGAGTCATTTTTTTCCAAAAGTGAGGTTCATATGTAGTAATTATATTTTATCGTGATTATTCTTCTGTTTCGCACCGATAATTTAATTGTTAACGGTAAACTGCACTGATAAATGAATTTTTAGATAAAAAATCATTCCTGATGTGCTTATCACTGCATTCACAGACCTCCTCCATAGAAATGACGATGTAATGTTGTTGATAACTTGAGCAGTTCTTCACAGACCTCCACCATAGAAATAATGGTGTAATATTGTTGTTAATAACTTAAGCATACTCTTCACAGACCTCCTCCATAGAAATAATGGTGTAATATTGTTCTTAATAACTTAAGCTTACTCTTCACAGACCTTCTCCATAGAAATAACGGTGTAATATTATAAGATTTGAAGCTTTCACAGCGCTGATTACTCAGGATGGCTTCACGGGCCTTAGGAAGGCTACAGAGGGAAGATGGCCGAAAGCTCGAATCTGATAATGTTGACACGGCTGATAACCCGTGAAGCCATCCGGTGTAATATTATTGTTAATAACTTAAGCTTACTCTTCACTGACCTACTCCATAGAAATAACGGTGTAATATTATTAATTTTAATTCATTTGTTGTAACCAAACTACCATATTATGATGAATGGAGCAACGATGGAATGATATATGGCAGGGGAAACGGGAGCATCTCGAAAAAAATCTGACTTGGCCCCACTTTGTCCACCACAAATTCCACATAGACCCACAGAGATTCGATCCCGGGTTCCAGCGGTGGAAAACGAGCGGTCTAACCACTCAATCATGGGGCGGCCTAGGTGTAAAATTATTGCTAACATTTTAGGCTAGCTTAGCTTGAGCAGTTCTTCATAGGCCTCCTCCATAGATATGACTATATAATATTGTTGTTAATAATTTGTGCAGTTCTACCCAGACCTCCATAGAAATGACGGTGTAATATTGTTGTTGACAACTTGAGCAGTTCTTCACAGACCTCCATAGAAATTACGGTCTTATATTGTTGTTTATAACTTGAGCAGTTCTTCACAGACCTCCATAGAAATGACGATACAATATAGTTGATAACTTGAGCAGTTTTTCAAATACCTCCTCCATAGAAATGACGATGCAATATTGTTCATATCTTGAGCAGTTCTTCATAGACCTCCTAAATAGAAATGATGTAATATTTTTTGTTGATAACTTGAGTAGTTCTTCACATATCTCCTCCATAGAAATGACTGCGTACTTGTAACATTGTTGTTGATAACTTGAGCAGTTCTTCACAGGCCTCCATAGAAATAACGGCGTTATATTGTTGTTAATATCTTAAGCAGTTCTTTACAGATCTTATTTATAGAAATGACACTGTGATACTGTTATTAATAACTTGAGCAGATTTTTTTATATTTATAGAAATGACATTACTCCGTTGTTAATAACTTCAGTAGTTCTTCACAGATTTCCATAGAAATGACTGTGTAATATTGTTTTTAATGACTTGAGCAGTTCTTCACAGACCTCTAAAGAAATGAAGGTGAAATATTGTTGTTAATATCTTAATTAGTTCTTCACGGGCTTCCATAGAAATGGTGTAATATTGTTGCTGATAACTTAAGCAGGTCTTTACAGACCTTCATAGAAATGACGGTCTAATATTAATAACTTCAGCAGTTCTTCACCGATCTTCTAATATTGTGGTTAGTAGTTTTAGCATTTCTTCACACACCTTCTTTATAGACGGTGTAATATTGTTGTTAATAGCTTGATCAATTCTCTGTGATGCAGATTCAGTGTGAACGCTTGTCTATTAGAGAAACAATGTACTAAATCGTGACTGTGGAAGCGTTCAGGACGCAAACAAACACGATAATGACAAATTGACACACATACGTGTTGACCGTACAAGAGCTATATTTCAGAGGTTGTCTGGTTTACATATCCGATCCGATCCACATAAATAGTTCAGTGAGACACGCTTTATTGCAGGGGTGGATCAGTGAGCCCTCTGATAACCACGGCCTAATATTGACTCGGCATGCGGTGGAATAATTCCCAGCACGCCCACCATGTTTCAGCTTTTCCTTCTTTCTTTTTGGCCTCCGTCAGTTTCGTTCACACCAATCGAGTATTACAAATGTACATAAGGTCATTCTTAGGGATACAGAGTTTTCGTGAGTGACGGATTTGCATTGCGATTATTGCTATTAATTAACTTAAGTGAAAATCTGTAGTTTCAAAAACTTCTAGGCCGTAATACAGTATTTTACATTTGCGAAAAAAATTGTGTATTTGAAATTTTTTTCGTTTTTAGTGCGAACTTTTTTTTAACGAAGTTATGTATTTCTGGGAAAAAGTTCAGGTTTAGAAAGCCATTTTTAGGAGGACTTAAATTGTATATTTATCGATGGTCGTATAAATATGTATAATAAGTGTTGGCAGGTATGTCAGTAGGCCTATTAGCCTATAAGTGTAAAGAACGAAACAAATAGACTACGTCTTATTTTTCGATTAAAATTAAAATAATCTGATGTATAGAGATGCTCATGTAAATTTATCTTTGCTACAGCATAGCCTATCTGAATTTGGCATACTTATTTTTTTATTTCAACATAAAAATTGCTGTAATTTGTTGCCCAGTAATTTATATCGTCTATGCACCCCAGTAATATATATTATCAATGCACCCTCGATATAAGTAGGCCAAGGAGATTATGTTAATACCTACATTAAAGGCAAGTGTTAGTGGTCAAATAGTAAGTTAAAATATACAAAGTGAAAGCCCTAAAATCCAAGGGGATTTGATATTTCTTTTGCAGAAATAAGCAATATTTTTCACCTCATGAGCCGTAAATCTATTGGTTTTAATGCGAAATAACACAAAGATTTACCCAACTTTTGTACCGAAATTTAACAATTATACTCTCCGTAAAATAGGAGTCCTAGTCAAACGTTATAGTAATATATTACAATTCAAATACAAATTCAAATTTATTTATTTAAATTTAACAAGCTAAGATGTATTAAAAAAAACTAAAAGTAATGTCCGAATGAGCATTCCTCGAATGTGGGTGTCGTTTTTATCAATTCTACTGCTATATCGGTAAAATTCGCTTTATGGTAAAATTATTATTGTTATTATTAGGCTTAATATAATAATTAAGAAAACAAAAGAAGAATGTAGCAATTGCAAAGAACAATCGAAAAATGTCATCATGGAGAAACTATACTCCTGTGAACGAAAATCACCCTGCAACATCTCGAGATTGCTCAGTATACAAAAAAATTATAAAAGTAATTCAATCCAGGATCAATTATGGCTGAGCTCGTAATATATCACCAAAATTTACACAAATCATTAGTGCCTACGCAGGAATTAATTCTTAACACTAATTTAAATGAAAACAGCACAATTAAAATTTTATGCGTGCAAGAACCACATATTACTTCACGTGGCGTTTCGGGGTTTGGAAGCAATATTAAAATACATATCGACAGTAATAATAAGGATCGAGTTCGTGCAGCAGTAATAACAAACTACAATAACGTATTAAAACTCTCCCAATTCTCCACAGCAGACTGTGTAGTGGTAAATGTGTCTTTCAGCGGAGTCAACCTATATATATGCAATGTGTATTGTGCACCTGACACCAATGCAGATCAGTATCTGACCGAACTGTACAACTTATGTAACACTTTGCGAGGCAAACCATTAATTATTACTGGCGATATAAATGCCAGTCATGTGGCCTGGGGCAGTTCTAGTACAAATGACCGAGGGCGGAAGTATTACGATTTTTACTCTGCTAACAATCTTCACATACTTAATAACGGAAATTTACCCACCTATAGCCGAAGAAATTGTGAGAGCTACATAGATGTCACGGTGTGCAGCGCATCACTGTTACCACTTATATCGGAATGGACAGTAAGTGAGAAAGCTACTCTTTCCGATCATAGACTCATTATCACTAAAATAAATACATCTAGAACGCCCTATATCATCAACAATAACATGTATCTCACAAGAAAGTTTAAAACCAAAAATGTATCATGGTCTCACTTTCAAAATGCAGTGTCCCGTAATCTGGAAGGAATATCTCAAGAAATACAGAATGCTGACAGCAAAATAAAACTAAATCATATCGTAGAAGAAATGACAGACACAATAGTTCATACATGTGAGTCATACTTACCAAAACTCACACACAGACCAGCAAAAAACTATTGGTGGAACACAGATTTGGCAGTTATTAGGAAACGACTCCTTGCAAGCTACCGGAGATTCAAACGGTCCAGATGTCCCCTACTACGTGAGAGGTACGAGGAAGCGTTCAATTTAATTAAAGCAGAATACAGGCTGAAGATAGTAAATGCCAAAAGGACTAGCTGGAAAAATTTTTGCTCAACACAGACATCAGTAAACCCATGGAACATTGTATATAAGTACTGCCGAAAACCCGAGAATCTTAATAACACCATGTCTACAATAGAAACAGAAGGAGGATATACAACAAATCCTAAAGAAACAGCAGAGGCACTGGCTGCATCATTCTTCCCTGAAGACACAATAGATAATGCAGATCAGCAACAAATTCGTATACTAGCGGAAAATGATATTTACACGCCAAACGACTGCCTGTTCACTCCACAGGAAGTTAATAATATAATTCTGAAACTAAACGATCAAAAAGCGCCAGGCCCTGATCACATCTCCGCTAACATAGTGAAAAATGTCCATTTCTGTTTTCCCTTCCTTTTCACAGATGTGTTCAACAAATGTTTACAACTTGGTACTTTCCCAGATTGCTGGAAGATTGCGTCAGTCAAAATAATACCAAAACCAAATAATAACAAGAAGGTGGCTGGGGCATTCAGACCTATTAGTTTAATACCGGTTCTAGGGAAATGCTTAGAAAAACTTATAATTGACAGAGTTATGTTTCACTTAACTAGCAGTCATCAGCTAAGCGAAAACCAGTTCGGCTTTATGCCACAAAAATCAACAGAGGATGCAGTCTGTAAAGTGGTTGATTGGATACAGAGGACACTCAACGAAAAGAAAATAGGCCTGCTTATTTCTTTGGATATATCTAGTGCTTTCAACCATGCATGGTGGCCAAAAGTGCTTCACCAGCTAAGAAAGAAAAACTGCCGAAGAAACTTATATAAATTAATAAGAGACCATTTTACTAACCGCAAGATTCAGTTAGCATTAAGTGGCACTACCATTAACAAAAACATTACAAGGGGTTGCCCACAAGGATCCACCTGTAGCCCAGGCTTCTGGGTCATACTCTATGACGACCTACTACAACAGCCCCTGCCAAATGGATGTAGTATTTTTGCCTATGCAGATGATGCTCTTCTGCTGGTGAAATCTGATACAGCAGCAAGAGTAGAAAATATTGCTAACACTGCTCTCTCTTTAATTCATGACTGGGGACAAGCTAGCAAACTTCATTTTAATGCAAATAAAACCAAAGCTCTGTTGGTAACTAGACGAAGGAATGCTGAACCAGTCAACCTCAGCATGAACAATACACCAGTACAGTTTACTGATAAATTAAATTACTTAGGTATTCTATTAGACCAAAAGTTAACCTTCCGCCCTCATTTTGATCATGTAGCCAAAAAGGCAAGTTCACTACTTACAAGACTGGCATTTGCAACTAGACCTACCTGGGGACTTAATCACGACATCCTCAAAATAATATATCATGGAGCAGTAGAACCACTTATTCTATATGGTGTAGCAGCATTTCAGGATGTACTTCAGAAACGGTGGGCACAAAACAAACTGCTCCAAATTCAACGTGGGTATTTACTCAGAATGATCAGAGGGTATCGCACCATCTCCACTGAAGCTGCTTTAATCGTGGCTGGAATAGAGCCATTGTTCTTAACAGGTACGATGAAGGCGCACATAAGCAACATAAAAAGAGGCAGACCTGTACCTGAATATATATCAGAACTGGAACTAGAGAAACCGCTTGATAAGATCTCGGCAGGACATCCTGCCCTACATATGCAATACTTCAGGAAACCAAATGACAGTGGGGCTCACCATTATGAAATTTATACTGATGGGTCTCGCTTTGAAGACATACTCGCTGGCACAATGAATGTAGGGTGTGCATTTGTTGTGTACTCCAACTCAACAGAAATATTTAAAAACAAAAACAAATTGTCCCCTGAGTGTTCAGTGTTTCAGGCTGAACTCCTGGCCATTAGAGAAGCCATAAAATGGTGCAAGGATACCAGCCATAGTGTATGTGTGTACAGTGATTCGAAGTCTGCTTTACTTGCTATAAATGACAAATACAATCTACACCCAATCGCACACGAAGTGCGCAGATTGATAGGAAAATTCCCTGGTCATGTCTGTCTTTCTTGGATTCGTGGACACTCAGGAATTGCAGGAAATGAGAGAGCGGATGAACTGGCCAAAACAGCTGCAAATTCGAACCTCCTTCCCACCTATTCTGCTTGTCCCATTTCTTACATAAAGAAGACAATCAGAAGAAATATCTTAGAAGAATGGGATACTCTGTGGCAGAATAGCTCAAATGGTTCTACAACAAGAGATCTATTTTTTCCTACAGTGGGCGATAGGTTGAAGTGCAAAAAACTCATGCCGAATTTTGTTCTGACGCAGTTTCTGACTGGGCATGGAAAATTCATGCAATATCTTCACCGATTTCGGATCTCAAACACTGCCACCTGCAAGTGCGGTCAGCAAGATGAAACAGTTGAACATATATTGTACACATGTTCACGTTATGAACTGGAGAGGATTGAACTTCTTTTGTGTCTGAACAGAATAGACTTAGAGTATGTCAGTCCCATTGGACACGTCCTTGCTGACAAAAACGGACACAAACTTTTTCAATCGTTTGTAAATAGAATATTTTCGAAGCTTTAACTCTCACACTTTTATTCAGTCATTGGGGTATTTACTTACCTAACTTAATGTATTGCTCAGTTAATTTATTTTATCTTGCTTAGTTAAGCTATTTATTCCAACAATATCTTATCTATAATTTAAGGTTATGTTTATATAAAAACGAATTCACACAATTAACTTTAACTTAAGACTTACCATATCGTAAGACATAAGAAACTGTAGGACTATTGTAGACATTACGCCTGGTAAGAACTGTACAGTATTGTAAATAGTGTATATTAGACATTCAGATTCCAATACCAGGATAACCTATTGTAAATAACATTTGTGACATCTCCAACCCTAATGTACCTTCGGGTGAAATAGGGTTTTGTGTAATGTGGATATTCAATAAATAATAAATAAATAAATAAATAATATAATAATTAATTATAAAAATAAAACTTTTACCTCACTATTAATTATTAATTAATAGTTTCGTTATGTGATGTTAGTCGTTGATTTATGATGGGGGCCTCTAAAATCTGTAAGAAAAAATTGAAAATGACATTAGACTAGGCCTGTATAAAAATAACAGTATCCTTCCCAGGATACAGTTAAATGCCCTTGGAAAATATGGTAAATCACTACCAGTAATTATATAAAATAATATTTAGTACAATTTTCAGCTGGGATCAAGTTGAAAGTTCAGACATTCAAGGAAAATACACTAGTCCAGCCAATTCAACATTTTGAATTGTTTTGCTTGCCGGAGAAGTTGTGTGTTTCTTGTTGCAACCTTGATACACAATTCAATTTACTACTATGAGGATGGAGTAAATTACAGCGAACTGTGTGTCATATGTGTGCGTGTGCGTATATGTACGAGTGTTTGTAGTTAATGTTCGCCAAATTGATGACACAGCTTGAACAGTTATCACGCTCACGTAACTGGAGTGATTCAGTGTATGAAGATGATTGATGTGTAAATGCCCTGCGTTGTGTATTTTTCTATTTTGTTTTGTTGTATAAATATAGCAATACTGGGAAACTAATTTCGTATATGAATATAAATGTACTAGCAGGTGCCCTCGGCTTTACCCACGATAATTAATTGAAAAATTAAAAATTAAGAGTATAATAATTATTAAAGCATTATATTTATTAACACTTGCACGCGAATCATTCATAAACTAAACCATTAATTATTAATGGTTTAGTTTATGAATGAAGTTTAGTTATGAACAGCTAAAATTCTGGCTTTAGGGTACATTCCACGATTAGAAAGCGCCGCCTGGGAAAATATCTCAGATTCGATTAAGCAGTCCCAAAGATACCTGTGAACATAATACGTATTGTTTCTCAACTGTTTGTTGACAGATGAATATGATGTGAATTTAATTTGATAAATTCAGTGTAATTTTCAGAAATTATATTAAGGGAAGGAGTGGTTTGTTTGGATTTTTATTGTCCGCGATACTTCCAGGGTTAAATTATATATTAAGCTGGTGCCCGCAGCTTCACCCGCCATTATTAATTGACTCCAGGAATTTTAAGAAATTTACACTGGCAGTTTATTAAAAATGTTTGTGGTTCAGAGCTATGAAAATTGTAAGTAAAAATAAAATTAGAATATTTGTTCATTGTGTTCATTTCACTTAGGCCTTATATGGTAAAGAAACGGTTTTCCTAATTTTTTACTCTTCGTGAAAGTTTAGACTGCGAGAGACGAACATCGCCGAGTATACCCGCTGTTTCACGAAGTGAGGGAGCGAATGAGCACGCTATTTAGGGCCGTTGAATTGTAAAAGCGTAGATACTGCGATTTTGGGTCGGAAAGTAGCCTGTAACAGAGTGGAGAGGAATATTTGTTTAAATTAGTAGTTATACAGGGATTATTAGTAGGCAGCTTACGTAGAACTCACGCGGTGATCACCTAAACGCTGTTCAACGCACATTGGCATGGTTTCACTTGGACGACAGAAGAAAATTGCACTCTCTCTGCCTCCTATATCGAATTCTTCACACTTCCTGTCCTCACTATCTGTCATCACGCTTTCAAACTCTTTCATCTCATCATAACCTAAACACTCGGTCCAGGCAAGATCATATTCTCGCAATACCTAAATATCATACATCTCTTTACTCATCATCGTTTACTACTTCAGTCATCCGAATGTGGAATTCTTTACCATCTCACATCAAGGACTGCCGGTCACTGTCAACCTTCAGATCGCAGTTAACAGCACATATACGTAGTACTTAATTATCTTTTTCATGTCCTATGTTAATTTCAGTTTCTATCACTTAATGCTTTTATATAACTAAATCATATTTGTAACAATTAATTTATTTTTTATCATTTAATGTATCTTAATGTATCTTAAGTCCACCGCTGTGGCTCAGGGGATGCGTCCAATCCTCTCACGCAGCGGGCCCGGGTTCGATTCCTGGTCGGGACAAGTTACCTAGGTGAGGTTTTTTCTGGGATTTTTCCTCACCTTTGAGACAAATGTCGGGTAACTTTAGGCCCTTGTGGTCCCCAGATATCATCTGGCCGTCATTATCATCTTCATCCCATCCTCGCCTTGTTTGGAGTGAGTGTGTGTGTGCATGGTGTGTCTCGTCCTATGTGTTCGTGTTGTCTCGGAGGTGGCCCCGGCATTGGGCTGATCACTCATCCGGGGAGGCCCTCCATGTCCTTGTCTGGTCAAAAAAGTATGTATGTGATCCAAAGATAATCCCTCTCCCGACAGGTCGCGGCCCTGTAAGGCCCGGGCGGCTTGGGTCGCTTAAATCCTCAATGGGAGAGGTGAAACTACGATAAAGAAAGAAAGAAAGAAAGAATGTATCTTAATTATTCAAGTATATATGTTCTAATTTTTTCTTTGTATTTAATGTTCGTTTCTTGTATTCATGTATATCAGTTCTTTTTTAATTTATTTTTAATCATTATTATTGTTATCATTATATATTTCATGTTTTAGCCCTGGCTGAGTGTTAGAGAATGCCTTATGGCCTTAACTCCGCCAGGTTAAATAAATAAATAAATAAATAGCCTATATGCAACTTTTATTGGTAAGGCTGTTAAGTGTATTTTAACCAATCTTTGCACTGCATCAAGGACTAATTTTGGGATGTGAAGATACAGCCCTCGCTTGTTTACAACAATGTATGCAACGAGTAGAGGATCATTACACAGTCTTCTATTGTTTTAAAGTAGATTATTAATGACATAGGCTACAGTGTGTTAAAAAATTATGAATCGTACATCTCAATGACTGAGAATGCAAATCATTGAAATAGTTTTATGACCGCTAAGTTTAACGGATTTTGAACAGCGTTTTACTATTACATTAATTTGAAATAGAATGTACTTTATGTGTAGCCTATATCGTGTTGTTCATGAATGGTTTCGTTTTCAAACAATTTTGTTTTACGTTTATGTAAGAAGTCCATATAAGTTATATGTATGCATGTGAAAACAATGGGTAGTTGACTTGCCTGAAGTGTAGGTAAATTAGAGTAACACAATCGCCTTGGCCTATTGTTATTGAGGGTGCATTGAGGTTATAAATGAAGTACTGAGCACAAAGATGTAGCTATTTTTGTATTGAAATAAAATATAAAATAAATTCGCTGCTCTAAATTCAAATAGGCCTAGGTCTATGCTGTAGCAAAAAGAAAAAAAGAAAAAGAAAAAAATACATGAACATCTCTATATATAAGATTATTTTAATTTTAGTTTAAAAGTAGGTCAGTTTGTTATCATTGGCATACCTGCCAAATCCAAATTTACTTGGTTTATTGATAGAATATATATATTGTCCATATTGTCCATAACCATTTGTATTCAAAAATGTTTAATAAATAGAAAGGAAAACCTTTATTGATAGCTGTTTTAAAATTCAGTATAAAAATATATGAATATTGAAAATTAGGGGAAAAAATCTCATCTTAAAAGAACATAGCTCTTAGAATTTTTTTTTATTTGGGTATGTCCAATTGGCACCCTTAATTTAAGGCAGCTATCCTAAAATGATGTCCTCCTCTCTGCAGACATAGCCTATCGTATTTGTCCGGCTTTGATAAATTTATCGTTGAAATCTTCTTAAAATGCTTAGGAAACTCAAGATTTCGCTTGCAAAGTAGAGCTTACTAAAAAGAATTCGCACTGAAAACGAACATTTCGCAAATGTATATTCTTTTTTGCAAATGTAAATTTCCGGGCGGGAAACGCTTTCCGCCCCTAGCAACAAGATTGCGTGTGGGAATGTCAACTTACGATCCACGGCAACAACGTTTGTAAGTACCACTAATTAGCTAAGGAGTGCAAAAACAATATTTCGGCCTAGAAATGTTTGAAACAAACTCACCACTTTATCACTGATGATAATTGCAATTCGTGAATTCGTCAATCACGAAATCTAGGTATCCCTAACTATGACATTACTTACTACATACTTTATCTTTCTTTCATTTCAAGTAAAAGAAACATGCAATTAACTTTCTTTTCATATAACTATGTAGTGTTGTT
Organism: Ectobius pallidus; assembly: GCA_964059195.1. Taxonomy (NCBI): domain Eukaryota; kingdom Metazoa; phylum Arthropoda; class Insecta; order Blattodea; family Ectobiidae; genus Ectobius; species Ectobius pallidus. The sequence continues at coordinate 129,855,055 of CAXKWD010000005.1, forward strand.
TCATGATTAACCGTATCTACCTCCGGTATTTTCACTGTGTAAGGTACATACAGCTATAACTATAGTATAACTACAATTGTGAAGATTTTGCTTCTTCGCCCTGGTAATCTGAAATCTAAGGCTTCCAAACAATGTTTAAAAGGAATAGTACAGTATTTATTTAAATAATAAATAAAGACTATGGTACCATATTGTGTTCACTATGGGAAAGTTGTTATACTCTGAGGAAAATACAATTAATGACGGATGCATTCCAGAAAGAAGAAAATTACATTAAGAGTAAATAAATTATCAGAAATGGTGTCTTACCTTCGCCTGCAATTTTCGATGGTGGCCCATGCTAGGAAGATTGTCCGGTAGCAAATTTTCAGTAATAGTGAAAATATTCACAGGAACTTGGTATTTTTTAGAAAAGCACATGTCCTTGAATATCTCTAAGTTTTGAAGCGCCATTCAATTTGCTTGGCAACGGATGCCACAATGATAGCCTACAGCCTCCTCGGTAACTTTTCAGAACTGTAAAATAAAAGTACTGGTATATCAAGAGTTGATTATTTTTAACAGTGCCGGTAGCACTATTACGTCTAAATAGATTAAAGAAAGTTTTAAACATAGATTTCCTATCTATAATGATAAGAGGAAGTGTTTTCAGGTAATTAGGCCTATATCTATGTTGTAAAATCCAATATAAAAAATGTTATAATAATGACAGAAGTAAGGAAATATTTTGAGAAGTACCTATATATTCATTATAATATTTATAAGTAATTATGTTAATAATTATAATTATTTAATTATAATATTCGCATGTTACATTCATGGCCTTCTGAATTAAATTTGTCATGATTTTTATGAAATCTTATATTTCTGCTTTTACACAACTTTTTCATATGATGATATTCTATCTGTACAATCTCTCGATGTTTGTAACTGCATAACCTAAAGTTTCTCGTGATTCGGACAGAAAAGCTTATAAATCAGAGGGAAGTCCCCTAATTCAAGTTTGAATCCCTACAGCAGCACGTCATTTTAAGTGTTAGCAGATGTAACGTTATTAAACGAGGAAAAATTATAACTTAGCATATTCTTGTCACAGAACTAAATTTTTCAGAAGTTCTCTGTCTACATTTTTACTAGTGAGTTGAAACAAAATTCCCACGTGGGTTGGTAGCACCGTGGGGTTGTTTAGGTTATGGCAGGCACCTTCCTATGGCGTATGTTCCCCCATACACTAACAAACATAGCCAGACATGAGCGCTTACATAAGGGGTTTTACTACTATAACAATCTTAAACACTCCTTTTTCATCACTCACTTTTAATGTCGTTAAAACTTCAGTTCAGTTTCCGTTTGGCACATCAAAATCTTCCCAGTGCAAGCGAACTCAACAGATTAATTATTTAGACAACTCTCAGAAATATAGGCAAGTGCCATCATAATTCAATCAGACTACGATACAATTTACAATTATTTGGATACCTGCAGAGTTCAAAAACGTTCCTCTCGTAGATCCTGGCCTTTGTGAATGCCGTTTTCTTTTCTATATAGCCAGAGGTTCTTAAAATTCTTCCTTTGACCTGAAAATATTTGGCTCCTGAGGTAGGCCTACTGCTGATCAAATTGACCTTTATGTATGCATAGAAAATTGGCTTTTTCGCCTTATATCCCCATAAAAACCTAAAAGATAATGAAAGGCATCAAGGAAATAGAATATAAATTAGGGAATTTTTTTTGTAGATTTAATACAAATAGGATACCATTATAGTGAAGGTTATCTCGGTTCAGATATTTATTTGTTATTGTTACGTTATTACTAGGATTTGGATGATTATGACATGTGATATTTTTATCATGAACTCGTCGCAAACACAAATTAAACACGAATTGCAAGCTTCTTATCCTAATTGGACCGTTTTTATTTTGCATATAAAGTAGTTGTAGTATTGTATTTAAGTTTTACACTTCCGTTGTTGTGATTATAACATGTTCTGTCCTTACAGTAAATATTATTTACTCATACTCTTCTATGTTTGTAAATCAATTTTTTGCATTACTGCAAACAATTTTGACCTAAAAATTGTAACAATAAACGACTGGATTATGGGGGGGGGGAATTATTTTACTGCATTTCATTGTACTAAACTGAACCTCCCGTGAGCACAGGCTTTGCATTTTCGGATGGCGTTCAGATTAACATTTAAAACATGTATATTGCAATTTGTAATAATAAACAATAGAGTAGTAGTTTATGAAAATGTGAAGATTTTTATCCACGTGTTAATTTGTAATTTATGGGGACCACTTATTCTACTGAAAATTTGTCCTTCGGTTTCAAACTTAGAACTTACTGATGATTTTACTTGAAGCTTGCTTATACCAGTATATAGAGGCTGCTCTGAAAGGGTTAAATATTTTTAAATTGTGTTTTCACTGAGAACAAAATTGATCAATAATCGAATACTCATAGGCTATTTACAGTTAATTATTAAAAATTAATATTTACAAAAATTCCACTGTTATAAAGTTATGAGTATAAATTACACGTTTAAAAATTCATCTAACTTACATTATAAAAAGCCTTTTCTGCTAAAAACATTCTGACCAATTTATAGAAATTTATACTTGCTTTAAAATGAATTGATAGCTTATTATAAAATTTAATCCCTAAGAAAAAAAAAACTATCCAACGATTTAATAAGTCTGCATGCAAGAGGTCTCAAGTTCATATGCGATCTTATAAAATATTCATAAATATCTTCTGATCTGCGGTATGATAAATTTTTGAAATGAACAAATAGGATACGTTCGTATATATAAACATAGTGGGGAGAGTTCAAATAGGCAATTGGTTAAAAAAGGTCTACATGACTCCCTTGAGGAATATCAGAGAATATTAGGCCTATAGGAAACAATTTCCTCTGACACTGGGATTTGAAGCCAAGACTTTTGGCTATCCGTGCCAATGCTCTACCAACTGAGGTAAGCCAGCGTTCATTTCACAGCGTCAGATGGAACCTACCTCCTATGAATGATTGCAGTACTGTGATGCACACTAATTAGTTATTTTTGTGGCCGGGCTTCCACTGTTACTGTACTGTAACGTTGAAGATAGATATATGCATATGCATTCATGAACCACAGATTATTGTCTCTGTTGGACATTACATGAGAATATTAAAGGAGAAAAATTCTTCTGACATTGGGATTTGAACCCTGGAACTTTATCTCCCTTGAGGAACATTCAAGAATGATGAATTACAAGAAAAACATCCCTCGCACCAGAGTTCCATTTACAAATCTGAAATTCTGGACCTGTGCATTTAAAAAAATACATTCTAATGTACGCCCTGCGAATGTCACATAAGATCCCATTTCCCTACTCTCAAACGTTCAGCTGGCATACAACAGACGAAACAACTCGCAGAACATAATTTGCCACAAAGTAATTTGCTAGCAAAGCTCGTTTGCGTTACAAGAGCATAAGTGCATAATAATGTTTGCAAGGGAAACATGAATTGGTAATACAGCAGTGCACTCTGGCTGGTGACAGCAGAGAAATTTCTTACTTTAACGTGTTCTTCCCTCTGGGACTTGTGACGCCGGGAAAGCTGCTGAAGATTTCCTCATCCTCACCCAAGACGTCTCTGTCTGTCACTACATGGGATAAACACAACACACAAATATCACTCAACTCTTTACTTAAAGCATTAACTGCTAATATCTCTTAGAAATTACTCTGACGAAGAGAAATGTGTTACTCTGAAGTGGAGCTGGAATTTATACAATGTCTTCTAAGTATGTGTCACACTCCTAAGTTTCTAAGAAGTTTTTCTTTAATGAACAATCAAAACAATTTTCGAACTTTAATTCACTGCATAAAATATATTTTTTCCATTACTTCTTCTAGCAATGCCCCTTCAAAATTTTTTAAATTTATCCTTTTTTGCTAAAAATAATAATAATTGATAATAATATAATAATAATATGAATAATATTAATAGTAGTAGTAGTAAGTTTAGTAATAATAATAATGACTAAAATAATTTCTCAGTACAAACAATTTCTTCCTCATATTTTCGAAACATAGAAATTTCTCTATGTCGATTTTTGTATATAACAAAGAATATTTTGCATAATTAGACGTATTTTACTGTCTATCCTTATTTCCCATAATGTGATATCACACATTCTGTATTGTAAACTTGCTTATGTTAAATTAATATCAGTACATTATAAACTACTGTTCATTAATGTTATTTTCTTTGTAGATATTTTTGTAATTTTCTATTGATATTATAATAGCATGTGTTGGGATGTTTGGTCTTGTTTACATATTTAGGGCATTCCTAATGTAAATCTTTTATAATTTCTCATTATTTCTTCACTTAGTGCATTTGTTGTATATTCTTGTACTTTGCCTTTTCTATTGCTTCTGGCTTAACGACAATAAAATATTTATTATTATTATTATTATTATTATTATTATTATTATTATTATACTTGATCCAAGATGTGTATGGAGCAAAAGTAATCAATCTAATGTAAAAGTACAAAGCACAGTTCACAATGCTTCATTTCTTTCGACTGTTTAGTCGATTGCGTACAGTAAAGGCAATTAAACTTCCTTTATATATATATATATATATATATATATATATATATATATATACACATATATATACATACATATATACATACATAATATATACATGTATGTATATATATATATATATATACATACTGTACATACATACATACATATAGCCCAAATGCCAAGGGTCGATTCCCAATTCTGCCAAGTGATTTTTTGTCTTTGATTTTGGTTTAATTTTGACCGGTGACTTGACACCTCCTGTAGATCTGTATTATTTTAGGACTTTGAAAACTGTACTTGAAACTACTCCCACGGATTACGCCACTTTCACTCCTACATCTTGCACAGATACTTCAGGGTTTCTGTTAACGTTTCGTATTTGATTACAAACTGCTGGATAAACCTTTTCCTCACACCTTATTTTTTTTTTTTGGTGATGTAAGTTCTGAAGGCCCTGGCTCGCAATTTTCTTCTATAAGACAAATTATTAGAGGTTATGTCTATTACATTTACTTACAATATGTAGTGTATTTCGTCACACATCATGTAAATGAAAATTACAACGAATTAATTAATTATGTTATAAAACACGTCTTGTATTTAGTAAGTTATGTTACTTGTGTTTTTCAGAATCAAAAAAACTTGCCAAGGCCACGATAAAAACAAATGAAATCTTGTTTGCTAGATATTGTCCGCCGCCATGGGTGTATGGGTAGCGTATTTGCCTTCCACCCTGGCGATCCAGGTTCGATTCCCGGCCGGGGAGTGGGTTTTCAGTAACGAAAAATCTCCGGGTTCAGGACTGGACATTTCCCAAGAAAATTATAGGCTATTTAAAAAAGCATTGAATTAAAGTGGTGACTGCTAAAATAGGGTTTAGGGTGTTCACAATAGATCTATTATGGTCGCAGTGTTGAGAAGTCGAAAGGCTTACACTACCCCTCATTAATCTAATCTAATCTTGCTAGATATTTGTTGTAAAACTTGTAAGCCTATGATATAAATACGAGAGCAAGAACTTACTTAATAGAACTTATGTTTTACACTTACATAAGATATAAATAATTTTACGGTGTGTGCGGAATGGAAGTAAACATCTGACAGCTTGTCGCACTATCGTGAAGTATGCGCTGGCGCGATTAACCAATGAAACGACAGAACACAAGCTGAACATTAATATTCATAAACTTGTGGATTTACAATCATTCATAAAAATAAAAAAGACTAAATAACTTCGTCACTCGATAATTACTGAAATATTTCACAAGACGCAACACGCCCGAATATGTTACAGAGTGCATACACAGACATCCTTGCAACTTTCTAATATTAATTTATCCAGTGCCTCTATGATGACAGGTTACAATGCGTATTCAGAACAAGTAATAACAAAACGCTGAGTAACAAACGAGCTGCGTGACGCCTCAATTACACTATCAAGATCTCGCACCTAGATGCGTACAATGCAACAGAGTTCAGGGCCAAGATGAAACGTTGTAATGAGGGCCGCCCACGTAGAGTTTTGATGTAACAGCGTCATTAGTACCATTCAGTTTCTTAGTAAACGAATTACCTACGAAGAATCAATTATGCCGTGTAATTTTCAAGTGAAATTAACCAAAGCTGACACGCCAGTAGGTATTTAAAGATTTTCAAGATGCATTATACGAGGGAGAATCAAATGAAAACTGCAATTAATTTTTTTCCCACTATTTTACTGCAGGGAGAATGTTTGCTTGTACATTATTTGTCTACTTAGTCTTCTCCTAGTTCAACGCACTTAAGCCATCGGATAGGAAGTGCTTCGATACCGCGTGAGAAAAAATCTTTTGGTTGACGCTGTAGCCACTCGTGCAGTGCCGTATTTAAGCCTAGGCAGACTAGGCAGCTGCCTAGGGCGGCAGATTTGAAGGGGTGGCTTTTAAGCTGTTACTGTCTTTAATATATTAAATATTTTATTCATAACTCTTGAAATAGTAAACTAATGTAACGCACAATGAAATATAAATTATTAACATTGACAACAATACGCACCTATTTATTTATTTACTTATTTATTATTATATATTGTTGTTATTATTATTATTATCACTATTATTATTAGCCTACTATTTCAGTTACAATAATGCTTATTTTAGGTTACTTTGTGCTTTCATGTGGAAATAAGGGGGCGAAAATATTTTTCTCTGCCTAGGGGCGCTTAAGTAGATAAATACGCCCCTGCACTCGTGCACCGCCGATTGGATGTCTTCATCAGACATGAACTTCTGCCCTCAAAGGTGCTCCTTTAATGGGCCAAAGATATGGAAATCCGTTAGTACCAAAGCAAAGGAAGTGCAGGTGTTATGCTTCAACATGATAACGCTCATGCTCCTCGTGCAACAATGAAAACCGTCGACGACATCCGCCCTAATCGCCAGATTTGGAACCATCAGATTTCCACATCTTTGGTTCATTAAAGGAGGGCAGAAGCTCATGTCTGATGAAGACATCCAATCGGCGGTGCACGAGTGGCTACAGCGTTAACCAAAAGAATTTTCCTCACGCGGTATCGAAGCACTTCCTATCCGATGGCTTAAGTGCGTTGAACTAGGAGGGGACTAAGTAGAAAAATAATGTACAAGCAAACATTCTTCCTGCAGTAAAATAGTGGGAAAGATTAATTCAGTTCTCATGTGATTCTCCCTCGTATTAAATTATAAAGACCAGAAAGTTGTATTGATTTCTGTCATTATTGGACATAGTGACAAATATTTTTCTTCTAATAAATGTTGAAGTATCGTTTAAACACGTGATGGAACGTTTTATTTTTGAAAATGTGGGATCATTTTGAAATATACAAATAAAAGGCAGGGTATGAAATGTATGTATGTTGCAGATTATGGGTACTAGATGTAGAATAGAGTAGGGAACAGACAGCCATAAAGATGCATACACGACGGCATCGTGCCACTCGACTGTATTGCAGTAGGTGGAAGCATGAATGTACACATAGCCCAGCCTGTAAAACCCTTGAAGTTCAATATGGAAAGTCCTTACTCCCCCAAGCGACGTAAGAGCGCTGCTCACATCTTGTTAAATGCGTCTCTATTAACACATGATTTGATGGCATTTTATACGCATAGATTCTTCTATAGTTGTGAATTAGCCGCCCTAGAGAATGGATGTTAAACGATAACTTTTGTAGAAATAGAGTAATGTGTTTTAAAACTATTTGTTCAATATTTGTATATAAATAAGTTCTTGCCAGATGAGTGGATGACTGAAATTATTTTAGTTATTTTTAAACATTGCTGCATTACAACAATGCTAATGAAGAACATAATACATAATAGAATCATAGAGATTAGTATGTATAAATTTAAAAAATGGCATCCCTTTAATATACACTAGGCCTAAAACTTTAACGACTAATTCCTTTTCCGAGGAAAGTTAATCGTACTAAATACTAGAACTTTCTGTTTCAAATTGATAAATCCCTTCTCAGTTTTTGTGTTTATTATATCAGTAAATAACTTGAACTGGGAAAAATTGAATGTTCTTTCATTCTGATTGTGAAATTTTTACAAGCGGAAATTGGGACTTATGTGAGGAAACAAGTAAATACAGCACTCAATAAAAATGAAAGCCAGCAACCACACCTCTTATTTATGGCAAGCATAAGCTGTCTGACGAGTGAGGATGGAGTTGCCCAAGACGAGTAAACATAGAGATACAGAGCAGTCTCCATGCACCACGTGGAAATACTTCCACTTTACATCATTACCAAAAATTACAGCACTCATTTCAGTAAGCACCAACGCATAAAAAAGTAGGGCTGAAAATCGATTAAAATTTTTAATAGAGTTAACGCTAGACTTTAATCGATTAATCGACTGATTAATCGACAAACAGGTCGGTATTGTAAACGATACCAAAGGCTACATTTAATATTGTTTTACACGTTTAATTACTACACTACAGATAATCAGAAGAAATCCTGAATTAATGATTACCATTATTAGTTAACTAGTGAAAAAAATATATACAAAACTTACATTTCCGGTTACTTTTTCAGCCAAGACTTGAGACACACGAGTTTGTTGACATTTGAATGTTCAAGACACGATCGTAGCTTGTTTACAATAATACCGGCAGCACTAATAACTCCCTCACTTTTCACTGAGAAAGGAGTTTCGTCATTTGACCCATTTCTCTAAAAACTTTTTCAGAATTCGACTAAACCGATTAATCGGAAAATGTAATTAATAGACGATTAAACATTTAATCGATTAATCGGCCCGATTAATCGATTAATCGGTACAGCCCTATAAAAAAGTCGGCCTTCTCGTTCTCTGGAAATACAGCAGGACTCCAGTTACCTGTAATAATTGGAACTGGACCCGGTCCGGATAATCAAGTATCCGGAAAATTGGATAAATAATTAAAAAGGTAATTTCTTTATAAAAAGAACTTGAATTGCACGGTATTGTATTTAACTATCACATCTTGAACATATCTGTCAGAGTCAGTTAGTTTGTTGACGAACTGTCGATTTTATCGGCTAAAAGTTACGCTTTTTCGCTAATAAACAGGGCCCGGATTCTGATGACTTAAAATTGTTTGAAAAATGACCTATAAAATGACCCTTAATTTTAAATATAATGACTTAATGATTATAAAAAATTACCTAAAAACTGATATTTTATTTATAAAATATTATTATTGTACACACAAAGTTATAGTCTAGTTTGTACATAATTGTAAAAACTGAAAATAACTGTAATGTTGTGAATGTTCTTTTCTCACGGAAATTTATACTGGCAATGAGGCACTGGTGAGTCAAAATTCGGCACATCCTTTTGTGGTCTGAAGGATTATATTGTTGTTTATTGAGGGTAAACAGTAGTTTGCACTCTCAAATCCAAGCAGGTAGCAGACTCTGGTGCCAAGTCAATCTAATAACGTTAGTAATATAATACAAAATTTTGGCGTTTCTTTGATTCTCATTTCCGACTCAGACGTGTCAACACTTTAACGCCGAATTTTTCCTTCTTGCATTAAACAAACAACACTTCAAAAACAGCACCGCTAGCGATGAAAAAAAAAGTTAATACACTCAATGTAAATACATGAAAATGACCAAAAAAGGAAGCAAATGACTCGAAAATGACAAAATAATTACCTAAAATTGAAATAAATGCCCTAAAAGTGTAAAATTGCATAAAATGACAAAAAATGACCTAATAAAAATTCATTTCTATAGGCCTAATCTAGAGGCCACGATTAGGATTTATCTACAAGTTGGTAATGTCCATGCAGCATCAATAAAAAGATGACATGTCATTAGAATCCGGGCCCTGCTAATAAATAATCATCGGCCCTGAAAGAGGGTTTCCGAACGCTCGCTGGGGGGGGAAAAAAAAGCTATCCGGATTGTTGGAGTTTGGATTATTGGAATTCTATTGTAACTAAATAATCTAGCCTATATTAGTTAATAATATCAGAACTCTTATTTTTTTTCAGCTAACAAAATTATGTTTTCGTATTTCACAAAACAAGACGGCCTCGTCTCATTCCATCGCCCGAGGCCCGGGGTGACTTGAACGAATTGTTTCTCAATGAGTCTTCTCCTAATGAGGGTCGTGTAATGTTCCCTAAAATAAATGCTAAGCGCATAATCAACTATATTTTTGCACGAAAAGACGAAAATGGTACCTAAATAGAATTTTGATATGTATAAACTATTAAATGTTAAGTTAACCTCATTCACTAAATACGCTATTATAATATTTGTGATATTTTTATTTATATAAACATTTTAATTTCTAAAACGATGTAAGGAGAATTATGCGAGTTATAAGCCGCTCTCCTTAGCCGCGGCAGCCTTGGAGCCACGGTGAAGCAGGTTATGGGTTCGAGTCCCGACTCGGGCATGTGTTTGTGTGTAATAAGGAAAAAGGAAACCAAAACGGTAAACAAGCAAATAATTTTTAAAAAAATTGGTCTACGGCCGGCTAAATTTATATCTTTAAAAAAGTTATAATGGAGAGGAATCTTATAATGGGTTTCCAAAGTCGTGTATAAGACACTTTTGCATTTAACGTGATACTATTGATATCCAAATTGTTGCCTGTTGAACTTATGTGTGCAGACTCTATTCAAACAGAATAACTGTGTGCAGAGAATTCATGGAGAATACAATATTTAATCTTTACATATTTATTTATGGTCTGGCCCAGGTACTGATGACCCATCTACCCCTCCTTGTACAAATGTATAAGAGTGGATTTAATGATTTAGCGAACTGCCCAGTTTTTTCTGGGCATGTTAAGAAGGGGAGAAATGCGAAAACTTTACATGGGTTTATATTATGTTAAAATATATCCTCCCTACGTTACATAAAGTAACTGATTGAGCTCCTCTTCAAGAGCTGAATTGCTTTATTTATATATGTAATCGTCAAGTAAAATCATTAGTGGGCTTTAAGTTTGAAATCAATGAAAAAAATTTCGGTGGAAAACCTGGTTTTATAAATACAGTCCTAATTATTGTGGATAAAATATCCTATATTTTTTGTAGGCCTATAACGTAATACTCAATTGATCGTATATCTCTGCTTTTATGCAAGTAGTAGTAAATTGTTTCTCATGTTACTATAGATAATTATTTTTGACGTGTAATGAATTAGTGCACTGCGAAACCGCTTGGCTTTCAGATAGTTACATAAAAACAAATGATAATTTGTTTATATTTTGTAGATTGGCCATCAATGCAAACTGAGAAAAAATCGAGATTACAATCTCTTTTTAAGATTTTAAAATACAGCCAACAGCCTGAAACAGCACGGTTGGTTGTTCTGAATCAGTTTTTTGTTGTTTAAATTTCTTCCCACATGTGCGACAGTAAGATATAAAATGTCTGCAATTCTGCTTAAGTGGCCCGGTCAATCAAATTGATACGGAGAGGGGGCAGTGTATCTGTGCACCACGCATGCTGTAGTCAATTTCAGAATAACGACTCTATAACAAAGTAGCGTTGATGGCTGGAAGCACTTCACTTTCCTCACCCTATTAATGCACCTTTTAAGCAACTCGTGATTTATGGAGACAACTTCAGTACCACGTGCCGCGGCAGCTTCCTCAGTATGTGCCCCGCGAATAAGGCGCCAGTGTTGACAAACACATCCAAATAATAAAATGCTTCATGTAATCATGATTTGTATGTATGCAGGTGACAGACGTCCCGGTTTTCAGACAAAATCCCGGTGTCCCGGCCGGTTTACTTCACGTCCCGGTAAACATTAAATTTGATTTTCTAGATGACCAAAATAGTCTAAAAAATAGCCCTAGCCAATGAAAAGTACATGTAAATATTGTTCAAATTTTTATTCCTTATTCAAAGTGTTTCTTCTTACTTAGGTAACTTTTAAATATTAACATGTTAGAAATAAAATGTTTAAAATTATATGCTTATGTAATTTGTTATTACCCCTGGTTTAGGTTCCTAATCAGTAACCATTTATTCATAGCATTAAGAATAAACTACCCACTAAAACACTCTAAAAACCCGCCAAGGGTGTGTACCCTTGAATACCCGCGACGCTGAGGGCCATTCCGGTGTCCCGGTTGAACATTTCAAAAATGTGGCAAGCTTACATTAACATCTTACAAAAATAACGTTTTTGAAAACTTGAAAATTATAATTATTAAAATATGCTCCATGTCATTTTCTTTATGTGAATCTTTCTTATATATATTATATATACACCTGTGTTATAATGAAAATTTGTTTGGAAATGGATATTTCTTATTTATTTATTATCTATTATGGTGAGAATATAACATGCTCATTGCCCAATTAAAATATTCTCTTACACTAACTACACCAGTTTTACAAAATGGCGTTAACAACACCATGGTGTTACAACAATACTCAGACTAATATTACACACTACAACACTAATATTAGATATTTAATGTAATACTAAAAATGTTTAAACTAATACTACAACTAAGAAAATAACAGAAAAAAGAAACAAGAAACACATAGGCCTACAATATGAAATTGTTAATTTGTTCCCTTCATGTGTAAGTTTCATATTGTAGGCCTATATGTTTCTTGTTTCTTTTTTTCTGTTATTTTCTTATATATATATATATATATTCTTCCAAAACTATTATAGGCCTATTATTTGTTTTTCATTTGTTCCCTTCATGTGTAAGTTTCATATCTCAATGAGTTCCTTGCTTTATCTGTGCAAGTGCATTGCCCAAGTAATGCAGCTGTTTATTTAATTTTATGATAGCACATTGCCATTAATTAAAATGTATTTAAAATCTCGTTAACGTCATGGAGGTAATATTCTTCAACACCATATTTCTTTATTTTTGGTCAAGGGTGTTCGCAGAATCATTATCTCCGCTGGGGGCAGAATAAAATTCCCGCTAGATTGCCTTCTGTCAACATTCCTTATAAATCTGATTCATCGTTGGCTTTGTAGCTAATACAATGATTATGAAGATTTTTCATAAGTCATAATATATAATTAGGGGGATTAAACATGATGTCCGTCGTAGAATCTAAATTACACAAAAATACTCGCACCGTGTTGTCAAGCACTGTAAGTTGTCAACAGAAACGTAGCCAGAAACCGCCATGAAAATGGAAAAAAAAAAACTTACGATAAATACAACGGTAAATAAGTTGAATATATACTTTGCCGGCAGACAATCCGGCAAAGTATACAATACCTAGGCAACGTATAAAATATCTATCATTTCATGCTTTGACGTTCGATTTTAGGCATTCTGTACATTACCTTGGCATTCTATAGAATGCCGGATTTCACACATTGCCAGTAACATATATACACTTTAGGTTCTTTAAATTTACTGGACTACTGGACTATTTCAATTGGCAAGCCCCAGGTTATTCTTGAATGTGGGATAGCCTATTTGGCGCCTGGAATATAGACTACCTGATGACGTGCCATCCACCCTTGTGACTCACGAATCTAATTGGGCAATGTAAAAGAGTGTACATAAAGCAGGCGAGCTCTGACTCATCAGAAAGCCTGCTAGTTTTATTGCTTTTCCGGAAATATGAGGTTTGTTAACATAGCCAACTAATTTGTTGAAGTGTGATGTCTGTAAGGTAGCTTTGAGTGTTGATAAACGTGTTATGGTTGTAACACTTTGAAGAACACCCAAGATAAGACATAAAGCTTCCTATAATACGTAAACATATCATTCATTACATTCTGTTTCTGCCTGTCCGCCTTCGAAAGGCTATCAATAAGAAAAATTAAAAAGAAATAATATTAACAAGAAATAATTTTGAAGGTTGCCCAATACCTGGTGCTGTAGAATGAGTACCACTGTTTAAAGACTCTTTTTCCAAGAACTTCCCCTACCTGCCGCCACCCTAATCCTCTTCGACCTGTCAAACAGTGAATAAAAAAGTAATTAGGCGCATTCACTCTTGTCTGCAGTCCAGTACAATGTTGCCACGGCACTTACTTTACTTAAGAAGTAGTGAATGACAGCGGCAATACTGGGGAAAGCCACGCGACTACCAGAGCACCTGTTCTTTGTCGGTGTGGAAGTCTGTGCAGATTTTCGGATTAGGGAACAATGCTATTATATTCTTTTGTAGATAGACGATGGTTTGGGACGAGGCCTTCTTAAAATGGCACCAACTTTATGTACGTGCAGTGCGACACTTGGCCTTTAACTTTCCGATCTCTTTTTCATCCTCGTTGATTGCCGTGTAGCGTATTTGTTTCGCTCAAAACATTACTTACGAAATTATTTTCTCTCCATTTATTCAAAGTCTGCAACTCTTTATCATAGCGAAGGATTTTTAAATATTAGTTTATTAATTACCTTTCGTATTTTTAACTTCAAGACTATAACAAATGTCTTTATAAATACGAGTAGTTCACAATTCAATACACGGGCATGTTTCTGTTTTTGGTACGCCATTTGTAATTTTTCAGTCATTTGTTTTAAAACATTGTTGCCAACCGAAAGAGCCTGAATTCCGCTACATACGGAATTATATAATAGTTATTTGATTACTAGGGCAAGGCATTTGATGATCTTGCATCTTTTTTATATGATGGTTAAAAGATAGCTCAAATGTATAATATGTTCATGAAATAATTGATTAAATAAGGGCAATTTGTTGTTTTTTTTTTTTTTCATTTTCAAGAGATAGGTCTTTTTTGGCAATTTTTAGGTTATTTTATAGGTAATATTATATGCATTTTTAGGTCATTTCGTTATTTTTAGGCCTTGTTTGAGTGGAGGTGGAGAGGAGCGTTTCCATGTACAAATTGTTACTTTCAAACAACGGACAATCGTTTTTATTTGAGAATCTTCGTCAAGTGTTCATAGTTCATTTTAATTTATTGTAAAGTTTATTGTAAATATAAAAATAGTTTATTGTAAAGACCACATCAGTTTGTCTTGTAGCAATAAAAAAATCATTTCATTTTAAATGGTACATATTTGTTAAAGGGAATTTGATGGACATTCCAGTTCAGAAAGAATTTATTTTTCGTTAAGGGTGTTCAAGAGGCATAAATTTACTTACCTCTTTAGTAACAAAATAAGTGTGTTTTATAATGTAAATTCATATATAACGCACTGTCATAAATTCTTTTTTTATCAGCTCATTACTTAAAAACACTAATTATAAGTAATAATGGTAAATTTATTGGTATTTTTTTTTAATTTTGGGTCATTTTTCACTATTTTTAGGTCATAAATGCATTTTTCATTTTGCATTTTTTCACTATTTTATGGTTATTAAATGCCTTGCCCTATTGATTACTATGCTAAGCACAAGCAAACTGAAATTATTTTCCGTTTAAAATCTACGATACAAAATAACGTGAAACGTTGTACAATATTCGAAACAGGCAAACACGAAATTAACAAAACGAAAGCTATCGTAAATAACCATTAATTTCTCGCATATACGGACAAGAACTACAGACGATTCCTTGGAGACCTCTGAAAATCGAACTCGAGCCTCCCCTCCCGGCAGTGGCGTAGGAAAGGGGGTCCAGGGGGTCCGGACCTCCCCCGAAATCAAAACCTAAAATTCTATTCAAATATTTAATTATTTTATTAAGTGCCAGTATGGTACTTTATGAGATTGTGTGGTGGACGAAAAAATGTCTGTCCGTCTGTCTGTCTGTCCGTCTGTCTGTCTGTCCGTCTGTCTGTCCGTCTGTCTGTCCGTCTGTCTGTCCGTCTGTCTGTCCGTGTGTCTGTACGCACCATAACTCAAATACGCTTTTTTCGGATTTTCATGAAACTTGGAAAACACATTTATAATGTCCATGGGAAGAACCCTATTGATATTGAACCAAATCGGTTCACCGGTACCGGAGTAATGCCCAATTTAGTGCCTATTTTAATGCCTTTCTAATAGAAAGGCGCCATCACTCAAATACGCTGTGTCGGATTTCCATTAAATTTGGTATACCCATTTATGACGTCCATGAGAAGTGCCCTATTGAATTTGAACCTAATCTGTTGACCGGTACCGGAGTAAAACCCAATTTTGTGTCTACTTTAAAGGCGCAATAACTCAAATACGCTTTATCGGATATTTATGAAACTTCGTATACGCATTTGTAATGTCCATGGGAAGACGTTTATTGATTTTGGACCAAATCGGTTGGCCAGTACCGGAATAATGACCAATTTAGTGTTTTTATGTTAATATATAAGAAGTCGCGATAACTCAAATATGCTTTATTGGATTTTCCTGACGTGGAAAGACGTCTACTGATATTGGACCAAATCGGTAGACCGGTACCGGAGTAAAACCCAATTTAGTGAATATTTTAAAGACGCGGTAACTCAACTACGCTTTACCGGATTTTTATGAAACTTGGTATACACATTTATAATGTCCATGGGAAGACGTCTATTCATAATGGATAAAATCGGTTGACCTGTTTCGGAGTAATGCTCAATTTAGTGCCTATTTTATGGTAATATACTTATTCGAAAGAATTTATAAAAAAAATGAAAATCAGTTATCTTGACAACATAGCCTATTGTTTTACTGTGATCTTATAGGGTAAATCCGGGTGAGATGGCCATGCTTTTTTAAATGCTTAATAACTTGAAGGATTTTCAAGATAATTCGTGTGCAAAATGTTCAATTAGGTCCTTGGATGTCACATTCGCATAGCATAATTTTTTATGGAGAGAAAAAAAGTAATTTAGGGTGAGAAATCCCAACATTTAAAAAAATGGTGCGTTGGCCATCTCACCCGAGGTGTCAGGGGGAGATTGCCATAGGACATAGGGACAGTTTTCGAGAATAGAAAGTACAGGTAAAAAAGTAGAAAGACTAGTTAGCTCTTCTCCAATAAATATATACAAATAAAATAAACTTAAGTGCCAAATAAAGTATCAAAACGTAAAAATTAACATATTTTGGAAAACAGAATCAATTCTGAGTAACTGAAAAGTTCTTATACATTTCTGAAAAGATAACTAAACTCTACTGCATGCCACTACATCCGATAGAGGGGAAGGGCATACCATCTAACCTCTACATCATTTATCTCCATCTTTCGACTTTGTTAGTTGACGACAGGAAAACGTAAATATGAAAAAAAAACAATATTATGGAGCCACCTTTGGCATAGAAACATGAGTCCAATCCACTTTTTTAGCACATAAATAATTTTGAAAATGAATTTAATGTATTTAATTAGGGGTACACTGTCAAATTCGTCTCTATTTACATACATCTATCCGGATTGGATTTTCAAAATTGTTTCATTAAAGTATACGTATTAATATGTTCGTTTATGTCAATTCCCTAGCAATAAAAATAAATAAGTAATTGAGAAGCGATAGAAATTAGTCTTAAGTGAAAATTTTTACATCTCGCGTTAGAAAAAATCAGAAGATCTTGAAAATATGGCTCTTAAGTTGTTGGCCAACTCTCCCGGAAAAGAAGTGGGCCATCTCTCCTATTTGTAAAGGTGAGATGGCCATACTCAGTAGTCTAAAATTGAAAAGTTTAGAACAGAACACGTAATACAAGTGAAATATATAAGGTTCACTCACCTCACACAGTGAGTATCGTTTAACTGTTAGTAATAATGTCGGACTTCTGCTTATTTCATTCAACATCCAAAAAATAAATGGCCAGTTAGAAAACAATAATGTTATATAAATCGCGAATTTCTAAATATAAACAGCGCAGGTGTTCAACAATCGACTCTTAGTACCAAAAGCTTGCCGCCTACCAAGTTACGTTCAAATATGTTTATTGGCCTTGAAATCAGAGCGATTGGTCGTCTCCCCCGCATGGCCGTCTCTCCCGGAATTACCCTAAGGCCTTGGAAATTAAAATACAGGTAGCTATGACAAAAAACATATTAATTGACATGCGCTTATCCAACTAGACCGTTAAAATGACCCAGGTGGCCGAGATGGTAGACCTTTCTTCTTCCGTAAGCCCTGCTTAATGAATAAATCTGGAGCTTAACTTGGAAATCAATTTAAAAAAAAACATATTCTGCATATCATAATTGCAGTCATAACTGATTAAACAAAAACATACTGGCACTTTGTTACATCAGTTTACCTGATTTTATTTAATAATGAAATAATGAACTTGTAAATGTGGGCCTATTAATTCCACTGTCCCATGTGTCATTTAACTTTTCTTATGAACAGTAATACGTATAACTTAGGTAACGATTGCTCGTTTAAGTTGGTATGTCTTGAGTATAGTAAACACATTTGCGAACTAGTTTTTCAGTGCTAAAATAGCGTAAAATGTTATTTCCGTTGGTTCAATATTTTAAAAAATTTACGGTGGTGAGCCCTCGGGAACTTTCGACCCCTCTCCGAAATTATTTTCTGGCTACGCCACTACCTCCCGGATTAAACCGCTCACGATACTGTTGAGCCAGCATGATCAGTTCAGCGTTACTTAGTCCTGTTATGTTTCAAAGTGGGCATGATCACTGGTTGGAGAAGTCATCTAAGTTTCTTTATGCATAAACACGATTCTTCATGAAGTGCCTTGTTTCGCTACTTGGCCCTTAAAATAGCATTCAAGATCTTTAGGTAATTAGACCTTGGGCACAGAATCTCACTCCCTAGTGTTCTCCGTGAAAATATTGCCTCTCACATAAGATCTATAGTATCTCAATGGAGAAGTGCGAACACGAAGGTATACTCTAGATTCTAGAAACTAAGTAATAAGAATTTGTTACATAAAACATAGACCTACTTTCTCGACGATAGTGTTTTTAGGTAGATTTCGAAGAAAAATCATGTCGGAATCATGTCATGATTTTCGAAAAATTCTTTCATGTCTTCACTTTTCATGCCTCCCTAAGTACGAAACCACCGCCCGTTAAAAAAAAATTGTGAGATATACAGTATATATATATATATATCTTTACACGCTAGCAGCCGTAATTTTGAAGATGTTTGAACCAAATTTTATTGTGTTATTTCTAGGCCCAATAGTTCGGACAAGTTCGTTAATGAGCAAAATTGGCCCAAAGGGGGGGGGGTCAGGGGAGGGGGTTGAAATTTTGAAAAAATTAGATCTCGGCCCCTCTGAAGTATAGAGGGAAACTTTGTTTGAATGAATTAGAGTACTCCCTATGGAGTTCACAGTGACACCAACGATTCGGGGGTTTTGGGGGTACGAGTGGTGGTGGGGGATGGAAATTCGAAATTTTTGAAACTACGTCTTGTGGGATAGCGTTGAAAAGCTCTTGATGAGTAACTTACTCTACAAATCAATGACCAGTTTCTCGATAGCTCTCATGTAAGGCGAGATTTGAATGTTTGAAAAATAATAACACTTAAAAATATACCTCAGCCTGAAGGCCTGCCGAAAGGAATGTGTGAGGACCGACTAAGGATAAAATTACCAATGTAATAGAGTTTGAAATATTAAAAATAATAGTTACACACCTTTAGAACAATAATGCTTGGCAAATAAAAAATAAATAATAAAATATAATATCAATTTAAAACATAATGATCAACTCAATTTATTTAGCTAAAACTGAATGTGAATGTTATTGGCAAAATCTCCGAGATATCCTACAAATGTAATATTAATTAGGGTATAAGGTGGAAATTAAATTCTTATTATTAGGGCAAGGCATTTAATGACCATAAAATAGCGAAAAAATGCAAAGTAAAAAATTCATTTATGACCTAAAATAGTGGAAAATGACACACAAAAAAATGACCTATAAATTTACTATTATTTCTCGTAATTAGTTTTTTAAGTAGTAAATTGCTAAAAACAAATAAATGAAAATGGTTGACATAGCGTTATATGTGAATTTACAATAGAGAACATAGGCCTGCTTATTTTGTTACTGAAGAAGTAAATTTATACTACAGTACTTGGACACCCTTACGGAAAAATAAGTTCTTTCTGAACTGGCAAGCCCATCAGATTGCCCCTAGCAAATATGTACCATTTAAAAAGAAAGAGAAAAATATCTTTACTGCTACAAGACGAACTGCTATGGTGTTTACAATAAACCTGAATTAAAATTAACTAAGAACACTTGATGAAGACTCTCAAATAAAAACGATTGTCTGTTGTCTAAAAGTAACGATTTGTACATGGAAAAGCTCCTCCTTAACTCCATAGAAACTTGACCTAAAATGCCGAAAAATACCTAAAAGTGTCGAAAATGACCTAAAAATTGCCAAAAATGACCGATCTCTTGAAAATGACGAAAAATGCAAAATAAAG
Organism: Ectobius pallidus; assembly: GCA_964059195.1. NCBI lineage: Eukaryota > Metazoa > Arthropoda > Insecta > Blattodea > Ectobiidae > Ectobius > Ectobius pallidus. Next base: position 129,875,411 of record CAXKWD010000005.1, read on the forward strand.
CAAAAATGCAAAAACAAATTGCCTTCATATAAAAAGATGCAAAATCATCAAATGCCTTGCCCTACTTGTTATATAACATCCCCTCATTGGTAAAAATGAAATTTATTAATTTATATAAAGGTATTGTATAATTAATTTTTACTAGATCGAGAGTATAAGACTATATAGTGATTGTTGCTGGAGTGGTATAGTATAGTACACGTCGGGACTTCTCTACTTCAGCTAATTACACACCGGCACATTTTAAGGAATTTCATACCGGTATGCGATTTAAAAAGTGTACATCATATTGGAGCTTAACTCTAGTTTACTGCCCGTTTAATTATTCTTCCGAATTTTCATGTAGGCCTAGCTTATTTTCCTTTCTCGTGTTCATGATGTCTTCCATTAGAAACCATCCTACATGTTTTTCTGATGGAAGACGTCATGAAAAAGAGTAAGGAAATACTTAAATTTACTGCTCGCCTAGAGTGTAAGACAACTTCTCCAACAGACGTGTACTGCGTGTTGACTAGTCATTAACTGCAGGGGCTTATTGCCCGCCTAATACGTTAGACAACTTCTGTAGCAGATGTGTACTGCGTGTTGACTAGTCATCAACTGCAGGGGCTCCTCGCTCGCCTAGCACCTTAGACAATTTCTCCAACAGACGTGTACTGCGTGCTGACTAGTCAGTAACTGCAGGGGCTTCTTGTCCTTTCGACAATATTTTTCAACGGGCTTGTATTGCATGTTTTCTAGTTGATGATGGCTATTTAGCTCATGATTCAGTGACCAATCTTGGGGAAGGATATGTTATATTTAAATGAATCACCGCGGTCTATCGTTTACTTTAATCGTTTGTGCGTTGAATTGTTTTGTTTTTATTTGAATTCGTGAGGGCATACTTAATTATCTGTTTAGCTTCTTTGATCTAAGCCAGTGCTTCCCAATCTGGGGGCGATTAACAGTCTTAGGGGGAGCACAACGGTTTGGAATTAGTAACTTAGATTTTTTAGGTAGCCTAGATTTCGAACAAAAATCTTCCTATTGGGATCGGAACCATGTCATGATTTTGAAAAATTATTTCATATCTTTACGTTTCATGCCTCCCTAAGTATGAAACCACCGCTCGTTCAAAAGTTTATATATATATATATATATATATATATATATATCTTTACATGCTAGCGGCCGTAATTTTGAAGATATTTGAACCAGATTTTAATCTGTTATTTCTAGGCCCAATAGTTCGGACAAGTTCGTTAATGAGCAAAATTGGCCCAAGGGGAGGGTCGGGGAGGGGGTTGAAATTTTGAAAATTTTACATCTCGACCCCTATGAAGTTTAGAGGGAAACTTTGTTTGAATAAATTAGAGTACTTCCTATGGAGTTCACAGTGACATTAACGATTCGGGGGTTTTGTGGGTACGAGTGGGGGTGGGGAATAGAAATTCGAAATTTTTGAAACCACGTCTTGTGGGATATCGTTGAAAAGCTCTTGATGAGTACTGTACAAATCAATAACTAGTTTCTCGGTAGCTTTCATATAAATCGAGATTTGAATGTTTGAAAAACTATAACACTTAAAAGTATATCTCAGCCTGAAGGCCTGCCGAAAGAAATGTGTGAAGACCGACTAAGGATAAAATTATCAACGTAATAGAGTTTGAAATATTAAAAGTAATAGTTACACACCTTTAGAACAATAATGCATGGCGAAATAAAAAATATAATATAATATCAATTTAAAACATAATAATCAACTCTCTTTTTATAAAAAAGATTTCAGATTTATTTACATTTCATATGGTCCATGCATTATACACTTTGATATTGCTTTCGAAATCTACCTCAGCCTGTTGGCCTGCCTAAAGGGATTTTTAAAAATCCACTTTACATTCATGCTATTATGATGGTAACCCGTTGGGAACCATGAAAAGCTTGCCCCCCCCTTTAGGAATATCTGAGCTTAACGACTGTACCTCCCAATTGGCCAATTGGAATATAATACTTAAGAGTGTTTTAAAAATAATTTGCTTACTAAACAAGCTGAGAAATGTTAAAGACCCCCTTCCCACTGGTAAAAACCTGTTTAGGTCTATTGTAACTACCATATTTTATTGGAATACAAATTATTTTGAAAATGCGACCTTTCTAAAGATAAAAGATTACCCTAACGTAAGCTTGGACATAGGTTCATATTTTTTATTCGTATTTGCTGGCTTAGATGAATGTAGTTGTAGCCATTATGTTTCTCATATCGACAATTATTTGTCAGATACCTGGTGCGATGTATCAAGCCACAAGCCTGTGTAGTCTCATTGTACTCTATCATAATTCTATGCCACACCCTTCCTCACCTTGCAACTGTTCGTGTCCTCGCTCTTTGACCCCACGTGCATTTAATAACCTATTTATGCTGTATTTGAGATTGTGTTCAGTTTTTAAACCTCGTTTAAGTACCAGCTGCCACACCAAGCTTTGCGAAGCACAGCGTCTTGCTGTGCATGAAAAATCGACAGCAAAAGAACGATTCCAGAAGTTACTATTTCATACAATTATGTGGAATTCTGTAAAGCTGTTTGCAATTGTCCAAATTTTTTCGAGTTAGTCTTATGATAGATTTTTAATAGCCGTAAATACACCGGGAGAATTGCATGTACAGGTGGGGGGGGGGGGGAGCGGACCGACTAAAATATCTAAGTTGCCGATATGAGCCACTGCGCATACCTAGCGGCATTCACAGGATAGCAGGGAATGTATTGAAATTTGTTCTAGTGTCAATAAATTGCTTGAATTGAGAAATAATTTCACGTAATTTGTATTGCTTGTGAAAACAAACGTTTCTGTTACATCTCTTACATTTATTTACGTATCACAAGGCTCTGAAATCAGCTACAAGAGTCGGTCCGCTATTTTTTCCCTACCTGTACAACCTTATGGATATAACGAATATTTGTCTTTCGCGTCTTTGTCTTTCGTGTAAAGATTATTTGAAGGGGAAGGGGGTTGTAAAATACTGATAATTTTGTGTTAAATAAATCTGTGATATCCAATGTACTCATCTTCTGTTAGACTATCCGATTTATCAGAAGAAGCTATTCTCCTTGACGTCCCATCTAGCTTTATGTTGGCTTCAATACACCACCACTAAATGAAATTTAAACGGACATGTTGCGTTTCATCTTTCAAATTTTCAGAACTATTTGACTGAGACTGTAATATATGTGTACTTTTCATTATTATGCATCACAAACCTAACAATTTAATTATCCATGTAAATATATTTATGAAACTAATATAGGCCTACGACATAAAGCCCTAGCATATCTACACTTGGTGAAATAGGGCTCCTTGTATAGGAAAATAATAGGGGTTTGAATCCAGTGAGATTCTCAATCTCGAACATCAGGGTACAACACAATTCGCAACCTATTACAATAACTTTGTCATGTATTTTGCTAATTAAGTAATAATATAATATACTAGCCAAATCAATCCGATGTAGAATGTTAAACTCTTTCACGTGAAACATTTTATGCCAAAAACCCACACTATTTTCTGAACATAATGGATTTTCCCACTGTCATGTATTTCCTAATAGCGAATGTTTGGTATAGTTAGTTCCAAAACATGAAATGTTCGGTTCTTGGGGCTACTCAATAATATTTCCCCTTGCTACTTAACTGTGTACAATAGGCGACCCTCATTGGTTAGAAGCAACACTACTGTCCTTTTTTTTATGACTCATGATTCTAGATGTAAAAATGGCCATCTTCGCCACATCAAAAGAATGTATAGTTTATATAATACACTGACTCTAGGACTAGCGAACAATAAGCGACCCTCTTTAGGAAGAGACTTAATTGTGAAACCATTGAGCAAAGTCAGCCCGGGGCCCTGGCGGTGGAGTGAGACGAGGCTTTCATGTTTTGGAAAGAACTATAGAATTATACAGTGTATTTACTGAGCTCTGTGTATTGCCACTAACATTCACAATGTTTTGTTCCAGGTAAGCAGGTGTTCCATCTTCCTATATCCATATCTATGGAAACAGCCTCAATATTGCTTCTCCCACCACGTATGTATCCAATAGACATTTTATTGAAGTTGTAGGCCTATTATATTGCATTACCTTAGAAACTGTGTGGATCCATTTGAAAACGTAATATTAGTGATACTGTTAAATTCATTGAGGAAAATGTATGCTAGGAAGTTTTTCTACTGTCGGTAAGTGTTGAACTCAAAGAATGTATAATATTTTAGATAACTTTTTTCGTCCACCTTCTAAAAATTCGTTCAATGCTACATGTGAAAAAAAAATATTGTAGATACAGTGTGATAAAATCAATATGATCTTTCCGAATATCACATTTACATTAATTTTCATAGATATGCCTTATTCCTAACCAACACTTCTATTGTAAAGTAAATTTGATTTAGTTTGTAGATATTTCTGATTATACTGCCTTCATATTTGGAATGTTTAATGACACATTTCTTATTAGTAAGGATTACTATTTACATTACAAATGTATGAGAGAGATTCTTTAACGAAGTTCTGAACGGTCTTTTAGAGCCCTCAAAGAGATTCAGTTCTCTTTTGAATTAATTAAGTTTGAATCATATTCTTGAAAGCAAGTTATTTATTCTACACTATAGAAGTAAATAATATGCATTAAAGAGGGAAAAATAATATATTCGTTTAAAGAAATGAAAATATCTAAGTTAATGTTATTTACGCATCTTACAAGGATGACAAAATGTACGGTGAACCGACATCAATTATTAAGTCGTACAGAGTTAAGGAAACTGTTGATCAGAAAACGTTGCACCTATAAAAATATAAAAAAGAGTGAACGTATTTATTGACTTGAGAAGAGAGAACATAATAATGCTTTCCAAATATTAATTTTGTATAATATAAAAACTTGCTAAAGTTACTCTTGCTGATGTACTTTGCTTCAAGCAGTGTAACGGTAGATATGCCTCTGAAAGGATCGTACTTTTTTAATTTACTCTACTAGATTCTAGAATATAAGCTACTGTACGTCGTAAGAAATGTTATGAAATTAATTATATTACTTTTCAAGTGAAACTTCTTTAGCCGCGGTAGGGGTATTTTTTTACAATTTATTGTTTATTTTTACAGTTTATTGTTTATTTTTACCATTCCTATTGGTGAAAACTGATCAGGGACAGAATTTTCTTGAAGGTTTAATATGCCTAATGGCGTATAATATATTTACTAGCTAAGGTTGTCGACTCTGCGATATTCTATCTTCACTAACATTTAGACTGGTTGCCAGTAAAGCTAGGCCTATAGTATAACATAACATAATATAATAAAGTTAGTAAAATAATAGCTATTCGATCTTAAGGTGGGAAGAGCAGAATGAAGCTGTTTGAGAGACCGTTGAGACTGAAGAATCGTTAAAAAGCAATCGAATTTAATAGCAGTATTCCTATAGATTGGAGGTATCAATTAGGGTTCATGTTGAACCAGTTTGCTTATTCTTGGAAGTTTTTATTTTATGAATAATTAAGGTTTCTTACGCAACCGCAATTCTTCCATCTGTTTATTAAACTCGTATCCATGGATATGAAAATCTGTGAGAAATATTTAAGGAATTAGAGCTGCAGCTGGTTCAGTACCGCAACTTATATGTCTTTAAAAAATTGAGGGACCACTAAATAGTGCGAAACACTCTTCATTTTAAGATGGAATCCAAGACACTTGGTTTGAATTGAGGTGAGGCATTATTTGAGTTTTGTGGTTTTTGGATATGTGTATGGCTCGAAAACGATCCTGGTGAGTTTGTTAAAGCCTTGAACACGTACTACAAAACTAATATAAGTAGGCTTTCGTCAAGTTTTACTAACCATAAAATTAGTAGAGTCCTATGAAAAGGAGTTAACGGCCAAGGATCTGGAGATTTTGCGACTCGCGAATTTGGGAAATATTAGAAATCTAAGCAGATAGCCTGATCAGTTATAGTTAAAATGACGTGTGATGGTGTAAGGAAAATATTATATGAATAATTCGGAAAGACCCCTAAATCTATAATCGAAAACATACCGATTTAATTCGCAACCTAAAATCCTCGGCACGTAATGTGAGATCGTTTGTGCAACATATTTTATACCATTTATTTTCAACAATATATATATATATATATATATACAGTGCTTTAGTTGGGCCGGTACGCTCCGGTACTGCGTACCGGTATAAAATTATTTTCCTTCTACCATACCGGGAAAAATATGTGCTCCGGTACGTCGTACGTCGTACAGGAACGATATTGTCCTAAAATACTTATTAAATGTCCAATTCAATAAGAGAGTGTATTTTTTAATAATGACAAAGACTATTAAATTCGCAGTAGATATGCGTTCTAATGTTCACCTTCGTGCGCATTTCTACAATAATTACTTTCTCCTTAGATTACATGTTGGCTATCCTGATAAGGTGCTCGGTTTTTTAAAACTCTTTTGTATGAGGCGATATGGAAAATTTTGAAGTAAGGTGAGTACCCCCATAAAATATTTTCCAACTAAAGCACTGTATATATATATATGGTTATTTTTTACTTTATTTTATTTTAAAATTACTTAAATACATAGCTATAAGGTCCTCGGGGGCAGTTACGTGCTTATATTTACATGTTTTATATCATTTAAATATAGGCCTAATCTTAACCTAAAATTACCTTAAAACTAAATAGACAAAATATTTTATATAGTATGCCTACTAGGAGAAAAGACAAAAGGCATGACTCAATTGTTATAAAATAATTATAATAATGAAAAATAAATTATCATGATAGTATTTTAAAGGGGTTAAAAATCTAAGTTATATGAGTTTCTTAATTTTTTATTTAAAGTCTCCATAACTACATTAGATTAAACCTGGATGTACTCGTAATGTGATTTTATAATTATACAGACGAGGACTGAAACTAGAGCTATGTGATAGACCAGCAGAAGTGAAACATTTGGGTTCTACTAATGTACTAATTTTATTTCGTCTAGTCCTGTGTTCATATGGAAGAGCTAGGAATTTTGTCTTATTTGTATGATAGAACTTTAATATGGAGTATCTCTAGATTTTGTCAATGCTAAATACATTAAAATCGGAAAAGATTAGTTCAGTTGGGTAGTCAAACATATTTCGATTATGCGTTTTTGTAATAAAATTTATGGAGTAAGAACAGTTTTATTAATGCTTCCCCATCCAATAATACCATACTGAATAACGGACTCGAATGGGGCTGAATCATGAACCTTCTTCGTGTGAGTTCTCCTTTACACTTCTCATTGTAAGTCTACTTAAAAAATAAATTATGATAATTGTGGATCATCTTGGTGTGTGAGATGCATTTATGGAAAACATGTCATTACCTGCAGGAATACAGTTCATTATCAACACCGGTAAAACATGAGTCCCTTTCAAATTACAGGTTTCGCCTCACTTTTCTTCACCCCAGTCTGTAGTAGATGGAAATTGTATATTAACTTCGGTTCGAGGTCACTAAACAAGGAATCAAGACAAGTTTTCTATAAGGAGTTGTAATATACTATTATATCCGCTTCGTTTAATAGCTGGACCTATCTAACATGCGGAGGTTACTTGTTAGATGTAGTTGTAGTCTACTTTCTAAATAAGTCCTCTACCTCGTTCTACAGTGTGGCTCATTTTAACAAGGTTACTTTTAGGAAGTAAATTTCATCAATTTTGGATTTATTAATAAAATTTCGTTTCAGAAGGTTTTCTTGGTGATGATTGTAAGTATTAAGACTAAGTGAAAAGCGTAACTTAATAGACAAAATTATTTTTGTTCGACCGTACTATAATACCACAGTATAAGTATTAATACTTATACTTACGCTTTCTACATGTGATGTAATGTTATCATAATAATGTCCATTTCGATACAGATTGTCATTATATCACAGGTGTGGTATAGATTATTATCTAACACGGAACGATCTTGAGAGGAAGAAATGAAATTCCTTAATAAATCTATATATATATAAAAATGAATGTATGTGTGTGTGTCTGTGTGTGTGTCCTTTATGCATTACTACACCATTCATCCGATCGCCATGAAACTTTGGGAAGTTGTTGAGTACATTCCCGGGAAGGTTTTTGGCATATTACATTTTTAGTTTTTGCTTTCGTTATTGAGTTATGAGTGAAAAACGGGCAGAAAACGTGTATTTTAGCGTTTTCGAAGCAACAATTTTCAGTTACACATTTCAATGTCAAATCAATTACAGTAGGCTTTGGCTATTTTTGTCATAAAACCATTACGATCGCTTGAATGTTGTAGCTAACGCTGGTCGACTCATTTGTTTATCATGTCAAGGCACGCAGATATATGAAATTTTCAACCAACACCGAAGAGGATTATTATTAAGTGCCAGTATGGTACTTTATGAGATTGTGTGGTGGACGAAAAAATGTCTGTCTGTCCGTCTGTCTGTCTGTCCGTCTGTCTGTCTGTCTGTCCGTGTGTCTGTACGCACCATAACTCAAATATGTTTTTTTTGGATTTTCATGAAACTTTGAAAACACATTTATAATGTCCATGGGAAGAACCCTATTGATATTGAACCAAATCGGTTTACCGGTACCGGAGTAATGCCCAATTTAGTGCCTATTTTAATAGATTATATTAGAAAGGCGCCATAGCTCAAATACGCTGTATTCGATTGCCACGAAACTTGGTATACCCATTTATGACGCCCATGAAAAGTGCCCTATTGAATTTGAACCTAATCTGTTGATCGGTACCGGAGTAAAACCCAATTTAGTGTATATTTTAAAGGCGCAATAATTCGAATACGCTTTTTCGGATTTTTGTGGAACTTCGTACACGCATTTATAATATCCATGGAAAGACGTCTATTGATATTCGACCAAATCGGTTGGCCAGTACCAGAATAATGCCCAATTTAGTGCATTTTATGTTAATATATAAGAAGTCGCGATAACTCAAATATGCTTTATTGGATTTTCTTGAAACTGTGTATACCCATTTATAATGTACATGGGAAGAAGTCTACTGATATTGGACCAAATCGGTAGACCGGTACCGTAGTAAAACCCAATTTAGTGTCTATTTTAAAGACGCGGTAACTCAAATACACTTTACCGGATTTTTATGAAACTTGGTATACACATTTATAATGTCCATGGGAAGACGTCTATTGATACTGGATAAAATCGGTTGACCTGTTTCGGAGTTATGCTCAATTTAGTGCCTATTTTATGGTAATATACGTATTCGAAAGAATTTATTTAAAAAAATGAAAATCAGTTATCTTGACAACATAACCTTTTGTTTTACTGTGATTTGTAAGGCTTTGGCAATTAAAATACAGTTAGCTATAACAACACTATTGCTTTAAATGCGCTTATCCCATAACTGACCCAGGTGGCTGAGATGGTAACGTCTTGGCGTCACATTCTGGAGTTCCATGGCTCAAATCCCGAAACCGGCCAATTTGACTTTTTTTTATATTCTGCATATCATAACTGATTAAACAAAACATGCTGGCACTTTGTTATATCAGTTTACCTGATTTTATTATTATTATTATTATTATTATTATTATTATTATTATTATAAGAGGGATAATCAATATAGGCCTAAATATCGTCAAACGTTGTTCGATTTGGACGAAACTCACTATACAGGGGTTTTCTGGGCCAAGTACCTCGAATCTGAGGTCGCTTTTACCACGCGACGCCTAAATGGGGTCCAACGTTGTTCGATTTGGACGAAACTCACTATACAAGGGTTTTCTGGGCCAAGTACCTCGAATCTGAGGTCGCTTTTACCAGGCGACGCTATCTAATCGTGGTATGTAATTCACGTGATTTAGGTGTTAATAAATATAATGATTTAACTATTTTGCTCTTAATTTTTAATTTCTGAAATAATTATCGCGGGCGATCGCTTGATTTTGTAGGTCCATCCTTGACGATTCATTTGTTTAGAATATCAAGTCCCACAGACGTATGAAATTTTCAACCTACACGGAAGAGGGATATTCAATATAGGCCTAAATCTGGTCAAACATTGTTCGACTTGGACGAAACTCACTATGCAGGGGTTTTCTGGGCCAGGGAACTCGAATCTGAGGTCGCTTTTACCAGGCGACGCTATCTAATCGTGGTATGTAGTTCACGTGATTTTGGTGTTAATAAATATAATGATTTAACTATTATGCTCTTAATTTTTAATTTTTGAAATAATTATCGCGTGCGAAGCCGCGGGCACACGCTAGTTTAAAATAAAATCAATTCTGTTCGTGCTAATTTTAATATTATACTAAAGTGAGTTAATTTCGTCTTGTAAAAATCTTTTCGTACGCCATGATCTGCCATCTATCGCATTAGACAAGAACCACTAAAACTTTCTGCAGCGGATTGCTCGGTCAGCCTATTTCTTTTTTTTTTTTATAAATCTGTAATCTCAAAACTGAAACATTTTATTATGGTCGAACAACAACTTCCTATAATTTATTAAATATGCTAAATAATATTGCAAGTTTCGTTGTAAGAATTTGTAATTTGCGGGAGTTCCGTTCTTATACTGTATTCTCCTCTAGTAGTCCCTTCCTCTCATAATTTAATTTAAAGCTGTCTTTACTAAAATTGACGGCCACGGGTATCGGCATGCTGACCACATGCCCCCAATCTTGCTATCTGCCTATGATAGATGACGCAGCGGTCGGATGGAGTCTTAGTCCCTTCAGGGATGCAACGGCATGGAGTAGTTTTTTGTTGTTTTTTTTTTTTTAACTTACTAAATTTGGCCTTTAACGAATTATTAACCAAGTCGATCGCTTCAACATCCTTTAAAGAAATGATAATTCTTTCACACTGGTCGTGTGTAGGCTAAGGTGGAAAGGTGAAGTCAGTCTGAAAAATTCAATGCCATAGCCGGGATTTGAACCAGAATCTTCGGCTCTCCGTGCCGATGCTCTAACCAACTGAGCTACCATGGCAACATCCCGGTACAACCATGCGTCAGTTGGAGAATTTAATGTTGTACCGGCATGTTGCCATGGTAGCTCAGTTGGTTAGAGCATCGGCACGGAGAGCCTAAGATCCTGGTTCAAATCCCAGCTATGGCATTGAATTTTTTCAGACTGACTTCACCTTTCCATGCTTTAAAGAACTTTATTATTACGTTCACAAATATTGAACGATATTAATCTTCCTGAATTCCTTAATTGCATACAAGTGAGTTTAAGTGGCTTGCTTTGGATAACAGTGTCCTCCATAAAGTTTATCTACATTTGAATGATGGGAGGTTCCACATTTTTATTTTAACAAGCTGGTGAGGTAATAAAATACATAATCAATTGCCAATTATTCGTTTGATATTTATATGAGTACCGTACGTTTCACACACACGTATCCCTAACTAATGACCATACCGAGACCCATGTATAGCTAAAGTAGCATTACTATTCTTATTATTTTTTTAAGGACAATAGTTCGTTATTGCTTTCGAAATAAATTCTATTTTATAACATACAAAGGCTAGAATAAAGTGACTTTAATTTATATATTTTATTTGCTAGTGTTGTATTTCTGCGTTTGGGTATACATTCGTCATGAGAGCTTGAATGTGAAAGATAGGGCACGAATACACAAACAGAAGCATAGAAAAATGATGTCAAAAAGACAAAGAACAAAGGGGAAAATGTTTTAATAAATGTTGTAGACATGAAATACACGAAAGGTGATAGAAGATGAATAAAAATATCCTGGTTTAAAGACTTCATAAGGGCAAAATATTAAAACAATGACATAATATGCAGTTAATACTGAGTTTATTTCTATTATACAGGTATTTTTATGTTTTTATTTATATCCCTTAATACGTATTTAAATGCTATCGCTGGTAACCACACAAACCTATCACAGGAAGAAAATGAATACACTAAATACTATCGCTGTAGGTTCGATTTTAAAGAATTGTTTCTGGTTATTTAAAGATGGTTGCGTAGGCCTACTGCTACTTAGGCCTTGAACTATCGTTGTGGTTTAGACGATTGTCATAATTTTGTTCCATAGAATATATATATATTTTTTTACATACATGTAAATCTGTCACATTTACCCACTTAAGAATGCTATCGACTGGGCCAGGATCGAACCTGGGAACTTTGGAAGAAAAAGTCAGTGTCTTACTGCTCCATCCAAATACTTACTGGTCATAGTCTATTAGTAAACGCCATCAAATATAGACTAAACGCTTTTCATTTTCAAAATTAAACTTGTTGGCTTCGGCATTCAATTAAGAAATCTAAAAACAAATGTAGGACGTAATTTGAAGAGAGAAGCTTCCCGAGCTACACTTTGTTTGCATGTAAAAATAAACTGGATAGGCCTACATCAAATAATTTACCAGCCACTGGTCTCTGGTCATGAAATTAGAATATATTCAGCATATTCAGCATAGAAGGCAATTTGTGTGGCTTCTTTGGTTGTGTTGGTGGATCTGTACTAACTCAGGGAATTGATATTAATCACGTGCGCATTGACTTTACTTATTCTGAGCTCTCTTGTTTCCCAGCTGGTCATTAAACAATTATAAAGCAACGAATTAAAATAAACAATTTTTGGCGAGTGTTACTTGTAAAACAAAAATATAAAACACTACTACTTGTTGAACCCAATATGATAAAGGTGCCATAATAGACCTCTTATCCATTAGGAGTAACGTGGCTTCTATCTCCGGATCGTCAAAGACTCTCTCAGATTAACATTATACGTGATCGAGTAGTGGCATCTACATCCTACCGACTTAGCAGGTAGGGTATCCATGACATTAAGTCTCCACTGAACCGAGACGTCGCCAAAAAGATTTAATCCTTAATATCACATGGTTATTGCGACTATTGCAGGTAAAATCCTAACGCTGATGCGGGTACATTCAAGTAGGAACGCACGGGAAGCTCAAAGCTCGAAGACCTGATCTTTCCTATCGCAATAACGCACCGGTGAATAAATACGCACAATATAAGCATTATTTGTTACTTGGGTTGGTATTTATCATGTTCATAATATTATACCAGTGTTTGCCATTTTTACATGCAGTAGCCTAACTTATATTTAAAATACAGTACTAGTTGTTTCATTTCTTCCATGCCGCTTATTCTGCTAGCTCAGCTAAGAAGCTCATAAATCTCACTGTATTTTGAAAGTGATGTATCTTCAATCTTAGCTTTACTCTTAGCTAGAAGAATTCGTTAGCTTTATCAGTAGAAGCGGAGAAGATGTAAAGCTGTCTCAACATTGCTCTCTTCACAAACGAAACTCCAGATGCGGATTCAATCAAACCTAATTGCCAGAGCTGGTTTTAATTGAGAGATACAAACCCAGCCACACAGTCAGATAAAAGAAATTAGACAAACTCTTATATTTGCGTATGGACCACCAAGGCTTGCCGTTTAAAGCCTTTTTTTTTTAATAGGATATTCATCTATCAGCAAGCAAAAGAGTCCCTTATTTAAGCGGCATCTGGTGACAAGGTGATATAAGAAAGTGTATCGATAATCGGCAGGAACAGTCAAGTTGCCGCCTAGTTGACTTCAATCTCTTTGTAGGAGTATGTCATGAGCAACATCTAGCGGCGGAACCTGGCGAAATTACAAGGTATAGACGAAGTATTGCACCAAATACAGTAGTAATTTATTCATTAAACTGTGTGAGTGCTTTCTAATTTGTTACCTATTATAATTAATAAGTTTATTAACTTTTAATAAGTATTATGGCAGGGAAAATTTGTCCAGTCTTCGAGTGCAACAACTACGAAATTTAGAAAAACTTGAGTTCCTTCTTCACATTTCCACGAGATTAAAACCGGTGAGTGCTTTTATTTATGTTATTGAATAGGGTAATTCTTAAAACATATCCATTTCTTAATATACAGAAGGCAATTATTTATGCTTAGTAAATATTAGTGATCTTTTCAGATGTGATCGGTGGGCTTTTAAGTGCAGACGGAGTGACTTGGATAAACTGTAGGCTTACAAGAAGGAAGTGACATCTGCGAATTTTTGCAAAACTTACAAGATATATTCGGATCATTATTTAATTACTGACTTAAGGAATCCAGAACTTTTCAGTCAAGGGTAAGTCGAATGTAAATAAAACGCAGAATGCACTGAATTAACTTAAAATTCTCTGATCATAAACATATGCCCATAGATAACCTATTTTCGTAATTTTCCATATTTTTGGGGCTTATATTCCTTTATTCGTTTATTTTTAGGTTAAAACCTGGAACTATACCATCGCAAAGTCCACCAAATGAGAACACAACGGCCAACACATCAGTCAAAAAAATAATCCCATAATCCCATGTAAAAGAGAAAGAGTTGATGAACACCCTATAACACCAACGTTATCGGACCATGTTCAGGAATCAGCTGATGTTCTTTGTGATGCCAGACAGCCTCAAGACAAAAATGATCTTAGGATTAAACTTTAGACACACAAGTTGCGTAGGGCTCAGCGTGTCATATCAAAGGAAAATCCTTTAGTATCTACGTTAACAAAAAATAAAAATAAAAAAATAATTTAAAGAATATTAAATCCGCCACTGCATCTGGCGTAGTAACTTTTTTGGGAAATGTAACACAAATTCACAATATTTTCTTAAAAGCCAGTTAATTAACTCTGATCGCAAGAATATAGGAAGACGATACACCGACCATAACAGAACTGTTGCTCTTGCAATTTATTATTGCTCTTCCAAAGGCTACGATGCTGCGGGGGTTATTTTGTCTTCCCATTACTCGTTCACTTCTCAGATGAATTCAGAAAATAGGCAATTGTATGGGTTGCAATGAAAATATTCTACCTTTGATGAAACTCAAAGCTAAGAAATTAATTGCTTCAGTTCGTGCGGTATCAATTGCATTCGATGAAATTCTCATAAAAGACAATATTACATGTGGTCCTAGAGCTGACGAGTTTCATGGGCTTGTTAGCCTAATTTAGGAGGGCAACGTGCAACAGATTTCCTAGAAAATGCCAACCAAGTATTGGTGAAACACATGATCATTGTCAAAATGCACAGTCAAATGATGATGAGAAGGGTAGGGCCTAATATAAAAAAGTAACATTTTGAATAAACAATACGATAATGCCACCATTGTTTTCATCCCAACGAATTAGTAAATATAGACTATTGTACAATAAAATTTCAGGCAATTTCAATAAATATGTTTTGACTTACTTGTTTGAGAGTCGATTACAGGTGAGAGTCAGCATAATACAGGCGATCAATACTGATTCAATCAACTGTGTAAGCAAAGATTGTGCTACTCTGTTCATAAGTAAATGCTTCAGTGTGTTAATATATTATTTATTTTTAGGGAAAGAAAATGAAAGGAAGGGCAAGAAAAGTCTCACAAAAGAATATGAAAGCCAAAAAAATTAAGCATTTGTGTTTTTGTTCAAATTAAAATCATACTAGTGAAATATTTCAATCATTTTCTTTAATTTGATTCCTTAAATAAAATTATATTATTAGATTTTAAAAATAATATATTTAAAGTCAGTTTAATCTTTCCATCCTTTCATAAGAATTTAAGTAGGCCTATTTAAATTTGCCGCAAGGTTGCCAGGTTCTGCCACCGGGAGCATTGCAAGTTTTCCATTATCAAAGCAGTAAGCGTCGTGTATAATTCTGTGTTGTATTTGGTTTAGTCAATGTATGTATATATCAAAATTTATAAGTCATTGTCGGTTTTACTTTAGATTTAGGGCCAATTATAAATCCAAGACGGACTGAACAGAAAACATTTAACACTACGATTAACTCACAGATTGTTTCTTGTGCATTATTTCATAGGCTGATATCGAATCTTTATATATAAAAGGAAATGTTCGTATGTGTATCCGTTACAGAATAAAAAAAACTACTGGACCGAATAAGCAGAATACAAACCAGGGCGACGCCGAGCCTTCTAAACTAGTTAATTATATATTTTCATATTTTTTTCCGTTATGTTATTACAAAATATAAAGTAAATTGGACGCAGCGGGCCCGGGTTCGATTCCCGACAAGTTATTTAGGTGTGGTTTTCCGGGGATTTTCCTCATCTATCAGATGAATGTTGGAAAAAACTTCAGGCCCTTGTGGTCCCCGGGTATCACCTGGCTATCATCATCTTTATTCCATCTTGTTCAGAGTGAATGTGAGCGTGACTGGTGTGTCTCGTCTTATGTGTTCATGTTGTCGCGGAGGTGGCCCCGATATTGGGGTGATCATTCATCCGAGAAGCCCCTCTATGTCCTTGTCTGGTGAAAAAAGTATGTCTTTGATCCAAAGGTAATTCCTCTCCTGACAGGTCGCGAATGGAGTAGGCAGCATAAATATCCCTAAAATGGGAGAAGTTTAACTAAGGAAAAGAGCAAGCTATAAGGTAAATTGCTGTATTCAAGAAATTGCACGGTTAATGTAAGAGTTATTTGGTCGCTCGAAAATGGAGGAATATGTAAGGTGCAGAACCCTGCATGTTCCAGTATACAGGTAGATTATATTAGATAAAATGAAACAGCTTGACGCCCGGCTATATCGGCAAACCGTCGAGCTTATCTGCACTATTGTATGCTGCGACATAGTACGGCAAATCAAACCGAATCTATTTTCGTTCGGCTCTTTCTGACTTTCACATCAGCCTTGAAGGTATAATTCCTTTGGTTGTAGTAGAATCATTGTAATAACAACCCTATCAACAACAACCATATCATCAAAAACACAATGCCCAACAACCCCATGCCCAACAACTCCATGCCCAACAACTCCATGCCCAACAACCCCATGCCCAACAACCCCATTACCAACAATCTCATGACCAACAACCCAAAGACCAACAAACTCTTGTCCAACAACCCCATGACCAACAACCCCATGACCAATAACCCCATGACCAATAACCCCATGGCCAACAACCCCATGGCCAACAACCCCATGGCCAACAACACCATGGCCAACAACCCCATGGCCAACAACCCCATGGCCAACAACACCATGGCCAACAACACCATGACCAACAACACCATGACCAACAACACCATGACCAACAACACCATGACCAACAACACCATGACCAACAACACCATGACCAACAACACCATGACCAACAACACCATGACCAACAACACCATGACCAACAACACCATGACCAACAACACCATGACGAACAACACCATGACCAACAACACCATGACGAACAACACCATGACCAACAACACCATGACCAACAAGCCCATGACGAACAAGCCCATGACGAACAAGCCCATGACGAACAAGCCCATGACGAACAAGCCCATGACGAACAAGCCCATGACGAACAAGCCCATGACGAACAAGCCCATGACGAACATGCCCATGACGAACAAGCCCATGACGAACAAGCCCATGACGAACAAGCCCATGACGAACAAGCCCATGACCAACAAGCCCATGACCAACAAGCCCATGACCAACAAGCCCATGACCAACAAGCCCATGACCAACAACCCCATGACCAACAACCCCATGACCAAAGGTATCATGCTCAACAACCCCATGATCAACAATCTCATGCCCCACAATTTAATGGCCCCACAGTCTCATGTCATGACCAACAATACTATGACCAATAACATAATAGGTAGAAACCGGGCGTTAGGCACTAAAGAACTCAAAATAGGAAGGGAAAAGACATTGAAATCTCGAAAATAGGAATTCAAATTAATACCGAATCTTTCGAAGATAAATATTGAGATTTTACGATATCGGTAATAAAATTAAAGGCCCCTTCAAATAATCCACTTCTCAATAATCACAGGTACAATGAAAGAAAAGCTATCTTAACATTCAGTAGAGATTTCCTTATAAAACAACCAATGGAAGATGGCATGAATGCTGCACAGTCTCACTTACATGTGAAAATACTCATTCGGTCCATTTCTGCATCTACTGCGCTCAGCAAAGGACCGGACGCTGCAGAAGACTGCACGAATACAGCTCAGTTGTAACATGCTCACAGCACAGTCCCAGCACAGTCCTACATTAGAAAACAGACTTTTTGAGTATTAGGCTAACGTCTGTCATTTCATTAGGCGATACTCCAGGTGCTGTTTCAATAAAATCCAGTTACTCCAGCTTGTTTTAATTGAAAGATACAAACACAGCCACACAGATAAATAAATGAAAGCAGACACATTCTTATATTTGCATATATACCAGCCAGGCAGGTCATTTAAATCCTTTTTCGGTATATTTATTTATCCATTCTTCTAGTTTTGCAAAGCGGGCACGTTCCGAAATAAATCGCATGGGCGAAGTGACGGTAATCCGTGCGGTAAATTAGCTACGTACTTGACAGGTAATTACAGGCACTTGAAATACTGCCTCTCCCCCTCCCCCTCTAACCCAGGACCCCACCGCATGTTTATTGAAATAGTGTCAGCGGCGCGAAGGCACTCACATGGCATGTAACACCCATGCTTTTTTCTTTCTTCCTTTTTTTTCCGGAAAGGAAATTCGTGCAAAGCCCGGTACAGGTTTAATTGTTATAAATGCCTTTTATAATATGCATAACATTATACAGTATTAGTTACATGTATATATTGAGATCTGGATAAAATTGAGTATGTGTACATAAATTAGGATATATTAATTTCAGCTTTGGAAGTATAACTTATAAATCCGAAGAATGACAACTAACTTCAGAAAATTGGTAGATTTATGTGATTTTCATTGTACATTAAGTTTGTTAAAAAATAATTATAATTTCTTAAATATTTAATAGTGTACATTTGTTGTTGTTGATTCTCCAAATACAGTTAACCCTATGTCACCTTTCGGTAAGCTAGGGTTTTAGTTACGGTACAATTAATGCAATTTACATTCATTTACAGTTTGCTTACTTAACAATGTAGTAGACATGAATAAAATTAACAATCAAATAATAATCTATATATATAAAAATGAATGAATGTATGTGTGTGTGTGTGTGTGTGTGTGTGTCCTTTATGCATTACTACACCATTCATCCGATCGCCATGAAACTTTGGGAAGTTGTTGGGTACATTCCCGGGAAGGTTTCTGTCATGCTACATTTTTAATTTTAGCCTTCGTTCGCGAGTTATGAGTGAAAAACGGCAAGAAAACGTGCATTTTTTACGCTTTCGAAGCATCAGTTTTGAGTTATTCATTTCAGTTGTCAAATCAATTGCAGAAGGGTTTGTCTATTATTGTCATACCTTGGAAATAATATCGTCGCGATCGCTATGGAAGGCAATGGATATCTCAGGTTATTATAAAAGCTATAGATGTCGATAAGGTAATGTTAAACATATTTTATTTGACATGGAATATAGTTTACAGAAAATTCCGGGAAAGTTGCTTAGTTCGGGGTCCTGGCTACAACGTTTTTATATGTAATCGTAATTAAAATATCTTATGTAGGGTCGTTAAATCTGCCTGAAATGTAACGGAATTATAAGTCTGGACATTTGAATATAGAAATCACGGCCTCAGTAGGCTTATTCCATTCTTCACCTATATAAATAAAAACTAATGTACTATGTCTGTCTGTCAAATACATTTACGCACTTTTTTTTTATCGTGAGTTTAATCGATTTCAATTCTCATAATCTTTCGAATACTGCATTTTTCCATTTATTTTCTAATCGTGAAATTCACTTCAAAGCCGGATTTATAGCTGTTTCATTAATTAGGCCTATCAAATGTTTAGTTTAAACCTATGAATGTTTTGCGTGCAAAGTGTTAATAAATATAATACTTTAATTATTTTGCTCTTAATTGTTAATCTTTCAATTAATTATCTTGGGAGAAGCCGTGGGGATCTGCTATAAGCTCACTGATGCTAGGAAGAAACAAATGACCATCACAGCCGCGCTGATACGAATTAGGTAAAAAAGAATCTAATCTTATAAATAAACAGTCAATAAAACTTAAAACTAGAAGAAATAAAACACTGCCTTTAATAGAACCAAAATACTTCATCTCTTCTGGCTTTAAACATAGCATTTGTTATGGTCCAAGACACTATAACTCTATAATTAGATCACATCCAGAAATAGTACATATGAACAGCAAAAAATTCAATAATTTTATCAAAGATATTATTTCATAGTTCAAAATTTACTTCACTCTGTACTTAGAAAGACAATTAAGGAACGATTTTATTTATAATAACTCAGGGTTTCAATTTTGTTCTTACTACTTTTTCCTTTATCTTTTTACTTTTTCTGTTCTTTCTTTTTTATTATTATTTTTTTAGGTATTGATTTAATATTATGTTTTCTTTATGTATTTGTATTTTGTAGTGTAAATGGCTGTACTGTGCCCGAGCACGAGCGCTTGCTCATTCGGAGTTTTTGTTTTCTATAAATAAATAAATAAATAAAAATATTAATAATCTAATAATCTAATAATAATAATTGTCTATAAATATTGACTGTCTAAAAAAAAAATAGTATAAATTTGTGATACTTACGGTAAAATTATTTTGTTTTCCTTTTGTATTCAGGATTGTATTGTTTTATTTGTATTCAGGATTGCTGCACTCGCTCTTACTGGCTCGTTTCGCCATCATACCTACTAGCAAAAGAAATAACTAATGTAAATTACCACTCATTAAAAACCTGTTTTTAATATTGATCATCTTCAATTATGCATAAACTTATATATATTTTCAGTACAATCTTGCATTTTATAAAAGAATAAGATACGAGGCGCATGCATAAAATAAGTTTCCATGGGGTCGTTTACAGAAACAAAACACAATTTCATGGAAAAGTTTATTGCAAACAGATACTGCAAGTGTTCAGCTATTTTTCAAAATATTCGCTACCGGAATTCGAGACATTTTTCATACCGTGGAACCAACGTAGTGTCGTAGAACTCTGCCGCCTGGGATTTGAACCATTGTGTGGCAACCATCTCCGCCTCTTTGTTATTCTTCGTCATTCTTCGTCATTCCTTGAGGTGTAGGAAAAGATGGAATTCACTGGGATCGAGGTCCGGGCTATAGGGTGAATGTTTAAACACCTCCCAGTCGAACCTCCGCAGGAGACTGACTGGGAGGTGTTTATAAATCCACCCTATAGTCCGGATCTCGCTCCCAGTGATTTCCACCTTTTCCTACACCTCAAGAAATGACTAAGAATGACAAAGAGGCGGAGATGGTTGTCACACAGTGGTTCCAATCCCAGGCGCAGAGTTCTACGACACAGGTATTCAAAAGTTGGTCCCACGGTATTAAAAATGTCTCGAATTCCGGTAGCGAATATTTAAAAAAATTGCTGAACACTTGCAGTATTTGTTGCAATAAACATGTCCATGGAATTGCGTTTTGTTTCTATAAATGGCCCCAGGGAAACTTACTTAATGGATTCGCCTCGTACTTTTCGACAGCCTCCTTGTTAGATATTTCTTGTTCAAAGCTGTTCTAAATCATATATGGGCAACGCCCGGCCCGCGGGCCGAATGTGGCACGCCCCACAACGCCCGGCCCGCGGAACATTTTAAAATCGTGCTCCAAAAAGTAAATATTTTCGGTTCTCGCCAACTAGAGAGTGAGAGGGGGGAAAACAAAAGCCTGAACTACGAGGGTATTCCTTCTGGTCAGCGCTAGAAAAATGCTGCAATAGGCCTAAACCAAAGTATCGAACCAGACTTACAGATGAAAATTTGGAAAACACTCTGCGCTTGTGTATTAGTGGGATTGATGCCAACATTGATTATCTTGTTTCTCAAGTTCAAACTCAACTTGTCATTAATTTATGCTTTTTGTAAGTAAATGCCTAATCAGTTCGATATTGTTCTCATTCATGTATCTTTAACATTATATTTTATAAATATAAAAACCCGTATCATGATTATTTTTTCACTACTACCTATTATCTACGGCCCGCGACTTCATAAATATCGTAAAATTTAGCCCGCATCTTTCCAAAGGTTGCCCATACCTGTTCTAAATAATAACGTATAAGACTTCAAATTATAATCTACAGGGTAGTGTGTGCATACTAGGATTACCAAGATAGTAGAAGTTCTAGCGGGACGCATTTATGCTGTGATGGAGGATGTGTAACACTCTGTATGTGGAATCCGACTTTGTCACATATCCACAGTTGGTATGGAGGTCATTCCTTCCCAGCTGTGACCCATGTCTATGAAGAGTAAACCCTTCCGGGCCAGATTTATAGCTGAGGGGTGCCTATGAAAATGAGGGTGCACACAATGTTAATCAATAGGGAAGTAACTTACGCTTTGTTCTAAAATAAACCTAGCCTACTTTTCGATTAATAAATTAAAACACGAGGATAATAGCAAGCAGTTGTGTGAATAGTAACAAAGCAGAGCACATCTTCTGATAAAACTTATTCTAGATTAAGAGACGAAGAATATTCGATTATTGCTGTTTGAATCAATTGCTGAGCTATTAAAATACTTCGATCATAAATTCATAATACTGTATAAGAAATTCTGTACATGTTTAATAAACTTAACCACCTATATTAGACCTTTATTCACGCACAGTTACAACTGTTCAGTTGGAACTTTCATTGTAATCTCACATTGTTTTTATAAAGGGTTTCAGGATAAAATAGTTTATTACTAATCCGTCAAAAGCGTAGAAAATAATTTCGCACGGTTTTTAGTACCACCCGAAAACACCGCGAGGAAGTGATAGTGTTTTTAAAAACATTCTTCTTCACTGTTTGTGAGCAGCATAATCGAAAGAATGGATTTATGATACTGTCTTTAAGTTCTTCTAACAATATGTGACTATTATTTATGGGGGAACTTGAAAAATAAACTGTATAGGTCAATTCCCCATACATTAGAAGAACTGAAAGGTAGTATCACAAGAGAAATGAACTCTATCTCAGAAGCTAAACTTATGCGCGTGAAGGTAAAATTCCGTAAAAAGGTGCCAGTTATGCAAGAGGAGGACATTTCCAACATATCTTTTGATGAGGTACGTGGTTATTTCCATTGTAATTTTAACTGTAACTATGAGAAACTGAATCATTACATCGTTAGCGGCTTTACTTGCGTAGATGTTTCACCCGATCGCTCGAGAGTTAGAGCCGTGGCCGCCGCGACACAGAAATCCGCACGATTGGCCAACTCTTACGTGAAACGCACTGTATATATTACTTTAAACTATATATTATAAATGATTCCATACCTTACGTAATTATTCGCAAATACTGCCACACTGGTTTCTAGATTGTCTCGCTCGACTCGAAACCATCCCTAGAATTAATAAGCAATCCGTCGTTTCAGATTTTTGTTGATAAATCCTCTGATCCAGCTTAAATACACTATTCCCATAGAAACGTAAACAAAGAGGACAAAGATGTAATCGTAATGATAGTGGAAAAATAACACGAAAGGGAAAAGGCTTTATATGTAAAACCTCTATGGTCTATGAATGCAGCTTCATGGTTCAGGACAACAGTGGCTTATGACAAGTTTCAAAATGTATCCCTTATACATTTCACACAAGTAAAGGAGTTGAATTAGAGGAAATGTACAAAACGCTGTACCTGGCGCCGAAAAAATGGAAATGTCCTGCTGTCTTTCATATCAATGCAATTCACCTTAAATTAAAACATTCAATAAGTTTTCAATGAAAATCGCGCAGCTTCCTATGCAGCCAAGTTTATCCCATTTTAACTTTTATCATTCAAAGTTGGTTTATTCAAAATGTTGCTTAATATTTTTTTTTTCTGAGGAATTATTGCGAATGACTTCGTTTCAACTAAGATTTTAATGTCTTATGACAAGCTTACGTTAATATTTTATTTTTATTTTTAGACAACCACTATTGCATTAGTGCATTAGTACACGAATTGAAGCATTATAACAATTTCACCACAGAGGCAGAACGGTAATAAAATCATTAAAACTCTTTAAACTTTGAAATGAACTGCTAAATAATAAAAATAAGTATGAAAGGGTTGAATTATTTCTTCGCTCCCATTTTGGCCTTCGCAGTTTTACGATGCCCCTATCTATAGTTATTCCATTTCCTTCGTTCTATAGTTATGTACTAGACTGTTAAGTGCATTAGTTAAAAGAAATGTTTACTATCAATCTCACAAAGTGTACAAGTCTACCGTGTCTCCACAATCCCCATGAAATTTACTTCTCCTAAGGAATGTATCTTACTTAAAGTTCAGTTATTCATTGCATACCCAGTCGGCTTCCTATTGTCAGGAGGAAAAGTTTGCTGACAGCTCAACCCATGCTCTTTATTTTTACCGCACCAATCAGCTAGTTACCTCAGCCAATCAAAATCTAAGAATGTCCTGTGACGGCTGTGACAGCTACTCAACTCCTCGTGGAGTGAAACGCGGGGTTGCAATATCTAGTTACAGTAAACAATAACACGTGTGAATTGATTAAAGCAATGGAAGAACTGGGGTCAATGATAACAATGAGAGAATATTGCAGCGTTGCTTATGTTTTGGAAAGCGGAAACCAAGACTGATTTAGTCAGATCAATTAACGTAAAGAAACCCCGACATAATGGTTTATTCCTTTGAAGTCGCCTGGGTATGTAATGAAAAACTCTACTATACAAACAGACGATTTGCACATTCCATCTTGCATACGTGCGTAAAACTTGCGAAGCATTCCTTAGCAATTCCGAAAAGCGATATAATTATATTACCTATAGTCACAGTCTTTGCACTCTACAAGCTAGGAAGTTGATAACGTGAGTGGATTTGCTAGTGCAATGTACTCATAAACCTTTCATCCATCACTGTGGTCTTGTACAGGACATTATCGGGAGGTGATGTTATTCTGTTATTACCAGTTATTCTGAACAAGTGTAGGCCTACTGTAATAAAATTCTAGATCTACAAGAATTATTACTGCAACGAACCATTCCGCACAGTATCAATTGCAGCTATTGTAACTCCAGCTGCACAAGATGTGTTTATCTTGTCGATCAAAACTTCCATAACTTAGGCCTACTTCTCAAGTTATTTGTGTACTTATAATTACTTTCCATTTCCGATATATATATATATATAATTTCTCATTGCATACCCAGACGGCTTCAAAGGACTAAGCCATTAAGTCTGTGTTTCTTCTTCTTCTTCTTCCTTTCCAAGGATTGGGAGTTGTCTTTTTTTTTTTTTTTATAAATTTTATTGTGCCACATGTTCCATCACTTTGGGTAATACTACATGCTTTGGTTTACTTTTAACTTATGCTATTGTCTTACATTGCCTATTATTTAAATTATGTTTATATATATTATGCATGTTTATGACTTTTTATGCTTTTTTTTCTATACTGTAAGCTATATATATATATATATATATATATATATATATATATATATATATATTTTCCTTTTTTTTTCTTTTCTGTTATCATTATTGCTTTTACTCGGGTACTTATATACTTTGTAAGTCATTAGCATTTACAAATGTACAATATTCTTTTGTAAATCTTGATATTAATTCTTTTTTGCTGGCTGGCCATGCTCCTCCTTTTTTTGTGATGTCCATCCTTAATTTTTCTCTTTGTTGGCTTAATTGGCTGCATCTGTACAGTAAGTGGTCAGTAGTTTGACTTTCTGGAACATAGCTTGCTTTGATAGTCTGTCATTCTATTGACATGCTCGTACCACTTCTTTTGGTTTTTTTTTTTTTTTTTTTTTTATTTACAAGAAGATAGTCTATACAACTCGTGTTTCACCAACAGGTATACCACGAGGTATTTACAGAGTTTGGCATGAATCAAAATACACAATAAGCTTAGCGGGGTGTGGAACATGGGAAGATGCTCCGGTGATAGTTCTTCGGAATTGCATTTAACTACCTCTTCCACCATACTAATTTCCAGGCCCAGTCCGTTTCTTATATCTGCACTTTCTCTGAGGGATACTCCTTGTAGCCTTCTCATAAATCTCATTTCTGAGCTTTCAATTTTGTTTTTGTCTTTCTTCCTCATTATCCAGGTCACGAGCTGTAAATACGCTACGTATCCTAAGTTAAATATATCTATATCTACCACATCGCCATTTGTAGAATATGCTTTATTATAGGCTAAAATTAAAAGATTTGCCTTGAATTGGTCTAATAAATGTTTCTCTTTTATAATTTTTTTCTAATATCATTTTCATAATGTTTCAGGAAATAAACACAAAAAAAAGTGAACTATTTGAAAAGCGGAAAATGTGTTATAGTACACTTATGCATGAATTCAATTAACGCCAAATCGCATTAAAGAGTGATGACTACGTTCAAAAGGTTACGCTAATAGAACTACACCCTACTGCAGCAGTAATAAAGACTGTTTTGAAAAGCGATATGCAGTAGCTTAGTTTTAGCAAAAGGCTTTCTTACTTATAACTTAATTTCAAGAGAGGTCTTGTGAAAAGAAAATATTTCATCCTTGGATGATTGTTTTTAGAACATTGAATAGTCCCTTTAATTAAATTCATTAACTAAGGAAGAACAAAGGCGATTTCTAGAGTTCAATGACTTTCCGATTCAACAACTCTCAATAAATTGACGGATATCGCTCTTAAAGAAGTTATCTAGCGCTGACTTTGAGCGAGCATTTTTCATTAGACCCGTGGATTGCGGGTTTAAACTCTGGCGCGTAATTTTTCAAACATAAATCCAGCGGCACGAGAGTACAATAATAATTTAATTTATGGCAACTTTTAATTTTTTGAAAATATGGGATCATTTTGAAAAATATAAGCCTACAAACGAAAGGTCAGGGTAT
This sequence comes from Ectobius pallidus, assembly GCA_964059195.1. Taxonomy (NCBI): domain Eukaryota; kingdom Metazoa; phylum Arthropoda; class Insecta; order Blattodea; family Ectobiidae; genus Ectobius; species Ectobius pallidus. The sequence continues at coordinate 129,902,215 of CAXKWD010000005.1, forward strand.
GGAATGTATATATATATATATATATATGATTCAGTTTATGGGTACTAGATGTAAGATAGTGAAGGGACCAGACACCCATAAACATGCAAAGACGACGGCATTGTGCCACTCTACGATACTCCCAGTCTCCTTCACCACGGCTCCAAGGCATGCTCATGCTCATGCTCATGCTCTTGTTACCGCGGTTAAGGAGACCGGCTTTGATTGAAAGTTAGCCTCTGACGTATTTCAACTAAATATATCGTTTTCAGAACTGTTTTACGGTTGTAATTATTTTTGTTGCTGCATTTACGGAAGCTTGCTAATGAAATATGGTGTGACTGAATAGTTAAATACCTGTCCATAATGAGATGAATAGATTAAATTAACCCTTCCAGAGCTGAATTTACATATTGATATAAAAGCAATCATCAAGTAAAATCATTGGTGGGCTCTGAGTTTAATATCACTGAGGAAGAATTCAGTGGAAATGCTGGTTTCCGTGAATGGCAATCGTAATAGAAGGATAAAAACCACTTATTTGAGGCTCTATAAAGAGCCCTAGTTATTAAGTGCCAGTATGGTACTTTATGAGATTGTGTGGTGGACGAAAAAATGTCTGTCCGTCTGTCTGTCCGTCTGTCCGTGTGTCTGTACGCACCATAACTCAAATACGCTTTTTCGGATTTTCATGAAACTTGGAAAACACATTTATAATGTCCATGGGAAGAACCCTATTGATATTGAACCAAATCGGTTCACCGGTACCGGAGTAATGCCCAATTTAGTGCCTATTTTAATAGGCACTCAAATACGCTGTATCGGATTTCCATGAAACTTGGTATACCCATTTATGACGTCCATGAAAAGTGCCCTATTGAATTTGAACCTAATCTGTTGACCGGTACCGGAGTAAAACCCAATTTAGTGTATATTTTAAAGACGCGGTAACTCACATACGCTTTACCGGATTTTTATGAAACTTGGTATACACATTTATAATGTCCATGGGAAGACGTCTATTCGTAATGGATAAAATCGGTTGACCTGTTTCGGAGTAATGCTCAATTTAGTGTCTATTTTATGGTAATATACGTATTCGAAAGAATTTATAAAAAAAATGAAAATCAGTTATCTTGACAACATAGCCTATTGTTTTACTGTGATCTTATAAGGCCTTGGAAATTAAAATACAGGTAGCTATGACAAAAAACATATTGATTTACATGCGCTTATCCAACTAGACCGTTAAAATGACCCAGGTGGCCGAGATGGTAGACCTTTCTTCTTCCGTAAGCCCTGCTTAATGAATAAATCCGGAGTTTAACTTGGAAATCAATTAAAAAAAACACACACATTCTGCATATCATAATTGCAGTCATAACTGATTAAAAAAAACATACTGGCACTTTGTTACATCAGTTTACCTGATTTTATTATTTATTAGCAGTTACCCAGTGTACTCTAATTCTTGCTGGAACTCTAACAGTTTAGTCTATAGTTTGTGTTAATATTATGGCTGATATCTATATATATATATAAAGACAAACATAAATTGCATATTACCGCCAATAAATTATAGTCTTCAAGCGTAGTGATGAAATATAACGATCTCAATTTCATGTCACAAAACACTGTTTTGGGATTATAAACGTTTCATGTTCAGTGGTGAATGGCGTCGTGCAGGAAATTTTCCCTACTACGCTTAATGATCATGTTTCTTATTTAATTCATGCTACTGCCCGGTGACTTTAATGCAGCTCACAACTGCCAGAAAATCTCAGTCTAATGTAAGTTTAACAAACATAATCAGGAATTCGCGCAGCTGGAATATCTGTAATCGACAAACTCATAACCTGTGCTTGTGATAAGTGATGGCGGTTTCTGAACGTTGCTATAATAAACATACCCTAATATAATACGACTTGAACGAAGTTCATTAACGAAGATGTACAATAATCTGAACATAATAGCATTATATTACTGTGAGAATAAAATTATAATCAAATAAATGAATTTGTACTTACAATTTTATCCAATTTTACGTAGCCTGTACCAGCGATATTGATGAAAGTCTTTTTCAGGATTACGTTGCTTAGATATTTTTTTATTATTACAAATTGTCGGTAATTAATTAAGTATTGTTGTGAGTAATTAATTAAGTATTGTTAGAGTCCTGATATATGAGGCTGTGAACACCGTAGACCTGGATAGGCCAACATAGCATGAGAACTTTTCTTAAATAAGAAATTGTTTAAGAATGATGATCTATTTCTCTACTTTAAAACAAGAATCCTGTCGTTTTTTGCGCGTAAAATGTCGACTAGAATAAGCAGCCACCTAACAGACGTGAGCATTCCGCTGTTTCTCCACTCACGCAGTTGATCTGAGAGGCGCGGTCATTGTGACTGGCTTTCTGTGCCCAAGGTTTAGGGTTTGATCTCGTCCCAGGTCTATGACATTTATGTATGTATAAATGTGACAGGCCCATGCCTATATATTTACAGGCATGTAAAAGAACGCATGCTGGACAAAATTCCGGCATACCGTGGCGGTCACAAACCTTAGATTCAGTAAACCTGTGTCACTAAATGACCATCAAACAAACTATCCACTCATGCACTCACTTAAGCCCTTGGTGTGGGATGTTACCGAAGTTCAAACCACGCGTTTCTCTTTTGAAGATTTATGCCACTTCTGTGTCGACTCGTAGATATACCCACAGGTAAACCATAAGTGGAGGTCCTGATGTAGCCTAAGTGGCGAATAATGCACCGCTCATTTGATGGCAATAGATGAAAATAGATGCCATCAAAATATATTAATTACATTTCTTTAATACATATGTAGACCATGATGCTTCGAAGTAGCACAGAGAAGAAGAATAAGAAGAAACAATAGACAAACAATTCAGCTGACTAATGAACTAATAATACCAGTGAAAAGATTTATGAGGAGCTTGCATAATATGAAATAAGATCACATTAACTAATAAATAATATTATGAGTAATAACTAATAATATTAGTGAATTCTATGAAACAGGGTCATGGATCAATTGGATTTCTGGCATACACTGGTCGCTGTGGGGGAAGGAGAGCCATATCAAAGCTCGGAGCACTATTTTGGTAGCTTTAACAGTCTGATAGCTGTACTCCCGGCATATCGCCATATTTTTTCTAGCTATAGCAGATGGCTTCGGCTGAATACAAACATATCGCGGCTGAAAGAAGTGGCAAATCTCTGTTTTCCGCTGCCACACATATATCATATGTGAAGTTTATGAATGTGCACAAGCTCCTACGCATAAACACATCTCATTTAGTTAATCTCACAAGCAAATATCTTACAATGCGGATAGAAAGCGCGACTGGGGGAAAAAATACGTACGCAAATATGTAGCCCACTTAAATTATAACAATGTCAAAATTCCAACAAGCAATAAATTTTACTATCACAGCAGCCTTCTCTCCAGCCAGACACCGAGGCTTTGTTCACGCAGATTTAGGACTGAGTACGGGAAATAGAATGTAGTATTTAGAAAACATGTTAAACTGAACAACACACTAGAATTCCTTTCGCTATTCACGCCTTTATTTATTGTGCAGCAGGAAATAGTCTGTGTAGAATTTTCCTGTCGATCTTGTTTCTTCTGCCCAGGGTCCTGTTTCATAGAACTTTTATACTCCTATTACTAGCAAATACTTAATAATATTAGTTGTTATTATTAGTCTTCTGTTTCATAAGAATATTTTCCAATAATATTAGTTATGAGTTCATGGCTCTAAAATTATCAGTAAATATTGCTAATATTATGAGTAAACTGTTTCACAGACTGCAGAACCAATAAAATTTACTGATAATATTAGATGTTTTTCTGTAAGTGTATTGGGATTGACAAGTTATTCTCAAACACATGTAATTCAGATTTCGTGATCTTTAAAGTGTGGAAAATGAATCACTCTTATTTAATTATCAATTTAGAAAAAAAAACTTACATTTGCATCAAAGGAATTTTTGTCATAAGTTTTTAGGATTTGAGGTTAGATTTTAGTACATAAGCCTACTGCTATCTTGAATAAGTGCCTGGCATATTTATTCATTACTTAGAGCTAGTTATTATTTGTTACATTCATGAAGATATATGTAGGCCGTGCTGCTTTGAAAATAAATAGTATCGACAAAAAGACTAATAAGGGAACAAACACAAACAACAATTCAGACACAACCTCCAAATCAATCAGCTGACTAATTAACTAATAATATTAGTTCACGAGTAGTGTTCATATCTCTATGAAAAATATTTTGATAACTAATTAATAATATTATGAGTTCTAATATTAGCCTAACCAATATCATTAGCAAGTTCTATGAAACAAGGCCCAGGGTTCTTTTGCACAGAACTAATAACTAGCTATGAGAAATGAATACACCTATCAAGCACTTATTTAAGATAGTGATCGGTTTATGTACTTTTTCCTATCGTTTTATAACATATTTTGAAAGCCCCTTTTTTTTTGTAGTGGTACGCCGTAGCGTAGTGGTTGAGGCGCTGCGTTACAAACCGAAAGGTCGCAGGTGCGTTCCCCGATGAGGTCATGGATTTTTTCAATTTGCATAATCCTTCTGTTGGCACTATGTCCTGGGATCTACTCAGCCTCTAACAGATATGAGTACCAGGAGCCATCGTGGGGTTATGGCGGCCGGTGCGTAAGGCTGACAACCTTACCACCTTCACATGCTGAATGTCTAAACTCTGCGATCCTCAATCTCCTGGAACCCTCTGGGCCTCCAATGCCTGTATAGGGAACATTTTACTTTTCATTTTTATTTGTGTACCTAGATAAGTCCGTTCTTATGGCGATGTCTTGCAAAAGAACGCTTTCGGTAGCAGATGGTGAAGGGATCAAGAAAATACCCGGTTTCGATTCCCACCCATGATAACTTTTCTCTAAATAGTACAATGTGAAAATATTCAGTAAAATATTAATTACTAAACGATATTACTGACTAACATTATGCTGTTCTGTGTAAGAACTACACTTGTAGCCATACGAAGAATGATCCTTAACCACTAATAGTAGTAATAATATCGGAAATAATAATAATAATAATAATAATAATAATAATAATAATAATAAGAGCAAGTGTTTGTTATTTATTTGTCTGTCTGTCTGTGCGCGATGCCCAGCGAAATCTATTGCACGCTGAAATCTGAAATTTTAAACATGACGGACTGAAGAGTGACCGAATGCACCTCGAAGCCGGATTTTTAATTTTTGCATTCGTTCGCGAGTTATGAGTGAAAAACTGGCAGGAAACGTGATTATTTTTACGCTATCGAAGCATCAGTTTTCGGTAATACATTCCAATTGTCAAATCAATTGCATGTGGCTTTGAACTTTTTTTTTGTCATAACTTGGAAACAAAAGCATCGCGAATTTTTCAATATATCGCATGGATTCATTTCGATTCTGTGAGCTCACCCTGGTCGATTCGTTTGTTTATAATATGTCAAATACAATAGAGGCGCTTTCTTATATTGGAATACATCCCAAAGCCAGAGTTTTAGCTGTTTCATTATAATTATCATAATCGTTTTGTTTATTAATGACTCGCGTGCAAGGGATAATAAATATAATGTTTTAATTATTATTTTTTTATTAAGGAATATTGCACAATACAATGGTTTTCCTACATCCCACAACAGTCTTTTGCCTTCATAAATCCCTGTCCATAGCATCTTCTTCACTTAATCCTTTTCTCGCCATACTCCTTTTCACCCCATCCATCCAGCACTCTTTGGGCTTCCCTCTTCTTCTTTTTCCTTCTACTTTCCAATCCAAAATTTTCTTGGGTATTCTATCCTCTGTCATTCTGAGTACATGTCCATACCATTTCAAGCGTCTTTCTTCTACATTTTCCAAAATATTCTTTTCAACTTGCATTAATTCCCTTATTCTATTATTCCGAATGTTTTCTTTCCTGGATTTTCTTGCTGAACGCCTCCAAAAATCCATTTCTAATACCATTAATTTGTTTGCTTGTCTACTTATGGTCCAATTTCCAGCGCCATATAATGTTGTACTTTGGAATAATGCCGGATCTATCAATTTTTTAGTTCTATGTAAAATATTTTTACTCCATAAGATTGAATTTAGCATTTAGTTTTAATTATTTTGCTCTTAATTTTTAATCTTCCAGGCACCTATAATAACAATATAAAGATAATAATGAAAATAATAGCAATTTTCCGATGTAATTGTGTTGTAGCATACATGCAGAGTATTTACTGGATTCGGTACGGAGTGGTTGACTTGTCGCTAATGGACTGCACCTCATGGGAGCCGTGCCGTTTGGGATTAGCTCCCCGCCTCCCTCCAGACGTTAAATCACTATTCCCTCTTTAATGATGGAAGTGGTTTGTAATCCCCGCATTATGATGGCTCACAGCATCCTTACATTGGGATTATTATTAGCTGAGGTGTCCACCATGAATAAACAATGCAAATCTCACGCCAGACGCGTGGTTAAAACATTACCCTCTATATAGGTCTCTGCATTTTTAAAAATTCTCTCGTAAAATCTGAAGTTAGAGAATCTACTGAGTTTTGCTGGTGCAAAATCATGACGATTATTATTATTATTATTATTATTATTATTATTATTATTATTATTATTATTATTATTATTATTATTATTATTATTATTATTATTATTATTACTATTATTCAATTGACCGCCTGCGTGCTCTCGCGGTTGTCGTCGCTTACTACAAATCTGCAGGCCCGGGTTCAATCCCCAGTACCTCTTCGGATTTTCTGAGGTAGGGAGGTTTGGAACGTGGTGCACTCAGCCTCGTGATTCAAACTGAGGAGCTGCTTGATACAGAAGTAGTGGCTGCGGTCACGGAAACCACCATTAACGGCCGTGCGTGTCGGTATGCTGACCACATATCCCCAATCCTGCCATGTGTTACGGTAAGATGACGCAGCGATGTGGTGGTAGGCCTGGTCCTTTCAGGGATGTAGCGCCACCGGGGTTTAGTTTTATTATTCAATTATTATTATTATTATTATTATTATTATTATTATTATTATTATTATTATTATTATTATTATTATTATTACTCAATTGTTATAAGGTAACTTGTCCCGACCGGGAATCAAACCAGTACCCGTTGCTGCGTGAAAGGAGCGAACATATCCCCTGCGCCACAGCGATGGCCCTTTTAGGAACTAAATGTACAAACGGGGGAAAACAAAATATTATTAGGTATTATAATCATCTTCAAAATTCACTAAAAAAGGCCCTTGCTGTAGCTCACATAGTTGGAATGTCTGGAAATTTTAATTTTTTTCAGCCCAACATAATTCGGGTGTACGGAAATTTTCGTTTTCTCTAGTTCACATATTTCAGTTGCCTGAAAATTTTCACTTTCTCTAGCAAGTCGTATGAGGAAAATAGTATTGAAATAGATATTATCACTCACAAAACAGGTACCTTGCTGAGTGAGGGAAATCCTGCACACTATTATTAGGTTATTGCAAAGCTATTCTCGCGAATGCAATTGCAAATTGGGGAAGAACCGCATATTTATATAATCATTAATCGTGCATAAAAAAAAAGAACACGAGCGATTATGGTGTTATATAAAGGTAGCCATTAGACAGGAAAATGACAGTGAGTTGTGAATACCTGCAAAATGAAGCATCGTTACTTGTTCACGGTTGCTATCTTCATTGCTTTAGGTAGCAATACAGGTAGCAATGCTAAGATTTTCACTCGATGTGAACTGGCGAAAGTTTTAAAGCAGCGTGGTCTTAATGACCTTGCAAATTGTAAGTACTATAATTATTCTATATTCAATAAAGTTTCATGAAAATGTAATTTATGGAGCTAGATAGTATGTTTACTCCATTGTTTCTTGAACGTATTAACATAATAATGAAAAAATGATAAGATAAGTAGTTGGGCCATCCACAAAGTCAGCTTCCCTGAGGCCATTTACAGAAACAAAACAAAATTTCTCAGAAATATTCATTGCAACAGATAGCCTATAGCAAGTATTCATCTATTTTTCAACATATTCGCCACCGGAATTGGAACATCTGTCATACCGTGGGACCAACATTTGAACGCATGTGTTATGGAAGTCTGCCGCCTGGGATCTGAACCACTGTGCCACAAACACCTCCGTTTCTCTATCATTCTCTGTCATTTCCCGATTGGTAGGCAGAGATGAAAATCACTGGGAGCGAATTGCAGGCTGTAGGGTGGATGTTTAAACACTTCCCAGCACGTCTCCTGCAAAAGTTCGGCTGGGAGGTGTTTCAACATCCACCCTAGACTCCGGACCTCACTCCCAGTGATTTCCATCTCTTCTTACACCTCACGAAATGACAACGAATGACAGAGGAGCAGATATGGTTGTCACAGAGTGGTTCAAATCCCAGGCGGCAGACTTCTACGACTCAGGTATTCAAAATTTGGTCCAACGGTATGACAAATCTCTCAATTCCGGTGATGAATATATGGAAAATAGCTGAATACTTGCTGTATCTGTTGTCATAAATATTTCCGTGGAATTGTGTTTTGTTTTAGTAAACAGCCCCAGGGAAACTTATTTTGTGGATGGCCCTCGTAAATATCTATTCCAGGCCCCTATCCAGATGCCCTGAAGATGTTGCAAAAGTATCGAAATGCATAACGTAAAGATTTTTGAGCTGAATCAATTATCCATTTAACTTTATTTTATAGTTCGTGTTCAACGGTACAATAATATGTATTTTAAAGCTATGATGGTTACGCAGGGGTGTGCTTAGTGGAGAACGAGAGTGGGAGAAACACCACCAAAGTGGGAGGACCAAACCGCGACAAAAGCTTGGACTACGGATTGTTTCAGGTGAGGAAACTGTTGTATATCGAATCCAGGTGAATTTGAATGTGGAAGTTAGATGTTGGTGCTGTGCCTTTCGTAAATTCGTATCAATATTCTGATGTGTGAATGCAAAGGAACACATACATGCTCGAATGCAACACAAAATAATTATTTATGCTACAAGTGACAAAAGAGATTTTGTTTTGCAGTAGGTATGTTTGCGAAACAAGGCCGTAAAGTCGAGTGTATGATGTGTATATTTTACTATTTTTTAGTCTGTCATTGCTATTCTTTTTAAAATAATAATAATAAATATAAACATTCTAGTGAATTACGTACCGGTACTGTCGAGCTGCCCTTCCATCTATGTTTAGGCAGAAGTAATTTATTTTCTAGTGCAAGGCTGCCAACATAAAGAATGGAATGGACAACACTTTGAACCACCAAATATGACTATTTTTGCGACCGTTCTGAAGAATTTTGAGATTTTCAATTTTTATCAAACTGATTCTATTCTATTCTGACATCATAAGGCTTATACGAATATTCTTAAATTCAGGAGGAATATAATATTTGAACTAGTGTTTCCGTATACATCCAAGGCCACCTATAAACAAGACCGTCTTCAATTGTAAAATTAACTGAAGGTGGCCTCGCTCGGATTGCCATAAGCAAACGGGGGAAAAAGAGCATTGAATGATTTGGGTAAAACTCACTATGCGAGGTTTTTTTTATTTTTTTTATTTTACTAGGGAACTAGAATCTGAGGTAGTTTTTTTCCTCCGGGCATCGCACTTTAATCGTGAAATGTACAGGTAGGAGATAAAAAAGCGGACCTACCAAAATATCTAAGTTGCCGAAATGAGCCATTGCGCATGCCTAGAACCCACTGCAATGGGAGTTCCGAAGCACTACTGACCTCACCACTAGCACCATGCGCAGCAAACACAGCATAGTTCCGCGCAGGTTCTTTTATAACTTGCATACGTTTAGTGTGGAATATTTATGTACTTCAGCTTTATTAGGCCTATTAGTGCATTACGTCTGTAAACAAAAATCAAGATCGCTATTTTAGATAGTAAAATATGTCTTGCCAAAAATAATAAAATGGTACAATACATCATAAGCATTATAGTAAATATCTAATTAACTAAATTTTAAAAAATAGGGAGCATTCTATTTATAGGCCTACTTTCTGACCCTTTATAACTTAATTCAACAGTTATAAACATTACACTCTGTTTCAAAAAGACTTTTATAGGGTTTTCAGCTAAACTATATCAGCGAAACCTTGCCTGTGTCTCACGGCAATCAATTTTTTCTTCATACCACCTAATGGCTTGTAAGTTTAATTAAGACATCTTCCAACCGATCCTAACGCCTTCCGTATACTTCATCTCAATAGCTGAAAATTTGTATTATCGTAGAATATTAATGGCGGAATTATGGAGATGAACCAATTAATATGACTAGTAATTACCGTTACAGTCTCATAACAAAATAGCAATTTTTAATTACTATACCCGCATACACATAGAGCTTTTTATGGTATGTGTGTTAGGCTGTGTAGTTTTCTCTCAATTTATTTTCACTAGAATAAGCGATATAGCAAAGAATTTTAGGTTAGGAGCTCATGCCAGTACAACTTCAGCAGAAGAGATCCTAGTTAACTATTGCAATGTATAATTCTGTACCGGTAAAGGAAAGTATGTCCTTAGCAGGAATCGAACCCGAGTTTTTGGTTGGTTGGTATATGGGTATTTAATGACGGGGATGTATTGCAACTTAGGTGTGTGACCGTCGCTGTTGTGCCGAAATTTTCTCCCGCAGTGGTTCTTTTACATGCCAGTAAATCTACTGACATGGCCCTGTCACATTTATGTGCACATATAGGCCTATGCCATCAACCTCAAACCTGGGCCGTCTCGAACCCGCTTAACTTAAGCAGAGAAAGCCAGTGCGATACTAACTGCGCCACCCAGGCCGACCCCGAGTTTTTAACTTGGCATACTGACTCAGATACCACTCGGCACACCAAGAACATACACAGTCCCATGGAATCCACAAAATCAACACCATAAAGAAATGAATTGAAAGTAACAAAGTAACTTAGAACCGAAATTGGCCAAATCTCACTTCAGGGAAACATCGTTGTATAAAATGTAATAAAACCTTCTTTCAAATAAGGTAAGTTCAATGATATGCTGCCAACAGTTAAGTACTCGTAATATGTTAGATAGATTATATTTGAGGTCATGTCTTGTGTATAGGTTATTCAATAAATTATGTATATTAAGTGTCAGAATGGTACTTTATGAGATTGTGTGGGGGACGAGAAAATGTCTGTCCGTCTATCCGTGTGCATGTACGCACGATAACTCAAATACGCTTTATCAGATTTTCATGAAATTTTGTATACGTATTTATAACGTCCATGGGAAGAAGCCTATTGATATTGGACCAAATCGGTTTACTGGTACCGGAGTAATGCTCAATTTAGCGCCTATTTTATGGAAATAAATTAGACAGAATTTATCAAGTGCAAATCAGTTCACATATTGTTTTAGAGTATTCATATATGACTTTGGAAGTTGCAATGCTTTGACAAATAACAATACCCACATATTCCTTCGTATATGCTTTTCAAACTTTAGACCTTTGTTCTTCCATAAGCCCTGATTAAGAATCGATCTGGAGCTTAACTCGGAAATTAATTACAAAAATAACTTATTTTCAGCATATCATAATTGCAATTATCACTGATTAAACAAAAGCATTCTCGCACTTTGTTACATCGGTTTACCTGATTTTATTATCTATAACCTTCATCATCTCCTTTTTTAATGGATGTTGGCCACTATGATTCTCAGTCCTTCATGCATTGTAGCAACCAACACCTCAGAACACTAAAGTTTAGAACAATCTTTTCCACGATGAAGTTTACTAGAAAGGTCCTTATCTATAAGAAAGTAGACAATTTTGTGTCGTAATTGCTACTTTTGAATCCTTAACTTCAACCTCCTTCCTATAATACAATGACTGTTACAATAGTTACATAAGGAGTTAACGAAGCTATTTTCTCACGTTCAATATTAAATGCATGTTTTGAGCTAAAGTGAGACTGGAACTGGCCATATGTTAATATCCCACAACACTGACCTGGATTCAAATCGAAGCAAATCAAATGGCTCTGCTGTTATTAAGTGCCAGAATGGTGTTTTATGAGATTGTTTGGGGGACGGAAAATTGTCTGTCTGTATGTCTGTGTTTCTGAACGCGCGATAACTCAGATGCGCTTTATCGGATTTTCATGAAACTTGGTATACGCATTTATAACGTCCATGGGAAGAAGCCTATTGTTACTGGACCAAATCGGTTGACCGGTACCGAAGTAATGTCCATTTTAGTGCATATTTTATGGTAATATATTAGAAAGAATTTATCAAATGTAAATCGGTTCTCATGGCAACATATTGTTTTACAGTGTTCATATTCGGGTTTGGAAGTTGCAATACAGGTAGCTTTGACAAATAACACTACCCAAATATTCCTTCGCATATGATTATCAAACTAGACCTTTGTCCTTCCGTAAGCTCTGCTTAATAAATCGATCTGGAGCTTAACTCGGAAATCGATTAAAATAACTTATTTTCTGCATATTATAATTGCAAGTATCACTGATTAAACGAAAGCATTCAGGCACTTTGTTACAACACTTACCTGATTATTATTATTGTTATTATTATTATTATTATTATCATTATTATTATCATCATCATCATCTCCGATTGGGAAAATCAAAATTTAAAATTAAAAATAATTAATAAAATTATTATGAAACGGTGAAATTTACAAGCCTATGAAAGACATAATTTTAAAACTTAATAAATGCTTGATTACAACAGCATCTTTTGAAAATCGATTTGTTAATGGATATGTTGTAGAATTCTCTTACTTGTCAACATGAAGTTTCAGCTAAAGCTTTTGATTTTCAAATACTGGACATGTGAAAATATGATATTTTACAGTCTGTGGATAGTTACCACACTTACAATAGTATCTTCTACTTGTATCTTCTACTCGAAATAGCTGCCAAACTTGCCTTGTCCTGACAGAAACTGTGTAAAGAATATGGGTTGGTTCCACTAAATTGCTGTTGATACGATCAGAAATGTCGAGGAAGAAAAGTTCTCTTGTTGTTGGTCCATATGTAGATAACTGCCACTGATTATTCCAACTTTTGACAATTTTTTAGTAATTTAGTTTCTGCTGTGTAAAATATGACATTTGTTATAAGATAGTGTTATTTGTAAAATATTCATTAACGATACAAGAGTTAAAAGCTGGATGTTATTCTGCGAGTAGGAATGCTTATATAATAAAATTGCTTTCAACTTTCGTGCCATACACTATTTTTTAGACAGTCGTCAACATTTATAGCATAGCCTATTTTAGATTAAGAATTAGATACTACTGCATTTCTTATCTGTGATGCTCAACGCAGCGGTGATGGTCACTTTTTCTTCCTAGCATCGGTGATTTGTTATATTGTTTGGATTTACAACATTCAACTGTGTAATGAGAATATGTAAAGCAGGAAATCGAAGTTGGTAACCCTGGGGTGTTATTGTATACCACTCAATGACATAATTGTGTCCTTTTATTTAATATCATTCACCTTTAAAAGCGTTTCTTCTACCTTCTGTTGACTAAAATAGAAATGTAAGAATCGTTTACTATCTTAACACCTTAAACCAACTGTTTTCAAGCTTTTAACTGTCATGGCCCTTTGGAACACTACCTGCTTTTGTTTTGGAAGATCCTACAGGATACTTTCACAATTTAGGGCATTTTAAGTTATTCAAGTATGTCTGACGCAACATGACAGCTACATTAAACTTTTAATAAAATATAATATACGTGTCCACCTTATACTCTCACATCTTTGATGGGTTGCCTTTAACTCACTCTAGTTTATTCTTGTAGTATAAAAATTTCCTTATTAGGCATATACTGTACAGAGTACCCTGGTTTAAAATTGTAAAATTATTTTTTTGAGATCTAGTTGAATTAGGCCTAATTTTCTTTTTTTTGCGTCTTTGATTTTCAACTGTCCAATAAAATATATTTTCTAAAATTTTTCTGGCCTATACTTTGTGTATTCCTTTTATATTTGTAATGTATCCCTCAAAACAATGCATTATGCATTACGTAAAATCCCACTTTATATTCACTAAACCTAATTGAAGCCGTCAATGTGAAGATAAGGCCTGCCCTGAATCTCATTTTCTCGGGACTTAGCTCATTAGAAAGCACTGTAAGTAGAAAATATGACTCAAAATCAAATTTTTTTGTGTAATTATTCTTCATGAGCACCTGTTCTGTGTTGTTACCTTTCGGGAAATGTCTAAGCATGGGTTCATATTTGCACTAACTTGAAACCCCAAGTACGCCGAAACAGACAAGAATTTGCCCATAGTACACCACAAATTAATTTACCACCTGACAAGGAATACGAAAAGTGACATCCCAATTTCTGGTCTTTTACTGCTAAATTAGAAACTGGGGTTTCGGTGAGCGTTTGTATAAGCATGTCTAGCCTTGAAAAAGGATTTGGAGCATTATTGCTCTGTGCCCATTGCCAGTACACCAGCTTAAGGGAGGTATATTTTGAGATAAACGTAACGAAAACTTTCTTGAAAAATAGAGAAGTTAAGCAGCACTTCTCGTGCACCCTTTCCATCGCCCCAGGGGACTGCACAATACATAAATATTTATTTTTCAATTAACATGTTTTCCAGGTTAACAACAAATATTGGTGTAAGGAGGGTGTAAAAGGAGGCGACTGCAATATAAAATGTGAAGGTGAGTTTAAGTCTGAAGATACGGGTACGTAACAAAATTTTGAAACAAAACGCAGTCTCAAGTCTAAGCAGCCTGCTTATGAATAGATATTTCCTTCTCCCACAGTCAGTTCTAGGTAAAATATAAATTATTCTACGTTTTATCTTATTTGTTAACATGGCTGTGAGTATTTTAACTTTAGTCCGTTAATGTGACGTCATCGTGAATGGAAACATTCAAGGGGCAACGATGTTTTATATTGTGGTACAATTAGCCTACATAGTATAAATTATGTTTTGAAACTTTATAGGCCTAATACTTCTACTGCTCAGAATCCTGATTTCATAAAATATAGGCTAGCGTCAACCAGTGGAAAACTATCTAATGTTAATAATCATTAATTGCCTTTCATTTGTTTCATTTTAATTTCTTCCGATATTTCTAATTCTAAATATAAACATATTTGAAAAGTGGGTTTCTATTTTTGTAATTTTGAATTTCCTACTCTATATTTCTTTTGTCAAAATTGGCTCACTGTTGTTAGTTTATGTATATAATTCGTATGTAGTCTGGATTTGTAAATGCCTCTGTTCTCTCTTATTTATTAGATATGATAATTGCAGCCCCTAAACACGAAATTTGCTCATCTGGGGCTTCCAAAGAAAGTACACATGTAAGGTTTTGCAATCTACGATAATTTTGTTTGTTTAATTTATTTTAAACTACTGCTGACATTCCAAAAGTTAAGAGGACGAAAAATTACGAGCACTAATTAACTAAGGTCGACGTTATTTAACCGGGGCCACTTTTGATACTAAATTCTGTTAGAGATAACGAAGATCCCCAGATCACGATTCTTCGACCTACTTTAGTAACTTATTAGCCTACGTTATATTATGGAAAGCCCAGTTCCTTCGTCGGGGATTCAATTCGTGATTTCATTCGTAGCTCAATGTCTTAACCAACTATGTCATAGACATGCAGGCTATAGTTAGGCCTATATTTTTAAAAAATGAGCTTGATAATTGAATTAAAAAATATTTTATGACACGAAGTGAAAAAAGTAGGCCTACCGTTAAGACAATTAGGGTAACCAAAAGTAGTCTACATAATAAATTCGTTTCAAACATTATCGATTTTACATCGCTATCAAAAAATTTATATTTTGTCTCAAAGAAGAGAACCTTCTGTCCAAATAGTTAATTTTTTTCTGGGCGAGAATCGAAAGCGAGTTTTCAGCTTAGTACGCAAAAAGCATGTCTCAGAACCGATTCCCTTATAGGACAAATTTTCCTCTATAGAATATCATATAAATCTCTTTGGTGATATATAACTTCATTCTTTGATACTGTGAGGTGAGGTCATCTTGTAGTGAGGTCAGTAAGTTAAGGGTCTAAACTAGGCCTGATATTGGAATGGACCTATCATATGAAGAAGCGAGTGGTCTTAGCATCAGAGTGCTTATTTCTTCAATAAAGCATTGATAACATATAATTTCATTTGTATGATAAGAGATATAATTTTTATGACCTAATGGTCCTTCGAAAATGCCCTAAAATATAATATTACCTCAAAATAAATGTTATAATCAACATTAAATGTAAATTTTACTTAGTGGGAAAGCGGGTTTTAATTAGGCCTAGCTACCATTTTGAGCGGTATTTATAATGAATAATTACAATATTAAATTAAAATACCACTTAACATTGAAGACATACTTGACAGTATTCTTTATTATATTTTTGTATATTTTTTTCTATATGTTGTGCCGGTACATAACAATTTTAAATGTTATTGTATTGAAGTATTCGTTAATTACTAGTAGTCATTTTTGTCATAGATTTCCAGTTTTTCTTTTGATAATTATAGTAGACAATTAGTTTTAACCAGACGAAACTATATTCAAGGAGTGGTTAGACTAGTTAATTGTATAGGGGTGGAAGTTGAAATGAAAATCTAAAGTGTAGAAAATATTATTAATATGTCTACAAAAATAGGGTATAATGGCAAAAATGAATAGAGAAAATATTAAAGAAAACTCAAAATTATATTCATAATGGAAATGTCTGCACAAAATTGAACTAAAATACACTAAAAATGGCAAAATGAATAAAAAATACTCTTAAGAGACAAAAATGCAAAAAGTCTAACAAAGATTTCTAAAAAGGCTGCATTTAACAAAAAAACGTGCAAATAAGAAAGCAGGCATGTGTCTATGTTACTAGAAAAAAAATTGATTTTATCAAAATCCCAGCCCTAATGATAAGCATAGAATATGAACAGTAGTCTATGTAATTTAAACTGGACTCAGTTATTTATCGTAATTTAAGTTGAACCTTTGGATAAGCATCGTTCTTAATGGAGGCAGCAGGTCTGAATTGCTCAGACGTTCTCTAATACCGTCACGTATGGCCGTGGTATGTAGGGTTTTGTCTGTAGCGGATGGGTGTAACCGTCCAAAATTAAGGTGGTTCTCACAAAATGATCGCTCCCATGCTCACATCAATGGAAGGTCATTGTTCAGATGTGTTCGAAATGTAGTAATCTTATTTCTTTTCCATTTACTCATACCAAACCGTTTTTATACAACTTATAATAATTGTATACAATAATGTGTAACAAAGTGTAGGCCTATAATACATTCTTGTTCTCTTATCGGCTGTGAAGATTATGGAATGCTTGAATATTTAATTTTTCGTAGAACCGTTCGACATAATTGTAACTAATAACATGTTATTTTACAACTTAGATTCGTATCTACTCTATAAAAATCAGTACTTCGATTTTCGTCACCTTCCTATTTTTCCTTCTCATATTTTTCTTCTTCTTCTTCCCCTACTTTCTCATTTTCGACGACTTATTTTTTCACCTTAATTTTACATTATAATATCCTTAAATCTAACGATTAAGAAATCGGTCTCCTACAGGCCTAAAAGTTATTGGAGATCACCCACTGCAATTGCCGTTGACATCACAACAGCAGCCAATGCCTACAGTGGAATGTAAATGTAGGATCCGAACTAAGGGAGGACCTTGTATAAAATGTATAGCACCACCATCAGCTCACGTTTTTGTTTGTTTATCATATGATGTAGGCCTACTTAAGTTAAAATCAAAATCAACTCACAATTTGCTCGTACTATAAGAACATTAGCCACATTAAGTTTAAAATAGATAAAAACATAATAACATTTAAAATCATAGTGTCTTTAGTAGTCTAGATGCAAAGTTTCTCTTGGTTCGACGTATCTTTATATCTAGATTAGGGTAGACCGGGGTTTGTTGTGACGTTTTTATATTTTCTAATTATAAGCTTACTGAAAAATTTACATCATTTTCCAAAATAAAAATTTGAACAAATGTACAGTAAAACTTACTGAGTCATATAATTTTAAGGAAAGGTATTATTATAGACATATAAGCATTCATGAGCCACAGATTATTGTCTCTTTTGGACACTACATGAGAATATTATAGGAGTAGCCAAAGGTCCTGGGTTCAAGTCCCAGTGCCGGATGAATTTTTCTCCTATAATATTCTCAAGGTATTATTATGCTTTTTCCCCAAACTGTGTAATTTGTCACAACGTACCCCTCACTGGGGTAACTTGTGACGCACTCAAGGCAAGTTGTGACAATTGAGAAAATGTTTGTGTCTAAATAATATACACAAATTATGCATTAAATCGGCAATTGCTTGCTTTTTAGTTTGAATTCCAGCCTTCAGGAACCGTACCCTCATTGGCACAAGCAAACTCATATAAGCCAATGATTTATTTTCGTCGGGAGTAACGTCATAAAATATTTGGAGACTCTGAATGGCAATGAACCTTCTTGGGAGCTATTAAATGCCTGGTGAGATTTTTTAACAGCCTACCTCAATTATTTTCTCTTCACTGGAATTGTTTGTATTATTTATATATCATAATAAATCGTCACTACCTGCCCCTAACTCCCTCTCACAACTTACTATCCTCAGAGGCTGCATTCAGTTCAGTTCAGTTCAGTTTTGTTTTGTTTATTATTCACCTTTAAAGCCAAATATAAGTTTGATATAGGCTTCGTCAAATTTTTTACCTACACTATCATTAGTTACGGCTTTATAGATCAAATGTAACAGGATTTATTGCAGTTTAAATCTGCACTACCCATTTTCATTTACTTCGATTACTTTCTAAGTAGGACTGGACAAAACACATCTAATGAAATTAGTCCCAAAAACACTATCTTATAAATCCCCACGCATTTCGCAGGAAGCTTCCCTCTCAACGACTGTTGCGAGTAGAAAGAACACTGCAGCATGTCTGGTCATTGTTGCCAACCATTAGGAGTAGATATAGCCAGCATGTCGCAACGTACCCCATCACAAAAAGCCTCGGTCTACCCTACTATAAACATGCCGGACATATTGAGTACCGCACAATGAAAACTCCATAGTCGCGATAAATAATCTGTTCTACTAACAAGCGGCCATTATCGGCTTGACGCCATGCCCGTAACCCTACAACAAGCAGGCCATGATATTTTTATGAATATTATTTTGAATTTTGAATCATAAAACCAAAATTTTGAATTGTTTTAATTTTGCTACCATTATGAATTAATGATAGTTCGAACGAGACATTTTGCATCGTCATTGGTGCTATTTAGGCCTAATATTAACTAATCGATGACACTCTTGTTTACTGTTGAATGTAATTATTAAATATTCAATGGTTTCGTAAATAGGGAGATCATATTGATCAATAATATAAGTAGGCCTACTGTACCCACATTTCCTTCTGTGAGAAGAGGGAAGAAAATGGATTTCATTCTCGTCTTTTTTATTTTTCATCGACGCTTTCGATGCGTCATGTTTATTGTAGCCCTTTCAGAACTGAATTAGTATTTTTGTGTCAACAATCAAGTGAAATCATCAGAGGGCTATAAGTTTAGAATCAATGATGACAATTTTAGTTCAGGAGCTGTTAGGCTACCCATGAATGACTATCATAATATGAGGGACAAAATCCTTGTATTTTACATAAAACAATACTCTATTAGGCTTACATTTCTGCATGTGTACAGTATTTTTAGATGAAATTAACGACAGTAGCAGTGAAAAAGTTAAGTGCAGTGCAGTGCAGCTTCTAATATCGTTTATTGTCGCTGCAACTGAAAATAACGTGATATTCCCGTTGTTACACTTAAAAGTACGGAACAATAGATGTTTGGACGCAAACAAGATGTAGGCCCGTTAATAGCTGGCTGATGGCTTCTGATTAATTGGACTGATGTTGCAGACTTGAAGGACGACAACATCATGGATGACATAGAGTGCGCCAAGAAGATCTATAAGCGACACCGCTTCAAGGCTTGGAAAGGCTGGGAGAGGAAGTGTCAGTCCCGGCTGCCCGACCTGTCCAAATGCTAACGCTTTCTGTAGCCAGTTTCCAGCCATCGAGGAAAATTAAGCATCTTGAACGCCGTGGCACAGGACTTCACATTACAGCTTTATTTATCATTACAATACATTTTATAATTGTCAAATTACCAACCATTGCTATCATATTGTTAAAATGGCAACATATTACAAAGGGTACATACTTAACTTACTCAATGGCAATAGACAATCCCTAAGCAAGCTAAAGGATTAGTATTTGTTCTATGGAACCCGAAGGTTCAATGCCATGCTTACCTGAGCCCGCCATTCAACCCTATTCTGTGCTAACTCTACCCAATCATCCCTTGCAAATCCTACTTCTCTTAAATCTATCTTAATATTGTCCTCCTACCAACGCCTAGGTCTTCAAAGTGGTCCTTTCCCTTCGGGTCTCCCAGTCAATATTTTTGAGATAAGTCTTTCCTCCCCCATGCGCGCAACATGTCCAGCCCATTTCATCCGTGATTTAAAAACTCTTACTATATCCGGTGACGAGTACAGGTTATGAATCTCATCGTTATGCAGTTTTCTGTAGTCCCCATTTTCATCTCTCTTAGGCCCAAATATTTTCACCCTGTTTTCGAATAATCTCAGATTATATTCTTTCCGAAGAGTAAGCGACCATGTCTCACATCCATATAATACAACCGGCAGGATAGTTGTCTTATAAATGTTTATTTTTAGATTTCTGGACAGAAGACGAGAAGATAGTTTCTGAGCTGCATAAAAGCAGAGGTTTCCTTCTATATATAATACTATACCTTTCACTTTTAATTTAGTGTCGTGCTACTGCAGTTAATCAGTGTCCCCAGCAATTACCGATTTTACAGAAATATAGTTTTTAGATGTAAGGTGTATATGGTAGCTCATTGAATGTCTGTTCCATATGAGACATCTAGGTGCAAACCCAGACATTTCACTTCACTAAATTTTACAGGGGAAAAATGTGGAATCTAATAATTTATAAGATATCTCTTCAGATAATGAAGGTGCCTTGAAATTGTAGCAAAATGTCCACATGCACCGGCCATTATCAGGAATCAATTCAAATTACTTAAAAAAAAAAAAAAAAAAAAGCTTAAATATTGGAAATGTCTGTCTTTGCTCCTAAATATTCTAAAAATAATACAGTATCAACATGCGGTCTTTTATTTGTGCTTTTGTTATTGAGAAAATGGTTAGTACATTATATTTAATGTTATTATTACAACATTGGGGATACGCCATGGCGTAGGCCTATTGGTTGAGGCATTGTGCTACAAACCGGAAGGTCGCGGGTTCGATTCCCTACGGGTCTCCATTATTTACTTCAAATACGCTTCTTGTGTTCACACTCAAATAAATAAAGTAGGCCTAATTATGTAACACCACCAAAGAAGCTACGTTTCTTACAATTAGCGTGCGAAATCTCTTTTGACAGAATGATGCCTGACGGTCAATAGAATTTTGGTTTTCCTTTTCAAACTATTATTTAAACTGTCAATAAATTGTTAAAATCACAATACGGCACTGGGCACCTGATTGAAGTCATTTTTAAATAAACATAAGGCTTGAATATTACCTCGCGGCTGAATTTATTTTTGCACTTCTTGTAAAGGAAATGTTTTAAACTTTCCAGTCTTCCTAGTTTAATAACGCATATAGTATTTAATATAAATGGATGAAATTTACAATGCTTCTTGAAGATGTTCTACTGAATTATTATATAGAACTTAGAACTTACATCGCTTTACGAAACACGATTTTTTAAAAAGAATATGAGTTATACATCATACACAGGGCCGTAACTAGGCGGTGGCGAGATGTGCCCCCGCCAAGGGCGCAGGTGCAAAGAGGGCGCAAAATTAACCATGAAAAAAACACCTTTTTTAGACTGGTGCAATTTATCAAGCAATAAAAATTCTATATTTTATGATCTAATTATTTTCTAAGTAATTCAACCGTCTGCACATAGCCTAGTTCATTTTCAAATTGAGGTTTAGGTTTTCTTTGATAATAACTGTGTTTTTATATTAAAATAATAAACAATTTTACAGAAATTTTAAAAAATTCTTCACACCCCCAGTATTGGAGGGCGCATATTTGTCAAACTCGCAGACCTTGCTATGGCCCTGATCATACATGTAATTTTTTTAAACTCCAGCTAAACTTCAATATAGATAAAAAGATTACCAGAAAATAAGAATCAAAGACAAGTATCTATGTGAAAGGATTTGTATATATATATTTTTTTTCAACTTTGAAAAGAATCTTTCAGCGATAGTTACAATAACAAGAAGTGTTAGGAATAAAATAAATGCAATATTAAGGTGTAGTAAGCTTGATACCAGATGCGAATACATATCAGATTTATCCCCGCGACGCAAAATACCCGAAAAGTTTCCTCGAAATTTGCACCCCCCGCGTTGCGGGTTTGCGGGGGTGTAAGTTACGCCACTGGATGTGCCGAAAGAATGATACTGCCGTGTGTTACATACGATTAAGCATATGAGGTCGCAGAGTTAATGTGTTAGAGCTATTGTTCACCTTCCTGAAGTCATCAATCTCCTGAGGGCCAATGCTGGATGTGAAGAACATGCTTGAAGAACAAAAGGCAGAGTCATTGTTGCATTCCTTGTTCACAATGGAGAGGCAAGGAGTTTGCTGGTCAGACCGCCTGTCGAGTGCGTTCTGGTGATATGTGAATGTCTTCAAGTCATCACTCCTAATGACTGAACCAGTTTTCTTTGCAATATCTTTTTTGTTTCTTCTTGAGCTGAAGCTTAAGTGGAATCTAGAACTATAAAATGTTATTGTTATTGTGTATGATATTATATTCAATCTGCTGGTATTTCGCAATCCTCTGGATATAATCACATTTTTCCATCTCTTATGTAATGTTTTTAATGTGACCTTAATGTCAGCTTAATTTAATTTTGTAAATGACCAACAAAGGAATAAAAATAAGATCTGATAAGTATCAAAAAAATTAGATAAATTTAAAAACCCGATATGAAAAAAAAAAACTTTTTCCTAAATAAAAGTTTTGTCTCTTAGTATATTATAAGGTATAATGTATGA
The DNA here is from genome assembly GCA_964059195.1 of Ectobius pallidus. Lineage (NCBI taxonomy): Eukaryota > Metazoa > Arthropoda > Insecta > Blattodea > Ectobiidae > Ectobius > Ectobius pallidus. The sequence continues at coordinate 129,925,399 of CAXKWD010000005.1, forward strand.
AAATCCTTGCAAGTAAATTGTTCATAAAAAGGAAGAGAACGTCGTTACCACATCGCAACGCATCCCCGAAGAATACACAACCCAAATAAAATCTGTTGAATGCACTCAGGTAACTTTCTTTGCCCTAAGCGGCGTAAGCATAGGCAATACATCTTTCTCACTTCACATTCTGATATAGATATTCTTATATTCCGTTGTTTCAACCTGATGCAAGGCATTATTGTTCGGTAAGACTGAGTTTTTTTTTTTTGCAAAAAAAAATAATAATAAAAATAAAAAAAATTAGTCTTAGCTCTTCGTGCACCTCATGCACAAAATCTAAACAAAATCATTAGATCTGTTGTCGAGAAAATTGGAGATATGAATTTTTCTTCATGAGAGTTACAGTGTTATCAAAAGTAAGAGAATCGTCGCCAATTTTCTTGTCACATCCCCAGAAGATACCTAACCCAACACATACAATTTTGTTTTCATACGATTTTTCGTTCTGAGCTAGGCTGTTCATGGATACACAGACAAACACACACATGTTTTTGAAACTAGGATTTTTGGATTAATGGGACCTCAAAACGTGTATTAATGTTAAAAACTCAAATTTGAATTTCGGGATCCAACACAATTCCTCTACCTACAGTCTGCCTACATATAGTACGGGCAGAGAAAGTAATATTTATAATTATTTATGTAATAAGTAGGGACCGGATTCTTAAGTTTTTACCTATTTTTTTCCTTACTTCCAAAACAAAAAGCGCCCATACACTTTTTCGAATCATGTCCATAGGATTCACCCACATTAATTCTGTGGCACCTAAAAATACCTAAATGGGGTATAAAAACCTAAATATACCTAAACGGGATATAGAACCTAAAATATCTATTTTAGGCTACTTTTTCGTCTTTTTTGTCTTTTTTGTTTGTCAGTTGAGGAATCGACATTTTGCGGAGAGACAATAATTTTTGTCGGGTTGAAATTAATACCAACAGCGTTTCGTTCAACCCATTGTCGTCTAGGATGGACAGTATCAAGAGAGGAAGTGTAAAGTACCGGCATATTCCTTACTGTAACCAGGAAATATGAGGCAATCTTACTTTCACTGCTTCTTTTGATAGTTTATGCTTTCTTTCTTCAATTGTATAATATTGTCCTAAAGCAAGTTTACAAAAATTTAAGTCAATTTTGTTAAGATAAGCTTTAAAAGTATTGTGTATTGAATCCAATGTAGCACATTTAAATTCATTAAACCAATTATTCTACCCGAAAACGATATTTTGGAGAAAAAACCTAAAAAAAACTATTTCACCTAATGGAAAACCTAAAACAGTGTTTTTAAAAACCTAAAAATCCGGTCCCTAGTAATAAGGATTAAAGTAAAAATGTTATTTTGCGATTAGGTTTGTTTGTAGAACGAGCCCGTAAGAACGAGTGAAGCAATCCTGCGAGGAAAATAAAATTACGGAAGCAGTTAATATGAGCAATTTGTTAATTAAAAATTTAGTGTCTACAAAAAAATCCAAAATCTTTCCCTGATTACAAGGTGAACAAATTTATAGCCTACCTATAAGGCGTTTTGATATTTTAAAATATGAAATACATTTTGGTTATTAATTCTACAGTTTGGTATATTCAAAATTAGGTTGAAGCCCACACTATTTTGATTCGGCAATAAAATCTTATTATTCATTATTTAGTTCCAGCTGTTACTTCCCAGAGCCTCTTTTGATTTGCACCAGAACATTTTGTTCATATTCTCAAATCGGTCTCTCAAATCAATGGCAGAATGTTCAAACACGTAAATAAATAGACGGATAAATAAATAAAATACATAGGCCTAGTTGAAAATGGAACTTAAAAAAAATCATCAAAACAGAAGACACACGAAATGAAGGAGAAGTATACCTAATAAGTAAGGTTAAACAGACCCTACATGGAATATACTTGCGTATGCTGCAGAGTTCACTACAGGTTTATTCACAAACCGCCACTGCTTGCTGATCTAATGCTGCGAGCATTGAAAGAAGAAACTGCTAGCAAATATGGACGAAAGTATGTTTGAGAGGAATGCTTGACTCTGAGAAGGTTAATTGACTTTCGCCTTACTGGAATAATCGTGATTAATTCGCGAAACAGCTTGTGTAAGTTACTGGGTTCATGGCTTCGTACAGCTGTCAGGTATTTAAGGTCGGTGTGTAAGCTAATGCGGGATTTAGCTGCTAAAGTCACTAACGTCTTCCCCAACAGTCTGGGACATAATTTACTGCGCACATAGGACAAAAAATGTTTCTGATATGTTGTCCCTTTTTGCAAATTTAGGGCTTACAATAAACATTCCTATTTCTCAACTAATACGGGAGCTGGAAGTTTAATAGTGACAACACATTTATAAAATCAAGGAAGTTCAAATCGCTTTTGTTGGATGTTGGTTGGATATCCAGCAAACTCCAGAGCAAATAGTTAATAGGAGCCTTCTATTACTACGAATGTCTTCACAGTAACAAAGAAGAAATCTATTAACCGGTCTAAAATGAATTGTGGATCTGATAGAATGCCAATGATTAAAAATAATTCAATACCTTAAAATTATTCTTGATTCACAGTATTTTTTTTTTAATTTATTTGTATTTATTTATTTATTTGACCATAGTTGACCCAGATTCCCGTCCGCCGGCGTGGTCTTGTGGTTAGCGTCGCTGACTACAGATCCGTCGGCCCGGGTTCGATTCCTGGTACCTCCTCGGATTTTTCTGAGGTAGGGAGGTCTGGTAGGGGTGCACTCAGCCTCGTGATTCCTAATTGAGGAGCTACTTGATAGAGAAGTAGCGGCTCCGGTCATGAAAACCACCAATAACGGCCGTGGGTGTCGGCATGCTGACCACATGCCCCCCAATCCTGCCATATGCCTACGGGAGATGACGCAGCGGTCGGGTGGTAGGCCAAGTCCCTCCAGGGATGTAGCGCCACGGAGTTTTTTGACCCAGAGTCCCACAGCCGGAGGCTACACTATTGGGGAGAATACAGATAATACATAGACTAATATTTACATACAGTTTGCTATCTTGGTTTCAAGACTTCGGTATAAATGTAGATGATGATGCACAGTAATATGCAATACATGAACTGTTTTAAGATTGGTTAAAAATGTTACTCATTATGATGATTGATTGAGTGTAAAGCATGATTGAACCTCCGCCGGAAGTAAGTGAAGAACAAGTGACAGGCTTTGACCCATCTTACTCCTTTTCGGCATGGAATTATTTTACATGGAAAGAGTGCTAGAGAAGATGGCTTTTCCAGCATTGAAGGGCTCCATAATAATATTTAGGAATCATTCATTTGGCCATTAATCTTTGTGTATTACTATCTGACATATGTTATTGTTTGTAGTTTTGTATTATTTTTTGTTTCTCTGTCAAAGTCGTTATAACTATACTTTATAATATTGTTTGGTATGGTAATCTTCGTGTTTTGTCATCCTACAGTATTGTTGTGGGAAGAGTGTACAATAAATATTTAATTTAGTGAAGTTTTTTTTTCCCCCTTCATTTATTTCGGGGAAGGGGCGGGCCAATTGGGCCCCCTCCCTGGCCACGTCACTGAATTTTATACTAATATAATAATACATTTTTAGTGAAGAGATAAGGAGGCTTAATACTGATAATAATACCATTCAGAAACCATGTACTGAAACATTTTCAGTAACTTAACTTATATCATAATTATCTGAAAAGGACTATAATAATAATAGGTTAAGGGTTCTTATCGCTTCAATAAAGAAAAAAGAACACGCTAACAATTCCAAATGGAGATACGTCACTTTGGAAATTAAGCCTCCAATTTTTATACCTACTACTGTATTGAAGTTTATGCTTAATTAAGCTTAATTAAGTTGTGTTTCAAACCATAGATTTTTTTTTCTCTCTTCAAGAATTCAAAGCTATTAATGACACCGTACGTTCAATTCCACTATGATTGTAGCTCTTACAGAGATTTAAACCCTTTAATTGCATTTAATCGTTTCAAGTGCCCTTGTAATGAACCTTGCTCATTAGAAAACTCTGAAAAGAAGCTCTTTTCAATTCTTGCCTTTCACGAAATTACATTTATGAGATTTATGGACAAAAGGAACTAAAAGTTAAGAACTTTAAAGTCTCGAATTGAATTTACAGATAAACGCAATTAAAGTCAACAAAATTAATTAAAAATCAGAGGGGAACCAACTTAAAACAATCTTCGCTACAGTTAGATGTCGAATTTCTGTAGCTTGGTCGTTAGGAATCTAGACTGAGGAAGATTAATACTTTATTGAAACCCGATAGGTGGGGTTCGTATTTTTTGAAGCCTAATAGCGATAAGTGCGAGATTTTACTAAACAGCTTTACTTAGCTTTGTACATGCGTAACATACCAATATTAAGCAAATTGAATCCATGAAATATCGCGAAATTTGTTCGATTGTGCGAAATGTTTAAGTAAGCTCAAAATATGCGCGAAATACGCCCATTCCATACGTAAATTGAGAAACCTGTATAAAAATTTGATTCAAAATTGTTATATTTTCGTTATAGTGTGATTTTTCTCTTCATTTCTTACAGCACTGTTTTTTGTTTTGTTGTTTGTTTGTTTTTTTGTTTTTTTTTCCCTATTTCTCTAGCTGCCAAGAAGTTATTGATTTTGTTTTCGAAAATCTCGGAAGGGTAGTTATAAGCCACCCACTCTGAATACGCGCTCTTTGCAATATGCCCTCTTGTTCTGTATCAGAATGTCGAGTGAGAAAAATGTATTGGTCATGCGTAAAGCAAAGAAAGTTACGAGAGTACATTAATCAGACTTTTTGGGGGGTTATGTATCCTTCGGGGATGCGATGTGTTATGGCAACGACATTCTCTTCATTTTACAACCAATTTACATGAAGAGAATGACATACATAATATATTATAATAAGAGGCTAACTTTTATTTAGGCAGAGGAGGTTATGTGAGTTTTACGTCAGATTTTGTTTTTTTGTTTGTTTTATTATGGCTAAACAGTAATAAGCCTATAGGCTACTCCAATCGAAATATACGGACTCCGATACAGTGTCAGTTTATTTATTTATATATAAAAAAAAACTTTTCCCGATAACTTTATTGGGGAGTTGGGGGCAGAGCCCCAGCGAGCGAAACGAGTCATATATCAGAGGCCTACAGCATTTATTCCCATGCCCTTCTAAAAAGTACTCTTAATAAATTGAAACAATTGCAAATCAAGTGATAAGATACGGAAAATACATTGGGAATCACGTGAAACAACATTTTTTTCCCCCGACAAGTTTATAGTGACTGATAGGTAACTAGTATTGACTAAAACTTTTTAAAAAGTCAAGATAAAAATAGGAGTGTAAGTTCTAAAATAGTCGAAATAAAAGATGTGCGAGATATTAACGCAATGAAAAGGTATACGCTTACATTAAAAATCTGTGTTTTCCTCTCGTGAGTTTTTTGGACTTCCAGTTCCAATTAAATGGGAGTGGCTTACTTGTTTATAAAGAATATGGAGTCTCGATGACGGCATTAGAGGTAAAAGAAGAGCAATTAATGTTTAACAAGATGTGCGGGTTTGCAAAGGAGGGGATTGTGGTCTTACAAATGAGGTAATCCACATCCTGGCGTCCAATAGGGCGAGGACTTCAACTCTTGGAGATGAAGGGTTGGAGTTGGAGGGGGCTTGAGGACAAAAGGGCTTTTATTATGCTGCAGGCGGTTCAAATGAGCTGAACACACTATAATTGGTCGCTTTTAAAATTGGCCAGGTGCTTGAGCTTGTAAATAGGTTGATTTGCTGCATAGCTATACCCCCCATTTCATCCCTCATTCATAGTATGCTGGCAACGAGCTCTTCAAAACCAAAAGCTGGCTTTAGTAATATCTGAAATAATTTCACTTTATTAAGCGAGGTTAAGAGCATGATTCCTCATTAATGTATGCAGTTTGAGTACGTTCTGTTTTATATTTTTAACTGCCAAATAGGAGGTAATTTATCATTAAAGAAATATTTCTATTTTTACTTCCACTGACCGTACTATAGGTACAGTAGGTATTAAATAATATTAAATGGATTAGTTATTATAGTATAGATTATTGCCTGCAATTATTAATTTATCAGTATATTTGCTATATAGTTCTATTAGTACAAGTACAGCTTAATCTGTTCGGATAATAGATCACGCGACTGCATTATTGGCAAGATTATGGCTCTTGTAATATTACCTAAGAAAATTTGTCATAGAGAAATATCGAACCCAGGAATTCGGCCTATTTTTCAAATACACAAACCATCAGCTACCCAGAAACTATCGCAGACTCTTTTCAAATATTCCTCTAGACCTTGGCTGACTTTACTATAGACCCTGCCAAACCTGGCTATTACTGTGATGATACTATTAATTTTAATTTAATTCTAATTTAAGTGAAGATTATAACATGCAATGGAGTTATTCCAAATCTTTATTGACTGTTATCATTTCATACACTGTTCTAGAGATCAAAGGTTCACAACCCGTGGTCAGCCTACATTTTCGGGGTTTTCATCATCCTTAGAAGGGTAAAAGGGTTATATGTCCATACCCTTCATTTGGGAATGGATTGATTTATGAATAGAAACCTGCTTTAAGCTTTTCGCTGCTATTGACAAATAAATGCGTCGCCTAAAGAATTGTATAAAAGGAGAGAATTAAGACTACTAGAGAATTTTTAAAATATAAAATGTGAGGATTTTTATCAGTGTTATTTTTGGTATTCATAGAAACCAGCAATTCAATTGCAATTTTCCTCATAGATTTCAAACTTAAGAGCCCCCTGACGTTTTTATTTGATGACTGCCTTTTTACCAGTGTATAAATTTAATTGTGAAAGGGCCAAGTAGCTATCAAGAGGCTTCTAAGCATTAATAAATAATTATGCTAATAATATGAACACTGTATTGAATCATAAACTCAAATAGATGAGGTACTCTCTAATGGCAAAATTCCCTCACTTTATTCTGCGTTGTTGTCTATACAGACGCTTTATACTGCTAAAGCGTACAGTTATTAAACCCTGAGTGCTTATTACATTTTTCTCAATAATAATATCTTGTTCTTGAAAATAATGTATTAGCTTTCACACTCGACCATTAAAGGTTCATGTCTTATTCCCTTACTTCTCATAGTTCTTATGTTGAATTCAACAACTTAGGCTCAGTAGATTTACACTGCTTTTCTTGTCAGTCTTCCAGGTAATTCTACCATGCTTTTAAGTGCACAAGAAACTCCACATTTTCTTGAAACGATTGAATATTTAATAGCAGATTACATGTTCTTAGCTTATGGGAGTATTTGAAGACTTCCAGGTTTGTAGCATTCATAGAATATCTGTCAGTGTTGACTATCAGCCTTAAAAGGGCTTATACACTAGAAAATATTTTAAAATATATTTTTTTACGTTTCAAGTGATAAGAGTAAGTTTTTCTGTACACATTTCTAAATTTTCAGATAAAAGTTCCATTTAATAGTGGCATTATTCAATCTTTTTGTAAAGCTCTGAAGGATAAAGTTCAAGTGTATGTCTTAACTTTAGACTCGTTTAACAGATAGTTTTAATTTTCATTACAAAAAACATAATATCTTAAGATCCATTTGTCCGAATTTATTCAAATTTTGCATAGTGTTTCTTTGCATTAATCTACAAAGGATGATCCTCAATGGTTAACGTTTGTTTAAGAATAATTCTTAATTATTATTAACTAGGAAATAAAAACATCCTTGAAAATGAAGTAATAATCGTAATGCAGAACTTAAAAAGAATCTAGATTTAACATTAAGACTGCTCATTGAGGTTCATCCTTCAGAAAACTATCTCAGGTATAAAGGAAATGCTAAATTGGCAATAACTTCTTCACTTTAGATGTTATCATGTTTGATATATGATTTGTTGATTTTGTTACTGATAGATGATAGTTATTATTGATAGATTTTATTATTGATAGTTGATGGATGATGTTTGATTTTATTTTTTAAAAATACATTAAAGCTAAACTCCTCTAGAACAAGTGTACAAACTTGTAAAAAAAAAAGGCAAGACAAAGTTAAATTATATTATTTAAGATTATGTAAAAAAAGAGGTCGCAACTATATAAGCTCCCTTCTTATGATCACATTAAAAGATTGAAAAGTTTAGTAATGAGCCTTTTTTTACAATTATAGTAGATATAAGCCTGTATTGTCATTATCTGTGGGCCTATAATTTATTAAGAACGGTATTATCAGTATTCAGTTTTCCTCACCCAAGGATTATCAGACACAAAGTTCTACAAATGTTCCTACAGTAGTTTCGGTACAATGCAGTGTCGCGTGTGCGCTAATGAAAAATGCATGGTTGAAAATAATTTATATAAGAAATGTATTTCTCAATTATCCTTTGTTTCAATCAATCTATAACTTACCTCTCAGGGTCAACAAGAGTAACATGACCAACAAGGAGATCCCTCCACTTTCTTGTTTAGTTTTAAGATGAAACACGCATTAGTGGAAATATGCCGAAAGTAATGGAATAAGTTGTAATAAGTTACTGCTGCATTCTATTTAGGCCATACATCGACAACTTTTCATAGGAATAGATCACACTAATAGGAATTGGAGAAATGGGTCGAATGTGATTTAAATTAAAGGAAATAATTTTCACATGAAGATTACACGATGACTTTTTATCACTTTTAATCCCAATTAAACGAAGATAATTTAATTTTTGGAGATTTACTCGAAAACAGATCTAAAAGTTTTGTTTATCTTTCTGCCAAGATGCTTATATCAAGAGCTAAAACTTATATTTGAAACTTCTTTTCAATAATTATCTGAAGGATAGTTATAAGCTAGCCATCATTCATAGAAACTGTATCGCGTGGAGGAAGTACAGGCTGAGATGAGACAAAGCAATACACACGACCTCTTACTTTATATCAGAATATGAAGTGAGAAATTTATATTGCCCATGCTAAGGGTAAAGAAAGTTATGAATGTATTACCTACATCAGATTATGAGTAGACCTGGGATTTAAGGCTCTAAAAAAATTACTTTCAGGCACCTAAAATAGGCTTTTAAAACAAGTAAATAGGCTTTTAAAAGAAAAAAATGGGCACTTAAAATGTGCTTTAAAAATGTGTAAATAGACAGAAAATAGACTTTAAAATACTACAATATGCTCTTAAACTGTAACGTGATCTTTTTTACTGTAAGAAACATGGTATACCTATTGAAATAATTGCAAAATTAAGACATAATTAAAAATACATTTATCAAAAACCGTTTTAGTTTTTATTAAAAATTGACACAGTATGTCCCTTCTTACTATGTACCTGCTACTTGTTGTTTTGAGCTAATCCCTGTCAGTTAGCATTCCTTTGGCGACAATTGTTTGGGAAAATCATGTTTCTGTGAAAACCCCACCCTCTGCTGTTCTGCTCTTCATTCAGGGATGTCCATTAAATAATTTTGAAAGTTACAGAAGTTGAATTTTTTTTAAATGTACAAAATAGGCATTTTACGCACTAAATAGTAAAAATAGGCTCCAAAGGTCCAAATAGGCATTTTAGAGCACTAAAAACTCTATAAATATAAGTGATTTATCATGAAATGTCAACATATTTAAAAATGTTCATGTTATTTCCAGGGCCGTGGAAAGAAAGCAAGGGCCCCAGGAAAAATTTTTCCCGGGCCCCCGTCAAATATTAAATTCACTACCCTTTATAATGTATGCAACAAAAAGATTATGTAATGATATTACATAATTAGGTTATTAAGTAGCCTACCGGTACCATTCTGGTAGACAGGACTGTCTGTCTGTCCGTGTGTCTGTAAGCGGGATAACTCAAATACGCTTTATCGGATTTTCAACAAAACTTGGTATACCATTTATAACGCCCATGGGACGAAGCCTATTGATTTTGGACCAAATCGGTTAACCAATGCCGGGCAGGAAACGGAAAAATACATTAAAATGTTCTAATTAGGAACAATTTTATCTGTATGTACCAGTTTAATCTTTTGAAAATTATTATTTTAAATGCCGAACGTTAGTAAGGCCTACTATTGAGTTCAAAAGGATTTGTGCTTCTACTTTTCAGAAATACCAATTTTTCTTCAAGATTAATACGTTTCAGATTAAATGATAATTCCGTGTCACCGTTATACGACAGGACAATGCAGATAAAATAAACACATAGAACATGACTTAAGCTGTTTATTGACTTATAACCAATTTTATTTTAGAGTAAATTTAGAAAGTAAAAAAATTAAACCTGGTCCCGACTGCCCCTCCCTCTCGTCGGGCCTGGTTATTTCATAAGGAACAAAATAGGTATTTGCCTTAAAATCCCAGGTCTAATTATGAGGTGTGTATCTTTTGGGAACGAAACACGAAGCGTAGCAACGATTTTATCTTCATTTTTACAAAACCATTTTGTGCGACGAGAATTCATCTTTCGTGATTTTCTTTCAAACGTTTCTGTTTTTTTTTTTTTTTTTTTTTTATATTTTCTACACGAAGTGCGTAAAATGCATAATATATTGTAATATACTATTAACTATTATAATATATAGTAAATTATGTTATATTTAAAATAGAACCCATATTATTTATTATTTATTTATTATTTACTTCTATTATGATGATAACTTACAATTCTTAAATTTGTAATAACTGGTATAAGTTTAAGTTGATTTTTTTTCTCACACTGTACACTGTAGTGAGTTATTATTTGCTGTTAATAGAAGCATAGTAAGCTTTGTCGTTTAGGCAATCTTGTAATCAAGAAAGCAAATAAAAAAATAAAGAGCTAAAACTATTAAGTTATTCGAAACATTTTCCCAGTTCTCTGAAGATTAGTTATAAACTTATACGCCACTCATTTCAAACACAAACATAGGTTTTATCTTACCTCGCGAATAATGCAGCTTTCAAGGAAGCTGGGGCATCTGAATGCTCACCGCTACAATGCAGTCGATAAATCTTCCTTTATAAGCAAAACTAAACATTTAAATAAGCAAGCAAGCACGAAGAATTTGAGAAATAAGCATCCAATAAGTAAAAAAAAAAAAAATCAAACAAGTAATTAGTTATGTAGAAATCATTTCTTATTCATGGGTGTTAGGCCTACAATATGTAAGGAAGGTCATCCGCAGATTTTCTTCTGTGAAGCTCCTCCAGAAAGAGAGACATATCTTCTGAATAAAGTGAGAGTGTAATTTCAAGACTGTTAAAAATGGAGTTAACTACATGACATTTAGTACTCAATAAGTAAACATGGGGTTTTGCAGGAGGATAAGGATCAAATCGAAGAGTCTCTTTTGGAGGAGCTTCACAGAAGAAAATCTGCGGACGACTTTCCTTATCGTATATTGTAACACTCATGAATAAGAAATTATTTGTATATAACTAATTATTTATTTTATTCTTTTGGTTATTTTGGTGCTTATTTCTTAAATTTGTCGTGCTCGTTTGCTTGCTTATTTCACTGTTTGATTTAGCTTAATAAATCTTGGATCTAGTGTTGATGAAGAAGACAAACATTTAGGACTTAATGGTCCATTATCAGCTCTATGGTTGTGGTAGTTTATGCTCATGCTGATTACGCCGGTAAATTTGTCGGAGGTAGGCCTTCACAGTTTCATGTATACGGCTGATGTCAATTTTTGTTCTGAAGAGAATTTTCTATTCCCATCCAAAAAGCTAAGGTCGCTGAGAACCTGTCAATGAGAATGACGTCATGTCGGGTTGGTTTTTCAGAGAAAACCGGCACATGACCGCACTACTGTATCATTGGCAAGTTGGAACATAACTCAGGTTACAAGAAACCTGAAACATGTCCATGTCAATAGTTGTCAACGAGTCGGCCAAGCAGTGCGGAAAACTTTACAAGAACACCGATCAGAAGAACAAGTCCATGACAGGAATGACCCGGTTTAACATTAATGTAGCCACTTAAGTGACATAGTTGTACTCGTGTATTTCCACTATGTTCTCCCCTCATATTGATAACCTGCGGTAAAGCAGATGATATAAATCCTGCACAACCGTCTTACGTTAAATTAAGTTTCTATTTAGTTTGATTTAGATCTATTTTTCTAGGAAGTGTAATGCTCACTTACAAACAAATTCAAATATGAAAAACTAACAGGTGCCTAATGCTTCGCCCGTGTTTATTAATTCAATCGCTAGATTTGACATAAACTGAACTATTTATTAAGTGTCAGAATGGTACTTATGAGGTTGTACGGGGGACGGGAAAATGTCTGTCTTATCTGTCCGTGTGTCTGTACGCGCGATAACTCACATAGGCCTACGCTTTAGCGGATTTTCATCAAACTTGGTGTACCCATTTATAATATCCATTGGAAGAAGACTATTGGTATTGGACCAAATCAATTGACTGGTACGGGAGCAAAGCGCAATTTAGTGCCTATTTTATGGTAATATTTTAGAAGGAATTTGTCAAATTCAAATCAGTTCTCATAGTAGCATATTGTTTTACAGTGTTCATTTACGGCTTTGGAAGTTGCAATACAGATAGCTTTGACAAATAACATTACCGACATATTCCTCTCTCTCCCTATATGTATGTATGTATGTATGTATGTAGGTATGTATCTATGTAATGTATGTATGTATGTATGCATGCATGTAGGCCTATGTGGTCTATCTATGTTTTCTGAGTATGTGTGTAGGTCTCCGCGAAGGCATGAAACAACAAGATTCTCAGTAGGTGTCTTTCTTTTACTCTTTTCTCATTTTTAAACCACCACGTGGAGAGGAAATGTTTTATTAGCAACTTCAACGAAAACGCTATAATTATTTTGTTTAAGATTTATACGAACTACCTATACTAAGATTAAATATTTATTTGAAATTTTTTTCGTAGAAATTAGGTGAGTCATAATCTACCTAAATAAAGCTTTAGGTACTGCCTCTCAAACCACGAGACTTTTCACTAGGCCGAGACAATTGAGTATGCACTCTTCCAACATGTCTTTCTCTATAAGCCTATCATATTAGGCCTAATGATGAAGAAATAAGTGTAATCATTAACCAAACCTTTAGCACCAAGTGGTTGGAGGAAATGATTATTATTATTTTTTTTAACACAATTTTTGCCAGTTGAGGTATACAAATGCTCCCTTAAGGCACTGAACAGGAATTAATATTTTAGATTCCATATGTAGACCTAAAGTATGTAGTCAAATTTCATAAGCTGATTTCGATGTTCCATATTTTGAACACGCTGTAAATTGCTTCCTCATTTATAGGATTCATTTTCTCCGTGCTCTGCTTGCCGAATGTTCTTGTTAGACATTTATTACTTGTGAACAGAATTCTTTTACGGCTGACCTTTACCAGTCGTAAATCTTTCTAAGTAAGCCATAGGTTATGACTTCTTTGCTTATTTTAATTTTAATTCGCGAAAGTATTTCGGCTATTCGATAATGACCTCTCGTTACGTAAAATAGTATTTTTTTTATCAGATGTCTAGCACTTATCAGTTCATCCACCAGTCTGACTGTCCGACTATACTCTCCTATTGACTCTCCGTCTGTCCTTCCACCTTCAATTGGCTATTGTCCTTTTTTACAGTCTCTCTGTTGGTTCTTGTCTTCTACTGTTTTTTCCCCGATTGCCTCCCCGTATGTACTGTATTTCTATCCTTCATCTTTTTGTTTCTTCTTCTGTCTGTGCCTCCGTCACCGTTTGTCTGCCGTTCATCTGTCCTCCCAACTGTCTAGCCGTCCGTTCGTCTTTCAGTTTTTGTTTTACGTCCTTCTCCCCAATCTGTTCGTTCGTCCTGCCCATCTGTATGACTGGCAGTGTTTCTCTGTTTCATTTTCCTTGTCCTTCCGTTTCTTTGCCTATCTATCAGTTTTTCTGTTTGTCTGTTATCACTCTCTAAATGGTACTGCCTTTTGTGCATCACTTAATGAGGGACGTAAGTCACGTCAACTATTCTTTTCCTTCTGAAAATGTGGGGCCATTTTAAAATTTCGAAATATGAAAATGAAAGGACAGGATATGTAACGTATGTATAATGCAGATTACGGGTTCTAGACGTTGGATAGTGAAAGAAACAGACACCCATAAAAATCCATACGCGACTGCATCGTGCCTCTCTAATGTATTGCGGTAGTAGGAAACAAGAAAGCACACATGCCCGCTCCATGATTCCTTAAGTTCGGTACGGATGGCCATTACTCCCCAAAGTTTCCGTCAACTCCTTGTGGTATTCTCTGGCATTTCTCCCTCGGATAGTGGCTATTTTCACGTAAGAATGCTACTGCGTTCTTAATATCAATTCTGCACGGCAGCTGACTCACAACTAAATTACCATTGCCTCTATTCGTGTAACCGTGCATCACAATGTTACTAAATGATATGTGCATATAAGTTACTAGAGATGCTACGCTCTCCCGTGACATACATCATCTCATGATACTATCGCATTGCCTTAATTTGAGGACAAAATAGGTCATTACTTAAGCTCCATCCCTCGTAGTTGTACTATATATCATCGAATTAATAGTTGTCGTCACTCTCTAATTAATAGACTACACGGTATAAGGTGAGTTAACTGCCCATTAGAATCTATAGGTCCATTATTGAATTTAAAATAATTTTATACATGACATATCGATACATATTTATCTGAATACAGGATCACGCAAACCTCTTAGCAAAGAGAGGGTATATTTATCTTGTCACATCATTCATTCTCTGAGTTGGGATGTATGATGACATAACCTCACTATCTGGAGATATTACTGCAATAAATAGTAGGTAAAGCGCCTTACTAAATTTGGTGCACTTTCTTGTCAACGACTTAGCTATAAATTGACTCCAAGAGCTATTGAATAAACAATGAGAAGCGAATGGCAGCAGGGATTCACAGAATATTAAGTACCTCCATCGATAAAGAGATAAAAAAAAAGTTGGATGTTCGTACTTACTAGGGCCCGGAAGTTATGAAAAATCACATATTTAATAATGCATTCTATAGCATGCTAGTGTTAAAATTGCACGAGACATGAAAGAAATAACAGAAACTGATGGTTTTATTAAGTGCCAGAATGGTAATTTCTGAGATTGTGCGGTGGACGGGAAAATGTCTATTGTGCATATCTCTGTTAATTCAAACATTTACAGCATATTTGGCTAATCGAATGTTTTGAGAACCGCGTATTGACAATACATAGCCTAATGTTTTCGTAACTGATTATATAACCTTAATGCGGTGTTTCACTTCATTAGTTTTCAATTTAGTAAAATTTGTTGCATTGGCCTTGCTTTTAAAAAGTTTTGTAATGTAATTTATACAACATAAACAGACTAATTGTAATTTATAATGTAAATTCAGCTAACAGAGAGAACGTAAAGTATTTACTTCGTTGATTTCTGGAGGATATTTTACTAATTTTAGAGCATATTTGCATACATATTTCGTCTTCTGATAGAACATTAACTTACTCATTATCATAATTCCATTTATTAAAAATCTGTTCTCATAGCAACTTTTGCAAGTTGGATTTTGAAGTGAAACATCTTTAGGCGCGCTAGAAGTAAATCGAGAGCTGACCCAAAGTTGCGTTACGATCAGAATCGTCACGAAAGTAGTGGGGCTGTGACAGTCTGCAAGAAATCAATAAACTCAATGAATAGACTTATCGAAAATTTTAAAAATCCAAAATTAAAAAATCTAAACATCCAAAATTGAAAAATCAAAAAATCAAAAATTGAAAAATTAAAAATCCAAAATTAAAAAATCAAAAAATTATAAATTTTACGGGAGCAGGCGGGGGAAAGGTATTAGGCATTCAGTAAGGGATATTAGGCGTACTGCTTCGAGCTATTGGCATGGTGAGTCCATCACCATTTTAAAAAATCCAAAATTAAAATAATAAAAAATCCAAAATAAAAAAATCAAACAATCCAAAATTTAAAAATCTAAAAATCCAAATAAAAAAGTTTAAAATCCAAAATTAAAAAATCAAAAAATTTAATAATTCAAAGATCCAAATTTTAAAGACTTCAAAAATAAAAAAAACAAAATTCCAAATTTAAAAAAATTCAAAAAGGTGAAAATTTAAAAAAGTCCAAAATCCAAAATTTAAAAAGTCCAAAATCCAAAATTTAAAAAGTCCAAAATCCATAATTAAGAAAGTCCAAAAACCCAAAATTTAAAAAGTCCAACAATTCAAAATAGAAAAATTCCAATAATCCATCATTTAAAAAATTAAAAAATTAAAAAAATCCAAGTTTCACTTCTGTCGCGTGGCGTTCCACGAACCCTTTTTTTTATATGGGATATTCAGATACATATAAGTATGTGGCCTCATCTTTAGTGGTGCCATTATTTGCTCTGTACAGAAACCACAATCTGAATTTTAACGTTTATTATTATTATTATTATTATTATTATTATTATTATCATCATCATCATCATCATCATCATTATTAGTCTACTGTTATTAATGTACTATTGATAGTCTATGATGATTTTAATAATTGGTAAATTCTGACGAAAGATGGCAGTTTTAGAAAATCGAGGAAACCCTACGAATCCGAATGGTTTTACATTTCTTGCATTTCGTGTTCCTGTGAAATTAATGTTCTGATTTTATCATGTATTCGTTCCTAAGCTCTAAAAATCTCATACCACTCATTTTATAGCCTAGAATTAAAAGCGACTTCCAAACGGACTTGTAGGCTTCCCAATTGATGGGTGGCTACGAGGAAGCTGTTGTAGCCCTAAAGGCATAGAATATCTACTCTGTACAAATTCTTGACGATAATCGAGAATGAACCCCAGGACAATGGAATTCTTCAGAGTGTGAGTTCCCCTATTGTTGATGAGCGAGGGATTTTAAAATACAGAGCACAACTGCCAGGACGACAAAACAGTGTAGTCTAGGAACTGAAAAAAAAGGTTTTTTTTTTTTTTTTTTTTTTTTTTATTTTATTATTTATTTATTTATTATTATTTATTACATTACAATATTACATTATTACATAGAATTGCAAAAACAAATACAAGTACAAATACATATTTATACAAGTAAAATAAAACAATTTTCAAAATTCAAAATTAACTACAACTATTTAAAAAGAGGAAAAGAAATATAGGCTATATCTTCACAAGAAGTATTACATTTAGTAATACACCCGAATGAGCAAGACTGCTCGTGCTCGGGTGCCGTTTCAAAAATATCAAAGTGAAGAAAGAGGAGAGACAAAGAAATAGAGTGTATAATGTGCTTAACTAAAAAAAAAGAAAGTTAAAAAACATTAAACATAAAAACGTAAATACATAAAAGGAGTGAAACAAAAATTACTTAAAAGCTAAAAAATTACAAAAAATTCTTTACATATCTATTAAATTTAACAGTGGAGTATGCTGAGAGATCAGGATATTTTCTGATAATTGAGTTATAGAAGCGCGGTCCAAAATTAATGCTATGCTTTAATCCTGCCGATGTGAGACATTTGGGTTCTAATAGGAGTAAATTAGTATTTCGTCTAGTTTTGTAGATATGTTCACTGGAAGAGTATTTTATACGATGTTTGTGAAAATATTTTAATATAGAAAATTTGTAAATTTGGTCCAAACTTAAAACATTAAATTCCGAAAATATTAGGCTAGTTGGGTAATCAATGTGTTTTCTTAGACAGATTTTTATTATTCTTTTTTGTAAAAGGCAGAGGGGCTTAAGGGTAGTTTTCGCTAATCCTCCCCAGGCGAGAATGCCATATTGAATAATGGACTGGAAAAGTGCTAGATAAACGGAACGTAAAACAGTAATGGGCATACAGTGGCGTAAAATGACAAATTTATGAATTGTTCTGCGTAGTCTATTACAGATGTAGTTAACATGGTGAGACCATTTAAGATGTTGATCAATAAAAATACCCAAATATTTCACAACGGCTGATTCTTTCAGTGGTAAGCATTTACAATTCACATCAAAATTACAATTATGTATTATTAAATTTAAATTTGTACGTTTTTTCCGCGCTATCTGACCAGTAGATGTTAATGAGAAAGGAACTAATGTTGATTTATCCACGTTTAGTGATAGAAGGTTAGAATCGAACCATTTTTTTACAATTTTCATGCCTGTATTAGCGTATTTATATGCTACTTCCCATGAATGACCACTGAAAATCACAACAGTGTCATCTGCGTATGAAAATATGGAGCCATTTATTTGATCTAGGTTTAAATTTAGCAAATCATTTACATATATTAAGTATAAGATTGGTCCTAATATCGTTCCTTGTGGCACACCAATATCAATATTTGATATTTCACTTATATGGCTGTCTACTTTTGTCATTATACATCTATTGCTCAGATATGATTCAAATAATTTGTAAACTGTTCCTCTAATTCCTATCTTATTCAGTTTATCTAATAGTATCGAGTGAATAACAGTATCAAAAGCTTTGCGTAAGTCCAAGAAAATTCCTAAACAATTATTACCTTTGTCTAATTCTTTAATAATGTTACCTGTAACGTTAATAAAAGCATCGTCAGTAGATATGTTGCTCTGGAAACCAAATTGATTTTTTGATATAATTTCATGTTTTTGTAAATAGTTTAGTAGCCTAACTTTTATGCATTTCTCTAGTATCTTGGAAAAGGCCGGAAGTAGTGATATTGGTCTATAATTGTTTAAATCATTCATTTTCCCGGATTTATGTATAGGTATTATCACAGCATTTTTTAGAGTATTGGGGAAAACACCTTCTGTGAAACAAAGATTGAAAATATAGACAAGAGGTTTAACAATATATTTAATGATAGATTTCAATGTAATGTTTTTTATTCCATCAATGCCTGGAGATACATTATTATTTAAGGTCTTCACAATGTTAATAATTTCGCATTCATTAACAGGACTGAGAAACATAGATGTGATTGGATTCATGGCTGTTTTATTGTACTCCGAAGAGTCTGACGATGTCTTATTAACGTTTGAGGTTACACTGTGCCCTATTTTTGAGAAGTATTTATTAAATTCATTTGCGATATCCTCTTTGTTTGTTATGTGAGTACCATTTTCATTTATTAATTCTGAAACCGTTTTATTTTTTTCAGTACCTATATCTGTGGCTTCATTAACAGTTTGCCAAAATTTCCTAGGGTTGTTCTTATATTCTTCAAATTTTAATTTATAATAACTAATCTTCATATTTCTTATAACAAGAGTCAGCATATTTCTATAATTTTTATAATATTTTTTCAAATTTTCATTGTTTGGGTCATGAATTACTTTTCTCGCAATCTTGTCTCTAGTACGAATAGATTTGATTATGCCTACAGTGATCCATGGCTTAATTTTTTTGAATTTATGAGAAAGCTTTTGATTGCTGATCGAACTACTTATTATGTATTTCTTAATTAAATTATAAAATAACTGGAAAGAAGTATTTGGATCTTTACATTTATACACAGAGTCCCAGGTTTCTCTCTCAATAAGCGAGATTAATTTTTCATTGTTAATGTTATTTGAAATGGGCATAGATTGTTGAGTACCTGGGGATTTCGAAATGTGACCATTAGGATTTTTTAGTAGAGAAAACACGGCATAGTGGTCAGTTACGGCGCTACAGAAAATTCCTGGTATAAATTTCCATTTCTTTATAGTTTTAAAAAATATATGGTCTAAGCAAGTTTCCGAGCCTGGTCTCGTAACGCCATTTAAAAAATTTACAAAACCATGTGCATGTAACATATCCATATACCTGTTACCAGTAATATCTAAATTATTTTCCATAATCTGAATATTTATGTCGCCAACAATTAGATGGTTATCTGTTTGCTTTGAATTTATTAAAAAGCGTTCAAAATTATCAAGGAAATCATATTTACAGGTGTTCGGTGATCTATAAATAGCTGTTAATGAAAATGTATTGTTGCCAAACGTAAAATTTAAATGCAAAGAATTACATTCTGAGATTTCTATGTCAGTGAGAGTGAAGTCTATATTATTCTTGCAATAGACCACTAAACTATCGCATTTGCTGTACTTATTCATTTTAACGTTTTTTGCATAACCGGGTAAATCAAACCCAATATCATGACTTAACCAGGCTTCCGTTAGTATAATGAAATCAAAATCTTGTTTTAGGCTTTGCAAGACAGTGCAGAATTCTAAAAAATGTTTATTAAGGCTCCGAATATTTAAGTGAAAAATTTTGAAATCATGGATTGTTTTGTTTATGAAACTAGAGCAGGAATCGGCATTTTCCAAGACTGTCGTTATTGAATTGTCGGAATAGTTGCTTAATTCATCTAATAAACCATCCATTGTTGGGGACAAAAATAAAAATATATACTTGAGGGATACAGTTTATACAATATTTTGAGAGACAGATTCATGACATGTGATTGAATTACAAGTTTTTGAGATTGTTATGACTACTGATTTTAAGGACTGGGCTTCTTTCGTCTTTTCTAATAAATACCTTGCAGTCACGAGTCCACACAAACTGGAAGCCTCTCTCTTTTGCAAAGTCCCTGGTTGCATTTAGTAGATCACGGGTGTAGCTAGTCAGGTGCTCGCCTACAGATATTCTTGAAGCCGGTAGCTGCGGGTTGATTTTTTGTGAAGGTATTCCCGGACCCTCTGCATACTTCCTGGATTCCTCTTTGAAATTTTTCATCCACTTGTCTCGACTGCTTCTCTTGTAGAATTTCACAACAATTGGCTTAGTTTTCCCCTGTCTAGCTGGAAGTCTGTGTGCCACACTGATATCGGACACAAGCTCTGGTGCTTCAATGGCTTCTGATATGTTCGATATTATTGAATATACAGATTCTTCCGAAGACTCAGGTACACCGAAGATGAGCATGTTGTCACGTCTCGAGTATTGTTGCAAATCTTCCACTTCTCTTCTCAGGAATTCATTCTCACGTGACAGGGTTCGCACCTCATTCTTTGTATCTTGAAGTTCTTTTTTTGTTTCAGTTAGTTCTTGTGAGAAAGTGTCGAACTTGTCGGATATGAATTGCACTGCCTGTTTAAGTTCTTTTACTTCAGCTTGAAGAGAAGATTTGAAATCTTCGAACATTTTCCTGAGGAAGTTTACAATTTCATTTTCATCCTCATTTTTCCCTTCTGCTTCGTTGCCATTTTTGTTTCCTTTCTTAGTTCTGACCATTATTGCGTTTTATGAGAGCGCTCTTACAACACGTCCTTCCTCTTCAAAGCTGCTACTGCTACTGCTACTATGATTTTCTGTATTCACTTTTAATTCATTTATCTTTCTTTCTTTCTTACTTTCCTCATTCTTAAGAGCACAGCTGGAGTCTAGTACGTGATTTACACACACACACACATATATATACCCTATATATATAATATATATATATATTGGGTATATATGGAATATGTATTATTATTTCACAAATATTAAAGGTTGTCTAAAAAATAGTGTATGATAGCAGGGCCGTAGCAAGGTCCTTCTCCGCCCTTAGCGAGTCTGACAAATCTGCGCCCTCCAATTCTGGGGAGTGTGAACAATTTTTTTTTTTTTTTTAATTTCTGTAAAATTGTTTATTATTTTAATATAAAACACTGTTATTATCAAAGAAAACCTAAACCTCAATTTGAAAATGAACTAAGTGTTGGACTTTCAAGGTATTTAACCTTATTTTCAGACGATTGAACTACTTAAAAAATAATTAATTCATAAAATCTAGATTTTTTTTATTGCTTGATAAAATGCCTAAGAAAGGTGGTATTTTTCATGGTTAATTTTGCTCCCTCTTTATACCTGCGCCCTTGGCGGGGGCCCATCTCACCACCGCCTAACTACGGCCCTGTATGATAGGCCTACACGTGGTAAAATGATTTTATTTTGCTCGTAGGATTGCTACTCTCGCCCTAACGGGCTCGCTACGCAAAGATAACCTACTCACAAAATAAAATCTTCTTTTATACCCTTGGATCATAAATAACTATATGAGCCTGAAATCCGAAGTTTACACCTGAATAGGTAATGGATTTTACACTCGAATGAATCCCAGGAACCTTCCTGTTTGTACTTAGGCAGGAGTGTGAGAAGAACATGAAGAAAAAAGTCGACTGGAGTGACACAAACCAAAGTTTACGACACACTTTTATTCAGTTTGGAATGAATGCTCTGAAGCAGATTCCAATTGTGGACAAAGTGGGTGCCATGTCGTAAAGGATGTAAAAGTCTGTGCGATAAATCAAGTCACCTAAGCTGACCAGCCTTAACTCCGTTCCCACAAGCGGAATTAAAAACATGCTTAAAATACTAATGCAAGCTTGAATTATTGTCTTACATGCGCACATAAAAAACACAAAAGTTCTTCCTAAGGTACGTCAGAATACAAATTCTGTTAAAATAACTACTTATTTCCCAAATTTCTGAAGCTGTGCTTTCTTCTGTAGGTACTCTTTAGCATAGGCGTAACCAGGCCGACCATATGGGGGGGAGTTATAACATCCGGGGTGTCTGGGGGGTATGGAATACCCCCCAGGGAGAGGGGGGTTCGGGGGTCCACCCCCGGAAAATTTTAAAAATTAAGATGCACAATAACGAGTTTTAAGCTTCCATGCTTTATACTCGTATTAAGTAATTTATAAGCAGACTTCAAAAAAATTGTACAATTTTCCTTTTTTTAATCAATGGGGGGGGGGTTCAACCCCCCCCCCCTCGTTACGCCTCTGCTCTTTAGTGAGATCTGTAGAGTCTAGAACTTTGTATGCAATCAGTGTTGAATACAGCTGCTTTTCTCTGGGGGGGGGGGGGAGGTAAATTATTTTAATCAATTAAATAATACTATAGCATGCAATAACTTGTATTTACTGCACACTAATCCGTCGAGGTCTTTTTACAGCACATATCTGAAAATTTAGGATGGGTCAGAAAGATTACACTTTTTGTTGGAAGAGTGAGAATAAAGAGTAACCGAAGAATCACTCAGTAGTTCATACTTCGCATTTCTTTTAATAGATAAATCTTCTGCAATACACAGTCTTTTGTTAGAGTAGAAAATTAATAATATATGTTGTTTAGATGTTGTTTTTCCGATAAGGCGCCACAAACCGGAAGGTAGCGGGTTCGATTCCCGATGAGGTCGTTGGAGTTTTCAATTGGCCTAATCTTTCTGGTAGTACTATGGTCCTGGGGTCGACTCAGCCTCTAACAGGAATGAGTACCAGGAGCAATCCTGGGGGTAAAGGCTGACGACCTTACCACTTTCACGTGCCGAATGTCCAAAATCTGGGAACCTCAACCTCCTGGAACCCTCTGGGCCTCCATGGCCTGTCGGCTATAGGGATCACTTTACTTATATTTTAGTGAGTAATCGTAGTTGAAGCAAACACAGTAAAACCTATATTAAAGACCTCCTCTTTAAGTGACCACACCTCTTAAAGACCTATTTTTCCTGGAACCAACATTAAAGCGAGAAAATTGCAAGATCTGTCCTTAGAGAAAGAATAATACATGTCTCACTTTTTTTCAGGGTGCTGGGGATTCCAAATTCTCAACTGAACACAGTAGATCTCACAACTACAAGCTACAAAGAACACTGCGAACGACTGATATACCTGGAAGAAAAGCAACGAGAACTCTGCACCCTAAGTCAAAACATTCTTACTGTAAGTAACCAGCTGCTGTAGTCTCTGTACATGGTAGTCGCTTGGCTCTCCTTTTCTTTATTATGCACACTTCAAGTTTTCGGGGGAAAATCTAGTTATTTGGGAAGTATTCGATGAAATCATACTCCGGAATATCTGGGCCTCCCGAGGAAGATTTCATTACTGAATACGAATTTACGTACATTTATTTTCTCGTGGTGAGCAGGGTGACAGGGGATAGGCTCATCGACTCCCCATCCTTCTAGGAGGAAACCAAGGTAATATTAGGATGTGAAAGGGGAAGTTTTATCCAGGTATTCTGATTTCTTCAATTCGTGCCATGAATATCCGACTGAGGACCCAAGCTTATAGTCCCTCCCGGAAGATTCGTGCCTAGAATCTTGGCGTCCAAAAAAATCTATCGGTCGGCCGAGTTTGAAACCGCGAACCTCGGATGAAGAGAGAGGCATGCTACTTCTTCATCATCGAGGTTTAGAGGGAAGTGTTATTTTCTATTTCTTCTTAACGAAAACTTAAATTTATCCCTTTCTAAGATATGGATCATTTTCGTTTGTAGGGACACAAATGAGAAAAATCTTATTCTTCAAACGTAAGATTAATTGGGGTAGGCCTGTGCTTATTGCAAATTGGGAACTAAATAAATACGAAAATAAACTTACGTTAAGCATAGATACATGCATATGCATTCATGAACCACAGACTATTGTCTCTATTGGACATTACATGATAATATTAAAAAGTATATTTTTTCTTGGCCTGTGTAATTAAAGAGGTAAGTGGATGAAGGCGGTATGTGGCATTTTAAAAATAATCAAGTTATTGTCATGAATGAAAGAGGTTGGCCTGTTTTTCGATACTGATAGCTGCTCTCTAGAAGCCTTATTTACAGAGATACTGTGCCATGAAGGATGCTTGTGACCATAACAAACTACAGTTTCGCTGGATGAAGGAGGTATGAAACATGGCATATTAGCACACACCTTCTTCATGCACTCAAAAACTTCTTAATACCATTTGGCAAATTTCAAAGGGAGGTCAATCCAGCCAAAACAGTGGCCTTAGCTAGGATATATACCCTTACAATTTCCACCTACAGTGTTCAAAGGCACTTACAAAGTTTAAACTTAAAAAACTTTAGAAAATTACAAAATATAACTTAAAGATCTTGGAAGAAGAAGGTAACCATAAAAATGTGTTAGTAATTTTTTAGGTTAATATTTACATATTTCTTCATTTTATATTAAACCATTTCCATTCATAGCCAATCATAGGAGTAGCCTAGTATTCCTTAGTAAGAATGAAGAAAAAGGAGTTAGAAAAAACTGTGTGATGAAAAACTTCTGGTCAAATATCTCAAAACGTAATTTTTGTAACATACTTCCTTCATCCACTTACCCCTTCAATTATTTATTTGGACGAAAGGGAAGAGAATTACAGTGGCATCTGGTGATACTCACTTGTTTACTTACTTACTCAATGTAATAGACAATTCCTCAGCAAGCTAAAGGAATATTATCTATTTTATGGAACCCGAAGGTTCATTGCCGCGTTTACCTGAGTCCGCCATTCAACCCTTTTCTGTGCTAACTCCATCCAATCATCCCTAGAAAATCCTACTTCCTTTAAATCCATTTTAAGATTGTCCTCCCACCTACGTCTAGGTCTTCCGCGTGGTCTTTTCCCTTCGGGTCTCCCAGTCAATACTTTTGAGATTTGTCTTTCCTCCCCCATGCGTGCAACATGTCCAGCCCATTTTATCCTTCGCGATTTAATTACCCTTACTACATCCGGTCAAGCGTACAGGTCATGAAGCTCTGGTGATATCTGGTGATATCCTCGATAATCGCTATAACATGCTAGCACCTTTTCCTTTAGCCTTAACGGATTCAGTCCGTTTTACATGGACGAAGAAAGTTATGTTAAACAATGTTCACGATTAAAAACAACATGAAAATTATTTAACCTGCTCGCATTACTAACTGGATGTAATATATTCGACTTAAGTTACCGATACGTGGTTATGCAAGAAGCGCTGCGAAATTGAGCTATCTGTAAATATTTCCGTTCCTAAAGGTTAGCTGGGTGATTCTCTCTAATAAGCTCAAAGCTAGGTTCTGAATATGAAGATGAAAACGTCCAAAGGAAGAAGTCTGAATGTGGTATTCTGAGAGTTCAGTGGTGTTTGCGTATAGATATGGGTCCTCCGCTATTACGTGCAGGCTCATTGAACACTTTCATTTTCCGCCTCAGCAGACCCAACAATCAGTCACAGAGATCAATCTGAAATCTTCCGCTGCATTGCCTCCACTACCACTGTCGTTTCTAAGATTCATAAGGGCATTGTTTCTATCATTCCTTGTCACAAGTGGGGAGGATATTCAAACATCCCGACAGTGATTTTATAGTCCACCTGCTCTCTCAGCTCGTGATGAGAAAGGAACTGTTGCAGTGGCGGATTGCCATTCTTCATTGTGCAGCAACGCCTCCGTCATCATGGGCGTCCGCATAAATTTTGTCAAGGGAGGGGGGCAAAGGAACAAATTATTGCCGCCACCACAATCACTACACTACTATTACTACATCCACTTTATTATTATTATTATTATCAAATTATTATTATTATTATTATTATTATTATTATTATTATTATTGATGATGATGTTATTGTTATTATTGCTATTATTATTATACAATTATTACATTCCACATCCTTGATGTACTATAGCTGGAGAAAGGAAAATAGCTTAATCTGATGTCGTACACATGATTGTTTCTACCCCTTACAATTTCAAAGGTACTCTATTTATATAAAACTAGCTGAAAAGGCCCGGCGTCGCCCGGGCTTTGTATTTTTTTAATTTGAAATTAACTTATGAAGGACTTTATGTATGTAGAACTTGAAATGAAGAAAAAGATTTATCACACTCAAACTATTCCATCAGAAAACGCTGGATATAGCTTTTTATGGCTCATAGAGGATGTGGAATGCTGCATTCCGTTGCTTCTACACATCATGCTTGGGAGGGGTTGAAATAAGAAGAAACACAAATTACATAAGATTGTACTGACTTGACGGAAAATTTTATTTCTCATTCTCATGTTACTATACAATCGTTTCGGAGCTGAAATAAAAGAGAAATGCAGTATCACTTTCATACTTTCCTCCCCTAGAACCCGGGACATAATATACTGCGAGCATAGGACTCAAAATGTTCCATCCCATGCTTAGGGCCTATGATAAACATCCCTATTTCTCAACTAATACAAAGCCTACAGGTATGGATAACTTATCAGCGGAAAGGATTATTTACATACTTTTGATATAGCATACTCACACACTTAAGTTGTCCCTCTTATTCTACATTAAAATGTGAAGTGAGTAAATATTTCTTATGTCGAGGGTAGAGAAAGTTACGTGACTACATCACACTGTGCTTTATTTTCGTGGATTTCATTTTCAGTAATTATTTTCGCCAATATACTCGTATTACATCGATGGAATCATAATTCGTGAAAGTCCAGCATTGCCAAGGCCCTATGTAATCATAGTAAACAATTCATTGTTGCCATGTGAACTAAACAGCATTTCTTTTTTTTTCAGTATAAAATTCTCAGAAATTATATAATTTTCAAGGGAAGGACTGATTTATTTCAATTTTAATGTTGACCGCTATACTTTCCGGGCTTAACTGGGTATGTGTGCAAAATTCCGTGTAAATTGGTAAAGAAATGTAGATTTGTATAAGGAACAAACATACATACATACATACATACCCACAAACACACATTCGACTTTATATAATAGATGTGAAACTTCCATTGCCTTACCTGTATAACGTGCGTAGACAGTGGACTGTAAAAACAATTAAATTAATTAAGGGTGATAAAGATTGTACACACGCTATACATTTCGCTTAGAATGAACGATAACAAGGTTATAAGCTAAATAAACCATAGGTGAGATAACACTGACACTTTGATCTTCTTGAATCACAAACACTCGTTGGAAATTTCATCGACGTCTTGAAGTCTTCTTATAAGCAGGGATGATTGATTCCGCCAGTAAATGAAAGAGCTTGCTGATTTAAAAATATATTTAATAACAATTCCGGAGGACCTTTGGAGTCAATATTCCAAATAAAATTATGTGAATAACAATGAAATACACACATGTACCAATTATATGCCGTATTAAGGTTCACAGTCAATCTTGTGATATTTTAATTCACCAAATAATACGCAATAATAATGTTACTGAATTTATATTGCGTGTTAAAGTAGATACAGCTACGTTGCAATAAAATCAATTTAATATTATTAGCTGTATGAAATAATTTTAGAGCTTTAATGCACTCACTAGGTAATAAGATTCCTTTCGTAGCTAATATTACCTCAAAAATAGTCCTGAAGTCCAAATCAGGTCATAATCAAGATAGTCAATTCATGTAGAAATGCCTGGTGGAAGCACTAAACGAATCCAGCCTTTTCTGAGACGAATAAATGTGAAAAATTGCTTCTGTGCAATTAATATCAATTATAAAGAAGCCTTAACTTGCAGGAAGCGAAGAATAAGGAATTATGACGTTAAAAAACCACTGCTAGTTAAGTCCAGATATGGACAATGATCCTTTAAGAGGATTTAAAAATGGCGAAGACGAAGAAGGAATGTTTGAAACAAGAAGAAAAGAAGAAAGCTAACAATATAAAAAACATATTGTAGAGAAATTCAACTGTCCTTAAAAATAATGAAGAGAATGCAAGGCCCCCTGAAAACGGGCGAAAAGCAGAAAGAAATCAAACCAACCATCCATCATAATAAAATTAAACATTTAGCAATAAAAATATTAACAGCTAAAAAGATCACAACATAACTGAACATATTGCCCGCGATTATTCACTAGGGAATAATCAAACAGAAATGCGAAGTTATGTTGGATCTTCAAAAACACCAATAAATCCTAAAAGTTGAAAAATAAAAGTAACTAAACAAAGAAAAAATGAACGACTGCCTTAGTCGAGAGAGTCATATATGGGAATTGGGGCTAGTTTAATGATAGGTCGTTTCAGATAACTTGTAGAAGTCCTGACCGTGACAACCCTCACAAGACCGTCTGGGTCTGGGTGAGTTTGAGTTATGATGCCAACAACCCATTTTAAGGGAGGCATATTGTCATCCATGATTAAAACTGGCGTACCTATGGCAACATTAGGCATAGCCTTCAACCATTTAGAACGTCTCTGCAAGGAAGAAAGATTTGAAGGAGAAGATCCTCTTGAAATAAGATCTGCATGATTTTCCTTAGAGACGACATGAGAACAAGAATCAATAGATGCAGTCTCCTGAATATCAGCGGCTCTATTGACTACAAGAGTTTTCAAAATCGTGGGTGAATGAGTAAGCTGATTACTGATACCCTCATCAGACGTAATGAAGGCTGAGCAATTCACAGAAGACTCAGCGTAATTAAAGGGTCTATTTGATGAAGACCTATTCAACTCACAACGTTTCCTTCGCTGCATTGAAGGCATGTTATGATGCTTAAGAGGGAACGAAGGCAACTTGCCGGAGAAGTACCAGCCTAGCTGGGAGTTCTGAATAGTAGGCAAATTGGGAGCAGATATCTGCCCAGATACCATGATTTGAGAACATATCTCAACACCCAGTAGCAAATCAATAGGCTTAGGAGAATTAAAGCTGGGATCTGCTAAGGGTAAGTTAGGAGGAATGTTCCAACCTCTAGTATTAACAAATTTTTTAGGGAAATTAGAAGCAGAGATCTCAGGAACTATAATGGTCTTTGTATCATAGCGCCAATTCGTAACCTGAGATCTGATAGAGACTTCTGTAAGCCTTGAGACGCTTGCATTGGTAGAAAGAATACCAGCGAGAGAAGTACGCTGAGATAATGGCGACAAACCAAGCTGCTTGAACAACCTGTCAGTAATTAGATTACAGTCTGATCCAGTATCAAGAAGAGCTGTGGCCTGTACGGGGCTGCCATTGTTACTTAAAATTATCACGCTAGCAGTAGGTAAAAGACATTTCTGCCGTGACTGGCTGGCAGACATGATATTGGCCGTATTTATGGCTTGAGAATTGCTTGGCCGTGAAGGGTCATGCAATAAGTTGCTGTGCCTGCCTTGACATTGTCTACATCTAAAAGTGTTACAGCTCGAAGTGTGACCATTTGAGCTAAGGCAAACACGACAAAGTTTGTGATTTTTCACGAATTGATCGCGGGATGAATAATTCAGCGATCTAAAGGCGTCACAATAAATTATAGTGTGATTCGATTTACTACAATAATTGCATTTCGCTCTAGGAGAGGAGAGGTTAGCCTTGACAGAAGGAGCAGATGAGGGCTTGACGGACTGACTTTTCAGAACCGATTCTGTCATCTGCAGCACCCTAACCCTAGACTCCAAAAAACTGAATAATTCCTGCAACTTGGGAAGTTTTCCTAACTTAATTGAAGATTCCCATTCTTTAATTAATTCTACTGGGAGATTATCCACAATGATACGTGAAATAATTAAGTCAGACAGAGGAACATCAGTATTTAGTACGTTCAATGCATGAACCGTACTTGTAAAATGATCTAAGTATTGTTGCAATGAGCTTGCAGAATCTCCTTTAAGGGGCGGTGGAGAAAAAAGGTTATCCAAATGCGTGTTGGCAATTAACCTGTCATTATCGAATCTTTCAGCTAAAGTCTTCCAAGCTACATCAAAGGTGGCATTGGAGACCGGGATATTTTGAATTACAGTCATTACCTCCGGGGATAAACAAGATTTTAGATATTGAAATTTATCCATGTTGGATATATGACTGTGCTGAACAATTAATGAGTTAAATGTATCCCTGAATTCAAGCCAAGCTCTAGGATCGCCTAAAAAACTTGGTAGTTTAATTTCAGGCAATTTAGGTAAGTTCGGTAAAGGTGCAGACAAAGAAGAGTTGTGATTAGAGCTCTGCTCTTGATTCGGCTCATATAACAGTTTTGCATCTGCAATTGAAGAATTGATATAAGCTAAAGCCCTTGAACATTCTGACTGAAGCTGGCGCTCTTGAAACTCAGCCTCTTCATCGTAAATGTTACGATGCTGAAGACTTTCAACCTTATACCTATTAAACAATTCTTCTAGCACCGACTTAAGAACAATGGCCTCTTGATAGGATATTTTGTCCAGAATTTCAAATTCAGATACTGTTTGAATTTGAATCATGAATTGATTTTTTAGAAGATTAAAAATAGCTTCGGCTTTGGCCTTGGCTCTAGCTTCGGCTTCTTCAGCTTTAGCTATAGCTCTAGCTTCATCTTCTTCAGCCTTAGCTATAGCTCTAGCTTCAGCTTCGGCCGCTTTAGCTTCGGCCTCAGCCGCTCGAGACTTATTGAAAGCATTAATCTGCCTGCTAATATGGGAGATGGCCTTTTGTATGGTTTTCTCAATTTCTGCCATATAGGCATCTTCGGATTCAGAAAAGGCTAGTTCATTGATCTCGGACTGGACTCTGTTATATTCAGATTCAAGCTTGCTTAAATCAATCTTAAGCTCAAGAAGGTCTTGAGGAGAGGTTTCCTCATTGATAACACAGTCTAGAATATAATTAACTTTGCGAGTGATTCTCGACTTAATAGGTGTTCTTTTTGCCTTTAAAGTCTTAAGGGTGCCTTCTACGTCAGTCATGATTTGACAATTGATTGTTCAAATAGTATTCGACTTAACGTGATTCACTGTTTATGACTTAAATTGACCGCACTGAGAGCTTATTGAGCACTAAAGTTAGTTGCCCGCGGTTAGACAAAATGTGACAATAATGTGTGTGTACATGGATTCACAAAGGTGAGTGCAATTATGTAAATAATATCAAACCCTTTTAATAAATTAGTTTGAAGAGCTGTTGTCTGAATATTAGGCCTCACACGTGCAGATTAAAACACGGAGGCAGAAGCACTTAATATGAGATTAAAATTACCTTTTCAATAAGAAACTTCAAACTGACTTAAGTCAGGAATGTCAATTGTGCTTCAAATAAGTCAATTATTTGCTTGAATGATATTTGTGTTCAAACAGCATGAATTGCGGAACACCAACAGCTTGAATTATCTCAATAAAGTTTACTACGGGCGGAATAGAACGAGTGTAGGTTTACAATGCGTGTTACAATATTGTGGTTCTATCCGGCCTCGGAGGTACCAAAAAATGTATAACGTGCGTAGACAGTGGACTGTAAAAACAATTAAATTAATTAAGGGTGATAAAGATTGTACACACGCTATACATTTCGCTTAGAATGAACGATAACAAGGTTATAAGCTAAATAAACCATAGGTGAGATAACACTGACACTTTGATCTTCTTGAATCACAAACACTCGTTGGAAATTTCATCGACGTCTTGAAGTCTTCTTATAAGCAGGGATGATTGATTCCGCCAGTAAATGAAAGAGCTTGCTGATTTAAAAATATATTTAATAACAATTCCGGAGGACCTTTGGAGTCAATATTCCAAATAAAATTATGTGAATAACAATGAAATACACACATGTACCAATTATATGCCGTATTAAGGTTCACAGTCAATCTTGTGATATTTTAATTCACCAAATAATACGCAATAATAATGTTACTGAATTTATATTGCGTGTTAAAGTAGATACAGCTACGTTGCAATAAAATCAATTTAATATTATTAGCTGTATGAAATAATTTTAGAGCTTTAATGCACTCACTAGGTAATAAGATTCCTTTCGTAGCTAATATTACCTCAAAAATAGTCCTGAAGTCCAAATCAGGTCATAATCAAGATAGTCAATTCATGTAGAAATGCCTGGTGGAAGCACTAAACGAATCCAGCCTTTTCTGAGACGAATAAATGTGAAAAATTGCTTCTGTGCAATTAATATCAATTATAAAGAAGCCTTAACTTGCAGGAAGCGAAGAATAAGGAATTATGACGTTAAAAAACCACTGCTAGTTAAGTCCAGATATGGACAATGATCCTTTAAGAGGATTTAAAAATGGCGAAGACGAAGAAGGAATGTTTGAAACAAGAAGAAAAGAAGAAAGCTAACAATATAAAAAACATATTGTAGAGAAATTCAACTGTCCTTAAAAATAATGAAGAGAATGCAAGGCCCCCTGAAAACGGGCGAAAAGCAGAAAGAAATCAAACCAACCATCCATCATAATAAAATTAAACATTTAGCAATAAAAATATTAACAGCTAAAAAGATCACAACATAACTGAACATTACCTTCATTACGATAAAGTGTTTGGCTAGAAAGTAATTATTTCATGTTTAGTGGAAGTAATTATTAATCTATTCCTATATTCCAATTATGTTGTAAGTTGTTTGTATTTTTTTCTTTTTTCCCCCTTCTTCTTCTTTTTCTCTTGGTTGAGTGGAAGATAAGACAGTCCCGGACCCGGACGCGTTCCGGATATAAAGTTTCAGGCCCCAAGGGTCCCAGCGAGATTTTCCGGGAAATAGTATTTTGTTTCACCCCATAGTTTCGATTAGAATCTACTTCTTTCGACCTTAACTCTGCCAGGTAAAATAAATAAATAACAATTACTATTATTGTTATTATTATTATTATTATTATTATTATTATTATTATTATTACTGTTGTTGTTATTATTATTATTACATGCTCATATGGAAGATGGTCAGCTGAAACAACTCGTTTTTGTCCAAACAACTACAGCAGCCTATGTGGAAACTTAAGCCTCTCTTCACGTTGGTTGCTTAGGCTATAGTCATTTAGTTTAGAGATTGATGTATAAAGAAAAATTCCAGGGGGGCAGCTGCAATACCCATGTCCGTCATCCTATGGCTAGCATTGCTAACTACTATTCTAGAAGTTAGTTGTATGGTTATGTAACGACGGGGCGTACTACAACTTAGTCTTGTGATCGTTGCCTATGTACCGGAATGTAGTCCCACAGGGATTCTTTTACATGCCTGTAAATCTACAGACATGGGCCTGTCGTATTTATGTACACGTAAATGTCATCGACCTGGGTCGGGATCGAACCCGCGACCTTGAGCCAGCGCCATACTCATTGCGCGATTCTTCTGCTCTGGAAGTCTCGGCGGGTGTGTTTTGTAGTTTACTTTCAGGTTTTATATTTTCTGTATTATGCCTTTTATACTCTTGAATGTTATATATTTGGGGGTAGCTATTAATTTCATATCCCGCATTCGCTTTTTGGAGTGAGAAAACTCATCCCGATTGGCCGGCCACAGGATTTGAACCCAAGACCAAATGTAAGGCTAAAAATTACCACGTTTACATGCAGGATTAAAATCTATGTAAACGAACTGTAAACGTTCTTCATTTACGTGGAAAGTTTTAGGAATGTACAGTAGAGTCTCGATTAACCGAGTTAATGTGAACCACAGCAATCTCGGATAAGTAAATTCTCGGTTAACACGGATATACAGTAAAAGGAGATCAGGAAAATGGAATAAGAGAATACGATCAAATTACGAAAGCAGCGGCATTTACATATATTGGCATCAAATAAAAATAGTACAATACACATATCTCTGAAAAACTAAAAGATTAAACAAACGAAAATGCGATGGCGATTTGTAATCATCAGCGAATCCTTAATTTTATGTTTTCCCTTAGTTTAGGCTCGGATAATACGGAATCTTGGTTAATCGAGAGTCTACTGGATTGAGACTTTTTACTCTTGCTAACTTCGTTACGTATGGCTATTGGTATAGTTAATCCTTGTGAACCATCGTCATGATTAAAACGTATGACATAGAAATAATTTCTATTCACCAGAAACAAATTATGGCGTAAAAGATTAAGACAAAATTTAATATCAATACTTCAGAGTATAGATTATAAATTCTTTAATTAATTTGGCGGAAAAGCTGACAGAACAAAATATGACAACTGGCAAGAATATACTCGTACTTGTGACCGGGATTAAGTTCAGTAGATTTTACATGGAACTGAATTCGAACTGAATCCGATCTGTTCTTCTTCTTCTTCTTCTTCTTCTCATTATTATTATTATTATTATTATTTTCTCCAGATGTTTATATATTGCTTTCCTCATTGTATGGGGTACGCCGTAGCGTTGAGGCGCTGCGCTACAAACCGGAAGGTCGCGGGTTCGATCACCGATGAGGTCGTTGGAGTTTTTCAATTGGCCTAATCCTTCTGGTGGCACTATGGCCCTGAGGTAGACTCAGCCTCTAACAGAAATGAGTACCAAGAGCATTCCTGGGGGTAAATGCGGCCGGTGCGTAAGGCTGACAACCTTACCACCTTCATGGTCCGAATGTCTAAAATCTGGAACCTCAACATCCTGGAACCCTTTGGGCCTCCATGGCCTTTATAGGGAAAACTTTACTTTTTTCCACTCATATTATTAGTGCTCTGGTGGGCCCATTTGATAATTTACCCATAGGTACTTCGCGAGTTTATAGAAACCGGATGTAAGCTGATCAGACAGGCCTCACTACTATCAACACGTCTACAATGTAGCGAGAATGTATCTGACACTTCTCCTACTTTTGATAATTTTTAATTAAGAGTTAAAGGTATATACTTAGACAACTGTGTTTTATATTACTATGCCGTAAATCCACCACTGGGCCGTGCTGAAACTTGGAATAGAAATAGGGTTCTGATTGTAGTCAGGGACAAGCTATCTGATGAGTGTGTTCAGCAGTGTAGAAAGTGTATCAAAAGGCAACTTCTGACTCAGTGAAGTATTGAAGAGTTTATATCGGCCTATAGTATCGGCCTATAGTATTACTCCGATTGTGTTGAGGATGGGGTGGATCATAGGCGTAACCAGGCCGACCATATGGGGGGGGGTTATAACATCCGCGGGGTCTGGGGGGTATGGAATACCCCGGAAAATTTTAAAAATTAAGATGCAAAATAACGAGTTTTAAGCTTCCGGGGGTCCTCCCCTGGAAAATTTTAAAAATTAAGACGCAAAATAACGAGTTTTAAGCTTCCCACGCTTTATACTTGTATTAAGTAATTTATGGGCAGACTTAGAAAAATTATACAATTTTCCTTTTTTTAATCAAACCCCCCCCCTCGGTACGCCTATGGGGTGGATTATATTTAAGGGGATCGACCTGTGAAATTTTACAAAAATCGCACAATTTTTTTTGTGTATTAATTAATACCAGTTCTGCGCTAATCAAATATTGAAAGAAATTTTAGCTTAGGTGCCTTTGGATGTCCGTATTGTGACTTTTAAGAGTCTTGGGCACATGCTGATAATCACTTTTATGTCCCAACTGGGTCAATCCATTAGAAATGAACCAAATTTAATAAAATTTGTTGCTCGACATTTTTGATTTTCCTAATTTTTTTACCAGTTATTTCCCAACTAAAGGTGAGTTCAAAACTATGGTAAAAAAATTTTGGGGCTCATACTTTTTTTTTGGCGGCCATTATAAGTTTGCTTTTTAACCATATTTCAGTCGAAAACATGTTTTGCACAAATGTATGTAACTCTGTTAATTTTATAGATACAAAGACAAAATAAACACCAAAATTATCAGAATGAAATGCTCTACATTTTTGTTTTAACACAATATTACCTAAGTAGTGAGGAAAGTGAAGAAAAAAATTCAAAACTACAAATTGAAAATTGACTTAAAACGGGAGTTTTGGTGCCGCAAAACTATTAGAAGGAAGAAAGACTCGCCCTTAATTATTTTTTCTGGTGTAGATCTACTATAGGACTACTCGCTGTAGAAGTTTAAAGCTTGAGAACTTTGCGGTTTTTTTAATACAATTTTTCAAAAATGCCCAAAACCGTATTTTGGCAATATTTGAAGTAGAATATCTCAAAAGGGACTGAGTGAAAAATTATGAAATTTATACAGATAACACCTCTTTATGATATAAAGATGTGATAAAAATTTGGTGACTTAGACTTAACTGGTTCCCGAGTTACAGTGCATCGAATTTGGCCAAAACTTGCATTATACGCACATGAATTTCAACGGTAATTTAATAGTAAAAATCCACATTGTAATTTTAAATGCAAAATTTTAGTGAACCTAAGTATGTTACACAAAAGAGTTGTACATGTACGCTACATTCCATCAGTTAACATGACAAATTTATAATTTCCTCAAAGCGTTGAAGAGCGTTGAAATTTCGGTGCATAGTTTGCAATTTTTGGCCAACTTCGATGCACTGTAACTCTGGAACCAGTTCAGTCTCAGTCACCAAATTATTATCACATCTTTATATCGTAAGGAGGTTTTATGTGTATAAATTTCATAATTTTCACTCAGGCCCTTCTGAGATATTCTACTTCAAATAATGCCAAAATAGGGTTAATCCATTAGAAATGAACCAAATTGAATAAAATTTTTTACTCAACATTTTTATTTTCTTAATTTTTTTACCAGTTACTTCCCAATATTAGGTGAGTTCAAAACTAGAATAAAACATTTTTTAGGCTTATACTTTTTTC
The DNA here is from genome assembly GCA_964059195.1 of Ectobius pallidus. Lineage (NCBI taxonomy): Eukaryota > Metazoa > Arthropoda > Insecta > Blattodea > Ectobiidae > Ectobius > Ectobius pallidus. The sequence continues at coordinate 129,962,568 of CAXKWD010000005.1, forward strand.
TTGGCGGCCATTTTAAGTTTTCTTTGTAACAGTTTTTCGGCCGGAAACTTGTTTTGCACAAATGTATGTAACTCTGTTAATTTTGTAGATAACAAGACAAAATAAACACCAAAATTATCAGAATGAGATGCTCTACATTTTTATTTTAACACAATATTACCTAAGTAGTGAGGGAAGTGAAGAAAAAAAAAATCAAAACTACAAATTGAAAATTGACTTAAAACGGGAGTTTTGGTGCCGCAAAATTATTTGAAGGAAGAAAGACTTGCCCTTAATTTTTTTCTGGTGTAGATCTACTATAGGACTACTCGCTGTAGAAGTTTAAAGCTTGAGAACCTTGCGGTTTTTTTTATACAATTTTTCAAAAATGCCCAAAACCGTATTTTGGCAATATTTGAAGTAGAATATCTCAAAAGGGACTGAGTGAAAAATGATGAAATTTATACAGATAACACCTCTTTATAACATAAAGATGTGATAAAAATTTGGCGACTGAGACTCAACTGGTTCCAGAGTAACAGTACTTTGAATTTAGCCAAAAATTGCGTTATATCCACACAAAATTTAACGGTAATTTAATAGTAAAAATTCACTTTGTAATTTTAAATATAAAATTTTTGTGAGCCTAAGTTTGTTACGCAAAAGAGTTGTATATGTAGGCTACATTTCATCAGTTAGCATGACAAATGTTTGGTTTCCTCAAAGCTTTGAAGAGTGTTGAAATTTCGGTGCATAGTTTGCAGTTATGGCCAACTTCGATGCAGTGTAACTCGGGAACCAGTTGAGTCTCAGTCACCAAATTTTTATCACATCTTTATATCATAAAGAGGTGTTATCTGTATAAATTTCATAATTTTTCACTCAGTCCCTTTTGAGATATTCTACTTCAAATATTGCCAAAATACGGTTTTGGGCATTTTTGAAAAATTGTATAAAAAAACCGCAAAGTTCTCCAGCTTTAAACTTCTACAGCGAGTAGTCCTATGGTAGATCTACACCAGAAAAAAAAATTAAGGGCGAGTCTTTCTTCCTTCTAATAGTTTTGCGGCACCAAAACTGCCGTTTTAAGTCAATTTTCAATTTGTAGTTTTGATTTTTTTTTTCTTCACTTTCCTCACTACTTAGGTAATATTGTGTTAAAACAAAAATGTAGAGCATTTCATTTTGATAATTGTGGTGTTTATTTTGCCTTGGTATCTATAAAATTAACAGAGTTACATACATTTGTGCAAAACATGTTTTCGACTGAAATATGGTTAAAAAGCAAACTTAAAATGGCCGCCAAAAAAAAAAGTATGAGCCCCAAAATTTTTTTTACCATAGTTTTGAACTCACCTTTAGTTGGGAAATAACTGGTAAAATAATTAGCAAAATCAAAAGTGTCGAGCAACTTGGCCTGGTTCATTTCTAATGGATTGACCCAACTCTATTATTACGACACACAATTTTTTCCGTAAATATTTAAAATAAATGGTTCCTGTCTTTTTCAGAGTAATGATGGAAAGGAATTAAGAGTCTTTTCCAGACAATTACTCTTAAGAAAATCATTCTTTAGAATTGTAAGTTATATGAAGCAGGACAGTTTTAAAGGCAAAAATAGTGTCTTGCCTTCAGTCCTGAATTATGAATTTGCACCAACAGAGCGAAATTTTTGACCGTATATCAATACCATGGATTAAAGGACCTCAAATCAAGTTTTATAATTGGAATTTAAAGATTTTGGAGCAGTCAACACAATTATGTAGAATTAATGCCTTTAGCACAGTGTTGTTATAAAATGAATACTCTTAAAATCCTTTGCATAGGCCTTTTAGCAATACAGGGACTTAAAATTGAATATTGTCATTTAACATTAATGTTTAATGTTGTATCTGTTGTAATGTTCTTAATATTGACACCAAAATCTGATTTTTTACGAACACAAAGATGTTAGTAATTCATAATATAATTTTAGTAATATCGTGTGTAATTATTTATCAGTAATAGGTCTTAAAATTTAAACTTTTCATATATTGTGAAATAGGGCAGCACCTTACATAAAGGAGAGACCTCCTTAGAATGGAATGAAAATAATTTCCGGTTTATACAGGTTTAACTGTATTACCTTGTTTCAGAGTGTAGGTCAAGGAGCGAAAATGGCCATTGATGAATGTCAGTACCAATTCCGAATGAGTCGATGGAACTGCAGCACATTTGGAAACACAACATCAGTTTTTGGAGGAGTAATGTCTGTCAGTAAGTGTAAAGAAGCATGTCAAATCATTGTAGTTTTTATAGTCCTCAGATAAAAAATAAAAAAAATAAAACAAAAAAAGCTGCAATATGTGATTTTAAGTATTTATATCATATCAAAATACATATTAATTTTGTATTACACAGAGTATACGAAAAATGTAATTAAATAGGTTGGCATTTGCTTCAGTTACCCTTCATAATACTGAAAAATATGAACTAAAAAATCTTTACCATTTTAAGTTCCAGGTAATTTAATTAAAAACCATCTGACAATAAATATTACCTACTTTGAAAATGCAGGAAAAAATTATATTCTTCTTTTGGCCATATTATATTTTTGCTTTAAATCAAAAATCAAATTCAAAGTACAAGCTATCTTAACATTATTGTGATATGATTACAGACAGAAGGGTTTTAGTAAGTATACCATCCATTAGGAATGCGTCGAGGGAAGGTAGAAACACCTGTGACCTTGCAATGTTCTCTTTAAATAAAAATGATGAACATTTGAAGGCATTACACCTTGCTTCAAAAGAGGATTAAGGATTTTTAGAAGGAAGAAAACAATGTATGTTAAACTGTATGTGATATATGTTACATCTTATGGTATCACCATTTATACTAAAGTGTTCCCTGCCAAAATTTACTACACAGTCATTTCATAATTACGGGTGGGACATTCTAGCAAATTATAAAAACTAATTTTGTTTATTACATATCATAAATAATAAACTAGAATTGGTTCTTCACATTCTGTAAAATTTACAATGCCTTCTCCTCCACACTACATGCAAAGCATTATTTAAAATTTATTTTAAATATTTTAAATTTGTTTTTCAAAATCTGTTACGGGTGGGACATAATTTGGACACTGATTTTAATGATGCAAAACAAAAGTTCATTTTCTGTTCTGCTATTACTGTTAGGGTCTTGATGTTGTTATTAATGAAGGTATGAGGGATTAAATACAAATTATAAACTGTTTCCAGGTTGTCAGAACATTTATTTAACTCATCAATAATAATTTAACAAAACTATCACTGTTATGGGTGGGACGTTACGGGTGGGACAAAAATTCCCTTGTTTGTTATTTTACATAGTAATTAACCACACATACTTTTTGCAGTTAATCTTATACCAAATTGTATCTTAAGATGTATATCTTCTCAAATGAAAATGGACATAGCTGATTACTCTTGACCACTTGGTAATAAAGAGTGTTAAAATCATGCTAAAAATGGCAAAAAAAAAAAAAAAAAGTAACTCAACGCAATAAATAAGTAAATCGACATATTTTACACATGAAACCACTTCAGATACATCTAAGTCCTTAAAATTCAGAGAATTTGAGGTTTTAAACTTATTTTTGACCACCCAATTACAATAATTTTATAACTTCCCTCTTTGAGGGAAAAATTCCCATATTTTATGAAATGGCTGTACAGTTGATGTTGGGATTCTGATTTTGATGTACATCTCTTCTTATTGATACAGTTCTCCATTGTGAACAAGTGGACCAGTCACAACAAAACTGGTTGCTATGAAAGGTGATTCCATCACAGTACATGACTGTGCAGTAAAAAGATCACTCGGTTTATTTACTAAAACCTCTCTGCCTCAAGATTACAAGAAATGATTAGTTGCCATTCATCTTAAGTTTGTCTAGGTGACAATTTTTATATATGTACTGGGTATAAATTTAATCACATAATTTTAAAATAACTGCAAATGTTTAGGATTCATTTGTACGAAATCTGATAGTAATTATTTGTAATAATTTAAAATTTTAACTATGTTTCAGACATCAAATTGTGTGTTTCAGAGAGCCGGGAAGCAGCTTACGTACATGCGGTATCAGCAGCTGGGATTGCATACACAATAACTAGAGCTTGCTCGCGAGGAGAGCTAAATGAGTGCAGTTGTGATAGTAGAGTCCGCAGTCGCAAACCCAAAGGAAAGTGGCAGTGGGGAGGTTGTTCAGAAGTAAGCATAATTTAAATTAATTTTAGCCATGAGGTGCACTTCTCGTCTTCATGTTAAATGTATTTTATATTCATCCATTAAAAAGGATGATCCTATACAGATCGATGCAAAACTAACCTCAAGTAATGGTATGATTCTTTCTCATAATACTTTATAATCCATCTATATGCACTACCATATATAATTTAAGAATTTATTGTCTACAAGACACTGAAGTCATCTGCCTGAAGATTGGAGGACGCGGCACCATTCCACGTCATTTTGTCTACACATGTTCCCATCATGTGTAGAAGGATTAAACATCATGTTGGTTGTACCATTGAGCTCAGTCAATAAAATAATTATACAATCTACCTTAATCTTAGAATTCTTTCATTTTTTATTTATTTTGTCTAGGTCTCTCGGTTTCATGCAACCATCATCAGGGCATTTATAATTACAAATATTTATTTTTGTGATCTACAGCAGGGGTTCTCAAACTTCCTTTATTCGAGGTCCCCTTTTATTAATGTTGTCATTGCAGACCCCTAAAAACTGACCCTTTACTATTTTTACTAATTTTGTAGTAATAACTATTTGAAATATATTTAATTCAAAACAAAAAGCTATAGGATAGAGAAAAAAAAGTATGTTTTGACAAATTTTTTATTTCTAACATTGAATACAATTGCAAAAAAGACAGGATTATAATTATAAAAGCTTACCAGTTATATAGTAAAGTACCACTAATTTCAGTGAGAAGGATGGTGGTGTTTTTTGCTTTATCCAATCTCTGAAATATTGGGTTTTATTTTTGAAAATTTCAGCATTAAATCTACTTCAATATTCAATATTCAAAAATCTCCCACGGACCCCTCAAACCATGTCTGCGGACCCCCAGGGGTCCGTGGACCACACTTTGAGAACCCCTGATCTACAGTGGTATGAATGTATCAAGTTTACCTATATTAAGTATTTTGTATAAATCTACTTTTCAAGATGCTATATTATAATATTTTACTCCACTCTCTTTTTCAACGGATGATTTCTGATTAATATACAGTAGAACTCCAATTACCAGAATTAATTAGCACCAGAACCGATCTGGAAAATCAAATATCTGGATAGTTGGATAAATCATGAAGACTAAATTGTGTAGTATTTTACTTACATAAAGTGCTACATCTTGAACATATTAGTCAGAGTCAGTTGTTTTGCTGACGTACTGTCGATGTTGTCAGCTGAAAGTTTTGCTTTTTCGCAAATAATCAGCCCTGAAAGATGGTTTCCCAATACTTGACTGCTCAAAAACCACTTGAATACGGCCTCAAAGTAATTCAGATAATTGACGATTCTACAAGTTGTATAATGTCATAAATTTTATAAACTACAAGTTGTACATTACCATAGATTTAAAAAGTTATATATGGTAATTAACATATAATAAAATATGTAGGAGTCTGTGAATGTTCATAGATTTTGTAAAATATTTGTTAATGAATAAATAAAAGAAAAGGTTGAGATTAAGGTATTATATAGTTATTTCAATGAAGAAGGTCATTAGCATTGCTAAAAATTGTTTATACAAAGTTTTAAAAAATGCAATTATTGTAATTTTTAACATTAATTAGGCTACTTCAAAATTAATATTTTCTTTATCTAAGTATTGTAGGAAGTTTACACAGTGAAGTTAATAATTAGAACACATGAGTGGAGGTATTATACACTATACTTCACTAGATTTTACCACTGACCTGGACATGTTTCGGGATTCTGTCTTTATCCCATTGTCAACAAACTCCAACTTTGTCTTTCTTCTTAATTCACTGAAACTAATTATATGAAATAGTGTACATTAAGTCTGCTGTTTCCTGTGGCAGCCCTTATATATTAAGGGAGGTTGTTATTATAAGATTACAATAAATTAATTTACAAAATCCATGAATAGTTTTAAACTATTGATTGGGAGGTTGTAGGTTCAAAAACAAAGACCAACCAATCTAAGGTATCATAAAATCATTCTCTTTCCTCCCAAGATTTGCATTCTTCTGGCACATTAGATACTGAACAAATTAAGGCTTCCAATTTGATTTAGTTTTAAGCATTAAACTTACTGATAATAAATACCCTCTCTCTGATGAACTTGCATTTTGCACTTCCTTTAGGTGAATATTTTTTAAACCTGAAATTTTTAAATATTATTATAATTTGTATTTTTTTTAAATCAGCTTTATTTATACTCTTTTTAGCAAAGAGGCCATATCAGGAGTTCAGGATCTGTGTCTATACAGTAGGCCATCCAATTATTGAACGTCAAGTATTTTCTGTTATTGGTGTATTTTATGTCAGTAAATTACAATTGATATTAATTTTAAATGCATCTTTTAATATAAAATGAAATTGAGAGGATGTTTCATGGTATGTAAATATCTTATTTGGCATTTGCCTTTACAACTGGGGAAACCATGAAAAAACCCATGTCAAATCGGCCGGCCCCAGGATTTGAACCTGGGACTTCCCGAATGAGATTCCAAGATGTTACTGTCTCAGCCACCTCACTTTATATAATTTGTATTGTTTGTATTTCTATTTGTATTAAATAATGAAACATAAACTCACTACTATTTTATAGTATGCAAAATTAGCATTTTGGTGCAGTTTAAAACACACTAGGCTGCTGTAGCCAGTTTGTAGTTGCCAACATTGTAGCTAGGAAGATGTTTGTACTATTTGGTCATACAACATGTGTTATCTGAATTGTGTTTGTTCATGAAGGATGTTAGTAATTTTATGCGTGGTGTGTCTATGGTGTGTGTAGGGCTAATGGTAGGATTTCTAAACACATTCAGATCGCACTTACTATATGATCAAAGACTGGATCAAAAAGAATCTTCATAACTACAATGTTGGCAACATGGGAGTCAGTTGCTGATGATGATCCCCGAATGTCTTCAAAAGCAGTCCAAAAAGGTAATTTCAAAAACCAAAAGAAATAATAGTAAGTGTTGATCTAATTTAACAAAATAGTTAATAATCTGATCCATTACATCACTTCAAAATGAAAAGATATTAAACATTTTTTCCTCCTGCAGGATATTCATTTCGGTGAAAAGTTTAGTCGAGATTTTGTAGATTCACATGAAGACAGAGAAACAGCAGAAGGTCTCATGAATTTACATAATAACGAAGCTGGACGAAGGGTAAGTCAATTCAATTTTATTAAGTGTAAAAAGTATTTTCTTCTAACTGAGTTGTGCTGCTATTGGATAGAATAAGATGCAATAAACAGAGTCAGTAGACCTGTAGTAACAATTATGAGTCAACCAATTCCTATTAAATTTTGTAGTGCTTTTAATTGCGTGTTTCTGACCCTTATGTGTCACATGCCACATGTGTCACGTGTCACACTTATGTGTATGTGTGTGTTTACATATAACGTGCACACACACGTTTGTATATTATATGTTTATTTGTACATGTTTGTGTATATCCAGTGCTGTTTTCCAAAAATTTACACTGTTTATACTCGTAAGTTTCGAGGAGCTTCAAGTGGAGGTCTAATTTTATTTAAACTTTTGAACTGCATAGAAGAGCTCTTTATGATGTGTTTTTAATATACTTAATGATGAATTGAAATTCTATAATTGCAAAATACTTCGATGAGTAGTAGCAAAGAACTTATTCTAACAATCTGGCATAAAAGAGTATGTTAATTTAGGAAAGTAATTTTAAGATTCTAAAAAATAAGGTATACATTTTTCAAAAACAATTAAAAACAACGTTTTAGTCGAATTTGGTTTCTACACCACACTATTTTGATTTGACAGTAAAATTTTCTTCAGTAGCCATTCCAGATATTTACTCTGAAGTCTCTTTTGAGTTGTGCCCTGTATTTTTTGTACAAACTCTTGAACTGGTATCTGAGTCAATGGCAGAATGTCCAAATAAATACATAAATAAAGCGTAACCAAATAGAAGGTATATGCAATGTATCAGAATACAGGTTCTAATGAGCAATATATTGGTAGAATATTTTCCTGGGCTTCTAACAAGATGATAACTTGGATACATTCCGGCATTTTGCGACCAATCTGAGGCTTCTTTGTCAAGGAGAATGAAGTGGTGGGCATGACCGACCAAATAAGCTAACTGAGGTCAGAGCATTGCAGGCGAAGCCTGTGATGCGATGACCTCGACTCCGTTCCATATCTGCATACAAAATGCAATGTTGGAGATGAAAACAGGTTCCTATCCTATAACTTCAAGTGCTGGGATTGGTTGGTGTTCTTTTTATAGAGCTGATGTGGGTGCGGGCATCTGAATTGGAGAAAAGGATTCCTGGGAACAGACCGATCAGGAATTAGACTGTGGACTGAATGAAGGGAAGGCCAGATGATATGGGGATGGGGTGTAGGAAGATGGTCCAAGTGAGGATCAGCATTTTTTAAAATAACATTATACATTATTAGTACCAGGAAAAGTTCAAAGTACATTTCTAATGAATAAGTTAGTGGAGATCTTATTGCATGTACCTGAGTGTACCCTCCATTACACTACTTTGGTTGTGTTTCACTCATGAAAAATAGAGATACTGGTATTTGTTTGTTATGCAAAAGGTAACTTCATCTGTCATTGGCAGACATTGCTTTATAGTATTTAAACTGTACAGATAGATGGTCAAATAAGGGGAACATATGTTAGACCTCCCAATCTCAGAAAAATTTGAAAAGTACCAAGGTTCAAGTCCAGATCTGTAGGCAGCAAAGCTAAAGTTAATCAAGTCACATTTTCAAATGCATTTATTTAAAAATGTTGTAGTAGGCTACTCTCTATTTTGTTACATTACTATAATTTTCTCCTTTTTTCTTCAACAGTCGATCAGATCACGAATGCAGAGAGTATGCAAATGTCACGGGATGTCTGGATCATGCAGTGTGCGTGTCTGTTGGCGCAAACTGCCACCATTCCGGCAGGTAGGAGATGCCTTGAGTGCAAGGTATGAAGGAGCATCACATGTCAAAATGGTGGATAAAAAGAGACGGCGCATCAAAAAGCTAAGAGCTGTTAGTCGGGATCTTAAGCAACCAAATAAAGTAGATCTGGTGTACCTCGAAGAATCTCCAGATTACTGTGAACGTAATGAGACGTAAGTATTTCAGACAAACATGTGTCAAATGGCAACATTTTTGTTCTGTTTCCTTTCTTTGTTTCTAGATATTATAATATTGTCACAAAAATAAGGCATTAAAATTTTTATTTGGTTTAACAGTCATTATGTTTGCCACATATCATGAAATTCCTGTATTTTGAATCTGTGTTGAAGTATTTTTCCTTTTTGATTATAATTTTATTTACACTCCCTTCGTGCTTTGGCAGTTAAATACAGCTTGGGAAGTAAAAAATAAGACTTGGGAAGCAAAAAACAAAACAAAAAATTGGATGGACAAAAAAATTTGGAACTGAATAAAATTTGGGACATAAATGAGATTTCGAAAACAAATACTAGGACTATTATTTTTACTTTATATTATTCTAGACAATTTTATTCATTTTTAAAAAATAAAATGAGCCAAAAGTGTGCGATTTCTGTAATCCATATTTCCTGACTGAGTGGTGCAGAAAGCTATGTAGCCTCAATCAAATACAATAGAGGACAATACAGGACACCTTGTGATATATCGAGGGACAATATCATGACCATCATGTAGCGGCCCAATCTGCTACTACTGAATACAGATGCAGTAACTAGATACAAAGATGTCAACCAATTTCTATTAGAGGAGTCGAAATAACTAACCACAGCATGTTATGTATAAGTGGTATGATTTTTCTATCTATCTATGGTCCAGAAAAGATATTTTGCTGTTTGAAAACAAATGACTTTTAAAAAATTAAACGAAAGACGAAGCATTAAAAAAAAAAAATGATGGTAAGAGAGAGTTGTTAGTAACCACTAAATTGAAATATTTATTGTGTTTTCATTAATATTTTGTGAACTATTTTGTAAGCTGTGTGTTTTGTTTGCTTATTATTATTCTTATAATTACTTAAACAGTGTTTTGGTGCACAGTGATTCTTGAAATATTAAATATTATATACCGTATGTTTTAAATATTTTAATTTGGCCCCAAGTTTTCAGGTTGTGCCATCAGGAGTACTGCAGAATTTGGTCCCCATTTGTCCATTGTCAGAGCAATAAATGTCCAGTATTAGCCAGATTTAAATGCCTCAGAGCATTTTTAAATGTTTTCAAAGGTGTGGAAGGTCTTGAAGCAGGTATCAATACAAAATCAATCAGGACACCAATATATATAATCCAGTCTCCATTTGTTCTTTTGACACCATTATTGTGGTTTTTGCTTCTTCCCTGTGGACTGTATTTTTTATATGAAATGTCTCTCTGTAGGAGAATTAGGGGGATTACTGCCCTCCCACATCTATTGAAAAGGGAAGTCATTTCTTGGAGTCTGAACAATTGATTTGCAGACTTAAACCAAAAATTTCTTATCTATTGTAAACTGTATCACCTCCTCAAATATTTACATTTAGTGGAGCAAAAAATATTTCCCTTTGTAAAGTGAGAAACTAAATTCATTTTTGTTTAAACAGTTTTGTAATTGGTTAATACATAATTGAGATATTTCAGTTAAAGAGACTGGCTTGCGCATTGTGTTCCTGGAATTTCTTACCAACCCAGCAGAAGAATGCATCCACCATGTGTTTAGCACATCAAACTGGCAGATTTCAATTAATAAAATTAATTAATTACAAGAGGTAACTCAAGTCAACAAGAATGTACGGATATGGATATTCCTAGGTTATGTCCCAGGTTCAACTTCCAACTCATAACAAATGTTTTTTTTTAATATTGTATTGTAATATATTGGGGTACGCTATGGTGTAGTGGTTGAGGCACTGAGCTACAAACCGGAAAGTTGCGGGTTCGATCCCCGATGAGGTCATTGGGATTTTTCAGTTGGCCTAATCCTTCTGGTGGCACTATGGCCCTGAGGTTTACTCAGCCTCTAACAGAAATGAGTACTAGGAGCAATCCTGGGAGTAAAGGCAGGCGGTGCCTAAGGCTGACAACCTTACCACCTTCATGTGCCAAATGTCTAAAAATCTGGGAGCCTCAATCTCCTGGAACCCTAAGGGCCTCGACGGCCTGTATAGGGATCACTTTACTTTACTTATTGTAATATATTTGTTTGTAAAGTTTAGCTCCAGTATCTTATTATTTTCAGAATGGGAGTGTTAGGTACTCGAGGTCGTCTCTGTAATCGAACCAGCATGGGACTGGATGGATGTCGATTGCTCTGCTGTGGTCGAGGTTACCAGACAAGAGTACGTGATGTAGAAGAGAAGTGCCACTGCAGGTTTGTGTGGTGCTGTAATGTTGAATGTGACATATGCCGCTACAAGAAAGAGGAACATATCTGCAACTAGTGATGCCCTCTATTTGGTAATTATTTGTACTTATGACTTTGACAGGCTGCAATGGACAGTTAATACACTTGAAAACTTAAAGTATTGCTTCATGTCTCAATCTTTTATCCAGATTTTGACAGTGGATGGAAGATCTAATTTTATTTAAAATAACTCATCCCTAGTCGGATGGTGCATTCACAGACTTCTTAAAAAGAATGTGTAGCGTTTTGAAAGAATTAAGGTAAGTTCCCACTTGTCCATATCACATTGGGACATAAATGGATATTAGCATTTGGAAAATCACATTTATACAGTACTTTTAACAGTACACTGGGGTTACTGGCTTGTGTATTATCCTTGCTTGATCTTAATATTCTATTGTGTTGACTGTTGACAATAATATAGATTTTCAAAATTATTTAGCTTTTCATAATCTTTACCGAACGTAACATCAGGTTCACTTCCAGCAATGTATACTATGGGTCTTTGTACCAATAAGAATTAGGGTGGCCACTTCCAAATTTTGAAAATGTACATGTTTACACAAATTAGAGAAAATATGTGGTGAGAACCTGTCTTAAATAATCAAGAATTAAATTTTGATTCTCTTAATATCATGTATTTTTTTTAGCATGTTTAACCTCTAAGCCCACTTAAAATGGCTTCAGACAAAACAACAGAGGTTTCTAAAATTATTAACCTAAAATAAACTTACAGAATTCTTAATAATTATGAATAACTGACAATTGTGAATTTCAATTTTTTAATTGTATCCTTTCCTAACCACGTTCGGACATGTCTGTACACAGTGTGCGAATTAATGCAGGTTCCCTGGCTTGTAAAACTATTTACTGGCAGATGACAGCAATATTTTTTCCTACCAAGGAAAATTATTTTCCCCCTCTCTTGCCATAACTGTAAATGATATAAAGATTATTGGCTATTGCAGGATCTGTAAGACGTATCATTGAACCACCGGTAAACATGCAAGAAGTCACAAAATGTAGCATTCATGAACTTTTGTGTGTGTTCCAAGGAAATGTTGTTTACTTCTAAAATTTCGCAAAGGATAACAATACAGGAAACATTAGCTAAAATATATGATATTTTCCCGGGCTACTAACCAGGTGGTGAATTAGATTAATTCCGACGTTTCGAAGCCAAACTGAGGCTTCATTGTCAAGGAGAATGAAATGCCGGGATTAGATGGCGTGTATTTATAGGACTGCTGTGAATGGGGACATCCGGATTGGAGAAAGGATTTGTTGAAGACCAACCAATCAGGAAACAGATGGGTGCTGTAAGAACAGGAGGGAAAATTAGAGAAGTAGAATCGGTCCAAATAAGGGCCAACGGTCAATAGGTAGTGAAAATAAATTATTATTATATAGGTGGTGGTGGAAACGAGAAAAAATTGGAAAAAAGGGGAAAAACGGTCCAAATGAGGGCCAATGTTTTTAATTACTCTGGTGGTTCATTGGAAGGTGTGCGGTTGACTCGTATGGACCTGAGCAAATCAATAGCATGGAACCAGGCAGGGCTTAGTTGGATACCGCTGTCTCTATTCATGTTGTTTGGTTCCAAACGGATCTCCACGGCTTCCCTCACCACTGTCTCCCAGAAGTTTGAAGACCTGGCAAGAATAGCCGTTTCACCAAACTTGATATGGTGTCCCATGTTGATGGCGTGTTCTGCTACCGCAGATTTATCTGGATAAAACAGCCAGATATTTCGGGCATGTTCCTTGCAGCGCACTTCCACCGTGCGGCCAGTATGTCCAATGTATTGCTTAATCCAATTCACCACCTGGTTAGTAGCCCGGGAAAATATCATATATTACCAGCACCAGGAAAAATTCAAAGCACATTAGCTAAAATGTTTCCCCCCTCACGATGAAGCTTGATTCACACCTTTCATGTAGCCTACATGGCTGAGCATTCTCTTGTAAATTGTTGCAAATTTGGAGCTTTGTTTTACTAACTCCACCTGTAGATGGTTTATATATTTTGTCCATGTTATGAATATAATGAAAATGCAATTTATATGTAGTCGTACTTATGGTTCAACGTCAAAAAAGAAGACAAATTAATGTCTGGCATAAGTTAGTGCTAACGGTAGACAATTAGCTTAAAATCCAGATTATTCGGCAAATGCCAGACATATGGCCACCCTAATAAGAATGTTTGTCATAAAAATTGCTTAACATAAGCTGGTTATTATCATTCCTCCTACTACAAATCCAATTGGAACCTTCTGAAAAGAATTTATATAGGAAATACATGCATTCCAGACAAATGAGGTCCACTCATTCAAAACAATATTATTAATAATATCCCATGTAGATGATTTGGTGAGAGCTGATGTGATGAAGATTAGTGGGTGCTTACTTTCATATTTCAACTGTACAGGGTGACCTTAAATGACTCCCAAATTTTAATTGTTAAAATCCAAGAACTGTGGAAAATAAAAATTCAGAGAGTGCAACGCTGACAAGTGAAATAGTTTCAACGCCTTTAAACTGGTGTTAAATAGTTGGTAGGGACGATATTAGTGCAGTCTAAAAAAACTATTTTCAACAAAGTGCAATATACAAAATTCTTTGTGAAAAATCACAAATTCAGCTAAATATTAGGAAATAACAATATCACAAAATTTTGATGAATTTTTGTGAAATACATTGAGAGAAATTTTAAGGTGGCAACTGTAGTTTGACGATCAAAGTGGAATGTGGCAATAAAAATTGGTAGTTGATATTTCAGTCAATTTCAGCCTATTGATGTATATTGGAAAAAGGAGCTCATTTGCATGTTGCAAGCAAAACTAAAACTAAATTCCATGGCGCTACATCCCGGGAGGTGCTAGGCTTACCATCCAGCCACTGCATCATTTACCGTAGGAAGATGGCAGGATTGGTGAGCAAAACTAAGTTACATCAATTAAAATTTAAAATCTTAACAAAATTAGCAGAATTGTTAATGAAATTAAATAGAAATAGTAAAAAATGTACTGAAATGACTGTTAAAAAATTTGAAATATGGCAAATATTTTCTCCGGAATATATGTGCATAGGCTACTGTAAGCATATCTCATCAGGGGAAGGGATGTGAATCACCATATTTACGTGACATTTTTAACAATTGAAATGAATCATTATGCAATGCTTTACATCACAGTGGTTCACAAACTGTTTTACACGTGACCCCAGAAGTACAAGCACGACTGTAGGTATACTTGAGGTTAACTTTCCAGCCTTGATCTGTTTTAGTGAAACATATGATCCTTTGGTTATATTGCTATGGATCTAGAGACCTAGGCACCTCCTAGGATTTTTATGAGATAGGGAGGTTTTGAAAAGGCTAAATAAATTCCAGTTTGGCCCTCACCTCTTATGAGCAGGAAATCCCTGAAAACTCCACTCAGAATAACTGGGTGAGGGACTTGAACCCATGATTTCCTGAAGTTAGAATGAGATTGGGCTTATCTTTAATGAAATACAATGAAAGCAATTTAAAAGAATTTGCCCCTTGATCCAAATCCAAATTGTAATCTAGAAATATTCTGGATTCCACAGTTTTGGTTTTTCTTTCTTTAAGAGTTATGTGGGAGATTTTAAGTGTCACCATAGTCTTATTCTTTCTTCTACAAAGTAACATATATCAAAAATATTTCTGAACTACTGCCATATGTTTTGTATTGAATGAGAGAAGTATTGTACTTAAGTTATAAAAAATAGCAATTTAATATCTAACCTGCCAAATTCACTGAATGAATGATTTGCAGTGACATGTTTTTATCTCGCTGACTGTTTAGATTAATCACTTTCTACAGAATGCTGTTCAGGTATTCTTTTAGATAGCCTTTGTGTTTATGAGAAGAAAGTAAGGTAAAAAAGGAGAGTAGAAGGTCAGGCAGACAAAGTGAGAGAAATGAAAAAGTAAGCAGCAGAAGAAAAAAAAAGAAAGAAAGAAAAAAAAGAGGGAGGAAATAAAACTCTAAAATCATGTAACCACTGATTTCCTGATCTCTGTAAATAATAGCGGTACTTCAGCAGTCAACTTTCTTAATAATTGGTACTAAACCCCACTGGCAGGTGTGAAGAATTTTCATCCATCAGATTCTTAGGATGAGTAATAACAATCTCACTAAGGAGATGGTTTGAATAAGGAAACATTTAATAGATGCATTAAATACTTTGGGGTAAAGAAGAATTTGTCATAATTCCTGAGTGTACGATAAGTGAGTACAGTTAACAGTTCTCACATGATTTAAATAAATCAATTTTGGTTTAATACTGAAATTCATACTACTGTATTTGTCTTGAAACTTTGTCCATGGGCAGAAAGATAAATCTAGGGACTGTCAGCAGGAAGCCCAATATCAAATTTGTAAAAAATGTGTAATTTTCTGGTTACGATTTGTATGACTTTCAACATTTTGTCTATTTGTCTGTTTCCCCTCTCTCTCAATGAAACCAAAGCTGCTGCACATCAATTAGCAAGAGCTCTCGTTATGAATTCGTGCACTCCCTCCTATAAGAGTTAGTAAGGGGCACAGAAAATGAGAATTGTGAAAACTCTTAATAAAAGCCTTAATAAGCTCTGCTGCCATCTTCTGGGAAGAAATCACCACAGCTAGCTGCCTAGAGCTTGGACCCATTAATTCCATTCACTCTACTGGAAACTGGAGGAACTCTAAATTTATTTTCAACATCAGGAAAGTCGTAGGTGAAAAATCTTGTTTTATTTTTTGTTTACAAAAAAAAAAAAATGTGACAAACATTGCTTAGGATAAAATGTTGGGCATGTTTTTGATACAATGAATATTTAATGAAATGTAAATATTTAAATATAGTACCATCTGTTAATGATTAGAAATACCTGCATGCCACTGTTTTTGTCCTATCTTCCAATTGCTATGAAAATTTTAAAATATCTTTTTGTAAATACATTAAAATGATGTTTTAAGGCAGGCATAAGCAAATGTCTGAGAATTGTGCAAAATGTTGAGGTTCTTTTCAAATTAGTTACCGTACTAGAAAAAGTTTAATAATTCATACTGGTAATTGACATGTACCAATTCACCTTCATTTTGTAAAATAACACTCACATGAACAGATTTCTTTTATTTTGTCCCTGAAGCTTAAAATATGAATCTCATCCTCGAGATGGGGAAATGAAGAGTAGCAAGGTCAGAGACAAAATGCTGCCTATGTATCAGTTCATTTTCTAGAGTAATATGTGTTATTTGTTTTCTACAATTTGCAGTTATGAACAACAGACACTTTTGATCTGAGTCATGAAGGAAGCCATTTCTGAATTGGAAACCACTTTGAAGTAATTCTGCTTTATGCAGTGATAATATCATATTTAAAAGTACAATTGATGGCTTCTGAATCCTGGTGAGAACATGTAATTTACTTTATGTGTCTTATGGTACAGGTGATGGGAATGTTGGGTAGTATGAATTTGTGTTTTGGATTGGATTAATTAGTAATTGAACCCAAGATCCTCTACATTGTAGTCAGATTCCTTATCCTTATAAGGAAAGTGTCAAATGGTAGTTAGATTCCTTGCCCTTCCAATGAACGAATCAAAGTTTTCATGTGCAGGTCTACCTTGTCACTTGATGATGGAATCAATATTATTAAAGCTGGTATAATAAAGCTGGATTTAAAAAATAACTGCCTGTTTGCACTGCAAAGCTTTTGAATCACATGACACAGGAATACTGGAAACCTTTGCAGCAGTATCAGTTAGTAGTATGTGTAGGGTGTCTGAAGAGAAATATTTTGTTTTAACTGTTTGAGAAACTAGAATATTTATTTTATATTTACAATTAACAATTTTACATGAAAACTCCCTGTAAGCTACTGCTTATGGCTGGGAGTGTAGTTTATATTTAAACATTTGTTATAAAAACTTTATTTTCAATTCTTTTTTAATATATACAACGCGGTATTCTATTTTTTACATTCTGTTTGGCAAGTTAGTGGAGAATCTTATATATTTTTAATAATTTTGTAAGTTTTTCTTTTCATTTATTTATTATTTAATTAGAACACTTTCAGGTTTTGTTTAATGTGAAGTTATTATACAATCTCAGGCTATAATTAGAGCTATGCCTTACACCTGTTTCAGTATTACATTTTGGATCAAAAAGTGGGCAAGAAATTAAGCATCTTTGTGAGGGAAACCACAATCATTGGTTTTTATAATCTTTATAGTAAAATTTTAAATAAGTGTATTCATAAATTTCTTATATTTTCAATACCTTGAATTCCTTGTATGAGTCAAGTAATCAATTTTTTCTTTAAAAATACCTTCATTATTATTTTTTGTGACAATCGCTGTAAAGCGAAAATCAGGCTATTGTAGACATATATAGTACAAGCTTCTCTTGTTCTTATTCCCTCATGATAATTTGAAATTGTTCCACAATTCATTACATTTATACGTCTGTCAGTGCAGTTTCCACAGCCCCAAAAGCTTACAGATGTCATCACAGGATCCACAGATGTTGCGGTCAACAGTCCAATTTTTGTTGGATTGGACTCATAATGATTCTCGCTGATACTATGACCTCCTTGGTCATCTGACCTAACAATTGATTTGTCTTATTTGATGCTCCACTCACCGATATGGACATTCTGTTCAATATGAGTGGTTAACAATCCAATTTTTGTTGGATTGAACTCACAATTATTCTCACTGCTTCTATGACCTTCTATGACACAATTAACATATAAGTCCATTTCATGAATCAAATAAGGGGCGGGAGTATGAAAATTTGAAAATCTTTGAGCCCAAGCAATGTTTTTCAAAAGTTGGTGCCACTCTTGGTATCAAACTTGTGTGAGAAATTTTCCCCAAAAGCTTACAGATGTCATCACAGGATCCACAGATCCAATTTTTGTTGGATTGGACTCATGATTATTCTCACTACTTCTCTGACCTCCTTGGTCACCTGACCCAATATTAATTGACTTGTCTTATTTTGTCCTCCATTCACCGATATGAGCCTTCAGTTCGATCTTGTCAATATGACATTATAATAGAGAGTTCTAAAACCCCTAATAGGACTTGTGAATTCTCTCTAAGGTACTGTCAATACTTATACCGTTATAAACTCAGAATTTGGCACATAGTTAACGTTTTTGGTACCAGAAATAGTAAAATAAATTTAGAAATTCAACTATAATATTGCATGGAATCAACATTTATGCTGAAATATTTCTTTGTTACAATTTAGAGGTACTGTACTTATAAAATAACAGCAGATGTGGTTGATTCCAGTCAATCTGGACAATGTCCAAACTATTTTATTCAGTTATACAGAAACTCAGTTTACCTAAATTACATGTTCTCTTGTTTGGGAAAGTTGTTGTTAATTACCGTCATCTAGTAATTCATTCAAATACTGCATTGTAATTATTAGACTGCTAATTCCAGATTGTTTCACTAGTAAAATTTGACTTATGGTAACCCACTCCGTTATTGAAATATTATTCTAAATGGACCTAGCAAATATTTTATCCCCTATGGATAAACTATGGCATACTCCACTATGGCATAAATGAGAGACAAATGGACTATTAAGTATGAATCTACAAAGAAGTGTTTTATAGATTTGTATTTGTGTTAATTGTTATATATAGGTCACTGAATGAATTCATAGCTAAAGAGTGAAAATGATTCCTAATGTTATGTTCTTGTGCATCACTTTACCTTATGTTATAAAAGTTTTTATACTACAAATTAGCAAATACCATCCAATTATTATATTTTCTGTTAATACTTTCTTTTATGTAGACCTACGAAACCAAAATTAAAAATATATAAGAAAAAAGAAAGTGATACTTTCTTTTAATAATGAATGCCAATGTTACAGAGGCTAAAAACACACACAAACAAAAACATTAGGAGGATTGTACCAGTTATTCTGTTTGTTTACCACTTTTCAGGATTTATAAAGAGCAAGAAATTGATTCTAGCACTCATGAAATTTATTTTGATGACTGAAACCCCCTGAAAAAGACAGACTTATCATTATGTTTGGGTTTAATATATCATTCGGGGATGTGACACAAAACAAGACAACGACTTTCTCTTACATTCACCACTTTGGAGAAAATTTCATTTTTTTTTCTTTCTTTCTTCCGTTTTTCTCAAAATTAGCTTTACGATTTTGATTATACTTTGCACACCAACTGCATACACAATGAGCTAAAACTTTTATTTGAATTTTCTTTTTTTTTTTCAGTAAATTCTCTGTTTGGTAGCTTCTCATCCACAAACTCAGGCTTTGAATTTTGCATCGAAATAGTACAGCTTTGAATATGATTTAGACAACCGAATGCACACTCTCACAATTCAACTGTTTACTATGTTGGATTATGAAAGTCAAGTGTGTGTTTTACATCAATTCTTTTTCCTTACCAATACAGATTCACTTTTGAAATTAAATACTAAATGCCTAGGATGTACTGATTACATCAGTTCCCATATATTTTCTTTCATTTTATTAGTTACCATTAAAAGAAGTTATATGGCTGAGCTGCAGATAGTTAATTGAGAAAGCAAATGTTATGAAAATACAAGATTTTTGTTCTTCTAGTAGAAATTACAGCAGCCTCGTGATTAAAATTGAGGAGCTACTTGATAGAGAAGTAGCGACTCCGGTCATGGAAACCACCATTAATGGCCATGGGTGTCTGTTTGCTGACCACATGCCCCCCAATCCTGCCGTCTGCCTATGGTAGATGACGCAGCGGTCGGGTGGTAGGCCTTGTCCCTTCTGGGATGTTAGCGCCACAGAGTTAGTTAGTTAGTAGAAATTACACATTCTGGAAATGAAAACCATAGAGAAGAGGAGAAGAGTAGTCTTTGTTTTGTACAGGACAAATGGTAGGTTTACTGTGTGCTTCAGTACCGTAATAATTGTTTCTCTTACTACGTGCTTCAGTTCTGTAATAATTATTTCCCTTATTTATTACAAAGCACTTTTCCTGAACTTTCTGAAATCATTGGTCTGTAGGGAATTCAAATGTGAACTATTTCTTCTTCTGCACTCCATTTGTAGGTGATCATACCGTAGTTATCTCTTTCTTTGTATTCATCTCCATTCTCACAGAGAAAGTTATGTTGTGCAGTAGAAGGCTGTTTTATAGTCACCAAAGAAAATGCGAAATGTTATTGATAAAGTATTAGATATTCCTAGCACTGAAAGTTATTTCACTTATGAACTGAGGGACTTGTATGCCAAGAACAATTTGTATGAAAGATCAATATTGATATTATGTGATATGTATGATATATTTATGAGTTTTTTATTACATGATATTGTTTCAAAAACAAACTGTTTTTATCATTTGGATATCTTTCATATTATAGTCAAGATGATTTAGGGAAAAAAGAAACTTTTCCAAATGTCTTCATGTTGTATGTATGCAGATTGTTGTGGGCAGTAGTGTTACCATCTTCATGAGATCTGTAATCTTGATGTATAAAAAGTGTGTATTTATGTGTATCCTTTTATGTAAAAATGAACCTTAGTTGGAAGAAAATATAAGATGATTATGATATAATAAAATGAAGGTGGAGTTCCAACTTGATTAACACACCCTTTCTTTGTATGTTCTTTTCAGAATACCAAAATGTGGAAAATGTACTTAGTGTAGTAAAATATTATCATTGGTTAAATCATCAGGGTTTCTATCTTCAGTTTTATACATTTTAAAGCCATATTCTTCTAAAGTAATTTTTATAACTGGAATGGGAAAATCTTGAATTATCTTGGGTTTTCAGGTACAGTACCTATTGGTGTTAACGACTAGTATTAATTAACATTTGATCATTTTATTAAAATCCTTTACTAGTGTAATTTCATTTACCAAGTTTGGATGGCTGTTTCATGGGGGAGTTCTTGCATTTCCAGCTGGTCATCAACTGAATTCTTATAGACCAGGGATTGGTGATGGGAGTGTATTGTGGTGGGGATATGGGAGGTTTTGAGTGGAGGTTTTATCCATTTTTTACCTGTTTCCAGGGCTGCAGATATAAGTGACAATTCCACAGGTAACTCAGACGTCAGAAGGAATTGGTGATTATGGTGATGCAAATAATATATGGTAGTTATGCTGTCTTCAAACCTGTTTAATGAAGTTGTGGATAGTTTCCAACTTAGAAAGTTTAACACAGAGTTCAATTCCAGTGAGATCCGACTCAGAAGGTATCTGAAATATAATATAAATTAATATAATATACTGTAGCTCTTTTGTATTTAATTTATTAAGTTTATTTATTCACCAATTTATGATACCAGTTTACAATCGTAAGTGATCTCTGTGATCTTGAAATCCTATAACAGTAAGTGAAGTAAAGTGATCCATTTACAGGCTGTGGAGGCCCTTAGGGCTCCAGAAGATTGAAGCTCCCAGATTTTTAGGCGTTCAGCATGTGAAGGTGGCAAGGTGTCAGCCTTATGCACCTGCCACCTTTACCCCCAGGATTCTTCTGGTACTGATTTCTGTAAGAGGCTGATCGACTCCAGAGCCATAATGCCCTTTAAAAATGTTTACTTATTGGAGTGATGCAACCACTGTAATTAAAGGCCATTTATGGAACCAGCTATTGATATCAAGCATAAGGAAAATATTGACAGATAAAACTTGCCAGATATTCCTTGTGTTCATGGATGCAGGGCCGTGGAGAGAAAGCAAGAGCCCCAGTGACAATTTTCCCGGGCCCCCTTCAAATATTAAATTCATCACTGAAACCCAACCTCGCCCTTTATAATGTATGCAACAAAAAGATTATGGAATGATGAGTGCGAAATTCACATCTTTATTTTCCTGTGCATTAATTGGAAAATCTATTTAAAAATAGAGTTTTTCTGCAAAAGTCCTCTTTAGCCCCTAGTTTTCAACAAGTCTTCCTTCGTCCCTTTTAGGTCCAGTCCGATGTAGGTTTTATAAGATTCATATATTCCGAAACAAGGGGCATGGAACGAAAAATACGTTAAAATATTCTAATTAGAAACAATTTTATCTGTATGTATCAAAATTAATATTTTGACAATTATTATTTTAAATGCGAAACGTTAGTGAGGCCTACTGTTCAGTCACAAAGAATTTCTGCTTCTACTTTTAAAAAATAGCACTTTTTCTTCAAGAATAATCAGTTTCAGAACAACTGATTAATTCCGTGTCACCGTTATACGACAGGACAATGCAAATAAAAATAATCACATAAAACATAAATTGATATGTTAATTGATTTATAATCCATTTTATGTTAGAGTAAATATAGAAGATAAAAATTTAACCTGGTCGGCAGGCCCCCTTTCGGTGCCCGGGCCCCGGGGCTGTAGCCCCGGCTGCCCCTCCCTCTCGTCGGGCCTGCATGGATGTACGGTATACCTAATTTGGTTAGCTGGTTGAGTGAGCCTTATTGTCCTGATGACTGCTTTGCTTGTACTTACACTTTGCAGTTGATAGTGATGATAAATAAATCTGGATGTTTTAGTTTCTATGTAGCTTTGGGTTTATAATTATTAGTTCCACTTAGGGTGACCGGATGTCCTGGGAAACCACCTTCCTGGTGTCCCAAAAACCGACTTCAGAATGCAGAATTGTCCCGGTTTCTTGTCAAGTCATTAAGGGGTAAATTTTATATTATATTTTATTGTTGAGTACACTACTAACACAATCATTATATTCTGGTTCTTATTATAAAATGCATTGTTGAGCAATATCTGCGTTATCATTATTTGTAACATTGAAATGTTCTGCTTTCTACAGTACTTGGGCTATATGGTATATGGTATAGTATTAGGTTTAAACGTTAATGGAGGTAAATATGATAAATACACATCAAGAATATTTGTACTGCAAAAGAGAGCAATAAGAATAATTGAACCGAACAAGGTGGCTGAGATGGTAATGTCTTGGACTCTTGTTCGGGAGGTCCCAGGTTCAAATCCCATGGCCGGCCAATTTGACATGGGTTTCCCAAGTTGTAAAGGCAAATGCCAAATTGGATAATCACTTACCATGACTCATCCTCGCTATTTCATCTTGTGCCATATTCATTTAAATTAATAAGAGTTGAAATTTACTGACATAAAATACACCGATAGAAAATAGTTGACAATCATTAGTTGTAAGGCCAACTGTATAGACACAGATCCTGAATACCTGATATGGCCTTGATGCTGAAAGAAGTATAAATAGAGTTGAATTAAAGAAAAAAGTGATAACAATTAACCAGGTAGGACCTAAATCTTGCAGGGAAATTTTTGTAAAAATTAGATTGACAGTTCAATCATTTGTATAAAATAGGCTATTATACAAATCAATCACTTAAATAGGATATTCATAACTATGCCACTAGAAGTAAAACTAATGTTTATCAAATCTTGAATAAAAATACAAAAGTGTGTTTACAGTTAAAGTGAATGCATAAAGTGGACCTCCTATATTCATATTTCATTATATCAGTCATACCCAGTCTTTTATCATTATTTCTTTGAGTTGGCAGCAATGTGTTGTTTATAACCCATAGACTACTCAACCATCTTCTGAGTTCAATTGGCATTTAGTCATGTTTGTAATATTAGCGACATTGTACTTGGCCCGACTGAGATGGCGGTCATGTTATTCTAAAGTTTACCGGGATTTTGAATATGTATTTCTTGGGTTTGTGAATAATTGTATTTATAAGTACGGTATTTTGTTTAAGATATTTCTTACATTCCAGCAAATATAGGCTTATTTCTCTTTATAGCCATGCAAGAGTTCTGTATAATTATTCTTGCTTGTATCTTTTGATATTTTTTAATGATTTATTGGCTTTGTTTTTAGAACTTCCTGGTAAGTTTATGATAACTTATCTTTGTTTGGGTTTAATCATCTAGTACAGGGCTATCCAACTGCAAGTGCCCCAAGGGCCACTTTAAAAAAAATATAGTTTAGAGAGCCTCATCATAAAATACTTTGTATGCAACTTTATCAATGAGTTTTAATAGGTATGGTATCCAAAGAAAAAACGCGTTTGTATTATTAATTTATTTAAAAAATATCAAATCACAAAAAAATTTGTGGGAGTTTTGAGGATGTTGGTTTTCACTAACTAATGCATCAATATTAACTTTTCATATTTGTTGTTGATAAATGAAGCAACTGAGTAAGTGACTTATCAGAGAGGGAACATATATATTTTGACTTTATAAATTTCGTATTTGAGGGTAATATATACATTTAGAGGCTCATTCAGCGGGCCTTATGTTGGACAGCCCTTATCTAGTACTTTTTTTCTGTTTTTACATTAGGATGCCATTGAAATTGGCGGTTCAATATTGGGGGGGGGAAAAGTCAAGTGCAGAATCAGTGTCGCCAATAACTAGTGAAAAGTAATGTTTTAACCAACTAAGCTAAAATGCATATAAATGGCTTGTTATTGATAATACGACTCCTCAGAATTAATCTGAATATTTATGTTAACACATCCGTTATTAAATGAACACTTGCTGTAACATTCACAGCCTTCACGAAGGTAGTGTCTGTCCCCGTTTAACTAGTGGCGTTGTTGGCTACCCTGTCTGTGCGCATTATGAAAATATGACAGGAGTGCAGGATGGACCTCGCAGGCTGTAAAGTGTTGTTTACGACATGAATTTATAACATTTATCTAAAGTGCCAGTAAGGTTTAAGCTTGTTTATGTTAATATCCATGTTTTCATTAGAATTCGATAATGATGGTTATTCTATAATACAGAAATGCACCCTTGACATTAAGATTTTGAACCATAATTTGTAAAAGGTACTGTAGCTTTAAAAAGGAATACTGATTTATCTTCGGGTATTTACATATTCCAGTTGCAAGATTTTTAGTGTCTGAGTTTAATAATTCACCAATAGTTCTGAATATTACAGAAGTTTGTGACAAATTCAGAGATACCGAAGATGTTGCATGAAGTTCTAATGGCCCTGGTGGGCTACTCTGGAGACTTTTTGCCCAAGGTAGGTCTTAATTTTATGTGACTAGCATATAAATACTAAAATTATAAGCATTCTACAAACGTTAGTGTCGATTATTTTATCCAGTCTTTCCAGATTTCCTTGTGATATGTAGGGTTTGGTAGGCCTATCATTGAACAACAGCATGCTATATGAATTGTGCATATTCTTTGGATTTTCCAGTTTTCTATAATGTTTTACCAGGCCTTGGTACACACACCAGGGGATTTCTATAGCTCATATCTGGATCTTATTTTTAATAGAAGCTAGATCAAAGTCAAACTTGATGTACTTGTATTGTTTGTAATCTTACTCTTCAATTACTTTATACTATGTGCCATACATTTGTAATGGGTCAATCCATACCAAGTGGTCCAGCACTGGTTGCTTGACCATCTCAGAAAAATTTGATCTTTGCTGGGTTAGTTCCCCAATGTTTAGTGGTCACAAAAATATTTTTTAAAATTTTTTATTGTTTATTATTTTGAAACGGCAGCCATTTTTGTTCCAGGCCGCATGCGTTTTTTGGCATTTGCAAGCATCTGCATTTTTTAAAATTATTCAGTAGTGGATTGTCCTAAGCCTTTCAGATAAAATGCATTTAGTTCAACACACTCTGGCCTACAAATTAACATCATTATCACTTAGCTGAATGTATTCTTTAATATATTTTTAATAGTTCAAAGTTCTCAGCTACAAATTAAAAAAACTCAATTTTTGAACAGTATTTTTCCAAACAAAGAGTAACTTCTCAGCTTTAATATTTTTTGTGCTATTACTCTGTATAGTATAGTTACTTTTTATAGAGTATCAATGGTGAGCAGCTTACACTTAAAAAAATTACACTATTTTAAAAAATGGATTTTTTGAATTTTTCCATTTTCTGGCCTGTAATATCTTTGTTGGGGGACCAGATAAAAATCTGAAAATTACACAGTTAATAGATCTTTATGATATTAAACTTCAGTATAAATTACAACTTTGAGATTCAATTGGAAGTATGGAAAAAAAAATTATAAACATGAGTCAAAAATACGTTTTTTAACATCTGCGATATCTAGGCTAATGGAATAAAATATATCAATTACAGTATATAATTTAATCATATCTATGATTACTTATTTTTTTTATTGAAAATGAGCCAACTACTTACAGTATAGTGTTATCATGTTATTTGTTTTTAGTATATCGCTCATTGAACATTTGAGAAATTTCTTCACTCAGTTTG
Organism: Ectobius pallidus; assembly: GCA_964059195.1. NCBI lineage: Eukaryota > Metazoa > Arthropoda > Insecta > Blattodea > Ectobiidae > Ectobius > Ectobius pallidus. The sequence goes on from CAXKWD010000005.1 coordinate 129,989,435, forward strand.
GGTGTGAGATTTAAAGTTCGCCCAGTCACAGTTGTAAATTCCATGGGAGACAGCTTCTCAACTTTTTAAAAAGATGTCCTTGGTCCTGGAGGGTGGTAAAAAAAACATGCACATCTTGGTTTTGACAATCAATATTATCAACTTCGGCAATCCACCACTGTTCATCGTAAACACAAGCCACTATGCCTTTATTTTGAAGAGCCAGTTGTACAAGTTTTCCACACTGATGAAGTTCACTATCAGGTGATATTGATGTGATCTTACACTTCAGCAAGTCGTGTGAATGGGGTACAAAACAATGAAAAGATCGAGTGCCTTTAATCTTCTGACAAGTGTTGAACCTTTCTTCAAGACATTGGCATAGACTTCTTGAATTTCCTCACATTATACAAAAACATAGGACCTGCAGAGGACCGATGACAATCATATCATAACACCTCAAGAGATGTTTAAATTCTGTAAAGAACATATAAAAGGAATTACCTATGTGAGGAAATACAAGAAGTCTATGCCAATGTCTTGAAGGAAAGGTTCAACACTTGTCAGAAGATTAAAGGCACTCAATATTTTCATTGTTTTGTACCCCATTCACACGACTTGCTGAAGTGTAAGATCACATCAACATCGCCTGATAGTGGACTTCATCAGTGTGGAAAACTTGTACAACTGGCTCTTCAAAATAAAGACATAGTGGCTTGTGTTTACGATGAACAGTGGTGGATTGCCGAAGTTGATAATATTGATTGTCAAAACCAAGATGTGCATGTTTTTTTTACCACCCTCCAGGACCAAGGACATCTTTTAAAAAAGTTGAGAAGCTGTCTCCCATGGAATTTACAACTGTGACTGGGCGAACTTTTAATCTCACACCCAAACTGAGTGAAGAAATTTCTCAAATGTTCAATGAGCGATGTACTAAAAACAAATAACATGATAACAATATAATGTAAGTAGTTGACTCATTTTCAATAAAAAAAATAAGTAATCATAGATATGATTAAATTATATACTGTAATTGATATATTTTATTCCATTAGCCTAGATATCGCAGATGTTAAAAAACGTATTTTTGACTCATGTTTGTAATTTTTTTTTCCATACTTCCAATTGAATCTCAAAGTTGGAATTTATACTGAAGTTTGATATCATAAAGATCTATTAACTGTGTAATTTTCAGATTTTTATCTGGTCCCCCAACAAAGATATTGCAGGCCAGAAAATGGAAAAATTCAAAAAATCCATTTTTTAAAATAGTGTAATTTTTTAAGTGTAACCTGCACACCATTCATACTCTATAAAAAGTAACTATACTATACAGAGTAATAGCACAAAAAATATTAAAGCTGAGAAGTCACTCTTTGTTTGGAAAAATACTGTTCAAAAATTGAGTTTTTTTAATTTGTAGCTGAGAACTTTGAACTATTAAAAATATATTAAAGAATACATTCAGCTAAGTGATAATGATGTTAATTTGTAGGCCAGAGTGTGTTGAACTAAATGCATTTTATCTGAAAGGCTTAGGACAATCCACTACTGAAAAATTTTAAAAAATGCAGATGCTTACAAATGCCAAAAAACGCATGCGGCCTGGAACAAAAATGGCTGCCGTTTCAAAACAATAAACAATAAATATTTTTTAAAAATATTTTTGAAACTACCAAACATTAGGGAATTCATCCAGCAAATATAATTTTTTTCTGAGATGGTCAAGCAACTGATTATTTTTTTCCTGGACCACTTGGTATGGATTGACCCTAATGTCTAAGGCTAATAAATTACTCATTACTCATTACTCAAGTAAAAATAGCTAAATTTCACATAGTGTTCTTCAAAACCTGTATAAGCCATATAAAAGCACCTGCCACCAACCTAACTTTACATGTCATTAGGTCGCTATATAACACTATTCCTAGCCTACTGCCACCAGTCTGGTTCTCCAAGAGTCCCACGCAAGAGTTGGCCAATGACGTGGGTTTCTGCGTTGCGGCGGGCACAGCCCCAACTTCCGAGCAATCAGGTGAAATATCTACGCTAATAAAGCCACGATCATTGAAATGATTCAGTTTCTCACATTTGCAGTTGGAATTACAATGAAAATAACCACGTACCTCATCACAAGAGATGTTGGAAATGTTCTCCTCTTGCATCCACACAACACTGGCACCTTTTTAGGAAATTTTCTTTCACGTGCATTAAGTTCAGCTTCCGAGATAGAGTTAATTTCTCTTGTGATACTGTCTTTAAGTTCTTCTAACAATAGCCTATGTGACTATTATTTATGGGAGAACTTGAAAAATAAAGTGTATCTAGTAATTATAATTGGCAACAGGGATCTAAGTTTGATTCCTCTGTACTATAGAAGTATAAACCCTATCTATAGGAGTCAGGAACGGACACATGTAATTGTATGTAGAAGACCTACACCACTCGTTCACCTTCTGATGACATGCAATGCTGCACATTAATAAAGTAGCTGTCCAGAAATGTCCTGAAAAATCCATTAATAATAATAATAATAATTTATTTTCTTGTCATTAAACCATTTAGGTAATAGACAAAGTCAGGAGTACAAAGATTACATACATAAATTACAACACGAAATATACATAATTCACAACTAATTTTACAATATAAGTGAAAATACTACATTAAGTTTCTTGTACATTTAAGTTACTAACTATTACTAACTATAAATTCTTAAAGTCATATTCGAAATATTTATTATTTAATATTTATTAAATATTTATTTATTAACAGTCAACAAGAATTTTTAAGAATAACTTAAATTTAGATTGTGGCTGGGTTTGATCCCGCAACCTTCAGATCTAGAGGCAGGCATGCTACCTCTAATATTCAATATGGTAATAGTTAATAAGTTAATCCAATGAATGACATTAGGCACAAACTTCTTCTTTACTATATCAAAAGGGCAGACTGTGTAACATCCAAGGTATTCCACTTTCACTGAATTATTTACGTATGGGGTTAAGGTGCGAGATGCTTAAAATAAGGAGGTTGAAGGGGACTTTCTCCTCATATAATAGGAAGGAAACAATTCCAAAACTAGTGTCTTGTTAAATTATATCATGTAATTGGTAATGAAGTCAGTGACATCTGTGAACCAAGTTGCAAACTACTGTACGCACATTGAAAACTACACCTTGTTTCGTTTCTCAACTAGCCCTTAACTTAATGGATAGAGCATTGAACTGGCAATCCAAAGATTCATGAATCAAATCCTGTCCTGCATAATGTATCGGTATGTTTAATAAAAATGTAAATGTAATTCATGTAATAGTTTAAGTGGTATATTGATATTGATATTTATTCACCTTAAGATTTACTAGGCAAATTAGGGTTACTGTACCGGTAGTTGACCATGCACCTATAGTTGACCAAATCAGCATATAATAAGGCAGTGATTTGTTGTGCTAAACCAAAGAGTATAAAATTATATGTCATTTGAAAGAGTAGGGATTGCCTCACCAAATACAATTATCAGGTACTGAATCTACTGAATGGTTGCCATTCTTTAGCATTGTTTTCTGGTGGTGCAACGTGGCTTGCTTCATGTATTAATAGAGAAGGTAAGCTGCGCATTTTTCTATTATTCTTGTACAGCCATACTGATTAATGACATATTCATTTCTTTTGTAATTTATATGATTAAAATGCACATTACTTAATGCTAATGACGTATTGCTAACAACCAGTTTTTGATTGTTAGGGCAAAAAAAGGCTGGACAACTACTGAAACGCCAAAATGGCCGGGTATCTAGTAGTTGACCACTAGCTGTCAACAAATGGAATCCCTTACTCTAGTAGTTGACCAGCTCCTTACAAGTGATATTTATGGTCAAACATAAGAAAAACTGCAAGGAAATATGGCATACCAAATTCTTCATTCCTAATTAAACTAAAATGTACTGTTCCATTAAAAATTTAGGAAAATTTACTTGTTTCTTGGGATATTTCCTTGTGCAAAAGAAGTGCCTGGCAATAAAAAGGCACACACTGTTTGAAACTGTAAAACAAGATTTTAAAGATAAATGCAAATAGAAAAATTCCTTTTAAAAACAACAAACCAGATAGACGTTGGTTCAAATCGTTCATGACGTGGCGTCCAATAATGTCAGAAAGGTATTTAGAAGGTATTCATACAGCTTGAGCAGATGTGGAAGAAATAGAAACTGGTTCAATGAATTGCATGCTTATGTAAAAGAAGAGAATGTACTGGATATTTTGAAAGATCCTTCAAGAATGTTTAATGTGAACGAGTTAGGCTTTCAAACTTGCCCCAAAAGTGGAAAAAGGAAGGGGGGGGGGGAAGTTTCCTATTCAGGACATGAAGGCCCTTAAATTTCTAAGGAATTGGTAGATCAAAACATGGGTAGATAACAGGTGCTATTTATCATGAATTGCCTATATTGCAAATGTGTTGATTTCATGAGTGGAGAGTTAGCAAATTATGTTTCCGATCCTTCTATTAGCGAATGGTTGTAAGGCACATGTTACATACAATGTGTCCAAACTTTGTTCTGAGAATGACATTATGCAGTCTGCTTTATTGCTAAATGCAACACGTATTCTGCAACCTGCAAACATATAAGTTTCATATATTTTTCAACAAAATTCATTAATATAAATTGTGGTCAACTACTGGTGCAAGCGGTGGTCAAGAACTGGGTAGTAGTGGTCAACTACAGGTACATCACAACAAATTATTTTTGAACTGAGATAAATAGTACACCAATTGTTTAATATTGAAAACTTTTATATGCATTTTGTAAAGCAGCTTTCAAACTTTCTGTTACATAAATTACTTATTCAGTTCTTGCAGTATTGCAGTATTGTCTTTATCAAAGAAATAAAACGCCTTAAATGGTCAACTACTGGTACAGTAACCCGATATAGAGAAAACCAACCAATTCATTACCAGTAGGTACACATGCATTATTATCTTTACGTTTGTTTTTTCAGGTATTAGAATGTGATACAATTTTGGATCCAGCAGAAGGAATGCTAATAAAGAAGGTGCTTAATATCGCTTCAGAATATACAGCTCTCAAAAAGTTTATTGATAACAATATTTGTATTATTGGATTGGAAAGAAATTCTCTTGGTAAGTATTGGTTCTTATGGACTGTTTAATATGAGTGTTTACATACCATTATCAGCACTGGAGATAGTCTGGTAATTTCCTATAATGATGTCATCGATGACATTAAAAATCAAATTTGCTTAATATTTTGTTTCAATATTTTGAAATTTATCCAATATAAGTTATCCAATATTTAGATACATAAGAAATGTTTTGTATGTAAATGAAAATCGTATACCTTTTTGTGCTACTTTATTATATTGAGTTTATAGTCTTTTAGTCATTTCTTTGACTTTGAATATACTTTTGTGACAAAGATAGAAATGTGAGACTTTCATTTATTTTCTCAGGAAATCAAAATGACCAAGAAATGAGTGCACGACCTTTTGGAATTTACCTTCAGGCATTTTGCAATGGCTTGAAAGAAGTTCTGTTGCCATATCATGCAGCTATAAATGGAATTGAAGAGGAAGCTCTTAAAGACCCTTATCTCCCTCTGTTAACCGTTATCAGTAAAATAGAAGGATATGCTAAGGTGTTCGAGGTGCTCAATTCTGTTGTTAAACAGGTAAGACTTAAACTTGACTTTCCTACTTTTGTTATGAAATCAAAGTCTCAATCATGATAGTTTTGGTTTTTGGTATTACATTAGACTCTGACAAGGGAACCATATAGGTTGTCACGTCAAAACCTTCCCTCAAATTTTTCATGTTGGTAGGTCTTCATTGCAGATAGATACATGCAAAATATTAGCTGCTCATATAAACTTTAAGTGGGTGAAAATTATTTGCAAATTTTCCAAATTCAAAACATTCAGTAGCCTCACACAGCTGTCAGCAGGAGGGGATAGTGAAGCCTCTGCTACATACCATGAGTCGGGGGCTGTCAGAGTGCTGCATAACATCTTTCCCCTTTCCAAATAGGACTTACTTTGTCTTCTCTCCCCCTTTCCTTAGCACTAAGGAACGAATAACATTATAATAATGATTAATACCTCCTCTGATACATACATTTGTATTCCAAAAGGTCTCATGAAGTAATTAGTACCTGTTTAAGTGTTTAGGATTAGCAAAATGGATCTCGTGTGCTGTTTAAATTGGTTAAATTAATATTACTATTACTATTATACTTTGACCTATTGATAAGTGCAATATGTAATATGTTAGTTCAAGTTCTAAAGAGTTTTGTTTGGACAAGAAATGTCAGCATTGAAAACAGGTTGTTTGAAGCGTTTGTGTTGGGCATGGCGAAAAATCTTTTAATCACGTAAATTGAGTGGTCACACTTCTGGTCTATAACATACACACTAACAATCAAAACCAATCCCTCAATGTCTTTACAAATTAAATAGTTTGAAATGGTAACTAGTGATTAACTAAAATTGAACAATCACATTCAACGAGTAACAGTGTAGCTTCTTCCTCTGCCTCATACCCCAGCACCGCTGTCACTCATGTTCCTCAGTATACTGGCTACTCAAGTGAGCTGTACAAGTGCCCCATGTTGATTCCTTATGGGGCAATACAAATACGATTTCACCCATTTCACAGTTCATATGAGCAGCTAATTTTTTTGCGTGTGTTTATCTGTAATGAAGACCTATCGATATGCAAAATTTGAGGGTAGGTTTTGACATGACATCCTGTACGGTTCCCTTGTGAGTAATATTGACTACTGTATTTTGGGTTTCACATAACTGGTACAAAATTTTCTGATACTGTTTTCATAGCTATTAATACAATTTCCCTGTTGTTAATACATGCAATTCAACCTTTTCTCTTCCCCTTAAGCCCAAAAAGCTAATTGTTTCATCCAATAGGATCAAATTTGTTCTTAGAAATCCCACTCCTCTACCTGAGACATATCAATTTTTGTATCTGAAGAAAGGTGTTTTTAGGTAGATTTCGAAGAAAATCTACCTATTGCAATGGATACCACTTTATGATTTTCGAAAAATTCTTTCATATCTTTACGTTTCATGCTCCCGTAAGTACGAAACCACCGCCCGTTCAAAAAAAAAATTTGTGATATTTATTTATATATATATATCTTTACACGATAGCGGCCGTAATTTTGAAGATATTTGAACCAAATTTTAATATGTTATTTCTAGGCCCAATAGTTCGGACAAGTTCGTTAATGAGCAAAATTGGCCCAAGGGGGTGGTCGGGGGAGGGGGTTGAAATTTTTAAAAATGTATATCTCGGCCCCTATGAAGTATAGAGGGAAACTTTGTTTGAATAAATTAGAGTACTCCCTATGGAGTTCACAGTGACACCAACGATTCGGGGGTTCGAGTGAGGGTGGGGGTGGGGGATGAAAATTCGAAACTTTTGAAACCACGTCTTGTGGGGTATCGTTGAAAAGCTCTTGATGAGTACTCTACAAATCAATAAATAGTTTCTTGATAGCTCTCATATGACGCGAGATTTTAATGTTTGAAAATAATAACACTTGAAAGAATTATTATAATATCATAATTTTGTCTTGTTTAGCGGCTTTGCTAATTTTATTCATTGCTGATCTTGCGCACGGCCTCCCAGAATATTATATCCTATTATTGTTGTCAAAACAATTGATTGTAGGCTCTTCCTCTTTACTGCAGGTTTTCCATGCCAAGGCTAAAGAAGAAGAGTGCTATGCAGCGACAATAAATTAAACCAAAAGCACTTCGAAATCTACCTCCGCCTGTAGGCCTGCCTAAAGGGATTTTTCTATATCAGAATGTGAAGTGAGAAAAATGTAGCCTATTACCCATCCTTAGGGTAAAGAAAGTTACATGAATGCATTAATAAGATTTTGGTTTGTGTATCCTTCGGGGATGCGATGTGGTATCAACATTCTCTTAATTTTTAAAACCAGTTTACATGAAGAGAATGTCATACATAATCATTTTGTATTGTTAAAGCAAGATTGTACAGCTATAACTTTGAACACTGTAATTTAACTGTAAATTCTGTAATATTGAAAGGTTAGAAAATAAAAGTAACAAATTAACAAGCTGATGTCACATGGTTAGTGACGTGTTTATGAAGGGTTTTACATGTTTATTGGTTGTCTTAATTTTCTTGTAATTAACGATGTGTCACATGTCAGCGTTTCGGATAAGTCCACTTTCGAATTAGTTTTATGGCGACAGAAAAGCGACAGAAAAGTTGCCACTTTCAGTTTTATATTCACTTGATTAAACACTTTCAGCCTCTCCATAAGTTCCATGAGTTATCATTCACAGTCAACAGAGTTTATTAGACAGGTTTTCATATATGAAATAATGAACAGGCTTCAAAGCAAGATGGCGTGTAGGAATATTACGCAAATGCACCTCCAAGCCGGATTTTTTATTTTCGCTTTCTTTCGTGAGTTATGACTAAACCTGGGATTTTAAGGCAAATGTCTATTTTGTTCCTTATGAAATAAGGTGAAAATTTTTAAATATGTGGACGTTTCATGATAACTCACTTACATTTATAGAGTTTTATAGTGACCTAAAATGCCTATTTGGACCTTTAGAGCCTATTTTACTATTTTAGTGCCTAAAATGCCTATTTGGATCTTTAGAGCCTATTTTACTATTTTAGTGCCTAAAATGCCTATTTTGTACGTTTAAAATAAAATTCAACTTATGTAATTTTTACAATCTTATAGTGAACATCCCTCAATGAAAAGCAGAACAGCAGAGGTGGGTTTTTCACAGAAACTTTATTATTCCAAAGAACTGTCGCTGAAGGAATGCTGACTGACGGGGGAGGGGGAGGATTAAGGAGGAAGGACTACTGTGGCAATATTTACCAATATTTTAATTTTTTTTTAGCGTACTTCGGGCCATTAGACGCACCCAACTTGAATGGCTCTGTTTTCAAGGTAAAAAAGCGCGTCTTATGGTCCGTAAAATACGGTACATAAATACCTATTATCGTCATCCATTCCCTAATTTGGGTTTCCATCAAGATTAAGGTTAGTTACAAACTGTGAAACAGTTAAGTGGAACAAAAGACTTTGTGTAGAGTTCTAATTGTAGAAATCTAATTTCATAGTTTAACTGAATTTACTGAAAGAAAGTGTTTACTTGGGGGGAAAATATAAGAAGATAATTGTATTAAGATCAGGACATGAGATTTATGTTCAGCACTTCGCAACTTTCTTCTCATGAGCAGATTGTAAAGTAATCACTTCTGCCATTAGAAGCTTGTAATTTCATGGCAAAAACAGAGCATCCAGTATTTTGACAATATTTTTTCCAACAAACATTTAAGATTCTTTAGCAACGAGAGCTGATCAAGAAAGACTAAGACTTTTTTTAGGTAGATTTCGAAGAAAAATCTACCTATTGGGATCGGTACCATGTCACGACTTTCGAAAAATTCTTTCATATCTTTACGTTTCATGCCTCCCTAAGTACGAAACCACCGCCCGTTCATTTTTTTACAATTGTTATATTTATATAGGCCAATATCATTACATGCTAGCGGCCGTAATTTTGAAGATATTTGAACCAAATTTTATTATGTTATTTCTAAGCCCAATAGTTCGGACAAGTTCGTTAATGAGCAAAATTGACCCAAGGGGGTGGTCGGGGGAAGGGGTTGAAATTTTGAAAAATTTACATTATCTATGCGTTTTTAAATTTTATTATTTGTGGTTTAAATTGATTTATATATCCATCAACTATAAATGAGTAATTCCAAATTTTGTAAATTGAGCTTTCAGATAGATTCAAGGAAAATCTACCTATTGCAATCGATACCATGTCATGACTTTCGAAAAGTTATTTCATATCTTTACGTTTCATGCCTCCCTACGTACGAAACCACCGCCCATATCTTTACACGCTAGCGGCCGTAATTTTGAAGATATTTGGACCAAATTTTATTATGTCATTTCTAGGCCCAATAGTTCAGACAAGTTCGTTAATGAGCAAAATTGGCCCAAGGGGGAGGTCGGGGGAGGGGGTTGAAATTTTGAAAAATTTATATCTCGGCCCCTATGAAGTATAGAGGGAAACTTTGATTAAATAAATTAGAGTACTCCCTATGGAGTTCAGAATGACACCAACGATTCGGGGGATTTGGGGGTGGGGGGATGGAAATTCGAAATTTTTGAAACCACGTCTTGTGGGGTAACGTTGAAGAGCTCTTGATGAGTACTCTACAAATCAATAACTTGTTTCTCGATAGCTCTCATATAAGGCGGGGTTTGAATGTTTGAAAAAGTTCTCTTTCCTCTATTTTGCAGTTATTACTGCGGGTCTGTCATGCCAAGGCTAAAGAAGAAGAGGGCTGTGCAGCGACAATAAATTAAACCAAAAGCACTTCGAAATCTACCTCAGCCTGTAGGCCTGCCTAAAGGGATTTTTATTTTTCAGATTACTGAACAGAACATACATGGATGTCAGATCTTGGATTTCCTTCATCGGGAAATGGCAGCAAATGTGGATAATGTTCAAGAGGCATTGCAAAGGTTAGTAGTAATAACCAATAAATTTTAATAAATTTCAAATTACATAGGCCTACTTGTATGCATGATATTCTGACATTGTTGTGTATTTTGGAATTTTGTAAGAATTTTGTGTTGTAATTTCTGGATCTGTTGTCAAGTCCCATTTAAGATCAGTTGATTTATTTATATAGCCTATATTTACATATATATACACATTCTATACATAAACATATACAATATGTAAAGAAATGCTATTAAAAATAAATGATTTGCTATCTTTATTGTTCGTATCATACCAGGAAAGAAGTGATAGTACACAGTTCATAAAGCAGTTTTGATATTGAGTGAGGAGCCTTCATTCTTTAGACCAGAGGTCTTCAACCCTTTTTAACTAAAGGGTCATTTTCTTTTTGATGAAAGACTAGTGAACCAGTTTGATTTAATAATAACATGATACTTATGTAACACAAATATTTCATAATTATATTACAATAACTATAGGGATTACTTAACATCTTGCATGAGAGTGTTTTATATTTTTGTCTTCCACTTTGCAATGTTAATAAATAACACTAGTTAAAACTTAACTAGTGTTTGTTTGCAGGCCATAAAAACTTAAGCATTGTAGTTAAAATTAGTATAAGTTTGCAGGCCACCAAAAATTAATCCCTGGGCTTTGGGTTGAAGACTAATGCTTTAGACTGTAGAATTTCAGCTTTGAGTGTTAATATCCTAACATAAAAATAAATTGCATAATAATTATATTAATAAGTAATAAAAAAATAATGCTAATTAATACTAAAACTCTACCAAATAAAAAATAAATACTATTAGGAAGAGAAAGATAAATTTACACAAATAAACAAGAATTATTTGCATAGTAATCATCTATAAATTCTGTAGTGCAACATAGGCAATTACCGGTATTTTTTAAATACATATTTTTTCACTTCCTTTGTAGAAGTTTAGCAAACTCCTAATTGTGGGCAAATTATGTGTTTTGCAGACTATCCATGTTAGGTTCTTAGTCCCTTCCTAAAACTACAAGGGTTGATCCAGAAATAAGATTCCCATCAATTTACAAATAGACAGCATTGTTTATTCTCGTAGCAGTGTACATCGTTGGAAAGAAGACACTTTTCTCTATTTTTCGACATAATCGCCATCTTTTTCTAGGCATTTGTGTAGACGGTGTTCCAATTTTTGTCTCCCAATGTTGTAGAACTCCGCCACAAACCTATTGAAGAAGCGTTTCACCCTCTTTGACTTCATCGTCGCTCTGGAAGCGTTAGCCACCCAAGTGTTCCTTTAACTTCAGGAACAAGTGATATTCGCTAGGTGGGAGGTCCGGACTATACGGTGGGTGGGGCATGACAGTTCAGCTAAAGTTTGTCAAAAAGTCCTGGGTTTGACGGGAGACATGAGGTCAGGCGATTATTACTTGTATTATTACTTACACTTGGGTGGCCAACGCTTCCGGAGCGACGATGAAGTCAAAGACGGGGTGAAACGCTTCCTCAACGGGTTGGCGGTGGAGTTCTATGACATTGGGATACAAAAATTGGAGCACCGTCTACAAAATTACCTGGAAAAAGATGGCGATTATGTCGAAAAATAGAACAAAGTTGTCTTCTTTCCTACGATGTACATTGCTATGAGAATAAACAATGTTGTTTATAAGTAAAATTGATGGAACCTTATTTCTGGATCAACCCTCGTATTTATTGTATGGTGGCATGAGCTGGCATGGCTTGCTGGCCGAGGGGAAGTGTGTCTGGTGGCTTTTGTCCCGCAGGTCTTCGTTAGCACTCGGTAGACTATCGGCAACTCTGCATGCCATACAACCATGACTAGAAAGACATGTTCATTAAATCAGTACAGGAACATCCCCCTGACTTCTCATGAAAACTCAGAATATAACAAGCATTATGACACATTCAGTAGCATTTATAGCCTATTCAAATCACATTACCCGGTAGAGTTTATTTGTATAACATTGCTTGAGGCTCGAATAGTAATAATTTTAATCCATGCAAGATGCAAGGAACAAGCAGTTAGAAGCTCACTTTTCAATTATGATCAGTCTCAGAGTTACATATCATTTATATTCATACACCCATTTTTTGGAGTCTAGTGTCGTCAATATTTTACTCCATACAAATTGCTATGTAGATTGATTTTAAAAAGTAATAATATTTCTAGGTAAGAAATGCTTAGTGAAATAAGAAATTTGAAATCATTAAAATTCTGTAGAGAAATAAAAGTACAATAGGGGAGACAGAAATTCATTTATCACAATCAAATGAAGAGAGAAGCCTTATGGAAGTTATGTCAAAAAATAGAACAGTTATGTCGAAGCCGTATGGTGGAAGTTAAGAGGAAATAGGCAAAATGCTATATATGTAATTAAAAATAAATGGTTAGCAAAAATTGATGAAATTTGGTAGTTATTAGATGGAATTGTTTTTAGCATCTTCTAAATTAATAATAGTTTAGGTTAGGTGGCTCTAGGCCATTAAGCATGAAAAAGATATAAAAAGGAGAGGAAGGTGCCAGAGAACTTACCAATTGGCAGGAGAAGCTGGTCTTCAATTGGTGCTGGCTCTGGTATCATAGAAACACATAAAAAGAACAATAAAAACGAAAATTTTCGGACAAACTTTGCCCTTTGTCAATCACTTAGAGAATGGAGCTTGAAGAGCTTGAAGAGAATGGAGCTTGAAGAGCTCCATTCTCTAAGTGATTGACAAAGGGCAAAGTTTGTCCGAAAATTTTCGTTTTTATTGTTCTTTTTATGTGTTTCTATGATACCAGAGCCAGCACCAATTGAAGACCAGCTTCTCCTGCCAATTGGTAAGTTCTCTGGCACCTTCCTCTCCTTTTTATATCTTTTTCATGCATAAATTAATAATAGTTAATAGTTGATGGAGGTCGCTTATAAGTGATAATGTTTGTTCTCCCTTCAAGTGCGAACTGACCCTACGAAGAAACAGAAATATCCAGGGGTGTTTGATACATATGTATTATTGAATGAGAAATAAACCAGTTTGTATATGAATTCCATTATTTTGAACTTTTCTTAACTGTTTTACTTTCTTTTTTTTCAGTATAATTCATTGCTGCCACATGGTGTTTTTTAAACAGTTGTCAAGCTGGCTTTTGTATGGTCAGTTGATTGACCGATACAGTGAGTTTTTTATTCAACCCATATCAGCCACCATGGAAGATCAAGATCAAGAGGGGGCAGTAGTAGGACCATCAGTATCCGAAAGTTTTTCTAGTCAAGATACGAATGGAGTGTTGGTATGTTATTTTTATTTAACTTCATACCTAACTTTTCTTTGATTACTCTGTGCAAGTTACTTTATGTTTATGTAAATTGCATATTCTTGTTAGGGAGCAAATATATCATGCTATATATAACATGCCCCCTGGATGTATATTGCATGTTACTTGGATTCCCAATAAGCGAGAGTGTGACAAACATTTATTCATATACTCGTTTAGTCATATCTGGATTAATACTATTTTTCGTTCTGAAGATAAGTTTTTTTCAGTTGGTTTTATTCTTAGCTTGTCAATGTATTCCCTAGTGTCAACTCAGCCTCTAATAGAAATAAGGCATAGGTGAAAAGTGCTTAAGCCTGATGTGCATACCTTCTTGCATGTGGGCCAAATGTCAAAATATCTGGGATCCTCAACCTCCTAGAACCCTAATGCCTTCAAGACCTGCAAAGGAACACTAAAAAATATATAAATCACTCCTTCAATGCAGTTATTGCTCTTACTTCCCTGTTGCAAAACCGAAGTTCCTACTGCGATCTTTCATATTGTACTACCAGATGTTCTTCCTTTATATTGTTCCACCACATGTTCTTGGTAAGGTTTTGATTAATAGTGAAATTGTCAGTTTTGTAAATATTTACTTATTAACTATTGTGTACATTATGAATTAATGAATTAATTTATTTGTTCTAAACAACAACTTTACATTAGCCCACATTTCTACTTTAGAAAAGGGTCCGTACCTACCTTGCGGTTTCTGACTGGTCCTTTTCAACACATTACATAACTATAATATATCTCACAACAGTTCATCGTGACTCAATTTACACGTTAACGTTTGTTTTCGTAAACATCTGGGACTGCACACTATTCCCGCTGCTGTTAGTTTTAGCTTACTCCACTCTTTATGAACTGCCTAGGGTAAATATTCTGTGGGGCACTCGCTAACATGTACGATGGAGAAGAGTGATTGGATATAATTTATACATTGAATAATATGAAGTTACAACTCCTGTTAAAATTCTTTATATTTTACTAAATTTCATTAAGCTTATACCTACTCTTGATTATTAACTTCCTGACCGCTCTTAATTTATCTTTCCTATTTTTAACAAGCACTGATACACTGACTTCATGACTAATTATGGCCTCCCTAGTTACGTTTTACCGCCTGAAACTTTGTAGCCTCTTTCAGCTTCTAGTGATTATAGGTGCGCTATCCTCACTGCTCCCACTGTTGATGTCACTTGGTGCGTTCTTGCTCCACGGCCCCCAAGGAATCTGGAAACGTTGCGTCACAGATGATGTGCTTGCATCTTCGCTCAGCTGAGTTGTTGGTTGGTTGCTATCCTTTCCTGGTGACGTTGGCACATGTTCCCTCTGTCGTTCGTTAACCTGACTACCAGCACGCTTATCTGCAGTTGCTGATTCAGCTGACGAGGTCATAACACTTGTTTCCGCGCTGTTCCTTACGTCTATCTTCCTCCCATCCACATACAGCTGTAGATTTTGAATGGTAGCCTTGTTCCCCTTGCTTCTTTCTATCTTCATTTTTTCAACTAATTTCCTCCTTGTAGTTCTCTCCGTTGGTGATAGATCCCTGTATTCGTCCCTTTCAATTTGTTAGATCTCTTCAGTGTAGCAAAGACCACTTGCGTGGACGCACATTTCGCTATAATTACTCTGTTTCCTGAAGTTTTCCCGATCCTGTATGCCATAAGGAACTCCCATCCCTGGATCTGCACTTCCAATTTGCTTTCTACTAGTTCATGAACTTCTTGCAAGGCACTAATTCCTTTTCTCTCCTTTATCCCGTGGAAAACTAAATTTAGTTGTCGATCTGAGTTTTCTATCTTCTCGATTCTTGTCTTCAATTGTTCCACTTCTGTCTTCATTCTTGCTATTTCCTCTCTAATTTCTTGTTTAACCCATTTATTTTATTAACTATTCTTTCTTCCATTCTTTCAAGGCTTTTGATGACCTCTTCAGAAACACCTGGCCCTAGGTTCATTTCAACCCCTCCAATTATCAGCAACACTACAATCAGTAGGGCCCAAGTCGCCATGTTTGATTGATCTTCTCTTACTGATCCCTGCTCTCCTTTTTGACCCAAATGAGCCTATCCTCATTCTGTATATTTCAATTTCGTTGGCCATGTCCCTTGTGTCGTTTTTACTTATACCCACTCAGCACCTCTTCCACACGTCTGCCCATTACCACTGCTTGCTTAGAACTGATTGTGTACATTAAAGAAATGTTATTTTTTACCACCAGGATATGAATAGCGGCTCCTTCCAAGGGAGTTATCATAAATATGCCATCCAGTACCACCTGCTTCCATCATACATAGTACCATCGTTAGCACAGAAGATCCTCTTCATAGGAGAAACAATAGTTGTGTTTGGATGTGATCCAAAAGAGAAAGATGGTAAGTATATCAAAATATGATACACTGTAATTAACTGATTAAGTACCTGTAATAAAAGCTTGTTTGTGTCTTGTTTGCTTTTATCTTCTGTATTTTCTTTTATTCAGAGTTACAAACAAAATCAAGATGTCTAACGTCTATTTGGGGAGAGAGGGAAGTGGAGTTCCACAGGAAGCTGCAAAAGTTGCAAGCAATGAAAGTCTTCAATCGCACTGAGTTTGAGAAGACAATGGAAGAGCTTCGAAGTTGTGTCACACAGGTAATTACAAAATAAAATTTTAACGTTTTAAATTCTAACATATGGGTGCAAAGACATCTGATTTGAGCAGCTATGATTGTTATTTACAATGTAAATCCATTTTATAGGGCAACAGATGAGCATGAAGTTAATGCTAAATTCTTCCAACAAGAATCAAACCTAGCCATGGGAAACCCTCTATGTCCTACCTACTGCCCTACCTTCAGTGTTAAAATATGGTTTAGGTATGATAGCGATGTTTTTACCATAACCCCCAAAAAGCTAATAGAAGATACTCTTAAACTGCTGAAATAAGGGATGATCGACTCAGGTTTACATAGAAGAGCAAACTGATAACATCTGCCGTTCCTAGACATGAAAACATAAAACAAGGAAATAAACTAGAATTTGGAATACCTTATATAAAAATCCCACTCTCACTGATTCCCACATCAGGCCCAATAGTTGCAATCCAACATCAGATAAACAAGCTGTACTGTATTTACTCACACACAGACTAATAAACATCCTGTTTAAGAAATTGGAATATGACCTGGAATACAACACTAACCTGCAGATCTGAATGGATTCAGCAGAGAGCTAACAGACAAGAAAATCAACAAGCGCAGAAAGCAAAAATTAACTGTCATCCACAGGAGGGCACCATAGTAATTCAAGCATAACTTGAAAATGGAAGCAACAGTTTTAAAAACTGTAGAAGTTTAGCATTAATTTCAACGCCCACTATAATTAATTAAATTCTTGCAGCCTAAACCAGATTTTCTTTTCTTGTTCTTAGCACTTATGGAAACTTGCAGTAGAAGAAGCTGAACTGTTTGGGCAGATTCAACTTATGAAAGACTTCTTCCTTCTTGGCCGAGGAGAATTATTTTTGGAGTTTATACGTCAAGCTTCCCCAGTTCTTTGTAATGCTCCAGTGGGGACGTCTACAAGAGGTAATACTAAATTCTGAAATGTTTTAAATGCATCAATTTTTTTTTTGTGTAAATTGCACATGCATATAAAAATGGACATGCAGAAACATTGCCAGAATAATTTTTTATGAATTCAAACATTAATTCTGTGGTGTTATGACAAAAGCTGATTAATACAAGTTCACAATTTTTATTGTCTAGATAATGTTGTAGCCTAAAAGCTGTTACTCATACGGCAAAACATGATAATGTCTATTCATGTTAGTTGCAGAGCTATTGATATTAGAGAGAGTAAAGATAATTTATATTATAAAATTATATTGTATGGTCTGTTGTTCACAATATGCTAATAAAGCACCATATTTACCTGCATAGTAGCTGCACTTTTTGGCAGACTTTATAACAAAAAAACTAGGGTGCATCCTTTATGCGAGGAAAAAAATTTAGTGAAAGAAACAGGTACTCTAAGATCTTCTAGGCTTTTGGGTATCTGCCGCGTCATGTGTAAGCTCTCTGCCGATGTTTCGACCATCTTGCCTTGGCCTTTATCAAAGCTACTTCAACTTACTGTGGAAAAGACTCCTGTATATGTAGTGATAGTGTGTTACTCTTTTGTGCCAATCACAATAAAGTAACATACTATCACTATATATACAGGAGTTTTTCCACAGTGGCCTTCCTAAAGTCCATGACAAGGTGGTCGAAACGTGGGCAGAGAGCTTATACATGATGCAGCACATACCCAGAAGCCAAGAAGATTTTATTGTCAACTCGGGCCATGGAAACCTATGATTACAGGTACTATAAGAGCGCCAGTTAACGATCGATAGAGTATGTATCGATATAGTAGATGCACTGACTTATGTATAGATTGTATCGCACATATGACAATCAATAGTTAGTAGTTGCATTAACTGACAAGAAATACTTATGCACATTACACTCAGACTGTAAATTATCATTCAGCAGCCTTGTTGCCATTTTCTTCTGCGAATTTGATAACTTTCAGCCTAAAACTTGCTGTATAACTTCAATATTTCGGAGAGTTCTTATCCATTGTCCAAACACTATTTATCAACAGAACTATCTACTCCAGATGTTCTAGAATACTACAATATTAATTGACAAGCATTGAGTATACCGGTATTTTGAATGTAAATAAGAACCAGTCACGATTACTGTTTTGTTTAAAAACTTGAATGCAAAGATAATCAGGCCATCCAATCTTAAGATTGGGAATTATTGAAACTATTTTTTGGTTGACTATTATACGGGGAATTTTTATTTTCCAACAAAAAAAATTGGGGTGCGTTCATTACGCAAATAATTACAGTATTGTAAAATATTAAAAATGAAGAACTGAGCAGAATTTTTGGGGAATGATAATGAAATGAC
Source organism: Ectobius pallidus (assembly GCA_964059195.1). Lineage (NCBI taxonomy): Eukaryota > Metazoa > Arthropoda > Insecta > Blattodea > Ectobiidae > Ectobius > Ectobius pallidus. Next base: position 130,008,253 of record CAXKWD010000005.1, read on the forward strand.
TTTGTTCAATATTACTACATATTCATTATTGGTAATTACATATTAATATTACGTATGTACATATACATAATTATTATCTTCTTGTGTTCTGACAGATGTGAATCAAGCATTCCACCTGGCTGTTCGGAAGATTCTTGTAAATGACGATGTTATAGATAAATTCATTTTCTCTCTACCAAGCAAATCAGAGCTTAAACAAGAAGCAGAGAAAAAGGACAAAAACATAAAAGAATTTGGAATGAAAGGTAAGAAAATTTCTATCTGCTCTTTCCAGATTGAAATAGTTATGTAAACAAGAATTCAGTTCGAATCAAGTTTTCAATCTGATCCAAGAAACATGAAATTGTATTAACAGATCATATTAAATTCATAAACTCATAATAACATATCGTCGTTGATACTGCAATATGTCGTATGTAAAAAATTGCCATTTCAATTTTAGTGCTGTAGTGATCAAAATGATTAGATTTTGATCTCAAAGGCACTAAAATTGAAATTACAAGAAGGTAAGGTCTGATCATTTTGATCACAGAAGCATTAAAATTAAAATTGCAATTTTTTACATACGACGTATTGCAGTATCAACGACGATATAAACATCAGCAACTCATTCCCAGTGAGCACACTTTAACAACCACGTGGTTGTTCATCATTTGTATTGTCAGCTCTTTTATCATTTTAATCAAAATATCTATATGCATCAAAGTATTAGTATAATTTTATTAATATGTTTCTTTTTCATATTTTAATTTTGTTTAGGGTGGCCTTAGATTCTTAATATAACTAACACTTTTAACCAACTGAATAAATATGGCTTCCAAGTAAGCCAACAGTACAAAAACAGGAATTTGCTCTTTCATAAGTGGTGCCCAACTGAGCGGTAGTACGAGAAAATGCTGCTACGTGACATTTCATACATCTCTTGTGAGACAGTGTGCTAAGTGGCTTCATTCTCAGTGAATGCATTTAGCATTTGTGAGCTTTTTCTATTGTGTGTTGCTTAAATTGGGATTTCACATTGACAGATATGAGGTAGCAGTGCATTTGTATATAGTTTTTTTTTAAATTCTCAACAATACATGAGTTGATAATGCAAGCATATGATCATTCTGGTCAGCTATCAACTGAGATTACACCCAAAATGTCACTGCTGTTTGGGCTTTGATCTTGCAGGCTGTCCATTCAAAACTTCTGCTGTATTGTTGGGTTATTGTATGGCACGTGCCAGAGGATTTTGTCCGATGAACTCAACTTGAGAAGGATTGCGGTAAAGTTTGTTAAGTAACTACTGAGTGCTAACCAGAATCAGCATCTTCAGAATCAGCTTCATGATTACCCAGACTTCCTTTCCAAGATTATCACAGATTTTCCTGAGTTTGAAACAAAATTTGATGCAGACATGCTGCTCTCACAAATGTCATTGTAAGCAACATGCAACAATGGAAGAGCACTCAAATGTACTAAATATGTCCACTTAATACAAAGCTACTTGACACCACGACACACAAAAGATGTATGAAGTGTCATCAAGCGGTATTTTCTTATATTTTCAGTTTATCGCTCAGTCCTATACAACTTTTGAATTTCAAGAACTTCTGGGTAGCACCTTCTAGTACTGTATATTATCTGTGAAATAATTTGATTGACTAATACACACCACATTATTGGACAGAACGTTCTTCACGGGCCTTTACCTGCGAGAGTACATAGAGATTCTTCTAGCACATAAGGCCCAGCATTTGAGGGTACAAAGAGATTCTCCTAACATATAAGGCCCAGCAGTTGAGGGTACTTAAAAATTTTCCTACTACATAAGGCCCAGCGGTTGAGGGTACATAGAGATTCTCCTCGCACACAGGGCTCAGCATTTAAGTAGCTGAAGATGAAGGGGAAGGCCTGTGAGACCAGTGATGGGCAGAATCAAATAATTTTACTAATCGAATAATCAGTTCTCGAGTAATATAAAGATTCGAATGATCATTCAAATAAAAAATTACTCAGATGAAAGCAGAATCCTAGAAACAAGAACTCGATAGCCGAGAACTACTAAAACTAACACAAGTACTTAAATCGTTATTCGTATGTACAGATTAGCAATTTCGTCATGTTACAAGATTTACTGCTATTCCTTCCCATGGTGGGTGTGTCTTACCCACAGTGCGATCCACAAACCAATAGAAGCTAATTTTTCACACAGTACTGTCAGATATTGTATTAATGGCATTCTACTATTAGCATTCACAGAGTAAGGATCCAAAAGATAAAATGCTGTCTCGTCTGCCATGCATCTTCTGTTAAGAGTCAGCAGTCTGGCGACACTGAACTTCCCTGTGCATATGCTAGCTATGCATTCATATATATATGCCTTTCTTGCCTGCAAAACTTATATACCATGTTAACGTAATGATAAGACTGTATGCAATCTCAGGAACTTGTCCTCATTTCAAGCTTCTCCTAGCATTAAATCATTCAAATACTTTTTATAAGATTCTCATTATCTCAAGAATTGAATAATTTTTATTTTTATTTGAGAACTCCCATCACTGTGTGAAACACATTCTGCCAATAACTTTGTAAGTGGATTGCATAAATATGTTAAATCAACTCAAATTATTTCACAAACGTTACTTTATTTCACTGTGTAGGTTCCATAACACTTTCTAAGATAGAGACATGGATGCATATATATATATATTTGTTGGACATTACATGAGATTTGGACACTAGCCAAAAGTCCTGTGTTCAAATCCCAATGACAGAGGAATTTTTCTCATATAATATTCTCACTTTCTAAGATAGTTTAAGGAAATCAGTTTTGATTTACCCTATTAATATAAATTTTCTCCCAACAATGTTATTGCATTTTATCAGAAAACTGCTGGCATCTGCTTAAGCTTACCTATAAAGTGAGTTGGCCTCTGCATCTCTTGTTTGACGAGACAGTTCTGAGTAACTATAACAAACTGTTCTGCTTCCTACTGCATGTCAAGAAAACTCAGCTCGATCTTCACAACGTGTGGAAAAATCACATGGAGCAGAAGAAAGTCAAGTAAGCACATACATTTTGCAGCTAACGTAACCAGAAACCTTCTTTTATTATTTTATTTTCTAATTTTATTTATATGAAAGGCAAAATTGATATTGGCATAGACACTTTTGTAGCAATATAACAACTGGTCTTAATTACCTTAACATCTCCTTTAGGTTTCTTAATAATCTTTGGTCATTCTTTTAATTTCCTTTGTACCAAATATGTTATAAGTACAAAATGTGTTCTAGGACTGTACTAAATCACATACATTTCTTTATTTCAGTGCATGGTTTGTTCAGCCGAGGCAAATTCCATTTTAAAGGCCCTGTTAACTTAAAATCAAGTGGCTCTCAGAATAAAGAGTTTGTTTAGTAAAATACAGCAGTGAAAACCCCATGTTTCTACGATGCTTCGTTCTCGCAAATTCGAAGAAAAACTGATGTGGCTTCCAGCGGAGTGATGTCAGAGCGCTCTAGCTGCTCGCAGCCCGCGCGCCGTCGCTGTAGTTTGATGTGTGGCATCTGTCTAAGTCTCTTGCTAAAAAGCTCAAAGTGATCGGAAAAAATTCACCATTAGCCTACTATTATTGGAAAGACAGCATTGTTAACCACCTATGGTGGTCATGTCAGACTTGTGGAGGGGACGAAACCGTGTTGGTTTAAAAATTTCATTCGGTGTTATTTCATATTTCCAATGTACATAGCTGGATTGGAAATAACGTAATTAATCAATGTGAACATGAAGACATTATTGAAGATGAAGCAAGTGAATGGATCAGACCGGAGTCAAACGATTACATGTTACTGTCATCTGTTATAAAAACAGGAATTTCATTGAAGATTTGAAGCACGCAAAGAACTATTGTCATACAGGACATTTAGCGTCTTATCATAATGTAGCACTAAAATACAAGCCGAAAAGGATTCACTTTAGTTACGACGGAATGGTACTACAGTCAATGTTGGCGATTATGGATTATAACTATAATGTAAACAGAAACGTTACAAGTGAAAAACTGAAATACTCAAAACAAAAAAAACAACAAAAAAGTGGGTAATGGTTTCAGTTTGTGAAAGTAAAAGTAACGAGTGGCGTAATGACATAGTGAACAGGGTATTACATTACGTGAATAATTCAATCATTGAATTTGTGGAAGATCCTTACCGGGCTAAAGATGTTCCATGATGTATCGCTCCAGTGGCTCATCCTGAATCGCTGGAAGCTTTGGAGAGATTCTCTTTCGAGATTCCAAGAACTTTAAAGATACCGCAATAACAACTTTGTCCAGTAGTAACTTTCGATATTTATTTACAGTACCGGTATTTAATTCTTAGTTTAAATTTAGTATATTACTTACAACTTTGATCTTATTTACAGCAAAATTTAAATTATAATACTTTTTTTTCTAGGATTTAATTGTTCTTTCACTTGCATGAAAATAAATGACCAAACTAAATATTTTACAGACATAAGCCTAGTACTGTAAAAAGAAGATTGAGTTGACTTTAAAAACTCTGTGTAAGATTTTTTAACCTCACCGTAGTTGTGGATTCAGGGTTAAAATTTCAATTAATCAAAATACGAAATATCTCTTCCGTCAGCAGGTTGAAATTGTCTGTACTCTTTGTTAGGCTCAGGGTATTCGTCCCGAATCTGTTTCAACTACGCATGAAGGTATGACTTTTCTATTGCCTTTTCCGAAGGGCGTCCAAGAATTAATCCAGTAGACGAATTGTCTGTAAGCTACATAACGCATGTTCCTATTGTTCGCTACTCGTAACTGTTCCCTTTCAAAATTGGATTCAGCTCTCACCATCATAAGGTGCCTAGCAGTGTTCAATGTGTCCCTATTTAATACAACAGAATGAAGGGAATTATGAGAATGTAATGCATGCAGTCAGCACTTCCCTTCACATCTCTTATCATAACACTTTCAGAACAGCAGAAACATTCATTATGAATCGCTCAAAAAAACACATTCACCACAGTTGCATTAATCAGTACTATTTACACGGTCAGCATTCCCAGTATTTTCTTCATCTGACCTTATAATTACACTTTTTTTCGGCTCGAATTGATATTGCCTGATTCCAGACATGACATGAGAAACTTTAAATTTATAATAATTTTAACACATGAGATGACACCAGCCATAGGCGTAACCAGGCCGGCCATATGGGGGGGTTATAACATCCGCGGGGTTTGGGGGGTATGGAAGGTCCTCCCCCGGAAAATTTAAAAATTAAGATGCACAATAACGAGTTTTAAGCTTCCGGGGGTCCTCCCCCGGAAAATTTTAAAAATTAAGACGCATAATAACGAGTTTTAAGCTTCCTACGCTTTATACTTGTATTAAGTAATTTATGGGCAGACTTTAAAGTTTAAACATTATACAATTTTCCTTTTTTTAATCAATGGGGGGGGGTTCAAATCCCCAAACCCGCCACCCTCGTTACGCCTATGACACCAGCAATGAATTAGCAGACACAGACTGATGTGTCGGCTACATATTATGGCATTCCAATTCTTCCTCACAGTGCAGTGGTGAGAGCGCTGTGACGTCATATCGCATTATTGCCGGAACTTCTCAACTTGGATTGCGGGCGAACGGTTAAACATAGAAAGATCGGGTTTTCGCTCAAACTAATCTCTAAATATCCTCTTTTTAAACCAGCTTTCACCTAAAAATGCATTTTTTAAGTTAACAGGGCCTTTAAGAAAAACCCTCATTTAAGGAAAAAATTGTCAGTCCCCCTGAGTTTCATAAAAAATGGTTATTACTGCGTTACTTGTACATTATGAATTTGGAAGTTTGCCCTTGTTTGAGAATGTTGACCAACATTCTCAATACTACAATGTAAATTAAAGTGAACCCTATACAGACTGTGAAGGCCCTTAGGGTTCTCAGATTTTAAGGTGGTAAGGTTGTCATCCTTAAGCACTGGCTGCCTTTATGCCCCTGGATTGCTCCTGATACTTATTTCTGTTAGAGGTTGAATCGTCCCCAGGGCCTTAGTTGCCACCAGAAAGATTAGTTCACTTGAGATACTATAATGTAATCTGTAATTTCTATGTGAAAACATTTTAATGGTGTTTTGTTCTTGCAGTAAGACTGATGTGGAACCGATTGTATGGCATCTGAGGAACAGACTAATGTTTCTTATAGATAACTTGCAGTATTATCTTCAAGTTGATGTCTTGGAGAGTCAGTATGCAATTTTACAGACTGCAATTCAAACAACTACAGATTTTGAGCAAATACAAAAAGCACACACGCTCTTCCAGGCTAACATAATGAGCCAGACCTACCTTCTTTCAGAAGAGGTATGTAACAATTTCTTTACATATAATTTGGTACAGGTATCTATATCACTATAAATTACATTGATGATTTACTTAAGATGGCTTCTTGGGTTATTAGCTGTGACATTATTATTATTAGGCTCAAGCTTTTGGCTATCTTCACTCTATCGCCTTCCTCAGGAATGTGTTTATATCTCTATATAGAGAAAGTGTGTCCATATTTATAGGGACGAGATAATATTAATAAGGGAATGCAAAATCTCATTGGCTGGAACTGCAGCTAATCTGAAGTCATGGTAGGAGAATTTTGTTGCTCCCTGAAGAGGAACGATTATGTTATGGTGTCGGCTGTGGGGAGGTAGTTTATCCTGTCAGTTGGTGATGGCTTTTGTCGCCGGTGTTTTCATTCTCAGCTTCCCAATGTCCGTTTGTTAATGCCGGTGTCCATGCCTTGCTGAGCTGGTAAATTTTTCTTTTGCGAAATGAAATTACAAAGGAGAAAAAATTAATTGATTTTTTTAACCCTGCCCCTTAAATCCATTTATATCAACCACGTCTTTTCAGTTTTTATATTATTTTCAGATATTTTCCAAAAACTGTGTCCAGCCGATTAATAAATAACATATATTTTATTTGTTTTTCCAGTTTTCTAATGAAATTATGAATTAATTGCATAATTGAAGAGCTCGGGGCAAGAACCAGACAGCTCCACTTCTCAAACTTTTTGTTTGTTTGTTTTGTTTTGCTGTAAGCTATCATAAAAAATGCTCTGTCTGTCACTGTAAGAACCAGACTTCTGCACTGAATGGTAGGAATATAAAAGGAGCTGTCATGATTGTTTTAACTGTTTCTAATGGTGCATGATCCCTAAATAAGTGTTATCTTTTGGTGATGTGTCAAGATTCTCTTACTTTTACTACCACTTTACATGTATAAAACTGCTAAGATTTTACTTAAAATACCATAGATTCATTTACTCACAGTGAATAGTTAAAAGAATGCTGCACAACATTTCGAGTCGCCCCTCGACCCTTCCTCAGTAATTAAGAGATTGAGGGGTGATAAATTGACCATTATGTTTCCCCCACCTCCCAAGGAGGTTGAAAGGACTGTTGAATTTGGAGTCCGAAATGAATGGGTCTATAAGTATGCTCGATGTACGATGTTTATGATCGATAGTTACCAAGATTCCTCGTCTTGTGAGCAGTGTGATTCAGGAGGCAACTATTCACTGTGAGTGGTATTTTAACTAGTATAAATACACGAAGACAGTGGAATTCAAGGCAAATTTTGAAGCTGCTAAGATTTGTATGTTACTATTGCTTTTAGCTATTGTACATGGTTAAACCCTTACTTTTCGACATTTAATTATTTTATTCAGTTATCTGTTCCCCGGAAAAAATCTATAATTTAGAGCTGTCTGGTTTATGCACCAGACACTTCAATTTTTTCGCATATCCTCAATAACAGCTTGAGGAAGAGGAGAATTGAGTTACTTCCAACTGAAATTACTAACTAAAATTACTTGATTTTAGGGACCTGATGCCAGTGATAACCCTGAAGAAAACCTAAATCCTGTGCAGAAGGTATTGACAAAAATTCTGAGTCTTTGTGAACGATTCTGTGTAAATGTCAACAAGTGGACCACCGGTATTGATCTGAATGAAGCCCAGTGCACAGAATTGGATACTATTGTGATGGAGTATGAATGTCTTGCCAAGTATTTGCTCCAGTTACTCATAAGCTTAAGTCTACACACCTGTGGGTCACATCTGTCACAGTTATTGCTCAGGCTCGACTTCAACAGGTGGTTCAGCACTGAGAACAAAGTTACTTCACCCTAGAATAGCAAATAGTACACTGCTGTTAGAGAAACTCATACAAGATGATTTATTTAAACAATAGCGTAAATTTGACACATATCCTTACATATTTCAAATCAAGGAAAACTTATCTCTCAACTTCTTGCTTCAAGGAATTTTCCAAAATCAATTAAACAGAACTCAAGTAAATAGTTAAGTGTTTATTTTGTATGTGACCTTTCCAGTATGAAATGTTTTTGCGTAAGTATTATTCTCGTGTAATTTATAGAGTTCAGGTTTCTGTGAAATATTTTTAGGTTTCCACAGTAAAGTGGAGAGTCCTACAGTATCGGCCACTGTAACATTTTTGCTTATGTACAAAAATCCAAGCCGTACAAAATTTTATCTCACTAATTCGCTAGGCCATGCTTTAAGAAATCAGAATAGCACATTGGTACAGTGGATAAAATTACCTTGAACAGTAACTACGTTTCAGCCTGACCTCCAGGTCTTCCTCAGGTGAAATGAATAGCACATTTTAACTGTCATCTTTTCTGAAATGTTCATTTCACAGTACAAAAAAGTTAAATATTTTTACTATACAAAAATGTCTTACAGTACCGGCCAGTGAATATCTAAGGCTGTTTTGCAAATTTACTAAGCAGAAGTGATCAGTTTAACATGGAAATCAATACAAGACATGTTACAGTGCATTATATTAAAATGAACAGCATTTAAGATCAGTTTTTGCCATGATCACAGGAAAAATATAAAGTGACCTCTTCATTCACAAGTCAACATGTATCTATTCAATGTACTTGATACATTGCACCCAATATTTTGTGCATGATTTGCAACAAATAACACATTTAGTGTTTTCTTCCATTGTCTTGTTATTTCCACTATAGTCCAATTTTCTATTTGGTTTCGGTGCCCTTTTCATTCTATCCACTTATTTTCGTCTGCTGACTCACCTGGTTTTCTTTCTGAATTATTATCTAAACCCTTATTGTAACTAAAAGCTCCTCCATTTTGTCATTTTCAGTCAACTCATCTGAGGTGATAGATCTAGGAATAGATCTAAGGATAATCAGTCACAGCCGATCTCCTAGCTCACAAAATATCTCAGCTACCTGCCTTATTGTCAGTTTCTTAGAAATTAGTTCACTTAACACTCTTCTTCATATTATCTTCAGTCCACTTTCATTTCATCTTCCTTTATATTCCACCATTTGGCTCTGAAAAGTAAAAGAATGTTACTATTTATCTGTAAAATCAGAGATGGCCAGTAGGCCTACTGCTTTTATGCTGTAAAAGCGATATGTTTTGAGTTTTGCAAATTGTGTAGATTAGTGCACCCATTGGTAGTGTAGAGGATGTAACAGTACTCACAATTCTCAACTAAATGCAAAAAAGTTTTGAAAAAAAGAAGTGTACTGATAAAACATCTTATGGCTTATTCTATTGAATAAGTCACAAATTGATATGTCAGACACTTTTTCTGTTAAAAAAAAAATCTCCTTTTGAGCTTCTTGTATTTCTGTTTACTAAAGAGTATATGTGAATTGATTTGTGAATTTCAAATACTCGCTTGGCAAAACTGTTTAGTAAAAGTTAATTTTTTTATTACAATTCTAAAATAAGACATCCAGGGTGTCCACTGGTCGGGAAAATCCGAGAATCCGGGAAAAGGTTGGGAATTTCGTATGGTCGGGAAAATCCGGGAAAAGTCAATGAATTTGTTAAAATATCCAGGAAAATTCGAAAAATTGCAAAGTACGATCAAAAAGACTTCTAGACAATAATAGGCCTATATGGTTCCTAATTTTTGTATCTGTTATAGCCTAAGTAATTATTGTTTGCAATTACTTTTGTTACTAAAAGTTTTTCTTATTTAAAGTATGTATAATCCTATAATTTTTCTTACACAGTTATTAGAAAGTGCTTCTTCATATTTTGGTCGGGAATTTCTGAAATGATCAATGAAAATCAGGGAATAAGCCGGGAATTTCTTCAGCATTACTTGGTGGACACCCTGGACATCTCATCTTTCCAAATACCAGTATTTGATTAAATTAACTGGGAAAACATTGTGAAGTGTCAATATTATACATTTAAACTTTAAAACATTCAGCATTACGTAACTGATGTAAGTAAATCTTACCAAATTAGAACATAAGTTTCAAATGCTCTTCTTTGCTCCATTTTCAGCTGAGATCTATGTTCATTGTTAGTAATGAGCCCAGTGCATAGAAATCAATCAATGCAGTTCAGCTTAGTACAATTAGAATGTTTCTTTCTAAATAAACACAAATGAAAAACTAGTAATGCAAACTGAGTTTAGCAGAAGTTCACAAATGAATGCCACTTGCCCTTGTTCACAATGTGAACGATACAGATGTTGAATGTTTGGCGATAGATTTCCTATTACTTTGTCAATGTTATGGGAGTCCCATTATACAGCTATTGTTAAATGCAACAATTGTATATACTGTAACTTACTAAGTATAGGCATTAATTCAAGTCCAGCTTCAAATGTGTGAAAATGGTGTGGTACCAGCTGAATCCATTGAATTTGACATGAAAAGAACTGTCCAGTTTGGAACACCTACAGGTAAGAATAATGATTCAATTTTTTGTTACTCAAGTTTGCATATTATTGTCCTTGTACATCCTGTGGTCATTTAAAATTAAGGTATTGCACAGAAAATAAAATCAGGTAAATTGATGTAACCAAGTGCCAGATAGAGTTAATAGGCCAATATCTGAAAACTTTGTATTTTATAGTCATAACTTCTAGATGAAATCTTGTATTCTTTACTTTATATGTCATGTGTTTGAGAATATTATAGGAGAAATTCCTCCGACACTGGGACTTGAACCCAGGACCTTTGGCTGTTCGCGCCAATGCTCTACCAACTGAGCTAAGCCGGAGTTCAATTCACAGCGCCAGGTGGAACCTCTCTCCTATGACTGATTGCCCTAATGGTCTACTTCACAGAAGACAGACAAGTTATGTCATATGCAGTACTGTGAGGCACACTAATTGGTGATTGGTGACCGGGCTCCCACTGGTATTGTACAATTAACATTCAAGTTCAGTCATAGGAGAGAGATTCCATCTGCTGCTGTGAATTGAACTCTGGCTTAGCTCAGTTGGTAGAGCATTGGCACGAATACCAAAGGTCCTGGGTTCAAGTCCCAGTATCGGAGGAATTTTTCTCCTATAATATTCTCATGTAATGTCCAGCAGGGGCAATAATCTGTGGTTCATGAATGCTTGTAATCTGTCATGTGTTTGTTTAGTTAGTGACAATTGCAATTGAGGCGGTCGACGTAAAAAGGGCACATAGGTGAAAACCCATTTTTGAGAAAAAAGGAAATGAAATATTTGTCTTAGTTTTTCTTTGGTGTTTTTGTATTTTTCATACTGTACTGTTTGTTATTATTTAGAATATTTAATCAGATATGAATAAAATTCATTCAAAATGACTTACATAGCTCACGAATTAAATAAATTATAAATTTTGAAATCAATATTATGAGCCCTTTTTACGCAGACAGAATTTTTGCTAGTAAAATTCAACAAATCAGACTTAAATACAGTGTTTAAGGTAGATTTAATTCGATTTTAATACAATAGTTTGCGATTATGAAAAAATGAAGTGGCTACACATCAGTTTTAGGCTTGCGCACAGAGTACTGAAACTTTGTTTTATAGTAGCCTACTCAAAATAAGTTTTGTACTTCATTTCCAAATGCCTACCAGTTTTTTCTTGAAAAAATATTTTAAACATCTTATATAATTTTTTAATATTTAGCATGGGGTTATCGAAGTACATTAAATTACTTCTTTCTCTGCAGTAGTGACTTTCTTCATGTGGTATTGTACTTAGATGTTCACCCATTAAAGTGATTACATCAGTTTGAGTGAGAGCCTCTTTTCTCTTCAAAAGACTCATTTAGTAAGAACTTATGTTAGATTACACGGAGGCATTTTAAAGATCAAAATACATGCCTTTTATTTGCTACCACAGCTACATTGTATGACCAAGGGTGTTCTCTTTGTTTCTTGGGGTTGAGTGTTTTTTTCGTGACCTGAGGGACAAATTCCATACACCTTGCTAAGAAGGAATCTTGTAGGCTTTTTGGTTGTCCACTATAAAATGAGTGAAACAATTGCAACTGTTCCTTTTGTGATTCTTTCTCATAACACAGCTGTGTATACAGCTAACTTTAAACAGTTGTAACAACCTCAATTTTCAACATATCCTGCTGATTCTTTCACCATTATTGACTAGAGGAAATGGCGAACAAATCTGTGCATTCTGGGTAAAAAGGGCCCATAGCTCTATGTGCCCTTTTTACGTCGACCGCCTCAATTATAATACGAGAAATTAAGTTATTTTTGTAATCGATATCCAAGTTAGGCTCCAGATCAATTTATTAAGCAGGGCTTATGGAAAAACAAAGGTCTAAAGTTTGATAAGCATATGTGAAGGAATATACAGGTAGTGTTGTTTGGCAAAGTCCAGGGTATTGTAACTTCCAAAGCCATATATGAACACTGCAAACAGTATTGTTGCCATGAGAACTGAATTGCATTTGATGAATATTTTCACAAATTAGGCCCCTAATTGGGCATTACTCTGGTACCATTCGTCCAATTTCTTCCAAATCAATAGGCTTCATCCCATGGACGTTATAAATGCATATATCAAGCTTAATGAAAATCTGATAAAGAATGTTCGATTATCGCGCATGCAGACTCATTGACGGATAGACAGACATTTCCCATCCACCATACAATCTCATTATGTACCATACTTATGTTGTGAGATGTCCTCTTCAAAGATTATCATGTCAGAGTGGAACATATGATCCCAGCTCAGATTGATAGAATGAAGGCATGTGAGTTATTCCACACAAAATTAAAAAGGTTATAACAGTGGGGTCTCAGAGTTAGCTATTGTAGTTTGTGGATTTTTAAGTGTTCTACTTGTATTTTGTAAAAATAACTCACTTTCATAAAAAATTACTTTATCCACTTATCATTCTCATGACTTCAAATGCTAAACTGAACTCTGTGGCACTACATCCCTGGAGGGACTTGGCCTACCACCCGACCGCTGCGTCATCTCCCGTAGGCAGATCGCAGGATTGGGGGGGGGGCATGTGGTCAGCATGCTGACACCCACAGCCGTTAATGGTGGTTTTCTTGACCGGAGCCGCTACTTCTCTATCAAGTAGCTCCTCAATTTGAATCACGAGGCTGAGTGCACCCCTACCAGACTTCCCTACCTCAGAAAAATCTGAGGAGGTACCGGGAATTGAACCCGGGCCGACGGATCTGTAGTCAGCGATGCTAACCACAGGACCACGCCGGTGGATGACTTCGAATGCTGCCATTTCAAAATATATGAAAGGAAGCCTAAGTGTAAGATTGACTGAACTCGAGTTTCCCTACTTTAAGGTGATAAACATACCTGTGATTCTTAACATTTCAGCTAGGGCCACATTGAGTTGACATTTTTTTTTCCCCCAGTCGTTCTTAAGTGTTAGAGGTAAAGCTTATCTGAAGGTCAACAGATTGAATGTTGTACAGAACCTGTCACATACTGAAATTACTCACCAGTTGCTATTTATGGCAGTAGACTAACAGCTGAACAAATTAATGTCATGCTGTCACATACAATCAATTATAACTGTCCTGATAGCAGGTAATTTACTAAGGGCATTAATTTATCATACACTTATTGTGTTAAGCTTTAAAAACATCCTTCAAGGTCTGTCCTGTTTGCAGGTACCCATTCAGCCGGAAGTATAATATCCTACAATGTAACAAACTGAAATAATCGGTATTTTATTTCTGTCATGTCAGTAAAGTAATATAAAGGGAGGAACTCCTGCAAGAAATAAACTTTGTCTTAGTGACTGAAAGGTAAGAAGCTTCATTATGGCAGTTGCCATTTCACAAAGCAATAACTTTGTTTTTCAGTAAACTCTGGGTTTCCTGTGAACTGATTATCGGCAACTATTTTAGAATCATTTTAATTTTTACAATTATTGCTTGTTTATATGTACAATTAATCATCTCCTAATGGACACCTTTGAATATCGGACACTGCTATGGGGTGGTTCACTAAGTTTTGCCATCACTTACAAAGGGCATTCCTGAAGTCATAAGGAGCTAAAAATGTAAATAAAGAAATGGCATCTGCTTGATATTTAAATTCCTACAGGTGATTTTTAAATTAAACACTAGAGGAACAACTTAATGATTCAGTACAGAAAACACACAAATGGATACATCTCTCAGTATTAAGCTTCTTATTGTTGAAAGCTGCATTCTCATAAAACTTTAGTGCATAATAGGTAATTAATGATTAAAATAATACCCTACATTTAATTTTAAACATTAACAATAATAAGCACATTTTTACAATATGTATTGTAATTTATAACAAAAGTATATTTATTTTCAATATGCAATGTTACGTATTCACATGAAGGTTAAAATTCATTTCTCACAAAATTAAGTTTTTGGAGTTACCTTTCCTTACACATGCACCCGAGATATTTATACATACAGTAAATCTTCACCATTTTGGATTTCACTAATTTGGAATTTGCAATAATTCGGATTGCTTTTCAACTCATAAAGTGCAAAAATATTGTATTGTATATATGGAAAAAGAGTCTTAAGCAAAATTGAGTTTCTTTTTTAAACCACTGTCAAGAGATACGGTTACTTCAACATCCAGTCAGTGGCATCTCTTTGGCGTTGTGCCAGAGTTCAATTGCTCAATTGCTCAATTGAGAGAGTTCAATTTGACGAATGAAAATTATATGTAAGAGATTAGATGCTAGTCACTCATCTTTTGCGGGAGCACTGGCACAGAGAGACAGGTACTGCAGTCACGGGTTTCTGCTCTGAAGTAGTACAGTAACTATAAAACAAATTATCACACTTCCAGTAGTTTAGTTTAGTTTAGTTTTATTAATCGTCACATAGCATTTACATGGTTGAGCATTGCTCGTAAACTGGTGACTCGTCAAAAGTTCCTGAACAGGATACAGTTATTAATACAATGTTGTTATATAAAATAATAATACC
Source organism: Ectobius pallidus (assembly GCA_964059195.1). Classification (NCBI taxonomy): domain Eukaryota; kingdom Metazoa; phylum Arthropoda; class Insecta; order Blattodea; family Ectobiidae; genus Ectobius; species Ectobius pallidus. The sequence goes on from CAXKWD010000005.1 coordinate 130,023,506, forward strand.
ATACAACGATATAAAAATAATACAGTAATCATATGTACAGAATATAATGAAAAATTAGGTAGTGGTGAAACAATACTATAAGTAATGTTAAATTAAACAATTTAGTAAATACTAAGAAAGCCAAAATGTAACTCACATTTATGTCATGAATTCCGATGGACCCACTATTTCTTCACTACTCATTCATATATTCTTTCACTGAATAATAAGCCTTGTTTATAAGTATTCTCTCACGGTTTTTTTAAACTGATTATGGTTTTCTATTAGTCTAATAGGTTTTGGCAATTTATTAAATACCCTGATTCCCATGTAGTATGGACTCTTTTCCAGCAGTGTTAGCCTATGAGATGGATATTTTATGTTTTCTTTGAACCTGGTATTATGACTATGCTGATTCGGATGCTCTTGAATAGTGTTGAAATTGATGTGAAAGTAATTTAGCAAATTGAAAAGATAGAGAGAAGGTTGAGTTAGAATTCCCATTTTTTTGAACAACGGTCTGCATGAGTCTTTGAAGCCAGCATTTGCCATTTTCCTTATAATTTGTTTTTGAATTTTGAAAACCCTTTCCCATCCTGTGGCTATTCCCCATACAATTATTCCGTACGACATTATTCAATTGAAATAGCCATAGTATATCATTTTTTTCGTTTGCATGTTAGTTATTTGAGCAAGGCAACACATATTGAAATAAGCAGAATTTAGTTTTTTTACATGTCAGCCACATGTATAATCTCACGACTAAGGATAACTCCTTAAAACATTTGCTTACACCCATGCTGCACAAAAATTTGCTGTCAACTATCCTTTCGAAATGGAACAGAGGGAAGGAGCTCTGTTTATGATTGTAACATGAACTCTTTTGTTGAAGTGTAAGTGAGGATAGGCTAGCTCACTGCTCCTTCACTGAAGGCCATTCGTCAAGAACAAATAAGCAACTTGTAGCAGCAAACTTGTAGTACTGTACAGTTCCATTCTGAATGTCTAGTATTATTTTAAACATTAAGGTCTCCCTTATTATGGTTTCAGATAATTAGGGAAACATTCTATTATTTGGACTAGTAACCAGGGCTTCCCCCCCCCCCATTAACCCAGAAGATATATATATATATCATATTGCTTACAAAAAAGTATTCTGTCCATTTTAAAGACATGATTTGTTGCAACTAGATTAATATATTATTAAATTTTCAGAATGAAACATCTGTGTTCCTTGTTGCCCCTATTTGGTGCTGTTGTCTTTGCAGCATCACTGGTAGATTCCTGTAAGTAAATTAATCATATTAAATTTTCTTTATCCATTTTTGTTGTAAAAGAAGACCACTAGTTGACACTTTTATATTGAATCATGAAATAACATTTTTTGCTGATATTACAGGTTTGTTTCATGTTCACTTTTAGTCAAAAAGAAAAAAAATATAGAGATAAAATATTATATATCTAATTGGATACCTATATTTGAATTGTGTATATAATATTCTGTTTTGTCATTAACTATGGAAATCATCACTGTATGTTTCAGTCTATAAGTAAATACTTTTTAAGTAGAAATAGAGCTTTAAAAATCAGGTACATCTATTGGTCTGAAGTTATAAAAATAAAAATAAGGTATAAAAAAACCTTCGTGGTCTTGTGAGCATTATTAACTTCAGATATGCAGACTTGGATTTTACTCCTGGTATCTCAGACTTTCTGAGGTAGGGAGGTCTGGAAAGTGTTACACTCAACCTCTGTAGGACAACTTTACTGGGGATCTACTTTAAAGTAAAAGACTTGAGACTTTCCCGGCGTTGGTTATATATAATGGTCTCTCGGGCTTCCAACCGGGTTAAAGTATGGTTTACTTCCGAGCTTTCGGCTGCTGTCAGCTCTGCAGCCATCTTCTGGGAGAGAAGTGCGCTAGTTCTGTGTCTGGCTCCTTTTTATAGCTGGTGGAGTTTGCAGAGAGCGACCAATCGGAGCACAGGAAATCCCGGGGTGAAAAGCAGGAATGCTATTGGTTGGTGCTGAAGTTGGTCCTGATTTGGCCCGTTCCTGTAGAATTCTGATTGCTGGGTTCCAGGCTTGGCTGAGTTCTAGCCCGTTGTCCCTGTTGTAATTATTGCGGTGTAGCTTTATTTCCAGAGCTTCGGCCACGACCCGGCCAGGTTTCTCACCCCTTGGAAGTTGATGTGGTGGTCATGGTCGTACATGTGTTGAGCTACCGCCGACTTTTCCAGGTAACCCAACCGGATGCAGTGTTTATGTTCATTGCACCTGGCCTCATTGGTGCGGCCTGTTTGCCCTATATAGACGGCTCCACATTGGCACGGGACTTCGTAGATCCCCGGAGTCCGCAATCCTAGAGAGTCTTTCACGGGGCGAACCCATTGTCTCACTTTGGGTGGTGGCATATGTATGGTCTTGATGTTGTGTTTGTGGAGCAGTCTGGCTATCTTGTTGGAGACCGGAGGCATGTACGGAATGAAAGCCAGTTTTGGTCCGGTTTCCGACGATGTGGGGGGCTGGCGATCAGTCTTTCTCAGGGCCCATGCGATGTCCTTGTGACTGTAGCCATTCTGCCGGAAGGTATTCCGGAGATGTTGTATCTCTGTTGTTAGACTGTCAGCATCCGAGATGGATCTGGCTCTATGTACCAACGTTTTTAGAATGCCTCTCTTCTGCGCTGGGTGGTGGTGGCTACTGGCATTTAGATATAAATCTGTGTGGGTGGGTTTTCTGTACACTTTATGAGCTAAACTGCCATCAGCTTTTCTGCAGATTAGAATATCAAGGAACGGCAAGCACCCGTCTTTCTCTATTTCCATGGTGAACTGGATATTACTATGGATGCTGTTTAGAAGGCCCAAGAAGTCATTTAGTCTCTCGATTTTTACATGGAACACTTTGAACATCTGGCCCTGAAAAGGACCGATTACAGTCCCAAATATTTCTACAGATATGTTGACGACACTTTTGTGGTCTGGCAGCATGGCATCGAGAGACTAAATGACTTCTTGGGCCTTCTAAACAGCATCCATAGTAATATCCAGTTCACCATGGAAATAGAGAAAGACGGGTGCTTGCCGTTCCTTGATATTCTAATCTGCAGAAAAGCTGATGGCAGTTTAGCTCATAAAGTGTACAGAAAACCCACCCACACAGATTTGTATCTAAATGCCAGTAGCCACCACCACCCAGCGCAGAAGAGAGGCATTCTAAAAACGTTGGTACATAGAGCCAGATCCATCTCGGATGCTGACAGTCTAACAACAGAGATACAACATCTCCGGAATACCTTCCGGCAGAATGGCTACAGTCACAAGGACATCGCATGGGCCCTGAGAAAGACTGATCGCCAGCCCCCCACATCGTCGGAAACCGGACCAAAACTGGCTTTCATTCCGTACATGCCTCCGGTCTCCAACAAGATAGCCAGACTGCTCCACAAACACATCAAGACCATACATATGCCACCACCCAAAGTGAGACAATGGGTTCGCCCCGTGAAAGACTCTCTAGGATTGCGGACTCCGGGGATCTACGAAGTCCCGTGCCAATGTGGAGCCGTCTATATAGGGCAAACAGGCCGCACCAATGAGGCCAGGTGCAATGAACATAAACGCTGCATCCGGTTGGGTTACCCGGAAAAGTCGGCGGTAGCTCAACACATGTACGACCATGACCACCACATCAACTTCCAAGGGGTGAGAAACCTGGGCAATCAACCTACCTACTGGGGCCGGGTCGTGGCCGAAGCTCTGGAAATAAAGCTACACCGCAATAATTACAACAGGGACAACGGGCTAGAACTCAGCCAAGCCTGGAACCCAGCAATCAGAATTCTACAGGAACGGGCCAAATCAGGACCAACTTCAGCACCAACCAATAGCATTCCTGCTTTTCACCCCGGGATTTCCTGTGCTCCGATTGGTCGCTCTCTGCAAACTCCACCAGCTATAAAAAGGAGCCAGACACAGAACTAGCGCACTTCTCTCCCAGAAGATGGCTGCAGAGCTGACAGCAGCCGAAAGCTCGGAAGTAAACCATACTTTAACCCGGTTGGAAGCCCGAGAGACCATTATATACTTTAAAGTAGTACTCCACTCACGAAAACATTAATAACAGCTGTGGGAGTTGGTAACTTTACCACATGCCCCTCATACTGCCATCTACCAATGTCTGTAGGTGGAGGTAGATGATGCTGCAGTGGATGGCAGGCCATGTCTCTCGTTCAGCTATAACGTCATGTAGTTTATAGTTTAATGGTCATTATGGTTTACAGTTTAATTTTCATCCTATCAGTATGTGTACTTTACATTAAAGATTTCATTTTTCATTACTTTCTCGAAAACTGCTCTGATGGCGTGGTTTAATATTTTTACACAAACTGAATTTATTAAAAGATAAAACTTTTATTGTTAATATGTTTTCTTATATATTCCCTGAAAAATAGTTAACCCATCTCAACATCAAACTTAATTTTTTTTTAGATCTCACCTAGCTAATAACACTACTCTAAATAAGAATTAAACACCTGAACGCATGATCTAACAATGTGGCCACATACTATTAGTGTTGATATAATGGCAATAGAAAGTTGTGTGTTTCACAGTAGACTTTTTGTTTTTCTTTCTTCTAGTCAGAGTTGTATGCTACTATGGCAGTTGGGCGGTGTATCGACCTGGTGATGGCAAATTCGATGTGGAAGATATAGATCCAACTCTTTGCACTCATCTAGTCTACACTTTTGTTGGTGTTAGTTCTGAAGGTGGAGTTACAATCTTGGATTCCTGGAACGAAATTGACAAGGGTAAGGTCTTATTCATAGTAATTAATATTCGCATGGGTGTGAATAGAATGAAACAAATGAATAAATGATGAACTATTAAGATAGGAAATTTGTCCAGACTAAACAAAAATATTGTTAAGTGCGGGTGTATCGTTATATCAATCTTCATTATGCAGAGGTTTGACTTTGTTAGTGTTAGAGCTTATCTATGAGAGTTTAAACTGTGAAGTTGCAATTAAAATGATTTTAAACATTTTCAACCTACTTCCCTCTGGTGGAAGTCTTTTGAACTGTAGATGGTACCATCTGGTGGAAATCTATTGATCTATTTGTGGTGCTGGTGTTGTAAAAGCAAACTGATTATTTACTTGATGCCATGTACTACCATGAGGAGTATAAATATGAACTAAATGAAATTTACTACAAGTTTGATCTGATGATATATTAGAGTTTTATAATTAGAATGATTTAAAATTAAATGCTGACATCTAGCAGAACTTGTAAGTAAGTGAAAGTCATCTTCAAAAAGCATATTAGTTTTTGATGCAGATGCTCATCTTTCGATATCAGACTTCTCATATCAACGATGATACAGATGTCCGTATTTCTCCTCCTTGAACTCTCAAAACTTTATTTAAATAAAGTGTAGAGGTAATAATTAATGCTGATGGAAGGGATGAGATTGATAAAAACTCAAAATCGCTTAATATTTCCTTGAAAGTTAAGAAAATCTAAATAATTAACATTTTCATATTCTACTAGAATAAATGGTCCTTGTTTTTATTTTTTGTAGGTGCTTTGAAACGATTCAATGCATTAAAACAGAAGAGTCCATCTACGAAAACAATGGTTGCCATTGGTGGCTGGAATGCAGGGTCGTATACCTTCTCTCAAGTAAGTCAACAGATGTTTTCATTTTTTTTAACATTGTTAGTACTTTTTATGATTCTGTACCTTTGAAAGTAAAGATAGAATTCTTATTCAGCTTCAAAATATATGAAGCCATAGAGACCAGGTTTGGAATAGCTAATGTAGCTTTCTCATCAGCACATATTATTTCAAGGGTTGGTGTCTCAGATTTGAAGTTTTTAAAATTATTATATTATTTTTGGGAGACCAAAGTTTTAAATTTAAAATTCAATAATATTTTCCACTGAGGTAGTTAAGACAGTGTTGGATCTCTTAAGGATTCCATTCCCCAAAAATCCCATTAGTGTTCAGTTTTTAACAATTCTAGTGTGGAGTGTGAATTCCCGTCCAAAAGCTGTGAAAAAAAATTATCAGAATTTCTCTAAATCACTAACAAATTTCAAACAGCATTATTTTGTTTTATCTTGAATTATATCCCACAGGTATTGTTATTCATCCCCTTATCTCAGAAGCACGAATGTAGCTTATAACGTTTTGAGAAAAATGTATTTAAAGCCGCAAAGTCAATTTGAAATTCAGTATTAGCAAACTATATTAGTTTATATTATCTAATAGTGGATATTGCCATAGCAAAGGTATTTACCATAGGTGTGATGAAGTATCTTATAGTAGATTATTTTTGTCAGATTTATGACATTCATGATTCTAGTATATAAAAAAATTTAGAATTAATGAATGGCAATCAAATAACTAAGAAAATTTCACAAATGTGACAGATTCATTATATTATTAGCATAACAAGTAAAGCAATTACTGTAGTTTTGTGCTATATTCTACCTAGGAACAAAGGTTTGACATTTGCAAAACAAAGATCATCTTCATTAGATTCCAGTTATACACTTGATAATTTTGGCACATTTATGGTTTCGGCATAAGTGGGAATAGGATAAAAAAAATTGTGCTGAAGATTTATACAGACGAAACTCGCAATTTTATTGTCCAGGTGTGTGATCTGAAATTCACTTCAGCACATTTTAAATATCCTATGTATTTCCTCAGGTGCTGTTAAGGAGAAGTTATAAAGTATTGTTATGTATGTTTTTCCCCTTGTAGGTTGTGGCCAGTGATTCTTTAAGGACAAAGTTTGTGGATAGTATTGTTGACTTTGTGGGAAAATATGGATTTGATGGTTTTGATCTAGATTGGGAATATCCCACACAAAGAGGTGGTGCTTCTGCTGACAAGGTAAGGAAACTAATTAATTAAGTTATAAATCTCGTTCTTTGATCATCATAAAAATGAAAAAGGTACGCAATAAAGTTTAATCTCTTGGTCATAACATGCTCTAATTTTAAGTAGTTATTTTAAATCACACAAAAGTTTCAAAAATAATGCTCTGGGCACTTCCATTTTGGACAAAGGGAACTCAATGACCTGTTTCCTTAAAGTTCTACTGTTTGTCCTGTTATCATGCCATGGCCATGAATTTTCTATTATCTTTCACTATCGTCTTATTAATTTACAAGCTTACTGTGGGCATAAAATAAAATAAAATGATCCACTGACATTAAACACAATAGATAGATATAACTGGTGATGTTGTTTTCGTGCACAACAATACTAATACCCAGTTTTGTTAGCAGGGGTTAAATATACAGTAACCCTTGGTTTTTTAACTTCAACTTTACCTTGTAACTCACATCTTTCACCATGCTTTTTTGGCAAAGGGTTAACGAGCACCATTTTAACACTCGCAGTAAATAGAAACCATAGCAGTTCAGAAGGCAGTGACTGAAAATTTATGAATTATGAATACATTTCATTGCACATTCTTCACCGCAAAATAGAGAAGTTGAGGTACAAACTTTAAGAAAGTTAATTTAATAAATGTTGGATTTTTACATGTAATAAAACATTATTTTAAGAGGAAGGGACTTGTATTAGTTTTATTTACAATTTCTAATGATTATTCAGTTCTACACTCGATGAAGTACTTGAAAAAGTTCACTATCATTCTCCACAGTTCCTTCAACATTTACCTCATTTACAGAAGTCAGATCATCATGAAATTAATGATAACGAGTAGTTCATGTTTGAGAAGATTGTTCATAGTCTCTAGTTTCTTTGGATTTATTTATCTTGGTTTTCAAAATTTTTATCGTGTTCATACAAAAGGAATTCTGTTTGAGGGAACAGATTATCTATGTCAAAACTACCTACAGCAGACTTAATTGGTCCAACCTCTATGTAAGAATAAAGTCATGCAAACAGCATTATGCTCTAATTTTCTATGTGGGGGGTTAGACCACTGTTGCACTGACCCCCTCAATTTCCCTAGTGACTACTGCTTTCATTAATCTTTATCTCTTCTGAAATGTTCCTCATTGTTCTAAATCTGTCTTTATTAGTAACAACATTTAACACATTTACCTCAAAAACCTGATTTACAGCAGTCATTTTGATTTTAACCCGAGTAACGAGCTCTTGACGATGAAAGAAGATTTTCATCAAATAAAAAGTTTAGAATATGGCGTAACTCAAGATTAAATCTTAGCCATTCCAATGAAACCAGCTGCTTTTCTCATTTTCATATTACATGACATAGTTTTCAAAATAAACTG